>CM076577.1:929768835-931135250 GCA_034641835.2 Pinus albicaulis | reverse complement strand
TTCATCGCAAATCACACTTTGAAAGGTTTGTAGGGTAAATCTATTATCGACCAAAAAAATGAATCATCATTTGACAAAGTTAAATAGGTTAATGTGTCAAAAGTAGGGTTGTAGAATTCATTTTTTTTATATTCTTGATCAAGGGAAATTAAAATTTTTCTTTTTTAAGCTTACCCTAAGGTATAAACCCACTCACTTTCAAATCTTCTCATGTCACATCACTCATAATTTTATGAAAGATTTCAATTCCCAAGGTTTTTGTACCGAAAATGTCATTTTAGCCAAGAAACCATAGTTTTGTAGCGAAATACACTAAGAAATGTCACTTTTCGCTACGAAACTGCTGATAGTTTCGTAGCAAAAACATCCATATTTACACTAGATACGCTACAAAAGCATGGTTTCCTAACTGTCTTGTCAATTTAGCTGTTAGGTGTCAGAATATCATTGGAAAAAGGTAAGATATCATTCGAGTTATTGAGGGATAAGATCAAGGTACATGGTCAGGTTTGGAGTCATCATCACCAGTTTAGGCATGTATGAGTCGTCATTGTGTCATGAGAAGACATCAAACTTAAAAATCTTTCCTAATTCAGTAATTTCTCATTTCTCAATCTTTTTTTGCATGATATCGAGCTCTAGAGAGCTATTGCATTAAGCCAAAGTTGTGGCTAGTTTTTTCAAAGGTTTACATTGCAAACTATCAAGCGAGGCTGCAAACTATCAAGCGAGGATGAAAATTATCAAGCAAGGATGTGAAGGTATTAAAGAAACAATGGAAGAAAAAATAAGGACAAAAAAGGGTGGTGTTATAGGTCAATTTGGGCACCATTCCCAATGACCTGGTTAACTGGGCATCATCTCCAGGACTAATGATCAAGGGTCTATCATTCCCTATCATTTTAGTTGCTACATGCCCTATGACAAGAAACAAGACAAATCAAGCAAGACTTGCATCAAGCAAAGGTTTCCATGGTTTGAAGCTTATTATATAGCATATGAGAGCTCACCAACATAGGATCTAAGGGGCCTAAGTGCATTGCATATGCAGGTAGCCCCATGCAAGGCTTCTCTGCAAAGCACTTCCCGATATTCACAGGTGCGTTGGTCACATTGGGAGCGAAATTATCATTGTTCCAGAATCTCCACTTGGCCAGTGCCTTCTAAAAGAGTTCACATGTTTCAAGCTTCGGATCCAAGTGTCCATTTGACATCTACATGACTGGAAACATGTCTTTCCTATTTTTGGAAAGTTATTGATTTCAAAACAACATACAGTTCATCTATAAATTGAGCACAGATCTAAGTGCTTGAAAGGAAGAATTTGAGTAGAGAAATGCTGGAGAATTTTCAATTGAGAGCTAGATTTTTGTAGCTGCTGCTGGAGAGATTTATACTATGATGAGGCTTGGGAATGTTGTTGGAAGGTCACTTCAAATCAGTCACTAGGTTGTAACCTCTCCTTCTATCATAACTAAAGAGTACTGCTTTTTTTTCCCTATATGCATCTGTATTGGCTTTGATTTTCCATATTGCAAGATCTTAGTTGATGTGTATGGTTTATGTTTTACTGATTTAGCTAACTAGCTTGAATATATATCTATATTATTGCATCTTCTGTTGTTGCAGTGTTCTTTCTTGCAGGAAGCATTCAGCCCACAAATCGCTTGAATTTGAAGCTGCAACGGAAGTGACAGAAGGAGCCATTTGGAAGCGACTGAACAAGTAAGCCTCCAATCCTCTTTGTGTATCTATTCTGTGTTAGGAAAAATAGTCGTATAGCCTTTCACCTATTGTTCTAGACTAGCACTTGTGTAGGGAAGCGTGATTTATCCATAATTCACAATTATGGCCCAAAAAATTGGCGAATCCACTAGGGATAATTTCTCTTAGTTCTAGGTGTTTTAGTCTCTGATTTTCTTTGTTTATCCACCTAGTAGTTGTTACACATAAAGATTAATATTTTTCAGAGCTTAATTTGAAAAGACAGCGAGTTAAACAACAATATTTCTCTTTGTATATTGTGCCCAACGCACCCTTAGACTAGACACAGTGCTTTGCAGAGCACTGTCTCCCTTCTTAACCTACGTTGCAGAGCACTATCTCCCCTTGGAGACTACGTTGACTCCTGAAAGTGACCAAATTCCCTTGAATTTGACTTTGCAACTTGCTTTAGTTTTGTTTTCTGCTATGTTCTGAAAATTTTGATGCTCAATTGACCAGTGAATCTATATACTTCTTCCTCCTATGGCTGAAAATTTGTTCAATGTTTGTTTAAAAACGTTTTTCTTTATCATTGACAAGTTGATTTCAAAGTACTTTTTATGGTCGCATTAAGAATCATTTGCTTTCGAAATAGGAAATTGTCGTAAAATCTTCATTTCCTTTATAGGAGAAATTGTTGTTGAAATCCTCGTTTTTGCTTCAAAAGAGAAATTGTTGTTTGTATTCTTCGTTTCTCAAAAGTAAAAAGAATTTGAAATATTGATCTAGTGCACCTAGTTTCTTTTCTGCATTCATAAAATTAAGGAAACTGAAAAGAAAAACTTGCATTTGCATGTAGGATTGTGTGTGTTTAGCAAAAGGAACATTAGGAAATATGTGTTTAGTTTGTGATTCATTGATTTTGTTTTTTTTCATTGATTTGTTTGCTCATGAACTATTTTCTCACTTCCCTTAGTAGCTAGGTTCTTCATTGAAAATATGAAAGTGAAAGTTTGTTTATCATTCTTAGCTTGCATTTTAAGAATTTCATATACATCATCGTGGTGAACCTTTGAAAGGAAAATTTTTAAGCAAGATCAACATAAAATAAATCTCAATTTACTTAACAATGCATTGGAACCATAATGATAACATTTAGAAGGTCTAGGCTAGAGACGTGTTTCGACGTCGTAAAACATAGCAGATGTCGTTAACTTGTCTGCAATACATTCCAAGTGTGATACCTCACTCCACATACATAAGTATATCATAGCTTTCCCACGTACTTTCGGGTATATCAGGCAGTGTTATAGTACGATAAGTATAAAGGGGTGCTCTCACTGTGCGGTTTTGCATCAGAAAGTGCTAATACATACTTGGGCCTCCACGTACCTTCAAGTATATTTGGGAGGACAATGTTTAGGTGATATCCATCCATAGTGAATCAAGTCGACCACCTTGAAATTGTGATACACCAAACACAACATTCGGGAAGATTACGTGCTCATACTTCTTGGTTCGCCCGGAGGTATTTAGTAGTTCACAGTTTCTTGGTAAACCCTTTTGCCTAGCATTACCCTCTTTTTGTTTATTTGTTTTTTTTGGTTAAAATAAATCAGTAATCGTGGAAGAAAAAAATCCTATCCCCCATCATTCGCGTAGATTAGCTTTAAAACCACCTTTACCATCAAAAGTTACATTTGGTAGGCGAAGGCAATCACGATCTGCCGAATCAAGTATAATTCGTACCTCTGGAAAAACATCATCTTTTAAACCAGAGTTAGCTCAAATTGTTTCCACACATCCCGGTTCGTTTACTGTTGTCGAAAAGGAGTCTTCATAGCTAGCCGTGGCCACGATCCATTCAATCGCTGAGACCATACCTCTTGGATCCGACGTTGTTCAATCAAAAATTGATCCAGATCCTGTCTCTTCTTTGCCAGAAAATCTGAATCCTAAAGTCGAACAACCGAAAGTTGTTCCTACCTTGGTCACCCCACAAATTTCTATAGCCACTGAAACTCCTATATCACATAGTCAACCGTCTAAAATATATTTTGGGCTTGACGGTGAAGTTCTTCCTCCTGGTTTAATTGAGATTGAAGAAATCCCACAAGATGATACACCTTTAACTCCAACCCATTTTGGGGGGGACCTTTACCTATACCATTCTTTTCCTCAATCGTTTCCATCTGATTTTTTTGATCCTATTTCCATTCAGTCTCCCATCTATTTTTGAGGGTACACATTTGGTCATACAGCCATGTCTAAACCAACATCTTCGGTTGGGTCTACTGTTCCAATTACGTCAGCTCCTACCCTCGCTACTCCATCGATGTTCACGATCTCACCAGAGTCATTTTTTCACGGTGGCCCTTCGGTCCCAACAGGCTACAAATCATTGTCTAGCACTTTCTCTGGTGCATCTTCACGTTCATGGTATTTTCCAATGTCATCATCTGGTATTTTAACTGGTAGTCCTATCGTTAGTACTGAATGACTTGATTCATTACATAAATCATCAGGGAAATATCAAGTTGGTCCTTTTGGGTCAATTCCTTTAAGTACCATATCAACTGGACTCCCAACATTTGGAAAAAATTATTTTCCATCTTATTATCCTCCTTATGCTGGAGGGCACCCTTTGGTCACCTAATATGACATTACTCATGTCTTCTCAACTTAGTGTTCCTAAATTGATGTCATAAATTATCAACCAGGGCTAGTAAACTGTTGAAGTGAAGTGCACTATATGTGCCTAGGTATCTGTTTCTTAATTCGTTGTGTTTAGTGTTTTTCCAATGTTTTTGGTTTTGTGTTTTTATTCTAAAAATAACTAAGTGTTGGTAAAGAGAAGTTGTTGGTCACACTAAAACAGAGCAAAACCTATTCTAAACTGTGTATGACACTTGAGAACAGAAAATGCAAAACTTAACAAGAAAAATAACTCATAGCATGAACTCAATAACTCATAACATGAACTCAATCCAATTCATTCATTAGAAATATGTTGCAATAACTTAAGAAAAGGATAATTTTAATGGAATGAGGTTCTTCTAAGTAAACAAAAACCTACAAGATCACAGAGAAAATCTCATCCATGGCTAGAAATTTGTTGGAACACATTTGGAAAAGATAGTCTGCAATATAGTGAGGAACTCTACTCTAGATTAACCTATGACACTAAAATTAATCCATTCTAAAACTCAAAATATCACTGTTAAGCCTCATTCAAGAGTTAGAAATCTTTTGGAATAGCTTTGGAAAAGAGGTAGTTTGTGAAATTATGAGAAATTGCAGAACAGTCAAGAATTCAAAATGACATGACCAATTCTTGGTCCTATGATAATGATGTATTAGTAGAAATTAAGAACAAGAATAGTTTGTAAATAATGAAGGCCGTTAAGTCTAATTTAACAAAACTAGAATACAACTAACTAATAAAACTAGAAATACAATGGATAGAACTAAACTAGAATGCAATTATTCAAACTTGAAATACAATGAACAGAATTGAACTAAAGTGCCATTAACCTCCAGAGTGTTACAAATGAACTAAAATGCAACTAATCTCTAAAATACTACAGCTATATCTCATTCAATGTTAGTGATATTTTGGAACAATTCGTAAGAACAAGACTAGCTATAAAAATTGATGTGAATGAGCATAAAAACATATAGTTCAGAAAAATGTAACTAAGCTATAAAATACTACAGCTATGTCTTATTCAGTGTTAGTGATATTTTGGAATAATTCATAAGAACAAGACTGGCTGTAACATTCGATTTCAGTGAGCATAAAACATAAAGTTTAGAAAACTACTTGAATTAGGAATGAAACAAGGCTAAAGTTACTTATCTAAACAATATGCACAGAGCTTCTCGGGCAGTAGGGGCCCTCTACCACCGGATTAGCACACAAATCTACTCAATATTGCTTCAGATCTAGTATTAAAGTTGCTCTTCTTTCATTAAAGGAAAAATACTTCAAAAACAGAGTATTACGGTCTTTTGAGATCTAACCACAAAACATCAATCTAGCTAACTGTCTCTCGGTCTCCCGAGTCATTCTTATAAAAGAAATACATAACTACCCTTGAGAGGAAATAGGGATAAGTTTCTTTCCCAATTAAAATCAAGTTAGAACTCTTGTGGAAGCCTCGTACTCTTACTGAAGACATCTGTAGAGTTCTTGTCCCAGTAGAAGTCTGCCTCTTAGTTTTGATTTCTTCCACGTGCATAACCACTTGGAGGTTTTTACTCAGACTTTGTAGAGGACAAGTAACGATGTAGATGAAGTCTGGATTTCAACCATATGTGTTTTTCCTCTAAGTGACACCTGTAACCTATGTAAACATGAAGATAGCTGCGGAATAGGCGACTGGCTACAGAATGGCTGCATTCTGTAGCTGAGTCTAGTAAAAAATTATTACAAAAAAACCATGAAAATATAGCAAGTCAGTCATTGTATGAATTCCTAAAGTGACTTTAATCAATCCTATTGATGTTTTAAGCCTATAATTGATAAGGGAGAAATGAAATGAAGTGAAATTTGGTGAAAGAAAAGGACATCTTTGGGGCTCAACATACCCCCACTGCAAAGTTTTTGCATGTCCTTATGCAATCAATTCATGTATTATGAGACTTCTGCTAGGACATCTAGGCTCCTTCTTCTGCTTTGCCTGATATTCAATGGCCTCCTAGGCTTCCTTATGACCAACTTTAATCTCAAATTTATAAGTGCCCTGCTCAACTTTTTGTTTTTCTTCTTCAATTTCTCACCAGCCTTGTACAATTTTTCCATTTGTAGAGAGAGAGTTGTATTCATATCACTTTTCAGCTTAACCTTCTCCCTCAAAATTTCATTTTCATTATTTATGTGACTATTGAGTACTTATAACTCATATTTGTCTCTTCTTAGTACATCAATTGCAGATTCTGATGGGCTAGGAGTTCTTCCTCTACTTTCTGAGGCTCTCTTTTCCAATGACTCAACATAATTATAGATTTTTTGTTGTGATGGGTCTATCTTTGGAGTTCCTTCATCAAGATCCTCTTCGTATTGATACTCAGGTGGTCTAGCAGTTGTTTTTTCTTCATCCTCAATGTTTATGATTCTTGTTTGTTTAACCCCTGTTTTCTTCAATATACCTCTAAGTCTATGGCTTCGTCTTAGTTGAGATGGTCCCTCTCCTCTCTCCTTGGCATACTTTCTTATTATCTTCTCCTTTTTAAGATGTTTCTTAATTTCAACCAATTTCTCAGAAATAATCTCCTCACTGTCCTCTTGTATGGACATACTAGTTTTAGTTTCAACAGATTTGGAAATTTTCCTTCTCCTACTTCTTCTTGTAATTTTGCCTTCAGATGGAGATTCCTTGGGTTCTTCAAAGTGATTCCTCACTAGAAAATCATCCCAATTGTCTCCCACCTTTCTCAAATGATGTTCAATTAGGATTTTAACTAGGCCATGGTGATACAAAGTGGTTTCTAGGAATTGAACCCTCTTTTGAACATTAGAGGCCATTCTCTTCAGACTATGAAGTAGGAAAAAGGGTAAATTTATTTCTTCATCTAAGAAATGCATCATTAGCCGAATATGATACACATATAGGGTACCAAACCTTCCCTCACAAGTTATAAACTTTTGCAAAATGAGCAACATATTCTGCCATTTATTCTTCAGTGCTGAGCTAGGAATGCCCTTCTTAAAAATGGAAACATCCATACCTGGTGTTTTAAGAATTTGCCTCCATGCCTCATTATGAAATTCCCTATTTTTGAACCATCGTTCACCTTGCATGGGTAATTCCGTTGCTTCTGTAATGAAAGATTCTGTAATAGTGAATTTAACATCTCCTATTTCAACTTTTTCTCCATTGAAGGACCGTGCAAATGTCTTAGTTACCTCTTTATGAAAACCATTGAATTTTTCCAAAAACTGTAACCACCCAGCCTACTGTAGCATTTCTCTAATCTGTGGGTAACCCTATAAGTATTTGGTTCCGACTGGTTCAGACCTTACTATGAGACCCATGGCTTCTCTTCTCAACCTTCAATTTACTGCTCTTCTATCCACGGTGAAAATGGTTGTTAGAGAGTTGTTTTTACCCCAAAGGTGCCTTCTCTGTTTATGCAGTAGGAATTAGCTACGGAAGGATGACATGAAGAGGTTATAGAATGAGTGAAATATGGTGAGGATGATTCACACGAATTAATGAGTTTGAGAGCCATCATGGAAGAAAAGACTGCGGAAACATCTCGTGAGAAATTCAAAATCATCACTGAATACTTCGGGCTAGTGACGTGACCGAATAGGTCACTTCAGTACTTAACCGTTAAGTTTTAAATGATGATTTGAAATGGCGGAATGGAAGGGATTTTGTCCAAAGTTTTTATGATAGGTTTAATAGGCATGATCAACACGAACAATCAAAACAAATTTTTGAATTATACATGACTTAACTATACTATAAATTTCATATTCTGTCATCATAATAATTTCACAACTTTACCTTTGCCTTTCCTTTGATTTTTGTGGTTTTGATATGCTTTGTCCTCCTTTGAAAATCATTGATTCTTCAGTCTTCATAATCCCTTTGATTTTTCTTGTTGACATAGGTGTGCAAGGTCAATTTGCTGCTGAACAAGTGGTTGCTGGATAGTTGCCTTCAGGATATCTGGCTGCAGAATGTCTAGCTGGCTGCAGAATGTCTGGCTGGCTGCAAAATATACTTGTAGGAGCTTTGAAAAATGGAATGGAATGTTGTATGAAGTGAATTAGAATGGATCATGAAATATGGTGTAATGGAGCATGAGTGAAGTGAAATTTAATGGAATGAAATGGATCATAAATGTAAAGTGGAGTGAAATATGAAAAATGGCTTGCAACTTCTGATTTGTAATATTCAATTGCAGAAAGAGATCAAATTTTAAAAATCTGAGATGAAAATGAGGTGGAACAAGGAATGGAGTGAATGAAATATGAATGAGGTGAGACATGATGGAGTGAGACTTATGATTTTGTGATAGCTACTTGCAGAAAAAGAACAAATTTGAAAAGCTAAAGTGTCAGAAGGATTCTGATTTTCACTTTATCTTTCTGTATAAACATGCTAATCAGTGATTACTTTTCATGTTTAAACTTTATTTTATTTATTTATTTATTATTTTTAGTTTATTTATTATTTTATTTATTTTTATTTTTATTTTTATTTCATTTGAATTCAGAAAATTCAACTAAGTTGATGAAGAAGAAAAATTCTTCTTCATTAACTTCACATCATTTTTTTCCTGGAATCTCTTGACAAATTCTTCTCTTGAAAGTGGCTTATGATATAGCTTCAATCTATGACCATTTACAAGAAAAGTGACCTTATCTTCATCTATTGTCCTGATTTTTATTGCTCCATTGTCAAAAAATTTCATAATTTCATATGGCCCAAGCCAATGTGTTTGGAATTTACCTTGAAAATATTTGAACTTTGAATCAAACAAGAGAGCCCAGTCACCTTCTTTGAACTTCTTTTCCTTGATGTACTTATCATGCCATCTAGTCCTTTTTTGTTGGACTATAATTGTTTTCTGGACTGCATCCTATCTGATCTCATCCAATTCATTAATCTGCTCCAATCTGTGCTTTTGTGCCTATGTTAGATCAAGTCCTAGCTGAACTGTGATTTTAAAAGTTTGAATCTAAAACTCTGTGGGAAACAAAACTTGTTTTCCATAAACAAGTTCATAGGGAGTATCACCCGTTGTGCTTCTCCATGTAGTTCTATAGGCCCACAAGGCTTCAGGAAGCCTATCTGCCCAATCTCTTCTATTTAAATGAACAATCTTTGTTAGGATCCCTTCAATGATTTTATTGGTAGATTCCACTTGACCATTTGCTTGTGGATGATAGGGAGTATATTTTCTGTGTCTGATTTTGTACCTCTCCATCATTTTTTCCACTAGCCTTGATGTGAATTGAGCTCCTTGATCTGTAACAATTTCCCTTGGGACACCAAAACGAGTAAAAATATCCTCAAAAATAAAATTAACTACAGATGCTTCAGTAGCAGAAAGTAATGGCTTGGCCTCTACCCATTTGGTAACATAATCAGTGAAAACTAATATATATTTCTTTTTTCTTGATGGAGGACTAATAGGTCCTACAAAATCTAAAGCCCATTTTTCAAAAGGTTCAATATGTACCTGAGGCTGCAATGGCATCTCACCTGAAGGAGAAGGTTTCCCTACCATTTGGCAACTGTCACACCTTTTGACATACTCTTTAACATCTTTAAAAAGGGATGGCCAATAGTATCATAAATGAAGGACCTTATAAGTTGTCCTTTTATCATGAAAGTGTCCGCCATAAGGTTCATCATGACATGCCTTGAGGATCTCAGGCATCTCATCTTCCCGAACACATCTCCTAATGATAAAATATGGACCTGTTTTGTATAACTCATTAGCAACCCATGAATATTTTGCACTGTCATAAATGATCTTTCTTTTGTCTTTTGCATTCATTATTGAAGGAAATTTCCCTGAAACTAAATAATTAGCAATGTCAGCAAACCAAGGAGTCTGAGTAGAAGTTGCAAAAAGATATTCATCAGGGAATTGATCTTCAACTGGAGTATTGTATTTTATGTTTTGGAGTCTAGATAGGAAATCAGCTACTGTGTTTTGTTTTCCAGGCCTATCTAGAATGGTAATGTTGAATTCCTATAAAAGCAATAACCATCTTATGAGACTGCCATTAGTAATTGATTTGTTCATTAGATATCTAATTGCAGAGTGATCTGTGTGAACAAAAGTTTCATAGCCTGTTATATAGTGTCTGAATTTGTTTATGGCATGAACAACAACTAAAAACTATTTTTCAGTTACAGTATAATTTAACTCTGAAGGAGTCAAATTTTTACTTGTATAGTAGATGGGATAAGGAATCAGGTCTTTTTGTCCCAATACTGCTCCTAAAGCTGTATCTGAGGCATCTGTTGAAATATGAAAAGGTAATTTCCAGTTAGGTCCCCTTAAAATAGGTGCTTCAGAGATTTTTGTTTTTAGGGTCTCAAAGGCTAACTGGCAATCAGGATTCCACTTGAATTCACAGTCCTTGATAAGTAATTTGAAAAGTGGAGATGCTATCTTGGTGAAGTTCTCTATAAACCTTCGATAATATCCTGTAAATCCTAGAAAACTCCTAACATATTTTTGACAACTTGGAATAGATAAGTTAGAGATGACTTCAACTTTTGACTCATCAAATCTAATCCCATCCCCTGAAATGTGATGTCCCAAAACAATTCCTTCAGTAAACATCATAAAACACTTCTCATGACTTAGTGAAATATTTGCTTCTTTACATATCTTTAAAACTTTTTCCAAGTTTGCTAAGGCTTCTTCAAATGTGTTTCCATAGATTGTGAAATCATCCATATATACCTCTACACAATCATGTATTAGATCTGAAAAATTTCCTAATACTGCCATTTGAAATGTTGCAGGTGCATTGCATAGTCCAAATGGAAATACTCGGTAAGCATAGGTACCCCAAGGACAAGTAAATGTGGTTTTTTCTTGATCTTCAAGTGCTACTTGAATTTGGTTATAACCACTAAACCCATCTAAAAATGAGAAGTACTTTTTGCCAGCTAATGTATCTAACACCTGATCTACGAAAGGTAGGGGAAAATGATCTTTAAGAGTAGCTTTGTTTAATTCCTAGTAGTCAATACATACCCTCCATTTACCATTTTTCTTTGGCACAATTACAAAAGGAGAAACCCACTGACTATCTGAAATGGGATAGATAAAGTTGACATTTAACAATTTCTGCAATTCTTCTTTAACAATCTCCCTAAGATTTGGATTCATCCGTCTCTGAGGTTGTCTGATTGGTTTACAATTTTCCTCTATGTATATGTGATGAGTGCAAGTCTTAGGGCTTATCCCTTTCATATCAGTGTACTCCCATGCATATGCAGAAGAATGTCTCTGTAAGATCTTGACTAGCTCTTCTTGTTGAGATTTTTCTAGGTTCTTGTTTATGTTTAAAGTTTTGCATGGAAATATCTCAATTGTAGAGCTGCCAAATTTATCCATGGAATAGAGAGACATCTGTCTTGATGATAAAAACTCAATGTTGGATTCTTCTTGAAATTGTTCATGTTTGTATTCCGAAGAGGATTCAAAATTTACTAAGGTATTCAGAATCTGGCTATCTTCACTAATTTCTGAAATTGTGAAGAGAGGTTGTAAGTCTTATTCATCCTCTATCCATTGAGTATCATCTAATTCTGTAATTGTTTTTGCTGGAAGATACAAGGTAAATTTCTTGGTTGAAATACCATCAAAGATGTACATATCACCGGATCTACAACTAATGAAAGCATCAACTGTAGCTAACCAAGGTCTTCCTAATATAATAGGATGCCCTCCTAGATTATTCTTAGGAGTTAGGATCATAAAATCCATAGGATACTCCCAAGAATCTAGGGACACCGTCATGTCTTCTATTACCCCGTCAGGTTTGATTATAGATATGTCTACTAATTGTAATAATGTGGGTGTAAAAAGAATATTAGGAAGTTTCAGTTTATCCATGATTTGTCTACTCATGATATTGATTGCTGCTCCTAAATCAATAAGTGTGTTTTGGATCTTAGTTCCATTGATGTGTATTTTAACAACTGGATTTCCTGGGTCTAGATATTTTGGAATAGCAATATTACCCATCATGATATCTGCTATTTTTCCTTCCAGTTGAATTTTCTTTGTCTCTCTTATTCTTTTTCCTATTTTTTTCATGCTCAACTCCTTTATTGTCTTTGATAAGATGGGAATTTCCTTGATAGCTTGCAATAATGGGATCTTAATACAAACATTTCTCAGCTCACCTAGGAAATCATAATTAGGCACCATAATTTGTTTTTCTACACCCCTATCAATTTGTAATATTTCTGGAAAGGGAGGTGTAGAAGTGGATGTTGATGGCTGCTCTAATATAGGAGTTGAAATTATTGGTTCTTTTTGTTTTTATTTTTCAATATTTGGGTTTTGAAAAGATGTATTCTCTTCAAGAATTTTATTTACTCGTAGAGAATCTTCCTCAGAATTGTCTTGCTCTTGTATGATTACAGAAGGTTTCCTCTTTTCAAGTATTCTTCCAGACCGAAGTTGAACATCATTAAGATCTAAAGGAGTGATCAAATAGGTTGGAAACTGTTGGCTTTCTATCATGTATGTGTTCTGAGGATTTTTATTGTTGGGGTTTGGTATGGGTTGGGCAGGCAACTGATTTTTTTTCTGAGGAAATGGTAATGGAAGTGGTGAATTTTGATGTTGTGGATTTTGAGGATTCTGTTGAGAATTTTGTTGAAAATTTTGTTGAGGAGGGAAATGTGGATATGGTGGATAGGATGGTGGATATTGATAGTACTGAGAGTATCTTCCATAGGGATTTTGTGCTCCTTGTGCCCAATTTTGAGATTGATTCTGGAATTGGGGCCAAGGTTGCTTCCAAGAATTCCAATTTGGTGGGGGTTGATTATACAGCTGATCATGGAGTCCTTGTGTTTGAGGTCCTTGCCAAGGCCTTCTAGAAACAAAATTGAGAAATTCTATGGAATTTGTAGGGTTTTCTTCTTGAAAGACATCTTTAAGACCAAGAAGTGAAGGACAACTCTTGGTCTCATGTTTTTCTGAACAAATTACACAGGTCTCTACTACTTTTGCATCCAAAGGGCACTCTCTCAAGGCATACTTATTTCTACATTTGGGACAAAAGATTGCTAGGGAATCATATTCAGCTTTTTGCTTGTTTTCTAAATTAAGGGTGTCTATTTGTTCACTAAGACTCCCTAAAATGTCAGATTTGAATTCATCAAGAATATTTCCTATTTCTGCCCTACTCACTGTCCCAGAAGCAGACTTACTTGCCCTTGCAAGAGCAGGGTCTCTTGGTCCTTTTACAGTTTTAGATCTTCCCCTTGAAAGGTTGATACATAATTAAGTTATTTCAGGTAATGTGAGCTGAGATATATCCCCTTTTCCCATCATGTTAAGGATATCTAACCATTCATCCCTAATTTTTTTCAACAAGAGAGCTTTCAAAGTATCTTGGTCTAAGTTTTCCATTTTTGCTCTTTTGATGTTGTAGTTAAATCTCTCCAACAAATCTTCCATATTTTCATCCTCTTTTTGTAAAATTTTAAACACTTCCTCCTTATGGTTGAATGGCATACAATAATCCAAATAACTCTCGAAAAATTCTTGTTCCATGTCTTCCCATGTCCTAATAGAATTGTTGATCAAACTCATAAACCATTTTAATGCTGCTCCTTTCAATGTTGAAGGGAACAGTTTAAGTTTTTGGGCATCTTGCAAATAATCATAGGTTCTACATAGGACTTCAAATTCAAATAGGAAGGTTTCAGGATCTTCAGTTTTGAGTCCATAAAATTTTGGAAGGACAGAGGGTGAAATTTTTTTCACAGTTGCATTGGTTTCTTCATCTACTATAGGAAACCCAAAAGAGCTTCTCATTTCCCTTCTACCTCTTCCTCTGCCTCCTTCTTCACCTCTACCTCCTTCTCCTTCTGCACCTCTACCTCCTTCTCCTCTACCTCTACCTCTACCCCCTCCAAATAGTGTGTGTTCTCCATTAAAGACTCCTCCTCCCCCTTCTTCTGCCATAGTTGATTCTTCTGTGGAAGTTGAAAATTTTATGTCCCTAGCAGGGGTCCCAGAATCTTCTTCTAAGACAGGTTAAATGGATGAAGTGGAAGGTTTTTCTAATGGAATATCTGATCTTAAGTTCTCTGGAATTCTAGGATCAGTAAAGGATGGAATGTGGGTTTGAGTTGGAGGTGTGTTAGCTCTTGGTATTGGTGAGACAAGTGGTGTTCTAGAAATCAAGCTTCTGCTTCTTATGAATCTACCCCTTGAGTCTCTTTCTCTACGCATATCATTGTTTTGGGGACGTAAGAAACAAGGCTACCTAGTTACACTTCCCTGGCAACGGCGCCAAAATGTCTGCTCAACTTAGTGTTCCTAAATTGATGTCATAAATTGTCAACTAGGGCTAGTAAACTGTTGAAGTGAAGTGCACTGTATGTGCCTAGGTATCTGTTTCTTAATTCGTTGTGTTTAGTGTTTTTCCAATGTTTTTGGTTTTGTGTTTTTATTCTAAAAAGAACTAAGTGTTGGTAAAGAGAAGTTGTTGGTCACACTAAAACAGAGCAAAACATATTCTAAACTGTGTATGACACTTGAGAACAGAAAATGCAAAACTTAACAAGAAAAATAACTCATAGCATGAACTCAATAACTCATAACATGAACTCAATCCAATTCATTCATTAGAAATATGTTGGAATAACTTGAGAAAATGATAAGTTTAATGCAATGAGGTTCTTCTAAGTAAACAACAACCTACAAGATCATAGAGAAAATCTCATCCATGGCTAGAAATTTGTTGGAACACATTTGGAAAAGATAGTCTGCAATATAGTGAGGAAATCTACTCTAGATTAACCTATGACACTAAAATTAATCCATTATACAACTCAAAATATCACTGTTAAGCCTCATTCAAGAGTTAGAAATCTTTTGGAATAGCTTTGGAAAAGAGGCAGTTTGTAAAATTATGAGAAATTGCAGAACAGTCAAGACTTCAAAATGACATGACCAATTCTTGTTCCTATGATAATGATGTATTAGTAGAAATTAAGAACAAGAATAGTTTGTAAATAATGAAGGCTGTTAAGTCTAATTTAATAAAACTAGAATACAACTAACTAATAAAACTAGAAATACAATGGATAGAACTGAACTAGAATGCAATTATTAAAACTTGAAATACAGTGAAAAGAATTGAACTAAAGTGCCATTAACCTCCGGAGTGTTACAACTGAAATAAAATGCAACTAATATCTAAAATACTACAGCTATATCTCATTCAATGTTAGTGATATTTTGGAACAATTCGTAAGAACAAGACTAGCTGTAACAATTGATGTGAATGAGCATAAAAACATATAGTTCAGAAAAACGCAACTAAGCTATAAAATTCTGCAGCTATGTCTTATTCAGTGTTAGTGATATTTTGGAATAATTCATAAGAACAAGACTGGCTGTAACATTCGATTTCAGTGAGCATAAAACATAAAGGTTAGAAAACTACTTGAATTAGGAATGAAACAAGGCTAAAGTTACTTATCTAAACAGTATGCACAGAGCTTCTCGGGCAGTAGGGGCCCTCTACCACCGGATTAGCACACAAATCTACTCAAGATTTCTTCAGATTTGGTATTAAAGTTGCTCTTCTTTCATTAAAGGAAAAATACTTCAAAAACAAAGTATTACGGTCTTTTGAGATCTAACCACAAAACATCAATCTAGCTAACTGTCTCTCAGTCTCCCGAGTCATTCTTATAAAAGAAATACATAACTACCCTTGAGAGGAAATAGGCCCTAAGTGTCTTTCCCAATTAAAATCAAATTAGAACTCTTGTGGAAACCTCATACTCTTGCTGAAGACATCTGTAGAGTTCTTGTCCCGGTAGAAGTCTACCTCTTAGTTTTGATTTCTTCCACGTGCATAACCACTTGGAGGTTTTTATTAAGACTTCGTAGAGGACAAGTAACGATGTAGATGAATTCTAGATTTCAACCATATGTGTTTTTCCTCTAAGTGACACCTGTAACCTGTGTAAACATGACGATAGCTGCGGAATAGGCGACTAGCTATAGAATGGCTGCATTCTATAGCTGAGTCTAGTCAAAAATTACTACAACAACAAAACCATGAAAATATAGCAAGTCAGTCATTGTATGCATTCCTAAAGTGACTTTAATCAATCCTATTGATATTTTAAGCCTATAATTGATAAGGGACAAAGGAAATGAAGTGAAATTTGGTGAAGTAAAAAGACATCTTTGGGGCTCAATAACTCAGTCACTTTTTGGTCAAACTAATGTTGACATGAATGTTTGTCAATGGCAGCCCACTCTGCCTATCCAACCGCAAACGATTGTACACTCGTATCAACCGGTTCAACCTGTTACACCCACTTCATTACCACTTGTTATACATCTATACCCTTGTTACAAAATCAAAATATTGTACATCAACCTTATCAGACAGGTTCTTCGACTCAATATCATCAAATGTTGGGTCCACAGACTCAAAATCCTTTGGTTAATTTACAACAGCTTGTATCATGGATCATTTATTCACAAGCTGGTGTACCATTTTATGGGATGTCACAAACGCAACCAGGTTATACATTTCAACTGAATCCAATTTATACTAATTTGGGTTATAACATTGGTGGACAGACCCCTTGGCAGCCACAAGCGCAAATGCCTCAAAATTCATTTCAAAAAGTATCATATCCAGGTTTTTGTCAACAGAATTCTCAAGAATTTTCTATGCAAAACAACCCCTATCTGGGTTACCAACAGCAAATTCCATATGCTGGTGCTCAAAGACCGGTTTCCCAAGCAATTCCATCTTACCCTGGCTATGCTCAACCTAACCTTAATCGACAGTTGCCTTTTGTTGCAACCTTGGAATTACCAGATTTAAACCGGTTAACCAATGATCCTATCAATTATGCTCCTTGGTGGCCGGTGATACCTCACATTTCCGATCATATTCATGAGTGGCATCACCGTCGACGAATGGTTAAGACATTTGTTCCTGATCAACTCCTTGCTGAATGGTTCATTAAGTTCCTGTTACCATCTATAATTGAGGATGTGGCTAAAGGAGGCATCATCATAGAAGAGCAAGTTATGGCTCGTGCCCAATATTTAGACTTGATTTACACTCAGTCTGGCACGCTGTATGAAAAAATCCCTAATGTGCCATGATCTAATTTCAATGTTCCTCCTTAAATAAAGGACTCTCATGCTGGAGACAACTTGATAAGCACTACAAACACACACCACGAAACTGCATTTGATCCTGCTCCTACTTCTGAAATTAATGCCATGTCATTTGAAAAAGGAAAAAGTGAAAAGCAACCAGGAGGTAATAAAAATGGGAAATCAAAGAAAAATAAAACTTCTAACCCGCAAGAAAGATCATCTGATCAACCGTCTGGACCACGGAAACCTTATTATCCATGCATAATTTGTAACGAGGAAGAATTTGTTAGGGATTGTCCTCACCATGTGAAAGTCTCAAAAATAATCAAGACTTATCATGCATTAGCTGTGTTGACAGACCCATTTCCAAATCCATACACAAATTTGGTTGCTACGGATCCAACTCCTAGTTCCCAAGTGTTGATGTTATCCACCACAAAACCTTCACAAGATATTTTGGTGTTGACGTAGAATAAATACTATGGTAGTCCAGCCACTGATCAACCTACTACCTCGACAGTGAATCCATCTAATGAATCAGTACCACCTACTGTTATTCATGAATTGACAATTAAACTGCCAAAAGGAGTAATTCATAAATTGACATATAATCCTCGAGCAAGAGCTGCACAAAATTATAATATAGTTGAATATTTGGCTCAATCCCCTTCAGCTATGTCTGCTCTTGAGGTATTACAAAATTGTCCCTCCCAGAAGCAGGCTTTATTGTCGGCCATTGGTGGAATTGATCTGACTGATTCCAATCTTGTCGTCTTTAATCATACAGGCTTTGTGCCGTAATTACCAGCAAAATTGGCATTCTCCATACAAGTAAATGTTCTCAATCAACTTGTTCATCGCACTATTATTGATGAGGGAGAATCTACATGCATTATGTCTCTAAACTGTTGGAAGTCACTTGGCTCGCCACGATTATCGCAATCATCAACGGCGTTGAAGGCTTTTGATGGAAGAACAAATAAACCTTGTGGTATTATCAATAACCTGCATGTTGAATTAGGGGGAAAAACAGTAAGTATTGATATCAAGGTTGTTGACGGACCCCTTGACTATAATATTTTTCTCGGAAGACCATGAGTATATGCAATGACTGCCATTGTTTCTACATATTTTAGAATGATTTCCTTTCCACATAAAGGTACAATCACAGTCATTAATCAATTATCCTTTTTTGCCTCTGCTTCGCAAGTAACTAGAAGCGTTCTGTTTGTTCACTTACCCCAACTAGAAATCCAGAACATTGGTGTAGGACTCTTAAAGGATTCCACTCTTATGGGAACCTTTGCATTACTGCCGCCCGCAACGTCGGTAGAAATTGCAAGCATAGAGACCTACTACATGATCTCTTCCACTCTATCTGGCTTAAGGGAGAGTACCGGTGATTCTGATATTTCTACGTTGGATGATGTTTTACCGCCCAACCCTATTGAGCTTGCATAGCAATAAATCTGTTTGGCTTGGGCGGAAAATCTGAAATTAGCATCGCCAAGTGCTTGGGTTGATCGTTCATTAGATTTTGGTACTCCATCTGATCCATTTTCCTCAAAATTTTTGATAGATGAAAATATTTTGGAAGCTATGATGTCAGAAGGAAAACCATGGGAAGATTATCATCATCGTTCCCATATTCCTGATTATGAAGAAAAAAATCTTAGTGAACTTTATCACCCATCCATCACAACTTTCTTTTTGAATTCTTTACCGATTAATGCAATTGACTCTAAGCAAAATTTATCTAATATCGAAGAAAAAATTTCTATCGATATTTCAACCAAACCTAGTGTTGTAGAAAATATTCATGTCGGTGTATCTTGTTCTCCATCAGAACTTGATTCATATTGCTCTCTTTTTCGTGAATTTTGTGATGTATTCTCTTGGTCTTACGAGGAAATTCCAGGCATAGATACTAGCATAGTTGAACACACTATTAATATGTATCCTGATGTCAAACCGGTGCGTCAATGGCTTCATCCTGTTCATCCAAAGAAAGCCGTTGTCATTAAAGCAGAAGTTGAAAACATTTTGTGTGCTGGTTTCATTTACTATGTTTCGCTAACAGAGTGGGTTTGAAATATCATTCCTGTTATGAAAAAACAAGGGACCATTAGAGTGTGTGTCGATTATCGGGATGTTAATCAGGCTTTTCCAAAAGAAAACTATCCTACTCCCTTTATCGACCATATTATTGACAATTGTGCTGGATGTGAAATATTTTCGTTCATGGATGGATTTTCTGGCTACAATCAAATCAATATCCACCCAGATGACCAAAATAAGACAACATTCATCTGTCCCTGGGGCACATTCGCATATAGGAAATTTTCGTTTGTTTTAAAGAATGCTAGGGCAAATTTTCAGAGAGCAATGGATTATGCTTTCAACGACATCAAGCACATTGTTCAATCATATCTAGATGATTTACCAGCGCATTCACGAAATCAGACTGATCACCCGATGCATTTGAGAGCCATTTTCTTATGCTGGCGACACTACAAGATATGCCTCAGTCCACAAAAATGTGTGTTTTGTGTTGGTTTTGGTCGATTTCTCGGATTCGTAGTCTCAAAAGAAGGAATTTGAATAGACCCACTGAAGGTACATGCCATTCTTGATTTTCCTGCACCATCAAATTTACTTCAGATACAGAAACTTCAAGGAAAGGCTATCTTCCTGAGAAGGTTCATTCCAAACTACGTTGAAATGGCTAAAGGATTTACTCGATTATTGAAAAAGGGGGTTCCCTTCCATTGGGACCAAGTTGCACAAGCTTATTTTGATGATGTCAAGGACCATCTTGTCCGAGCGTCATTAATGTATCCTCCTAGTTTCAAAATGATTATTTCCTATATATCACCACGACTGAAATGACCATCGCTATGGTTTTGGTCCAAGTAGAAGATGGAATTGAACATCTGATCTATTATTTGAGTCATAATCTCAATGATATGGAAGTTAAGTACTTGTACGTGGAAAATCTTGCCTTGGAAGTTCTTCAAGCTGTCCAAATATTTCGCCATTATATCCTGCTTCGAAAAACAACAATAGTTTCGGATTGCAACCCTGTGACTTACATCTTATCAGGTCAATTTTTGGGGGGAAAATATTCAAAATGGATTGTCATTTTGCAGGAATTTGATTTGGAATTCATCAAATCCAAGTCAAAGAAGTATTTAGTTTTGGCTGAGCTTCTCTGTGACCTTCCCTCTGATAGTACTGCTACTACGTCAGAACCATCTATTCCAGACGAGTCTTTGTTTCTGATTGGATAATATGATCCTTGGTATGGGGATTTCATCATTTATCTCCAAACCCAAACTTTTCTAACTAATATCTCTTGCTCTGATCAGCAATGTATTTGATACCAAGCCAAATATTATCTGATCGTTGGTGATAAAATTTATCGTCGTGGTGTCGATACCATTTTAAGGAGGTGCCTCACTCATGAGCAGGCCAAAAAAGTGTTAAATGATTGTCATGATGGGGCTTATGGTGGAAATTTATCTGGATATGCTACCATGCAGAAGATACTCTGCGCCAGTTAGTTTTGGCCTACTATTTTTCAAGATTTCATCCTCGCAGTTAGAAGTTGTCATGCATGCCAGATTTTTTATCGTAAAATCCACAAATCGCCAGTGCCAATGCATCCTGTTGTCTCTACTGGACCATTTACGAAATGGGGTATTGACTTAATGACCTGCAACCCTCCTTTTTCCGAGGGACATGGTTATATTATTGTCGCAGTCGACTATTTTACCAAATGGGCTGAAGCGATGCCTACATTCAAAAACATAGGACAAATAGCTGCATTGTTTTTCTTTAACCATGTTATTTCACGGTTTTGGGTCCCATAGGCTATAGTTACGGATCATGGGAAGCATTTTCACAACCATATGATTTCTGAATTGACTGCCAAGTTAGGATTGTCACATGATAATTCTACTCCTTATTATCCACAATCAAATTGACAAGTTGAGGCTATTAACAAAATTCTTAAATGAATGCTTCAATAAATGATAGGAGTTCATAAAAGGAACTGGCACTTGATCCTGTACTCCGCCTTGTGGGCGTATCGAAATTTGGTAAGAAATGCAACCAAATTTACTCCTTTTCAGTTGGTGTATGTTCTGGAAGCTATCTTACCAATCCAATGTGAAATATCATCATTAAAACTCACAATAGACTTGTTACCTGACACCTCAGAAGACTCAAGTGCATCTCCTTAACCTATCCATTTTGATGAAACGCTTCATGAAAACGAAGCGGATAAGAGACGTATAAAGGCACAATACGACAAAAATGTCCAGCCTCTCATCTACTCAGAGGGTGACTTGGTCCTTATTTATGATCAAGAAGCTGATGTAATAGGTACAGGGAAATTCGAACCATTATGGCATGGCCCCTATATTTTCAAACGAGTTCTTGCTAAGGGTGCCTACAAGTTAGCTGATTACGATGGAATTCCATTGGCACAACCTAGAAATGGGTTGTATTTGAAACGTTACTATGTGTAATCATGAGCATAATAATTTTTTGTATTATATTGTTTATATGATATTGATTTGCATTCACTATCTTAATTTTTTTTTAGAGTTTTCTTGACATTAGTAATCCACTTTACATTTCATCGCAGATGATTGAATCTTTGGAACCATTTTTTGGATATGCTAATGGTGCTAGTCGTAGTACGCAGAATCTATCCTCTACAGTGTGGGCCATTTTCGCTCTGAACAACGAATTAGTGAGTTTTCAAGGGATCTGTATCGATAGATCGACGAACAATATCACTAAGTATAGCACATTGATTGAACTTCTCTCTGATGCCATTTCATTTGGTATTAACCGCATAATCATAAGGTTAGACTCAATACTTGTGGTATTACAACTTACTAGTATTTATACTGTTAGAAATCCAACACTTCTTAGATTGTTCCTAAGAGTTCGACTTTTGGAGAGACATTTTGGTTTCATTCAATATCAACATATTTCTAGAAATTTGAACACTTTAACTGATTCATTAGCTAATCAAGTTTTAGATACACATTTACGACATAGGTAAAGAAATAATTCACATCATTGAATAGGATTGCAAATTAAACATAGAAAAACTCTGAAATCATATAGATTGATAGTTATAGGTTTTTACAAAATTTGTGCCCAAGACACATTGGTAATCTGACCTCAAAATGTATGCAAAAATTCACAAGTAAACTAGTGGTGCTCATGGTAACATGCTATAAATCTAGCAATCCTACGAAGCAAACACATCCAACGGTTAGGAACCCCAATAGTGTGTCGCTGCAGTCACATGGGAAGCTCTTCGATTCGGCAGTCCAGAATCCCGAAGGTCAACCCCTCTACGTGCTGCTGAAGCTCAGCCAGAGTCTCAACCTTATCAAGCTCCTAAAGGATTGCTCCCCTAACAACCCTCTTTGCTGGCACATCTACTTCACACTCTGGTTCCTAGACTGGTTGAACACGACCGATATCTGCATTACATCAAACATTTATTTTAGTCTTGGAAAGAAATCAAAACACAAAAAAATTGTATAAACCTTAGAAAAATAAAAAATCATGGTCGAATCATTCTTACCTATTGCACCCCACTGAGCGCCTTCTGGTAATACTAAATCTAGATCTCCTCGGAATTCGACACCTGCGTATGCATACTCATCGATGGCGACAATCTGTCACCGGAACCAGGCGAAGAATGAAGTAGAGAACACAACATTCAATTGACCTGCATGCCGACCCATGAGTTCTACCCATCTCTGCATTTGAGGATCTCTAGGACTAGATATCTCCAATGTTACATGTTGTGGCTACATCAGTGGAATCCATTCCAAAGCGAAGGAGATAAGGATTGAACCATAGCTGAAATTTTTCTTCCTTCCTCCCTTTTCTTTATTTAGTTGTTCCTTTATCTGAGATAGAACAGCTTCAGACCAGTTGAAGACTGTTGGCTCTAAGCACTCTAGCACATACTGTATATACGATCTATTCGCTACATGTAGTGTAACGGTGCTAGAAATTTTAGCGATCGTGAAAAGGATGGTTCTCAAAGGAAAATCCCTGACATCCCGGATGTTTATTTTCCCATCTTTTCTAGGTTCTGCCCCTGGATAGAAATACTGCATAACATAATCCCTCACTGTCTCTCCTCCAACCGTAGACCCTGTGAGAGAAATGGGCAAACCTCTCCTCGACAAACCTGTGAGAAAATACACGTCCTCAACTATTATGGGAACCAATTTTTTCTTAATGTGAAATTCCTCTATCGCCGGATCCCATGCTCAAACTAAGAACTCCAAGAGTTCTATTTGTTGCCTCATTCCCAACAATTTGAAGTACTTAAGTATTCCACACTCTCTTAGGGATCTTACAATACCCGGATCATTCAAGGCAATCATATCTTGTTCTTCATGTTCTCTTTCCCTCCATGTAATCGTCATTATAATACGATGGAAACCTGAAATACAACCATATGATCCATTAGATTCCAATCATTGCAAAAAACTAGGAAAATTTTGAGCACAACATAAAAACCAAAAGCTTGAACTGCACCCAACGCACTCCTTGGGTTGAGATAGTGTGTTTCACATGCAGGTACCCTTCACTGTACCTGCTATGCAACACAGGTTTCAACATTCAGGGGTGCGTTGCCCTCATTTTGGGCAGAATTTACCCTAGGTGCCTTAAAACCCTAAAAATTTGAAAAAAAATGGAAATGAAATGAATACTAAAAGGAAGAGGAGGTTCATGGCACTAACCTGGATCAAACGGCGATGAAATCCGTCCACAGAAACGACCGCAATCAACGACTGAAGTTTAGGGGAAAAATCAAGTTCAGAGCTCCAAAATGCAAATGGTAACTATGCAATGGTAAAAATGAATAGTGAAACTACTTTTTATAGTAATTTAATTGTTTGCGAGTTAAATTTATTGCTATGACTATAGTTTTATTATGTTTTTATCATGAAACATGTATTTTTAATCCATTTAATGTTGTTCTGAACAGGAAATACAACTGATGAACATAATAGTCGTGCAGATTTATTCAAAGAATGACTTGACCACAAAGCATACTTTTTCTCCTTATTTTTCGAGCTTTGTTAAAAATGAAAAATAATTTGAAACGCACTTTTATCTCTTTTTTGAGCTTTGATAACATTGAAAAAGGAAACCCTGGAATCTTCTTTCAACTCTTTTCAGACTCCAATAATGTGAAAAGATTGTCAAGCACTTGTCTTTTCGAGCTCGTTAAAGTAAATGAATTGATATCTACTCAGTATAAGTTTAACCCTTTTCCGGACTAAGATATATTATTTACAAAAAAGGAATACCTTGGTTAAACATGACCAAATAGGTTCTCTCAGATATTATTTTACAATTTTTCGGATCTGAGTGACAAATTTACGAAAAAGTACTTTTGGAGTTCTCTTTCGTCCTCTTTTCAGACTCTCTAAATATGAAAAAGGACCAGGGTATCACTGTCGTTAAGCTCGTTAAAACATAAAATAGCGACAGGCTTGTCGATATGGCAAGAATATAGTTTCATTCATCGCTAGACTCGTTAAATTATTAAATAGCGATACATTATTCGCCCGAAGGGTTGAATTATAGATCAAGCAAATGTTATCCTCCTCAAGCTTGTTAAAAATTAAAGAGGTACTAGTTGACAAATGACCAGGGAAGATTTGGGAAAAGTAAGCAAAGTTTCTTTTTGGTAGCAAGTCGCTCTTGAACATGACACTTCTTTCACTCCATGTCCGTGACTGTTTGGGTTGGGTAATCATCTTAACGGTTCAGTCACACCTATGGTTTATCATACCTTCATTTCGGTTTTGGGTCAATGCTGCTAACTCATCACAGTGTCGCTGATATGTTCAAGATAAGTCATCCAGTGATTAAAAACTCATCCATATGCAATACTCATAAACCTTCATTTTCATGACCGTCATCCCTGAAAATTGCTATATCAAGTCATAACCTTGTCTCGGAAATCAGTAACTCATTTTTTGCAATAAGGTGACTTCTTATCGATGTAATGTTCCAAATTTTGCAATAAAGTATTTCGAACATTAATCTTTCTTTTATTTTAATAAAAGGAATAAAATGGGTGAGGGGACCCATGTAGAAAATTAATAAACACTCATAAGGTGAAAAAATTCACTTAAGTGGCTTAAGATAGCAGCCCCAAGTGTGAAAAGGGCCAAAGGCAAGTGAGCTAGTCCATGGTTGACCAAAGTCAACAACGTACCCTAAGAGGGGAAGCTTGCACAAGAAGATTGCGTAGTTGGAGTGGAGGGAAATTTGAAATGAGAGAGAAACCCTAATGTGAGTGGGTCCATGCACACATTGCATAAAATATGAAGGAGAGCAGTGTGGAGATGAGTTTTGGAGATAGAATTCGAAGTTGAAGCTCTCTTCAACTTGTTACTGTATAACACAAGAGGGATTCCTATTTAGGAATGCCCTTCTCTTCCATGGGAGGCCATGGAGAGATTTTTCTTCATCTTCCTCACATCATGGCTTGAGACCAAAGCAGTCATCTACAGCTACTGCGTTATTCTTGCAGCAAGAGAACGCTGGAGTTGCTGGTGTGGTAGTGAGGGACCTTCATCATCTCACTTCCGGATTTGGTTTGTAGAGGGGAAGCTCATTCCTTCTCTAGGAAATCAGAAAAGGAGATTTCCAGAGCTCATATTTCAGATTTGGCATCAGGCCATATATGTTTCTCTCATGCCCAACACAGTCCCTTCTTCTTACAACGTTATATTCAGAGAGGGTTTGCCGGAGGAGTTCATTTTGTGCACTATGGAGTGCAATCTTCGGTAAGGGGATAAGCCCCTTCACTTTGGAGATCATTGGAGGAGGTTTCATTTTCATTGCAGCATCTATTTCCCTTCTCCTATGTTGTATTATATTTGAGTTGCAGCAGCTACATTGCAACTCTGTCATTTTACTGTTTCATGTATTTTAGCCAATCCCTTGGACGATTGATGCAATAATGTTTTCTGGGGTTGAGATCTTGCTCCCCCATATTTATTTGAGCACATATTGTTATATCATATCATATGTATCAGATTTCAGTCATTTTCCCTTATATACTACGCAGTTATAGAGTAGCTAGATCATGTAGCAGTGTATTCTCTTGTTTCATGTACATTTCCTATTGAGGCAGACTTGAGCTCACCTTGAGAGGCATTTTCCTCAAGGAATTTGTATTACATTTTCTGCTGCATATTATATATCAGATTTTTTCTCTTCTGGCATTATATTTTTCATTCTTTCACTTCTATTCATATTGAAGTTTTCATGCTGCTGAAGATTCCCTTATTGAGCATTGTTTCGGTATACATGTTGGTGGGAGATCTGAATAACCTGCTTAAGGTTATTTCTTTGAGCTTATATTCTGCAGGGAGTTGGTATCAGATATGTTCTAAGGCATCCTACCATTGGATGGCCTTATTTTCACATGAGCTCCTTATACAGCGTCCTCATGGGTAGCTGTTACAGTAATTCCTTGAAGGGAATTATTAACTCTTGACAAGTTCTATTGGCAGAGTTTGCTAGTGGGCTAGGTAGCCTCTAGATCTCATTATTCCTTGTGAAGATGAAATATCCAGTAAATTCCCCAGCAGTCAATCTCTGAAATAGTTCAGTGCTGATTGTTAATACTCCTAGAGGTGGAAAATAGGAATATCTCAAGATATTTCCGACATAGCAGAAATTTCCCCATTTGGGACATTACAGTGGTATCAGAACTTCGAACTTGGCTCAGCCTGTGAAGTTCAAATTTCAGAGAAGAAGAGGCCAAGATGATGCAGAAGATGAGATCAATCTCATCAGTTTTGGGTCCAACAACAACCTCTCAAAGGAGGTTGAGAAGATAGAAGAAGGAGAAGTGGAAGGACCATGCCCTTCCTATTCTCACAGAGGAGCAGAGCAGAAGCATGGAGAACACTTGGAATTCTAATTCTAAGTGAGCATCTTGTTGAATATGGAGCAAACCCTAGGGTCTTCCAAGAGACTCTATCTTCTTCACACTTGTTCAGCAGGAAGAGGAAATAAATTTTTGGTTAAGCCATGGGAGGCATGCAAGGGTTTCTACTCTTGCTGATTTTTCTCAGATCTTGATAAGAAGATTTGGCCATAGGAGGGAGGAGCCCTCACCACCAGAGGCACATGCCAGCACTGTTACATTCATGGAGGAGCAGCCACCACCTTCAGTTGTTGAGGCAGCCAGGACACTTGAGGAAGAGACTCTTGCAGCAAGATTCTTCCAGATCTCTCCAAGGTATGCATGAGTTTTCATCTATCATGGACGATTTTACATTTTTGCATGCTGATTTTCTTGAGGAGGTTACTTTCACTGCGTTGTGCCATTATTCTCAGACACCCTTGATGAGTCATGCACCACACATGAGGTTGGGGTTTGAGACATAAACCATGGAGGAGATTGAATTTCAATGTCCCATGAAATGCAAGGGGAGAAATATATTTTGGGACAATGGTAGCTCTTATGAAAGAGGTACCAAGTGGCAGTATACTTACACCAAGAAGAAGAGCTTGTGGATTATATGTGCCCAACAGAAATGTGGAGGATCCATAACCCATAGGTCCCAGGATCTTTTCACACTCATTGCACTTGATGGAAAAAGGGGAGAGTATGGGTGCATCATGATGGAGTGTCATTTCTCTTTCCACTCATTATGTTCCCATTTCAGATTGGGTATGGTGGAAGTATATGGGAGCAACAAACATTCTTGTTGCTCATATTTTGTTTGATGTTGCGGGAGAAAGAGGAGGCACTAGCATAGTGCAAGAAGATTGCTCTTTGATCTTGGATGCCAAGTAGCACCTTCTTCATGGAGGAGCTCTACATTTGCACCAACATGATGGGAGTATTATTTGGAAAGATTCATGTCAAAGAGGGGATCAACTTTAAGATGACAGTGGCCCTACTCCAAAGGCCAGTAGCACTGTCACTTGAGACCTTGCGTTACTTGTGGGAGTTTCCTTCAAACCACTTCACAAGTAATGTACTTTGGAGGCATGTAGGTGATGAGCATGAAGGATTAATGGAGGAGAGCATTCCTTACCACATTTAGACTCTCTTGGCTTGGTTACACAAGCACAAGAAGAAAGGACTACATGCAGAAATTTTGGGTTCTCTTTTCATGCATGCTACTGCATATTATTCAGTGATGGAGGAATACACTTGGGAGGGCATCTAATGGAGGTATATCAGCTTATGAGAAAATGCATAGCCCAAGAGATGAAGAGAGGATTGGCACAACCACTTCCCTACTATGTTGCAGTAAGGGAGAACTTTCACTTGAGTCACTTTCAGATTAAGGACCAAAATGCATAATTGTTTAATGTCGTATGCTCTCTTATTCTTATGATCAGTGTGTTATATCAAGGAGGATCCTTCCTTCTTTCACATTATGTTCAGCTATACTTATGGTCTATTGTGGCAAGAAATATGGCCATCTTGTGGGTGGTTTGTGGGGGAAAGCCACATAGTTTTGGTGTGCACCTTTGGCACCAAAATGTGTTTTCATGTTCACACCTTGTAGGATGGATGTGGCAGAAAAAAAGCGGCTGCAAAGACACTTGTTTCATCATATATTGAGGCAGGAAAATGATGCTCTGTGCTGGTTCCATGCATGGGACCAAATTTCACCTCCTTGCTCTCATAAGTTTATGCTTCCACATGTTGTTGATAGAACGTTGTTTAGAGGGAGCATCATTTTGAAGGAGGAAAATGAATTGAAGATGCCCATTGGGAGGGTGATTCTCCCTACTTTTCATGTTGTATGTTTCAGGAGAAGCAATGGACAGCCCATGATTACCAAGCTTCATCTCTTCCTTCATGAGGGAGGAGTTATTTGGAGAAGTTCAAAATTTTGGATGAGGCATTTCATGGTTTGAAAGATTGATGGGGTGGCTTGGGTCTCTCATGAAGACCATTTATTTCAGCCATATATCAGCATCAGCCCCATATGTATCATGAGGAGGGAGAGACTCATTGGGTGGATGTGCCCTTTGGGAGAGAATACCTCCATTTCTTTTGCAACACATGCTCCAAGAGGAGTATGGAAGATGATATGGTCACCATGTGCAGCCATGTGTTTTTCCATGAGGTGAACCATATGATTTTTTGGATGCCATATGTGGATGAATTCCAACTCATCACATATGAGATGATTTGGGCCAACTTGATTTGCAACATTGAAGGAGAGATATTTTAGGCATCTAGACTTCATTTTGCCTCTTGAAGGCAACACTATTGCATCCCAAGTTCAGATTTCACTCCACATTCATCATAAAGTGGAGAAGAGGATAGTGTGTGGTAGGCTATGAAGCTTACCAAGTTCAGAAATTCAACCCACCTATTTCATGAGCATAAGGTGGAGGAGTACTTTCAGGAGTTGCCTAGTTGGAGGGTGACTCATTTTGTTGGTTGATTGCTTGAGGATGGAGGATCTACATGAGGATATTTCAGACTCTATGCCTTGAGTAGAGGACTTTTTGCAGTTCATCCTTTCTCTTGCTTGAGGACAAGCAAGTTTTGGGAGGGGAGGACTGTAATGTTCCAAATTTTGCAATAAAGTATTTGGAACATTAATCTTGCTTTTATTTTAATAAAAGGAATAAAATGGGTGATGGGACCCATGTAGAAAATTAATAAACACTCCTAAGGTGAAAAGAGTCACTTAAGTGGCTTAAGACAGTAGCCCCAAGTGTGAAAAGGGCCAAAGGCAAGTGAGCTAGTCCATGGTTGACCAAAGTCAACAATGTACCCTAAGAGGGGAAGCTTGCACAAGAATATTGCATAGTTGGAGTGGAGGGAAATTTTAAATGAGAGAGAAACCCTAATGTGAGTGGGTCCATGCACACATTGCATAAAATATGAAGGAGATCATTGTGGAGATGAGTTTTGGAGATGGAATTCAAAGTTGAAGCTCTCTTCAACTTGTTGCTGTTTAGCACAACAGGGATTCCTATTTAGGAATGCCCTTCTCTTCCATGGGAGGCCATGGAGATATTTTTCTTCATCTTCCTCACATCATGGCTTGAGGCCAAAGCAGTCATCTACAGCTACTGCGTTATTCTTGCAGCAAGAGAACACTGGATTTGCTGGTGTTGTAGTGAGGGACCTTCATCATCTCACTTCCGGAGTTGGTTTGTAGAGGGGAAGCTCATTCCTTCTCTAGGAAATTAGAAAAGGAGATTTCTAGAGCTCATATTGTAGATTTGGCATCAGGCCATATATGTTTCTCTCATGCCCAACGTAGTCCCTTCTTCTTACAGTGTTATATTCAGAGAGGGTTTGCCGGAGGAGTTCATTTTGTGCACTATGGAGTGCAATCTTTGGTAAGGGGATCAACGCCTTCACTTTGGAGATCATTGGAGGAGGTTTCATTGTCATTTCAGCATCTATTTCCCTTCTCCTATTTTGTATTATATTTTAGTTGCAGTAGCTACACTGCAACTCTGACATTTTATTGTTTCATGTATTTTAGCCAATCCCTTGGAGGATTGATGCAATAATGTTTTCTGGGGTTGAGATCTTGCTCCCCCATCTTTATTTGAGCACATATTGTTTTAACATCTCATATGTATCATCTTGCAGTCATTTTCCCTTATATACTGTGCAGTTATAGAGTAGCTGGATCATGTAGCAGTTTATTCTCTTGTTTCATGTACATTTCCTATTGAGGCAGACTTGAGCTCACCTTGAGAGGCATTTCCCTCAAGGAAATTGTATTACATTTTCTGCTGCATATTATATATCAGATTTTTTCTCTTCTGGAATTATATGTTGCATTATTTCACTGCTATTCATATTGAAGTTTTCATGCTGCTGAAGATTCCCTTATTGAGCATTGTTTCGGTATACATGTTGGTGGGAGATCTGAATAATCTTCTTAAGGTTATTTCTTTGAGCTTATATTCTGCAAGGAGTTGATATCAGATATGTTCTAAGGCATACCAACATTGGATGGCCTTATTTTCACATGAGAAAGCATCCTCATGGGTAGCTGTTGCAGTAATTCCTTGAAGGGAATTATTAGCTCTTGACAAGTTCTATTAGCAGAGTCTGCTAGTGGGCCAGGTAGCCTCTGGATCTCATTCTTCCTTTTGAAGATGACATATCCAGTAAATTCCCCAACAATCAATATCTTAAATAGTTCAGTGCTGATTGTTAATACTCCCGGAGGTGGAAAAATAGGAATATCTCAAGATATTCCCGGCATAGTAGAAATTTCCCCATTTGGGACATTATAGTCGACGAAAAATCAATATCCAAGAAGTTCACTTAGAAACATCATATTCTAGTACCATGAGGCTTTTCATAGCATCGACAAGATCCTCACTTTCAGACCTTTGACCGAAAGATTTTGTTTGGCGTTCGACATCAAATCATCTATTCACGCCTTACGAAATGTATTGTAGTACCTTGAGGGCCATTGAAATTAAAGGTGGTTCTCTCGAGTTTGTTAAAATCTCACATCATTGGCTGGTAATCAAATGATGTCTTTCCATGTTCGATGACAAATCATATATTCACATGGCTAGACTTACACCTGGATTATTGAGTGAACGAGTTAAGAAGACCCCAGATCTAGTTTTAGCCATCCGAGCTGCGATTTTAGGATTTTTGTAGACATCATCTGTACGGTGACCTTACATATAGATTGTCATCCAAACATGGGCCTATATCTGTAGGCATGTCTGCATCTGGGCAACATTCCAATGAAGACGAATTTTTGAATTATGTACATGTTATTAGATCGTTTTATGTGCTGAACATGGGAATGCCTACCCTCAACAATTATGATCAAAAGAGGATATATCATGATGTAATGTATTGTAATATTGATGCAGGTGACCACTCCTCTTCGTTTCCAGACTCATCACAGTGTAAAGCATCTCAATCAAATGTTCTTATTATTTGGATCTCATGCTTTAGGGGGGAATTGTTATAGGTCAGTTTGGGCACCATTCCCAATGACCTGGTTAATTGGGCATCATCTTCAGGACCAATGATCAAGGGTCTATCATTCCCTATCATTTTAGTTACTACATGCCCTAAGACAAGAAATAAGAAAAATCAAGCAAGACTTGCATCAAGCAAAGGTTTCCATGGTTTGAAGCTTATTATATAGCATATGAGAGCTCACCAACGCAGGCTCTAAGGGGCCTAAGTGCGTTGCATATGCAAGTAGCCCCATGCAAGGCTGCTCTGCAAAGCAATTCCCGACATTCACAGGTGTGTTGGTCACATTGGGAGTGAAATTCTCATTGTTATGGAATCTCCACTTGGCCAGTGCCTTCTAGAAGAGTTCACATGTGTCAAGCTTTGGATCCAAGTGTCCATTTTACATCTACATGATTGGAAACATGTCTTGCCTATTTTTGGAAAGTTATTTATTTCAAAACAACCTACAGTTCATCTATAAATTGAGCATAGATCTAAGTGCTTGAAAGGAAGAATTTGAGTAGAGAAATGCTGGAGAATTTTCAATTGAGAGCTAGATTTTTGTAGTTGTTGCTGGAAAGATTTATATTTTGATGAGGCTTGGGAATGTTGCTGGAAGGTCACTTCAAATCAGTCACTAGGTTGTAACCTCTCCTTCTATCATCAATAAAGAGTACTGCTTATTTTTCCCTATATGCATCTGTATTTGTTTTGATTTTCCATATTGCAATATCTTAGTTGATGTGTATGGTTTATGCTTTATTGAGTTAGCTAACTAGCTTGAATATATATCTATATTATTGCATATTCTGTAGTTTTAGTGTTCTTTCTTGCAGGAAGCATTCAACCCACAAATCGCTTGAATTTGAAGCTGCAACAGAAGCAACAGAAGGAGCCATTTGGAAGTGACTGAAAAAGTAAGCATCCAATCCTCTCTATGTATCTGTTCTGAGTTGGGAAAAATATTCATATAGTCTTTCACCTGTGAGTAAACAAGGAACCAAAAGGATGATAAGGAGCCAAACAGTGGCCATAAAAGAGAAAAAAGTGGTTATAGAAGATAGAGCAGTAGCTAAAGGAAATATAGAAGACATATTACATGCTATTGACATAGAAGAAACTCCTATAGTCCAGGTTGAGGACATAAAGGAAGGTGGAAAAAAGCTTAAAAAGGCCAAATCTGCAAATAAATTAGAATTTGAAGGAGAAGATGCATGTTTTATGTTCCAAGCAAGAAAGCCTATGACAATGCATGCTAGAAAGCTATTCGAGAGAAGTAAAGAGGTTCATCCACCTACTGACACATTCCACCCACCACAAGACATCATTGACCTTTTATCACCTGCATAGAAAGATACATTTATAAAATCAAAGAAAGGAAAAGAGAAGGTGATGGAAAAAATAGAGTTTCAAATTCTTGAGGAACAATTGAATGACCAATCATGAAATTGTTGTTATGAAGAAAGAAGCAAGGAAAAACAAAGTAGAGAAGGTTTAGTTTGAAAAGATGAAGGAAATTTGGAAAGAGCAGGTTTACAGTGTTTCCAAGACTCTAGATAATACATAGAAACTTATCAAATGGACCATTCCATTGAGGAAACAGGTCAAACATGTCAGGAAAATGAACACACATTTGAAAGCCACCAACAAAAAGTTGAAAGATTAGGTTAAGGACCCCCAGGAGCAGCTTGAACTAATTCATGAGGAGTTGGAGGAAAAAGGCCTTAAAATGACAGTAGTTGAGGAGCCAATTGCTCAACTCATCATCAATGAGGAAGAAACCCCTCAAGAATCATAGTGTAAGCTGGTTTATGGTTTTGAAGACTAATGGCATGTTAGAAACTGATTTTTTTCACTTAGAAGGAAAAATTTTGAAGCTACACAAAATTATGGAATTTTGATTGTTTTTAGTAGTTTCATAGCGTGCTTGGGCTTGAAGAATGACAAAATGCTACGAAACTACTATAGCTTCCATTTTTTCATTTTGAACCGGTTTTTGGAGCTCCTAAGAGATTAAAATGGTATGGAAGGTGAATTAAGGAATAATGAACATCATGCATGAGGAAAGAACCAAAAATATTGATGGCAAATGGCATTTTTGCAGCGCTATGAAAGTACGCTACAGAACTGTCTTAATTTTGCAGCATACTGTTTTGGAGCTTTATAAGCAAGTTTTTGGGCATCTTTGGACAGCTAGATACTATCAAAGTGTTAAAGGACCATGAAAGAAATTATTAAAGACTTAAAGACCACGAAATGAAGAAAAAATACCAGCCAAAGCATTCATTGAAGATGAAGACCAGTTTGCCTAAAAAACAGGGTTTGTTTCCAGTTTTAGAAGAGGTCAATTAAGAGGTCATGTAGTGATGAATCCCATCACACCCTATTCGAAAATGTGAATTCATATTTTTTAAAGATGTAATTTTTTAGGAGATAATTTTGTTATTGTAATAATGAACAGTTTGAGCCCTATTAGGAAAAGGATTGTCAAGTAGGATAACTGTCATTTTCTCATTAAATAGATGTTTTATGGTTATGCAAGGTTTCATTAGGTAAAAATTTGATGAATCTAGTGAGGAGGCAGATCATGTCATGATGTAACAAGTCTATTAAAGGGCAAAGAATCGAATTTGTCAAGGGTTAGAGATTTTTGGAAAAACTATAGCTTTATGTAATTTGACCGTTTCAGTAATACAAAGACTTGTTTCTTGACCAACCTGAGATTCTGACTAAATTTTTAGTGCTTATCTTATCTATATCTTTTATGTGTCCCATTTTCAGTGGTTTTCATCTTTAATACTCAGAATTCATTCATGTAATTCTCTGACTTCCTTTATAGATGAATTGACTATGTGATTTCTTGTTTCATGGAAGCTGACAAAAACTCTTACCTACCTCAGCTTCCATGTCAAGTGAACTTACTATTGAATTACTGAAAGTGTTGACTCCATAAGCCCAATGCTTGCATATTGATACTATTTTCAACCTATACTCATCACAAGCAATTTTTTTTCCAAGTAGAGTTAGCCATCTAAATACATCTTTATTCAATATCATTTACCCTTTGAGCGAGCCCTCTCAGACTGAAGAGGCTAAGCTTCAGTCAGAAGATTGGTTTGAAACAGTTACATGAGATTGTCTGATTAGAAACCTATCAGGTGCAATTTTGTGATAAAATTTTGGTGCGTCTTTCGGGATCCTGAAGATTATACTTTCTCGAAATTTTGAAGCTGAACTTCTGAAGGTAGCAGGATCTTAGGAAGTTGTTCGGGGCTGCATCTACCTTGGTGACTCCATTCAAAATTGATATGATCAAAGGAATCTTTGAGAATGAGATACACGAGGAGTGATCCTCACCTAGATCCACCTACCATTGTGGACAATCCAAACACCATGTTCAGAGGTAGTCAAGGCATTTCTACAATATTAGGTACTCCATTAGATTCAAAATCCTTGTCCTATGAAGTTTTAAGAAGTGTTGAAGACAAAATATTTGATGATAAAATTGAAGAAGTCTTGCTTAGGTCTGAAAGTGAAAAAGAATTAGTTCAAATTGTCTTAGACCTACATAGGAGAGGTATTGATACCTCGGCCTTAGTGACACAAAAAGATAAGGAAGAGATTTGGGACGCAGTCACTTCTGAGTTGTTTTTAGAAAGAGAGTCTTTGGATAGGTTGAAGGAGATTGACCCTTTTGAAATTTTGTTAAGAAGTAAAACTGGTTTTCCTCTTCCTGATTGGAGTTCAATTGTCAGTGGACAAAAAATAACAAACAACCCTCCTCCTAACAGTTCCTCTTCATCTACTGCTACTGTCCCTAAAACTACCACAACACCATTCACCATGGCAGGAAATGTGCTTCCTCCACCTGCTGCACCTACTAGGTATGCTCCTCTTTCCCTTCCAACTGTCTTAAATGCCCTTCCTAAAAAATATTCTGCTAGAATCAAAACTTGGGGAAGTGATGAAGATATTACAACTGAAGAGCATGTAGACCAGTTTAATGAATTTATAGACAGGGAGGAGGTTGACCATGAGGATGTCAAGATGAGATTGTTTTCTCAGAGCTTTACTGGTGAAGTTAGGAAGTGGTTCAAATCCCTTACTCCTAGAAGCCTGCATAATTGGAATGAATTTGAAGATAGCTTCTTGAGGAAGTGGGAAAATAGAACCAATCCTGTACAAGCTCTCACTGAGTCTAAGAGTTTGAAGAGATCTGTTGATGAAACTGTTCAAAAAATTTCAAAGAGATTTAACAAAGTGTATGACTCAATCCCTTCCCATCTCAAGCCTCCTCCAGGAGTAGCTCAGCTGAGATATTCTAAAGCTTTTGATTATGAATTTTCCATACTGTTGAGAGAGAGAGAATCCCCTTCACTTGCTAAAATTCAAAATGATGCAGTGAAGGTGGAGATCAATATGATAACAACAAAAAAGTCCAATATGGGTAAGACTAAGTTGAAAGAAGAAGATAAGACTTCCACCTCTGACGAAAAATTTGATTCCATGATGAAGATAATGGAAAAACTGATGGATAGGCTTGCCCTTGGTAATGCCTCTGCTTCTCCTGCACAACATGAGCCTCAGTTTAGAAATCCTCAATTCAGAAGACCTCAAAACCAACAAAGGCCAAGGGAAAACATAAATCAGCCACCTGACCCTCAAGTAAGGCCTCCTTTTCAGCAAAACTTAGTTGATGAAGAATATCAACCAGAAATTCAAGAAGAATTAATTCATTTCTTAGATGAGAACATGTCAAGGACGTTTTTAAATAAGGAGGAACATGATGAGTTAGACCATGCAGTGAATAACGGTGAGGAATCATCTGAATATTTTAAAGGGTATCAACATGCAATCTTTGAGATGCAAAAACAATACAACCTCAGAAACAGAAATGTGCCAATTACTACATACAAAATACAACCCAAGAAATATGCCCCCAAGGATGCTGAGGTTAAGAAAGAAACACCACCTCCTCCTCTTGTCAAAGAGACTGAAAAAATATGTTTCTATTTTCAGTTTGGAAAATGAAATCTCTAAGATCAAAATTCTAGTACCTTTTGGATAAATTCTTAAGGTGAATGAATATAGAAGTAGGATTGTGAAAATTTTGAATTCACAACAAGGAGATGCTGATATCCTAAATATTCAAGAAGATCATCCAACCATATACTTGGATCCAAGATTAGAGGATAAGTAGAATGAGGAGGTACCTCCTTTTTATGTTAACTTTAGCATTCATGACATGACATTGCATAATGCCATGTTGGATTCAGGAGCCTCTCACAATCTTATGCCCAAATTAATCATGGAGTAGATGGGGTTGGAAATTAATAGACTATATAAGGATTTGTTTTCCTTTGATTCAAAAAGATTTTAGTGCATTGGTTTAATTAAAGATGTTGTTGTTGGTCTTACACAATTCCCTGACAAGACAGTGGTCATGGACATTGTGGTAGCAGAAATTCCACCAAAGTTTGGCATGCTATTATCAAGGTCATGGGCAGCAAAAATCAAAGGTACAATGCATATGGACCTAACTTATGCCACCATTCCTGTTTTTAGTGAGCAAAGGAGACTTTATAGAGAAACAAGAATGGCTTACATGGTGAGTAGTAAAGACAAACCTCAAAACTTTCCAATTTATTCTCTTGATACTAAACTTGGATTTTCTATTCTTTTCAATGAGTTGAATGATGAAGCAGAGGATGAAAAGAAGGCAGAAAATCAGCAATCTATAATTCAACAGACTGAAAATCAGCAAGCATAGAATCAACAAATCAGTGAGGAGAAGGCGGAACGTTGGTGGTTGTTGCATTTTGATGGATCAGCGGGAAGAGAGGGGGTAGGAGCAAGAATTTGGATCACAAGTACAGATGATGAAAGTAAGCTCTTTTCTTACAAACTGAATTATGATTGCACAAATAACATGGCTAAGTATGAATCTTTTATTTTGGGCTTAGAAGTTTTGAAAAGAATGAGTGCTCAAAATATTTCTATTTATGGAGATTCTGAATTAGTCATTAAACAAGTTGAAGGTGTGTACAAATAAAGGATGTGAGAATGAGGTCATACATAAATTTAGTCATGGAAATGTTGGAAAATTTCCAAGAACATTCATTCATTGTTAATACTGGGAATCAAAACTCATTTGCTGACTCTCTAGATGTCTCTGCAAGTCTTTTCATCATTCCCATACATTCCACTAAAAACTATGAGGTTGAGGTTCGCCATAGACCAACTATCCCTGATAACATTATCCATTGGCAAGTATTTGAGGATGACCAACAAGTAAAGAACTTTATTGAGCTGAAAGAAGAATTTGAAAATATAAAATTAGATCAAAAAAACATGCTTGCTGAATCAAAGGGAAATTATGAAGTGTTACTGCTGAGGACTAACTCTATACCCAAGGCCTCATACCCCTTAAGAAGATTTTTGATTAGAATGATGTGTTAAAATATCCTAGGATACAAACTGATGATGAAGAGATAGAGAGTTGTAACCTTGGTACTGTAGCTATGCCAAAAATGATCAAGCTTTCAAAGTTTCTTTCAATTGATATGAAACAAAAATATATTGAGATGATGAAAAGGTTCATAGATGTTTTTTCTTGGAGTTATTTTGATTTGAAGAAATATGATCCTATTATCATTCAGCATACCATTCCCATTAAAGAAAATGAAAATAAGTTCAAGCAGAAGATGAGGAGGATTAATCCACTTCTCATGCCTCTGATTGAGAATGAAATCAAGAAACTCTTTGATGTCAAAATTGTTGTTCCAATCAGATTCTCTAAGTGGCTTGCAAACTTGGTTCCAGTCAGAAAAAAGAGTGGAGAAATCAGAATATGCATTGACTTCAGAAACTTGAATAAAGCCTCTCTGAAGGACAACTGCCCTCTCCCAAAGATGGATCAAATTTTGAAGAACATTGTTGGTTCCCAAAGGATTTCTATGCTTGATGGTTTTTCAGGATACAATCAGATACTTGTGCATTCGGAAGATCCAGAAAAAACAACCTTTACCACACCATGGGGCACATTCATGTATTCCAAGATGCCCTTTGGTCTAATGAATGCAGGAGATACCTTTCAGAGAGCCATGGACATTTCTTTTGCTAATGAGAAGGACAATATGGTGGTTGTCTATTTATATGACATAACAGTCTTCTCAAGGATGGAAGAAGATCACTTGAAGCACCTAAAAAGAATTTTGCTGATGTGTAGAAGGTTTGGCATTTCTCTCAATTTTACTAAAATCATTTTTTATTTAATTTCAAGTAAATTACTTGGACACATTATTTCTAAATATGGGATTAAGATTGATCCAAACAGGGTCAATGCAATTCAGAAAGTGGATTTGCCTAGAAGTAGAAAGGAGATTCATCCTTACCTTGGAAAGGTGATTTTTGTAAGGAGATTTATTCCTAATTTTGCTGAGATTGTAAAGGAAATAACAAAGATGTTGAAGAAAGGAGCTGACATCAAGAAGAAAGAAAAAGCAAAGCACTCATTTGAGGAGATAAAAAAGGAACTCACCCAAGCACTAGTGTTGATCAACCTGGATTTCTCAAAAGAATTTCTAGTTTTTACCTTTGCATCAGAAAATACAATTGCTGTAGTTTTGTTGCAGAAAGGACAACAAGGTACTGAGCAGCCCATTTCCTTTTTTAGTATAACATTAGCTAACTCAGAGCTGAAGTACAACATCTTAGAGAAGCAAGCTTATGCCTTGGTTAAGGCCATCAAATATTTCAGAATTTACATTCTGCATTCTCATATTATAGCTTTTTTTCCTAATGTTGTTGTGAAAGACATCCTAACTCAAGCTGATCCTGATGGTAAGAGGGGGAAATGGATTTCTAACTTGCTGGAATATGATATAGAGATCAAGCCCACAAAATTGGTCAAAGGAAAAGGTCTAGCAAAGCTGATGGCATAGTCAAACTTTGACTATCTTGACATGAATTTAATTTCAGAAATTTCAGAAATTTCAGATGAAGAGGAATATTTGATCCCCATTGAAGAAAAGTACATCATTTCAGATTAGTAAAAAGACATATTTTTTGTCTTACATCATCATAGGGTACTTGCTGAGCTGACAAAGTCCAAGGAAATATTTGTGAAGTTAAAATCTTTGAGGTGTTGCATCATTGAAAAAAATCTGAATTGGAAGGATACCGATGGTATTTTGTTGACTTTTTTGCTGGAAGAGGAGGCTGATAAAGTGATTGAGGAGTTCCACAAAGGAGATTGTGGAGGTCGTCATTATTGGAAGGCTACAAATAACAAGATTCTCCAAGCAGGGTATTATTGGCCTACAATGTTTAAAGATGTCTACACAAATATTGTTGCCTGCCATGAATGCCATATTTTTTGTGGTAAGAAGAAGCTTGTACCTTTACCCTTGATGCCTATTTATGTTGAGGTTCCATTTCAGAAGTGGGGACTAGATTTATTGGTGAGATTCATCCATCATATTCAGGTCAGCATCGCTGGATTCTGACAGCAATTGACTATTTCACCAAATGGATTGAAGCAATCCCAACTAGGCAAGCAAATGTTTTTGTTATCATTTCATTTTTGAAAAATAATATATTGTCTATATTTGGCTGCCCTATGAAGATCATCACTGATAATTCACAGACATTTAAATCTAAGAAGCTGGTTAGTTTTTTTCATCAATATCACATTTCACTTGGGCATTCCACTGCATATTATCCACAAGGGAGTGATCTTGTCGAATCTTCTAACAAGAGAATTGTGAGGATTATTTAAAAGGTGTTGCAGGAAAATAAAATATCATGGAATTTGAAGCTGAAGTATGCTCTGTGGGCTGATAGAGTGTACACAAAGAGGCGAATTGGAACTTCACCTTATGAGCTGGTATATGGGTTTGAAGCCATATTTCCTACATCCTTAGGAGTGTCTATCATGAAGCTACTGCAAGGATTGGAGGAGGAGCCAAATGAAATTCAGACAGGGATCAATCAATTGATAGATTTTTAAGAGAAGATGGCGGAATTCTATAATAGTAACCAACACTCTCAAAATAGAATCAAGAAGACATTTGACAAGAAGGTCAAGCCTGAAGAAAATTTTCAAATCCAAGATGTGGTATTGAAATGGGAGGACAGGATTGAAGAGAAAGGGAAACATGGTAAGTTTGAGAACATTTGGAAGGGTCCATTTAGAGTAGCTGCATTCCATGGGAACAACACTTACATTTTGCAGGAGATGGATGCACAACCATATGCTAGAGGGCCGGTCAATGGCAGGTTTTTGAAGCACTACTCTTCTTAAAATATGTTGATCGTTCATTCCATTGTATATATTCCAATTTATGTGTTTTTCTGCTAATAATGACAAGCTGAATCATCAAGCTTTAGCCCAAGGTGAAGGCCATTAGAGTTTGAAGAAAACGCTTGGCAAGTTTAAATTTTTTTTGTGTTTTCAAGAAGATGGATAGCAGCAATGGAACTACTAGTTCTTTAGTGTACCATTGGGGCACACCATCCCAAGTGGAGCCACTGTTGTCACCCCAAAAAATGAATGATCATTTGACACATTTAATATGTTCATGTGTCAAAATTAGGGTTGTAGGATCCATTTTTTTTATATTCTTGGTCAAGGAAAGTTTTAAATTTTTCTTGTTTAAGCTTTCCCTAAGGTTTAAACCCACTCACTTTCAAATCCTCTCATGTCACATCACTCATAATTTTCTGATAGATTTCAATTCCCAAGGTTTTTGTATCAAAAAATGTCATTTTATCCAAGAAACCACAGTTTTGTAGTAAAATACACTGAGAAATGTCACTTTTCGCTATGAAACTGATGATAGTTTCGTAGCAAAAACATCCAGATTTACACTAGATACGCTACGAAAGAATGGTTTCCTGTCTGTCTTGTCAGATTAGCTGTTAGGTGTCAAAATATCATTGGGAAAGGGTAAGTTAGATATAATTCGAGTCATTGAGGGATAAGATCAAGGTACATGGTCAGGTCTAAAGTCATCATCACTAGTTTAGGCATGTATGAGTCATCAATGTGTCATGAGAAGACATCAAAGTTCAAAATCTTTCCTAATTCAGTCATTTCTCATTTATCATTCCTTCTTTGTGTGATATTGAGCTCTGGAGATATATTTCATTAAGCCAAAGTTGTGGCTGGTGTTTTCAAAGGTTTAAATTGCAAACTATCAAGTGAGGCTACAAACTATCAAGCGAGGCTACAAATTATCAAGCGAGGTTATGAAGGCATTAAAGAAACCATGGCAGAAAAAAGAAGGAAAAATAAGGGTGGCCAATGTCTGAGATATGAACCAGCAGATATGAATTTGATCAATGAAGACCCAACAACTGTGGAAGTCTTCAGAAGGACAGGCTGCCTACATTTTTGTGAAAAATTACAAGGTTTCCATGTACAGGTTACCAAAGAGTTTGCTTTAAACTTCAGTGGAACAACCACCAAAGTGGGAATGCTTAATATTTCTATCACACTAGAGGCTATTGTAGCGGCTACAAGGATTCAAAGAGGACAAGAGAAATGTTTCAAAGGTTTAAATTTCAACATGGAGCAGTGCAAAAAGTTCATGAAGCCTGAAAACAGTGAAATGGATCTCACTAATGCCATTCCAAGGAGCTGCATGAAGGAAAACTACTCAAAATTGTTGCTCACCATCCAAAAGTATTTTACTTGTGAAGGGAGATACCATAAAGTCTACTCATATCATTTCAAGCTACTCCTACACTTTACTGGTAAGATTTCCCTTGATCTACATTTCTGTTTACATAGAAGTTTGTCAAAAATGGCAGATAAGGTCCAAGAAAAATTTGAAGGGAGTGAGACTTCATTGTTTCATCATGGTTTAATGAAACTGTTGGTTTTAGATGAAATCCAAAGGTTAGGAAGAGACTGGTCTTCATTTTTATTTTTTAGTGGTTTTGAGTTGGATGTTCTTACTCCTTCAAGAAGTCCTAAACCTAGGAAAATTCCATCACCCTTAGTAGCAGAATAGAGTGAACCATTGGTGGAAGAACCAAGTGAACCAAAAAGAGTAGAACCAAGTGAACCAATCATGATGGAAATAGAGAAATTGCAGAGTTTTGATACACCAAATGTCCCACCTGCAAAACAGAAACCAAAGGTGGTCAAACCTACAAAACAAAAACAAGCTGCGAGTAAACAAGGAACCAAAAGGATGACAAGGAGCCAAAAAGTGGCCATAGAAGAGAAAATAGTGGTTGTAGAAGACAGAGCAGTAGATGAAGGAAATCTAGAAGACATATTACATGCTATTGACATAGAAGAAACTCCTATATTCCAGGCTGAGGACATAGAGGAAGGTGGACAAAATCTTAAAAAGGCCAAATCTGCAAAGAAATTAGAATTTGAAGGAGAAGATGCATGTTTTATGTTCCAAGAAAGAAATATTATGACAAGGCATGCTAGAAAGCTATTAGAGAGTAGTAAAGAGTTTCATCCACCTACTGACATAGTCCAGCCACCACAAGACATCATTGACCTTTCATCTCCTGTAGAGAAATATACAGTTAGCAAATCAAAGAAAGGAAAAGAGAAGGTGATGGAAAAAACAGAGTTTCAACTTCTTGAGGAACAATTGAAGTTGGCCAATCATGAAATTGATGTTATGAAGAAAGAATCAAGAAAAAAAAATGTATAGAAGGTTCAGTTTGAAAAGATGAAAGAAATTTGGGAAGAGCAGGTTGACAGTGTTTCCAAGACTCTAGATAATACACAACAACTTATCAAATGGACCATTCCATTGAGGAAAGAAGTCAAACATGTCAGGAAAATGAACACACATTTGAAAGCCACCAATAGAAAGTTGAAATGTCAGGTTAAGGACCTCTAGGAGTAGCTTGAACTAATTCATGAGGAGTTGGAGAAAAAAGGCCTTAAAATGACAATAGTTGAGGAGCCAATTGCTCAACTCATCATCAATGAGGAAGAAACATCTCAAGAATCATAGTGTAAGTTGGTTTATGGTTTTGAATACTAATGGAATGTTAGAAACTTATTTGTTTCACTTAGAAGGAAAAAATTTGAAGTACACAAAATTATGGAATTTATTTGTTTTTAATCGATTTCGTAGCATAGGCAGGCTTGAAGAACAAAAAAAAAACACTGCAAAACTCTTTGTAGCAGTGTAGCTTCCATTTTTGCACACACTAGTTTTGGAGCTTCCAAGAGATGAAAATGGTATGGAAGGTGCATTAAGGCATAATGAACATCATGCAGGAGGAAAGAAACAAAAATATTGATGGCAAATGGCATTTTTTGCAGCGCTACAAAAGTACGCTACGAAACTGTCTTACTTTCGCAGCGTACTATTTTGGAGCTTTATAAGCAGGTTTTTGGGCATTTTTGGACAATTGGATACTATCAAAATGTTAAAGGACCATGACAACAGTTATTCAAGACTTAAAGACCATGAAATGAAGACAAACTACTAGCCAAATCATTCGTTGAAGATGAAGACCAGTTTGCCTAAAAAACAGGGCTTGTTTCCAGTTTTAGAGGAGGTCAATTAAGAGGTCATGTAGTGATGAGTCCCATCACACCCTATTCAAACATGTGAAGTCATATTTTTCAAATATGTAATTGTTTTAAAAGATAAGGTTATTATTGTAATAATGAACAGTTTGAGTCCTATTAGGAAAAGGACTGTCAAGTAGGATAGCTGTCATTTTCTCATTAAATAGATGTTTTATGGTTATGCAAGGCACCATCAAGAAAAAATTAGATGAATCTAGCCAGGAGGAAGATCATCTCATGATGTAACAAGTCTATTAAAGGGCAGAGGGTCGAATTTGTCAAGGGTTGGAGATTTTTTGGCAAAACTGCAGCTTTATGTAATTTGTCTGTTTCAGTAATACAAAGACTTGTTTCTTGACCAACCTGAGATTATGATTGATTTTTTAGTGCTTACCTTACCTATATCTTTTATGTGTCTCATTTTCAGTGGTTTTCATCTTTAATACTCAGAATTCATTCATGTAATGCTCTGACTTCCTTTATAGATGAATTGACTGTGTGATTTCTTGTTTCATGTGTGTGTGTACTTCTGCTAAAAAATCTTACCTACCTCAGCTTCCATGTCAAGTGAAATTACTACTGAATCACTGAAAGTGGATTGCAGTGGTTTAATTAAAGATTTTTTTGGTCTTACCTGAGTTACAATGACGGTGGTCATGGACATTGTGAAACAGGCAGAGAAGATTACCAAAATTTGAAATGATATTATCAAGGTCATGGGTAGCAAAAATTAAAGGTACAATGCAGATGGACCTAACTTATGCCACCATTCCTGTTTTTGGTGAGCAAAGGAGACTTTATAGAGAAAAAATTATGGCTTACATGGTAAGTAGTAAAGATAAACCTTAGAACTTTCTAGTTTATGCTCTTGATACTGAACTTGGATCTACTATTCTTTTCAATCAGTTGACTAATGATGTAGCGGATGAAAAGAAGGCAGAAAATCAGCAAAAATAAATTCAGCAAATCAGTGAGGAGAAGGCGGAAGGTTGGTGGTTATTGCATTTTTATGGATCATCAGGAAGAGAGGGGGCAGGAGCAAGAATTTGGATCATAAGTCCAAATGATGAAAGTAAGTTATTTTCTTACAAACTAGAATTTTGGTTACACAAAAACATGGGTGAGTATGAACCTTTGATTTTAGCTTAGAAGTTTTGAAAAGAATGGGTGCTCAAAGATTTCTACTTGTGGAGATTACCGAATTAGTCATTAAACAAGTTGAAAGTGTGTATAAAACAAAAAGATGTAGAAATGAGGGCATACATAAATTTAGTTATGGACATGTTGGAAAATTTCTAGAACATTCATTTCATTGTGAGACTAAGGATCAAAGGGTAATGATGACTCTCTATGTTGTTTACTTGCCAAGTCTTTTCATTTGGTTCATTTTCCCATACATTCCACTTGAAAATATGAGGTTTAGGTTCGCCATAGAAAAGTTGTACACAGTAACATTATCCATTGGCAAGTATTTGAGGATGACCAACAAATAAAGAAATTTATTGAGCTAAAATAAGAGTTTGAAAATATACAAGTAGATCAGCAAAACATGCTTGCTGAATCTAAGGGAAATTCTAAAGTGTTACAACTGAAGAATAACTCTATACCCAAAGACCTCATACCCCTTGAGAAGCTTTTTTATTAGAATGATGTGTTCAAATCTCCTAGGATACAAGCTGATGATGAAGAGGTAGAGAGTTTTAACCTTGGTACAGTAGCTATGCCAAAAATCATTAAACTTTCAAAGTTTCTTTCAGTTGATATGAAGCACAAATATATAGAGACGATGAAAAGGTTCATAGATGTTTTTGGTTAGAGTTATGATGATTTGAAGAAGTATGATCCTACTATCATTCAACATACCATTCCCATTAAAGAAAATTAAAAGCCTTTCAAGAAGAAGTTGAGGAGGATTAATCCACTTCTCATGTCTCTGATTGAGAAGGAAATTAAGAAACTCTTTGATGCCAAAATTATTGTTCCATTGAGATTTTCAAAGTGGCTTGCAAAATTGGTTCCAGTTAGAAAAAAGAGTGGAGAAATAAAAATAGGAATTGACTTCAGAAACTTGAATAAAGCCTCTCCGAAGGACAACTACCCTCTCCCAAATATGGACCAAATTTTGCAGAACATTGTTGGTTCCCAAAGGATGTCTATGCTTGATGGTTTTTCAGGTTACAATCAGATACTTGTGCATCTAGAAGATCAGGAAAAAAACAGCATTTACCACACCATGGGGCACATTCATGTATGTAAAGATGCCTTTTGGTCTAATGAATGCATGAGCTACCTTTCAAAGAGCAATGGACATTGATTTTGCTGAAGAGAAGGACAAGATGGTGGTTGTCTATTTAGATGACATAACCGTCTTCTCAAGGAGGGAATAAGATCACTTGAAGCACCTAGAAAGAATTATGTTGAAGTGTATAAGGTTTGGCATTTCTCTCAATCCCACCAAAAGTATTTTTTCTTTAAGTTTAAGTAAATTACTTGGACACATTATGTTGGAACACCTAATCCTACATGGGTAGGTGTGGAATGCGAAAATTCACAATGGAGTCCAAGTGAACTTGGAATGTGAAACCAAGAGTCACACCATTGTACTATAAATGTACATCTTTGTATAATGGAAAATAAGAGAGCTGCACACTTATCCTTCATTGTGTGTTGAGTCTTTTGTTGTGTGTGTGTGTTTATTTTTCTCATACACCATGTGTGTGTTTAACATGGTATCAAAGCTGAGAATTTCATAACCAGCTCAACCTTGAGTGAGCCATTTGTGTTTATGGCATGTGCATATGCATTTTTACGACATTTAGAGAGTTCCCAGCAGACATTTGCCACATTGAAAGTATGGTTTTGAAGAAAGCAACAGTGGTTTTGAAGAAGAGCAGCATTGTGCGTCTTGGCGTTGCAGGTTTTCTATTCGAATTCTGAATTTTTTCCCTGCAATTTCTACCCATTAAATTTCTGCATTGAAGAGCTGCTGGAAAATAGTGTTTCAAAGTTGGTTTCTAAAAGGAAAATTTATGAGTTTTTCATTGAAAAATCTCTGCAAATTTATGGGTTTTACTGCTGAAATTTTCTGAAAAATTCGGCATTCTCATTCTTTGTTGTTGAGAAAATTAATTTTTACTCCAAATCTACAAGATTCTGCTATACATCTGGAAATTCTGCAAGTTCTCTACTGAAAATTTTGTAAAATTCTTGTTGTATTTCTCTTTTACTCCTTTCTGTTGTTTTATGAAAAAAACAAAAATAAAATAAAAATAAAAAAATATATATATTATTTTCTGGGCAACTCTGCCCCTCGGCCCTCACGGCCTCCCACTCCCTTCCCACGCAATCTCTTATCCCACACGCACGTTCCCATACCCCCTATCCCCAAACCCGTCCCCTCACCTCCGCCTACGCACAGCACTCACTCCTTATTACTCCAGCGCTCCCCCATCTCACTCTTGGGGATCTTCTCTACGCCCTTTGACCGGCCTCCCTCACCCTCATCGATCTGCCCTCTCACTACAACCCGCAGGCTCCAAACGCTCCCCCCTACTACGCATACCCTCGACCCCTCACCCTTATCACTCCACGGTCGTCCCAACTCTCACACAGCTCCCTTACCCCTCTCTCCAACTCCTTATCACGCCTCCCTCCACTCCCTACGACCCACCTCTCCCTACGACCTACGCTCCCCTTGCTATACGCCCTACCCGTGGCTTCAGCCTTTCCACATCCCTACTCCACTACGCCCCTTTCCTACGCCACTGCTCTCACTCCGCTCACAATCTGCTCCTTTCACCCTACGCTATTACACACACGTGCCTCCATTCCCCTTATCACTCCATTCCACCACACCAATTTTAAATTCGATTTTTTAATTTTAATTTTTTTTTTTTAAAGTTAATTCCCATCCCTTTTAAAATTCGTTCCCACATTCCCATTTTTATATAATCCCTTTCCTTTGCGACCTCCTTTTTTTTTAATTTTTAACTTCCATATAATACTCCCCTCCCTTATAATAATTTTCACAATTGTTTTTAAATTCGACCTTTTAAATCACCCCATTTTTAATTAATTCCCATTTTTAATTAATTTATTTTTTAATTAATTAAAAAAAAATTATATATTAAAAAAAAAAAAACAGAGAGAGAGTATGAACAGCAGAAATTGAAGAAATGGCATGGACTATATTTAGAGAAAAGTGAATTTGACATTGAATGATTTATGGCATATATCGAAGGGTGATTTTCTAAAGATATTTGCATTTGAAGATAAATTGGTCCTCATTTTGAACAGCAGTGGCATTCGTTGTTTGAACACAAAAATTTTTATTTGTGGAGTTTCTCTTAATCTATATTACATTCTGCAGTACAGCAAGGTCAAGCATCCAAGCTTGTGGACCTCCTCCTTTTTTTGAGTTGATTTGAGTTGTTTTTGGTGTCAAACAGCTCCTTGAAGAAGAAAAATCAGTTGCCTTAAAGGCCTCTTGCATATTGTATTGAGCTGACATTGTATTGCTTCTTCATTCATAGTTGCAATCAGTATTTGAGTTGTTGGATTGTTGATTGCCCTCCATCATTTGAGGAGCAGATTTTGTACTTTGAGAATTCTTTGGAGTCATTTGTATTTGTTGTTGAATCACATTGTAAACAGGTGCATTTTCGGTTGAAGCCGACACCCTTTCATTTTTGAGCCCAAGTTGTTGAAAATGGCTAAAATCAATGAGGCATTAGAGTTCTTGAATAACCTCATTCATTCAAATGTTGATGACATGATAAAAATGAGCAAGGATGCTCTTTGTAACATTCAAAGTTGTTTGCAAGATGCACATGAAAAGATTGATTTTTTGCAGTTGGAATCTCAGCTTCAACAAGATGAAATTTAGCAAAAGAGTCACCATTCTGAACCTGTTTCTGTTCAGAAGATTGAGAAAGACTCCCATCAACAGAAAGAAGATAAAGTTGCAGTTGATCCACATTCACCTCCTTGTACTAGAGCAGATGTACATGCAGATGCAACAGTTCAACTTGCACTTCCTAAGCCCATCATCAGACCTTGGGAAGAGCTTGTCCACAACAAGCACCGAACTGGTCTTGGATATGACAAGGATGTGTCCTTTCATATTCCAGACTACACCAAGCCCATCATATTTCAGAGTGCCGGATTTCTGTATGATAGTTCACCTGCAGCTGTTCCAGATCCTGTTCCACAACAACAACAGATTGAAAAATGCCAACACTGTGATCGAGTTGGCCATATGAAAGATCACTGTTTTGATCTTCATCCATGCAAGCACTGTGGTCGGCACACCCATTCTTTAGACAGATGCTTCAGAAACAAGCCTCCTGCAAGAACAAAGATTCATCTTGGATGGATCGCTTCTTGGCAATGGGCATCAGCAACCAAGAAGATGTTTAAGACACATGTCAGAACTTGTTCACGGATATTGAGCAAACTTGCAGTTGAGTTTTCGCCATCATCTCACCTTGTCCCTGACAGGGGGGAAAATGGTGGTCATGTACAAGCTTCGACGACATATCAAGCGAGCCTGAGCCACAATCTCTCATTCCATGTTCAGAGTTGTAGCCAGCAGTTCAAGCGAGCCTGAGCCACAATTCGTCATTCTAGATTCAGAGATGTAGCCAGAGACACGAATGCCCATGAGCATGCCTTCGGTTGGTGGATAACCTAAAACCATCATCTTTGGTTGGTGGACAACCTAAAACCACCAAAGGTAGTAGACCTCCCTTCTTTTAGGTCGAAGGTCTCCCTTTCATATATGAGGAACACTTCCTCTAGCAGAAGCCTTCAGCTTATTGCAGTTTGGTTGAGTTCGATGCTTCAGAGAAGCATTCGGAGTTGTTGGTAATCCTAAAACCATCACAGGTAGTAGACCTCCCTTCTTTTAGGTTGAAGGTCTCCCTTTTTTTATGAGGGACAATTCCTCTAGCAGAAGCTTTCAGCTTCTTGCCAGTTTTCTAAAGATGGGATTAAGATTGATCCAAACATGGTCAATGCAATTCAGAAAGTTGACTTACCTAGAAGTAGAAAGGAGATTCAGTCTTTCCTTGGAAAGGTAAATTTTGTGAGGAAATTTATTCCTAATTTTGCTAAGATTGTAAAGGACATAAAAAATATGTTGAAGAAAGGAGCTGACATCAAGTAGATAGCAGAAGCAAAGCACTCATTTGAGGAGATAAAAAAGGCACTCACCCAAGCACCAGTGTTTATCAACCTGGATTTCTCAAAAGAATTTTTATTTTTTACCTTTGCATCAGAAAATACAATTGCTAGAGTTTTGTTGCAGAAAGAACAACAAGGTACTGAGCAGACCATTTCATTTTTTAGTAGAGCATTAGCTAACTCAGAGCTGAAGTACAACATCTTAGAGAAGCAAGCTTATGCCTTGGTTAAGGCCATCAAAGATTTCAGAATTTACATTCTGCATTCTCATATTATAGCTTTTGTTCCTAACGCTGTTTTGAAAGACATCCTAACTCAAGCTGATCCTGATGGTAAGAGGGGGAAATGGAATTCCAACTTGCTAGAATATGATATAGAGATCAAGCCCAAAAAATTGGTCAAAAAACAAGGTCTAGCAAAGCTAATGGCACAATCAAACTTTGAATGTCTTGACATGAATTTAATTGCAACAATTTCAAAAATTTCAAATGAAGATTAAGAGCTAATCCCCATTGAAGAAAAGTACGTCATTTTAGATTGGTACAAAGACATAGTTTTTGTCTTACATCATCATAGAGAACCTGTTGAGCTTAAAAATTCCAAGGCAATATTTGTGAAGTTAAAATATTTGAGGTATTGCATCATTGACAAAAATCTGTATTGGAAGGATACCGATGGTATTTTGTTGAATTGTTTGCTGGAAGAGGAGGCTGATAAAGTGATTGAGGAGTTCCACAAAGGATATTGTGGAGGTTATCATTATTATAAGGCTACAACAAATAATATTCTCAGAGCAGGGTATTATTGGCCTACCATGTTTAAATATGTCTACAAAAATATTGTTGCCTGCCATGAATGCCAGATTTTTGATGGTAAGAAGAAGCTTGTACCTTTACCCTTGATGCCTATTTATGTTGAGGCACCATTTCAGAAGTGGGGGATAGATTTTATTGGTGATGTTCATCCATCATCTTTAGGTCAGCATCGCTGGATTCTGACAGAAACTGACTATTTCACCAAATGGATTGAAGCAATCCCAACTAGGCAAGCAAATGATTCGGTTATCATTTCATTTTTGGAAAATAATATATTGTCTAGATTTGGATGCCCTATGAATATCATCACTGATAATGCACAGGCATTTAATTATAAGAAGTTGATTAGTTTTTGTCATCAATATCACATTTCACTTGGGCATTCCACTTCATATTATCCACATGGGAATGGTCTTGCTGAATCTTCTAACAAGAGCATTGTGAGGATTATTAAGAAGGTTTTGTAGGAAAAAAAGAAGTCATGGCATTTGAAGCTGAAGTATGCTTTGTGGGTTGATAGAGTGTGCACAAAGAGGTCAATTGGAACTTCACCTTATGAGATGGTATATGGGGTTGAAGCCATCTTTCCTACATCCTTAGGAGTGCCTATCATGAAGCTGTTGCAAGGATTGGAGGAGGAGCCAAATGAAATTCAGACAAGGATCAATCAGTTGATTGATTTGCAAGAGAAGAGGGAGGAAGTCTATAATAGTAATAAACAATCTCAAAACATAATCAAGAAGACATTTGACAAGAAGGTCGAGGAAGAAAATTTTCAAATCCAAGATGTGGTTTTGAAATGGGAGGCAAGGATTGAAGAGAAGGGGAAACATGGTAAGTTTGAGAACATTTGGAAGGGTCCATTCAGAGTAGCTACATTTCATGGGAACAACACTTACATTTTGCAGGAGATGGATGGACAACCATGTGCTGGAGGGCTTGTCAATGGCATGTTTTTGAAGCACTACTCTTCTTAAAATCTATTGATCATTAATTCCATTGTATATATTCCACTTTATGTGTTTTTCTACTAATAGTGACAAGCTGAATCATCAAGCTTGAGCCCGAGGTGAAGGCCATTAGAGTTTGAAGAAAAAGCTTGGCAAGTTTCAAAGTTTTTTGTGTTTTCAAGAAGAAGGATAACAGCACTGGAACTTCTGATTCTTTGGTGTACCACTAGGGAACACCATCCCAAGTGGAGCCACTGTTATCACCCAAAAAAAGGAAGCATCATTTGACAAAGTTAAATAGGTTCATGTGTCAAAAGTAGGGTTGTAGGATTCATTTTTTTTAATTCTTGGTCAAGGGAAATTTTAAATTTTTCTTGTTTAAGCTTACCCTAAGGTCTAAACCCACTCACTTTCAAATCCTCTCATGTCACATCACTCATAATTTTCTGACAGATTTCAATTCCCAAGGTTTTTGTACTGGAAATGTCATTTTAGCCAAGAAACCACAGTTTCGTAGGGAAATACATTGAAAAATGTCACTTTTCGCGACGAAAATGCTGATAGTTTCGTAGCGAAAACATCCATATTTACACTAGATATGCTACGAAAGCATGGTTTCTTGTCTGTCTTGTCATATTAGCTATTAGGTGTCATAATATCGTTGGGAAAGTGTAAGTTAGATACCATTTGAGTCATTGAGGGATAAGATCAAGGTACATGGTCATGTATGAAGTCATCATCACTAGTTTAGGCATGTATGAGTCATCATTGTGTCATGAGAAAACATCAAACTTCAAAATATTTCCTACAGTCATTTATCGTTTCTCATTCCTTCTTTGCGTGATATCGAGCTCTGGAGAGCTATTGCATTAATTCAAAGTTGTGGCTGGTGTTTTCAAAGGTTTACATTGAAAACTATCAAGCGAGGCTATGAAGGCATTAAAGAAACCATGGGAGAAAAAAAAAGGAAAAATAAGGGTGGCGAATGTCTGAGATATGAACTAGCAGATATGAATTTGATCAATGAATACCCAACAGCTATGAAAGTCTTCAGAAGGACAAGTTGCCTACAGTTTTGTGAAAAATTACAAGGTTTCCATGTACAGGTTTCCAAAGAGTTTTCTTTAAACTTCAGTGGAATAGCCACCAAAGTGGGGATGCTTAATATTTCCATCACACCAGAGGTTATTACAGCAGCTGCATGGATTCCAAGAGGACAAGAGAAGTGGTTCAAAGGTTTAAAGTTCAACATGGAGCAGTGAAAAGGGTTTATGAAGCCTGAAAACAGTGAAATGGATCTCACTAGTGCCATTCCAAGGAGCTGCATGAAAGAAAACTACTCAAAATAGCTGCTCATCATCCAAAAGTATTTTAATTGTGAAGGGAGATACCATAAAGTCTACTCATATCATTTCAAGCTACTCCAACACTTTACTGGTAAGATTTCCCTTGATTTGCCTTTTCATTTACATAGAAATTTGTCAAAAATGGCAGATAGGGTCCAAGAAAAATATGAAGGGAGTGAGATTTCATTGTTTCATCATGGTTTAATGAAATTGTTGGTTTTAGATGAAATCAAAAGGTTAGGTAGAGACTAGTCTTTGTTTTTGTTTATTAGTGGTTTTGAGTTGGATGCTCTTACTCCTTCAAGAACTCCTAAACCTAGGAAAATTCCATCACCCTTAGTAGCAGAACAGAGTGAACCATTGGTGGCAGAATTAAGTGAACCAGCAAGGGTAGAACCAAGTGAACCAATCATGATGGAAACAGACCAATTGCACAGTTTTGATACACCAAATTTCCCACCTGCAAAACAAAAAGCAAAAGTGGTCAAACCTACAAAACAAAAACAAGCTGTGAGTAAACAAGGAACCAAAAGGATGAAAAGGAGCCAAACGGTGGCCATAGAATAGAAAAAAATGGCTATAGAAGATAGAGCAGTAGCTAAAGGAAATCTAGAAAACATATTACATGTTATTGACATAGAAGAAACTCCTATAGTCCAGGCTGAGGACATAGAGGAAGGTGGACAAAATCTTAAAAAGGCCAAATCTACAAAGAAATTAGAATTTGAAGGAGAAGACGCAGGTTTTATGTTCTAAGAAAGAAAGCCTATGAAAATGCATGCTAGAAAGCTATTAGAGAGAAGTAAAGAGGTTCATCCACTTATTGACATAGTCCAGCCACCACAAGACATCATTACCTTTCATCACCTGCAGTGAAAGATACAGTTAGCAAATCAAAGAAAGGAAAAGAGAAGGTGATGGAAAAAACAAATTTTCAACTTCTTGAGGAACAATTGAAGTTGGCCAATCATGAAATTGCTGTTATGAATAAATAATCAAGTAAACACAATGTAGAGAATGTTCAATTTGAAAATATGAAGGAAATTTGGGAAGAGCGGGTTGATAGTGTTTCCAAGACTCTAGATAATACACAATAACTTATCAAATGGATCATTCCATTGAGAAAATAGGTCAAACATGTCAGGAAAATGAACACACATTTGAAAGCCACCAGCAAAAAGTTGAAAGATCAGGTTAAGGACCTCCAGGAGAAACTTGAACTAATTCATGAGGAGTTAGAGAAAAAATGCCTTAAAATGACAGTAATTGAGGAGCCGATTGCTCAACTCATCATCAATGAGGAAGAAACCCCTCAAGAATCATAGTGTAAGCTATTTTATGGTTTTGAAGACTAATGGCATGTTAGAAACTGAGTTTTTTCACTTAGAAGGAATATTTTTGAAGGTACGCAAAATTCTGGAATTTTGACTGTTTTCAGCAATTTTGTAGCGTTCCTGGGCTTGAAGAACAACAAATGCTATGAAACTACTGTAGCTTCCATTTTTGCATTTTGAACTATTTTTTGGAGCTACCAAGAGATGATAATGGTATGGAAGGTGCATCAAGGCATAATGAACATCATTCAGGAGGAAAGAACCAAATATATTGGTGGAAAATGGAAGTTTTGTAGCGCTACGAAACTGTCTTACTTTCATAGCATATTTCTTTGGAGCTTTATAAGCAGGTTTTTGGGCATCTTTGGACAACCGGATACTATCAAAGTGTTAAAGGACCATGAAAAAAGTTATTCAAGACTTAAATACCATGAAATGAAGACAAACTACTAGCCAAAGCATTCGTTGAATATTGTAATATCCCAAAAGGGAGAATGCAGTAATACTAAAACACAATATAAGAATTGCAGAAAAGTAAACAATAAATATATATACACATCAGAATGCACAGAAATATCTGAGCCATTTTATTATATTTGAGGTGCAAAAAGAAAGTACAACAGTGCTCAAAATGTGAGACACTCAAGCCACAAGATTAGCCTAGAATGACCCTGCAATGATATCCCAAGAGGGACTGCATAATTGCTACTCTGCTGGAAGGTAAACTGTGTTGTCCCTATTGCAACTGTAGGGAATACAACTTCCTGAAAGATAGAAAGTCAGATCTAGGCAAAATGGGAGCTCCGATGATGTTGAAATTGTAGCTCTGGGCTCAATGATGGATTCCCAGGATAACCTAGGAGGCGTTTCTCATATCTGTAAGTCTAAGACAACATTCCTCTAAGGGCTTCACATATATGTTGCTGGGAATGCAAATCTAAAGCTATATATGATAATAATATGGATACAATTATGTACAATCAGATCTATGCAAGAAGGGTTGATCCCTTCACTAGATCCTTGGGTTAAAACCTCAAGTTCTAGCTCCTCCAATCTCTTCCACTGAAAATAGTTTTTGTAAGAACAACAGCTTCAGAAAAATGCGCTATCAGAGAGGGAGGCTCAATAGCCTGTGACTAGATATGTCAAATCAGCTCTTGAATGATGGAAACAATAGATCCAATGTGAGGATGTTATCCCTCACAGGATTTCCAACTAAAATACTGGAAACTTTGTTCCTCCAATAGATCTACAGGACTGAACTGCGCAATACGTGAAGGGACTGCTACTACAAGGAGTTAAAACCCAATGGCTTGAATGGTGAATGTAGATATGCTGCTCCTAAAAGGCTGGATCTGAAGAACAAAGTGGTAGGATGAATCCTCCACTGGTTTCCTAGCTGAATGCTAGAAACAACCTCCTGAAGATGGCACCAATGCCTGATATGGAATGAAGAACAATCCTCTTTCTTAGAGATCTCTCAAAAAAAGAGGTGGGATTCTTTCTCGTGAACACCCTATGCTAAAAAACACTGCAAACTCTGCTAAACAGCCCAAGTCTGCATAGAAATGTCCTAAGACAAATCTACATCTAAACAGATCAAGAAATGAATAATCCAAATCATCCCTTCCATTGTGCCTTCACCTTCATTATATGCATGAGCCTTCCACAGCCTGGGCCCACTCTAAATATGTGTTGTACATGTGGAAAAAGTCTCCATGTTTTACTGTGTTGTTGATCCATGTCCTCCATCATGTTCACATGGGGTGATTACCCCCTCCATCATGTGTGCATTAAATGCATCACTTTCTCCACTATCTTATCATAAGTGCTTCATGATCTCCTTTGAATGCACTATGATCTCAGTTTACCTTATCAAAGATCCTCATGGTTTTATATTTGAGATCCATGATCTTATTTGACTGTTTCATCCTCCATAATCTATCTCGTAAATGAGACATGATCTCCATAAATGACTGCTCCACTACTCCATGATTCTAGATATAGATCTAAAAAATACACATACACACAAAAAGTGGATTTTATTCATCTTTGATGTTTTTGGATCCCTCCACCCTTTTATTCACTTAATTTATTAAGAAAATCAAGGACTCTAATATTCAAAATATGTTGTGAAAATTTGGGAATATTACAGTCCCCCTTGGCAAAATGTTTCTTGTCCTCAAGCAACTACAAAAGTAGATGCAAAGCTATCTATTCCCCTCAAAATGGCATCCACATAAGGAAGGCTTCCTCCATTTGCTACAATGTATCATACATGTTTGGTTCCAAATTCGTCTTTGAAGAGAGCATAGAATGACCTCCAACTGTGTAGTTAGATGCCCTCTTGTCACCATGAAGTACCAAGTGAAAACAATATGATGTCCAACATCATCATCAATACATGAGATACATAAAATAAAGTGGCCCTTTCCACAAAGGAAAATCTCCATCTCACAATACATCTCTCCATCCCATGTTTTATGAATTTGATTGAGCATTGATATGCTCTCATCCTTAGCCCTGTTGGCCTTGTTGGATCCAAGCATCATTCCAAAGTTATGAAAAAGAATAAGGAAAGGATTTATATGGGTAGAAAAATATGTCAGACCATATTCTCCTAATAGTAACCACCAGAGTAAGGCTCTTTGCTGCCATCCTCCATCTCCTCCATGTAAGATGGATAAGCCAAACTCCCCCAAAAGCAACCAAAGCAACAAGAGATCTTGCTACTTTCTCTCCTCCTCGTGTGCATCATGGAGAAAAAAAATACTGATAGACATGTGGAATGTCACATCAGCCCAATACAAATGAACACCATCAATACACATCATGAGAGCATCATGCCAAGCTTTACCCAATACAAAACACATAGACATAGGAGATGTCATGTGGTGGCAATTCTCTCTCAAGGGAAACCAAAATGAACATTGATATAAAAGGCATGAATCAGAAAAATATGAGCTATTGGGTGGTAACCATACTCACCCAAGAGCAGCCAGCGCATCCATGCCTCCTTCTTCATTTCATAAGTGTTTTTCAAGGCATGGATTAAATAAATATGAGCCTTTGGGCAGTGACAAAATTCTCCCAAGGGCAACCAACGTAACCAAGCTTGCTGACCCATGTCATAAATCTGCAAGTGGTCATGCAACCCCTTACTTATCATCCTCACCCACTCATCCCAAGGTGGATGATCAATGATGTGTTGCATACTCATGGTATCCTCCCTTTGTAGAATACCATCCTCCTAAAACTGTTGAAGAACTTTGCACTTCATGAAATGTTGAAGTTCACCTCCAATGAGATATCTCAATGAGATTCTATTTTCACCAAAGGCCCTCCAAAACCAATGAAGTTTTGGATCTGCTGCAGGTAGAAGTCTCTCTTTGAGCTGTGAGATTCTCATTGAGAAAGGGTCATCTAGAAAGGAGAAAGGGTTCCTCATCTTAATATGTCTACCATTTTTCATATTTACCTCCATTGCTTCATGAGTGAAGCTACCTTTATAATGCTCCAAGAATGATGGAGCCTCTTCATTTTCACATCTATTAAGTGATAGTGCTTTAGATCTGCATGGTGATACATGTGCTACCTCAAAAAAAGGTACAATACTGATCTCATAACCAACTATTGTACATAGGATCATGCTCATCCCATTTTCTGAAACTCTACTCTTCAACTCAAAGGGTTGAATGTAGCTCAACAATGATGAACTGGGATAGTTCTTAATCTCCTCCTTGATTAGACCAAGCGTCCTCTGTGTTGTGATATGTTGCTGCCTCAAATCAACATTTTGTTATAACCCTTGGTTATGCATTGGCCCTGATGGAATGTCCTCATAAGTTTCAATAAGATCTACTGAAACAATATGTGATTAATGTTCATGCATACCTTGGATCAAATGATGTGTGGAAACCTCTTTCCAGAACACAAGATTTCCTCCAACCAGAATAATAGTGTCTCCAACTACTGGTAAGAGTGATGGATGTTCTTCTCCAAGTGTATCAGTGATGGAATCTTCCTCCTCTCCCTCATGCATCTCCTGAACCATGCATGGGACTCTATGTGTCAAGAGCTCAAGCCCATATTGCAAAGTTGCAAGTGTATCTTCTCCGGATGCAAGCACTTCTGTAGCTAGTGGTGAATGTATTAACTTCCTGTCCAGAGTGACAATATTGACATCCTCCTCCTTAGGAAATGTCACTTTGTGACACATATTTGGTTTTCTCACATCAAATTCCTTTCTCAACTTGTGAAAGAAATCTGAATATTTAGTCACCTTTGCATGTTCCATGTGACCAAACCACCAGTCATTGGATTCATCTGAAAGATGAAGTGTTGCAATTTGAACAACCTCTTCTTCAGATATAGGATGTAGCCTGAAAAATGAATCTAACTCTCTCCTCCAAGCCTTAACAGTGCTTGAGGAAGATCCATCAAATGTATGCAAATAAAATATATTATGTCTCTTTCTTCTTTGATTTTGAAGAATTGTTGGAGAGTTAGCTTCTCCTTGAATGCTATAGACTGTGATTTGTACTCTTAAAGCTATAGACTGAGAGTCTCGTGAGTCTCAGGTTCATTCATTTCTTCATTTCTACACCTTTCACCTTCTTCAAAGAAAGTGGGCATAGTGGATCTACGAGGAGAGCTAGGATTCTTCGGTTTTCTTCTTTGCTGATAGGAAGTGCTTGGAACTTCCTCATCACATATTCTTCTTGGATATTCTCTCTTTCCTTCCTTCTTCATTGGATTGACCTCCTTGGAGAGATCTTGCATGGATCTAAAGAAAAGAGTGGCAAAATTATCATCCTCCATGATAGATCTCATCTATCTGCTTCTTCTTTTGATGTAACAGATGAATTGTCCACAAGCTGAGCCAAAGATCATGCCTTGATACCACTATAATATCCCAAAAGGGATAATGCAGTAATACTAAAACACAATATAAGAACTGTAGAAAAGTAAACAATAAATTGATATACACATTAGAATTCACAAAAATATCTGAGCCATTTTATTATATTGAAGGTGCAAAAAGCAAGTACAACAGTGCTCAAAATGTGAGACACTCAAGCCACAAGAGTATCCTAGAATGACCCTACAATGATATCCCAAGAGGGACTGTGTAACTGCTGCTCTGCTAGAATGTAAATTGCGATGTCCCTGTTGCAACTGTAGGGATTACAACTGCCTAAAATATAGAAAGTCAGATCTAGGCAGAATGGGAGCTCTGATGATGCTGAAATTGTAGATTTGGGCTCAATGATGGATTCCCAAGATAACCCAAGAAGGGTTTCTCAGATCTATAAGTCTAATAAAACCTTCCTCTAAGGGCTTCACATATATGTTGCTGGGAATGCAGATCTGAAGCTAGATCTAATAATAATATGGTTGCAATGATGTAAAATCAGATCTATGCAAGAAGGGATGATCCCTTCACTAGATCCTTGGGATAAAAGCTCAATATCTAGCTCCTCCAATCTCTTTGACTGAAAAGAGTTGTTGTAAGAACAACAACTTCATAAAACTATGTTGTTAGAGAGGGAGGCTCAATAGCCTGCTACTAGATATGTCAAATCAACTTCTGAATGATGGAAACAATAGATCCAATGTGAGTAGTTTATCCCTCACAGGATTTCTAGCTGAAATACTGGAAACTTCCTTCCTCCAATAGATCTACAGGAATGAACTGTGCAATCCTTGAAGGGACTGCTACTGCAAGGAGGAAAAACCCAATGGCCTGAATGCCGGATGTAGATCTACTACTCCTGAAAGGCTGGATCTGAAGAACAAAGTGGTAGGATGAATAATCCACTGGTTTCGTAGCTGAATGCTAGAAACAACCTCCTGAATATGGCACCAATGCCTGATATGGAATGAAGAACAATCCTCTTCCTTAGAGATCACTCAAAGAAAGAGGTGGGATTACCGCTCGCGAACACCTTGCGCTAAACAACACTGAAAACTCTGCTAAACAGCCCAAGTCTGCATAGAAATGTCCTAAGATAAATCTAGATCTAAACAGATCAAGAAATGAATAATCCAAACCATCCCTTCCATTGTGCCTTCACCTTCATTATATGCATGAGCCTTCCATAGCCTGTGCCCACTCTAAATTTGTGCTATACATGTGGACAAAGTCTCCATGATTGACTGTGCTGTTGATTCATGTCCTCCATCATGTTCACATGGGGTGATTACCCCCTCCATCATATGTGCATTAAATGCATCACTTTCACCACTATCTTATCATAAGTGCTTCATGATCTCCTTTGAATGCACTATGATCTTAGTTGACCTTATCAAATATCCTCATGATTTTATGTTTGAGATCCATGATCTTATTTGACTGTTTCATCCTCCATAATCTATCTCATAAATGAGACATGATCTCCATAAATGGAGCTACTCCACTACTCCATGATTCTAGATATAGATCTAAAACATCCACATACACACAAAAAGTGGATTTTATTCATCTTTGAGGTTTGTGGGTCCCTCCATCCTTTAATCACTTAATTTATTAAGAAAATCAAGGACTCTAATATTCCAAATATGTTGTGAAAATTTGGGAATATTACAAAGATGAAGACCAGTTTACCTAAAAAAAGGGTTTGTTTCTAGTTTTAGAGGAGTTCAATTAAGAGGTCATGTAGTGATGAGTCCCATCACACCCTATTCGAACATGTGAAGTCATATTTTTCAAATATGTAATTTCTTTAGGAGATAAGGTTGTTATTGTAATAATGAACAGTTTGAGTTCTCTTAGGAAAAGGACTATCAAGTAGGATAGCTGTCATTTTCTCATTAAATAGATGTTTTCTGGTTATGCAAGGTGTCATTAGGCAAAAATTCGATGAAGCTAGCTAGGAGGCAGATCATATCATGATGTAACAAGTCTATTAAAGGGTAGAGAGTCAAATTTGTCGAGGGTTAGAGATTTTTGGAAAAACTGCAGCTTTATGTAATTTGACTGTTTCATTAATACAAAGACTTGTTTCTTGACCAACCTGATATTCTGAATGAGTTTTAGTGCTTATCTTATCTGTATCTTTTATGTGTCCCATTTGCAGTGCTTTTCATCTTTAATACTCATAATTCATTCATGTAATTCTCTGACTTCCTTTATAGATGAATTGACTGTGTGATTTCCTGTTTCATGTGTGTGTGTACTTCTACTAAAAACTCTTACCTGCCTCATCTTCCATGTCAACTGAACTTACTACTAAATTACTAAAAGTGTTGACTCCATAAGCCCAATGATTGCATACTGATACTATTTTCAACCTATAATCATCACAAGCAAGTTGTTTTCCAAGTAGAGTTAGCCATCTAAATACATATTTATTCAATATCATTAACCCTTTGAGAGAGCCCTCTCAGTCTGAAGAGGATAAGATTCAGTCAAAATATTGGTTTGAAACAGTTGCATGAGATTGTCTAATTAGCAGCCTATTAGGTGGAATTTTGTGATAACAAAAATAATAAAAAACTTTGCGATTTGGCCGATGCGAAAAGAGATTTGGGTGTATGATAATGAAAATAGAAGGGAAATACCTTAGAGAAAAGGGAAAAATGAAATGGTATAAATGGCGGGGTGGGTCCATTTATGGTTTAAAATTTTTTATAATATGGAGAAAATGAGGGGCAAAGAGGGTGAATGAAATGGAATAAGGGTAGAAATGAATTTTTAATCCCTTCAGACCATTATCAACAACACTCCCTTCCTTCTATTGAACATAAAAGTTAGATTGATTCCTTTGAAGCTAATTACAGTCAGGCATTCTTTTTCCTTCTCTGATAATAAATGATAGCCATGGAAAATTATTTTCAGTCAAACAACATAAGCAATACTCAGTCAGCTTGTGACACTTTAAATTACATGACTCTAGCAAGCAGGATGTGGAATATCATCTTACAACATATGGTTTGATCAGATTTAGGGATAGGATATATGTGCCAAATGATAGTGAGCTCAAGAAGGCTATTTTGAAATAGTTTCATGAAAAACCGTTTTCAAGTCACTCAGGATACTTGAAGACATTGCCAGTAGTGAATATGTTTTATCATTAACCTAATCTGAAGAAGGAAGTGGTAGAGTTTGTGGCTAGATGATTGGATTGTCAGTAGGTGAAAGCATAATCTAAGCATCCAAGTGGACTACTACAACCGATTCTGATTCCAGAGTGGAAATGGGAGGTAATTTCCATGGATTTCATCACAGGTTTTCCGAGGACATCTAGACATCATGATTCCATCATGGTTGTGGTAGATAGGTTGAAAAAGGTAGCGCACTTTCTAGTGAATTCTACTTATTCAACTAACTATGTAGCACAAGTCTTCATCAAAGATGTAGTGAGGTTGCATGGTGTACCGAAGAATATTGTATTATACAAGGATGCTAAGTTAATTTCCAAGTTTTGGAAAGAGTTGTTTACATGTTTAGGGATAGAGTTGGACTTGAACACAACTTATCACCCACACATAGATGGATAGACAAAGAGGGTCAGCAGAATTTTAGAGGACATGTTGATGATGTATGTGATGCATCAACAAAGGAGATGGGAGGATTATATTTTTTTGGTCGAGTTCAGTTATAATAAAGGTTATTAGGAATCACTGAGGATGAGTCTGTTTATGGGAGGAGTTGTAATATTCCAATCAGTTGGAATGAACTAGTGAATAGGGTGTTGATAGGATCATATATGTTTGCGATTATGGCAAAGGAAATGTAGGTAATCAAGAAGAATATAAAGGAAACATGTGACAAGAAGAAAATCTATGCAGAATAGAACAAGATGTTTAAGGAGTTTCAGGTTGGGGAATAGGTGTACTTGCGCATCAATTCTAAGAAGAGCTCCCTAAGGATTTGATCATGTCCCAAGTTGGCACCTCAGTTTTTTGGACCTTTCAATATTCTTGAAAGGATTGGACCAGTAGCTTATTGACTTGCATTGCCTTCGACAGTGAAATTAGATGATAATTTCCATGTGTCATTACTTAAGAAGTACTTAAAGTTGTTGATCATGTGATTTATTGGTTTGTATTGCAGGTGGAGCCAAAAGGAGAGTTTTAGCTGGAACAACAATTTATTTTGCAGAGAAATATGCTTATGCTCTAGAATTGAGCAATCGAGGAGGTTAAAGTGCAGTGGAAGAACGTTGGGCTTGATGAAGCTACATGGGAGATGGCTGATCAGATGTGGGCTATGTATCCTTCTCTATTCGCTGGTTGAGAGAATATTTTTGGTATACATTTTGGTGTGATGTTTTTGTATATGTACATATGTATATGGATGTAAATAATACCATGAGTTGTGTTATAAAGCTCCCATAAGTGGTATGGGTGTCATGTCGTTATGGTTATTATGTTGTTATGTTTGTCATGTTGGTTTTCTTCTCAGCAGTTTGATCATTGTAAATATTGCAATGAGCTAAGTTATAAAGCTCCATGGGAAGTATGTTTTTCTTTCAGCAGTCATGTTGGTTGTAGGTGTCAATGAACACCGAGGACTATGTTCCCCCAAGGGGGAGGGTTCAGTAACAACCTTGGTCAAAATTCAATGTAAATTAGGCTAATGAAGGAAAAATAAAAACCAAGGTATGGGACATGCATTCCAAGCTGAATGTTGGCAAAAACATCCAAGTGTGGGTGTTCATTTGGTTTATTATGGCTAAGGAAATTGGAAAAGGAAATCACAAAGGCTTTGGAAAGGCAAAATGACATTTTTGGCAATTTATTTATGAAAATAATAGAAATTAGGAGAAAAGGAAGGTGAAAGGTCACAAGTTGCATGTGAGGAGGAAAATGAAGTAAAATTAATAGAAAATTAATAAAATAGAGACCTCATTAATAAAAAGGCTTTTGAGGATCAGTTGGTACCTTTTGTCAGTTTAGTTTTGGAGATCTCCCTCTATAATATCTCTCTCACACACTCTTGGACACTTAGATTTTTCTTGGAGTAATTCAACATTAGATTAATTAGGAAGGAAAAGAAGGAAAAGGGAAGAAAATATCAAGCAAGGAAGAGTAGGATCAAGGGGCTACAACAGGATTAGTTGCAAGTATCGATTTGCATGTGTGATTTCCTTGCTAATTTGGAATCCATGGTACATGCTTGTATGTATTTGGTTCTCTTGTTGTCATTGGCATGGGTTTTTATAGGTGTGATAGTGCTTTCCAGCGTTTCCTTTCCATTTCCAGATAGCCATGGTATGATTGGTTCTATTTTAATTTGTTAAGATATATTTCTAGATGGTTTTGAAACTCAGTTAGGTGGTCTATGAAGAAGAAGACAAGGCTTAGGAATCCTTGGACTGAGAAGGTGGGATTGCAGTAAAAAGGTATTTTTTGTACCTCGATAGGCCTACGAATCCTCGACCAGAGAATGGAGGGATATACGGTAAATGCTAGAGGTGTGCTCCTTGATCAGGCCTACGAATCTTTGATCTGTGAATGGAAAGATATACGGTAAATCCTGGAGGGTGGAGTCTCGATTAGGCCTATGAATCATTGACTGGTGAATGGTGGGATATATGATAAAGCCTAAAGACTAGGAGGCAAGAAAATTCATCAAGGTTTAGGTGGAGAAATCCAATGGCATCTATGCTTGTTAAGGGCCTAGTGATCTGGTGGGGCTTGTGGTAAAGCCTGAGGAAACCTGGATTAGTTTTATTGTGAGTCCCACATTCATGCTTGGAATATGGCACGGGGGTTATTGGATGAAATAAATATTTGGTTTAGCCCAATCTATGGTCGGGTGGTTCATGGAAGTCCCTAACTTGGTTGCATTTTTCATTCACTAATAAAAGCTCCTTCTCCTTTTTATTTCATGTGTAAATGTATTGGTTCATATGTGATTGTTATGGTTGTTATATCCTTGTTATTTATGTTGGTTATATGCTAGTTATGAGTATTTTTTATGAAATACTTGATGTATGACGCTAATCATGTTTTGATTACCAAATTAATGTACAAGGAATATATGACCTAATAGATGATAATGTGAAAAATGTGATAAGGAAACAATGCCTCTTTATGAATCTCAGATAAGTATGATACCCCTATGCTCAGATATGTGGTTATGACCTGTAGATTACATATTTGTGACATGTTTGATGAAATTTCTGTCATGGCTAGTAGAAATTTCATGGCTACTAGGGGTCAAATAAAGTAATTGTACCAATGATTAAATTATTAGATTTTTTCCATTGTTATTATTCATTTTTGAAATTTTCATGAAGTTTTGGACAGTGGCCTGAGACATGGCCCTAAAAAAGTGGTTCAAAATCTAGGCTCGTTGGCTGAGAACTGCTTGGAAAAGTCCACAATTGTTGGAATTCCTTGCTATGGGAGTGACTTGAAGGCCTAAGTTGCATGCAGGGCTTGTCATGGGAATGGAAAAAGGTCTAGATTAGTAAAATACAAATTTGTCTCAGGGGTTGGTCACCTGGAAGGGTTGGTTGGCTCCTGAAGTTTTTATAGCATGTGTGGAAGGTTGTATTGGTTTCTCTTTGTCGATTCAACTTCCTTAACTATACATGGGGATTTTAATCACATCATAGTAGCCTCTCATCACATGTTTACCCCAATGGACCGGTTAGCCTGGTAAATGTGGGTGGAGGGTGATTACAATTTATACTTCCACTGACATAAAATATAGAGTAAGCCTTTAGAAGAAAAGTAATAGTCCACTCCTAATAAATACACACATATACATTGTAGGAATCAATAATTAATCTAAAATATAGTTTCCAAATTAACAATGATCATGAAAGAAAGAAAGACACACCATTCAACAAGATGTGTACTAAAGACAACATAATAGTTCATTGTCATTAATACATATGAACATAAACATATATTTTAAAAATTAAAATAATAGTCTTACAACATCCATGATGCGTGCATGAAAGTGCGTCAGCTCTGAGAACTTCAATATATTAAGTGAAAATTCTAAATACACAATTAAAATGATGCATCACTAGTGACAATAGTGGAACATGAAGCCACCACTTTATCGTCAAAATAATGATCTTATCTTCTATGATATGCTTGAAAAGAAAAGGATAAAAGTACTTTTCTTGGAGCATGAAGGCCTATTTATAAAAGATGGGGTGACCTCTCACCTCCCATGTGACTCTTGACCTCCCTCATGAATCTTGAGATCCCATATGACTTTTGAGCTCCTTCATGACCATTGGACTTCCTATTGAATTTTCACATTCCATGTGTGACCCTTGGGATTCCACACATTTTACGTTTTCCAATTTTTGAGATTACATAATTACACTTCACCAATCAAGTGGGGAAAATTCATAGAAAAAAAAAATACTATTGTGTTCACACTTTGAGAAGCTACAATATGGAAACTGTGACATGAGACTTCATTATAATTTATTGATGCCAAGTTATTATATTTGTTGTTGTCTCTTCAAATATTCATGATTGATCTAATATGTGCTTCATCTTTACCCTAAAAAGGGATTTTGTTGGGCGAGGGTCCTTAGGTCGAGTATTGAGTCATTTTTTGTCATTTTTGTTAAAGCGCAACGCACAGGTCAAGGGGATTTGGGGTTGGTCAAAGCTCATTCTTTTGTAATGGAAAAAAGGGTAAAACATGGGGCTCAAACCATAGTTCGATTCCATGGTTTTTGTGCATCTAATTCATATGAAAAGGGAATTTATGAGTCAAGTCGATATCCATTCAATAATAGATCATCTTATCTTTTGTGAATGTGATTTTGGGAAAGTTTCTATGATAACTCTTAGTAGAGATAGGCTCATGTGGATGTGTGTATGGAGACCTAAGTCCTAGGTTGTGTGCGAGGACTCTGCGGCTGTGTGCGAAAGAGAAAGGATTGTAGTTATTGAAGATCTGCTGAAAAAAGAGATTTTTTGGCGAAATTACTAGTTACTTGCATGATCTCTGTCTTATGTGTTAATGCGTTGATTTTATTATAGATCTACTACAATGTATGTTATTTGATGTGTATTTTTCTGAGTTAATTATATAATCATAGATCTCTGTAATTGTGCAATATTTATATGTGTTAAGGGTTTCTGTTAAATTTAATAGGAATAAGAATAGATCTATGTGTTTGCGCAATAACTGAACTCAAGTTAAGGGTTTTGTTGCATTAAGATCTAAATCAGGTTAAAATAAATAACATAGCACAATAGAGACTATATTAGATCATAAGGGTTAGATCCACATCATATTCCTCCCTCAAGGTGAGGAAACCTGGTTCCAACACCCCTCCATACTGCTTCAGGTGATACTTTGGTCTGCGCAAGTAGATCACTCCCAAAAGGGCCAATAGTTGGAGAGTTTTTTGGGTTATGCAGCACACCCTAAACCTGGGTCAGGCCCCCTTAAGCTGACGAATGTTTTTTTTCCGGGACCAAGATCTGTTTGAGGGAAATTTTGATGTGGCATTCGAATAAGAACAAATTTCAAGGTTTGATGGATAGAAAGGTGTGCAAGTTCTCAATCTAAGAGAACCATAACCTGCAATAATATCCTGAAAAGTGGGAACAAAAATAAATTTATACAGAACAACATATAATATTCTTTGATTCCTTCACAACATAACTATACGAGTGGATTTCTCGGCTCACTGATACACATACCTGTTGGAAGGATGACACAATCACCAAGTGGACTCCTGATTTGGTTCAACAATTGGAAAAAGTCGACAATAGGATCACTCACACAATAGAATATTGGATTGACAGCATGTTGGGTGGATTTTTCATTGAGTTTTCCATTGGTACCTTTGTATCCTACTCTAAAGCTGAAAGGAGGTTTTTCAAGGGACCGCGAGGTAAGTTTCAATGCTCTTTGAAGTTGTGGCTTAAAATTCTCTTATGTGAAAAAGGTACTTTGTGCAGCCACACTGAGTGAATGTTTAAAACAGGTCCACCTAGCTCTACGTGCAGTGGAAACAATTATAGGGAATATTTGGAGTTTTTTTTGTGTATAGTCCCCTCAAAGGTAGATATGACAGTGACGATAAATCTGAGGCAAGCATTTCAGGTGATTCTACACACACATAAGATAATAGCACAGTTTCACTATAGATACCATCCACCCCACTCCCAATTCCACCTCATATTCCAATCCAATCCACTCCACCTCCACCTCCACCACCATTATTAGATATGGCTAACTCTATTAAGATTCACAGTTTTAAGGGTGTGAGGAATGAAGACACTGAGCAATTTTGGTTCATCGCAGGGTGTGAGGAATGAATACACTGAGAAATTCTAGAAGGCATAGTAGATTGTTGATGATGATGTCAAAAAGGTAGAGCTTGTTATTGCATTCCAAGAACGTGCATTGGAATGGTACATGAGGTATGTAGCGGCTAATACAACTATGAAAATATATGATCTCAAGAAAGAATTGATTGAGTAGTTTTTGAAGCCAAAGTCATATGCACAATGTGTTACTGAATTAAAGGATATCCACCAGGAAGTAAAGGAAATTGTATGGGGGGCATATCAGTAGTTAAAATGCATTATCCAAGGCAGAGGCTTCACTATTAGTGATGATTAGCATAAGGAATGGTTTATTGCAATGTTTTTTCCAAATCAGTGTCTGCCTCTATCTCAACAGAAGATCACAACCCAAGCCAAAGGTTTGGAAATCACAATTAAAATTGAGGCCTCACTAGTTCAATAAACATAGATTGGTTTCAATAGATTCAGAGCCAGTTGGATACCCTGCACTTAGGACTATAAATCTTATGGAAGGAGAATGGGAAGGAAGGGTGCACAAGAGTATGGTGTGTGTGCCGCAAAGGTGAAGGACACTAAAAGGAACAATGCCCAGTATATGGTGACTATCTGGTGGTTGGAGGACCGACTCCAATCAAGCCTAATACATGAGGAATAGGGTCAAGTAACCCGACTATATGGTGCACACTATGTCAAGTGACCAAACAACACCCTACAAACTAGTGTCCTAGGTTGAAGAAGTATTTTCAGTCTCCAAAACAGTTATATTGCACATTTTTTCAGTTTGTAGGCCATGATGATAATAAATGTCATAGCTTTGACCTAATGATTGAACAATTTGATTCCTATAGAATACAGTTGGAAGGTAGAGGTCTGGATTCACCTCTGTCGCCCTCTGGTGAGGGATATTTTAGGGCTGAGGTCGTGGAAGAGGAGGAGTAGCTAGTCGTGGAAGAGGCGATATTATTTGTTATAATTGTGGGGAAGTTGGCCATTTTGTGCGCGACTGTGAGAACCCATCACACCCATATTGTAGGTATTGTCGACAATTCGACCATGTAATTTAATATTTCCCTGTTTTGTTTGTAGAAATGAGGGAAAAAAAGACTCAAACACAAAACTTTTAGATGACGAGGGCATAACTACTAAATAAATAAATTAGTGTTAATATTATAACTAGAAGTGGTATAAAACTGGCACAGATCGAGATGAAGGAAAACAACCTATTCCAGATGTTTGGGTTCAGAAAGCCCCTAAGAAGAAGGAAGTATTTAACCTACAAAAGAAGAAGGATACTTTTACTAAAGCTAAGAATAATGTTATGGACCCCAGTGCATCAACATAAAAAGCACCACCTAAGCCTGTTGTGAATGTCATAGATGAAACTAATCCAGCTGAGTTGAAAGTATTCTTGCAGGCTTGTATCGAAATTTTACGCAATAAGAAGTCGGTTGACAACCTTCAAAATTTAATTGATAACTGCACCAAGAAAGATCAACCTCAGGTTGAAAAAAGGGTTGTCAACAAAATCCACAAGAATAAAAGAATAATTGGATAGGAGATGTGCTTAACAGCTCATATAGGAGACTTTGAGATGGATCAAGTTATCTTGGATATGGGCTCTGATGCAAATGTCTTACCTAAATAGACATGGTAGAAAATGGGAGAACCTAAGTTGGAATGGTCTTCGATTTAACTGCACATGGCTAACAAGTAGAAGATTTTCCCAATTGGAAGGCTCTCTCGGGTAGTTGTTGAAATTCAAGGAGTCAAAGTGTTTGCTAACTTTGAAGTCATTGCAATTGTTGATGATACAAATCCATATCCTGCACTTCTAGGTCTAGACTATGCCTTTGACATGGATGCTATTATTAACCTCCAGCACAAGAGCATGGTGTTTGAGAATGGTGGGACAAGGGTTGTGGTCCCCCTAGACCCTGTAGAAGGAGCAAGGTATACAGAACCAGTGCGCGACGAGTATGTAGAGGACGATATTGATCATGTCTATAGGTTAACCGTGAAGGATGAATATTGGGTCAATCCCATGATAGATGGTTGGCTTAGTTGGGAAACATATAGTTCGTGCTTATCAGACTCATATGAAGAATTGGAACACTAGTAGAACCGCTTACATGAAGTATCCACACTGCGCTGTAATTGGGTAACCAGATCTCTACGGTGTATATCCTCTGAGGTACGTGAATTACACCACTATGATAGTATAGGATATGTCAATATATTTTTTGATGCATTTGAAAGGGATGTCCCATAAGAACAACGGTTCCACGTGGTTTATCTAGCTCTGCGCTCAACCCTAGCACGCTGGTGGGGAACCCATAAGGAAAATATTGCTAATTGGAGGGAATGTCATCAAATGTTACGACTGTGATTCAGAAGCCCTAATACCTGAATGAAATAAAAATATTCAAAGACAAATTATCCGCGCTAGAACTTAGCCCATTGGACCTTAGTTTGGGGAGAAGAGTCGTAGTCAGAGTGGGTTCACATATTCATTCATACATTGGAAAGAATATCCATGAACTGGTACCTAGAGACTGAGCTGCGAAATGGTATTGCTGACTAGTCTGCACTGAAAGAAAGATTTATTTTGAATTTCAGCTTTGAAAGTGGATTCCATTACATTGATGCTATTTTTGACATACCAAGGGAGCCACTAGTATAGGCCCTACCAGACTGGAGTGCACAGATGAAGGAGGAAGTCGAGTGTCGAAATGTGCCTACTGAAGAAAATGATGAGGATCCTAGAAACATTAACACTACAAGGAAAAGACCCTCTAGCGGAGGATATAAAGGAGGTTTTTTGTGTTATAAAATTGGCCAAAATTGTCAAAAAAACATTTGCTACAACATTTGTTTTTGGTAATGGAGGTTTTGACAGAGCTTCTAACGGAACTTCAACACAACTAAAAAATAACTGGGCGACCGGAGGTTTTTACGAATTTTTTTCTCATCGGTGCATGCATCATGTGTGAAGGCACCGATTTATTTTACCATGTATGCACTGGTACTATAAATATACCGAGCACCGGGATGGAAAACAAATTTTGGAAGCCCTGGGAATTTAGCAACGTCCCGGTGAGTGTCACCCCCAAAGACGCACCAGACCAATGGAAGGTGCATGCACCGACGCCGTTAAGGTGTAAACATGCACCAGGTCGTTTAGGTGTTAAAACACACCGGGTCGTTAAGTTATTAAAACACACCGACACATTAAAGGCAACCCATAACGATGCATGAAACACCTATCCGACCGCCCTGGTGGTAGTCGTCGATAAAGTGCACCGGGTGTTCTAATTGGTATTTGTATTTGTGCAGTGCCCATAGGCCGTAGAAACACACCGGTGCATAGTATCATAAAAATGCACTGGTGTGCAATAACTAATACGCACCAGTGTTCATTCTCTATTTTTTAGAAACGTCAACCTGTGACAGTGCAATTATTGTGATTTTTTAAAATTTATTATTCATCAAAGGTCGACACATATCTTATAACAATATTCATATCAATTATATTTTTATTAGTGCATTTGAATGTGATGTTTAGATTAATTTTTTATATCATATCATCATATTTTTCATCTCTTCATTATAATATTTAATCATCCATATATTTAATCAGTGGTATAAAATTTCACAACGACAATGGAGAATGCAATAGAATAAATTAAAACATATTTTATTATATATATATGAATAAGACACTCTTTTTCATACAAAATGGGACGGTTATATTTGGTATCCCTTTGTCTTTCAATTGGGACACTATGTCCATTACATTAAACAAAAAGTATGATTTCACGGACAAATATTCAAAAAATACAACACCTTGCTTTGATATCCAAACAAATTCTTCGCTATAACTGTTATTCTAGCTTTCAGAGCTACTTCCATGACTTGGTTTATTTCGAGGTTGTTTATTTTATTGATTGTTTTCTTCTTCTTCAAGTTCCATCTACAAACATAAAAATAAAGTGTAAAGAGTGTATAAACATTGGTGAGAATAATGTAAATTACAATATTAAATAATATAAATCAATGTAAATCGAAAAGAAATGTACCATAGCAAGAACTGACTCATGAACTAATCACATTCTTTCAAAAACAAATTTCATGCCATCTCCAACAATTCATTTGTTGGCGCAATTCCATAATTTGTTTCCTGCAAGTCTTATACCCCATAACAAATCATAGATTTAATATAAAATATTTTTGTGTTCTATTAATTATATATGGATCCAAGTAAAACAAGATAGATTCTTACAAATTCCACAATTAATTTCTGATATGCCAACATATACTGACAACCAATATTTAACCCAATGTCAATCAATTCTTCTGATGGTTCTTCTTTGTATGTTAGCATTTGTTTGAAGACATTCAATGATTATTGCTGTAAAAGAACTTAAAATATACAAAAATGAAATCTAGTTAAGTTGTTATAAGGAAGTAACAATTACTCACAAACATAGATATCAACCCTTTTCTTCCTTGTCGTCCAGTTTTATGTCCTGAATGGGTTCCATTTTATTTTCTTTTCTGCAAGAAAATACTTTAAAATTAATATTTAATGCTAAATTGCTTTTTTATTTTACCTAATCGAAAAATTAAATGATTACATATTACATTTGAAGCACGTTATTATTGAGATGGCTCCTCGTGCGATGCAATTTTGTCCATTTCTTTGACCATCTACTTGTACACCTTTTTGTACATTCCTACTGGCATATTTCTGATACCATCTTGTTCATCGTTTGAGATTTTCATAAGCTTACTAAAAATGTAACATGACAATAAAATATTTAATTTTTATATTAATATATGAAAATTAAATATAATAAAAGTGATATTTATAAATTATTTCTTTGTATTAATGTATACATATAATTCTAGAAAAAACATTTAAAGGAATATTACTTTTTCAATCCGTTTATTTTATTTATTTATTTTTTTAACAGGAATGGATATTGATTTATATTAAATCCATGGCATAAATGCCTCAAATCAGATTACAAAGAGTGACGACAAAGCCCAGTTTTCCTCTCCTTCCAGGAGCTCAATGGCACAGATACTTAAAAGACGATGATACAATTAGCAATCAAATCAATTCTGTAATTTTCCCTAACTTGTGGATACAAACGAACTGATTCAGTAAAATGAAATAAAACATGAAAACAAAATATTTAAGGGATGGGATCCCATTCTTCGACCCTGTCTCTTAATAGAGTGGCAGCAGAAAGGAGAACTTCTTTGTTGGTTTCCAAATCTCTATCCTTGTTATTCTCCCTCAACACATAGAAGAAGTTCATGCTCTGGAAATATTTAATCAGAGTTTTGATTCTTGCCACCACTCTTGCAAATATGAAATCTATAGGGATAGAATTGTCCACTATAGTTTTTATAATTGACTAAGAATTGCCAATTACATTTGCTTATTTGATACCTAAATTATTGGCTTGCTTGAGGCCTTGGATCAGAGCCAACGCTTCTGCTTGAATGCTAGTATTGTGGCCCAAGCCCCAGGCATAATTGTGGTCGATTCTACCTTCAATGTTCTTAATAACACCTCTTGCGCCAGCTTTCCCAGGGTTACCTTTGGCTGCCCCGTCGAAGAATAAAGTAGGTCTATATTACTTGAAGATCCATTCTGAAAAGTCTTTCTCATTGCATCTAATTTACCATTCTTTGGTTGACTTGCTTTTCCTTACTACTTCAGAAAACTGGAGGCCCATCATAGCGCCCCAATCCAACTCCTGCTGGATTAAATTTGTATCCTCAAGCTGATCACCCAGGCTTTCTTTCAATTGGAATTTAATCTTGACTATGATAAGCTTCACATCCTACACTTTGCCTCTAAAAATTTTCTTATTCCTCTCAAGTCAGATTTCCAACAAGTGATCTTTGGCAAGGAGAGCCAGGCAGCTTTGAAGCTTTCATTTTTTGGGAATGCATCTGGATAAATATGCAGCCAATTAGCAAACAATTCAGAGATGGAGGTGGGAAGAATAAGATTTTTTTTCCAAGGGCTCAATAGCTCCTGCCATATTTCTATTGCGAATTTGCATTCTAGTAGAATATGTCCATTGTTCTCTTCTTTTTCATAGCACAATCAACATTTAGATGGCCCATGAAAGGCTCTTGTATTTAATCTATCCTCTGTCAAGATTCTATTGTGGCATATGAGCAGTAGAAAAAATCAATTTTTCGGATGGTCTTGTGGCTCCAAAGCCCCTTCCACGTCATTGGATTTGAAGGGACATGAGGCTGTTCCTACAATTTTGTGTAGCCCAGAGATATTGAATAGTAGCCTGAATGAGGACCCCAGCCATGTTTGTTAGATATCCTAGCATGGATCAGAGCCATTCCTTTCAGGAGCACAAATAAGTCTTCACAGTCGCGCTTCAGCTCCAAAGGCACTTGGAGCTGCTTCGAACTCTACCAGTTGCTGTCATTCCATCACAAGATATAGCACAAAGTGGTAGGGCCAACATTTGACATCCAATTCCACAGCGCTTGGAGAGAGGTGATTTCAACAAGAGGATTATTATCCATAATGTGATCCTCCCAAATTTTTATTTGTTTGCCATTGCCCGGGATCCATAATGCATGAAGATTGATCAACGGAGTGGCTTTAGCCCATATCTTGTGGAAATGTAAGCCAATTTTAGTGTTGGGACTGTCAAGATAGTGTTTTCGTAGACCGATGAAGTATTTCTTCCACAAGGCCTTTTGTGCCCAACCAGGATTAGGAGCAATGAGTCTCCAAATAATTTTAGCTCCCATGGCCATGTTTTGTGTGCATAGGTCTTTGAAATTCAAGCCTCCTTCCATCATAGGCTTGGTGACTTTGTTCCAGCTAACCAGAGGGATTCTATTTTCATTTTTTTTACCTCCTTTTCATAAGAAATTTCGGTTTAACTCCTCCATTTTCCTGAGAATACAAGAGGGAGCCAACATAACAGAGAATTTGAAAATAGGAAGGCTGCTAAGAACAACCTTGATGAGAACTGACTTACCTGCAAGGTTTAGCCATGAGAAACCCAAAGCTTGGATCTTGAGCTTGAATTTTTCTAATAGAGGGAGCCAGTCTTTGCTAAAGGTGCTTATTTGAAAGATTGGGAGGCCCAGGTACTTGAACGAAGTCCATTTGGTCGAAGACGCAAATCCCATACATTTGGAAATGGCACTAAGGATGTTGGAAGAAGTGTTCCAGCAATAAATATGGAATTTCCCCTTATTTAGGATGCTTCTAGCAGCTTCATAGAAATCCTCCAACACTTCTTTGAACCTTGAAGCCATAAGGACGGAGGCTGCACCCAGCAACAAAGAATCGTCGGCAAACATAACATGGTTTTGTTGAACCCTTAGTTAAACTGAGAGGGGGGGGGTGAATCAATTTAATACATACATGGAATTTTAAAACCTTTTATTAAAACCTATTTACACCTTCATTTCATGTTCAACTTAATATGTGAGTAATCATAGAATGTGAGCAGCAAGTATTAGTGTAATGTAACAGCAGCAAGTATTAAGCAGATGATGTAAACCATATCAACACATAAACATCATGCACAGGGACACTAGATATAAGTGGAAACCCATAAAGGGAGAAAACCACATCTTATTATTGTTGTGATGCAAAGGCAAGCTCCAACTCCCTCTCACCACTGATTTTCTGTAGGCACCAACCTACAAGAGGCTCCTACCTCAATTCTGCAAGCTACAACTTGCAAGGAAGCTCCGACTCCCCTCAATTTTCTGTAGGAACCAACCTACAGGAGGCTCCAACCTCAGTCAGCTACAACTGACATCTATCAAGCTACAACTTGATAGGGAAGTTCCAACTTCCTTACTTTTTCAAAAGAAAACACTTGCAGATTTACCTTGGATATCAACTCTGTTTTGTACCTTCACTTCTGTTGTCCATCAGTCCTCATATCTGCCCTATATCATCTCTGCATCTTCTCAGATTCTCTATAAGCTTCTCTTTCTTCTCTGCCTCACTGCGTCATTTCTGCATTCTCTGCTTTTCTATCAGCTCCTTCTTCTTCTCAGCCTCACTGCATCATTTCTGCATTCTCTTAACCCTTGCAGCTTTCTTATATTCTTCAACTCTCTTCAATTCTGCTGCACACTTCTCTCTCTCTTTTCGTAACTTCTACCCTTGGATATTACCTGTTTTATACAAAATAGCTTCATGGCTGTTTGTATTCTACTGGGAATTCGAAATGGACAGCCATGCCTCTTTGCCTTCTGCCTTCTCATTTCTTTTATCAACTCATTCAGAAAAACATAGCAATATGTATTAATTTCAAATTTACAGTGGGATTTTTGTTTTCCTCCGGAGACTTGTCAATGCATCACAAACAATATAAAATCAATTAAACATTTACATTCACATTTCAGTTACATACAACAATTTCACTCAACCATTTTTTAGCACTTGGCTTGCTGGTTTTGTCTTTTCTGCTGCTGTCAGGTAACTGTCCTGCATACCTCTGTTTACTGCTACTCTGTGAACCTGCGCATGTACACTTGTCAAGCCCACTGTCTCATTCCTGTGCAACACCTGTCAACCGCTGTTCACTGCAATTGTGAATTTGTTGAATATATAACAATTTTTACTAGTTTAGTTCCCAATAACTCTCAAAGTCTTGTGCATATAAGAGTGCCTCTCCAAAATTTGATCCAAGTTATTTCCAAATCTAGGCAATCTCTGTTCATTATCAATCTCTGTGCTCGGGCTACCTACTTACACACTCTCTGTCCATATATGAACTGTATTCATTTTTATTTTTAAATCTGGGAACGCTCAAACTAATGATTTCGGAAACTTATTTCACCCACTTTATTAAATCAAATTACATTGGATTCACGGAGCTCAATTAAATTGGCTTTCGCTCTTCATTTTGTTCACCTTTGAACGAATCTATTATGACAACCCTTACTTAAAAGATTCACCCTCTCTTTTAATTCTAAGCCCCACGTTTTTAATCTTCTATGTGGGAACTTCGCCTTTTTAAAAAGCGATTATGAAACCATTGAACTATCCCCGATGCGATGGATCGCTTCTGAATACTTCCGATTGCGATTGATGCATTTGCGAAAGACCCGATGCGATAATCACAATCGCAGCTTTCAACAGAATGCTCCGATGTTTTGCCTTTTTTTTCCGATGCGATTAATCACTGTTCACTTCACTAAGCCGATGCGATGGGTCACTTTGATGCCGGAACTCAAACACGTATGAATCACAGTTCATAGACCCATCGAGTCCGCATCTTCATCGCGATCGCAATCAGAACTTTTATTAACATGTCCCGCTGCCATAATTTTCTCCGATGCGATTCGTGAGGGTCCCACACGGTTAATAAAACTCTTCTGTCTATTCTATTCGGAATCAATTCGGGCTTAACCTTTGATTTAACCAACCATATAAATATTATATCCATAGTTTATCTGACTATATGTTGTTCTCTCTTCAATAATGCGAGTCACCATTCGACTTTTATAAACAAATGCAAGTCTTGGTTCATACACTCAACCCTTTACTTACTTCAACCTTGGCTTTTGTTTAGTGCCCAACTTAGTCATGGTCGCGGTTTTATAACCTCATACAAACATAACATCAAACTGTATTATGTCCTCAACTTATATATATATATAACGCTTACCTCCTAATGAAACCTTATTATGAACCCACTGTATTAAAATCGAATAATATTTGATTCTTCGTATGATTATACACTCGGGCTTATCATTATAATATATCCACATTGTATAAATTACCATCACATGGAGATATTGAGTTTATTTTCAATATTTCAAGGTCCAAAGCTTTTATTTGATCACACTTACCAACCCGCATATCCAAATTCTTATATGCGCAACCCTTGTGACATTCCATTAATCTCAAGGACTAAGTTCTGTATTCATTCGAACCGTGTTTTATAATTCACTTATATTGGAGTTGAACTTTGATTAAAACATGGGCCAAACATATAATGTTGGGTCCCACCATATTGACGAGCCACTTCAAACCCAATCAACCTTAAAACTTGATAATGATTATAAGCACTTGCCGTCCAAATGCATTTACCCCTTTATCAAAAACAATATCATTTTAATTCCTTAATTTTTCACCCTTTGGATTAAAACCCAAACGCTGATGCGGAAGATCAACTGGGGCCCAGGGTTAACATATCTCACTCATCCAACGGCGGGCATATCATCGCATTAGTTTGTATGATCTGACGACTGTAAACAAATATCACATTTATTTATTGCACGGGGGTTAACTCATGAAATTTACACGAAAAAGGTTATAATTGAAAACCACCTTTGGACACTTGGTCGTCAATGACCGATACGTTATTTTTTAACAAACCATTTACCATTTAAAAACAATGCGAACTCGTTGGTTTTCGTGTGTTGAAACCACGTTTACTATTCACGCTCACGATTCCTTTCCTTCACTCAAGGTTCCACTTCAACGTCTTATTTCAAAGGATTTCCGCCTTTTCCTTCAACGCTGCCGCCTCGACTCCTGATACAAAGATTTCAATATAATTCGAAGTGCCAACAGGCTTTTATTAAAAAAACCTTAGCACTTATCTGGGCACGAATTGACTCTGTATTTAGTCTTTTCTGACCCAAATCCACAGTAACTCCAATCAATCCTCAGCATCTAACCTGAACTGCGATATCGATATTATTAACACCGATTATTTCGTTGAATGCAGAGTCTCAATTCAGAGCTCTATTGCAGATTCTATCTTCACAGTTAATCACAAGGATTCAAAGCATTCCACACAAAATTCGACTCAACAAATGCACAATAGCACTGAAACAATGACATTACTTACAACTTTTAGTCCTCGGCCAGGTCTTCAAAGTAATGGCCTTCTATTCCTCTGCCTCTACTCTACAACACTATGCAGGCTTTGTGTAGTCCTTACAGGTCCCTGAGCAGTTCCGAATCAATTCTTCATATATGCACTTACAATCAAATTACAGATCCTCTGCCCTCACTACTCTGCAGCACTACTCCTCTTTTGCCAACTCCTTTGCCATCAATGACAACATTTCCAACGTGTTTATGTTTTGACTCCTCTTGTGATGTTGAGGCCCATGATCTCTCGGTATAACTTCTTCTTGTCCAAATAAAAGCTTAGAATAGAAGCTTGGAGGAAAAAAAGGAGAGGGGAGAGAGGACACCCCGTCGAAGCCCTCTAGTGCTTTGAAATAATATGTCACTCTCCCATTCACCAGTGGGGCAATCCAAGGCTCGAAATACAAGCTCGGATCCAATTAATAAAATTAGTCCCAAACCCAAACTTGTACATTACCTCCAAGAGAAAGTTGTGTCCGATACGATCGAAGGCATTTTCCGGATCTAGTTTGACAACCATGCCCTTTTCTTTACATTGAGGCTTGAATGGATCACCTCTTGAAATAAGATGAAATTATCCACAATCTACCTCCGATGAACAAAGCCACCTTGGTTCTCCGGGATAATGATAGGAAGGATACTTTTCAATATATTGGCAATCACCTTGGTTATCGATTTAGCCTATGTTACATAGAGAAATGGGGTGAAATTTGTTGAAAACATTGGCACCCCTTTTCCTTAGGGATGAGGGAAAGAAAGGTAGAGTTAGTGCTACTCTCAATTTTCCGAGCTTGGGATTTCAAAATCATTTTTGCATATCGTTTTCCACTATCCGCCAACAAGATTGGAGAAATATAACGTAAAACCATCCATTCGGGTGTTTTTTCAAGCTCCATGGAAAAGAGATCAACCTTTATTTCTTTTTTGGTGACCTTTTCTTCCGTATACCGATTCATCCTCGGGAGGTGATATTTGAAGGAACCACATCTAGAAATTTGGAGTTTTGGTCCATCATCCCATATTCATTGAAAATATTTTAAAATTAAGAAAAATACACTCCTTTGATGCTCATGAAATCCTTGTGGGTTATGGCCTCTTCCCCGATTTCGAAATGGTTGAAGCTTCTTCTCGCTTGGGCTTGTTTGTGAAGAAGGAGGAATTTCCTCTCTTGCTTTAAGCCAAAGACTATGAGATTTTTGTCTCCAATATTCTTCCTCCGTTAGCATGCCATATGAAACTTTGTTGTAATTTTGCCTCCTCGTCTAGTACTTCTTTTGTAATTTCAGTTTCATCCGTTTGCAATAGATGGAGCTCAAGATTGTCTCGGCTTGTTTTCTCTCATATGTCGGGTTAGGAGGGATTTGGCCCAAATTTTCGTAACAAATTTAACTCTTCCGAGTTTTCCTCCCAAACGAAGAATGGAGAGCCCTTGACAAGCATCCTCCAACATTCCTTGACCTTATTCATGAAGTTAGGGTCCTTGATCCATAAAGGACTAAATCTAAATGGAATAGGGCCAAGATCTTTTGGGACAAGCTCAAGATTGATATGTTTATGATTTGAAACACTATAAGGGATAATATTCATTCTTGCCTCTAATCCTAAAAAGAAGAAAATAACTTTTGAACCGTAAATCTATCTAGCCTTGCGCAATGGCCTGTGACCAACCTTTGTTCGACCAAGTATACTTACCAATATAGGGCTTGATGTCGAGAAAATCCAGTCCCCATGAGGTCCTCCATTGTTCCCTTTTGGATCCTTATAATGCGCCTCCTCACTTTTCCGAGAAAAGGTGAGGTTTAGATCACCAGAATGATGGTGTTTTCTAGATTCTTTGTTTCGCCAAATTTCTAATGGAGTCCCGCGTGAGGCCTTTTCTCCCCCTATGTTTACTAGGACATACACATTGAAGAGAAAAAGGTCCTCCTTAGTGTCAAGATGTTGGAGTTTCGGGAACAACTGGTGAGTATTTAGGATCTCGGTGACCATCGATAACTTGCTACTATTCCAAAGAGAGCCCAATCCACCGAGGCTCCTCGAGTAGAAACCTGTGCACTACCTTTATTCCAAAGTTTCTTGCTTATTTGGAGGAAGTCTTTTCCCTCCATTTTTGTCTCCTAGATTAGAAAAATTTCTAGGTTTCTATCTTTAGAAGACTTATTATGGCTTCTTCTTTCAATTTTCTCCCCACACCTCTGCAATTCCAAGAGACGATCTTCATCACTTACTTTTTTGGAGAAATGAGCCCCTTGGAGCCCGTGTCCGGTTCCTTGTCATCTTCGAGTTTTTTCCAAGAGTTTCTCAAGGGTTGGTTGAATACCTTGGAGCTTATCTTTGTAGGTTTCCTATTTTCTCTTTTCACGTGTATACTTTCGACCTCTTTTCGATCTTCTAGCTGAAATTTGTGACTTCCCTATTTCTCCTTCTTTTTATAATTCCTCCGAGTCTTGTTCTTACTCTTCGGCTTCTACATGTTTTTCTCGTATTTCGAGGCATTTTATCCTTGTCTCGAGCTCGAGGGATTCCCTTTGTCAAGGAAGCTTTCTTTTTCATTTTGATCTCCTAGACTTCCTATGAAGTTGAGCCTAAAGGGCCCAAACTTGTTTTCATGACCATTCGGGGGAGGGACTTGCTGAATAGAAGCTAGCTAGGGACCTCTACCATTTGGAGCCCTAGATTTGGGGCATTTATGGGAGATCTTTGACCGCTTGAACTGATTCCAGCCCTCCTCCTTACCTTTCTCTGCCTCTCCATTGCTCAGGAAATCCCTAGAAAAGTGACCGTAAACATGGCATTTCCGACACTTGAAAGGAAGTTTCTCATAGTCTAACTTTTACACATGAGTCCAGCTACCGACATTGATTTTTATTGCCTCTGGAAGTCCCACCTCTAGATGAAACTCGTTGCATATTTGGGCACAGTCATATTGATCCTTATTATTTTCCCGATCAATAAATTTACCCAGGGCGTTACCTATGTGTTTCAGAGAATCCCAGTTCCAGCAATGCACTGGGAGGTTCGGCAACCTAACCCACACTAGGACAGTCGTTGGAACATCCACTGTTGGGTCGAAATCCGGCATCCACTGATTGAGATACAGGCCCTGAGGTCCCATAAAATAGGTCCCATTCCAAAAGATCAGATCTTTATCCTTTTTTGAGATGAATTCGAACATAAAATAGCCTCTCCCTAGAAAATACGAGGTTACATTGTTCTTGATCAAGGGCATCTAGTTTTTGACAACCCGGTTCTCTGTTTTTTTTGGAGAGGGCCAAAGACCAGTAAACTGTCCCACTAGGGCCCAATTTTCTAGGGACAATGCTACCTGGATCGGTCCCTCCGGGTGAAGGGATATTTCAAGAATATTGTCCAATTATTTCACAAATTTGGCCTCTTAATCTTTCTTCTTCTTCGGCATTGAGGCCAGCAGTGAGTTGAATGCATCCTCAACTGATGGGGGAGGAAGGGGTAGAGGAACCTAGGGCAAGCCTAGAACCTCCATGGCGATGAGGAGGAACCCTAGCTATGTGCGGGTTCAGGCAGCGGAAGCAGCAGCTAGTGGACGCAGCGTCCAATCATCAAAAAAGTATCCGTCTTTTTTGTTGTTGTACGTTTTTTCTATTAAAAGTCTGACATGTCTCATTGACCAATTCCCTGGAAACTCATCTTGTAGTTTAAATGAAATTTGTTTCTTGGAATCATTGGATTGATTTTTGTATTTTAAGTGGAAAAAACAACTATACATTCATCCCACTAGATCCCTCAAAGTTTTGTAAAAGTTTTTCCCCCTTTCGTTAACCTCTAGCACCACTCCAGATGAGCTAAGGAGCAATTCATTTTCATTTTCCTGTTCTATTTTATTTTGTTTTCATATAACAACATTCCTTTTCTTCGTTGTTGGTCCCTATAGAACATTAAACATATCTGAATTAATATATTGTTTGAAACATGTTATCTAATATTTTTAAGTATATTATTAATGGAAATTTAAAAATGAAACTCATCTTGGATCGATAGTATTTTTTCATTCACCTAATTCATCCTTATGCAATTTTTCCATCAAGCTTTTACGCTCTTCTGGTCTTAGATCATAAATAATATTATCGAGATTTTTCATTGTGTGGCTCTGCATGATACACACTAAACAATACATATTAATTAAATTTACATATAGTTCAAAAATAATAATTTTTGTAAAGAATTTACAAAGAACTTGCCTGTTTTTCTTTTCTGGATGTGCTATCAGTATTTTTGTTACTTGAACTCTTTTCAGCGATTTATTTATCAATATGAAACATGTACCATTCATTAATATATTTTATAAATAAATCACATACTTTTCAGGTAAAAAAAAATAAAAAATCAAGAAAATGGTGTGCCTTTTGTAACGTATGCACCGAACGCGGTGCAGTAGGTTCTTACAAACACGCCGCCAATATAGTAGAAACACCATATGGTGCTCTTTGTCAACAAGGAGACCCTATGCATTATATTAAAATTGATGCACTGATTAACATAAACATAAATTAATAAAAAAATATTTTTATCAAACAATTTTTTTTTGTTAGTAGGTGCCCAGTGCGCTATACTACAACCGCGCACCGGTGTGCTATTTTAAATAGTGCGTACCGATTAAAAAATATCTTCTTTTTTTTTAAATCATGCAAGGGCCGACATGGATTGGGATCTAACTCTGCAAGTGGTTCTGTGGGTTAGATTTCATATGCCTATATATATAGTAATACAAACCCTATAAATCTAAAATCAAAAACCCTAATTGTGAAGTCACATAAACAAGAAGAAGAAAGTGTTTAACGTAAGAATGGATTTTTTTGTTTGTTTTTTTTTTCTAAAGTTTAATTAAATGTAAATAGGAATAGAGATTGTAAATGATTTTTTTAGTAAAATTCATAGTAAAATTTAAAATTTATACTATGGATGTATTAAATCTAATAGAAATTGTAAAAAAAACAATTATTACAGTAAAATTTAACAATTTTACTATACTACAGGGTTTTGTGTGAATCACCAGATGTTTTAAATTTTGATTCTCTGAATAGTGTTGTTGTTCGAAAGTATTTTTCTGCACCACACTGCACTCGTGCTCTCTTGCTCTAGGTATATCTCTCGTGCAAATCCCTCCCTGAATTTTTTTGCAAAAATAATGAAATAATGAATAGATTTTACTATTTAAAGAACTTTTTTATAAAATTAGATTTCTGAAAATAATTTTCTATGCATATTTTAATTTACCACGTTTTTTTCACTTCAAAAAAATAAAGTTGCGCTTTTTTTCCCTGATATTTGGTGTGTTTGTTAACTAACAGCACTGGTGGGTCCGTTAATGAAGCCACACTAGTGCAGTTAACAGTACATTAACACAGATAACAATAAGTCCATTTCTAAGGCACTGAAATTACTTTTAGGTATGTACACCAAAATTTATTGTTGATTTTTCTCAAATGTAGGGGGGAAATATCATAATTATATAAAATGGAAAATTCTTAAAAATCCATCTCGTTCCATAATATTTCTCAAAGTCCATCGTAGAGTTCTCCCTATCCATATCCAGACATAATTACTTCAGATTTTATTTATGTTTTCATTATCTAATTGAATTTATTTATTTTATTCATGTCAATCAGCTGAATAAAAATAATATATACAAATGTGTAGGTTCATGTAGATTCAGAATCGAGTTCAGATGCACAAGATATTCAAACAGCTCCAAAATGTTGGAAGCTCTTATCAGGAGCAACATAACACAAGGCGCAGCTGGTAGATGAAAATGGACAGCCGCTTCACCCTGCCAATTGTAACATGCCATCTTCTAGCCACAATCCTGGGACAATGATGATAATAATAATTTTTTGGTATAATGTAATTATTTCAACATCAAACCAATTAATCATGCATTGACGTGCTTACTAATTGATATCATCGATTTTTTACTAATCATGTTCAAATATATTTTTTGAAATTATTAGGATTCTAGTGATGATGACCGACCTACCTACCATCTTCTGTTGCACCTCACAACAATTTCAAATCAAGAGAAGGCTGAATTAAGAGAAAAAATCAGAGGAACGATACCAAGAATGGTTGAATCAACCAGATATTCAATTCCCACTACGTCCAGATTCACCAATTAGGAATGACTAAAAAAATAGTAGTTCTTCACATGTTGGAAATGGAGGCAATCAAATAGTGTTTGGTATGGATGATTACTTAAGGGATACGAATTCCATGGAGACAATGTTGTTATATGCATTCCAGAACGATGATCAACTATGGGATAATGCTCATATCGCTGATACCTTTTTCAAAAGCCTTAAATTTGCTTCCACCACCCCTCTCTTTGGACCTGGAGTTCAATCAAATTCTACCCAGTTTGGGACAACGATGTTACTGTGCAACTTGAAAGAAAATTTTGGCTTGTCGAATGCATGTTTCTTAGAAATTTTGACGTAACTGACCTGGAAAGTCCCTTATATTTTGAGAAATATAATTACAAAATAAATATTAGAAATGGTCAATTTAATGAACGTTAATAATTATCGACATTAATGTACATTTAATATTTTCCATGACCAACTATAGGTTATTCAAAGATAAGGTTCTTCCGAGTGATAATGTCTTGCCCGGTAGCTGCAAAGAGGCAAAGAAATTGTTGAAAATGTTGGGTGTTGAGTACATATCATATCATGCATGTCCAAATGATTGTATTCTATATAGAGGAGAATATGCAGACAAAGAGATATGTCTGAAATGTGGGCATGATAGGTATGATAAATAAAATAAGAAGGGTAAATCATGTGGTCCTCCTTTTAAGATATTGAGGCACATGCCTATAATCCAAGGGTTCAAAGGCTCTTTTGTTGCAAATAATTAGCTATGTTGCAAGGATGACATGAATCACATAGAAGTGATTTGGGAGTTATGCGAACCCCAACAGATTAAATAGCCATGAAGCATATAGAGGATACATGGCCTGAAAATATCAAGGATGGAGTACAAATTCTACGACTCAGCATAGCCATGGTTGGTGTCAACCCATATTCCCTCCAAAATACCAACTATTATGTTTGGCCTGTATTAGTGATCAATAAAAATATCCCCCCATGGTTGTCCATGAAGAATGAACATCTTATGTTGGCTCTCATAGTACCTGGTAGAAGACAAGTGAATAATATGGATGTCTACTTACAACCACTAGTAGATGAATTGAAGGAATTATGGGATGGGATAAATGTATATGATGTATCAAGACCCATCGCAGCAGAGAGGAGTTTTAAGTTGTATGGAATATGTGCTTACATGACACATGATTATACAGGCTTAGGAGTCTGCTCTGGTAAATTACATGTTTATTGATTTTTTTATATACATAACAATATTATTTCGCATATTAATTCGTTGTAACTGTTCTGACCGTCATGATATTCTTTAACATTCCATGCAAATTGTATACAATAATTTCGCAGGTCTTGTAACAAAAAGGTATTATGGATGTAAATGTTGTGGACCTTCTTTGAAAGCTAGATGGTCCAATGACCTACGAAAGCCAGTGTATGACTTCTCTAGGGTATTCCTCCCAAAAGAACACCCTTACAAAGAGCAACATCTACTTTCAATGGTAAATGAGAGAGAACCCAAAGGCTTGCAATAACGACACCAGCTAAATGGCTTAAGCATATGAGAGAGAGAAGGAGAAGAAGTTCATAGAAATGTTCGATTCAAATGGGGAGCCTATGTTCGATGATTTAGAATTCTTCGACACCTATGTTGACAAATTTACCATTGGGATGAAAAGGAAATCTATCTTTTATAACCTCCCATATTGGAAGCATCTTAAGATTACCCACTTATTGAATCCCATGCATATATTTTTAAAAAAATCATCTTCTTTATGGAGGCACATATCATCAAAAAAAAGTGACACATTGGCTGTTAGGAAAGATCTTATTTCCTGAAAAACTAAAAAGAAACATTGGCCAAGACGATTAGAAAGTACAAGATCAGAGGCAGTTGGTCCCTCTAATTAGTATTTCAAAGAAGGTAATGTCCCGTGGATTTTAAAAAAAGATGATATTTCTTTGGAAAAGGAAGTTATAATGGGTGTGAGGGTGCCATCTTCATATGGGTCTTCACTATGGTGCTGCTTCATCGTGGAATTCCATTTGTTGGGGTTGAAATCGCATGACCATTTGAATCTTCTAAGAGTACATATAATGTCAAAAGCATGATTTTCTTATTTTTTATATTAATAAATTTTATCCCATGCAGGGATCATAAAACATAACTAATTTTTTATATTATTTCATGTGTTTATAACTTTGCAGTGTCATTATCCTTTGTTCGTGCGTGGGTATGTGAAACATGACTTCCCCTAAGACCTAGGATGTGCCATATCTAGATTATCTGCATTTGTACGTTGGATCACGTCAAAGGATATTCATGTGGCTATCATTTCATGGTGGTGTCAAGAGAGAGTTGATATTGTTTGTATGTTTGAGAAGGACATGCCGATGAGTTTCATGGACTTGTAGGTTCATATTTTAATCCACCTAGTAGATGAAGTTGAATTAGTTGGGGTGGTTTCTTGTCGTTGGTTGTTCTTCTTAGAGAGGTACATGAAGAAATTGAAAGGTTTTGTTTGACAAAGGGAAAAACCCAAGGGGTCTATGGCAGAGGGGTACATATCGTATGATTCTTTCTATTATGCCAATGAGTACATCAAGTAGATCGAAAACAGACCAGGTGCGGTGATTTGGGACGATGAAAGGGATGAAGAGAAAAGAGAAGGGGGGTCTCTCCAAACAAATGGAAAAAGGCATTTGATAAAGAGTAAGAGACTTATAATTTTTCAAATTTACACAAAGTAAATATTCACGTTGAACTTTGATATAATGTATATTTTGATCTCATATGTACTATATGTTGGTTTGATTTCATGAGAGAATGCAGAAATTGAAGCAATTAATAAATCCCTTCTTTGCAATTTCGAAGTGACAAAACCGTGGGTCACATTGTACGAACAAAAGAGGATGAAATGGGATAGTGAAAAGAAAGAATTCAGATAGTTGAATGGTAGAAGTGTGCCTTATCCCGATCATTTAAAAGAAAATATCCCAATTATATGCCCCAATAGTTGGGCTACTGACCATTTTAGAGAGAAATACGGTGCAACCAGTCGTTACCCGCGTGATGAAGAGGATGTGCTAAATGTAGGGATTGGGTGCAGCAACTTAGTAATATCTATTTATGTAAATTTTAAACTTAATAATGCACCTTTGAAATGTAACATCTATATTTCATATTTTAACAGTTGGGTTATTATAAGACACTTGACACTATTCTTTTTTAACTTTTTCATAGGTGCATTTGTTCCCATCTATGTCGGCATATGGACAACATTTTTGCATAGAAAATGTCGATGATGGACACATGACACAAGACTATGGAGTGGAAGTCGAGTTTGACCAATCTAGTCGAGCTAGCCATCGTGACCAAAACCTGTACGAGGGACATTAGGTTACGTCGGAAAGATACAAGAGATCATTGAAGTGGACTTCTCTTCTTTCCAATGTGTTATTTTTATGTGAAAGTGGTGGGACACCTTTGATCGGAATAATGTAAAGGAAGATCGTGATAGTAGGCTAATATGTATCAACTGTAGAAAGATGTGGGATGAAGCTAAGGAGGCTTGTGTTTTCCCCAAACACTGAAACCAGGTGTTTTTTTATCCAGATGTGTTGCATAGGGATTGGTGGTTCGTATTGAGACATGACCCTAGATAAAAACATATTTTTGAGAACAATAGTGTTATCATGCCAAGCGAGTTGGAAGATAATGAGGGTGATCATGAGAACAAAGAGTGATATGGTACATGTGTTATTTCATCATTTATACTATTTAAGATGATTTTTTATAAAGAAGAAGACTTAACCTTATAATTAAGACTCTTTTTTTCAAAACATTATAATATGTATTTTGAATTAATCGGTTTGCATTGCGTTAATGTTAAAATCATTTCACTCGATAATTTGCAATTATGTTGATCTCGAAAACAATGCACTGTATCAAGATCCTTTTTTTTTACATCAATTCCTAAAATAATACAACTACTTGATTGCTTTAAATGTGTATGAATGATATCTTCAAAATTTTAAAAAATGTATTAATGTATACTAATATTTTTTGTATGTAAGAACATAATAAAATAATGATAATTCTAAACACTAGTTTATTTAACTTTATTATGTTACAAAAATTCATATTATTCCAGATTTATTATTTTACAATTATTTATATTCATACAAATTCACAATTTACAGATTTACAATTATGGTAATTTAACAATATTTACGATATACATTTTACTTACGGTTATGGTTCAAAATTGACAATTAATTCACAAAATTTTACAATTTTACATACAATTACAATTACAATTTTACAAATATTTACATACAATTACAATTACAATTTTACATACAATTACAATTACAATCACGATGCATAAAATTACAATTACAATTTTACAATTTTACAATTTTACAAATTTACAAATTTACAAATTTACAAATTTTACAATTTTGATAAAATTGAATCATGACAATACATACAATTACAATTACAATTTTACAATTTTACATACAATTACAATTAAAATTAAAATTACAATCATGATACATACAATTATAATTACAATTACACAACTTTACAATTACCAATACATAATATTTAATGAATATCATGATTTAATATTAAAAATAAACATTATGATCATGATAACCATTGTACAAACATCATATTCTAAAATACACATTCAAATTCGCTAACATCATCTAATCATTGTGATCATGATCATCTAACAAAACACAAGCATTGTATAACATCATCACAACACAAGCATCAAATATACATCTCATGTCAAATAATTGCTATCACATACACATCTATTTGCAAGCACATTCAATGAACATATCTAACATGACCTAACAATATACACATCATGGTGAAAACTAACATGAAAATTAAGTACATCAACATGAACATAATATATATATATATATATATATATATATATATATATATATATATATGTCAAAAATATACAACCGGTATATAACCGCATAAAATGTCAAATATTTGGTACCACATCAATACTAGCACTAGTCGAGGCCTACTCAGCCGATGGTGCAGCCTCGCTCGATGGATGATGTGCCGGGAGGTGCCCATTGATCGGGTGTCTGCCGAAGGCGCTTGATCAAATGGTGCATTGCGAAGGAATTGCTTGCCGATGAGTTGTCGATGCGGTGTCAATGGATGGTGTGACCGCCGTATGGACGCTCTAGGATCGGTGCCTTCTTATTCGATGGCATGTCTACTCATGACTAGGTACCGCGAGATGGTGCCTCGAAGATGCCTGTGGACTGATCGTCGGGTTGCTCATGATATCCGGCGCAAGGTGAAGGAGGAGGAGGTGGAATAATAAAATGATGATCACTCCCCTCGTGATCATGATCATTAGATGAGTTTCTTTGTCTTGCATCTCCACGGTGCCTATCCATCCTAGCCACCAGTACTCTAGAAGCTTCAACGATATGACGCATAAGGGTCATCATATCGCAGGGAATGTCTTTCTAGAGCTCTATGAGCCTATGATCAGCCTGGATATTTCTGATCGTAACAGGGCAAACTCCCATATCAACCAGGATTCGACACAGTTGGTTGCCCAACTCCATCCTGAATCAGGTGTTCACCCTACACTGCACCCCTGCGAGTATCTTCACCCAAGGATCAGGTCTGTCACCCTGATTCGCCACCTCCACCATCTCCTCGTCATGATATACACCTAGATCATCTAGTGGGGGTGGAATCATGTCCCCAATGAATGTGCCAATATTTACAGAATATATAGTACACAACAATAATTAGACAATTTCATTAAACAATTTAATAAAACAAGTTAAAGAACATGTTAGAATAAATTTTATTCTAATTAATTAATCAAGAAAATAAAATGAAACTATATTAATTTAAATAAAACACTAATATTACCTCTCGCATCCGATGGCTCATCCTATGTGAAGAGGATGTTGGTACACCCTTGCCAATCCAAACTAGCGTACAGACACGACACCATCATGAACGAGTGATCATCGGCACTAGATAGAAACTCTAGTGCATCAGTAGATATCTTGTCTGGATAGTCGGATAGGCCCCTCTAGGGCATCATATGGCCCCAAATTTGCATCCATACATGCAACATCGGCCTACAAGGTTGTCGAACAAAAGTAGGCCTTGTCTCTAGAAACCTCTCAAAAAATAAACAAAAAAATTTGAAGCAAAAGGAAAGGTCAACCTCCCACGTGCCTAAGAATGACATCTATCTAATGTTGTACAAAACTACAACAAAAAAATCACACACCATCGCACAAGTCGTGGCGTTTGAAATAAAGAATAGACATAAAATAAAAGCGAGCAAATAATGCACTGCCCGTCACTAGTATAGTGTGCAATGGTCATCAGTAGTAGTGAGAGGCACCTCACCTCCTCTGGACAGAACGAAGAAATTTTTAACTAACCATCGGACACCTGAAAATCTGCAGGAGAAAGTATATCGCCCCTAATATATCTATGTGAGTACGCCAACTAACTCCCTGCTGCATAAATGATGGTGACATCTGGGAATTGGGGAAAAATTTTTCCTCTCCTAGATAGGCCAATAATAAAATAGATGTCCTCCGGTGGGCATGTACCACTAGCCGGGACCGACCCAATCCCTGTCGGTGGGCATGAGCCCTGTCTGGTCGGTTCGTCCCCGATAAGTCACTATGCCCTTCGGGGATCTAGCCCCTCCTCGTAGAACTTGGGGTCTGCCTCCCTTGGGAAAAACTAGGTATTTGATTATTAGGAGGAGGCGTGGTAGCCGATATACCCTTTTCTGCATTAAAAAAGAATATTTTATAATATTTTAATAAAAGGGAAAAGTGCTCCATAAATAAAATAATAATAAAATAATGCTCTAGAAGGCTCCAAGGGATCTATAAAAGAAAGGGAGGAGGCCATTGGGAGACATCTTTGGAGTAGATCATTTGCTTGTATATGAGAGGTTTGAGGATGTGGTTCTCTACTTCATGCAGTAGCCCCAGGACGGAAACCCTCGGGTGATTTGTGAGTATTGGACGGAAACCCAATACTTTTTGAGGAGACTTCACTTAAGAGTTTCACAGAGCTTCAGAGTTTGGTGTGAGGATCATTCAGATCTTCAACTTGGGCTTCATCATTTCAGTGGGTTCAGTGTCAGCCATTGCCGGAGGGAGAGTGCAGCAGTTCAGTTTGTGGCCAGTGTCGTTCAACAGCTTATCTTGGTGGCCAGTTTTCTATCTCAGCTCTTCTTGGGTCAGATCTATATGTAAACCCCTATTTATTATCTATAATAAAAGCTGAGATTTCTCTTCTGTTCTATATGGTATTGGATTGCAGTGTTTTCTGTCTTTTAATTTTACATGGCAATCTTCTGCTGAATGAATGATTATTTTACAGCAAATTGTGGTATTCAGTATTTTTCTGCATTTTAGTTAAAATATCCCATCCGGGATATTACAGTGGTATCGCGTGAGCAAAGTCTTGGTTCACTCCTACGGTTTCATCTCCATTGCCGTGATTATTATTACTATTTTCAATGTATGTACTATTATTATAAAGGGTTTGTTGCGTAGAGATTTGCGTGGTTTAAGCCAAAAATTATTGAAGACATCTTCTTGAGGGCAGAAGAAGGACAGATTCATAGACTTCGAAATTTACTCTAGAAACAGAATACACACCTCGCAGAGGCCGAGACCTATTTTTGAATCGATTTCTCTCAGATAATCCTACATGTATCCTTCAGAAAAATAAGTGTATCGATCCACAAATTCGAGAGCTCTGTCAAGCTAAGAAAGGCCAAATAATTATATGTCTGGGTTGTGGCATACTGTCTCCATCCTCAAAAGGGGCCGCTTAATCTGATTGGGTCGTAGATTGTAATCTCGTGAGGAGAACTGAGTGTTATTTCTGGGTGTGATTTACCACACCGACACAGTCAGTCTCTAGATTTAGAGGGCGAGCCACATCTCCATTTTTATTCTAGCTTGAGTTCTGGCCAACGAACGACCTTGAGGGAAAAACACCAGTTAGTGATAGACGCATCAATTTTGAGACAGTTTTCATGGAAGCCGCCAATTTTCCTAGCCGAATCATCTGTTAAAGGCCACACTCGAATTTATTGAAATGCCAAGACAAATTGAAGCCAAGTTGCGCTGGATAAGTTTATATTCGTGCCTCCTGTAGTTTGATGTGCGATGACTGGACAGAGTATTATCGAAGCGACGAGCCAAATTAGAGGGTAGAATTTTTAATTGAGCCAAGTATTAGAAGAGGGGATCGAATCGAGAGTTACGCTCTGGAGAAATGCCGTAAATATTTTTGATTGACGTCAATGTCTAATTGAACGTCGAGTAGTAGTGGTATGGCATAGCGGGCAGCATGGCTCTTTCCCTCTCTATGTCTGAGCAATATATGCCCTCTACCACGACTTGAAGCAGTATCTTCTCTGTCTGCTAGCAACCAACGTATGCCAGTATTGAAGGTCGTAGTCATTTGCCCATTGTCGTCCAATTTTCTGAAGTAGCAGAGAATTTCAAGGGTCAAATTGCAGCAGTATAAAGGAAGGTTGGATGCTCTGTCATCGATTATAGAATTAAAAATATCATTGGGCTGTGTTATCCATGCTTATCATCTGAGCGGTATTGGTGGAGAGTTCGGTGAATTTCCAGTGAGGGAGCCAAAACAAATTTCGGGCATGAAACTAAATATCTTTCCTGAAGGGATGTGCTTATGTGCAAATCACTTATTTTGCAGAGAATATGTCACTGTACTGAGTTGGTCTGAGTGCAACTCAAATTATCTGAACCATAATACCAGTGCGATCAGGAGCTGAAACATTCTTTGCCTTCTGCATGTACATCAACGGCTCAAATTTGTCAGGAGGTTGAGTATGGCTGTAGCAGGCAATGTTAAACAGAAATGAGAAAATGATGTTGTTACTTGTGCTTCCATGGTGATTTTCATTTGCACAGTACAGAAGCATTGGGGAAACCAATGGGCACCTTTACCTGAGCATTGACAGAAATGTGCAGGGATAATATTGAAGGGCTTGACTTCACTCATTAGGTTGCTGATATCAGAAATTAAGAACTGAAGCAGAACGCTATCACTATCATCAGGACCATCCAAGTTACCAGGTTCTCGAAATCCCTTGCTCACTTGTAATATTTGATAGTAAAGCAAATTATATCAGTGTTTTCTGAGTTTGTAATCAGTCTTCTGTCTATGCTGATGTGGTAAGCATCGTTATCTTGCCCTGTCCATTGCTGTAAACAAATATATATATATATATATATATATATATATATATTCTGAGCTTGAAAATATAGATATCAGTTGTTGGTTAGTGCTGAATGCATCATTGTGTACCATCACTCCTCTAAAATTGGCAAACTCAGAAAAACAGTGGTCTTTCCATTGGTTGAATGATGGAGGAACTCCTAAACAAATTGAGAAGGATAAAAATTGATTCCTTGAACCACCATGAATCAGAAAACCAGAGAAAAAAACAGAACAGCAGACCCTTCTCCAAGAAGGTACATAATTTGCTCCAACAAGAGCATCCGAGGAACCTACAAAAGGAGGAAGAAGTGGGAGATTGGCTTTATGCACTTGGGATGAACTTGAAGAGTGGAAGATTAGGAAATGACTTTCCCACGTTGGAGAAACTAGATTCCTGTCTTTCAAAGGTACAACAATCTGATTGGTGTTTGAATTGGGCTTTGAAGCCATCTATGCTTGCATTAATACAAGCCAGATTCTTGGAACATCCAAGTGAGAGAGTTTAGCTTATAGTTGCCTCTTGTTTCAGCGATATCTTGAGGATAACAGCACCCTTCCCTCCTTACAATGATGATATTATGAGGAGAATTTTCAGATTGATTGTGGAGACTTTTCAGGATTTGGACAACAGCACAGGTTTTACCTTTGGGAAGAAGCTTGAGATTCTATGGAGTATGGCCACAATCAAGACTTATGTCATCATGATTGACCTTGGGTGTGATGACCTGATTTTGCAGATGTTCCGATGCTTCTTTAGCATTAGGAGACATCATCCTGATACTATCATAGCACACATGCAGTCCATCTTGTCGTCATGTATGAGAGACCATGAGACCATTGGCAGAGAGTTGCAGACCCGGTTGCTGAGCATTTGGAGGAGAGAGCAGTTGGTCTCGCCTGCTGCTTATGAGCTAGCCCAAGGGCTAGTTGAGCAGAACATTGAGTTTCTCCGGAGACAGTTGACCAGGGAGGAGCAGCTCCAGTTTGGTGGGTCAGGCAACAGAAATGAGCTGAGGAGGAAGGGACTTTGCTTCATTTGCAAAGAACCTTGGGGGCCTGATCACTCATGTGTGAGAGATGCAGATGAGGTGGCAGAGGTAGAGCAGGCAGACATTCCATCCGTATGCCAGGGTGAGGGCTCTTCTTCAGATGAGTCCATGGGATCAGTTGAGGATGCTTCTGGGGAGCGAGAGCAGCCATGCAGAGATGATGATGACAGTAGACCAGAGCTGTGTTCTACTGTGCAGGGTGAGCAGTCTGGGGACTGTATAGGTGATACTCTGGGTGATGAGTCACTTGTGACGATTCAGCCAGAGCAGCATATGATGGAGCCTGAGTCAGCAGAGGAGGATACTATGGACATCAGGCATGACATTTCCTTGGGTGAGATCCAAATGGGCACCCACATTGAGCCTATGATGGATATGCAGCTAACATTGGGGTCAGCCTTTGAGGAGGAGCAGTCAGATGCACAGACACCAGTTGCAGATCCATATCCTCTAGAGACATTGGAGGTCGATGGGATAGTTCTGCAGGGAGCTAGGGGACAGCAGGAGTTTTACGTTCCCGATGAGAGGGATGAGTTGTTGGAGATGGTGGAGCATCCATCTTTGGGCCGACACATTGATGAGGTACAGACAGATGTACATACAGTCGGCCGGGCTGCAGCGCTTTCGATGAGTAGTACTCTCCAGGAGTACATCGATGGGGCTTGCAGCATGTCTTGCCCACTTTGGCCCACTATAGAGAGAGGGGCTTCCTTCTACAGGCAGCTTCCATTGGTAGACAGGGCAGAGCAGTGGGAGTTGATTACAGGCTGGCAGCAACACCCTGGGCGTGTTCCATGTGTGGTTGTTGCTACATTGGATTCTTCTTCCAGGATGGACTGGCGGGAGATCATGAGTTGGTACCCTCTTGATGGTACGGTATTTTTCATGGCGAGCACAGTGGAGCAGGGGCCCTTAGACACAGTAGATGTTACAGATTCCAGTTGGCAGGAGGGCACCGGTTGTCGTTACTTCAGGACTCCTTCCCGATTCCAGGAGAACAGGATCAACATGGGATTGAGTCAGGACTTGGATTGGAGAGAGGTGATGAGTTGGTATGCAGTTGGTGGGGCAGCACATGCAGTTACAGGTACAGCACAGCAGGAGCCCGGGAGCATTGATGCTTGCCGGTGGGCTTCACCTCTGAGAGCATCAGCTATAGCCAGAGACAGTGCGCAGCCCGAGCCGTGGGACTTGGGCGATGATTGGCCATGGTGGCATTGGGATCCGGGAGGATTGTTTGTTGACTGGGACAGAGAGAGATCAGTTTGGGATCCCGGCATTGAGGGATCTGTTCCGAGAGGTTTGACACAGGAGCATAGCAGCACCCAGAGGTTGGTATGGGATCCAGGCATTGGGTCTGAGATGCGGAGGGCCAACAGAGTGGCCCACATATTTCGATTGCTTGAGGGCAAGCAATCTTGGGGCGAGAGGTCTGTAATGTTCCCATTTTTTGTATCACCCGTGACAGGGCTAGGAGGGACTTCCAGAGTTAGGAGCAGACAGGTCACATGTACAGATTGGTGCTATCAATGGGCTGAGGAGCTTTTCGGAGGAGTTTTGAGGAGTTTTCATGGTGTTCGGAGGCATTCGCTTGATATACTCCACCATCCGAGCAGTTTGGCTTTCGTTCCGATGCATTCCGATAACTTTCGGAATTTTGAGTTATTTATGGGCTTAACTCAGCTGATTATGCTCAAGGTGGCATTCCGGGAGGAATATACGATGGAACACCTTAGTGTAATAGCTCATCGGAACCGGGACGAGGAGACCTACACGATGGGACAGTTAGACAGAGATTTCAGTGACCAGAGGAGGCGTGGTAGCCAATATACCCTTTTCTGCATTAAAAGGGAATATTTTATAATATTTTAATAAAAAGGGAAAAGTGCTCCATAAATAAAATAATAATAAAATAATGCTCTAGAAGGCTCCAAGGGATCTATAAAAGAAAGGGAGGAGGCCATTGGGAGACATCTTTGGAGTAGATCATTTGCTTGTATATGAGAGGTTTGAGGACGTGGTTCTCTACTTCATACAGTAGCCCCAGGATGGAAACCCTCGGGTGATTTGTGAGTATTGGACGAAAACCCAATACTTTTGAGGAGACTTCACTTAGGAGTTTCACAGAGCTTCAGAGTTTGGTGTGAGGATCATTCAGATCTTCAACTTGGGCTTCATCATTTCAGTGGGTTCAGTGTCAGCTGTTGCCGGAGGGAGAGTGCAGCAGTTCAGTTTGTGGCCAGCGCCGTTCAGCAGCTTATCTTGGTGGCCAGTTTTCTATCTCAGCTCTTTCTGGGTCAGATCTATATGTAAACCCCTGTTTATTATCTATAATAAAAGCTGAGATTTTTCTTCTGTTCTATATGGTATTGGATTGCAGTGTTTCCTGTCTTTTAATTTTACATGGCAATCTTCTGTTGAATGAATGATTATTTTACGACAAATTGTGGTATTCAGTATTTTTCTGCATTTTAGTTAAAATATCCCATCCGGGATATGGCTACAAAATTCTCTCCCTCTCATGTGCCTCCCACAGTTGAATCATGTTATAACTGTCCTCCATATGCTCTTTTTGTTCCCTTTTCTCTCTCTGGTGACGTCATTAAATGGTTCACACATTAAATACATTTTTTTAATTAAATGAGAAATATATATATATATATATATATATATATATATATATATATATTATTGAAAAAAAAACACTCAGTGTGACCAAAAAAACAGTAATGCACCATTACAGGTGTGTACTTCGTTCTCATGCACCGTGCCCGCTGCGCATGAAAAATGTTCGCGCACTATGCAAATAGGAAATATTTTTGTGTGGTGCATTGAACAAACTAACTGCCCCGGGGCGGTTAGTTTGGTCAACACATTGCCCTCCTAATATCATTACATAGTCAATAGTGCAGTCCTGTAAATGACGACACCGCAATGTTATTTTTGAAAATTTAATTGGTGTGTGTTTTCTTGGTACTGCACTGAAACCTAGTGTGGTTTTCATTAACACCATTCATGGTGCGGCCTGTAAATTTATAGGCAGCACCGCGAACGGTGCGAGCCGAACAGCTCAAACACATCGCACATAATTTTTTTTTTTCAAAACGGTTAATTTTAATCCGCTAAAAGGTTTAGTTATTGATAAACAAGTATATTACCTGTACATTTGCATTTTAGGGAGGCATCTTTGCTGAGGAATTCAAAAAAAAATATTTCCACTGTTTTCAAAAATTCGAACTCCACACAGTGAGAAATAGATGGCAACAATGCGGGCAATGGGAGCACTGATGGTAGGGCATCTCATAGAAGACAAACTCATACCAGTGCTTAAGAGATCTAGAGCACTGAACAAGTAAAGATGAGGTTTCTACGATTGGTAATTTTTTTAAATTAACCCTTTTTCGGTGTGCTCGATTTTGAGACACATCGGGAAGTTTTATCAATGGTGCATTGCACATCGTTACGGCACACTGGATTAAAGACACACACTGGGTTAGTTTTTACGTAGAGCATCGGTGTGTTGGAGCACTTAGACACACCGGGTCAGTTTGTACGGAGAGCACAGTGTCTCAGTGTGCCAATTGATAGTACGCACTAGTGCATTTTATGATGAGAAACACACCACAAAAAAAAAACATCCATAAAAACATCCACTACCAACCTCCTCTAGTGACCTCCAATATAAACAGATATTTGGGCTATTTTTATAAGGGCTTCCTCAAAAAAATATGCCAGAGGGTCTTTTCCTTGTAGTGTAACATCCCTGAGTCCGAAGGACAACGCGTATTCATTGGACCTGAGATTGAATTGCCAGATATTAATGAACCTGTTAAGACTAGAAATGTCAATATTGGCACAGAAGAGCAACCTAAGATTTCCAATATAGGATTTACTGGGATGAAGACACCGTGGGAAGGATTACAGAACTCCTCACTGAATATCAGGAGTTTCTCCCCACTAAATTATCTTAACTAAAAGGGATTATTGGAGATGAGGATCACTTTAAAACCAGATGCTAGGCCCATTAAGAAGCGTCGTTACATATTGAATCCAAATTATAAGCAAAATATCAAGGAGGAGTTGGAAAATATGGTTGTTGCAGGAATTATTGAGCTAGTGCAGGAATCAGATTTGGAAAGTCCCATGGTAGTTCAAGAAAAGAAGACAAAAGGTGAAATTAGGATTTGTGTTGACCTATGCAAGCTAAATGATGCATGTGTACATGATCCTCTTCCAACCCCATTCTTAGAAGAAGTCTTAAACAATGTTGAAGGACAGGAAGCCTATTCATTTATTGAAGGATTATCTGGATATCACCAGATAAGAATCACACTAGAAGACCGTAGCAAGACTACCTTTGTGACGTAATGGGGTTCGTTCCAATATATTGTGATGCCATTTGGTTTGAAGAATGCGCCAGCCATATTTTCACGCATAGTAATTGCTGCTTTCAAAGATTATATCCATAAGTTCTTGGAAGTATATTTTGATGATTGGATTGTTTTTGGACTATTGAAGAAACATGTCTCCAACCTACGCTTAATGCTCGATACTTGTTGGAAGTATCATATTTCTTTGAATTTGAAGAATTGTGTATTTTGTGTCCCTTTTGGTATTTTGTTGGGGAATATTGCCTGTAAGTAGGGACTGATGGTCGATCCAACTAAAATTTATGTCATTATTAATCTAGATCCCCATACGAGTGTGAAGCAACTGCACTCGATATTGGGACATACTGGATATTATCAAATTCTATTCAAGCTTATGTGCAGATCATTGCGCAAATGGAGAAGTTGTTGAAGAAATACGCCACTTTCTATTGGGACGTGGACTGTCAGAAGAGTTTGGATATAATTAAGGAAATGATGGTGACTGCACCCATATTGGTGTTCCCAAATTGGTCAAAGGTATTCCATGTACATATTAATGCTTCATGTATCGCGTTAGGATTTTTATTAGCGTAGTCAGGTCTTGGAGATCTTGATCATCCGATCGCGTTTGCAAGTCAGAAGTTGTCAAATGCTGAGAAAATTTATTCAAACACAGAGAGAATGTCTATCCATGGTGTATGCACTGCAAAAGTTCTGTCATTATCTTCTTGGAGGTCATTCCAAGATGTTCACAGATACTTTTGCTTTGAAATATCTCGTGAACAAGCCAGTGTTGGGGGGGCAGATCTGTAGGTGGCTCCTTTTGTTCTAGGAATACGATTTTGAGGTGATTGTGAAGCCTGGAATGTTGAATGCAGGACCATACCACTTATTGCGCATTGAAAATGGTGAAGAACCAACTAATTTGGATGACGAGTTACCAGGTGCCTAGTTGTTCGCTATTAAGATAGTGATGGTCATTTTGTTGATATCATCTATTTTATAACCACTAGGAGTACGCCTAAAGAATATACGGTTAAGCAGAATAAATAATTGGTAGTGTGCATAGAATATTTCACTTTGATTGCAAGTCAATTATACAAAATGGGAGTTGATGAAGTTATAAAGTGATTTGGTCTTGAGTTTGAGAGATCAAGCATACTGGCAGAAGCACATCGAGGCGTTGCAGGCAGTTATTACACTGGTAGATTAACCACGCATAAGATATTAAGGGCTAGGTTATGGTGGCCTACTTTGCAAAATGATTCTAAGGAATATTTTCGTGCTTGTGATGTATGTTAGAGGACTAGAAGACCCTCACGTAGAGACGAAATGACACTACAACTGCAGGTAACTTTGCAGGCCTTTGAAAAATGGGAAATTGATTTTTTCAGGTCGATAAACCCCCTAGGGAAAAACACTCGAGCGTGATACATCATCATTGCATTATATTACTTGACTACGTGGGCAGAGGCTTAGCGAAAGATAAAAACATAAAGATGACTGTGCACTTTATTTTTTAGAATATTTTGACAAGGTTTGGATGCCCCAAAATCCTGATGAGTGAATAGGGTACGCATTTCGTAAATGATACCATTCAGATGTTGATATTAAAATTCAGAATACATCATTAGAAGAGTATGCCCTATAATACCCAAGCGAATGGAACCGTAGAAGCTTTCAACAAGATTCTGGAGAATCCGCTCAAAAAGATATGCAACACTAATCGAAATGAGTGGGATGTACGTGTACTTGTTGTTCTATAGGCATACAGAACAACATGCAAGAAGCTAACGGAACAAAGACCTTTCAGGATGGTTTACAGAAAGGAGGTAGTTATGCCTATGGAATAGATTGTACCAAGCATGTGTATTGCAGCCATAAACAACATGGATGACCAGGATATCATGGAGGAGCATCTGTCGCAGCTTGTTGGGATGGAGGAATAGATTTATTGTTGGTTTCCACTAGCAGGTGTAGAAGGCGCGCTGAAATTCTTGGCATAATCGACGTATCAGATATAAGACTTTCAAGAATTATGATTTGGTATTTCTCTACGACAATAAGTTTTCACGCTTTCCATGAAAGTTTAATATGCAATGGCTTGGACCCTATATGATTAAGGAAATCATAGAGGGAGGTGCAGTGCGATTGGTTAAGTTAACTGGTGAATTAATTCCTGGATATATTAATGGTAGTCGCCTCAAGCCTTACAGGGATGACCCCATACCTGTGTGTGCTAAATGACTATATGGTTGGAATAATTTCGTTGCGCTCTAGATAGTTGCGAGAGGGTCTAGGAATTTAAAGAAGTCTACCAGAGGTTATAAAACTTCTTGCCAAGCTTTGGTGCGACGAGGCTTGAGGGAGCACAGGTATATGTGAAGCTAATGCAGAAGTCGCACTGCAAGGATGATGCAGTTGTAGACATGCCAGAAATTTGTTGTTGGAACAATAAATCTGGATATGACAAGTTCATTACCGTTTGGAGGAGCGGGTAACTTGCATTTAATTAGGATATTACACTATATTTGGAGTTGTTTGAGCATTAATGAAGCTACATCAACAGACATAAATATGGCATGGAGGTCTGCATAAGTCCCCTTTGATTTCTAAGTTATCTAATTGAATTTTTCCCTCTGCTCTTTCTCCCTTTGTCGATTCTTATGTTTGCAGACTGTGAACCACTTCAAGAGACGTTGTGCCAATAGGGCTTAGGCAATTTGATTCTAGAAACCATGATTGTAACTATGCCTACTCCTACTATACCACAAGCACCTCGTATTAGTGGCACGTAGAAGCAAATTAAAGGTAAAAAATCACAGACCAGGAAGTATCCACGTAAGCAAGCCTCGAAGTCTAAACAGATTGCAGAGGAACATAAGGTAATTGCGTTGGAGAAAGGATTTTTTGAGGAGGTTGAGCCATTCTCACAGTTACCTTCATATATGGCACCGTGGAAGCTATTAGTAGATGTTCCCAAGGATCCTGATCAGGTCAAGGCATGCATCAATACACCCCTACTTCCTGAGAATGTTCTAATCGAGAGTGACCTGCTGGGATTGGTCCCCTCTCTGAAGTTGGAGGATTGGGATTTGGCGGACTGCGCAAAGTTTCCTGAGCTTATGCCCTTGTAGTATTTTGGAGCAAGTCTCGTATGAAGAAACTATATTAATCAAGTTAGAGCCAAAATGATGGGCTTTGGGACTATAGAAGGTCGGGCTCCTCAGCCTACTACATATTACCCACTTTGGGCACAACTCCATTAATGATTTCTGCCTACGTCGGTTGCTAACGCTGGTGCACGATAATTACCTCTGCTTGGGAATGCAGATTACCATTGATGATATGTGCATCCACCATATTACAGGCTTTCCATACCAAGGAGAAGACCCCACAAAAGCCTTTAGAGAGAAGCACCAAGAGAAGCAAGTCACCAACAGCATGAAGCATAAATATGGAGTGGTCTAAAATACAAGGGGATTTGTTGTGAGCACCATTAATGACCCTGTGGTCAGATTCGCTACGTAGATCCTAGCATGCAAGCTGATGAGGAAGTTTCATGCCACAGAATTTCTAACTCTAGTAATTTCATTAGCAGCACAATGTGTCAAAGGGGTGCAATACAACTAGGCCAAGTACTTGTGCCAAGAATTCTTGGAGAATGTCTTGGCGATGCAAAAGGAAGGGAAATTGTTCCACTACACGTGGTTTTTTTTTCTCATCACGCTAGTGGGATTGAAGTCGATATTGCAATCACAACTCCCCACCATTGAACCTAATTTGTCCGAAGCCACACACTATGCATCTTTGTGGGCGATGAAGAATCCATCGCGGGTGACAGAAAACAAAATATTTTGGGTCTTATTCCATACAGAGCTTCATCATGTTTTTTTGTCGAAGCCGCGTCTGTCACCCAAATTGTATGAGTAATACAAGAATATTTCAGATTTCAAGGCTTTTTTTCACAACATGCACATCCGCATGAAGGAAAAAATGTCGAATATGTGGTATGACCTGCGTTACCTTGTCATAGAAGATGATCTTGTTCAGGTGACCACCAACTGGCATCCCTCCTTGTTGATTGCAACAACAGATGTTGGTGCCACCTCTTCCGCTACATCCAAGCCATTTACGTCAAAGAGAAGCACCAAGAAAGACACACAGAAAGATATGCAGGAGTCCATGACAATGACGGAGAGGAAGAAACTGCCAAAGGACACTGTGGATGTTCCCAATGACGAAGAGTTGGAGGATATTAATGGAGACAGTGTTGACGCACCTTCAACAGAAACAGACATGGGTCTAGGCACCAAGATAGGGCCCCAGACACGGATAAGCCCACGCAAGAAGAGGAAAGCATTAAAGAAGATGGGAACTGAGCCTCTTGCGTTGAAATAAGGTGATTTTAACAAAATTGGCAATGTTGTCAAGGCATTCACTGAAGAAGCTTGGAGTACCATCAAGTAGCAGAACAATACAGTCCTCAACGATGTGCGGTAAGGACTTCAAAAGCTAAAGGTTCAAGTGAGCGAGATTCAAGTGAGCATGAATCGAGCGAGATTCAAGTGAGCATGAATCGAGCGAGCGTGGTTCAAGCGAGCTCATTGTCAGTTAGCACCTCAATCGCTGAGTAAATCATCGAAAGTAGATTGAATCATATTATGGGTGCAACACTCCACTCCTCTCACCCAGGACAGTGCGCCACAGTGCATGCTTGGTCAGAAGTTGGAGTCAACTTGACCGCACTACCCACTGTCCAGTTGCACTCGATGCAAAACATTATCATGGATGAGTTGTTGTATCAGGATTATTGTGTGTTGTGCACAACTACAAAAGAACATAAATGGGCCAACAAGTTATATCATGGATGACAGACTGCCAAACAAGCATGGAATTCTCTAGAGATCCAACGCGCACAACTCGATTCACTCATCAACCGGCTCTGCTCTGAGATCCCTGGATTATCGGTATCAACTGACATTGTGGCTGCTACAAAGCTTGAGACTCTTGTAGCTGAGCTGAAGGTTTCAAAGATGGAAATGAAGATAGTGTGCGTAGACTTGGAACAAAATATTGTAGACCTGCAAACCAAGCTCCATCTAGAGACACTACCAAAAGTCTAGGTAGAACGACTTTCCATTGTTCAGCAAGAAAAATCTAGCATTACCGCAATAGTGGAAGAGTGCAGCAACATGTTCAAAGATGTAATGGGTATATGGTCCTCCATCCAGTAAAATATAGTACTTCAACAACTGCAAACTAACATTCGTGATAAACAACAACATTTTGACGAGATTCAGGTCGTCGCATTGACCCTGGTTCCTACACAAATATTAGCTCGATTGTAGGAAGGACGACATATTCAGGATTATATGGATGTGTTGTGCCGCAAGGAGAAACTCCTAGAAGAAATGACCTAGCCTTGGGCTAATTAAGCACTTCAGTTGTCCAAAAACATTAAGGGTGTGCTCAAGGGACTCTGCCAGACTCAACGCAACATCAACTTGGCAGCGGAGGGGCTAACCACAGAAAAGTTAGTCGAAGAAGCGCAGAGCACTGCCACGCAGAGTGATGAGGAAATCCAGCCTTTTCACAAATACATCCAAGTGCTCAAAGCTAAAATGTAGGAATATGGAGCAGATTGACTCAAGGATGAGTCACGAGTTTTTATTGGGGGTCTGTTGGGCTAGGGTCCTGTATTCTTGAGTCATCTTTTGTCATTTTTTTAAAGCGTATCATGCAGGTCAAGGGGCTTTGGGGCAGGTAAAATCTCCTTCTTTTTGTAATGGAAAAAGGGGTAAAACATGGGGCTCAAAACACGAATTGAGTCCATGGTTTTTGTGCATCTAAGTCATATAGAAAGGGAATGTATGAGTCAAGTCAACATCCATTCAGTCATAGATTGTCTTATCCTTTGTGAATGTGATTTTGGGAAAATTTATTTGATAAGTCTGAGTAGAGATAGGCTCCTATGGCTGTGTGCATGAAGACCTAAGTCCTGGGTTGTGTGCGAGGAATCTACAGTTGTGTTCACAAGAGAAAGGATTGTAGTCATTGAATATATTCTTAATAAAGAGAAGTTTTGGTGAAATTACTAGTTGCTTGCATGATCTTTGTCTTATGTGTTAATGCATTGATTTGTTTATAGATCTGTTGTAGTTTATGTTATTTGATGTGTATCTATTCGAGTCAATTATATAATTGTAGATCTATGTAATTGCACAAGATTTATATTAGTGCTAAGGGTTTTTTTTAAATTTAATCTGAATAAGAATAGATCTATGTGTTTGTGCAAGAACTACACTAAAGTTAAGGGTGTTGTTGCATTAAGATCTGAATCAGGTTAAAAAGGAATAGCGCAGTAAAATAATTATTAGATTATATCATAAGGGTTATATCCACATCATATTCCTCTCTCAGGGTGTGGAAACGTGGTTCCAGCATCCCCCCCATACTGCTTCGGGTGAGACTTTGGTCTGTGCAAGCAGTTCACTGTCGAAAGGGCCACTAGTTGGAGGGTTTTGTTGGTTGCGCAACACAATCTAAACTTGGGTCAGACCCCCTTAATCCAACAGATTGGATACGTATTTAAACCTTCTAAGTCAACATGAGTTACCATATCTCTTTCGTGGTCCAAGATTCTTTTACTTCTGCATGATAACATCTTTGTGTCTTATCTCCAAAAGTGTCATTTTGAAACTCCTCAATGACCTCCTTGACCATCACTTGCCATGTTAATATGATAATACCAACAAATGTATTTCATTCATGTAAAGGCATTATCATCGAAAAATTACCTATTCTACCTTTTTTTCTCATGTAGGATTCCTGCTATGATGGGGCAATGTGATAGGGCTGAGGGAGAGGACTTCTTAGGTGCAGAGTGTGGATTTAGGAGTAAATAGGTGAAGGTTTGAGCACTAGGAGTGATCATTGTGCAAAGGCAAGGGAGAGAGAAACATGTTTGTGCATAGGGCATGGGTCCAAAAGGAAAGGGTGATACGCTTTCTCATTGGAAATCCATAATGAACATGTGAAGGCTAGGATTCCCAAACCTTACGGAGAGTGTAGTTGTAGGAGGAAGAGGATGATGAATATGGCTTGAAGATGTGCAATGTGCTCATGATGAGATATTTTTTCAATTTGATCAATGTTTCAAGAGACAGGGGTCAGGGACTGTGCCATAGGGATGCATAATGCACTTGTGAGGGGAAGGAGAATTTGTGATGGGTGTAGGGCATAGTTGTAAGCTATAAGAGGGTAATGTATATGTATTGGAAGTGATAAATGCACTCATGACTTGAGCTAAAAGGTAACCATTTTTTAATATTGTGCAATATGTGAAGACAAGAAATAATCCAAAAATTGACTAAGTGTGAGATCAATAGGACAAGAGAGAGAGCAAGTAAATGTATGACAGGTCTTGAACATGATCACACGTGCACACACACACACACTTATAATCACTCTTATGACAAGAATATGCACAGTACAAAACACCAACAAGTATACTCTAATATTACAAGAAAATGACACTTATCTCCAAGTGCGACAGTTAGGGCACAAGTATTTACGACACAAATGTCGATTAAAATCAAAAGGTGCGCTATTTCATGGAATTGTGGCCAGCGCATGATATTATGATATATAGGATCAACTAATTTAAAAGAGTGTATTATCACCAAAATTGTACCTAATTGGCTGCTGATTAGACAACTTCAGTGTAACTATTTCAAACCAATCTTGTGACTGAGGCTTAGCCTCCTCAGCTTGAGAGAGCTCTCTCAAGGGTTAATGATATGGGATATAGATATATGGCTAACTCTATTATTTGTGTTTTGGTTTAGATTGAGAAGATGAATTCTTGCTACCATTGGGCTATGGAGTCAGTGATAGGGCTCTCAATAACAAAGGCTTTCCTTGTGGAAGCTGAGGCTTGTATATACTTCAATGAAAGAGTAACACATTCAGGGAAATCCCAATAACTTGAAGTTCAAAGGAAGTCAGAGAATCTAATACATGAATTCTAAGTAATGATACATCAAGGCTATGTAAGAGAAACATTTCAAAGATAGGGCATAAAACTCATTGAAAATACACTAAGAATCTCAGGTGAGGAAAAGTTGTATGTTACTGTATATATCAGTCAATCCAAAGCTTTACAAAGTGGTCTACTTAGATAAAATTTTCCAACCTATAGGTTGAAACTAACATCAGCATGTATACATTGGGCTTATGGAGTCAAAGCAATCTTAGAAAATCAGTGAATCTAATTGACATGGAAGTTGAGGCATATCAAGGTTTTTAGTCATGAGACACACACTTGAAACATGTAAAAACACAGTGAATCCATTTATAAAGGAAGTCAGAGCATCTAAAGATGAGTTCTGAGTAATATATATGAACACCACTACAAACAAGATATATAAGAAACACTGATAGAACAGGAAAACACTAAAAACCCCTTCTGAATCTCAAGTTGGTCAAGTAGAAGCTCTTTGCATTAGCTGAAATAGTATTTTTACAATATGCACCAGTTTTGCCAAAAAGTCTCCAACCCCTTGCTAATTCGACCTCTTGGTCTTTAATATATCATTTACATCATGAGATAAGCTTGTCATCAGCTAGATACATCGAATTCCTACCTATGACACCTATCCTAACCATAAAACATGGTATTTATTACATAAGACAGCGGCAAACCTAAAACAGAGTCCTATTACAAGTAGGATTAGGACTCTTTCACTTTATTTAAAACGACTTTATCTAGACTTAATTATATCATATTCCACTTGTATTTTCATGAGGTCGAAACCTAATGATGAGCTCCAAACTGTTATGACCATAATGCTAATGATGTTGATCTCCTGCAATCTAGAAAATTGTCTCCCTGTTCTTTAGGCTTTGGATTCTTTAATCTTTTGAGTCATTCTGACCCTTATGAACCATGATTTCGATGCCATTTTTTGTCAAGAACTAAAAAATCATATGTCCAAAGTCATTCCCTAGTGCTAGCTATTCAAAATCCACTTCAAACTCTCCAAAATAGTGAAACAGACCTGCACTATGAAAACATGCCAGTTTCGTAGCGCTTTTCGTAGCACAGTCTTTTTAACCTTTTTCCTTCAAAATTTTGGCTTCTTCTTTTCAGATTTATCTTCCTTGACACTTAACCCACTCCCTTAGCAATTTCAAGTGAAAATTCACCCTTTTTCCCTTCCAAAATTTAAGAGAGAGAGTAAAAAAGCATGCTACAACATTTTCGTAGTGCATTTCACTCATTTTGCACTATTGGCGCTACGAAATTGCTGAGTGAGCAATTTTGTTCAAAATTTTCAAAAATGAAAATTTGAAAATGTGCCAAAACTCAAAATAAACCTGCTTCCAACATATAAAACAAAAATATCAAGTGAAAAATACTTTCATAATAGTCTTCATGAGATTCCTTCTTCATTTGCAAATTTTTCATGTTTTTCCCTGAAAATTAGGTCTTGGCACAGAGCCTATATCTCCTCATCCATGAGGTATTTTAAGAAACTGAGAGAGATTTTTGTAGGCCATTATGTCTTGAATAATAACCTCTCTTGTGTTTTTGAAACACGTCTCCTTCTGTCCAGAAACTGCTTTTGAACAACACGTGTAAAATAGGAAAACTTTGTTTCTGAAATAGGGCTTCAATGAAATCCTTGTATCTCCCAACTGATAACACCTGTGAGAAATTTGAGAGAGGTTTTTGTAGCTGGGGCTGTTATGAAGACACAAATATTTCATAATTCCATAAAACTTTTTCATTTGGCCAGAAACTAAACTTGAAGTTGACTGCTAAAAAGTCATGTACAAGACAGTTTAGTAACAACAGTTTCGTAGCGCATTTTAATTTATAAATTTCTCCCACCTCCTAATGAATTTAAAGAAAATGAGAGAGGTGTTTATAGGTAGAGATGTTATGAAGAAAAATATCTTTCAGATTTCTAAAATTTCATTTTCAGTTTCTCAGAAACCGCCTTTGAAGTTGACAGCTACAAAATCGCATTTTCGTAGTGCCTGTAGTGTATTTTCTACATTTTGCACTACGAAAGTAGCAGTGCTTTTGTAGTGCAAATCCTATTTTTGAACTAGTGTTGCTACAAAACGGAGGATTCTTGGCTAATTGCATAAATTTAAACCGAAACCTTATGGATTGACCCCTAGATGGAAAATTTTAATATTTGATCATGGAATGGACCAAAATGTTATCACCAAAATTGAACCTAATTGGCTGTTGATCAGACAACTTTAGTGTAGCTATTTCAAACCAATCTTGTGATTGAGGCTTGGCCTCCTCAGCGTGAGAGGGCTCTCTCAAGGGTTAATGATATGGGATATAGATATATGGCTAACTCTATTATTTTTGTTTTGGTTCAAGTTGAGAAGATGAATTCTTGCTACCATTGGGCTATGGAGTCATTGATATGGCTCTCAATAACAAAGGCTTTCCTTGTGGAAGTTGAAGCTTGTATATACTTCAATGAAAGAGTAACACATTCAGGAAAATCCCAATAACTTGAAGTTCAAAGGAAGTAAGAGCATCTAATACATGAATTCTGAGTAATGAGACATCAAGGCTATGGAAGAGAAAAATTTCAAAGATAGGGCATAAAACTCATTGAAAATACACTAAGAATCTCAGGTGAATAAAATTTTTATGTTACTGTATATATCAGTCAATCCAAAGCTTTACAAAGTGGTCTGATTAGATAAAATTTTCCAACCTGTAGGTTGAAACTAACATCAACATGTATACATTGGGCTTATGGAGTCAAAGCAATCTCAGAAAATTAGTGAATATAATTGACATGGAAGTTGAGGCATATCAGGGTTTTTAGTCATGAGACACACACTTGAAACATGTAAAAACATGGTGAGTCCATTTATAAATGAAGTTAGAGCATCTAAAGATGAGTTATGAGTAATATATATGAACACCACTGCAAATAATATATACAAGAAACACTTATAGAACAAGAAAACTCTAAAAACCCCTTCTGAATATCAAGTTTGTCAAGTAGAAGCTCTCTGCATTAGCTGAAACAGTCTTTTTACAATATGCACCAGTTTTGCCAAAAAGTCTCCAACCCTTTGCTAATTCGACCTCTTAGTATTTAATAGATCATTTACATCATGATATAAGCTTGTCATCAGCTAGATACATTGAATTCCTACCTATGACACCTATCCTAACCATATAACATGGTATTTATTACATAAGACAGCTGCAAACCTAAAACAGAGTCCTATTACAAGTAGGATTAGGACTCTTTCACTTTATTTAAAACAACTTTATCTAGACTTAATTACATCATATGCCACTTTTGTTTTCATGAGGTCAAAACCTGATGATGAGCTCAAAACTATTATTACCATAATGCTGATGATGTTGATCTCCTGAAATCTAGGAAACTGTCTCCCTGTTCTTTAGGCTTTGGATTCTTTAATATATTGAGGAATTCTGACCCTTATGAACCATGATTTCGATGCCAGTTGTTGTAAAGAACTGAAAAAGAATATTTCCAAAGACATCCCCTAGTTCCAGCTATTCAAAATCCACTTCAAACTCTCCAAAATAGTGAAACAGACCTGTGCTACAAAAACATGCCAGTTTCGTAGCGCTTTTCGTAGCACAGTGTTTTTAACCTTTTTCCTTCAAAATTTTGGATTATTATTTTCAGATTTATCTTCCTTGACACTTAACACACTCCCTTAGTAATTTCAAGTGAAAATTCACCTTTTTTCCCTTCCAAAATTTAAGAGAGAGAGAGTGAAAAATCATGCTACAACAGTTTTGTAGTGCATTTCACTCATTTTGCACTGTTGGCGCTACGAAATTGCTGAGTGAGCAATTTTGTTCAAAATTTTAAAAAATGAAAATTTGAAAATGTGCCAAAACTCCAAATAAACCTGCTTTCAAAATATAAAAAAAAAATATCAAGTGAAAAATACTTTCATAACAGTCTTCATCAGATTCCTTCTTCATTTGCAAATTTTTCCTGTTTTTCCCTGAAAATTAGGTCTTATATTTCCTCATCCATGAGGTATGTTAATAAAATAAAGGAGTTTTTTGTAGGCCATTATTTCTTTAATAAAAACCTCTTCTTCTTTTTTTTGAAACACATCTCCTTCTGTCCAGAAACTGCTTTTGAAAAACATGTTTAAAACAGGAAAACTCTGTTTCTGAAAATAGGGCTTCAATTAAATCCTTGTATCTCCCAAATGATAACACCTGTGATAAATTTGAGAGAGGTTTTTGTATCGGGGGCTGTGTTGAAGACAAACCTCTTTCATAATTCCAAAACACGTTTTCATTTGGCCACAAGCGGAACTTCAAGTTGACTGCTAAAAAGTCATGTACAAGACAGTTTAGTAACAACAGTTTCGTAGCGCATTTTAATTTATAAATTTCTCCCACTCCTAATGAATTTAAATAAAATGAGAGAGTTTTTTATAGGTAGAGATGTTATGAATAAAAACCTCTTTCATATTTCTAAAATTCATTTTTAATTGCTCAGAAACTGCCTTTGAAGTTGACAGCTACAAAACCGCATTTTCGTAGCGCTTGTAGTGTATTTTCTACATTTTGCGCTACGAAAGTAGCAGCGCTTTCATAGCGCAAATCCTCTTTTTTGAACTAGCGGTGCTACAAAATGGAGGATTCTTGGCTAATTGCATAAATTTAACCCGAAACATTATGGATTGACCCCTAGATGGAAAATGTTAATATTTGATCATGGAATGGACCTCTAAAGACTTTATTTGAATCCAATGATGACCTTTAAACTTATAAAAACTCTAACCTACCCTTAACCAAATCCTAAAATGAATTTCAAACCCATTCTATACCATGATCAAAAATAGAGTTGACACAATGATGTTTTGAAAATTTTTGGGTGATAACAGAGTGCACTAGAGCTGCCTATAAAATGTGTGCCAAGTTACCTTTAACAAGATAAGTGACACATGTGAGATAAAGAGTGGCACATACAAGAGCGAAGAAACACATGAAAGAGCCAAAACAAGAAAAAGTGACACATGTGAAAGTAAAATCGAACAAAAGAGATAGTTGAGAAACTTACCTTGATGATGGTGCGCTTGCAACCAAGAGTGAGAGAATGCTCCTTGTGCTCCAAAATTGTGTAGAGCTTGAAAGCGAAAGATGATTGTGAAATGAGCTATAGGTTGGAATCTTTATATAAGGAGAGAAGACATGCAATTAGGGTTATGATTTGTGACTGTGCTCAGTGTATGTCAGGAAACTATGAGTTAAGAGTGATTTGACTGCCACTAAGAAGTGTGAGTTCACTAACTTGAAAATGTGCACTCTCACTGTCAACAAGAATTTCACATTTACTGGCAACAAGAGTGCGTAATGACTGTCTCTAGGAACTACGCAATGACTATCTCTGGGAACTATGATGTGTCTCAATCAGAGGTGTGATTACTTGTCTCCCAATAGTGTTCTTTTACTATCAACAAGGAATGTGCTCTTCCTGGTGGAAAGGAGTGCACTCCACTATCTCCAGGAAGTGTGTAAGGCTTACTTGGAAGGGGTGTGCTTATGAAGATATCAAGGCATGTGAAATAAAATAGGTTTGACACTTGGGTTTCCTAAGGGAAGATTTGAACACTTATAAGACATGACCAAGCATGAAATTAATGACTTGAAATTACGGATAAAATGATCGTAAGGGGGATCCAAAATTTGAATGGAGGGAAAATTTTGGAGGATGTTGTAGCAGATACAACAGGGATTTACTAAATTTTTTTATGAAAACAAAGATGAATAGGATGGAATGGTTCAAGCCACATAATGGTATTATCCAACTGTTGTTAAGCACATGCATAAGTGTAATCCATTTGAGCTTGTATATGGAAGAGACATTGTCGTACCTGTAGAGTTTATTGTTAAAAATCTCTTCATTGGCTAGGCCACTAGAATGTTAGATGATGAACCCATTGGGAAGCTTCTACAAGAGTTGTGGGAACTATATGAGAAAAAATTCCTTGCAAATTTTCATCAAAATGTGAGAAAGAAAGACAAAAATCCTAGCATGAAAAACATAGCAAAATAAAATATTTCTCGGTGGGAGATCATGTGTTGTTATGAAAATAACTATCTCAAGCACCCGGGGAAGCTACAAATGCATTGGTTAGGTGCCCCATTTTTTGCAGAGATAAGAGAATATGAGGCTGTTAATCTCACTCAACTAGATTGAATCATCTTTCCTGGTTGGGTCAACGATGCAAGCCTAAAGACTTAACATGGTCAATAAATTTACCTTAGTGATTTTTTATCTTTGAAAGGGGGCACTAGTTAGGTTTAGGATTGAGTCAATGGAGTCAATTAGTCAGTTATTTTAGTTGCATCAGTCGTTCTTCTGCTTCTTAGTTACAACCCACCGTAAATGGTTTTGGTTGGGGAGGTCTAAAGTGTCACTTATGTCATTTATTCAGTCATTAATGCAATTATTTTCAGTCATTAAGTTGGTTTTTCACCGTAACACTCACTCTTAGAAGATTTGATTTCTACTTTAAGGCATTAAAAGTAATTTCCATTAATTTTTCGTCATGCCATTTCCTTTTTGGGTCTTTCACATCATATCATGGCGATTTTTTTCCTAAATGTCATCACTATATGAATTGAGCTCAATTTTGGTAAGTTGTCACATTTACTCCCTATTGGTTGAGGCATTCTACGCTATGTTACTTCTTTTTCTATAAATGTCACGTGTCATAGTTTTATTTCTTAATTGTGTTTGTGTATTCCTTAGATTTTTTTTCCCTAGATTTTGTGTCTAACTCCCCTACGTCTCTATTTCATTGTTTCCCCCCTATTAAATTTTTTTATACCTAATGGTTATATTCTATGGGTCGTGTTACTAAGCCTACAATTCCACATGATTTCTCAGATGATCATATTGTAACTACATAATACATCTTGTGAAAGTACGAAAAAGACACATTAGTCAAAAATGAGTTATTTGATCCTACTATATTTCCAAACTTAAAATCATAAATATATATTGATTCAATTATTTCTCCATGTGGTGGTGCTAATCTATGGATTAAACCTGAGTTTCATCCCTTGCAAAGGTATACAATTATAAAATTGAGGGATTTTCCTATATTCGATACCACAAGTGAAGCCATGAGATGTACTAAGTTTCTTATTAGTAGATTGCATGGTGGTTCACTGTTACTTGACAAGGAATGCCCTATCCATGTGGATGATATTCATTATCTCACAATATTATCTATGTATGGTCCAAAATTTTCAATGAAAATTCAAAGTGTATCGAAACAAGGCAAGAAGAAAGGTGATGAAAATCTCTATGATAAATATGGCACTTGTCAGAAGGGTTGTGGAGTTGTCATCGAAGTAATCAATAATGACCAGATTAAATTTTCATGCTACATTATTGTTGGGAAACTCATGCACCACTATACTAAACGAGAATGCACGCTAAATGGAGTTTCTGTTGTAGAAGCCTGTGAGAGGGATAAGTTATTGAATTGGTGCAACTATCTTCTTAATGAACTTTTTGAGGCTTGTGAGGATGTCTATAAGTTGGTGACATATTTCATTTATGGATATTGTGTCATTTCAATTGCAATCATGAAGTGTTTCACTCCAAAAGACCAAGACCTCACTAAAATATTGGAAGGCGAACACCTCACTCTTGCTTATTCTTCTTGGAAGACTCAAATTGATGCTACTAAGAGAGATTTTAATGAGAATACATTCAAGATATGGCATACTAAAAGTATTGATGTTACTAAGCTCAAAATAAGAGTTCCTAGGTCAATTTTGGACAAGTATGCTCATCAAATCTAGTTTGGTATTAGTCACAGGCACACCTATTTTTGGCCCAAGTTTTTCCACGCAACCACAATAAAAATGAAGTCGTTGCCTTATTATATGTCAGAGGAAGTGTTTCATTAAGAGGTATTTTCTTGGTCAGGAGTCTAGTTCATGAAGAAGGACAATGAAATTATCTATTCCCTTGATGTGTTGTAATCCCAAGATTCAACCTCTAATGTGTCATCACCCTCTAAGAAGTGCACAACTAACCTTGTGCATGAATTACAACTGATGATGAAGAGGTTTCAAGAATGTGTGTCTTCCGCTCATAACACGATGTTATAAGTTGACTCCCTGGTAAGCTCTTTTATTCCTACTTCTTTGGTACCTGATGTTGTTCCTTTTATTGGCAAGCCATTTAAACCTCCAGTTCTTCCATTTGTTTCTATGAGCCCTATTTTAGTTGCACCCATTACCATCACAGATGTTGAGCCTTCTCCTTTTGATCCTATTGCTCTTATGAAATAAACTCTTGCACACATTTCCTCTAAACCCCCAAGACCCATTTCCAATTCGTCCCATGTTGTTGATATTACTGATGATGTTCCTAATGACCCTGTCGCCCCCTCTAGGATTGTTGAGGAGAATATCCAATCCTCACCTACTCATTATCCAACATCTATTCCTATGTCATCACCCCTTACTACTTCACCATATACAAAAATATCATATAATTCCTCTAACCATTAACCATTCCCATACCACTGACGATCTTGTTGACATGGAATGTAATATTCCCAAATGGGAAAAGCAGCAATACAAGACATAAACATGGAAATAGCAATGAATATCAATGCATAAATAAGAGATACCAATATGGAGCCATTTTATTAGTCATATCAACAGAAAAATGGTGGAATATAATGAGGCACAAATCAAACAACATGAACCAATAAGCCTCCAATAGATAAATCCCCTCAAGAATGAGGTGCTGCTACTATATAGAATGCCGAAAATTTGCTACAACGCAGTCATAAAGAGAATATCTGCAGCAGGAGATCATAAAATAATACAAAATGGTTGATATATGCCTCAAATGGTAAATAATATAAATATCTAGGCTTTATAACATCCTCCCAACAGAACCCAAGAGGGTTTCCAGAAAATACACCAAGATATAAGATGTGAACCCAAGCCCTAGGGCTGAAAATTCACTGCAACTAAACAGCTGGAAATATGTGGCTGATCTGATGTAGAAAAGAATGAAGTCTCCTCCAATAGACTCTCTAGAATAAATGTTGATCCCTTCACTAGAAAACCTTCTCCCCAAATGGTGTATTGAAACTACCCCTGCAACGCCTCCCTAAAATAACACAGTCCAAGACTGAAACTGCATTTTAGGGGCAAATAATAATGTGGCCTAATGCCAAATGCTACAATAAGGCTCAAGGTCCTTCTTTACTAGCTTCCCAATGGAAGGAAACCTTCCTCCACTGAAATCTAGCTCATAAATCACCCAAATCAACTCTCCACTGCGGCACCCTGCAACACAACACAACCCTATGCAAAAACTGCAATGTATAATAAAGATGGAGCTTGGCCTGATGCCAGAATGTGGAAATGTAGTGCAAATACTTCTCTTGAGTGGGCACTCGAAGTCCCTCGAGGATGAAGGTGGGATTCTCGCTGGAGAACACCCTATTCTAAACAACAATGCAGTCTTAGCTAAATAGCTGAAGAGAGAAAATAGTCATACATAACATATCAAAATAATAATCAACATACCCACTATTAGGGTCCTATAAATATAGGATTCATAATTTTGATTTGACACAGTTAAAATTCTTGAAATATTGTACATACCTTTACTTTCTGCAAACGTATTCCCAAATTAAAAAATGAAAAAAGAGGGTGTGTCCTAAAAGAACAATCAAAAGACAAAAAGAAACAAAAATCAAAAGAATATTAAATATGAACCCCATCAAAAATAGATCATGAAAGTGTTGCAAGTTTAAATTCCATTACTTTAGTTTACTTTTTGCCAATAAGATTGTGTGCAACTTGTCCTAAATGCCACAATCCATGAGTGTCAAACAGCTTAAACTTGACCTCTCATTCTTTAAATTTCATGTTGTTAGATAGAGAATAAAGATATGTCAAACAGCATAAACTTGACAAATTAGTAGATTAGATAGAGAATAAATGAGGGGTTCAACAGTTTAAACTGAGCCCTCAGATAAAATAAGGTTAGACTTAGATAGTTTTTATGATTTGAAAGAAAATGGATTTAGGGTTGCAAGCTTAAATGCACTGATAAAAATGAAGTAAAAATGTTAAAAATAAACATGGGTATGTAGAAAGCAGTTGTGCAAGCGTGTAATAAAGAAGGGAAAAATTACTAATTTCCCTTCCCCTATAATGACTCAGTATTCAAAACTATCAGTTAAAAAGGCTCAAAGCATTTCTCTGACTTCTGTTGGGACCAGACCCAAGGCTTGATAACTGATTGATTTAAAAATACTGAATTCCTACACAAAACCCATATTCATCAACATTTACCCTTCATCCATTAATCATAATCCCTTTCCCTAAGTAAAAACCCATTTTTACTTAGTAAAATTAAAACCCTAAATAACTAATTTCATTTCCATTCAAAATCACTCAAAAACCCATAAAATGCATTTTATCCTAAGTCTAAGTGTGAAAAATGCAAAAGGGACAACTATGCTTTATTTACACTTTACTTAGTGTTAAAACATGTATTTTATTCATTTACCTACATTACACCTTTTTTCCATATTAATTTCTAACCTAGATATTAATTCCTTAAAAACTATACCCTCCCATATAGTATTAAATCCTTTTTTAAAATAACCCACAAAACCCTCTATTTAATGTTTAAGCTAATGTTATAATAACCCATGTGACGAATTAAAACCCCGCCCTTATTTCCATTGGTTTTAAACGTATCTATATAAGAATACCCCGCCCCCTATAGTTATTAAACAAATGAAAAATGTTTAAAAACTATATAATAAGACTCACGCCAACGTTATTGGTTGAAACATTTGTTAAATGTTTTAATTAAAACACATATATGACTTTACCTCTCCTCCCATCATATAACCCAAGGTTTAACTTTATAAATTTATATTTATAAGATTTGAAACCCATCCCACCGCATTAATAAACCCCAGACCCCACATTTGAATGTTGTGCTACTCCTCAAACAAATCTCAACTGTTCGCATAGTCCCTCCCAGATCCAACGATTGAAATCTCATATTGCATTTTTTAGTTGCATGATGATAACACTTCCATTTCCATGCGAAATGGGTGGTTTTAGAATCATCTCTTTCCTCCACGCGTCAGGTTCCTATTGGATCGCATTCGATCCATCCCAAACTGCTTACCACCTCAAACGCACACGATAAACCACTCGCAGTTTATACCCTTTGAAGCTCGAAAATCTCCCATTTCTTGACTTGACCGCCACTTATTGCAGGCCAATTTAACCCTAATTTTCTTATTAAACCCTAAAATCGCACCATTTTATCCCTTTTTCTACACTCATCAACTGTATTTGTCCTCCCGACTGAATAAACAGAAGCCTGTGTTTTGATTTAAGCCCAGAACCAGCAAAAAACCACACATTTATTGTCAAGACCACTAGAAGCATCCATCCTGCTTCCAAAAGCCCAACAAACGCCCGAAAAACCCCAAGCCACTGTTATAAGCCCTCTGCAGTGCTAAATTGTTATACCTTTTCGTGCAATTCATTAAGCCTCCACTATTTGAGATGAAAAATTAAAACTCCATTTCCAACAGAGTTGAACCTTCGCAGCCAAGACTCAACCCAAAGATTTCTATTTACCTGGATCCCATTTGCATCCCTGCAGACTTGTTTTTTAGTAATTATTGTTTTTATTTTTTTGCAGGTGATTGAACAAAACTTGAATAAACAGTCTAATACTAGTTAAGACTTGTTTACTCCAATAATTCACAGGGAAATGATTTCGAATTGTTTTCCTAAAAACAAGAAAATTTCATATAGTAGCAGAGAAGAATGAAGAAATTTACATAAGTGGTCAGAATAGAGGATGAAAACATATCCATCAGTAATTCTCTAGGACATATTTTACTCACTCTTACTGTAAAAGGTAAAAGTGAAAATGTAACAAACAGTCAAGGTAAAACAAAAATGATCCAGGTGGATATCGGTGGCCACCCCCCTATTTCATTTGGACCAGCACCATCAATTCTTACAGCTTTTCACATTCAGCACAACTTACTATTTTTAGCAGGTTTTCGGGTCCTCCACTCCTGGAGCCATTTTGGGGCCTTAATGATCCAAGTGGATATTGGTGGCCACCCACCTATTCCATTTGAACCCCCACCATCAGTTCTTTCAGTTTTCAAGTTGCAACAAAACTTACTATTTTTAGCAGTTTTTCGGGTCTTGAACTTCCGGAGCCGTTTTGAGGCCCTAAACGACGTTTTTTGGGAAAATGGAGAGCAACATTGGTCCATGGACCATGTTGCTCATTCAAAAGTTGTAGTCCTCGGATAGATATTTCTAACAAGCTATTGAGCACGTCAAACGGAGATCGGATGCCAAAGTTACGTCCTCGGGAAGTTGAACCACCAAATTACCCAAACGGGGCCCATAGTTTTGGCGCTTCATCTCCTAGGGTTTGGTTTTTGGACGTTTAGAGTTCTCTATTGTTTCTCAATAATAAATAGGCCCTCAAGCCTCATTGTAATACAGTTCAGAGGTCTGTAGCCATCACATCTCTTCTCAGAGATTCGCTACCAACACCCTAGCTATTTTATTTCCATTATGCCTATAAGCATATTTTTGTTATTTGATATTAATGAAATGAAGCATTATTTCCACTGCATCTCCATGTTCATGGTTATTTCTGTATTCTGTTGCGTTCCTGCATAAAATATGGATCATTGGTATCAGAGTGGATCTGCTCTTTCTTTTTTTTTCTTTTCATGTCCCCAACACGGTCAGGGTATAAGGAGTTAGGGCTCGATCTGGTTTAACCCTTGCAAGATCAGCCTCGCAAACCTCGACGACCTCCCATGGCGGAAGAAAAGAAAGACGAGGGAGCATGAGATCCTATCAAAATACTACTCGAGGAGGCCCTCGAGAAACAAAGGAACGCGATGATGAATAACTTTTCTCAAATCCTTCAACGACTGCCCACATATGGCGCATCTGCATCCAACATCCACTCTGGAATTGCCACTCCCTTCAAGGTACAGGTAAACTTTGAAATTCCTATATTTGAAGGAAAAATAGATGCAGACGCCGTAGACAGATGGTTAAATTTGCTGGAAGGGTATTTCTCGGTCCATGACTTCTCTGACCGAGAAAAGATTATTTTTTCACTCCTCAAAGCCGCCCCCCATGTCAAAGACTGGTGGGAAACCTACCGTGAGCAAGAGGGTGAAGGGGAACCCTCTCTGTTCTCGGCCACACCCACTTGGAATTCGTTCCGAGACGGCATCAAGGAACAATATTACCCTGTGGGGAGCTATGAGGACAAATACATCCAATGGACCACGTTGCGGCAACAAAAGGATCAAGATGTGCACAAACTAACGAATCTGTTCCATACCCTATGCACAAAGTTGGGTATTAAAGATTCAGAGAGACATTTGGTGCTCAAGTACCGCGGCTGTCTGCACAAACACATTCAGGAGGAAATGGAGTTCCTCGACATTACATCGCTTGGCACGGCATATCGCTATGCCGCCAAGATCGAGCAAAAATTTAAGCAGAAGAAGCGAGACTTTGGATCTGCGAATCCGAAAGGTGCCCCCGAATCGAAGAACAAGGGGCAAGGCCAAAGCAATGCGACTCAGAACAACACCAAAAATCCAAAGAAGGACACAGGGAAGTGGTGTGAATTTCATAACAGCCCCACTCACAGCACAAACGAGTGTCGAGCCAAACAGTCTTTGGTGGCTGAACTAAAGGCACCCGAATCAGATGCATTTTCTGATCCTGAGTTAGAACCAGACAAAGGCAATGACAAAGGGAAGAAAATCATTGATGCGGATCCCAGTGCCATTGTTGCCACCACCAAGATCCAGAAGGAGGGTCCAGAGGATCCAGAGGAGGGGGAGCGCCTCTTCCAGTCGCAGATGTGGGTGAAGGGTTCTCCGCTGCAATTTCTCGTCGATAGCGGAAGCCAAAAGAACCTCATTTCAGCAGACGTCGTGAAGCGGCTCGGCCTACCAACCATAGCACACCCGCAACCGTATACCATTGGGTGGCTCCACCCAGGGAGAGATCTCCGCATCCGCCAGCAGTGCCGACTTCCATACAGTATCAAGCCATTCACGGATGAGGTATTGTGTGATGTTGCTCCTCTTTATGTAGCTGATGTATTATTGGGCCAACCATACTTGTGGAGGCGACATGATGTGTATGAGTCTAGGCCTCGTGTTGTTATTATTACTTTGGGAAATAACTTGTACAGGATACCAGAGGTAGTACCGCCTCCTGTCATCTCTTTGACTACTGCAAAACAACGCAGTAAGATTGTTTCCCAAACCAGGAAATTCATTTTCCTTACAACTCACTCACGGGGAAAGAAAAGTATTGTGGCCACAGCCTCGAAACAGGGCTCCCTTGCACGGCTGCAGCAGATGGACAAATTCATGGAGGAATACGAGGAAGTTTTCCCCTCACTCATAGAGGTTCCTCTACACTGTCAGGACAAGCACTCCATTGATCTGACTCCCAACGCACCACCGCCTGATGTTGCCATACATCCTACAACTACACATATAGAATCCAAACATGTACTGTCTGAGGCTGATAAAGAAACCAAATTTACTAAACGCATCCAGCATGTCCACCCGCAGGTCCATGACATCTTCAACACATCTAATACTCAGTTCAACAGAATTTGCCTCATCTCATGGAGGATCTCAATGCAATGGGGACCACTGCTTCCTAAGGAGGGAGGAATGATCCAGGTGGATATCGATGGCCACCCACCTATTCCATTTGGACCAGCACCATCAATTCTTACAACTTTTCACATTCAGCACAACTTACTATTTTTAGCAGGTTTTCGTGTCCTCCACTCATAGAGCCATTTTGGGGCCTTAATGATCCAGGTGGATATTGGTGGCCACCCACCTATTCCATTTGAATCCCCACCATTAGTTCTTTCAGTTTTCAAGTTGCAACAAAACTTACTATTTTTAGCAGTTTTTCGGGTCCTAAACTTCTAGAGCCGTTTTGAGGCCCTAAACAACGTTTTTTGGGAAAACGAAGAGCAACATTCAAAAGTTTTATTCCTCGGATAGATCTTTCTAACGAGCTATTGAGCACGTCAAACAGAGATCAAATGCCAAAGTTACGTCCTCGGGAAGTTGAACCACCAACTTACCCAAACGGGGCCCATAGTTTTGGTGCTTCATCTCCTATGGTTTGGTTTTTGGACGTTTAGAGTTATCCATTGTTTCTCAATAATAAATAGGCCCTTGAGCCTCATTGTAATACAGTTCAGAGGTCTGTAGCCACCACATATTTTCTTAGAGATTCGCTACCAGCACCCTAGCTATTTTATTTCCATTATGCCTATAAGCATATTTCTGTTATTTGATATTAATGAAATGAAGCATTATTTCCGCTGCATCTCTATGTTCACGGTTATTTCTGTATTCTATTGCGTTCCTACATAAAATCTGGATCAATAAAAGTAAATGCAGAGGCAGTAATAGTTAAACAGAGATGAAAATACTTTCACCAACAATAATGAAGTTTATCTAAAGTGAAATTAAAAAGAGTTAAAAGAACAACAAGGTTAAAAGATGAAAACAAAACAAGAAGGGACATTTTTGCAGAAATTTCATGTTTAAGTCATTATTTCGCAGAAACTATTCTGACCAATCAACGATGAAGTTTGCAAAACTAAATGAGGCATATGTTCCTAAGGTGTCCAACTACAAAAAAATCTCTCACTTTTCTAACAGCCATTATGGGTTTGGAAATATTAAACAATATTTGAAAGCACTTTTTATAGAAAATCTCTGTTAAGCCATCATTTTGCATAGACGATTTTTGCCAATAAGAAATACATGTTACAAAACTGAAGGAGGGTTTGGTTCCTAAGAGACCCATATACAAAAACCTATCTCACTTTTTGCACAGGTATTACAGAATGAGAGATACATGCACATATTTACAGCACATTTTTTTAGACTCTGCAAAGCTCTGTTTTACACATCATTTTGTAGAGCCTATTGTGAAAATCCGGAGCATAATTTTAGGGAAATGAGAGAGGTTTATCTCAAAAAAATATGTATCTACCATAACCTCTTTCACCTTTTACATATCTATTTCGGATTGAGATATAAAAAGGTATAATTGGACCCCAAGTTTACAGAATTTCTGGAGCAGAATGCACAAAGAAAGGAGACAGTTAGTGACTTGGATGCCTCATCATCAACTTAGAGTTGATATCAAATTTGAATTCTCTTCTTTGTCATCATAAATCCATAAGTATAGTACCAAATAGATGCATTAATTTTGAGTGTCCTTTATTAAAGTTCTATTTATGTAAAACAGTTGGAGATATTTGTAAACTAATATTGATATTTTTTTCAAGATATTTTGGTTTAGAATTTGTACATATACTTCATCTTTTGAAGTATTTTTGTGGAATAAAATTGCTAGAGATTGTTATAGTCATTTCTTGTTGGACTTGAAAGCTTTTTTGTGTCAAATTTCAAGTAGCAGGATGGATCAAACGAATTGGCATCATACTTCAGGATTCATGTGATGAGCTATTTGGATTGAAGTATTTCCTTACTTGTCATTATTATCTTTATTTGTTACATGCATCCATCTATGTTTTTTCTAAATCTGAATGAATAACTAGGAGTATTACTACAGGATTTGTTAAGAGCACCCTATTTTTAATTAGTTATCATTTTTATGTTTTCCTCTGATTTCCAGTGTAGGGAACCCTTAATTGCTTGCTCTCTCGTTTGACCCCTTCCTACTACTTCCTTTTCCAGATCAAAGGATTATTAATTGCCCTTTATCCCGATCATATCACCTCATAAAAACAACTTTCCAATATCTTCAAGGGTTATCTATATTTCCCTAAAAACATTTGACCTTTTGGCCTTGATCCCAGTCCTATTTGCTTGATTTTGACTCCTTAGCCCAATGGACTAATAGATTTCCCAATATCCATCTTTTCAAAGTGATTTTTACCACCAAACCAATCAAAACCAAAACCAATTGCACAATCATAACTATCCTAATATTTACAAATCAAAACAAAGTTAAAATTTAAAGAGAGAGCCCTCTCTGATCCCTAGGAAGGCTAGATCCTAGAGTTTAAAAGTAGGTTTGTGGTTACCTCGGTGAATTCTTTCTTTAACATTGAAAAATTACTGAGTGATAACATACTGGAAACTCCGCTGGGGAAGACTAACATTTTCTTCAGAAATATTTTACAGGTTCAGATCTGATCTATGATGGTGGACAATGATCAAACACACAAAGGTTAAAATCATCCACCTGACGACTCCAAATCAATTTCACAATCAAGACTCCACTGGAGGAATGAACCTGCAAGAACAATATGGAAAGATTAGGCTTTCAACTTGGATCTTAATCCAAGACATTATGTTCTTTCTCATTAAGAAATTTTTTCAATGTATATTGTATTTTTGAGAAGATCTTATATTAGTTTTTAATTATTTTCCTTTAAAGATTGTAAATACTAATTCTCTTAATCTCTTTCAGCAGCTTTCTTCTGAATCTAATGATGATAATTTTCCAATTAAGAACACTCAAATAATCAAGACAGATCTTACAATCCCTGTACATATTCCTATACCATATAAAGTTCCAGATAGATATAAGCCCCTTATTTTACCTCTTATACTCCATGATTTCCCTGATAGCTATTACAAATTTCTTCCCTGGTTTGATGGAGAAAATAATAACATCACTGCCCAAAAAAAAATTCAAGGTTTTGAGAATTATATGGATTTATTTGAGATTGATGAAGAGGATGTTATGTTGGAAATGTTGTCATTGATGGTAAATGAATTGGCAAAGATAGGAGAAGCACCAAAGATAGGAGAAGCATCTAAACTACCCATAAGGCAAAAAGAGACAAGGTAATAGATTGAAGGACAAATTGAATATCTGGCCAAGATTTGTATATGTTAATGAAGAACTGTGGAATTGTGTTAAGTATGGTTGAGTAAATCTGGAATATATATGACCTGTGTGATCAATTTCATAATGGGCAGAGGATACCTACGGTGCCCGGAGAGGAATGAAATCATTGTTGCAGAGTTAGGGATATGTGTATTATATGTGTATTGACTGATGTAATTCCTGTGTGGAATCCCCTGAACCTCTGTATGAGTCTCTGCGTATGGAGTTAAAAGTGAAACCCTGTTGAGGAATCATGGTGGTAGGATTCGAATTCCAGGATGAGACCTTCTTGTAATGAAGAACTGGCTTAGTTTGATATTTGCAGTCATGGAACTACTTGGTTGAATATATGAGGGGCTCTCGAGGCATTCAGTGTATGCATTAAAGAACTTATTGGTGGCAGAGATATGATGTTTTCGAATGTACAGGTAGAAGCGGAACTGTGATAGGATAAAACTCTGAAATGGAAGGTTGATATGTTATATGTATCATAGAAAAATTGAAGAATGACATTGAATTGTAACGAGTTAATGTTTGTAAGAAAATCCCGTTCGAAGAGAACTACATTTGTTCATTGATTCTTGGAAATCCTGCCAAAGATAGACCAGAGTTATAGCGCAAAACCCAGACTAACCCTTTGTAATCATGAATGGAACCTTGAGCGAAGGGTGGAACCACGAAGGAGGAATAGTGAAGGCGGTTTATGGTTTTCATCGCACTGCTTTCAATGGGCAAGAGGTATTCAAGAGGTGAGGAGCGACTCCATAGAACGGATGACACGTGTCCCTGTACGATTTTACAAAACTTCTTTTCACTATGTGCCATCGCGCGTTATAGTTCGACCCAGGACGCCCAGCAATATCGTTGAGCGCCGTTGATCTGGGAAGGGGTCATCGCACGGTCGTCATTTGTTGAAGATGCCCGAGGATTAACACAGGTACGGCGGACCATTGCATGTGAACGTTCGGCATCGGAGGTTGAGCGATATGTATATACGTCGTTGATCCGAAAGCTTGCTAATATAATGGTGATATGATGCTGCACTTGCGCAAAGTTTACTGTGGTACAATGGGCATATTGGATTGGATGTTGACCATGTATGTGGGACTGGGGTCAAAGGTTTATTGTAAGATTAATTTGGAAGCGTTAGATATTTCTATAAAGTCCGAAGGGTTAAACTTTAGACATAAGGCTTGGGATTTTAAAAAGTTGTAAACATATTTATTTGTCAACTTATTTAAAATTGATAAATAAAAAGTAAAAAAAAAAGAGATCAAAAATCCCGTGAGATAAACTAAAGAGGAATACCTTTAGCGGTTCGTGGTTTTTACTCATGGTTTTAATAAAGGAAAAACTATATAAGGAGAAGAAAAATAGAGAATGAAGGGTGTGCATTACAAGGGTGGTGAATAAAAATTTCTCAAAATGAATATCTGTATGGGCGAGCTCTGTTCTTAACTGATAAATCCGACACTACGATGCACCCATGAATATAATGATCTAACGATAATGAATCTCTGGTTTGAATGACGGACGAAATCATGAATAACTAGTGTGAGTATACAGAAAATACATAAATCTGGTGACCGGCAAGGTATGTAGTATGAAAATTGATGAAACGTGGTCCACAGTGGTGCTGAGGGTCGAAGCCTTCAGAGAGGGGGTTGTAGCTCCCTTCCAGTGGTAGCTGGTAAATGAGAGCAAGGGGTAGTAGCTCCCTTCCAGCAGAGGCTGGTAAACGAGAGAAGGTTGTAGCCTTCTGCAGGTGGGTGCCTGCGTGCTGGTATAAGTCTACACCAACATATATTGTAAGAATTTTTCTCTATAATAAATATTGAAGACTGAGATTACAGCAGCGGTGGTTTTCTCCCGAATTGGGTTTCCACCTTAAATCATGGTGTTCATATGTGTTGTTTATGTTTGATGGTTTGTTCTGTTCATGCTTAATGCTTATCTGATGCAATGCTCTAAGTAATGACATAATAAGATATTTGGACATGCATGTTGGATACTGTACTGTAACATATGGTTTTAAGAGAAAGAAAAGAAAAATTGTTCAGCCCTAAATACTGATTCACCCCTCCCCTCTCAGTATTTTTCCCAACAATTGGTATCAGAGCAGGTCCTTCTGAAAAAGCTTAGCCGCTAGAAGGAAGATCAAGCAAGATGAGTAACCAAGATGGAACAGCATCTATCAGGCCTCCGCTCTTTAATGGAAAAAATTTAATCTTCTGGAAAACAAGGATGAGATTCTATCTTCAGTCTCTGGGAGCATATGTATGGGCAATTGTTGAACAAGGATATCAGTATCCAGCTGCAGTGCCAACGGATCCGACGGAAAGAAAGAATTATGAAACAAATGCAAAGGCGGTCAATGCTCTATTGGGAAGTCTAACTGAATCAGAATTTTTCAAATTCATGCAGCTAAATACAGCAAAGGCAATATGGGACAAAATCATTCTAAGTTATGAAGGTGATGCAAAGGTAAAAAGTGCTAAACTCCAAACTCTCAAAATTCAATATGAGAATCTAAAAATGGAGAATGAGGAGAGCATTGCCAATTTCTTCTTACGTCTTGATGATATTTTAAATCGTATGAGAAATCTGCGAGAAACTATAACCAAATCTACTTTGGTTGAGAAAGTCTTAAGATCACTAACGACAAAATTTGAGTCAAAAGTTTCAGCTCTTGAAGAAAAGCAGGATCTTCAAAATCTTACTGTGGTACAACTTCATGGCATACTAACTGCATATGAAATGAGAAGAGGAGGACCATATGAAGTCAAAGAAGCAGTCTTTAGAACTTCTACAAAAGGGAAGGAAGTACAAAAACCAGAAGGATCAGGATATATCTCAGAAGAAGATGAGATAAACTTTGTAAAGAAACTTCAACTTGGCACAGGACGGTTCAGAGGTAAGCTTCCTTTCAAATGCTTTGATTGTGGAAGAGTTGGTCATTATGCTGCTAAGTGTCCTCATAAAGAAACACATAACAAGGGAAAGGAAGTTACAAGAAGGAATAAGAATCGCTTTAGCACTAGAAAAAGTTACTATACTCATGAAGACAGTGATGGGTTATCTGATAGTGAGGAAGAATGTGAACAAGATCTTAGACTTCTAATGGCATTTGAAAAAGAATCTAGAGAAGAAAAGGATACTTTTATGGATGCTCTAGAAGACAATGATTTTCTTGATGAAAACAATCAACTCAAAATTGGCTTAGAAGAGAGTAAAATAATCATAGAAACTTTGAAAAATCAGCTTGAAGAAAAGGAGAAACACAATGAGAAATTAGAGTGTGAAGTAGTAAGTCTAAGAAAAGAACTTGAGAAAGTAAAGACTATGAATCTTAGATTTGCTAAAGGATCTGAAACATTAGATGAGATTATCAAGGTACAACGTTCTCCCCTTATAAAGATAGGTCTAGGATATATCGGAGAATCTTCTCAAGCTTCAACACCAAATTATCTAAAAGCAGTTACTGCTGGTATACAACATGCTGCCATTCAGGAAGGGAATAAAGAATCTTTGCAGGTAAAGCATGATCATCTCAATTCAAAGAACACTAACAAGAATGTCTTTCAAAGAAACACCAATCAACAGGTAAATTCAAGAAGGAGATTTTATGATCGTAGAAATTCCTTCTTCAAAGGACAATGTTTCTCATGTCACAATTTTGGTCATAAAGTTGTTCAATGTGTAGCATATAAAACCATCATGACAAGAGAAGCAAGAAAGAAAAGGATTGATATTGAAACAAAGAAGAATACCTATAACAACTTTTCTCCTCTTCAAAATGAATTTGAATGTGCTTATTGCAATAAATTTGGCCATGAAGAATCTGAATGCAGGAGCAAAGTTCAGCCAAAAGAACATGTTCCTTCAAGCTCCAAAGTATGGAAAAAGAAGGAATTACAGGTTGAAAATTGTGGCATAGCATTATTTGCATAAGATGAAGAAAACCAATGGTACATTGATAGTGGATGCTCAAGACACATGACAGGTGACAAAAACAAACTTCTTGCATATAGTGCTTTAGAAAAAGAAAATAATGTTACATTTGGAAATGATACTCCTGCGGTCATTAAGGGAAAAGGGTCTGTTTTCCTAAAAGAAAAGGTGAAAGCTAATGAAGTTATGTATGTAGATGGATTAAAGCATAACTTGCTAAGTGTAAGTCAAATGTGTGATCAAGGAACTGAAGTTGTCTTTAGTTCAAAAGAATGTGTGGTACGTGATATTGATACAGGTAAAGCAATTATAAAAGGAAAAAGAACTCCAAGCAACCTGTATGTATTGAAGAACTGTAAAGAACAATGTTACTTGAGTAAATCTTCGGAAAATTGGCTATGGCATAGAAGGTTGGGGCATCTGAGCTTCTCCCAAATCAACAAATCAAGCAGACTCAAGGCTGTTCGTGATCTTCCCAATATTACTCTACCTGAAAATATCATATGCAAATCTTGTCAATTTGGTAAGCAAACCAGAGTACAATTTAATGCCAAGGAAGGATCATCAAGTAAGCCTCTTGAACTCATTCATACTGACATATGTGGACCTATGAAGAAAAATTCACCACGTGGTGAACAATACTATATCTTATTTATTGATGATTTCTCTAGAATGTGTTGGATTGGGTTGATTAAACACAAAGATGAAGCATTTGAGAAATTTCAGATCTTCAAAGCACTAGCTGAAAATGAATTAGATCTAAAAATCAAGTGTCTTAGATCTGATCGAGGAGGAGAATATACATCAAATGAATTCCTTGAATTTTGTGAACAACATGGCATAAAAAGACAGTTTTCTGTAGCTGGCACTCCACAAAAAAATGGCGTAGCAGAAAGAATGAATAGAATAGTTCAACAAATGGCTAGAGCTATGCTTGATGATTCCGGAACACCTGACACATTTTGGGGAGAAGCAGCACATACAGCAGTAAACATTCTCAACAAGGCACATGTTCATGTAAATAGTGATAAAACTCCATATGAACTCTGGTATGGTAATCCTCCTACTATAAAGCATTTTAGAATGTTTGGAAGCAAATGCTTTATCAAGAATAATGATGAAAAACTTGGCAAGTTTGAACCCAAAGCAGATGAAGGAATATTTCTTGGTTATTCCTCTAGGAGTAGGGCATATAAATGTTATAATAAAATACTTCGAAATATTGTTGAATGTATTGATGTTGTTATTGATGAGTCTCCTGCAGCTCCAAAATATGAAAAGCAAACAATAGATGAAGATGATGATGACACATATCCTTTTATATCAAATAAGGATGATATAGACAATGAACCCAATGAAGAACCCGAAGATGATTTATCTGAAAAAGCTCCATCTAGATATGTTCAAAAGAATCATCCAGAATCTCAAATTTTGGGAGAAAAGGGATCAGGTGTACAAACAAGAAGGACTATAGTGGGATCTTCTAGCAATCTGGCATTTCTGTCCACTATTGAACCTCACAATGTCAGTCAAGCTAGCAAATATGAATGTTGGATTCAAGCCATGAATGAAGAGCTTGATAAAATTGAAAAGAATCACACTTGGGAATTAGTACCAAGACCTCATGACAAAAATGTCATTGGAACTAAATGGATATTCAAAAACAAGTTAAATGAGAATGGGGATGTTATAAGAAATAAAGCTAGACTTGTTTGGAAGGGGTATGCTCAACAAGAAGGTATAGACTTTGAAGAAAATTTTTCTCATGTAGCCAGACTTGAAGCCATAAGAATGTTTCTTTCTTTTTCAAGCTTCCAACAAATCAAAGTTTATCAAATGGATGTTAAATATGCCTTTCTAAATGGTGATTTAGAAGAGGAAGTTTATATAGAACAACCAGAAGGATTCATTTTGGGAAATGATGAAAAACTTGTTTGTAGACTTAAAAAGGCTCTATATGGTCTCAAACAAGCTCCAAGGGCATGGTACTATCGTATTGACAAATATCTTCATCAACAAGGATTTTCAAAAGGGTCTGCTGATAGCAACTTATACACAAAAACTGAAAATGACAAACTATTGATTGTGGTTGTATATGTTGATGATATCATTTTTGGAAGTAATAAAGAGTCTATGAGTCAGAAATTTGCTTCTGATATGCAACAAGAATTTGAAATGTCTTTGCTCGGGGAACTAACATTTTTTCTTGGCCTGCAAGTGCAACAAGCAACAAATGGTATATTCTTATCACAAGCAAAGTATCTCAAGCAAATCCTGAAGAAGTATGGCATGGAAGATTGCAAACCTGTAAGTACACCAATGATAACCGGATGCAATCTCAGTTCTAATGATGATTCCCCCACCATAAATCAACCAGAATATAGATCTATGATAGGAAGTCTACTTTATCTCACTGGGACAAGACCAGACATCATGCATGCAGTTGGGATTGTTGGACGATTCCAAGCTAATCCAAAAGAGTCTCACCTTCAGGCTGTGAAAAGAATATTCAAATATATACAAGGAACTCAAGACTTTGGACTATGGTATCCAAAGAATGCTGATCTTACTCTTCATGCTTACACTGATGCAGATTGGGCTGGAAATGTTGATGATCGGAAAAGCACTAGTGGTGGTGCATTCTATATGGGGCTCCGGTTAGTATCTTGCTTCACGAAGAAGCAAAAGCCCATTTTTACCCGCTGGTATGTTAATATGTGTGGCTGCAGCATCATGTTGCACTCAACTTCTCTGGATGATGCAAACCCTACAAGACTTTCAAATCAAATGTTCACCTCCTATCTCCATTATGTGTGATAATACAAGTGCCATCAGTATCTCAAAGAATCCCGTTATGCATTCCAAGACCAAGCACATTCCCATCAAATATCACTTCTTACGTGAACAAGTGCTTGAACAAAAGGTGAAATTGGAGTATGTTTCCTCCAAAGAACAAGTTGCTGATATATTTACCAAACCTCTACCCAGGGAAGCATTCGAATATCTTAGACAGAAACTGGGAGTAGTCTCTACCATGCAGAGGATCAGGTCTACTTAATTACAGAAGATTAAATTGGTTGTGAGGTGTTGTTGGGCATCTCTGAATGCACAGGCTAAGGGGGAGCATTGGTCATATGAAAAGGATGCATTGTTGGCATTTATAAGTCATCTTGTTATATTATGAAGATGCAGCATGATCTCAGGGGGAGCATGGTATTGTCAACTCTTTGCCATTGATGTCAAAGGGGGAGGAAAAGCAACAAAGGGCTTCTATAAGGCCATCAGAGGAAGAGTATTGCCATCAATGCCAAAGGGGGAGATTGTTGGAAATGTTGTCATTGATGGCAAAGGAATTGGCAAAGACAGGAGCAACATCTAAACTATCCATAAGGCAAAAGCGACAAGGTAATAGATTGAAGGAAAAATTGAATATCTGGCCAAGATTTGTATATGTTAATGAAGAACTGTGGAATTGTGCTAAGTATGGTTGAGTAAATCTGGAATATATATGACCTGTGCCCGGAGAGGAATGAAATCATTGTTGCAGAGTTAGGGATATGTGTATTATATGTGTATTGAATGATGTAATTCTTGTGTGGAATCCCCTGAACCTCTGTATGAGTCTCTGCGTATGGAGTTAAAAGTGAAACCCTGTTGAGGAATCATGGTGGTAGGATTCGAATTCCAGGATGAGACCTTCTTGTAATGAAGAACTGGCTTAGTTTGATATTTGCAGTGATGGAACTACTTGGTTGAATATATGAGGGGCTCTCGAGGCATTTATTGTATCCATTGAAGAACTTATTGGTGGCAGAGATATGATGTTTTTGAATGTACAGGTAGAAGCGGAACTGTGACAGGATAGAACTCCGAAATGGAAGGTTGATATGTTATATGTATCATAGCAGAATTGAAGAATGACATTGAATCGTAACGAGTTAATTTTTGTAAGAAAATCTCGTTCGAAGAGAACTACATTTGTTCGTTGATTATTGGAAATCCTGCCAAATATAGACTAGAGTTATAGCGCAAAACCTAGACTAACCCTTTGGAATCATGAACGGAACCTTGAGCGAAGGGCGGAACCACGAAGGAGGAATAGTGAAGGCGGTTTATGGTTTTCATCGCACCGCTTTCAACGGGCAAGCGGTATTCAAGAGGTGAGGAGCGACTCCATAGAACGAAAGACACGCATCCCTGTACGATTTTACAAAACTGCTTTTCACTATGCGCCATCATGCATTATAATTCGACCCAGGATGCCCAGCGATATCGTTGAGCGTCGTTGATTTGGGAAGGGGTCATCGCACGGTCGTCATTTGTTGAAGATGCATGAAGATTAACATAGGTACGACGGACCATCGTATGTTAATGTTTAGCATCAGAGGTCGAGCGATATGTATATACGCCGTTGATCTGAAAGCTTGCTAATCTAACGGTGATCGGACGCTGCACTTGCGCGCAGTTTACTGTGGTACGATGGGCATATTGGATTGGATGTTGACCATGTATGTGGGACCGGGGTCAAAGGTTTATCGTAAGATTAATTTGGAAGCGTTAGATATTTCTTATAAAGTCTGAAGGGTTAAACTTTAGACATAAGGCTTGGGATTTTAAAAAGTTGTAAACATATTTATTTGTCAATTTATTTAAAATTGATAAATAAAAATTAAAAAAAAAAGAAATCAAAAATCCCGTGAGATAAACTAAAGAGGAATACCTTTAGCGGTTCGTGGTTTTGACTCATGGTTTTAATAAAGACAAAACTATATAAGGAGAAGAAAAATAGAGAATGAAGGCTGTGCATTATAAGGGTGGTGAATAAAAATTCCTCAAAAGGAATGTCTGTATGGGCGAGCTCTGTTCTTAACTGATAAATCCAACACTACGATGCACCCATGAATATAATGATCTGACGATGATGAATCTCTGGTTTGAATGACAGACAAAATCATGAAGAACTGGTGTGAGTATATAGAAAATACATAAATTTGGTGACCGGCAAGGTATGTAGTATGAAAATTGATGAAACGTGGTCCGCAGTGGTGCTGAGGGTCGAAGCCTTCAGAGAGGGGGTTGTAGCTCCCTTCGAGTGGTAGCTGGTAAACAAGAGCAGGGGGTAGTAGCTCCCTTCCAGGAGAGGCTGGTAAACAAGAGAAGGTTGTAGCCTTCTGCAGGTGGGTGCCTGCGTGCTGGTATAAGTCTGCACCAGCATATATTGTAAGAAGTTTTCTCTATAATAAATATTGAAGACTGAGATTACAGCAGCGGTGGTTTTCTCCCAAATTGGGTTTCCACCTTAAATCTTGGTGTTCATATGTGTTGTGTATGTTTGATGGTTTGTTCTGTTATTTCTGTTCATGCTTAATGCTTATCTGATGCAATGCTCTAAGTAAAGACATAATAAGATATCTGGACATACATGTTGGATGCAGTACTGTAACATATGGTTTTAAGAGAAAGAAAAGAAAAATTGTTCAGCCCTAAATACTAATTCACCCCCCCTCTCAGTATTTTTCCCAACAATTGGTTTCAGAGCAGGTCCTTCTGAAAAATCTTAGCCGCTAGAAGGAAGATCAAGCAAGATGAGCAATCAAGATGGAACAACATCTATCAGGCCTCCGCTCTTTAACGGAAACAATTTAATCTTCTGGAAAACAAGGATGAGATCCTATCTTCAGTCTCTGGGAGCAGATGTATGGGCAATTGTTGAACAAGGATATCAATATCCAGCTGCAGTGCCAACGGATCCGATGGAAAGAAAGAATTATGAAACAAATGCAAAGGCGGTCAATGCTTTATTGGGAAGTCTAACTGAATCAGAATTTGTCAAAGTCATGTAGCTAAATACAACAAAGAAAATATGGGACAAAATCATTCTAAGCTATGAAGGTGATGCAAAGGTAAAAAGTGCTAAACTCCAAACTCTCAGAATTCAATATGAGAATCTAAAAATGGAGAATGAAGAGATCATTGCCAATTTCTTCTTACGTCTTGATGATATTGTAAATCGTATGAGAAATATGGGAGAAACTATAACCGAATCTACTTTGGTTGAGAAATTCTTAAGATCACTAACGACAAAATTTGAGTCAAAAGTTTCAGCTCTTGAAGAAAAGCAGGATCTTCAAAATCTTACTGTGGTGCAACTTCATGGCATACTAACTTCATATGAAATGAGAAGAGGAGGACCATCTGAAGTCAAAGAGGCAGTCTTCAGAACTTCTACAAAAGGAAAGGAGGTACAAAAACCAGAAGGATCAGGATATATCTCAGAAGAAGATGAGATAAACTTTGTAAATAAACTTCAACTTGGCACAGGACGGTTCAGAGGTAAGCTTCCTTTAAAATGCTTTGATTGTGGAAGAGTTGGTCATTATGCTGCTAAGTGTCCTCATAAAGAAACACATAACAAGGGGAAGGAAGTTACAAGAAGGAATAAGAATCACTTTAGCACTAGAAAAAGTTACTATACTCATGAAGACAGTGATGGGTTATCTGATAGTGAGGAAGAATGTGAACAAGATCTTAGACTTCTAATGGAATTTGAAAAATAATCTAGAGAAGAAAAGGATACTTTTATGGATGCTCTAGAAGACAATGATTTTCTTGATGAAAACAATCAACTCAAAATTGGCTTAGAAGAGAGCAAAATAATCATAGAGACTCTGAAAAATCAGCTTGAAGAAAAGGAGAAACACAATGAGAAATTAGAGTGTGAAGTAGTAAGTCTAAGAAAAGAACTTGAGAAAGTAAAGACTCTGAATCTTAGATTTGCTAAAGGATCTAAAACATTAGATGAGATTATCAAGGTATAATGTTCTCCCCTTATAAAGATAGGTCTAGGATATATCGGAGAATCTTCTCAAGCTTCAGCACCAAATTATCTAAAAGCAGCTACTACTGGTATACAACATGCTGCCATTCAGGAAGGGAATAAAGAATTTTTGCAGGTAAAGCATGATCATCTCAATTCAAAGAACACTAACAAGAATGTCTTTCAAAGAAACACCAATCAACAGGTAAATTCAAGAAGGAGATTTTATGATCGTAGAAATTCCTTCTTCAAAGGACAATGTTTCTCATGTCACAATTTTGGTCATAAAGCTGTTCAATGTGTAGCATATAAAACCATCATGAAAAGAGAAGCAAGAAAGAAAAGGATTGATATGGAACCAAAGAAGAATACCTATAACAACTTTTCTCCTCTTCAAAATGAAGTTGAATGTGCTTATTGCAATAACTTTGGTCATGAAGAATCTGAATGCAGAAGCAAAGTTCAGCCAAAAGAACAAGTTCCTTCAAGCTCCAAAGTATGGAAAAAGAAGGAATTACAGGTTGAAAATTGTGGCATAGCGTTATTTGCAGAAGATGAATAAAACCAATGGTACATTGATATTGGATGCTCAAGACACATGACAGGTGACAAAAACAAACTTCTTGCATATAGTGCTTTAGAAAAAGAAAAGAATGTTACATTTGGAAATGATACTCCTGCGGTCATTAAGGGAAAAGGGTCTATTTTCCTAAAAGAAAGGTAAAAGCTAATGAAGTCATGTATGTGGATGGATTAAAGCATAACTTGTTAAGTGTAAGTCAAATGTGTGATCAAGGAACTGAAGTTGTCTTTAGTTCAAAAGAATGTGTGGTATGTGATCTTGATACAGGTAAAACAATTATAAAAGGAAAAATAACTCCAAGCAACCTGTATGTATTGAAGAACTGCAAAGAACAATGTTACTTGAGTAAATCTTCAGAAAAATAGCTATGGCATAGAAGGTTGGGGCATCTGAGCTTCTCTCAAATCAACAAATCAAGCAGACTTAAAGTTGTTCGTGATCTTCCCAATATTACTCTACCTAAAAATATCATATGCAAATCTTGCCAATTTGGTAAGCAAACCAGAGTACAATTTAATGCCAAGGAAGGATCATCAAGTAAGCCTCTTGAACTCATTCATACTGACATATGTGGACCTATGAAGAAAAATTCACCATGTGGTGAAGAATACTATATCTTATTCATTGATGATTTCTCTAGAATGTGTTGGATTGGCCTGCTTAAACACAAAGATGAAGCATTTGAGAAATTTCAGATCTTTAAAGCACTAGTTGAAAATGAATTAGATCTAAAAATCAAGTGTCTCAGATCTGATCGAGGAGGAGAATATACATCAAATGAATTCCTTGAATTTTGCGAACAACATGGCATAAAAAGGCAGTTTTCTGTAGCTGGCACTCCACAACAAAATGGTGTTGCAGAAAGAATGAATAGAACAGTTCAACAAATGGCTAGAGCTATGCTTGATGATTCCGGAACACCTGACACATTTTGGGGAGAAGCAGCACATACAGCAATAAACATTCTCAACAAGGCACATGTTCGTGTAAATAGTGATAAAACTCCATATGAACTCTGGTATGGTAATCCTCCCACTATAAAGCATTTTAGAATTTTTGGAAGAAAATACTTTATCAAGAACAATGATGAAAATTTTGGCAAGTTTGAACCCAAAGCAGATGAAGGCATATTTCTTGGTTATTCCTCTAGGAGTAGGGCATATAAATGTTACAATAAAAGACTTCGGAAGATTGTTGAATGTATTGATGTTGTTATTGATGAGTCTCCTGCAGCTCCAAAAGATGAAAAGCAAACAACAGATGAAGATGATGATGACACATATCCTTCTACATCAAATAAGGATGATATAGACAGTGAACCCAATGAAGAACCTGAAGATGATTTATCTGAAAAAGCTCCATCTAGATATGTTCAAAAGAATCATCCAGAATCTCAAATTTTGGGAGAAAAGGGATCAGGTGTACAAACAAGAAGGACTATAGTGGGATCTTCTAGCAATCTGGCATTTCTGTCCACTATTGAACCTCACAATGTCAGTCAAGCTAGCAAAGATGAATGTTGGATTCAAGCCATGAATGAAGAGCTTGATCAAATTGAAAAGAATCACACTTGGGAATTAGTACCAAGACCTCATGAAAAAATGTCATTGGAACTAAATGGATATTCAAAAACAAGTTAAATGAGAATGGGGATGTTATAAGAAATAAAGCTAGACTTGTTTGCAAGGGGTATGCTCAACAAGAAGGTGTAGACTTTGAAGAAACTTTTGCTCCTGTAGCTAGACTTGAAGCCATAAGAATGTTTCCTGCCTTTTCAAGCTTCCAACAAATCAAATTTTATCAAATGGATGTTAAATCTGCCTTTCTAAATTGTGATTTAGAAAAAGAAGTTTATATAGAACAACTAGAAGGATTCATTTTGGGAAATGATGAAAACCTTGTTTGTAGACTTAAAAAGGCGCTATATGGTCTCAAACAAGCTCCAAGGGCATGGTACTATCGTCTTGACAAATATCTTCATCAACAAGGATTTTCAAAGGGGTCTGCAATAGCAACTTATACACAAAAACTGAAAATGACAAACTGTTGATTGTGGTTGTATATGTTGATGATATCATTTTTGGAAGTAATGAAGAGTCTATGAGTCAGAAATTTGCTTCTGATATGCAACAAGAATTTGAAATATCTTTACTTGGGGAACTAACATTCTTTTTTGGCTTGCAAGTGCAACAAGCAACAGATGGTATATTCTTATCACAAGCAAAGTACCTCAAGCAAATCCTGAAGAAGTATGGCATGGAATATTGCTAACCTGTAAGTACACCAATGATAATCGGATGTAATCTCAGTTCTAATGATGATTCCCCCACCGTAAATCAACCAGAATACAGATCTATGATAGGAAGTCTACTTTATCTAACTGGGACAAGACCAGACATGATACATGCAGTTGGGATTGTTGGACGATTCCAATCTAATCCAAAAGAGTCTCATCTTCAGGCTGTGAAAATAATATTCAAATATCTACAAGGAACTCAAGACTTTGGACTATGGTATCCAAAGAATGCTGATCTTACTCTTCATGCATACACTGATGCAGATTGGGCTGGAAGTGTTGATGATCAGAAAAGAACTAGTGGTAGTGCATTATTTATGGGGCCCTGGTTAGTATCTTGGTTTAGCAAGAAGCAAAGCTCCATTGCCTTATCTATAGCAGAAACAGAATATGTGGCTGCAGCATCATGTTGCACTCAACTTCTCTGGATGATGAAAACCCTACAAGACTTTCAAATCAAACTTTCACCTCCTATCTCCATTATGTGTGATAATACAAGTGCCATCAGTATCTCAAAGAATCTTGTTATGCATTCAAAGACCAAGCACATTCCCATCAAATATCACTTCTTACGTGAACAAGTGCTTGAAAAAAAGTTGAAATTGGAGTATGTTTCCTCCAAAGAACAAGTTGCTGATATATTTACCAAACCTCTACCGAGGGAAGTGCTTGAATATCTTAGACAGAAACTAGGAGTAGTCTCTTCCATGCAGAGGATCAGGTCTACTTAAATACAGAAGATTAAATTGGTTGTGAGGTGTTGTTTGGCTTCTCTGAATGCTCAGGCTAAGGGGGAGCATCGGTCATATGAAAAGGACGCATTGTTGGCATTTATAAGCATGATCTCAGGGGGAGCATGGTAATTTCAAACTCTTCACCATCGATGTCAAGGGGGAGGAAAAGAAACAAAGGGCTTCTATAAGGCCATCAGAGGAAGAGTATTGCCATCAATGCCGAAGGGGGAGACTGTTGGAAATGTTGTCATTGATGGCAAAGGAATTGGCAAAGACAGGAGCAACATCTAAACTATCCTTAAGGCAAAAGAGACAAGGTAATAGATTGAAGGACAAATTGATTGTCTGGCCAAGATCTGTATATGTTAATGAAGAACTGTGGAATTGTGCTAAGTATGGTTGAGTAAATATGGAATATATATGACCTGTGTGATCAATTTCATAATGAGCAGAGGATACTGTCGGTGCCCGGAGAGGAATGAAATCATTGTTGCAGAGTTATGGATATGTGTATTATATGTGTATTAACTGATGTAATTCTTGTATGAAATCCCCTGAACCTCTGTATGATTCCCTGCGTATGGAGTTAAAAGTGAAACCCTGTTAAGGAATCATGGTGGTAGGATTCGAATTCCAGGATGATACCTTCTTGTAATGAAGAACTGGCTTAGTTTGAATATATGAGGGGCTCTTGAGGCATTCAGTGTATCCATTGAAAAACTTATTGGTGACAGAGATATGATTTTTTTGAATGTGAAGGTAGAAGCGGAACTGTGACAGGATAGAAATTCGAAATGGAAGAATTGAAGCGAGTCAAAGTTTGTAAGAAAATCCCGTCGGAAGAGAACTACATTTGTTCGTTGATTATTGGAAATCCTGCCAGAGTTATAGTGCAAAACCCAGACTAACCCTTTGGAATCATGAACGAAATCTTGAGCAAAGGGCGGAACCATGAAGGACGAACAGTGAAGGCGGTTTATGGTTTTCATCGCACCTCTTTCAACGGGCAAGAGGTATTCAAGAGGTGAGGAGCGAATCCATAGAACGGGCGACACGTGTCCCTGTACGACTTCACAAAACCACTTTTCACTATGCACCATCGTGCATTATAGTTCGACCCAGTACGCCCAATGATATCGTTGAGCGTCGTTGATCTGGGAAGGAGTCATCGGACGGTCATCATTTGTTGAAGGTGCACGAAGTTTACTGTGGTACGATGGGTGTATTGGATTGGCTATTGACTATGTATGTCGGCCTGGGGTCAAAGGTTTATCGTAAAATTAATTTATTTGGAAGCGTTGGATATTTCTATAAAGTCCGAAGGGTTAAACTTTAGACATAAGGCTTGGGAATTCAAAAATTGTAAATACATTTATTTGTCAATTTCTTTAAAATTGATAAATAAAAATTAAAAAGAGATCAAAAAGCCCCGTGGGATAAACTAAAAGGAATAGTGACAGAGTAATACCATTAGTGGTTCGTGGTTTTGAGTCATGGTTTTAATCAAAGCAAAACTATAAAAGGAGAAGAAAAATAGAGATCGGTGCGTGCATTGTAAAGGCGGTGAATAAAAATTTCTCCAAAGAATATCTGTATGGGTGAGCTCTGTTCTCAACTGATAAAATTCGACACTACAATGCACCCATGAATATAATGATCTGACGATGATGAATCTCTTGTTTGAATGACAGATGAAAATAAGAAGAACTGGTGTGATTATACAGTAAATACATAAATCTGGTGACCGGAAAAGTATGTCGTATTGAAACTGGTGGATCCAGTATGAAAATTAATGAAGCATGGTTCGCAGTGGTGCTGAGGGTCGAAGCCTTCAGAGAGGGGGTTGTAGCTCCCTTCTAGTGGTAACTGGTAAACGAGAGCAGGGGGTAGTAGCTCCCTTCCAGGAGAGGCTCGTAAAGGAGAGAAGGTTGTAGCCTTCTTCAAGTGGCTGCCTGCGTGCTGGTATAAGTCTGCACCAGCATATATTGTAAGAATTTTTCTCTATAATAAATATTGAGTACTGAGATTACAGCAGCTGTGGTTCTCTCTCGAATTGGGTTTCCACCTTAAATCCTGGTGTTCATATGTGTTGTTTATGATTGATGGTGTGTTATGTTATTTATGTTCATGCTTATGCTTATCTTATGCAATGCTCTAAGTAATGACATAATAAGATATCTGGACATACATGTTGGATGTTGTACTGTAACATATGGTTTAAGAGAAAGAAAATAAAAATTGTTCAGCCCTAAATACTGATTCACCCCTCCCCTCTCAGTATTTTTCCTAACACTTTCTAGGTAGTCCATACCTTCTAGTATATCATGGGATTGTAGGGGAAGTAAATTCAAATTCAATGTTGTGGAATAGAAATTTAAATTAAGAGGACATTCCCTTACTTGATTGGTGGCGCTTCTCTTGGTACATGTTTGTAATTGTACCATCCATGTAGTTTTATATTTTTCAGCTTTGATTTCACATTTTCCTACCAATTGTGGGCCAATGTAACTTAAACTAGCCCCTGGATGAATTAAATTAGAAACAGTTCGGTTTGTGATTGTAACTTCTACCTCAATCATTTTCAATTGATGTTTGACTTGTTAATCCTCTAAGGCATCGATTATTCTGGGAATATTTCTAGCAATGTCATTCATAATAGGGACTTCATGAACAACTTAAATATTCTGAAAAAATTAGGGATTATGTGGAAAATCCTTCAACAGATGAGGTTCATCACATCCCCAACACTTTAGTGGCTCTCTCTTCTTACTCCCGCCAATTTTTTTTCCATCCAACTTCATGGGTTTTGATCCAACTCGAGAGTGTTTCAGCTGAGTTGTATTCCCCTTACTAAACATTCTCCATTGATGGTCCTTCCAAAAAAATTTCATGTAACTAGGTTTATGTCATTTTTCTCCTATTACATGTTTAGGTTTGTCCATATTTTACACAAAAATAGTGTTTTCTATCTTATTTCTGAATTTTTGGTAACAGAGCCTGACCTTCCTTATATCTTCATCCATCATCTTCAGATTGTCAAACTCAATCTGCTCCTAGTACATTTTAGGCAAAAAATTCACAGATTGTTGCACCTTGGATTTTTCCCCTTTAATATAAGTGATTGGTGATTTTTACCACAAATTCATCCATCGTACGATGCCCCAGCCTTAATTCATGGAACTCTTTGGCATGATCATTATAGTAATGATCACTTAAGTATCTATCTTTCAAATATTTCTAGAATTCCTCCAAAATTATTGTTTTTTCCACCATTAAGTGTAAAATTTTGGCTTTGTCCCATGAGAGAGAAGATTTACCTTGTGGCTAGTAAATGGCCAATCTGGCCTTGAATTTTCTCTCATATACATAGAATTTAAAATATTTAGTCATATTTAGTAATCTTGCCTCTGCGTCCTCCTCCTTCTCTCCATTAGGAGTAGGGGGCTTAATATTACTAACATCCCCTTGCAATTTTGTGTGTTTATTTTTCTTCAAACCACTAGGAAATGATCTATTAGAATCCCCCCAACTCTCAGATCTATTAGATTTTGTGCCTCGTTTGGTTCCTTTCACTATCTAAGCTTCCACTATTTTATTACTAGATTTTCTAATCATCACCTTAATCATTCTTTCATATTCGTCGATGGACTTTAGCAATGACTCATTGTTGCTCCTCAAATATGCAAATTGATTCTACAAATTTTTGATCACGTCGATGAACTCGATATTTTTTGGGTTAGCCCCCTCTCCCAATTGATATTATAGATCTGCAACTTCTGTAATAGTTGAAGCCTCCTAAGCCATTTTTCTTGTTGTAATCAAGTCACCCATTTACCTTCAAATGAAATGATTAAAGTTCAGTCTGACATATATGATTTATTATTTTAAGTTACACACTATTGTTTATTTGTTTTCTAGTGGTCCTAGGAGCAGTGGTGATACTGGACTTTGATATCATTTTATATTATTCCACTTCCAAGAGTTATAAATATTCTACTAATACTATCTATTTTTTTTTTATCCTGTACTAATGCATGAGATACTTGAAGAGGAGATTCCGTTCTAAAACAATTATTCTGTGAAAAAAAAATCTGGATAAATTTCTGGATAAACGTAATGGATGGGAGAGAAAGATTCATCATGTTCCTTAGTTGGGGAAATATGCTAAGTGGGAATAAGGAACAAACATCACGGGAGATAAAAGCGAGCTTTTAAGGAAAACCTAAGCAAGTGGGTGTGGAAAAACCACAAAAGCGAGATATCGCTAAATGAAACATCCAACATGCAAGAAAGGTATGAAAATAGCTAAGAAAGTTTCAACGAATTTTGTTGATATTTTAGGAAAGAATTCCAAGCTCATGGTGAACTCGAGGTGCAGTTTATGGTTAGATGGAAAGTGTGCTCATTAGTACTATTTTACGACTGTGGTACAACTATGGCTCGGGTTGGAAATTGGTATCTTAATTTTATGTTGTTTCCTACAACTATATGATTACGTAGATGTATGTCTAATGTTTCACTAGAACTATGATTTTCATAATTGTTCAACATAGATTAATTACATTATTGAATTTTGACATTGAACTCTGTGATTGTTCATAGTTAGTAAATTAAATTTTATAGATATAAAAGGGAGGACGTTAAAATGGTATTTATCAAAATATATAATACATATTGTGATGACTATTGTATTGAGAAATAATAATAATACTATGTGGTAGGGGATAGAGATTATAGGTAAAATGAAATTTAGAGTAAAACTCTTCTGGTAAAGTATTTAATTAATTTGTAAGAAGGAAAAGCTCTTTCCACTACCTAGGCATTACCCTACCTGCCATGCAAAGTCTCATTGTCAAATGCCCAAGAGAATGCCATAATGGTCATGGAGGTGTTGAGACCCTAACCAAGTAGGATGATGCATGAAAAATTCAATAGGAAAACAGAATATCGATGATGGTATCGACTTAGAGTTACAAGAATGATCAACCACTGTTGATTTTGTTAATCCTGCATCTAAAAATTCATGCATATGGGAATAATAAGTCCATATGATTTCACGTGGGCCAGGATAATGTTCCCTTGCCTGATTGTGGCACCGTTTGAATATCACATGCGATATTCGATCTAAGTACAAAGGTGACAAGATGTATGATATGGACAAATGGCATGAATTCTAGGGTAAGGTAGGGATATTTATTTACACATGCCAACAAATGCAACCTGCTGAGAACTCAGGAACAAAAGTGCACCAACAAGAATGACATTTTCAAAATGATAATAGTTTAAAATTTTTCAATCCTTATGAATAATATGAAAATTATACAACCTTCATGAGTATGTTATTAAAATATGTTGTAACCAACCTTAGTTAAGGTTAATATAAAATAATGAAAACAAAGAAAAAATAAAATTTCGGTTCAAGGGAAAAATGAGACCTGATGAACATAGTATGCTTAGGAAATATAAAATCCTTGGGATAACAATTCAAATATAGACACTTTCTAGATAATTTAAAACACACACACACACACACACATATATATATATATATATATATATATATATATATGAGTTAGTGTAAATCTAGCTTAACCATAGATCTATCGAGAGTTTAGAATCATACTTTCTCTTAATTTAAGTTCTTTAAAAAAGAGATTTTCCCCTCTAAATATTTTATCCCTCAAAATTTTAATAGATTCGTGGTTACAATGCATCTATACTAATTTTTATGTGTCTTTATGTATATCTATTAATTTTTTTCATTAATAATATATATATTTTAAAATATATCACATTAAAAAAGACATAAAATATCCATAATATAAGATAGTAGAGTATGCAAATATCACATTTTTCATTATAACATAGTATTAAGACTAATTAAGATAAAAACACAGTATAATAGTATATTTTTCATATTAATTTATTGTCATCTAATGATGCAGGAGCATCCAGACTTAGTGAGCAATGTGAATGGATTTTGACATGTTGTGGCTAACGTGAGATAAATTTCATATTCCTAAGTTGTCAAACCAAAGTTTACCAAGAGGGTTGGATCTCTCGAATATTCATTTATTTAAATATTTTAATAATCCATACATTTGTGTTATGGTTATAATAGAAGATGAGTGTTAGCATAGGTGTGCAATGAAACTTTTTAATATGGATTGAGGTGATAAGAATAGAGATTGAGTTGTTATATTGTTATATTTCATCCATAAAATAAGGAAAAAAAATGTAATGACGAAGATAGACAGAAAGGAGTGAGATAATATATGTTGGGTTTTTAAAAGAGAAAAACAAAGAGGTCAAAGACTAATATAATCAGGCCAGAGAGGGCAGGAACTATGATTTCAATTTTAATAGAAATTTATTGAGTTTGTTGTGAAAACCATGTTTCTGTATGTTACATTTCATCGATAATCATTGAAAATCAGTTCTATATATGTTGGTACTGTGTTTCCATTTTCTAAGCTTTGGATTGCGTTAAACAATGAGGAATTGTGATTTTGTTTGCAATGAATACCTTACATGTTCATTACAGAGAGCATGCACTTTAATTTTGTTATGATCAATTATCAAAAGAGCTAAACTGGTGTATGATCAAACCTCATTCCATATAGAAATTGGGTATTAATCTTGAAAAGTGGTCTTGAAAACCCATGAACGGTTTATCGTAGAGCTTTTTGGTGGTTTATGGTAATGTTTGAACCTATGCGATACAACCCAGTGAGAGACATGTGTTTAAGGGTGGATGTACAAAGCCACTTTCATCGCACGTCTTAAAAATGTTTAAAGACTGGGCTAGTTTAATTTCAATGGTTGTTGGATTGGAGAGACAAGGAAAGGAAGTGTGCGATGTCCGTCCGATTCAAGAAGGATTTGTTTGATGGTGTGTTTATGTGGAGGATGAGTTAGAATGGTCAAAGGGTTGACCAAATTTAATTATTTTTATTAATGGCCCACTTTTAATTAAATTGAAATTGCTTTGAGTTCTTATGTATATATATTTTGATTGAAAAATTAAAAGATTCCTCCATTGTTAAAGAGAATTTAGTGAGAAATTTATATAAACTGTAATTTTTTGAGGTGTCTCCGGCATCATTTGGTATCAGAGCCCAGATTGTGTTGTTTTACAAAATGCCACCAAGACGAGTTATAGGATAGGCTGGGAACAACCTGCAACAAATGCAGTTTTGCTGAAAGAAGAACGACATCTTCGAACACGGATGGAATCTATGGAAACAACTTAGAGACAAGCACCTGATGAAGGAGGCACCAGTGATGCTGAGGAATCATCCGAAGAAGAGGAAGAATAAGACAATGAAGTAGCTAAAGTGTTGAAAATGTTGGTGAAGGAAACTGGAAGGCCAAAGGTGGATATACCTATGTATGATGGAAATTTCAATGTAGAAGCCTTAATGGACTGGATCAGTTCATTAGATACATATTTTGACTTCGAAAAAATCGAAGACAAAAGAAAAGTGAAGATTCTAGCTACCAGATTAAAAGGCCATGCAACTATTTGGTGGGAAGAATTATAGCTATCCAGACAGAGAAAAGGAAAACCCATAATCAAACAATGGGACAAGATGGTGAGAAAGTTAAAAGGTAAATTCATGCCCAAGGATTATCAATTAAATATTTTTTAGAAATTACAAAATTTGAAGAAAAAATGAATGACAATGAAAGAATATACATAGGAGTTCTATAAATTGAATATTTGAGCTCAACTTGTAGAGGATGATGTGGATAAAGTAGCCAGGTATATAAATGGTTTGAGGTATGATATTCAGGATGAAATCAATTTATTGAATCTAAATACAATTGAGGATGCTTATCAAGTAGCCTTGAAAGTAGAAGAGAAGATACAGAGGAAGAAAAATCAGAGGAACTGAGGTAAAAATTCCATGAGAGGCAGAGGGGAATTTAAACCCAGATTTTAGCACTCTCAGAATGAAGCACAAGGCTCAAGTAACAGATCACCACAAAGATGAGACTCTGGTCAAGGAAGATTTGTACCTAGAGGTAGAGGTTGATGAAGAGAAATTCGGTGCTATACATGTGGTGAATGAGGACATGGGTCATGGTATTGTCCTTATAATAAATCAACAACTCAAAGAAATGTAAATGTTGTTGAAACAAAGGAGGAAATTCCTCAGGATAAAGGAAAATAAGAACCACATGAAGCAGGAAAATATTTGTTATTGAAAAGGACATTGCTTAAAGAAGAAGAAGCAAGAGAGCCGGCTCAGAGAAAGAATCTATTAAGAACAATATGCAAGTCTAAAGGTAAACCTTGCAAAGTGGTAATTGACAGTGGTAGTACTCAGAACCTTGTTTCTACAGAAATGGTAGACAATTTGGGGTTAGAAAAGGCAATACATCCTATTCCATATAAGGTATTATGGTTGCAGGAAGGCCATCAGATTATTTTGAGAGAACAATATAAGGTAGAGATCTAGATAGGCACTTACAAGGATGTTATATTATGTGATGTAATGCCAATGGATGTATGTCACATATTTTTGGGAAGACCTTGGAAGTTTGATCGGAAAGCCATACATGATGGCAGAAGAAACACTTATACCCTAGAGAAGGATGGAAACAAACACACATTGCTACCATTGAAGAATGAAGCTGACAAAGGAACACAGGAAATAGTGTTATGCTGATGAGGGGAAAATAGTTGTTGCAAGAAATCGAAAAAGATGAAGAAATGCATTTTGCTGTCATAGGGAAACCTAAGGTAATTTTGACTTCCACAAACTTAGATGATTTATCTGAAGAAATCAAAACTCTGTTGTATGATTTTTCTGATATTATTGTGGATGATTTTCCAAATACATTACCACCAATCGGGAGTATTAGTCATCACATTGATCTAATACCTGGAGCAAGTTTTCCAAATAAAGCAGCATATAGATTAACCCCTCAAGAAAATGATGAAGTTGGAAGACAAGTGCAGGAGTTTATGGACAAAGGGTTGGTAAGAGAAAGCCTTAGTCCATGTGATGTACCAACAGTAGTTAGTCCAAATAAAGGAGGAGAATGGCACATGCAGAGATTCCAGAGCCATAAATAAAATCACCATCAGGTATCGTTTTCCTTTACCATGAATGGATGATTTAATTTATTTTTTGATTGGATCAAGATATTTTACTAAGATATATTTGAAGAGTACTTATCATCAGATAATAATTAGATAAGGGGATGAGTGGAAGATTGCATTCAAAACAAAAAATGGGTTGTATGAGTGGTTAGTGATGTCTTTTCGACTCACTAATGTACCCAACACATTCATGAGATTGATGAATGAAGTATTGAAAGCATATTCAGGCAAGTTTGTAATTGTTTATCTTTACGATATTTTAATTTTCAGAAGAAGTAAAGAGGAGCCTCTAGAACATCTTAGGTTGGTTCTAAAAACTTTTTAGAAAGAGAAACTGCTAATAAATCTGAAGAAATTCAGTTTTATGAAGGAAGAGTTAGTTTATTTGGGGTTTATACTTTCTAAAGAAGGTCTAAAAATGGATCTAGAGAAAGTCCAAGCAATTGTAAATTGGCCAACTCCAAGGAACATATTCGAGGTAAGAAGCTTTCACGGTCTTGCAAGCTTTTATAGAAAAATTTTCAGAAGTTTTAGTCAGATTTGTGCACCAATTATTGAAACAATCAAAGAGACAAATCAAACATTCAAGTGGACAGAAACAACAAATCGAAAATTTAAGTTGCTGAAGAAGAAAATTACAGAAAAATCAGTTTTAGCTTTTCCTGATTTTGAAAAAGTCTTTCAAGTTGAAACTTATGCTAGTGGAGCTGCAATTGGAGTTGTTTTAAGTTAGGAACAGAGACGAATAGCATACTTTAGTGAGAAACTAAATGAAGCTAGAAAGAAATATTCCTCTTATGACAAATAATTTTATGCTATTATGCAAGCTTTAAAAAAATGGAGACATTATTTGCTACCCAAAGAGTTTGTATTGTATTATGACAATCATGCATTACAGTTCATAAATAACCAACCAAAATTTAACCAGAAGCATGCCAAGTGGGTAGATTTTTTACAGAGTTTTACCTTTGTAATTAAACATACAAGTGGTAAGTTGAACAAAGTCGTTGATGATTTGAGCAGGGTAAATTTCATTGTACAAGAAGTAAAAGTTGATGTTGTGGGATTTGAAGAAATGGTTGATATGTATAAAGATGATGCAAAATTCAAAGATATTTATGCAGCTGTACAAAATCCAGTAGTTCATAACAGAATCCAATTGTTCGATTATCTCATACAAGGAGGTTTGTTATTCAAAAGTAGCAAATTGTGTATTCCCAAGTGTTCTATGCAAGAAAACATAATTAAAGAGACACACAGTGGAGGCTTGTCTCGACACTTTGGAAAAGACAAGAATTTTTCTTAGGTAAATACTTTTTATTATTGGCCAAAGATGCAAACTGATGTTAAGAAATTTGTTGAGAAGTGTAGGATTTGTCAGCATGCTAAGGGGAGAAGCCAAAATACAGGATTATACTAGCCATTACCAATACCAAACTGACCATGGGATGCAGTTAGTATGGATTTTGTTTTGGGTTTACCTAAAAATCAAAGACGAAATGATTCCATTTATGTTGTGGTGGATAGGTTTTCGAAAACGGCTCATTTTATTGCTTGCAAAAGTACTAGTGATGCAACACATATTGCTAATCTATTTTTTTCAGAAGCTGTAAGGTTACATGGATTTCCTATAGGCATTGTGTCTGACAGGGATACAATGTTTGTTGGGAATTTCTAGAGAACTCTTTGGAAGAAACTAGGTGCCAACATTATTTTCAGTTCAACATATCACCCTTAAACAGATGTGTAGACAGAGGTAGTAAACAGAAGCCTGGGAAATATACTGAGGAGTATAGTGTATAAAAATCCTAAGCAGTGTGATTTAGCACTTGCTTAGGCGGAGTTTTCTTATAATGATACTCCAAATCAGATTATTGGGATGAGTCCATTCCAGATTATTTTTGGGATGAATCCAAGAGGTGTGTATTAGCTCATGAATTTGGGCAAACAAGAGATAAGAAGTGAAAAGGCTGAAGAATTTGCAGAGTAGATGCAGAAACTACAAGAAGATGTTAAAAAAATATTGCAGGAAATAAGTGGCAAATAAAAATAGAGAGTTGATATGAGGAGGAAAGAAAAGGAATTCGAAGTAGGTGATATAGTCATGGTCTATCTAAGAAAATAAAGATTTCATGTTAAAACTTACAATAAATTGAAGATGAAGAAGATAGGACCATGTAAATTTTTGAGGAAATTTTCGTCAAATGCATATGAAATAGAATTTCCAGAAGGGATTGGAATATCACCCATTTTTAATGTTGCATATTTGTACCCATATAGAGGAACATAGGAGGAGCTACAAGAATATTCTATGGTAGAGGAAAACCAAACTTTAAATTGGAAAAACCAAATGCCAAAGAATGTCAAGAAAGAGGTAGAAGCTATTCTGGAGAAAAGACTATTAAAAAAAACTAGAGGAAAGATTTATTTTCAGTATCTAGTCAAATGGAAGGGACAACCAATGGAGGATTCAAGTTGGTTGACAATAGCAGAATTACATAAATATGGAGTAAATCCTGAAAGTTTGATAAATGAATTTTTTTATTCCCTAGGAGTCTGATGCAGGAGCATTTTGACTTAGCTAGCAATGTGAATGGATTTTCACATGTTGTGGCTAACGTGAGATAAATTTCATTTTCCTAAGTTGTCAAACCAAAGTTTACCGAGAGGGTTGGATCTCTTGAATCTTCATTTATTTAAATATTGTAATAATCCATACAGTTGTGTTACGGTTAGAATAGAAGATGAGTGTTAACATAGGTGTGCAACGAAAATTTAGAATAGGGATTAAGGTGATAAGAATAGAGATTGAGTTATTATATTGTTAGATTTGATCCATAAAAGAAGGAAAAATAATGTAATGACAAAGATAGAGAGAAAGGAGTGAGATAATATATATATATATATATTAGGTTTTTAAAAGAGAAAAATAGATAGGTCGAAGACTAATATAATCAGGCCAGAGAGTGCGAGACCTGTGATTTCAATTTTAATTGAAATTGGTTGAGTTTGTTGTGAAAACCGTGTTTCTGTGTGTTACATTTCGTTGATAATGATTGAAAATCAATTTTGTATATGATTGTACTTTGTTTCCATTTTCTGAGTTTGGGATTGGGTTAAATAGTGAGGAATTGTAATTTTGTTTGAAGTGAATACCTTAGAGGTTCATTACAGAGAGAGAGCACTTTAATTTTATTATGATTGATTTATCAAAAGAGCTAAACTGGTGTATGATCAAACCTCATTCCATATAGAAATTGGGTATTAATCTTGAAAAGCGGTCTCGAAAACCCACGAACGGTTTATCAGACAACTTTTTGGTGGTTTATGGTAATGTTTGAACCTATGCAATACACCTAGCAAGTGACACGTGTTGAACGGTGGATGTAAAAAACCACTTTTATCGCACGTCTTATAAAGGTTTAAATACTGGGTTAGTTTAATTACGATGGCCGTTGGATTGGAGAGATAAGGAAAGGAAGTGTGTGATGTCCGTCTGATTCAAGAAGGATTTGTTTGAAGATGCGTTTATGTGGTGGACGAGTTAGAATGGTCAAAGGGTTGACCAGACTAAATTATTTTTATTAACGACCCACTTTTAATTAAATCGTCATTGCTTTGAGTTCTTATGTATATATATTTCGATTGAAAAATTAAAGGATTCCTCCAAGTGTTAAAGAGAATCTAGTGAGAACTTTATATAAACTGTAATTTGTTGAGGCGTCTCCGATATCATCTAATCTTAATATCTATCTTAGGAGTCGTCTTTAATTCGACCTTTTGAAAAAATTTCTGATTTATTTCTAACTGCTCTAAGGGTTTTTCAGTGTGCTCAATCCGTATTCCTACTCGAAGATCCACCAAAAACTTCAAAATGTCTTATTAAAAACAACTCATTTATCTTACATTAATAAAAAAATAATGGTATTTAATTGAGGTTTGTGAACTCCAAATGATCCTTTACCGCTTTTCATGAATATTTATTCCTTTTTTTAACTTCGTAATATATTGGAGAAAGGCTCATAACATAAAATAATAACAAGTTGCAATAAAGGAAAACAATGTAGAATACATATTTTTCACTAATTTTAATGAATGTAGTATTATATTGAAGACCGTTTAGTGAACATAAATAATTTTGTATAATTTTGTACCATTATTAAAAGTTTATTTTATAATTTAGATATTTTTAACGTAATTTAGTATTTGTTAATATTATAGTTTAATTTGTAATTTTAAAATAAAGACGTATTTCTTTTAACATTTTAATATACTTATAGATAATAAAATATTTATATATTTGTTAATAAATTTATTTAATTAAAAATCTAATTGTGGTTATATCCATTATGATTATTAATATTTATTAAATTAACTTTAATTTATAGTTTTTTTCAAAATAAATAATTATTTTATTTTATTAATATCTTACATATGATTTATTTCTCATCTCATTCCGGTTTAGGTGAAGTATATTTTTGTTTTTTTTTCATTTCATTCCGTTTCAATAGTACCTTGTTTTTAAAAATTCATTTGTTTTAAAAATATATAATTTTATTTTTCAATTAATTTAATAATTTTTTATCATATATACATATATAGTTTGTCAAATAGTTTAAGACATTACATTTGATTTGTGGTTTCATAAAAGTTATTAAGAAGTGTTTAAGATATCAAATTTATTTCTAATAGCATCTAGCCTAGCCACACTAACTTTTAACATGATTAGATTTTTTTCCACCTAAACTTTTTATTATATTTAATTTATTTTTATATTTTAATTTTTTAGATAAATTAAACATTTAATTCTAACTATATTTTATATTTAAAAAAATAAATATTAATTTCTGTATATACAATATTGTTTTTTGGGTTTTAAAATGATAGTTATAAACTATAAAATAGGTATGCATATGTTTGATTTTCTTTCCTAACTCTATGTAAAAGTAATGCATTCCCACACATCACATCTAGATATTTCACATATTCTTTTTAAATAATTGATAAAAACAATCATCTTATTTCCGTGAAGTTTGAGAGTTCCCTTCTCTGTGAAGTTTTGTATATCTTTAATATATCTAATTTGTGAAAAAAGCAAAACATGTTTATTTACAAACCCTCAGCATTGACAGCTTTTCCCTTTTTGAAGTTGTGTTTTTCCCGAATAATCAATTTTATTTTAGGTAAAGCTGGTGGTATTTATGTAAAATCTCATTTTCAAATAATTTGATCATTTACGACGTTAAATTTTATATTTTGTTCGTATCGCATACTGCTTGGAATTAAGATCGCGAGATTGTAGTATTTATATGGGGAGCTCTCGGTCTCAAAAAACACAGACAGCTAAAAAAATCAGATGTTCGTAATCTATGTCAAGGACATCAAATCTCCAGCTATATTATTTTTATCGGGTTGGCCATTTTCACGCCTATATTTGATTGCAGAGCACATAAATAGATGATATTTCACAATTCCCTTTGGAATTATCAGTGTTTCATGATGACGAAGGTGCTCGGTTCTAATGAGAAAATAGATGAGAAGGAAAAGCAATAAGGAAAATTGAAAATGGTAATGCAAATGGATATTGAGCAATTTAATGGTTGCAAATTCTCCACTATATTGTTGTTCAGTGGCAAGCCGATCGAAGTGATGAAATCTATATCGATATGTATAAGAGGATATGGTTTGTAATTCAATTTTTCCATTCATATTTTATAATTTTCGATACCTTTAAATTTCTAATTAACAAAAGTGAAAAGACAGAAGCGAAATATACTGTGGCTATTATGTTCCAAAAGTTTAGTTTTCGAAAAATATTGTGAACTCTTCTTTTAAGCTAAAGCAGGTGAATGGTCATAAATATTGTAATAAATATTAGCTTTTAGTAATAATAAATAAATATCTGCTTATTGATGAATAACATTAATTATTAGAAATTGTTATTCTATAGAAGAGGATGTCACTTGAAAGACAAATGATAAGTCAAAGAAATTTGATTCTCTAAGGGGAAAACCTGGGGACAAAGAACATATTTTAAGGGGCAGCCTAGTACATAGGAGATGGTGGAACGTGTTGTAGGCAATAAATAACTATTAGTGGGAAACCTTTGATTCTCCAAGGGGAAAACCTGGGGACAAAGAACACATTTTAAGGGGCCGCCTAGTACATAGGAGATGGTGGAACAGGATGTAGGCAGTAAATAACTATTAGTGGGACGATTTCTGCATGGTATTGGGTTGGAAGCGGTCAACTCTGAGTGTAGATATACTTAAGAACATGAAGGAGCCTCGATAACTAATAATGGGGAGGCATAACAAAGTTGTTTTTATAAAATGGAAACACATGCTTGGGGTGTCTTCGTAAAAAAAATTTGGATTATCCATTGACTATAGAAGCGAGGAACCTACTTCATCAACATCTATCGCCCAACTAGTTGCAAGTTCATCCAATCCTTAATTCATGTGTTTTTAGTATTGGTGTTAATTCATTATTATCTAGAATTATGTATGAAATTATCAAGTAGTGTTGATTCATTATTGTTGATGTTTGATGTAAGATAGGTATAATATATTGCTCATAATGTTATTTTCTTTGGATAAAAATAAATATCTTTTAGGTTTGATTATCAGAATCATTATAGATAACGATTAATATTCCATCTAATAATTTTGTATCAATCTTAGTGTTTATGGTCCCAAGGTTAACAATATGGAAAAGTGCAAAAAGTCCTCTCATATAATGTCAAACTAATAAATCACTATCCACCTATGTAATGCCCCTGAATTAGTTGATTAGAGGGGTCAAACAAAAAATAAATTGTGAAGGGGGTGATTTACTTCCTACGTAATACGAAGTACCATATAGATTTAAATGAGGAGCTATTCAATAACCCTCTAAATCCTCCCCTTCTACTCATCAATAGGGAATATCCTATGCCCAAAATGTTACATTATGGGAGAAGGTAAGGGAATGTCTTTACAATTCTCTTATCCATCACTTTAAGAAAATATTCACAGGCTGACGGTCATCTTAGTGGAAGCCTATGACTATGAGGAAAGAACAAGGGTTCGAGGATATTGGAGCCCTTCATGTCAATATTTGACTAGTTTTACTTTCCTTATATATCGTCTCCCCTTTGAAATAATAAGAAAGGCAAAGGGCCCCTTTGAAATAATAATAAATACAAAGGGAGGTGCTCCTACCTACCGTGAAAAAATAAAACACTGCAACTAGAGAAGAGATCGTTAAACCTAATGCAAATGTGAAGAAATAGATCAATTGGAAACGTTATTGAGGAAAGTATATGTTAAAACCACTACACATGATAAACTTACTATTATATCTTAAATATTAGAAACAAGAGAACTAAACATAAAAAATGTAACATCACCTGCAAGACCTATGAAGGAAATCGTTGAGTACACCTAGTAATGTAGAATCACAACCTCACAACAAAAAAAGTCTACTTCTAAGGTATGCGGTGCCTATTATAAAGAAGAAAAAGTGGCAAACGTAAAATCAATATGTAACTAATCGTGCAAGAGTATGAGAGAGAAAATAGAGAGAGATCTCGAAGGTAAAACTGACAAAAATCTATGAATTGATCCTCATAAGTATTTTTATCATTTAGGCCTTTATTTTCTTCATATTCCAATTATTTCCTTCAATTTCCTCCTCACATGCAACCTGTGATCCTTCACTTCCGTCTTCTCCCATTTTCCATTATTTTCATAAAAAAAACCAATTAATGTCACTTTTCCTTTGCCAGTGCCTTTGCTAATTTCCATAGCCATTTATTAATCACAACTGATCACCATCACTATGTTTTGTCCCAATATTCAACTTGGAATACGTCTCCCATGACCTTGGTCTTATTTCTTCTTTTATTAACTTTATTTCATGAAATTTTAACCATGGTTGTTACAGATGCCCCTAAGGATGAATTAGGGGGTGTTTCGCCACAGGAAGCACACATGATTTGCTGCGTGTCCCAAGAAGTGATGGAACAGAAAAATAATTATGTCACTCACGATATATAGTTGGAAGAAATGATACAAACCCTCAAAATGTAGCGATATTATCTTATTGGGAGACAATTTGTGATGATGACTCACAACATCAACATAAAGTATTTGTCCAACCAACCCAACCTAAATGTTGATAGGCTAGATGGCTCGCCTTTATTAGCGAGTATGATTTTGAAATAAAACACCTAATAGGAAAGGAAAATAGCTTTTAACAATAGAAGAATAAATTGACTACATGCCACATATGCAAGTCAATGTGAAACACATCTACTAGAAAATATTAAAACAACGTATGAAAGTGATGAAAAAATCCTAAAAATTAAGGAAAAATGTGTAAACAACGAAGAAAAAATGTTTAATAGAGGCTTGGAATGTAATCATGAAGGGATGATCAAATTAAAAAAAATAAATTTTGTGCCATATTTATTAGATTTAACAAATGTTTTGTTGGATGAATTTCATAAAATTCCATATTCTAGACACACAAACTACAAAAAAATGCTTAGAGCAATAAAATGGGAGTATTATTGGTCAAGCTTGAAAAAAGAGATTAAAAAATATATAACAATATGCATTTAGCGCGAACTAGTTAAAGTTGAACAACGACATCATACAGGATTGATGTAACACCTAGGCACACTCGAAAGGAAATAGAAAACGTTACTATGGATTTCATTATCGAACTGCCTAAAATGAGCAGATAGCATGACTTTGTTATGGTTGTGGTAAAAAAACTAACTAAGGTAGACCATTTCATCCTCGTAAAATCCACATATAAATCTATTAATATAGTATACATTTTTATGAAGGATTTTTTCAAATTACATAGAATGCCAAGGACCGTGGTGTCGAATAGAGAGCAGAAGTTGAAAAAATAATACTTGAAGGATTTTCTTGAGGGTAAAGGGACTCAACCTAGTTTCCAAACCAATAATCATCAACAAATAGATGGAAACATAGAGAGTAAAAACTATATTGTAGAGGATATTATTAGGATGTATGTAATGGAAAATACTAAGAGACAGAAATACTATCTACATCTTGCTAAAATTGCATGCAATAATACATATAAGTCATCCTTAAAAATTATCCCTTTTCAAGTGTTATATGGTAGGAAATGCAAAGCCCTGGTAACTTGGGATTATCTAGTGAATCATATGTTGTTGTGAATATACATTCCTAAGAAAATAGAATAAAATATACAAAAGTAAAGGTAGAATTTAAAGGTTGCACAGGAAAATGGAAAGTCTAAGAACTCGAATTCTCTAACCGAAAATTTGGATGCGGGACAAAGAACAAATTTTAATGGGCCACCTAAGAAAGAGGGTATACGACCCGATGATTGAATAAGTCTAGGAAAAAAATAAATGTTAGTGGGAGGGTTTATGCATGCTATGAGGCTCAGATGAGTGACGTTTGAGTGCAAATATACTGAAGAAAAGAAACGGGCCTCAAGTTTCACAACCACAAATATATGTGGTAGGCTAGGGTTTTATATATGATTTCCACTATCGATCACTTGAAAGTGAAATCTTTACATCTAATAATATGAATTAATGATGAAGTCACTATTATAGAATCACAACCAAGGCTTGGGGGTGACTTAGTAAATGCATTTTAACTTATCAATTGACTATGAGGAATTGAAATGTGTGTCATCAATATGTAGGACCCATCTATTCAAAGGTTCATCCAAGCCTTAAATGTGTTTTAACAGTGGTGTTAATTTCTTATTATCAATTTTTTTCATGAAAAATTATTTGAAATCATGTACTAATTTATTAAGAAGTTTTAATTCACTACCATCGATGTTTCATGTAATATAGTTGGAATATATTGCACAATGTTTTTTTCTTTGGTTAAATCTGAACATCTTCAAGGTTTGATTATCAGAATTGGTATAGATAAGGATTAATATTCCATTTAAGAATTACATATCGGTAATAGTCTTTATGGGTCCTAGGCTCATCAATATGACTATGTGCTAAAAAAATTATATTTTTAAGTAAAAATACTAAATTACTATTCAAGCGATTGATTCCCTCAAATTATTTGATGGGAAGGGTTAAACAAAATACACACTAGATGGTTTACCACCTACAAAAAATGAAATATTCGGTAGATTTAAAGGGGGAATTATTCAAAAGTATATAACATGTTAAATATTCTCTCTTTACCTGGAAAGAAGGAATATCGTAGGCACATAACCTTAAATTAGGGGAGAAGGAAAGATAATTTCTTTACAATGCTCTTTTCCATCACTTCAAGAAAATATTCATAGATTGGAAGTCATCTTATTGGGAACCCTCAAATATGAGGGAACAATGAGGGTTTGAGGATGTTGGAGCCCTTCATGATAGTCCTAGAATAGTTTTCCTTCCCTTGTATCCCATCACCCCTATGAAATAATAATAAATACAAAGGGAAACAATCTTACGTAACACAAAAAAATAAAATGTTGTCACTAAAGAAGAGATAAGTAAACCTAATGCAAATCCAACATATTAGATCAATTGAAAAGGATATTGAGGAGAGTAGAAGTTAAAACCAAAACACATGAAAGACTAACTATTATATCTAAAATATAAAAAATAGGAACTGAACATCAAAAAAATTGTGATATCTCCCATAGGAACTGAGAATCAAGAAAAGCGTTGAGTACACATGTTAATGGGCAAATGGCAACCCAAAAACTTGAAATTTCCCAAAAAGGTGCACTCCTTCTGAGGTATGTCATGTTGGTTATCAGCAAGAAAATTGGCGAGGCTAAAATAAACATGTAACTAATCTCCCCCAAGAAAACAATAATACATTTGATGTATACCAAAAATTCTAACCATGAGGATACAAACTATGAAATGTTTTCTTTTAACACCAACCTATCAATTTTGATTTTACCAATCATTCACGTGGGGGGGACTAGAAATGGGAATACGAATCCCAAAAATCAAAGGTACATACACTGATAAACATTGCATAAATTGTGTATACAAAGTTCCACACATTTAAAGAATAATAAACATAGTAAATCTTAAATCATGGTTGAATTAGTGGGTGATGGCATGAAACCCTCAACCTATTCACGATCAAATGGACTCACAAAAAACCCATTAATAAATAACCACCAAAAATTGTTAAACTAATTATATTTCTCCATTAACCCCAAGGAAGGTTATCAATTAATTTTAAAAGTAAACATAATGGTGTCTTAGGGATGTAACCCTCTCACAAACACTACATTTTGAAACAAAAAATGTTCGAAAGACTTCCAATATCTAGGAAAAACATAGATGTATGAAAATGAAACAATATAAAAACAATGAAAACTAAAGCCATGTAAGAAGATGTACGAAACACTAGTAGGGGGGGAGGGTAGTCATCTTGTTATCATCATGTAGACGGAAAAATTCGACATGCAAGACCATGGATGGCTAACATCCACTACTCGGCCTGTAGCATAGTGCTCACAAACTCCCACAACCAAACAAAAAACCCCCTTCCATACCATGAGGAAGGATTAGTACATTGCAAAAAAAGGGAGTAAATAAATATTATGTATCTAAAGGAGTCACAAATGAAAATGGATTACTGTAATGATGAGTCATATTCTTAAATCTCCACATAGTGCAAGAAAAATCCATCAAGAAAGGTATTTTGTATAAGGAAGAATATAGAAATGGTAACATTTGTTGTTGGAACTCAGAGTTAGGAATGTAGAAGGGGAGAAGGAAGAGAAGAAAGTCTCTTATTCATAAGTCATAGATCCGAACAAGAGATGTAGAGCCAAAGGAAGTAATGATGGTCGATGACTCTCTCATGTACGTTGTATATCATAGACATAAGAACTAAATAAGAATATGCATAACTGAAAGATGGAAATGAGGCCACAATTACATATAGTATGTTTGATATTGCAGACATAGGTCATAGAGTAAAACAAAAATTAAGAGAGTCGAAGATCTTGAATCGAAGACATAAGTCAGAAAACTGAAAATGTACACTTAGAGAAGTGAAGGACAATGAAATGAAAATACAAACCCAAAACCATTAGTCCATAGGGTGTCTGAACCCTACTCCCAGTTGTTGTGGACACCTTTTCTCCATCCACATACCCAAACAAATTCTCCTACAATTTTCATGGACATTGGTCAGAAAACAAATTAAAGGAAATATAATATAAATTAAATCCATCATAAAGTATAGGTCATGATAGAATGGTTATCGTGATAGATTCTATGTCCAATGGTCCTCACCACAACTAATCACATGAGTATAGTGTTGGGTGGGAACTACTAATATCTAAGTGTCATGCCAACGAAGAACCTCATAGAATGTGGACCATGTCGAGGTATCCATTGGTCAAATCTATGTATCGGGGGTGGAGCTGCCAACATAAGTAGAATAAGAGAGTGGTATAGCTAATAATTTATCAACACGAGACATCACCCAGTGACTTGGCAGATAGCGAGGTATTCAATCAAATAGGGGAATACAATCTCATCAATAATAACATGTCAATATAATGATAATTGATAGCTATGACCAGCACCAAGTGAAATTACATATAACGGTGGTTCCCCCGTCCCTATGCCTTTGCATGTATACATTAGGCATAGGCATAACAATATTGCATCTTAGGGTTTAATAAACACACAGATAGAATGGAAAATATATTATAAGTGAAGGTTTAAAATTGTGATAGAAATTTATTGAGTTTAGATTTCACTCCAAATATTGGAATTTATAGCTATAGTGTGATGAGATTTGAACAAGGGGACCTTATATCGTTAACCCATGCCAAGGTTGTACCTCTTAAGAAAACGTAATTTTTTTTAGAGGTTTGAGAGGTATCACAATGCCTCAAAATCATTGATAAAAAATATATATCTAAGAAGAGAGTTATTTACATAGAAAATGAAAGAAAAATGTTTATGGAGAAGTCAAATGAGTTTAACTTATTAATCAGACACTTAGATTCCATGAAAATTCAACAAAATTAGGATAAAAAATCAACATATTATAATTGTTAATGTGTAGGTTTTATCATTAGTATGTTAGATTCATGGGAGAAATTCTCTATAGATATTATTAGATCATATATGTATGATTATCAAATAAGGAAATAAAATAACTCTCAACTAGGAATCCTTTAGATCTAAATCCATTATTTAAATGAAGTCATCCTAAAAAAAAGGAAGAGAAATGGATTTCATGGTAGATTGAATTTTGAAAATAGATTACGAAGAGGAAATATTAAATGGGGTGATTGAAATGCAGCAAATAAAACCCATATAAATAAGGGCTATACTTTGTATAAAGAAGAAAAAAAATAGAATATTATTGTGGTGTTTATATGTTAACAATGAGGGTTAGGGAAAATAGATCTATATATTACTCACTCTTCTTTACTTCACCCATTCTATAATGAAGCATGTATTATAGACTTGGAATTGTATGGATCATAACATATGACTATCTATAGGGAGTTGATTGATTCCTATGAAGAGTTATATGTGGGAGGATATTATTAGGAGATGATATACACTATATGCAAATACATACACTGATAAATGACTCCTTCCAATAATATATATGTCAAAGCAAGAATCAAGTATTTACACATGTAGGTAGGCTAAACAATATCCTTGTTTTATTATCTAATGTAAAGGTCCACGTAATTGTATATAGAATATGCACAAGCTTGCGATAATTGAACTCATATTGGCTAAGGGAATCAAAATATGTATTCTTTAATAATTAGATGTTACTAATCATCTCGAGGTTTATATCAATGTTACAATAGTAGGTAAAATTCAAAAACCTAATCTAGAATATAAAATTGTTTATGTATTCTTGTTCTATCATAGGAGAATGTGGCACATGAATTAGAAAAATATATGAAAAATCTACTCATAAGTAGTAGTTAAATATTTGAATTTCAGATTTGATTCCTATGAGTTTTTTGAATTCTGAATGTGATCAGCGTGCACATGAAAGTGATGACTCAAAAATTCAAAACGGGGCCTCGTGAATGCATGGATGAGTTCACACATTTTTTTGGACATCCAATCTTAGAAAGTCACTGTCTTCAAACAAGATGTTATCTATGTTTCCAACTTGGCATGGCTAGGAATTCCCTAGGAATGTGCACATTCTTTGGACTCCAATAACATTGATGTACTCTATGAATGACCATGCATTCTTAATAAGAAATTTTATTTATGGGCCTTTGGCCCCATATTTTAACTAAATTGGTGCTCGTGACCATTATGTTAGTCATGGAGGAAATATATTACTTCTGTAAAAAACTTGAGTTCCATATTAGCACCATAAGTAATCTTCAAAGTCCTAGTACGAACTCTAAAAATGTTTTTTTTTTTTTTTCTAAAATTTGGCTTAAATTTGAGAAAAAAAAACTACATTAATACCCTAAATACAACCATTGTATTTAACTATGTGAAATTGTATAATATGGATCCTAATTACAACCTAAACCCACCATCTCAGAAATAGAATTTAGAAAAAAACAAATCATATCCAAGAACTAAAACATGAAAATGATGAAATTAATGCAACCTTAGCTACCATGAGGTCAATGATATAGGATATCGAAAAAATTAGAGATTCATTATGAGTCTCTCTTGCAAGGTCATTAAGATGAATATTATCTTCTGTTTCTAATGCCCAGAAATAGTTAACCAATATTTCTTATTATAAGTCTATAATGTATGAACACTAACAAATACAAAATTAGACACCTAGACATTACTAAAAATGATGTTTTGTCTTTGTTTGCTGGCCCAAGAGACAAGAATCTGATTCCAGTGACCTAAAACACATTTGTATGGACTGTTTCACCTACAATAATGTATATACAATTATAAGGATAAGTATTTTATGGTATTCATTAAACCTCCCTATAATAATAAGGTCGTAACTTTATACTTCTTCAAGAATTTGTCAGTATATTTTTTTCTAGGACTCCATGTCAGCTACTTTTACATGGAAGAATTCCAGATGGTGGGTTGTGGGTCTATGAAAGATAGATAAAATGCTAGGTCAAATCAGACACTAGGTCCTTCACCACTTATATAGTATCCAAACTTCCATAGTAAACATCTTCTAGTTATTCATACCATTTTTAAGACCTAGATGGTGCTAGGTTCATTGGCTTGTGCACGAGTACAATATGGAAACTTTGTGACATCATCACACAAGGAGCTACCATAAAATAATATTTCAAGTGTGTAAGACTCTCTAACCCTATAGAAAGGATTTAGTAACAAAGGCCAAATGGAAGCTCACTTATGCCCCACATATGTACTAGTTGGAGGCATACTTATTATGGCTTGATGAAGGGTAGTAGGAAAAATCATATTCGGGAGGAGATTATTATACCAACCATATTTACAATACTCATTATATATATATATATATATATATATATATATATATATATATATATTATTTTGTATTTTATTTATATATCATATTATATTGTGATTGGAGTTGCTATGCCTTGTATCACTCATCGAAACCATATGGATGCATCAATGATAACTTCACCTATCAATGCTATGCTCGATGTCTCTTGTTAATTAGGTGCACCACACATCTACACACGATAAATTTCAAATATCCATCCTTGCAAACATTTTGATATGTTTTTAGTATATAACATTGATTCTTTTAGCATTTAGTATAATTTTAGTGTTCATTTAATGTTTTTAGATATTAAGGTAATTAAAAGGGAGGAATGAGGTCCACCTAGGTAGGGCATATATTCCACTTCTTAGGAATCATATGTCAAATTATGATTTTCTTAAATATTTAGTTTTTTATCTTATTTTGGTTTAATAATTTAAATGTTATAAATGTATAGGTAGGTTCCTCCATTTTTTAAGTTCTCTGATCTATCTCATTGACATCATTCACTACCATCTGATGTTCACACACCCATTGTCCACTATTGTCATGACATTTCTCTGATATTTGGAATCAATATTACCTCAACAATGAAACTTCTTCACTAGTACAATCCATCTTTGTTTATCATCAAGTACCTCCACAACATATTTTTTCCCACATACCCATAGTGGCTACATCCATAAATCATTCCATAGTCTCCGAGCATATTTTAGAGCCTAGTGATTCAACTAAAAGTGAATCTCCATCATACAGAGATAAATTCATCATGAGATCACTAAAAAATATTTACTTTTTCATAACGAATTTAATTCACTCTTGTAATTTTTCATTTAAATTGTATGCTCCAATTATTATGCCTATTGCACGATCTTATTGCTAAGAGATTGGCGATGCAAGGTAGGATTACACCCTCCTAACCGATTATAAAATTTTCAGGGAATTTTATGGGATTTAATTATAATTTTTTATTTTTAATATGTTTAACTTATTGTGGAAGAAAATATAATTAGAATTTTGTTACATTGTGTAGTCCCAAGAGAGATTAAGCACGCCATAAAAGAAGAAAAGTAAGGCTCTTTCTTCAAATGAGATGAGTAATATTGACTTATAGGATCCAAATGATGACACTGAGCGTGGAATTGGTAGATAAGTTACCATGAGACCCATCTTTTATATATGAAATCATATACCATGAATTCATGATTGGGCATGAGATGTCATTTGTATAATAGATTCGTTTTCTATATAGGTCACAATATCCCATACTTCCATGTTTAGGCATGAGGTTTCACTTTGGATATTTTCCACATTGTGAATTTGTTCATAAATGTGCATTTTAGAAGATTTTGAGTGTCTGTCTATGCCTGTGTGTGTATTTCGTGCTAATTTTTCTATGAATTTAAGAGTTTCTTTATTTTACATTGAAGCGTTAGATTGCTTTGTTGAAATAACATATATGAAGTGAAGAATATGGAATGTTATGTTGTTGTAGGTGTTAATATTGGTGTTTTAAATACATGTAAGCTAGGAATATTTGTAGTTATTCATGACTTTTATTATCCCAAACAAATTGCAATAATTTTTATCCATTAGGGAGAAGTTCTCGAAGTGCATACCAAATCTGAAAATCACTTTACTACAATAATTCTAGTAATAGAAATAATTTTTTTATCTTAAAGTTATATATATAATTACTTAATAATATTTACGTTTTGTTATATAAAATCATCATGAATGATAAATATTTGAAACTATTTGATCATAAATACAATGCAAAAAGAAAAATCAAGTTTTCAATCACATAATTCTGGAAACCAATGTTCTTTAAAATATCCACACACACACACACACACACACACCCACACACACATATATATTAGAAATCAAACAATTGTGAACAAATATATTAAAAAATTGGTATAATATCTAGCTCTCCAAATTGTAGAAAGAAAAAATCATGAAAATCATATGCACCACCGAATATCCATAACAAACTAGCATCAACAACAATAACTCCTCCCTTTGCTACAATAAGTTTCCTCATAAATTTTGTTCACATGAGCATTTTTTTATCCCTTAGATTTGTTGAACACTAGCCATTTTGAAACAAACAAATCCATGGAAACAAAACTCCAATGATAGTCTCCACATATAGTTGTCCATCCTAGGATTTTTGTACTAAAATCCTTGGCCTTCAACTCTTACACCAACATAAATAAAAAAATATCCATGGAACATCATGAAAGATATAATAACTAACATTTACTTCAAGAAACGCATTACAACATTCCAAATACTCATCAATTTCATCTTACCATGATATTTCCCTAGCTATGCATCCTATAGGAACAAGATTTTAAAATCACTCAAGATGTTATATCTATTGTCTATGTATTCTACGAGGTTAGAAAATATAGTATTATAACAAGATCCATCATAGTAATCATCATCAATCACACCAACTACATATTCATATCTAGGGTCTAGATTCATAGCATAAACCCTAATATCACACGAGCAAACAAAATATAGATAGAAAATATCTCCATGAAACCTACAATTCATCTATATCTCCTCTTTTCTTATTATAGTGTTTTTTTATGTACCGTAGTGTCATAATACTAGGATTTCCTCATGAGCCTAACATCTTCTCTATACAAGGCTTCTCTAAGAATTCTCTAATAAAAAATACACAAAAAATCTATCCTATCATATATACAATAGGTAAGGGATGATAACATAATAATGACATAATTACATACAAGTGAAGCATCCTCCAAGAATGAGCCTCCTTGGGATCAACTCTTGTCTCTGAAGATGGTGCTCTCTCTAACTAGTTGGTATTCCAAAGATTCCTTTTCCATGGTTTTCTATCCAAGTTTCCTCATTCAATATTATTATCCTCTAAATAGGCACAATATGTCCCCTAACATTATTTTCATTTTATTACTAGATTTAGAACCGCACTTGAAAACATTAAGAAGCCTCCATTGTATTGGGAAACTAAATTATTTTAAAAGATGCTTATATTTTCACATAACATTACCATTCACGTTAGAAAATTATATTTCCATCAGCTAGATATATTTGGCAATAGCTACTAAAGTAAATGTACAAGAAGTCCTTGGGGTTTGAGATGGGGACTATGACACTTTTCATCACTCCCATTTAATAGTGAATTTCTTATTATTATTCTGAAAATATGATCATTAATGTAACATCATAAATAAATTAATAAGAATAACAAAAAATAAACCAGTTTACACATTTGAAATAAGGATCCTAGGTAGGTTCCTTAAAAATCCTGTCTTGTTGGTCTCGAGTCCTTAACACCGTTTTCGTGTGGGAATTTTTTTTTTCGTGAAATGTGTATAGGTGATACTCTTTAAGGTCTTATGAAAAATACAGAAGCAATAATTTTTTTATTATACTTTACTGACTAAAACCCTCGTCCCTCGCTTCAAAGATACTCAATTAATTATTTTCTATCCTATGGAAAACTAGGAGTTTGGGTGTCCATAACAATAATCTAGTGTTAGGATTCCAATTGAATTGAAAATAGTCTGATCCAAATCATCATTTTTATTTTATGGCCAATTGTATGTCCCTTTCTAGAAATTTTCACAAACATATTGAGAATTTTTTTTATAAATATAAAAAGAAGATAAGCTACAAAAATTAGATACACGAACTTTTGAAGTTATGATTGGTATATTCACATGAAAACACACTACCATAATCACTTGAGTAATTGTTTTGGAAAATCTAAAAATTACTTTGTTATTTACAAAATGAAATGCTAGCTCTAAATATCATCAAATAAGACTGTTTTTGGCATATGTTGTCACGGGAGAGGGGGGGATGGTACAATATGCTTCCTTTCTATAAATTTGCGCTAAGAGTCAAATGGAGATGACAAATGGTTTGAATCTCATTGCAAGTTCCAACTTCCTTGCAAGAGAAATTTTAGGACATATTGTGATTTTTTATTAGGGGTGTATAAGTACCAAACCATGCAACAAAAATGGGATTTATGAGAATAAACATTTTTTTTTGTCTATGGCCCATGCAAGCACACTACCAACAATTGTTTGAGCATTCATTTTGTAAAATGAAACAGTTGTGCAACTTTTGCATTTATCTGCACCGAAAAAAAATCATATACCTAAAGATACTCAAATCAATTAATTTTTAACCTACGTATTCATCACGTAGGGGGAGTTTTCCCTAGCTATAACCCAAAATTAGGAGTCTAATGGAACCAAGAATTTTCCCTTCCAAGTCATGATCTAAATTTTCTGGAAAGTTGCAACATGCTTCTTAGAGCCATTTAGGGACATATTGTAAATTTTTTCTAAGGGGTATGGAAACCAAACCATGAAGTAAAGAGATGTTTTATAAGCTCAAGAATTTATGTCATTATTCCACTTCAAACTTTTATAAAAATTCTAAACCACTATGTAATTTTTTTTTTATAATCAACATTACAGATAGCACCATAGGAGTTTATATGTCCTAACCATACTATGTTCATTAGGTTTCATTTTCCCCTTGAACTGAAACTTAATTTTTGTTTCTCTTAAGTGTTTTTTGCTAACCCTCTATAGGGTTGGATACCCGATACATTAATACCATACCCATGAAGGTTCTATAATTTTAATATTACCCTTAAGGGTTGAATACTTTTAAACTATCATCATTGTGAAAATGTCATTCTCATTGACTCCCGTTCTTGAGTTCTCAACTACATTAAGGTTGCATTTGTTGGTATATCTAAACAAATATCCCTACCATACTATAGACTTCATTTCATCTATCCATATCATATTTCTAGTCACATTTGTACCTAGTTCGTATAGTGCATGTGATATTGAAGCGTTGGTGCAATAAGGAAAGGGCACATCAGCCTAACCCACATGAATGCACAGGGACCTCTCAGTTTCTTCTACAGGCATGGTCAGATGGAGCATTAGCCAAATCTATGGTGGCTGATCATTTTTGTAATCCTAATTCCATACTGTCACTTGTATTCCCTTTTCCTTCTGAATTTTCCATGCATCATATTACCTCGTTAGGGTCTGGATACCTCCATGACCATTATGGAATGCTCATTGAAATTTGGCAATACAAATTTGCATGGCAGCCGAGATAATAAACAAGAAGTGGAAAGAGATTTACCTTCTTACTAAAATGTAGTGGTCTTTCCAACTTTATGAACTAGGGTTGGTTCATCTTACATATGGATTTTTATTTTACGAGAGGTGTGACTATCTTCAATTTCACCATTTGATTTCCATTTTATTTCTTTAATTTTTGACTACGATGGCCATCATTTTTTTTTTCATGAGTGACTTTCCTCTCCTACCAAGGTTTCATGTTCAAGGTTCTAATGGATCTAGTTGGAGTTCTCAATGCTGATTGTGGCTTCCTCGAAGTGAGTTGAGGTCACATATCTACATGCTACCTTTACTGTTCAGGTAATATGACATACTCTAAATAATTTTTTATTGAACGATTTTACATTTTATTGAATGAATTTCCAATTTTCCAATGCTACAGTTGATGAATCTCCACTCATTTCATACACAGTTGCCAATCTAGGTGAGATGTAATAATTTTAAATTTATGTTTCAGTTATGGTTTCGTATTAAAATTTATCCAAAATTCGAGTGTTTGGTCTAAGATTTTGTATGTGTAATAATGTTTCATAGGTGCCTACTCACTTCCTTACATATGTCGCATGAAAAACTCCTCGATGGATTATCGTGTTGAAACTATTTTGACCACGCATATCTAGGTCGATTCACATTTCTTGGTTGCCATGACACAGTCTCTTTTGTCGGATTCCTATACTGAGTTAATGGCTCCCTTTGATCCTGAATGGAGGATGGGTTTGAGACTTAAGTTATTTTATGTTTCATAGTGAGTATTTTTCAAAAACATGTCACTATCTATAATTCATATGGTGATGGTAGAGTTCTAATTGTAATTTCATCATTCTAGGAATAGGGTATATGGTATATCATAGTTCAGACAAATACATGACAGACAGGTTGCATCCATTTATTATATAAAGTTTGATTTATTAGAGTTCCTATCTTTATTTTGGGTGTAAGTATTTATCTAATTTATACTTAATTATGTTGCATGCTGTGAAATTTGGATTATTTACGAAGATAATTCTTGGTTTGTCCTACGAGTATGTTGCATGGTGAATACTATGTTCTATTATTTAGTTATAGAGTAAGGTCTATAATCAAAAGATTTATTGGTAAAAATATTTACATATATTAGATGAAAAATATAATTCCTTTCTATCGACTTGGTATTCGATTATTCCACCCTTAATTCTACGAAAAAATCCTCTCAGTACATTAACTAGTTTCAAGATGGGCTTTGGATTTTTGTTCAATTCTATATAGAATGCTAAGACTGAAGCATATACAATTATTCTTTGATATAGGCTTGGAATTTAGTGAATTTAAATTCATCATTTTTCCGGAAAACAAATATATGCTACCATATCAGAAAAACCCTTACTTTCAATGAAATTAATGATTAAGAAAAGTAGCAGAGAAACTTTTGTTTGCGAAAGATCATAGCCTATCTATATGTGTGCTCATATCTCTTTTCTGAAATATAGATTTCATTGGGTATGTTTCCCAATTATGTTATTCACCACGCTGATTAACATAGGTAATTTATTACCATTCCTTTACATATTTAGAATAATTGTCTCCAATACCAAATTCTTGGTATGGGTATTATTGTCACCTTGTGAATATCTATATTTGACATACATTTTGAAATTAATTAATCTCAGTAAAGGATATAGTTCATCTAAGTAATTTTCACCCAGATAATAAAATCAATCTATATCACTCCTATTACTCCCGAGAATACAAGGTATTCTCTCAAATTGATTAAATTACTATACCAGAAGATTTTTACACCTATAATTTATATCCCCAAACAGAGAATATCATTATTATTTATCGATACAATATTCATCAGAATATGTATTATATATTTTGATAAATTCCAATTCAAATTCCTCGCCTTTCTATTTATAAACATAGCTTTACTATATATGAACGATCACAAATTCCAATGGAAAAAATCAATAACAAATTAATATGTGTTGAAAAATTATGAAAACAAAAACTGTAGTGAAAACATTACACATAAATCCAAGTAATCATATAGTTCTAGGAAACAATATAAAATCAAGATGTCGATTTCTGAACCAGAATCACAGTCGTAAAATTTTACTTAATGAGCACACTTGTCACCCATCCATAAATTGCACCTCTAGCTCCCCCTGAGCTCACAATACTTGCTTTAAAGATAAAAAACTGTTGTTGGAAATTTCTTAGGTATTTTCATACCTTTCTCTCATCCTGGATGTTTCTTTTAGAGGTGTATCACTCTTGTGGTTTTTCCACACCCACTTGCCTAGGATATTCCTTAAAAGCTCACTTTAATATCCCACAATGTTTTATGCTTATTTCCACTTAGTATATTTCCCCAACTAAGAAAATTAATGAATATTTCTCTCCCATCCATTAAGTTTATCCAAAAAATCATCTTGAAATATATTTCATGGAATAATTATTTTAGGCAAGAATCTCGTCTTCAAATGTCTCATTCATTACTACCTCAATTTCATATTTTTATTAAAAACAAATACTCATTTACATAAAAAATTTCGTGTATCTAAAAATTTCTATTCCATTCCTTCCGAAATAATTTAGTCTTTAATAATAATAAAATAATACAGAATAATTACAATTACAGAACAATTATAATGACAGATGGGTATTACATCCTCCCCCCCTTTTATTCACAACATCCTCGGTGTTTATGTTTCAATTTTATCCTTTTGAAATAGTGTTAGATAAATTATTTCCATTTCATCTTCTCATTCGCATGTAGCCTCTTCGGGAGTAAAGTGATTCCATTGCACTTTAACCTGAATGAAAACTCAATTTTAGAGGTAGATCTCTTTCTCGTGGAGGATACAAAGAGGTTTGACCATAAAGTATCCTTCGGATTTCAGGTCTAGTGTAACGTCTCTCAACTTCTACACCCAATTATTTTTTTTTTCATAAGGTCAACTCTGATCATGTAACTGATACCTGTGAAATCAAAACTCTCTTTCTCTATTTAATTTCAATAGACTATTATTAAACATGATTTATATGTTTAATTCTATTCTCCTTTGTATCTGAATCTCCATAGAGTGAACCATATAACAGTTTGTTCATAAATCTCCTTGTTATGATAACCCTTATACTTTGTCATTAAATCCTTCAATTTACTTCTTATATATATATATATATATATGCCTTCCACAATATATATATAATACAATTCCATCATATATATCTACATATGAAATCCACTATACATATATAATCCATCGCCTATATAATTTTCACCATATATTTATACAACGATGCTTTTGATTGTTAAATTGGAGATTCCATTTATTTTAATTTGGTTATAAATGTTCCCCTCTATGATTTATATTCCCGGAAATATGGTACCTACCCCACAAACTTTATATTGTGGTTTTCGTTTAAATGGATTTGTATCTTCTACACGCATCCGTTTAAACTTTTACAGGTGCGGCGGGATGTGAATCGATTTGTTTTCATGTTTTTCTCATACATTTGCGTCTACTATCCTGACATAACTATGCCTCAATGTTTAATGGTCGCTCGTAGCTCCCACCTGGAATCGTATGTTGACGTGATGTTATGGTTAAAGGGGATTTTCTCGGGCACACCTCGAGATTGGTCTGACATTTTTGGCTCATGTTTTTGTTACGGATCATAATTGTCTAGACTACACTCCTAGGGTTTCAGTACATCGTAGTTAATTTCATATTAAACTTCTGGGGTACCATGGCGATTTTACCCCAGATTTGCTATGATGACTGCTTGTCTCGATCCTTTTGGCTAGTAGCGCGAACCCACGATGGTAGGGATCGGTTGCCACGCGTAGGGTGGAGATGAACTTCAGATTGGGTTTATTTGTAACGAATCCTTCATTTCATGCTTCATTTTGCTATGCATTCCTGAGTCTGTACGCAGTTGCCTCTGCAACTAAACGTATTTTCTCAGCTAAGAGGCGTTTCGCTTCCTCTAATGCGGTGTATTCACGCTGGCTTTAGGTAAATTGTTTTTTTTTCAATTTCATTTATCGCTTACTATAAATCGAAAGGGTTTCACGACTTGGCTAGTTTTTAATATGACTTCGTTTCCTCCTATGTCTAATCGATCTCGTGGTTTCAATATAATTCATAAGTTCATACCAATATTCGTGATGTTATTTTTTTCAATCCTTACACTCCTTCTAACTATCGTTTGCAGTTGTTGTTGAGACTATTCCCTTCCTGGATTCGTTACTCTACATTGGACCTCATGGTTTTTATTTCTATTTTTCAACAGGAGCCAGGGTTACGGCGGCGATGGGTATAACGCCCACCCTCCATCTCTATGTCTCGGCGCTGGCATTTTTACTCTCTCCACACCGTTCTAACCATTGATTAGGTATAAGCTCAGTTATCAGATCATTGAAATCACGTTGTAGTTCCTTATACGATTTGTTTATGTTTTTCTGTATACCGCAGAGGCTCTTAACTCATATACTAATATACTATTTCTCTTGTTACCCTCGCTAGGTAGCCTATCGGTGACATCTCGTCATTACAGGTGATGTATTTTCCTCCCGTTAATTTGAACCGATTTTTCCATTTGTTTAGTTGGCATTCTACTAATCCTTCTCTTGATGTTATCCACAGGTAGGTTTCGTGTGTTAGATCTGGGGTTCGGCGTTCCTTCCAATCATTCTGAATGCTCCTAATAAATGGTTTCGATATGATTACAGGTCGGTAACCCAACGTTCGATCGAGAATTTATTTCCGTGGCTTAATCAATCCACATTGAAAATAAATTTAGCCCGTACCTTTGAGACTTTGATTCCTCTGTTTTATCGATGGAAATTGATTTTCCATAAGCACTGTTAATATACTATTTTTGTAAAACCCACAAAGTGCCATACTTTCTGGTCTTCGATGGTCGTGTTACTTGAATTAATTCTCGTCATGCAAATTTGAATTCTCTGTTCTCACAGTTTCCATGAATGTATTTATATGTATATCTTCTCTCTTTTCTCTTATACGATTTATGATTTCAGAGTTAAAAGAGCTCCATCTCTACTAGTATGAATGAAATGATTCTGTTGTGGTTATTCTTATAATAATGTTTGAGTTTAAAATTCCACAATATTCCCTTTTAATATTAGGGGAATTTTTGGAAATTTTTATTCTTCTTCTACAAGGTTTATAATAAATATCCCCCAATCATTGTTAAATTCTTTTCTTACTTGGTAACTTTGGAGCTTCAGATTTTGAGGAGTAAGTTCACTCCCTGGCTATGATTTTATTTAACCAATTTACTCCCTATATTATCTCTGTCCATCATTAATGTCAGCTGTCACTGTGTATATATTGTATTTCCAATTTAGCTATGTATATTTAGAATGTCACTTCATAGCATGATTTAACAACAGGTACAATATTTCTATTGCATACCAAAATTTTCTTCTCCTCCTCTATTTCTGTCTTCAAAATTTTATATGCAAAATGTCAACTTACATAATCCTAATGAGTGAAGTTCACAAGAACAGCCAAGTAAAGCAATAAATATATGTTATGTTATGTTGATAGTAGTGTGATAGGCAAGAGTTTTCCTGACAGGTTTGACTATCATTTTATCTGAACTAACTTAGATATTTTTGCATCTTTCACACTGAATATCCCACTCTGATTGAATGCACAGACTTGTTTTTTTTTTTCTCAGAGTTATATATATTTTTGTTTTATTTCAGGATTTCATTTCTATTTATCTGGATGTTCACCTTCAAATTAAGATAACAGTTAACTGGCAATAACACAGTTAATATTTCTGCATTCTAAAAACAGATTAAAGTTACAAAATAAAATTTATGAGATAACATAATCTCCAGATTTAAACCAGGGTTGGTTTAGAGTTTCTGGCTGATTGGTCCTCATTTTTATGGTTCCTACAACTAGGCAGAACTGAAAGAGTTTAATTGCTCTACTATTCTGTAAATGTATGGAACATCAACACAAAATAAAATAGTTATTAATCATTAACTCTTACACAACAACAGATAATCTAAATCAATCATAACACTGTGAGCATACCCCTTTGGTAGTTGACCAATCCTCCCAACCTTAGAGTCCCTCTATATCCCAGACTCACCCCCGAGCTGATACCATCTCCAGAACAGACCAACCTCTAATCTGTTTAGGAGTAGCTTATTTAAGCTGTTGTTCCCCAAAGCCTGTTTCTAATTCTGCATCCATAATATCAGGATGCTTTTCTTCCTGTTTTCCTAGGCTTCCCAATTTAGGGAATTTTTAAAGCTGCTTTATGTTTTTCCCATCTTTTGACCTCTTCCCAACTACTCTCCACATCATTGGGGAAACTAGATTTTCCTCAAAATATAATTTAGAAATTCTTTCAAGGATTTTTGAAAGATTGTGGGGAAAGTATTTGCCTTTATCCATCCTCATGGATTTAGCAAGTGATCTCATAATTCTCTTTTTTGGTCAATCTGCTCAGTTATTTTATTCATTTTCTCAAATTAAATTTTTAATTACATCCACAAAATACTTGTCCTTTGGGGTCCACTCCCCTTAGGATTTAAGTTCAAATGTCTAGTTTTTTTGAATTTGAAACACATAAACTAGGGGTGTTACATATTCCCCCTCTGAAAGCAAACACCGTCCTTGGTGTTGTTACGTAACTACTAGAGTTCATTTTTCAAACAAAAATGGATATCTTTCCATGATGTCAGCTTATTTTTCCCAGGTAGCTTCTTCAGCAGTAAAGTGCTTCCACTGCACCTTTACTCTTGCTACCGTTCGATTCCTCAATTCAATTTCTTCCCGATCCAATATTTGAAGTGGTTCTGGCAGAAACTCCCCTTCTGGTTCCACCTGTACCACATTCCAATCAACTATGTGAGAAGCATCATGTATATATATTTTTAATAATGAAACATGAAACACATCATGAACTCTAACATGGGGTGGTCAGGCCAGCTTGTAAGCCATTGGTCCCACCCTTTCTAACACTTCAAAAGGACCACAATATCTAGCAACCAGTTTTGCACAACTTCCAGCATAAAGTGTGCTCTTTTTGGGTTTAATACGCAAGTACACATGCTCTCCCACTTTAAATTCCCGGTGTACTCTCTTCTTATGAGCATAATTTTTCTGGCGATCTTGTGCTGTCTTGATGTTTCTTTGTATCTGTTTAACAATTATTTCCATCTCTTGTAAGGCATCTGGTCCCAACACTAGTTTATCTTCTGGCTGGCTCCAGCTCAAAGGAGTACGACATCTACTTCCATAAAGTGCCTTAAACGGACTCCTCTTGATGGAGGATTGGTAGCTGTTATTATAGGAAAATTCAGCTAAATGCAAATAATCTTCCCACTTTGATGGCCTATCCATCACATACATTCTCAACATATCCTCCAAATTCTGATTAGTTCTCTCGGTTTGCCCGTCGGTCTGAGGGTGATAGGCAGTACTAAAATTCAGCTTAGTGCCCATACCTCCAAATAGACCTTTCCAAAAGGCTGCTGTGAACTTAGCATCTCTATCTGAAACAATCACCTTTGGGACCCCATGTAATCTTACTATCTCTTTTAAAAACACATATGCTACTTGGGCTATCCCAAAAGTAGACTTGACAGGTATGAAGTGTGCAGCTTTTGTTAAAGTGTCTACCACTACCATCACTGAATCGTGTTGGTATTTGGTTTTGGGTAACCCTGTTATAAATTCTATAGAAACTGTGTCCCATTTCCATTCTGCAATCGGAAAAGGGTTTAGAAGACCAGTAGGATGCTGATGTTCAACTTTAACTAGTTGACACTCCATACATCTAGCTAAATATTCTGCTACATCTCTTTTCATTCGTGAACAAAACAACTTCTTTTTCAAAGCTGTTAACATTTTCTGATATCCAGGATGCCCTGCATATGGCTGTTTGTGATATTCATCTAAAATATCCCTTTTTAAAGTTTCTACATTGGGGATATACAATCTATTTTTGTAGCAGATCAGCCCTTTTTGGTTTTGAGTGAAATCAGTATTCTCCTTCTTTAGTAGTTTCAACAGTAGTGTTTCATAATTTGGATCCTGGTCTGCTGCTTGCTTCACTAATTCCTCTATGTCAGACTGGGCACTACTTCCAACGCTGTTTATATTTTGACAAGCATTTCTACTTAAGGCATCAGCAATTTTATTTTCTTTCCCCTTGATATGTTTTATGTCCATATCAAATTCACTTAGAAAAGACATCCATCTGGCTTGTCTTGCATTCAAATCAGTTTGGGAAAAGAAATATTTGAGACTAATATGATCAGTCATCAATGTAAATTTTTTTCGAAGGAGATAGTGTCGCCACATCTTCAAGGCATGAATAACAACAGCTAACTCTAAATCATAGGCACTATAGTTATATTCATGTATCTTCAATTTCTTAGACTCATATGCAATAACTGAGTTTTCCTGCAAAAGAACTCATCCCAACCCCTCTCTATAGGCATCCGTACACACAACAAATTCTTTATCAGGATCTGCAATCTTCAGTATAAGGGCTGTAGTAAGTTTTAGTTTTAATTGGTCAAAACTGTTTTGGCATTTTTTAGTCCACTCAAATTTGACACCCTTCCTTTGTAATGAGGTTATGGGATGTGCTATTGCAGAAAATATCTCCACAAATCTGGGATAATAACCTGCAATTCCCATGAATGACCTCACTGCTGAAACATTAGTTGGCACAGGCCATTCTTCAATAGCCTTTATCTTTTCAGGGTCGACTGCCAACCCTTGTTCAGAAATATTATGTCCCAAGTATTGGATCTTATCCTTATAGAATTCACACTTACTGAACTTGGCATATAACTGGTTTTCTTTCAAGGTTTGCAATACTATCCTCAAATGTTGTTGGTGTTCTTCCTCACTTTTTGAGTAAACTAAAATATCATTTATGAACACAAGTACGAATTTTTCCAAGTACTTATTTAACACACTGTTCATTAGGCACATAAAAGTGGCAAGGGTATTTTTCAAACCAAAAGGTAGGACTACAAATTTGTAGTGACCATACCTGGTTCGAAAGGTTGTTTTGATGATGTCTTCTTCTTTAATTCTAAGCTGGTGGTAACCAGTCCTTAAGTCAATCTTCGAAAAACCTGAAGCCCCTCTCACTTGGTCAAAAAGATCATCAATTCGGGGCAAGGGGTATCTGTTTTTAATGGTCAAGTTATTCAGTTGACGATAATCAATGCACATCCTAAAAGTTCCATCTTTTTTTTTCATGAACAGCACTGGTGCTCCCCAAGGAGACACAATCGGACTGATATAACCTTTATCTAACAATTCTTGCAATTGAATTTTTAGTTCCATGAGTTCAGGGGGACTCATTCGATAAGGGGCTCGGGAAACAGGTGTTGCTCCCGACACAAAATCGATTGAAAATTCGATATCTCTTTTGGAAGGATGATGAGGAATCTCATCTAGAAAGACTTCCTTAAACTCTCTTACTATTGGTAAAGCATCCAGCAAATTTTCTTCAGTTTTCTGTTCTATTTATTCTACATGTACTACATAAACTTGATGTCCTTTCCTAGCTGTTCTTTTTAATTGCAGTGCTGATATTTGTCTCACAGAAATGGGTTTTGGTTTCCGTTTGAGAATAAAAGGTTTCCCTCCTTTATCTACACAATTCAGGGTCTTATCCCAGCAGTTCATCAGGGCCTTCTTCTTTTCCAGCCAGTCCATTCCTATCAGCAAGTCATATGAACCTAACGGCAGAATGTTAAGATTTACTTCTGTTTGGAAATAATTTAACTTGATTGTTGTTCGGGGCAGTTTATGTGTTACCTTCCTCTTGGTTCCAGTGGCTAGCTGAACCAACCATGACTGCTGAAATTTTTCAGTTTTAAGATTACATTTTTCTACAATTTTTGGACTAATGTAACTCAAAGAAGCACCCGGATCAACCAGAACAGTAACAGAATGGTCAGAAATCTTACCCTCCATTTCAACCATGGTAGCTTGATGTTCTTCTTGTCGATTCTCCAAGGCTGCATTGATAGTGGGTATGTTTCTTGCTATGTCATTTACTGTGGTCGCTTCTCAGTCTCTCATAATCATCTGAATATTTCTGTGGGGACAATCCCTCAATAGATGGGGTTCTCCGCATCCCCAAAATTTCAAAGGTTCCCTCATTTTGACTATGTCCTCTTTCTTATTGTCTTCATCCATTTTTTTTGAAGCCACCTATGACTGAGCAGTTTGAATTTCTTTGGGTTTATTAAATTTCTTTCGCTGATGATCCCTGCCAAAATTCTTCAAATAAGCTGGTTTATGTTTCTTCCCTTTGTATTCATTCTTATTTACCCAGCTTTTCCCATGTTCATTTTTTCCTTTGAACTGTTGGTAACATAATCTAGCTTTCCTCACTGCCTCGTCCATAGTTTTTGGGTTATCGAACTTGATCTTCTCTTTGTATACAGCAGGCAAGCAGTTCAAAAAACTTTGTACCTTTTCCTTTTCTTCTCTAATATAAGGGACATATCTCAACAGATTGGTAAACTTGGTGAAAAACTCATCAATTGTGAGATGTCCCAATCTAAGTTCATGAAATTCCTTTGCTTTATCATCATAATACCGTTCATTTAAATAGCAGTTTTTGAACTTCACCTGCAAATCCTCCCAAGTAGCTATCTTTTCGTCAATGGCATGGACCATTTTCGTCTCCTCCCACCACAAGGTAGCTTTACCTTGCAGTTGGTAAACAGCTAATCTAGCTTTCAGATTACTTTCATATTCATAGACTTGAAAGTATTTAATCATGTTCAATAACTAGGCTTCCGCATCTTCCTCCTTCTCCCCATCATAGGAGGGATGTTTGATCTTTCAGAATTCCCCTTGTAATTCCTTTTTCTACTTATACTGATGCCTAACAGCGTTATTTTCCTTAGACTCATCAGTCTTCCTCTTTCCGGAACCTTCACCTTCTTAGCTGTTCCGTGAAGTTAGTTCTCTGATGAGTCTTTCCTGCTCCTCACTGGCTAATGACAACCTGTCATTTTGGCTTCTTAGCTCAGCCATTTCTCGTTGCAAACTGTGCAACATAGCCATCACTGGAGTGTTGGGATCTGGTGTGTTCTCTTCACCATGTAGATCAACATAAATTTCATCATTTCCAGCCATTGAAATTGTTTGTTTCAACACCACACTGTACATTAAACAACACAGATCAGTAAAAATAAAAAAATTTATGAATAAAAATTACAATGAGCACATAACAACAGTGACCACAACAACAACAACCCAGTGTTATGTAACATAAGCTTTGATACCATTTGTAACATCTCTCAACTTCTACACCCAAATTATTTTTTTTCATAAGGTCAGCTCTAATCATGTAACTGATACCTATGAAATCAAAACTCTCTTTCTCTATTTAATTTCAATACACTGTTATTAAACATGACTTATATGTTTAATTCTATTCTCCTTGTTATGCTAACCCTTATACTTTGTCATTAAATCCTTCAATTTACTTATTATATATATATATATATATATATATATATATATGCCTTCCACAATATATATATATATATATAATACAATTCCATCATATATATCTACATATGAAATCCACTATACATATATAATCCATCGCCTATATAATTTTCACCATATATTTATACAACGATGATTTTGATTATTAAATTGGAGATTCCATTTATTTTAATTTGGTTATAAATGTTCCCCTCTATTATTTATATTCTCGGAAATATGGTACTTACCCCCACGAACTTTATATTGTTCTTTTCGTTTAAATGGATTTGTATCTTCTACACGCATCCGTTTAAACTTGTACAGGTGTGGTGGGATGTGAATCGATTTGTTTTCATGTTGTTCTCATACATTTGCGTCTAATATCTTGACATAACTATGCCTCAATGTTTAATGGTGGCTCGTAGCTCCCACCTGGAATCGTATGTTGACGTGATGTTATGGTTAAATGGGATTTCCCCGCGCACACCTCGAGATTGGTCTGACGTTTTTGGCTCATGTTTTTGTTACGGATCATAATTGTCTGGACTACACTCCTAGGGTTTCAGTACATCGTAGTTAATTTCATATTAAATGTCTGGGGTACCATGATGATTTTACCCCGGATTTGCTATGATGACTGCTTGTCTCGATCCTTTCGGCTAGTAGAGCGAACCCACGCTGGTAGGCATCGGTTGCCACGTGTAGGGTGAAGATGAACTTCAGATTGGGTTTATTTGTAACGAATCCTTCATTTCATGCTTCATTTTTCTATGAATTCCTGAGTCACTACGCAGTTGCCTCTGCAGCTAAACGTATTTTCTCAGCCGAGAGGCATTTCGCTTCCTCTGATGCGGTGTATTCAAGCTGGCTTCAGGTAAATATTTTTTTTTTTAATTTCATTTATCGCTTACTATAAATCGAAAGGGTTTCACGACTCGGCTAGTTTTTAATATGACTGCGTCTCCTCCTATCTCTAATCGATCTTGTGGTTTCAATATAATTCATAAGTTCATACCAATATTCGTGATGTTATTTTTTTCAATCCTTAAGCTCCTTCTAACTATCGTTTGCAGTTGATGTTGAGACGATTCCCTTTCTGGATTCGTTACTCTACTTTGGACCTCACGGTTTTTATTTCTATTTTGTCAACAGGAGCCAGGGTTAGGGCGGCGATGGGTATAATGCCCACCCTCCATCTCTATGTCTCGGCGCTGGCATTTTTACTCTCTCCACGCCGTTCTAACTATTGCTTAGGTATAAGCTCAGATATCAGATCGTTGAAATCACGCTGTAGTTCCTTATACGATTGTTTTATGTTTTTTTGTATACCGCAGAGGCTCTTAATTCATATACTAATATACTATTTCGCTTGTTACCCTCGCTAGGTAGCCTATCGGTGACATCTCGTCATTACAGGCGATGTATTTTCCTCCCGTTAATTTGAACCGATTTTTCCATTTTTTTAGTTGGCATTCTACTAATCCTTCTCTTGATGTTATCCACAGGTAGGTTTCGTGTGTTAGATCTGGGGTTCGGCGTTCCTTCCAATCATTCCAAATGCTCCTAATAAATGGTTTCGATATGATTACAGGTCGGTAACCCAGCATTCAGTCGAGAATTTATTTCCGTGGCTTACTCAATCCACATTGAAAATAAATTTAGCCCGTACCTTTGAGACTTTGATTCCTCCGTTTTATCGATGGAAAGTGATTTTCCATAAGAACAGTTAATATAATATTTTTGCAAAAACCATGAAGTGCCATACTTTCTGGTCTTTGATGGTCATGTTACATGAATTAATTCTTGTCATGAAAATTTGAATTCTCTGTTCTCATAGTTTTCGTGAATGTATTTATATGTATATCTTCTCTCTTTTCTCTTATATGATTTATGATTTCGGAGTTAAAAGAGCTCCATCTCTACTAGTATGAATGAAATTATTCTATTGTGGTTATTCTTATAATAACGTTTGAGTTTAAAATTCCACAATCTTCCCTTTTAATACTAGGGGGATTTTTGGAAATTTTTATTCTGCTTCTACAGGGTTTATCATAAATATCCCCCAATCACTGTTAAATTCTTTTCTTACTTGGTAACTTTGGAGCTTCCGATTTTGAGGAGTAAGTTCACTCCCTAGCTATGATTTTATTTAACCAATTTACTCCCTAGATTATCTATGCCCATCATTAATGTCAGTTGTCACTGTGTATATATTGTATTTCCAATTTAGCTATGTATATTTAGAATGTCACTTCATAGCATGATTTAACAACAGGTACAATATTTCTATTGCATACCAAAATTTTCTTCTCCTCCTCTATTTCCATCTTCAAAATTTTATATGCAAAATGTCAACTTACATAATCCTAATGAGTGAAGTTCACAAGAACAGCCAAGTAAAGAAGTAGATCTATGTTATGTTATGCTAATACTAGTGTGACATGCAAGAGTTTTCCTGACAGGTTTCACTATCAGTTTATCTGAACTAACTTAGATATTTCTGCATCTTTCACACTGAATATGCCACTCTGATTGAATGCATAGACTTGTTTTTTTTTTCCTCAGAGTTATATATATTTTTGTCTTATTTCAGGATTTCGTTTCTGTTTATCTAGATGTTCACCTTCAAATTAAGATAACAGTTAACTGGCAATAACACAGTTAATATTTCTGCATTCTAAAAAAAGATTAAAGTTACAAAATAAAATTTATGAGATAACATAATCGTTCCTACAACTAGGCAGAACTGAAAGAGTTTAATTTCTCTACTATTCTATAAATGTATGGAACATCAGCACAAAATAAAACAGTTACTAATCATTAACTCTTACACAAAAACAGATAATTTAAATCAATGATAACACTGTGAGCATACCCATTTGGTAGTTGACCAGTCCTCCCAACCTTAGAGTCCCTCTATCTCCAGGACTCACCCCCGAGCTAAGACAACCTCCAGAACAGACCAGCCTCTAATCTGCTTAGGAGTAGCTTATTTAAGCTGTTGTTCCCCAAAGCCTGTTTCTAATTCTACATCTAGAATATCAGGATGCTTTTCTTCCTGTTTGCCTAGGCTTCCCAATTTAGGGAATTTTTAAAGCCGCTTTATGTTTTTCCCAGATTTTGACCTCTTCCCAACTACTCTCCACATCATTGGGGAAACTAGATTTTCCTCAAAATCTAATTTAGAAATTCTTTCAAGGATTTTTGAAAGATTGTGGGGAAAGTATTTTCCTCTATCCATCCTCATGGATTTAGCAAGTGATCTCATAATTCTCTTTTTTGGTCAATCTGCTCAAAGTTATTTTATTCATTTTCTCAAATTAAATATTTAATTACATCCACAAAATAGTTGTCCTTTGGGGTCCACTCCCCTTAGGATTTAGGTTCAAATGTCTAGTTTTTTTGAATTTCAAACACATAAACTAGGGGTGTTACATGTAGCAATTTCCAGTCAATAATGTGAGATTCATAATGTAGATATTTATTAAGTAAAGACACATGAAAGGCATTATGAATTTTAATGTGACACAGTAGTGCTAATCAATACAGTAGTTGTCCGAATCTATCCAAAATCTCAAATGGTCCACAAAATCATGGTGTCGTTTTCGAAAAGGTTCCCATTCTTAATGTACCTTTCCTGGGTTTTACTCTCAAATACACATGATCCATGATTTTGAACTCCCCGTTTCTCCTCTTTTTATCTGCATAAGGTTTTTTCTATTTTGTGTTGTTTTAATATTCCATTGAATTACTCATACTGTCTGTTGCATTTCCTACAATGCATCTAGCCTACGAAACAATATATCTTTTGATTGACTCCAACTGAGTCATGTATGAAATTTTTTTACATATAAGGCTTCAAAATGGGTCGTTTTATATCTGTTTGATTGTTTTTGTTGTAAGTAAACTCGACTAAATGTAGAAAGTCTTCAGATTTTGTGGGTATGTCCATGATATACATTTGGAGCATGTCTTCGAAAATCTGGTTGGTTCCCTCAGTTTGTGCATTTGTTGGAGGATGGTATGCAAGAGTGAAATTTAATTTAGTTCCCATGCCCCCAAGTAATTCCTTCAAAAATTTTGAGATAAATTTGACATATTTGTCAAATACTATCATCTGGAGGATACCGTGTAGCCGAAAAGTCTCTTTCATGAAAATGTGAGAAATTTGTGTCGTACCAAAAGTAGAATGTACTAGTATGAAGCGGGTTATCTTGCTTATGGTTTCCACCACCACCATGATTGAATCATGTTTTTTTTTTTCTTTGACAACCCTGTGACAAAGTATAAATGTAACAACCTTGTAACAACTTCCACTGAATTTTTTTATACTATACTTCACATAAATCAGTACTGGTCCTCTGAACATTATCTCTGCTACAAATAAATCTAATTCATATTTCTCCTTAATTGCATTCCATAATTCCACCTTCATCTTATGAAATATTATAATATTATTTTGTCGCCCTAATCGAATCCTTATTTTATTTGTCTTTATGCTATCACATTTATAACCACATCCATTATTTTCTGTTAATAGATATATACCATATAATTATCCCTTACCTCTAACACCTTATACTTCTAACTTGAATTATCTTTTATTATCTAATTAATTTAACTCACCATTACTATGCTCCTTACTTAATATGTGATATACCATTACCCTTAGCACATTCATAACGTAGGGATATTACATCTATCCTATCACCAACTTTGGAGGCATGCAATAAGGCTATGAACATATGAATGGTTTATGATATTAATTATTGTTCTATTTTAATATTCCCAACCTATTGAGTTGGCCCTCTGATAGGCCTCCATGTGGCCCATTCACGTGGGCTTCACATGGTCTTCTAGTACCTTTGAGATGCCACTTTTATGTGGTGGATATACTGTTGAGATTAACAATTGAGATCTCTTTGAAGAGACCCTAAGGGTTTCGAATACCCTTCCTGGTATCTCATTTGTCATTTATTCAATTGTCCTACCACCACTCTAGTCTCTAGAGGTCTCCTCCATGATAGGCATGTATTTTTTTTTCCACCGTGACAGTGGTCAATGCAACTGCCATTGTCAAGACTAGAGATCTATCATTACGCTACACCGTAGGGTTATTTGGTTCAACTACTGTGCATACATTACTTATTTTCCCCTGTTAATAATTTAGGAATTAGTGTTCATGGATGCTCAGGTTCGATTTTTCCTTTTAGTTTTTTTTCTTTTCTTTTTTCCTTTGAATTCTTAACAGTTTCAAAGGGTTGAACTAATCATGGTTTGTTTTCTGCAGTAGTAATAGCACTAAAATATTCCATTGACGGGTTATTAATCATGTATAAGGTAATTATGTTTATATATGTCTATGGTTCCTCGTTTACAACATTATATTATTCCAGGGTTAATACATTATCGATTTTATGTCTGCAGATGAAATTTTGTATCCTCTGCATGAAACTAAAAAAATTCTCAACATTTCGGCATGGCAATGGCTTCCCTCCCCCATTCCACTGCTTCAACCAAAATTTAATTTAGAGGTTGTTAATATGTGTCCCATCTCTGAACCACGAAGGCCTTTGGGGCCACATTCAAATATATTGTTCTCTGCATAAATTCGAAATGCATTAATTTAAGTATTAATCCTTTATTTTAATTCTAAAACCCCATTTTTTCTGTGTTATTGGCCTATGAGTCAGTTCACCATTTGCGAAACTTTGTTCTCATTTTCATATGACCCGAATTTAGTTGGATATTCTTTTGAAATTGATACCTTTGTTATTTTAAATGGACTTTTTGGTAACCTGCCCCCAATGTAGGGTATCTCTGTTTGGTGAAATTATATCTATTCACTTTATGTGTGAATTTTTCCATGGAACTACTGACGTAGCAACATTTGTAGTTTTTATTTTTATTTCTATGTAGGATAATACTATATTAGTCGTATTACTTTTCATTTATTTACTTCAGAATGGAGTTTTTAAGTCATTGGCATAATGGATTAACCACTGTGACTTTATGTCTTGCCTACTCTAATTTATGGGTGAATTTAAGTTATAATTTCATAACATTGTTCACATATTTATATTTAATTTCACATCCCTTTTCTGCTATTCCATTTAATTTCACAATTTATCTCATAGTTTGATATTCTGATTTAAAATTATGGGTTTTCCTTTTTATATCTGAGTTCTTTGTTTTGCTATAACTTACTTAGCTTACTTGAGACTGGAATTTTGCTGGTATTTTGATTTATGAATCAGGTATAGAAGTGGTTCTGCCCTCATCTTCATTGTTCGTAATATTTCCTTCCAGGTACATAATTTATAGCGTGATATTTTTATGGTTTTGTTCATATGTTGTTTTGAGACTGTGTGATTACTTATGAATTTTATCTCTTAATCCTCATGCTACATACAAGACTTCTTTAGTTGATACAATGTTTCTATTTATATTTTATCTTAATAATTCCTTTCTTGGATGTCTAGAGTTTTGTGAGTTATTTTTTCTATCTTCTATCCTTTTTCCTACATAGTACTCGTGTCTATGAGGCAGAGATAGGTAAAATTTCCATATTTTGGTATACATGCGTTAGGAAATTCTGGTTGTGACAGTGAGTACTTAATCCTATTTGTTCTTAACTTGACATGTTTAGAATGTTTAAATATTACTAAGGTTTTTAAATTTGTAATTTATTATTTTATCTCAATTGGTATATGTTTAATGCAAATACATACATTATATTCATTCATGTTTTCTTGTTTGTAAGGATTCTTAACATAATTGGTTTTTCATTATTTCTTCTTCATTATATTCAATTGAATTTTGATTTCTCCCCATATTGTTGTTGTAAAATATGATTGTGAAATATATTTTGAACTTCTTACACTCATATTGTAATTGTTCATAATTTTTCATCATTCACAAGGGTTTCTAAGCATAGTAGACATATAGATATTTTCCATGCCTTATTTCTCATTTAGTAACTACTAAAGTATGTGTAATATATCCTAAAATTCATACCCAGTCTCTTCACGAAGCCTACACTTATCGTGAGGTTTTCATCATACCTTCTACATTTTCAATTATTTTCTTATTTCTGCAATTCATAATTAACAAGTTATTTATTCCAGAATTTTTTAATTTATTCTTTCATTTAACTTTTTAAGTCTAAAATGGGTAACCTCTTACCCACATTCCTTCCTTCTTACTAACCCTGGAGTCACATGTATCAGTATGCATCTCCTTAAGGTTAGTTCCCTCCGAATTTGTTTCTAATTAATAATTCTTAATCATTATTCCATTGCATTAAATGTTCATCTTACTTAAAACTCTATTCATGTATACGTAGGTGAAGGATAGAGTTATCGAAGATTAGCTTCAAATAATACACTTTTATTTTCTTATGTATATATTGATATTCGTATATAGGAAGTAAAATGTTATTTGAGTTTACATTCTAATTTTAATCGGTTCTTCCTCAGGTTTGTCATCACCTTAACTAATTTAATAGTTCATTGGTCTCCTTCTCAACTGTAATTAACAAATAATCCCTCCTTTATTAGGTCAGTTGCGGCATTGTTCAGAATTTTAGGACATGTAACTAAATTCCCTAGCTTTGTGAAATTTATTTTAAGACCATACTGCTCTGAACATGATTACTTCTAGTTTTAATGTATAAATTCAAAAATGGTTGGAGTACTAAAATATTTATGTCACTGACTCTTTAAAGAGGATTGATAACTACATTTTATGTATATGAAGTTTGACAACTATTTATTTTTATGTTTCATATACTTTGAAGGTTTATCAAGATATTTATATACACATTTAATTCACATACATATTATTTGATTTGAATTATCCATTGATTTAATATATGGGTTTTGTTTGTATGAGTATAGTTATTGTTTGTTTCTATTACTTGTTGTAGTTTATATTAGCTTCTTTTAAATTGTTGTGATATGATATCTAGGATTACTACAGTGGTTTAAACCAGTATGTCTAATCTTGTATTACTTTCGACAATGGTTATATTAATACTAGTAAATACTTTACAAGTAGTTTTTGCTATTAAACTTATTAATAAACATAAGATTTAGACCACTTATTGGGTTTAGAGATTCTGACTGTTTATCTAATAAAAGTTCCTGAACACATGTAATAGGAATAGAGACTTAACTGTATTTAATTACAATTAATGATCTGTTAAATACAAATAGAAAAATGGACAATATACAATACACAAATGAATATTTACTTAACTATATAAAATAAATTCTAATATTCCCTTTACTAGAATAATTAGATAGTATCTATTCCTATTATCAGTAACCTATTTATAATTTCACATTCAATAGGAATCCTTAGTTTAAATAATTTTAAAATTCATGATATCCATATAGTAAAAAACCATAGGAATAACATACAGCTTGTGTAAAGACTGTTTTCCTCCCAACCACGAGTTTATTCCATAGCTCTCCCCCCGAGAAGAGACCTATTGTTCCCTAGTGTAGACAATCTTTTGTCACACTAGTGGTGGCTTGTTTAAGCCTTATTTCTCTCAGTCGATTTCCAGAAAGACGTTCCATTATTATGGGAATTTTTTTCCTATAGCCTAGGCTTTTCTTTGGTTTTTTTACACAAAATATGCTCTTAAAACTAAATTTTCCTCAGCCCTATTTTATTCCTACCACTTCTCAGTAAATTTCCACTTTATTAAGGATTTTATTAGATATTTTTCTCCCATCTAATAAAATTTATTTATGTAATTTTTCTCGAAGGATTTATAGAGAGTTTTAGGAAAGTCTTGGCATTCTTGTCCATCCTCATGGATACAAATTCCTGGTCTCCATTACTCTGTCTTTACATATTTATATTAATTCCTAAATTCTTTATTAATTTAAAAAATAACATGTCTGTACATAATTATTCTTCCGTAGGTTCACCTGAACCTTGGGCGTATTCAGTAACTATAAAATTGTAGGTAGGGGTATTACACTACATAAACTATTTCCCACTTCCATTCCAAGATAGGCAGTGAATTCAGCAACCCAGTAGGGTGTTGATGCTCCACCTTTATGTGCTACCATTCTAAAAAATTTGATAAATATTTAGCCACTTCTTTCTTCATTCTTGGCCAAATATATATATAAATATATATATATTTGTGACCATATTTGGGTACCTTGGATGTCCTGCATAAGGTTCCTTGGGATATTAATCAAGTATCAGTATTCTTAAGGAATTTACAGTATGGATATACATTCTTTTTTGTCAGGTAGAAATTTTTCAGAATTCTCTGTATAACGAGGGATATTAGTTTGCTATGATTTTTGCTGAATTTCTAAATATTTTGGAAAATTGGTGACGGAATTATTAATATTTTGTATGAAATTTGTATGAGCTTTGAAAAATGCGAACTCCATTAGATTATAAGCGTGTTTACTCAATGAATATGATATCTTTCTTTCATTCCCTTTTATTTGTTTTATGTTAAAATCAAACTCACTAAGAAATACCATCCACCTAGCTTGTCTAGCATTTAGATATCATTGGATAAACAAATAAATTTTCCTTATATGATTAGTTACCAAGGTTAAGTTCTTTCCTAAAAATAATTTCTCCACATTTTTAGAGCCTCAATGACCAAAACTAACTCTAGATCATATACAACATTATTTGTTTCATGGGTTTTCAACTCACTTGACTCAGGCTATTACAGAATTGTTTTGTAATAATACTCCCACTAACCCTTCCATGCAAGCATCTATGAAAACTATCGAAACTTTATTTGGATCTTCAAGTTTTAGAATGGGAGTTGTTGTGAGTAAATGTCTTAACTTGTAGAAACTCGGCTCACATTTTGTAGTCCATTCAAATTTTACTCCTTTTTTTCTGCAATGAAGTGATAGGATATGTGATTCTGGAAAACCATCTATAACCCTTCTATAATATCCTGTGAGTCAAATAAATGGCCAAAAAAAGACGCATCCTTTGGTATGGGTAAATTAACAATGGCTTTAACCTTTTCAGCATCAACTACTAGTCCTTCCCTAGAAATATCATGACTCAAGAACTGTATTTTTGTTTTGTAAAACTCAGATTTGTTGAATTTGTCATACAATTAATTTTCCCTTAAAATTTGCAGTACCAATTTTAAGTGTTGGTTATGATATTATTCATTTTCGGAATATACCAAAATGTCGTCAATAAATACTAGCAAAATTTTTTCTGAATACATGTTGGGTATACTTTTCATCAAGCACATAAAGGTTGTCTCGGCATTGGTAAGACCAAGTGGTAACACTACAAACTCGTAGTGTCGATATCTATTCCTAAAGGTTTTTTTATGAATATATTAACTTACGATCCTTAGTTGATGACATATTTTTTCTTAAATTTACTTTTTAAAATATTTTCATCCTCCTTACTTGATCAAATGGGTCATCAATACGTAAAAATGGGTACTTATTTTTGATTTTTTACTTGTTTAATTGTCAGTAATCGATACACATTATAAACGTGCCATCTTTTTTCTTAAAAAATAACATAGGTGACCCCCATGGTGACACACTACACGTAATGTATCCTTTATATAATATCTCTTGGAGTTTCATTTTCAATTCTGATAGCTCAGTTTGGTTCATCCGGTCAGGTTCTCTAGAGACTGGGGCTACACCAGGTTTCAAATAAAAATATATATATATATATATATGTATATATCCCTATGGGGTGTTAAACTGGGAATATCCTCTGGAAACACATCAAAAAATTGTTTAATAATTTGTAATGCATCTAAACTGGGCTCCTCTCCCTACTGATTTCCTTCTTCTACATGTACTAGATATAACTAACACTCATTCCATGCACTCTTTTTCATTTGTACAAAGAAAAATTGTGTAAAATATATGTGTTTTGGTATTCCCTGAATTATTGGACTCTGTCCTTGATGATATTTACACGTCACTGTTTTGGTTATATATTTTATAATAGCCCCCTCACTTTCTAGGTAGTCCATACCTTCTAGTATATCATGGGATTGTAGGGGAAGTAAATTCAAATTCAATGTTGTGGAATAGAAATTTAAATTAAGAGGACATTCCCTTACTTTATTGGTGGCCCTTCTCTTGGTACATGTTTCTAATTGTACCATCCATGCAGTTTTATATTTTTCAGCTTCAATTTCACATTTTCCTACCAATTGTGGGCCAATGTAACTTAAACTAGCCCCTGGATCAATTAAAATAGAAATGGTTTCGTTTGTGATTGTAACTTCTACCTCGATCATTTTCAATTGATGTTCAACTTGTCAATCCTCCAAGGCATCGATTATTCTGGGAATATTTCTAGCAATGTCATTCATAGTAGGGACTTCATGAACAACTTAAATATTCTGAAAAAATTAGGGATTAGGTGGAAAATCCTTCAACATATGAGGTTCACCACATCCCCAACACTTCAGTGGCTCTCTCTCCTTACCCCCGCCAATTTTTGTTCCATCCAACTTCATGGGTTTTGATCCAACTTGAGAGTGTTTCAGCTGAGTTGTATTCCCCTTGCTAAACATTTTCCATTGATGGTTCTTCCCAAAATTTTTCATGTAACTAGATTTATGTCATTTTTCTCCTATTACATGTTTAGGTTTGTCAATATTTTACCAAAAAATAGTGTTTTCTCTCTTATTTCTGAATTTCTGGTAACAGAGCCTGACCTTCCTTATAGTTTCATCCGTCATCTTCAGATTGTCAAACTTAATCTACTCCTAGTACATTGTAGGCAAACAATTCATAGATTGTTGCACCTTGGCTTTTTCCCCTTTAATATAAGTGATTGGTGATTTTTGCCACAAATTCATCCATCGTACGATTCCCGAGCCTTAATTCATGGAACTCTTTGGCATGATCATTATAGTAATGATCACTTAAGTATCTATCTTTGAAATACTTCTATAATTCCTCCAAAATTATTGTTTTTTCCTCCATTAGTTGTACAATTTTGGCTTTGTCCCACGAGAGAGAAGATTTACCTTGTGGCTAGTAAATGGCCAATCTGGCCTTGAATTTTCTCTCATATACATAGACTTTAAAATATTTAGTCATATTTAGTAATCTTGCCTCTCCGTCCTCCTCCTTCTCTCCATTAGGAGTAGGGGGCTTAATATTACTAACATCCCCTTGCAATTTTGTTTGTTTCTTTTTCTTCAAACCACTAGGAAATGTTCTATTAGAATCCCCCCAACTCTTAGATCTATTAGATTTTGTGCCTTGTTTGGTTCCCTTCACTATCTAAGCTTCCACTATTTTATTACTAGATTTTCTAATCATCACCCTAATCATTCTTTCATATTCCTCGATGGCCTTTAGCAATCACTCATTGTTGCTCCTCAAATATGCAAATTGATGCTACAAATTTTTTATCACGTCGATGAACTCGATATTTCTTGGGTTAGCCCCCTCTCCCAACTGATATTATAGATCTACAACTTTTGTCATATTTGAAGCCTCCTAAGCCATTTTTCTTGTTGTAATCAAGTCACCCATTTACCTTCAAATGACATGATTAAAGTTCAGTCTGACATATATGACTTATTATTTTAAGTTACACACTATTGTTTATTTGTTTTGTATTGGTCCTAGGAGCAGTCGTGATACTGGACTCTGATAACATTTTCCATTATTCCACTTCCAAGACTTATAAATATTCACTAATACTATCTATTTTTTTTTATAATCAACGTTACACATAACACCCGAGGATTTTATATTTCCTAAGCATACTATGTTCATTGGGTCTCATTTTTCTCTTGAACCGAAATTTTATTTTTTCTTTGTTTTCATTATTTTATATTAACCTTAACTAAGGTTGGTTACCCCATATTTTAATAACATACTCATGAAGGTTGTATAATTTTCATATTATCCATAAGGATTGAAAAATTTTAAACTATCATCATTTTGAAAATGTCGTTCTCGTTGGTGCACTTTTGTTCCTGAGTTCTTAGCAACACTAAGGTTGCATTTGTTGGCATGTGTAAATAAATATCCCTACCTTACCCTAGAATTCATGCCCTTTTTCCATATCATATATCTTGTCACCTTTGTACTTAGATCGCATATCACATGTGATATTCAAACGGTGCCACAATCAGGCAAGGGAACATTATCCTGGCCCACATGGAATCATAGGGACCTATTATTCCCTTCTACATGAATTTTTAGATGCAGGATTAGTGAAATCAACGGTGGTTGATCATTCTTGTAACTCGAATTCCATACCACCATTGATATTCTGTTTTCCTATTGAATTTTTCATGCATCATCCTACTTGGTTAGGGTCTCAACACCTCCATGACCATTATGGCATTCTCTTGGGCATTTGACAATGCGACTTTTCATGGCAGGTAGGGTAATGCCTAGGCAGTGGAAAGAGCTTCGCCTTCTTACAAATTAATTAAATTACTTTACCAGAAGAGTTTTACTCTAAATTTCATTTTACCTATAATCTCTATCCCCTACCACATAGTATCATTATTATTTCTCAATACAATATTCATCACAATATGTATTATATATTTTGATAAATAACATTTTAACATCCTCCCTTTTCTATTTATAAACTTTAATTTACCAACTATGAACAATCACAGAGTTCAATGTCAAAATTCAATAACGTAATTAATCTATGTTGAACAATTATGAAAATCATAGTTCTAGTGAAAAAATTAGACATACATCTAAGTAATCATATATTTGTAGGAAACAACATAAAATTAAGATACCAATTTCCAACCTGTACCACAGTCGTAAAATAATACTAATGAGCACACTATCCATCCAACCATGAACTGCACCTCGAGTTCACCATGAGCTTGGAATTCTTTCCTGAAATATCAACAAACTGTGTTGAAACTTTCTTAGGTATTTTCATACCTTTCTTGCATGTTGGATCTTTCATTTAACGATATCTCGCTTTTGTGGCTTTTCCACACCCACTTGCTTAAGTTTTCTTTAAAAGCTTGCTTTTATCTCCCATGATGTTTGTTCCTTATTCCCACTTAGCATATTTCCCCAACTAAGGAACATGATGAATCTCTCTCCCCCATCCATTACATTTATCCGGAACTTTATCTAGATTTTTTTTTCATGGAATAATTGTTTTAGAACGGAATCTCCTCTTCAAGTATCTCATGCATTAGTACCTCAATTTCATATTTTTATTAAAAACACATAATTATTTAGATAAATGTTTCCAGGTACCTAATGAATTTTCTACCATTCCTTCCGGCATACTTCAATCTTTAATAAAACAATTATCAAATAATTATAATTAAAGAAAAATTATAATGACAGAGGGGTATTAAAATTTCCATTTGGCTAAGTCCAATGTAGGAATACTTCAATGATTACCTGAGCAACAGTTTTCCAAAATTGAACTGCTTGTGAAAATTTGGAATTGATCTCTATTTACAAAACCCTTAGCAACGAAGATCCTCAAATAAATTATCCTTTTAGCGATGGAGTCATAGGTGGATAGTGTACATAGTTGTAATTTAGTGCTCGTAGTCTAAGTAAACTGTCATTTTAACCACAAGAATCCTAGTTCAAATTTTCTTTCTAGTTGCAATTTGGCTGCAAGTGCCATTTAGGGACATACTGTGGCTTTTGTGCATAAGACTAGAAAAATATTTATGCAATTTTAAGATCCTAGTTTTGTGCAATTTGAAGCCCTCGATTCTTGGAATTTAAAAACCTTACTAATGTTGAATGTGGAAACTCCAACATAGTGAGTTCACATTCGAATCCATGATTAAAAAAATTAATTAAACAAACCATGTTGACCTTCCATCATAATTTGGAAATATTTGTCAATGTTTTTTCAAGTGGAATTTAAAAATCATGGCAATGTAAAATTTGATGGAATAAAATTATTGTTTACATAATTGTGACTAATTTATACCCAATACACTGCAAGAGACATCCATATATTACACAGGTACGTGACATAATAAATTGATACCTCATAAGCAATGTACATAAGTGATGAGGATGATTACCGATATTCATTAAAATTTAATTTAATATTTATTATAATTTGTTATTAATTACAAAGATAATGATTACCAATATTTACTATAAATAATATTTATTCATACTTTTGAAAACATAAATAGTATTAATATCATAGAAGTAAATAGTTTATTTTTATTTTTTCATTTTGTTTACTTAGGAATATTCCATGCTTTTAGTACCTTGTTTCACCATAAAAATTATGAAAATGCATTTTCTTTTAATGATATTTCTCTTTCTCTTTTTTATCATTAAAATAAAATAATTTTAAATTTATTTTATTTTATTTTTTTCCATAAATTATACTTTATTTTTCTTCCTATTGAAAAACCTTATCATAATTTAGTAAGCAGTGAAAAAAGCCATCTCTAAATGCTAGTATACTAATTTCTATATAAAATATTAAAATACACACTATTTTTTATAATTATTTTATATTATAAAAATAAAATATTAAATATTTATTCATATCTTTTAATTTTTTCGTAAGAGTATACGTTCTCACACATCACATCTATGTATTTAATATAATATGTATTTTTTATAATTATTTATATTATAGTGATAAAATATTAAATATTTATTCATATCTTCTATTTTTGGGGCAGAGTATACGTTCTCACACATCACTTCTATGTATTTAATATATTTACATCTATATATTCCATTTATTACTTTTATGATAATTTGTTATAAAAACGACAAATAATTTGTCCCGAATAATCAACTTTTAGTTTCAGCGGAAGGTTTCGCTTTCTATATGCGCGTAATTAACTTTTAGTTTTAGGTAGAGTGGGCATTTATGTAGTCTCATTTTCAAATTGATTTTTATGTAGCGTTCTTATCGCATACGACTTAGAATTAAGATCGGGAAATTTTAATATCTTAATGGAGATTTGTCTGTCTGAAAGGGCACAAAGAGATAAGAAGTTAACTGTTCCTCGTCTAAAACTAGGGCATCAAATCTTGATATATATTCCTGTTGTCAGGTAGGCCATTTTCAGCCATGTGATTGATTGCACAACACATGTATATCAGTATTCTCCATACTCTCCTTCACGTTTAAATGTACGCCGTAGGTTTTAGTAGAACCCACGCGATGGAATTTGCACAGATCGATTCAACTGACCTACCATTCATGTATATAGCTGTGAAAATAATTGAATTATATTGTCAATCTGATATTTTACCTTGGAAAAATTGTGTAATATCATTAAAACTGATGATATTCTTTATGGGTCACAAATAGCTTTCGTGTTTTTTATTGATTATGGGTGGAGCTTCTGTATTTTTTATTGATTGCAGGGTGTTATTGCTAAGAGGTTGGAATGTATAGTACGAAGGCACCCTCCCTTAAATATAAATTATAATTTTTAATATGTAAAATCTATTGGGGGAATTTTTTTTTTAATGAGAATGTTGTTTTTCTAATTTAAGTAGAGATAAGCACACCACACAAGAAGAAAAGACAGGCTTAAGCACACCACACAAGAAGAAAAGACAGGCTCCTTATTTTAATGAGATGAGTAAGATTGAATTATAGTGTCCAAATATGACCATTGAGACCCATTTTGTATATATGACATCATATACTATGCATTCATGTCTAAGAATGATATGTCATATACTATAGATTTATGTTTAAGAATGATATGCCATTTCCACATTAGAGTCATTTTCTATATATGTCACAATATCCCATACTTCTATGTTTACTCATAAAGGTTTCATTTTGGATATTGTCCATATTGTGCATTTTTTTCTTAAATGTGCATTTGAAACTATTTGGAGTGTGTCGTATTTCATGGCACGTGTTCTATGAATTAGAAGTGTTAGATTCTTTCCTTGAAATAACAATTATGAAGTGAACACTATGACATGTTGTGTTGTTGGAGATGTTCACATTAGGGTATTAAATACATGTTAGCAAGTAATATTCCTAGTTATACATGAGGTTGATGATCCCAAGCAAATTGCAACAAGTTTTATCTATTAGGGAGAACTTCTCCAAGAGTATAGCAATTTTGAAAATCACTTTATTACAATAATTTTAGTAATAGAAATATGTTTCTTATGTTCAATTTCTATATATAATTACTAATTAATATTGATCTTATGTTATATCAAATAATTATGAATGATAAATATTTGAAATTACTTGAACATATAGAAAATGCAAGAAGGAAAAACAATTTTTCAACCACACGATTTTGGATAGTGTATATATATATATATATATATATATTAAACAAAATAAACATGAAAACACATATTACAAAATTCGTACAATATCTATCTCTCCTAATTGGTGCACGACAAAATAATGAAAACCCTAAGCACCACCAAAGATCCATAAAAAACTACCACCAACACCAAGAACTCCTCCCTTTGATAAAACAAGCTTATCTCACACATGCTCTTCACATTAGCATTGTTTTCTTCTTTTGCTGTTGCAAACAGTAGTCATGTTGCAACACATAAATTCATCGAAAGAAAACTCTAATTACAGTCTCCACATATACTTTTCCATCCTAGGATTTATATATTGAAATCCTTAGCCTTCAACTCTTACATCAGCATATATAACAACACCTCCATGGAACATCATGAAATATATATAAACCAAATTTTCCTCGAGGAAAGTCATCACACCATTCTCAAGACTCATTAATTTCATGTTACCATGATCTTTCCCTAGCCTTGTATCCCATAAGAACAAGGTTTTAAAATCACTCAATTTGTTATATCTAATCTGTATGTAGTCTACAAGGTTAGAAAATATAGTATTGCAACAAGATCCATCACAGTAATCATCATGAATCACACCAACTCATATTCTTCTTTAGATTCTAGAGTCATAGTGTAAACCCTACTATTAGATGAGAAAACCAAATATACACAAAACAAATCTCTCCATGAAACCTAAAAGTCATCTCTCTCTCACCTTTTCTTATTTTATGGTTTTGTTGTGTACCCTAGTGTCATACTACTAGGCTTCCCTCATTAGCCTAACATTTTCTCTGAACAAGGCTTCTCTAAGAATTCTCTAAGAAAAAATACACAACAACTCCATCCTCTCATATATACAATATGTAAGGGATTCTAACATAATAATGACATAATTCCATACAAGTGAAGCATCCTCAAAGCATGATCTTCCTTGGGATCAACACATATATTTGAATATCGTTCTTTGTCTAACAAGTTGGTATTCCAAAGCTTCCTCTTCCACGGTTTACTATCCAAGTCTCCTCATGCAATATTATTCTCCTCTCGCTATGTGCAATATGTTCCTAACATTACTTTCATTTGATTACTAGATTTAGAACCACACTTGAGGATATTTAGAAGCCTCAATTGTATTGGGAAACTAAATTAATTTACAAGATGCTTATATTTTCACACTGCACTACCATTCACATTAGAGAAATGTATTTTCAAAACTAGCTATATTTGACAGTAGCTACCCAGGTGTGTCTACCAAAAATACTTGGAGTTGGAGATGGGGAGTATGACGCTTTTAATTGCTCCCCTATAATAGTGGATTTGGTATTATTGTTTTTGATGATCATTAATGTACCATCTCAAATAACTTAATAATAATTTACAAATAACTACACCATTTTATGCGTTTGAAATAAGGATCTTAGGTAGGTTCCTTAGGAACCCTCTCCTATTGGTCGCTAGTCTTTAACACAATTTTTTTGTGGGTATTTATTTTCTTTTGAGAAATGTGTATAAGTGATATTCATTAAAGTTACTTCAAAAATCCATAATCAGTACAAAATTTTGATTATCCATTATTGACAAAACCCCTAGCTTTGAAGATACTCAATTAATTATTTTCTCCCCTATGGAAAACTAGGAGTTGGGGTTTCTATAACTCTCGTGTTAATATTCCAATGGAATCAACAATATGCCCATCCAAGTAACCATTTTAATTTTATAGCCAATTTCATCTATCTATCTAGAACTATTCAGGGACATATTGAGAAATTTTTTTATAGATATAAAAGCCAAGCTAAGCTACAAAAATGAGATCAATAAGCTTTACAAATTATGTTGGGTAAAGACCCTTGAAAGAAAACTACCATGATCGCTTGTGTAAATGTTTTGAAAAAACCAACCTTGCTTTCTTCTTTACTAAACGAAACCCTAGCTTTAAATATCCTCAAATAAATCCATTTTTGACGTATGGGGTCGACGATATGGGGTCGACGAGATGTTTCCATGCTATAAATTGGTGCTAATAGTCAAATGGAGCTAACCGATGGTTGAATTTCATGGAAAGTTCCAAGTTTCTCACAAGAGAAATTTTAGGACATATTGTGAATTGTTTCGGGTTATAAAGGCCAAACCATGGAACAAAACTGAGCTTTATGAGACTAGACATTTTCTATTGGCTATGCCCCATGCAAGAACACTACCCACAATTGTTTGAGCAAGCATTTTGGAAAATGAATCACTTGTGAAATTATTTTGCTAATCTTTGTTGAACACAATCATAGATCTAAAGATCCGGAAATAAATCAATTTTCAACCTATGGATTCATGGAATAGGGGGGTTGTCCCTAGCTATAACCCAAAATTAGGATTCTAATGAAAACAACAATTTTCTCATCTAAGTGTTGATTTGAATTATATGGCAAGTTGCAACATGCTTCTAAGAGCTATTTAGAACATATTATAATTTTTTTCTAGGGGGTATAGAAACCAAACTAGGAAAGAAAGACCAATTTTGTAAGCTCAAGCATTTCCATTTGGCTAAGGTCAATGTAGGAATACTACAATGATCGCCCAAGAAAGAGTTTTTGAAAATTACTTTGCTTGTGAAAATTTTGATTTATCTTTATTGAACACAACCTTAACTGTGAAGATCGTCATATAAATTATTATTTTAGTTATGGAGTCGTAGGTGGGGAGTGTAAATAGTTGTGAGTCGGTGACACCAATCCAACAAAACTGACAATGTTCCCATCGAAGTCCTAGTTCAAATTTTATTGCTAGTTGCAACTTGCATGAAATAGTCATTTAGGGACATATTGACACTTTTGTGCATAGAGGTGGTAAGATATTTATGCAATTTAAAGATCATAATTTTGTGCAATTTGAAAGCCCTAGATTGTTGGAAATTAAAAACCTTAGTATTGTGGAATGTGGAAACTCCAACAAATTGAGTACAAATTTGAATGCATCATTACACAATGTAATTAAACAAACCATGTTGACCTTCATTCACAATTTGAAAATATTTGTACATGATTATTAAAATGGAATTTGAAAATCCCCTCAATGTAAGATTTGATGGAATAGAATTGTTGTTTATAGCATTGTGACTAATTTCTACCCAACACACCATAAGAGTCATCTATTAGTTACAGACATATGTGACATAATTAAGTGATACCTCGTATGGAATGTATGTAATTCATGAGGATGATTACCAATATTTATTAAAACTTAATTTAATATTTATTATAATCTAGTCTTAATTATAAAGATAATGATTACAATTATTTACTATGAATAATTGTTATTTATACTTATCTAAAAAATAAATAATATTAATATCATAGAAGTAAATAGTTTACTTCTTTCACTTTTTTTTACAGGGAATATTTCAATGCCTTTAGTATCATGTTTCACCATGAAAATAATGAAAATGCATTTTCTTTTAATGATATTTTTTTTTTCAACTTTTATCTTTAAAAAAATTTATTTTAAATTAACTTTATTTTTAATTTTTGTCAAGTTATATTTTATTTTTCTTGATAGTGGGAAACCTTATCATAATTTATTTGTCAAACACACAATAAAGGGAATCATCTTTAGATGTTATCTACAAATACAAGTTGATTTACTATTATTATTCAAGGAAAACTACTGCCAATGATTGGTAATGGGGAAGACTTTCACTCCTATCAAATTCCTTTTGTTATTGGGTTGTTAACATGTTTCCTTATATCCAAAGAAAATAAACTCTTAGCCATGCAAACAATCTTAGACATAATTGACATTAAAACATTTTTCAAAAATTATATTTTATAGTAATTATCATATATTTTAATTATCATTTATTTGTAAATTAAACATTTAATTAAAAATTACTAATTTCCATATTAAATATTAAAATACAAGGTATTGTTCATAATTATCTTTATATTATAATGATAAATTATTAGATATTTATGGATACCTTTTGTTTTCTCTCTAAAGAATCTAAAGCTCATACATTCTTATATATCACATCTATATATTTCATATATTCCCTTTATGATAATCTGTTAAAAAGAAATCAAACAATTTTTTTTGTCTGCATTGCGTAACCACGAACAATTTTTCCTTTTTGAAGTTTCGTATGTCCCGAAAAATCAACTTTTAGTTTGAACTGAAGTTTTTCCTTTCTGTAATTTTGTATCCGCGTAATCAACTTTTAGTTATAGGTAAAGCAGTGGGCATTTATCGAATCTCATTTTCAAATTGAAATTTGTATCGTGTTCTTGGAAATAAGATCGGGGAAATTTTACTATTTGTATCGAGATCTGTCTGTCTGAAAAGGAACCAGGGATAAGAAGTCCACTGTTCCTCGTGAGAAACGAGGCCACAAATCTCGATATATATTCCTTTTCTCAGGTCGGCATTTTCAGTCATGCAATTGATTGCACAACACATCCATATGAATATTATTCATACTCTCCTTCAAGTTTAAATGTACGCCGTAGGTTTTAGTAGAACCCACGGGATGAACTTTGGGCAGATCGATTCATCTGACCTCCCATGCATGTATATAACTGGGAAAATAATTTAATTATATTGTTAATTTTTTTTTTTACCTGGGAAACATTGTGTATTATGATTAAAACAGCTGATAGGTGAGAAAAAACTTTTGTGTTTTTAATTGATGATGGGCGGAGCTTTTGTCTAAAAATGGACATCATTTCAAATTTCATGATAGGCAATTTAAAAAAAAATAAGAATAATTAATAACATAAAAATCTATACAAATCTACACAGAAAAACTAAATAAAAATTAAATATAAATATAAGTATTAATGAGTGTGATGAGAATGTAACCAAAAGTCATAAATAGATAAAAATTATGTTTCGAAAGAAAAAAAAATACTATTTTAAAGTTTATCTATGAGCCGAGAACTAATAAAAATTGAAGTATAGTATACCAACAGGTCAAGGCTATAATGAAGGTAATGAAGCATGGATTATAGAATTTTTCTATAATGTCATTTTTGTAATATCATAGGAGTCATTATCAGGATTCATTCCTATGAAGATTTATAAGAGGGAGGATCTTTATAGGAGATGGTAAATCTGTATGTAATAATATATATGAGTCTATCTAATAACATATGCGTAAAAGTAAGAATTAAGTAAGTAGATATGTACGAGTGTCTTTCTTTGTTTATTTACTTATTTAAGAATTTATGTAATTTTTATAAAGAATATGTATAAGTTTGAGAGAAATGAACTCATATGGGTTAATGGAATTAATTATGTATTTTTTATTTGTGATATGTTATTACTCATGTGGATATTTATAACAATGTTACAACAATAGCTAAAATGCAAGATAGTAAGTGAGAATGTAAAGTAGTAGATGTACTCATGCTTTAGCATTTGAAGATAGGTCACATGAATTAGAAAAATATATGATATCTACTCATAAGGGTTATCGAAAGTATGAACTCTAATTTTAATTCTTTCAAGTTTTTACAATCATGTTTAACAGGTATTTTTCTTTTCTTTTCTAAAGTGTGAAAACAATTAAATTAGAGAATATGAAATCTAATCAAAATTGAAAATCACTATCACTAAACTCAAAATTAGAACTACCAAACTTAAAATTAGAATAACCAAACCCAAACCAAAAACTGAGAAATCAAAATCATGAAATTGATACATCCTCCTTGATAAAATATCTCAAAAACACTATATAGCCATTATGAGTGTGTGCCTTGTAATTTCATATAACTCAATTGTATCATCCATATGTAGTATGCAAAACGGGATGAAATTTTGACAGATCGATTCATCTGACCTCCCATGCATGTATATAACTGTGAAAATAATTCAATAATATTGTTAATCTGTTTTTTTAGCTTGGAAAATTTGTGTATTATCATTAAAACTGCTGATAAATTGTGAAGTATCATTAAAACTACTGATAAATTGTGAATTATCATTAAAACTACTGATAGGTCACAAAAAGCTTTTGTGTTTTTGATTGATTATGGGTGTTGCTTCTAACTAAAAATGGGCATAGTTTCCATCATGATATGCAGTTTCTCTTAAAACAAAAAAACGAATTAACAGCATAAAAGTCTACACAGATATACACAGTAAAAATAAAATTAAAATAGAAACAATCAGAGTTATAGTGTAATCATGACCGTTGCATACGGAATGCCTGGATGAAAATCGGACTGCGCGGAGCTTTAAACCTGTATAACGTTACAGAAGGAGGAACAGAGGCTAGCGGGGAAACCTTCCTTCAATCTCTAGAACATTTATCAGATGAATGTTGAGGGAGTCTAATCACCTTACATAATGTCATCATTGTTCCGCTCCTGTGGATTATTTCAAAATGTGGTAATTCCAAATAATTCCTGACAGTCAATTAAATCAATCATCAATTAAATCAATCATAAAAATCGAAATTCTAGCAGCCCAAACATACATTTGATTTTATATATATGTTTGGTCATACTTCTAGATATAAATGGAATTGAGAAGGCCGCAGAACTTTGCTCACAATTCTGAGTCACTATTATTCTGTAATCCTCATCGCATATATATATGAATCGGTTTTAATAATGTAAAAAAACCAAAAAAGTGCATTCCAATTGTAAAATGGAGTTCGGCGAATTGATAGATCTGTAAAGAACGTTTGCTTAAAATATTTGTTCTTTGGAAAATAGAACGTGATGAACAGTGTAGATAATGATTCGTCCAGTGTTGTCATCTTTGGCTTTGGCTTTGAATTCTTTTTTGGTTATTTAGACTAACACGATAAATGTCCATGTTAGTACTGTTACACAGGAATAGAAGTTGTATTTCACAATCCTCCTTAGATTTATTGGTGTTTCATGACGATGGTGATCAAACTGTTTAATTTGACTGAGAATATAGGTAAAATAAAAATTGGGGTTTCATGAAGAAGAAGGTGTTGAAAGTGTTTGATTTCACTAAAAATATAGATTATATACGGAAAACCTAAGGAAATTTTTAAATGGTAATGAAAGTGGAAATTGAGATGTTTAATGGCTATAAAGAATCTATTTTTTTTCACAAAGAAAAAAATCGTAATTTTATTTATGAGAAAACAAAATTACATGTTGTATGAGCTAGTATATCCAAAGACATCCAAATGCCGCAAATAAAAAGCAAAAGTGATACAATTAAGATTTTCTCCCCTTCTTCTTTTCAACCTTACGCCAAGCACCAAGTGTTGGCTCTGTCTCGATAAGGACATGTTGATTTTCTTCTGTTGGTGCTCCATGATCCTTATCAGAGTCAGATGTGTCTGATGTATGTGTTCTTTTGTATCCCCCACTGTCTAGTGTTCCAGGTACCATATCCTGCTGAGTCTTTGTGATGGTGTCAAGAGGATCTTGCATTTCCTGTTCTTGTGTGCCCATGGAGGTATCTGTTTGTTGGTTCTCATGTGGTGTTGGTTCCACCTCTTCTTCCTGTAGTTCTGGCTCTTCAGAGGGGAATTGCCAACCTTTTGCCGCTTTGCCTGTTTTCTTCTTTTTCCTGTTATCCCTTTTTGCTGCCGGGCATGAGTTTTGTAGGTGTCCTGTGCACCTACATATCCGGCATCTGAAGGTTGTATTCTCATAGTCTAAATGATGTGTCCATCTCTGTTGTTTGTTGTTCAACATAATGGACTCTGGGAGTCCCTTGCTCAAATCAACCTCCACACAGATTCGTGCGAAGGTGAATATGCGTTCTTCCAGGCGTTGGGTGTCTGTTTTAATGTATCTGCCAAGGGTGTTTCCAATGCAGCCAAGAACATTTTCATTCCAAAAATGTAGCGGGAGGTTGTAGAGTCTTACCCAAACCGGCATTTTAGTCACCTCCATGGTATTGGCATCAAAATTTGGGAACCATGGTGTAACGAAGAGTCCCGTGGAGCCCCAGAACCATGGTCCCTGACTGATAATGGCATCTCTGACCTCAGTGGATGAGAATTTGACAATGAATAACCCCTTAGAACATAGGTGTATTTCACATTCCATGGTCCAGTTTGTAAAAATCCAATGGAACAGCTCCATTGGTTTGGGCCAGAAGCAGTTGAATCTGTCTATAATTGCTTGGGATTCGTAAGCAGTTCTATGCATATCAATGTCTGGGCTGTCTATGTTTATTTCAGGCACGCTGCCCTGTAGTTCTACAATATATGGCTTGGGGGAACTTTCAGCAGGGGAGACAGGTACTGTGGGAATGTTTTTGTCCCCCTGTAATATATTCCTGTAAGAACCTTTTGTGGGTACTGTTTTGGATGCACCAGCACCCATGGAAGGTCCATGTGCCCTGTTTTGGCCCATCATTCCACCCCTCAGTCTGAGGTTGAGGCAGATGGAAGACTCAGTGATAATGGAGTAGTCATTAACAAAGCAGAGGTCAGCTAAAACTTTCCCCCCAAAAATCAGTGATTGTGTATGAACTGGGTAACCTGCCTTAGTCTGGATTGCTTCCTTCAGATGAAGTATTGAATCGATAGTTCGAATCCATATAATAAAGCTATTACCTACGGGAGGCTTAATGAACACTTGATATGGAGTCGAGCCTACCTGTGAAACTGTGTTGCAGAGATGCAGGCCGCGATTTTTGTCCATAAGCACCTCATCGTGGGCCTGTTCCTGGCTCAGATGTTCCGAGTGCAGCCACAGAGTGCCCTTGAGTACTGAAGTCCCAGAATCAACAGTAATGGGGAAGAAAGTAGGCCTCTGCAGCCTCGGATTCGAATGCTGCTGTGGAGGTCGCAAGGCATAAAATCCGGAGTCCCAATGTCTGCCCATCCTCGAGGCCCAGGGTGCCGAAGTAAAGGCCGGCTTGCCGAAGAGATGGACATGTGGAATCCGCTTCCAATAACATAGAAACACAGAAGACCCATCTTGAGCATCCATCCAATAAAACAGAGTAATGCGCTTTGTGGCACCATGAGAGGTGCAGCAGAGCACATATCGCGGCGCTGGTCCAAAGTCAAAGTCGTCAAAGAACAGATGGTGATCGCAGGGACTTATTCCATGCCCTGCACATTCATTTGATGGACTGGTCAGGCACCCAAAACCCTTTCTGTTGGTTCTGCAGGGTATCCAAGACCCTGTCACAGCAGAAATGTGGAAGCTCACAGGCACAAATGGATGCCCAGCCCGAACAAAATCACCTGGTGCATCGATGGTAATGCAAAGTCCCATCCCATGTAGGCGCCGCCAGTGCAAAGATCTCCAACTTGCGGCGACGATGGAGGACTGTAACCCTAGAACAAAATTTTCTCCCGCACGCGCCATTCTCACTATAAAGAATCTATTATTCTTGAGAGTCGAGCCAATATATGTGATGAAGTCAATTTGCAAATGTATAAGAGGATATGATTTTTAATATGATTTTTCCTTTCATATTCTCTAATTCAATGTTTCGAAATTTTAAGCTAACAAAAGAGAAATAGGAGAAGCTAAATGCATTATAGGCTGAATAATATCTTTCTTAGAAGAGAGTAGTTCTATATATAAGAATGCGTAGATTGAAAATAATTTGGAGTGGGCAGGGCCCACACTCTACCCATGGGATGCGTAGATTGAAAATACTTTGGAGTGGGGAGGGCTCACACTTCTTTCACGGGGAGCGAGGATGTGGGATTTAATATGGAGGGAGTGGGTGGAAGCTTATGAGTTGAGTATGGGTCTTCCTTATTCTAAAATATTTTTAATCTGTTTATATATATATATAGGCTTTCCATTTGGGAAAGAAAAATATTAAAAATTGTAGAGAATTTGAATAATTTTAATATATTAATAAAGCAATTAGATTACATCTAAATTAACATATTTTGAATACTTAAGGTGTAAGTTTGAGTATTAGTATGTTAAATTTATGGGTACAACTATTGTTGATTATTTAAATGAGTTTATTATGTTGATAAAACAATTATATTTTATGGAAAATTAGCAAGTTTTGAATGACAATGTGTAAGCTTGATTATTAGTATGTTATATTTATGAGAGAACTTGATTATATTTGTAAATGGATATTATATGGATGAATATTGAATAAGGAATCAAGATGATTATCAAAATGAAAATTTTTATATTAAAATACATCATTTAGGTGAGGCCATTCTAAATAAAATAAAAACAATAGCTTTCTAGGTAGATTCAATTTTATGTATGAATTAGCTAATCACAAGGATAAATCTTAGAAGGTGTGATGAAAATGCAATAGAAAATAATAGATAGATAAATTGTATGCTTTGCATAAAGAAAAATAAGAACCAAGTAAACAAAAATGTATTTAGGATACATATTATCTTTTGATAATCCTTCTTCATTTATTCACTTATCTAAGGATTTAAGTAATCTTTATAAATAATATGTATAATTTTGGGACAAATCAATTCATTTTGGTTAATGGAATTAATACAAGTATTCTTTACTGGTGATAATTACTAGTTATGGGGAGGTTTAGTAATGTTAGAACAATAACGAAATTTCAGGACACTTAGTGAGAATGTAAAGTAGTCTATGTGCTCATGCTCTGGTTAGAAAAATATATGGCATCTACTTATAAGGCGTCATCAAAAACATGCATTTTAATTTTGATTCCTTTGATTTTTTACAATAATTTATGCTATGGGCTAGTATGTAATACCCCTGATTTACACCTTTTATATTTATGCAAATAACACTAAGGTCTAGATGGACCTATGGAACAATTATGTCGTTGGAAAATTTATTTTAAGTTAATAATTATTGATGAAAGTAAGGACACTTTTTTAAAGAAATAGTAACTGAGATAAGGAAATTCTTATCCATGAAATTGTGATAGAATTTAAAACTCTACCAAAATTCTATAGAAAATCCTTGGAGGACAAAAAAAAAATTAAATTAGATAGGAGAAAAAAATTTAATAAAAATCTCGAGTAAAGAAGAAAGTTACTTAGAGATTTATAGTAATGCTAAAACAATAGCTAAAATTCAAGATACTTACTGAGAATGTAAAGTATTCTATGTACTCATACTCTAGCTAGAAAAATATATGGCATCTACTCATAAGGCATCATCAAAAGCATGAATTATAATTTTGATTCCCTTTAGTTTTTACAATCATGTATGTTATGGGCTAGTATGTAATACCCCTAATTTACACCTTTTATATTTATGCAAATAAGACCAAGGTCTAGGTGAACCTATGGAACAATTATGTTGTTGGCATAATTATATTAAGTTAATAATTATTTATGAAAGTAATGGAAATTTTGTAAAGACATAGTAAATGAGATCAGGAAATTCTTATCCATGAGGATGGGACAGAATTTCAAACTTTCCAAAAATTCTCTACAAAATCCTTGGAGGAAAAAAAGAATTTAAATTAGATGGGAAAAAAATATCTAGTAAAAATCCCCAGTAAAGAGGAAATGTAATGGGAAGAGGTAAAAAAAACTGCACTAAGGAAAAGCCAGTTTTAAAGTAATGTTTTGTGGAAAAAACAAATGAAAAACCTAGACTATGGTAAATAGAAACCCATAATAATGGGATTTCGTTATGGAAGCTTACTAAGTGAAAGTGGGCTTAAAAGTGCCATCACTAGTATGACAAGAGGTTGACAACAGTACGGAATATTGATCTCTGCTCAGTGGAGAGCTCTCAGGAGAAGCTTGTGGTTCAGAGGATAATTCCTCTTTTCAAATTGGTATGATATGTGTTGCGGTTTTATATTTAAACTTCTTATGTTTTTAGTAATGGCTAGATAATAATTCTGGTCTAAACTCATAGAAAAAATCCTACCTTGAAATTATGAATTAGGCGTATGTTAGTCTATATCTCGTTACTATTATATACCATATTAGGCTAAAATTTTAAGTCCTCATATGTAATTGTGGTATGTAAATAGTTAATAAAATATTTAGTAAGAGTAATGTGTATTTTGCTATGTCCACATTGTAAGTAAATACAATATAGATACAGTCTTTCGTAAACAAACTAAGTTACTGAAAGTAGACACAATCATAGTATGTGAAAGTATAAACTCAAGGGGGTTATGTTCTCATAACCATTACCGTGTAAATATATATATATATATGTATCAAAGTAACACAGTCAAACGAAAAAGTACAAGAAATTACAAATACATTTAGGTGTAAAATTTTTATACATGCCCCTGGATGCAAGTGTTAATGCTTAAGCTGGCCTTCACCCACCTTGCCAAGATGAAGACGGGCAGTCTTCCTCGCCATGAGGAGTCACATGGCCATGACACGGTAAATAAATCTTGGGGTGTGGGTATCACTCACTCCACCACCCTCGAACCGTTTATTACATCCTCTTAGCCCCTGCTCTACATTTACGTCGTCCTTGGCACATTCACTCCTCCCTCTGAGCATTCACTCCTCTCGCTGCCTTATATGAACCATAAATATTTATCCTCTTCATTCTACTTTGACCTCTCTATCATTCTCCATTTCAATTCTGCCTCCTACACCCTTCAGCCTCCTGCCAAGCCCCCGCCTCATTCTGCTCGTTGAATGACTCTCTCTCATGCTGTCAGAACTCCATCTTTGCCTCCTTCGCATTCTTGTTACTCCACTTCATTCATGCCCCGTCGCCACGGCATGTGCTGCCATAGATGTGGCGGACACGGTCTCCCCTCGCGACCTCCTATTCATGCTATGCCTAGGAGAATTGTAGACTTGTCCTTGAACTTGGTGGCGCCTGAAGTATTGGAGCCCCCAGCCTCTCTGCTCACCAATGAATGCATCTTACTGAATTCTCTACGGAACCATTTGGTTCTGGTGCTCACTCCAGGAAGCGTAATTCCACAATATCCCCTGCCTCCTTCAACCTCCCTCGCAAAATGGTGGCTTTGCCGGTGAAACTAGCTAAGGAGGCCTCAAACACTTATGGTAGTTGCATTTCCAATGATGGTGGAAAGAGCTCTGATACAGATGGTTGCTTGAAATCCTCTTCGTCGTTGGATGCCCAAATGTAATATCCCCTGCCTCCTTCAACCTCCCTCGTAAAATGGTGGCTTTGTCGGTGAAACTAGCTAAGGAGGCCTCAAACAGTTATGCTAGTTGGATCTCCGATGATGGTGGACAGCGCTCTGATACTGATGGTCGCTTGACATCCTCTCCGTCATTGGATGCCCAAATGTCCAAGCTCAAGGATGACATCTTTGAATATAAGTTCCACATAGACAAAGAGCCAACTCAACCAGCATTAACAGATGTCAAGAATTCGAGAGACTAACCTCCGGGTTTCAACTTATCTTTTCTTCATGTTTTGGTCTTGTTCTGGTTTAGTTATCCTGTCTATTTTGATTCACAGCTAATTATGTTTAACGTTGGTTTCCCTTTAAATGGAAACATATTTTATGCCTCATGCACAGACCTCATGGGCTGGTTTCCCCTTCCGGGGCAGTCCCTATTTTGAAATTTTGAACTAGATAGTTCCCGCTGGAATTGTCTAATGCAGAAATTACAGTGGATGATGAATGTATTTATTTGATATGTATTAATAATAGGAGTAGACATATTTATAAAAAAAAAAATTATTGATACATACAATAGTTACTCACAAATTACCAGGTAAGCCAACAGTAAAACAAGAGAATTCTTGAAATTACATATGTCATATGTAACAATGAAAAATTTATAAAATTATTTCAACATCTAAAATTTGGAGGCCATTACATGAATATGACAACACATAATCCCAATTATGAAATAGATAAATTATCTAAGTACAATAATTCTTAAATTTCCATAAGGATCTAACTGTCATGTATATGACTAAGTGAGAAATTAGATATGTTACATGAATGTAATTTATTGTCAAATTCCAAGCCTGGCCTTGACACATAAAATCTACTAACGCTGGACTAAGCTATGTGCCAAAGAAGAGCCATGGTTGGAAAACAACCTACCGACTTGATCAAGAAAGTATAGACGGTAAGCATGGGCGAGGAAGGAAATATTTGTGTCATGCAAATCAATGAAAATATCTGAGAGCATACCTACAAAATAATATGAGAGAATTAGAGAACAACCAGATCGAATAATAATAAGTATTACAATGTACAAGACATGAGGATGGATTACCTAAGCATATTGTCCCATATTTGATTACTCCACCTGCGCATATTGATTGCAGAATATTGTAAGCAAGGTTGTATTTCAATACATACACATTAAGATAATAAATAGTGTACTAAATAATAATTTAATAAATTTGACTTAACCTAAAGACTAGGGGATGTGACCTTCTCTACCACGAGTCCAGATCTGAGCCAAAGAGTAAACCTAGGTGGTAAAAACCCATATTAAAAGCTAAGATTATGAATTAAAAAATAATTCAAAAGGTATGAAATTATAATATCAAAATTTATGCACAACAATAATTAAAAAGTGTAGACCGAGAAGTAGAAAGGACAGTGCCAAACCTCAACATGATATCAAGTTTGGGATAAGAGACTACGTGATACCTTAAGGAGCAGCACCCCCACGAAGTTTACGCATATTTCATAAGTAGCATAAAGGTAAAAGGTAAAACCAGAAGTGCCAACGCAACTACTATGCACAGTGAAAATAAGAGAAACCCAAGGTTGCAATATCAAAACATAAATAAATATAATAGAGTAATAACTCATAAAAGCCTAATCCTTATGCTTTCAAAACCAGGAAGAGAAGGAAATCAAATTAGACCGAATCAAATTTTTATATAACCCTGTGAATAAGTATAAATTAAATTATGAATGGTATAAATAATACGGTGAAGAACCAGAGTCCTGGTGAAGTATAATTAGATACACTCAACATTTTGAGTAAGAAATAAATGCATATATAACTTAGGAAATATTTTGTGTGAACACAGAAACCAGGTTATCACATATATAAAGAGTAAGTGAAAAATGGAAACCCAAAGAAATTAAATTGAAAAATAGAGGATAGATAGGCCTCATGCTATCCTAAGGATTTTAAATTTATCAACGCAGATTGAGAAGTAACCTACGCTCTGGGTAGTACGCTACCATAACAGGAAACAAATATTTCCATGAATGGGTGAAAGGAATAAATATCACATAAATTTGCGTGTCAAAGCAACAATAATATATTCTAAAAAATATTAATTATCTTTGTCACACAACAAGGGGTCGAATGAGCATCACATAGAAAACTTAAAAGTTACAATTAAGCTTCCCACAGAAATAACATTACAAGGAAAAACCTCGATCTATATTAAGGAGAGTAATCATAATGTTGTAAGGAAAGAAAACAATGGATTAAACCAACAAGATCATAAATAGAGGACTAAACTTCGCAGATTCACGTTAACCCAAGTTATGCTAATGGCATGAGACAACCCAAAATTTCAAATAATAATGAGGGGTTTTATAGGGAAGCCTTAGATTATACAAACAACTAGAAATTTGAACCTAGTCATGGCAGTGTGCCCAAGTATAAAGAGAACATTTAAAGTAAAGTTTTGAACTATAACTAACAACCTCAATGCTAGATTGGAAAATACAAAATCTAGAATGGCTCATAGGAGTAAATACATAAATCAATCAAAACAAAGAAAAATGTGAGAAAGGGGAGTTGCAAATAGAAAAAATCTATCACAAAATTGAATACGAAATACAAACATAGAAAATTCTGAGTAGGGTGGGCATGAGAAAGATGAAATTAAATACTAAGCTTGCATATATTACAAAACCCAGAAATTTGTAGGTGAACCAAAGGGGAACGATTGAGCCCAGAAGGAAATTTGAGGGAAACTTACCTCTTATGTGACAAATAGGGCCGTAGGGCTCCTGGTTGGTTTGAACAAGTCCCATCACAACGTTGGGGGGAGGAGGAAGCTACTCAAACATCTTTGTATGGAAGAGAAAGGACACCTCTATGAAATACACAAGAAAACCCATAATGAGAGTGCTAACTGTAAGAAAAAATATGATCAAAAGAAAGCTACAACTAATCCATAGTTACCTGATGGGATGTCGAATAACCAGTCGAAATTTCTATGCATTTTCTGTGCAAAACCAACCAAAAAACATTAGCAACCGAAACAGTAAATGGTCACAACATCCAAGTAAAAATGCATAAGATTGTTACCTGTGATGGCATGGGCACAAGGCTCTGCAATCTATGAGGTTCAATCCACATTCCTCATGCTAAAAATAGAGGATCTGACTCATAGGGTCTCTTTAAAACAAATTACAAGTCGGTCTATGGAGGCATAGCTCCCGCGAGAAAGACGTTCGCCAAACAAATGCCGAAATGAGGTAGAGAGGGGTAGGTTAAACCCTTAGCCTTTCCACAAAGCATCAGAGTCATTGATATAAACTCGATGGATATCCTTCGCTCATTTGGAACCTTGAAATGAGTGAGGTCCATGTGAGGACATGTGACCATTTCCACTTTGAGACATGAGAGATGGACAAGTCATCAGGTGGGGTACCCACATTAAATTTGAAATGAAAACTATAGTAGGGGAATAAAAATCATTGTACTAACCTTGTTGGGAGCCATACAAATATTCATTATGTGTATTAAAATGTGTAGGTCCTATCTAGTTTAATATAGGAATATCTAGTTTAATATAGGAATATCTATGTTAATATAGGCTTTGGAATATGAATTTCATGAGACCATAGGGATGAAAATTAATAAGGTTAGAGTGTTACCTTATTAAATATTAGATGTAGGGTATGGGGTGAGGAAATGAGAAATTAAAGTTATGGGAGGGATAAAGGGATAGGTTAATGTATATATGGTGTATGTTAACCATATTAATTTATAGTAAGTATTTAAATTAGAGGTATGTTATAACCGTAGTAGAAATATTATTGGAACAAGATGTACAAGTAAAGTTGATGGTCAATCACATGAGTAAGTACATGAGGAAAAAAATTTGAATACATGACATAATACATGAAGATAATGACTCAAAATATGTGAATGGGGCCATTGCAAACTCATGTGTGAATTTACGCATATTCCTATAGAATCAACAACTTGCCAACAAGATGCCAACTAGGTTTCTAGCTCCAGATGGAAACGAATGAACATGTGCTTTGAAGTTGTATGCAATCTAAAAATGTTCATGCAGTATAGGTATGGGTACACATTCGTGATAAGAAACTTTATTTATCGGTGAAAGCCCCCATTTTATTGGGGTTGTGTTATGTGTTTTGGGAGTCATTTATAAAGCTTCTTGCTTCCTAAATAAAATCAAATTCGAAATTAGAACCATGGGTAGCCATTCGAGTCCAATTAAAAATTCTAACAGTTAGTTAGTAGTATTAAAACAAGAGAATTATGGAAATTACATATAGCACATGAAAGAATGAAAAAATTAGAAAATCATTACAACATATGAAAGTTGGGAGCAATTACATGAATATGATAACTCAGAATCCCAACTATCAAATAGATAAATTGGCTAAGTAAAATAATTCTTAAACATCCTTTAGGATATCACTCTCATATATATGACCAAGTAAAAAATAAGAAATGTTACATCAATGTAATTTATTGTCAAAGGCCAAGCATGGCCTCGACACATAAAATCTAGTAACGCTGTACTAAGCTATGTGCCACAAGAAGAGCCATGGTGGAACAGAAGGCTACCGACCTGAGAAAGAAAGTATACATGGCAAGAATGGGTGAGGAAGGAAGCAACTGTGTCAAGTAAATCAACGAAAAACTCTACAAGAATACCTACAAAAAAATATGAGAGAATTTAGAACAACCAAATTGAATAATAAAAAGTAGTACACTATACAAGACATGGGGATGGATACGATAAGATACCGCGTGATACCTTAAGGGTAGAACCCTCAAAGAGGTTACACATCTTTCATTAGCAGCATAAATGTAAAAGGAAAAACCAGAAGTTCCAACGCAATTACTATGCATAGTTCAAATGAGAGAACCCCAAGGTTGCAATATGAATCCATAAATAAATATAACAAATTAATAACTCATACAAGCCTAATCCTTATGCTTTGAAAACCACGAAGAGATGTAAATCAAAGTAGAGCGAATCAAATTGCTATATAACACTATGAAGAAGTATAAATGAAATTATAAATGGTATAAATAATACAGTTAAGAACCACAGTCCTCGTGAAGTATAACCAGATATGCTAAACATTGAGTAAGAAATAAATACATATATAGCTTTGGAAATATTATATGTGAATGCAGAAATTGGGTTATTGCGCATATATAGCTTAAGTGAAAAATGGAAACCCAAGGAAATCAAATTTAAAAATAGAGGATATATAGACCTCACACTATCCTAAGGATAAAATTTTAATTTATCAACAGAGAGTGACATGTAACCTATGCTCTTGGTAGCATGCTACCATAACAGGAAGCAAAGATTTCCACAAATGGGTAAAAGGAATAAATACCATATAAATTTACCTATCAAAGCAACAATAATAGATTTCGAAGAATACTAATTATCTCTACCACAGAACGAGGGGTTGAATGAGCATTTCATAGACAAGATTAGAGTTATCATTAAGTTTCCCACAGAAATAACATTGCAAGGAAAAACCACGATTTATACTAGGCAAAGTAATCATAATACTGGAAGGGAAGAAAACGATGTATTAAACCAACAAGTTGATAAACAGAGGACTGAAGTTCACATAGTCACACTCACCCAAGTTATTCTAATGGCATGATACAACCCAAAATCTCAAATAATAATGAGGGGTTTTATAGGTAAGTCCTAGCTTATACAAACAACTAGAAATTTGAACCTAGTCATTGTAGTGTGTCCAAGTATAAAGAGAAAATTTAAAGGAATATTACAAATTGTAACTAAAAACCCCAATTCTAGTTCGGACAATATGAAATCGAGAAGGGCTTAGAGGAGTAAATACCTTAGTCAATCAAACCAAAGACAAATGCAAGAAAGTGGAACTTCAAATAGAATAGAGATATCAAAAATTTGAATGAGAAATGCAAACCCAAAAATTTTTGAGTAGGGTAGGCACCATAATTCCAAAATTAAATACTACACTTGCTTATATTACAAAACCCAAAAAATTCTACGTGAACCAGATGGGAATGGTTGAACCTAGAAGGAAATTCAATGGAAACTTACCTCTTATGTGACGAATAGGGTCATAGGGTTGTTGGTTGCTTTGAACGAGTGTCATCGCAATGCTGGGAGGAGGAGGCAGGTACTCAAACATCTTTGTATGGAAGACAGAGGACGCCTCTCTGTAATACACAAGAAAATCCATACTGAGTGTTCTAAATGTAAAAAAAATATATTATCAAAACAAAAGGTTCAACTAATCCATAGTTACCTAATAGGATGTCGAATAGCTAGTCAAAATATCTGTGCATTCTCCTTGCAAAACTAACCAAAATACATTAGCAACCAAAACGGTGAAAGGGTCAAAACATCCAAGTAAAAACAAATGAGATTGTTACCTGTGATGGCATGGCCAGAGGGCTCTGCATTGTATGAGGTTTAATCAATAGTCCTCACGCTAAAAATGGAGGATTTGACTCATAGGTTATTTGGAAAACAAATTGTAGGTCGAGTTATGGAGGCATAGCTCCCACGAGATAGAAGGTCACCAAACAGACAACGAAAATGTCGAAATGAGGCAGAGACAAGTAGGTTAAACCCTTAGGGTTTCCACAAAGAATTAGATCCATTGATCTAACCTCGATGGATCTCTTTCATTCATTTGGAACCTCGAAACGAGTGAGGGCCATGTGAGGACATGTGACCTTTGGCACTTGGAGATAAGACAGATGGAAAAGTTATCACGTGAGGTACCCACATTAAATGTGAAATGAAAACTATAGTAGGGGAATAAAAATCTTCGTACTGACCTTGTTGGGAGCAATAAAAATATTCATTACATGTATTAAATTTCCATTAAGTTATAAAAATGCATCAACATGTTAAACGCAAACCATACAGGTGCTTGAAGCACCTATCTGCCTATGTCGTAGTCATTGATAAAGCATAACATCCATTCTAATTGGTATTGCTATTTGGTGCGGTGCTCATAGGTCGTAGAAACACACTGGTGCGCAGTATCATACAAACACAACGGTGTGCAATATCATACAAACGCACCACTGTTAATTTTATTTTTTTTAGAAGCATGGCCTTCTTACACTGTAATTATTGTGATTTTTTAAAATTCCTTATTCATCAAAATTGACACATATCTTATAATATTTTTCATATCAATTAATTTTTTATTAGTGAATTTCAATGTGATGTTTACATGAATTTGTTAAGTCATATCATTAGATTTCACCTCTATTCATTATAATATTTAATCATCCATATATTTAATTAGTGGTGTAACATTTCACATCAACAATGGAGAAAGAAATAGAATAAATTAAAACGTATTTATTATATATATATATGAATAAGACACTCTTTTTCATAAAAAATGGGATGGTTATTGGTATCCCTTTGTATTTAAATTGGGACACTATATCCATTAAATTAAACAAAATGTATGATTCCATAGACAAATATTTCAAAAAATGCAATGCCTTTCTTTGATATCCAAATATATTGATCATAATTATTCGTTGGAACTGGTGTCACTGCTCGAGCTTCTTCCATGACTTGGGTTATTTGGAGGAGTTTTTTGTTCATTGTGTTGATTGTTTTCTTCTTCTTCAAGCTCCATCTACAAACATAGAAATAAAGTGTAATGAGTGTATCTACATTGGTGAGAATAATGAAAATTTCAATATTAAATGATATACATCAATGTATATCAAAAATAAATGTACCATAGAAATAATTGACTCTTGACTCATGAACTATACCCATTCTTTGAAAACCAAATTTCATGCCATTTTTCAACAATTAATTTTTTGGCGCAGTTCCATACTTTGTTTCGTGCAAGTTTTATACCCCATAAAAAATCATAGGTTTAATCTAAAAGCAAATTTGTTCTATCAATTATATACATAGCTAAGTAAAATAAGATATATACTTACGAATTCCACAATTAATTTCAAATATGCCAACATATACTGACAACCCATATTTAACCCAATGAAAATCAATTATTCTCATGGTACTTCTTTGTGTGTTAGCACCTATTTGAAGATATTCAATGATGATTGCTGCAAATAAACTTAAAATATACAAAAAAATAAATATTGTTAAGTTTTTATAAGGAAGTAACAATTACTCACAAACTTAGATATCAACCCTTTTCTTCCTTGTTGTCCTGTTTAATGAGCTGATTGGGTTCCATTTTCTTTTTTTCCTGCAAGAAAATACTTGTAAATTAATATTTAATGCAAAATTATTTATTTATTCTACCTAATCGAAAAATTCAATGATTACATATTACATTTGTAGCAAGTTGTTTTTGGTATGGCTCCTCATGTGATGAAATTATGTCTATTTCCTTGACCATATCCTTGTACACCTTTTTGGACATTCCTACTAGCATATTTCTGATATCAGCTCGTTCATCATTTGAGATTTTCATAATCTTCTTGAAAAAAATAATATGACAATAAACTATTTAATTTTTATATTGATATATGAAAACTAAATACAGCAAAAGTGATATTTATAAATGATTAATTTGTAGTAATATATAGATATAATTCTAGAAAAAAATTTAAAGGAATATTAATTTTTCAATATTCTTCTTTGTTGTTGTACATTTTTGTTATTAAAATTATGACATGCCTCATTGACCAATTCTCTCGAAACTCTTCCTGTAGATTAAAATAAATTTGGTTCCTAGAATCATTAGATTTATTTTTGTATTGTAAGTAGAAATGAAGTCTATACATTCGTTCCAATACATCCCTAAAAGTTTTGTAAAAAAATTTCCCCTTTTGTTAATCTCCAGCACCAATCTAGATGAGCTAAGGAGAGATTCAATTTCATTTGCATGTTCTATTTTTTTTCTTTTCTTATAAAAACATTCCTTTTGTTCGATGTTGGCCCTGTAGAACATTAAACATATCTGAATTAATAAATTATTTGAAACATGTTATCTAATATTTTTAATTATATTATTAATAAAAATTCAAAAAAGAAACTCATAATGGATCGATAGTATTTTTTCATTCACCTGATTCATCCTTATGCAAATTTTCCATCAAGCTTTTACGCTCCTATGGTCTTAGATCAGGAAGAATCTGATCGAGCTTCAGCATTTTTTGGATCTACATGATACACACTAAAAAATACATATTAATTAAACTTACATATAGTTCAATAATAATAATTTTTGTAAAGAATTTACAGAGAACTTGCCTTTTTTTATTTTCTAGCTGTGCTATATGTATTTTTGTTACTTGAACTCTTGTTAGCCATTTCTTTATCAACATAAAACCTGTATCATTCATTAATATATTTTATAAATAAATCACGTACTTTTTAGGTTAAAAAAATCAAGAAAATTGTGCTTCTATCTAAATTAAATGCTCGATGTAACTTTCACAAGATAGGCACCAAAAATGGTGCAGTAGGTCCTTATAAATGCATTTCCAATACAGTAGAGACATTGTAAAAGGCTCTTTGTCAATAGGATACCTGATGTGTTATATTAATATAGGAGCACCAATTAGCATAAACATAAATCAATCAAGATTTTTTTTTATCAAACAATGTTTTTCGTCAATACGTGCCTAATGTGGTATACTAAAATTGTGCATCGGTGCTCTATTTTAAAGAGTGTGCACAGTGTAACAACTCTACTTACCCAAAAAATATATATATATTATAATCTTGTACTCTTATCGTCATTGAATTAACTTAATTCCGACACTTTACCATCTCTTACAAAATATCATTAAAGGTTTTACTTTCTGTCATTAGCATCTTCATAATTAATTTCATAACTATGCATATAATGACACTCACTATAACATAATTGTATTCCAATATTTCTCCCTTTAATGTATTACAAATTTTCCTCCTCTTCACGGAATTTATCCACTTCTGTCAATGTAAATTATTTTCTTTACTATAGTTACTATTGGTGTTATTTTATTAATTCTATACCACTTCCACAACTCTACCTTTTATAGAATTTTGATTAACTTTATAAATTTAATAAATATTAAAGTTAAAATTACATACTAGGAAATATCCCCTACATCCTAATTTTATAAGTATTACCTTATAGTATAAATTAGAATTATAATAAGGGAACTTTCAGTATATTTTAGACTTATAAACTCTCTCTTAAGTCTTAGCAAACATTCAAATTAGTATAGTCATGCTCGTATGAATTTCCTATATCTATATATGAAAAGTACCATTTAAGGGTTTTGTTTGTATTTCATGGTCAATAAGTTTATTTCCACCCACCATGGCATTACAACGATTATGAAGTTCGAATTATACACACTACACGTTACCATTAAACTTCTCTATATGATCATATAGACCTTAGGTTATCTGTTTTGATTTATGGCGCATCGTTTAAATTATATACCACATGATTTTGATGTCATAAGGTCCCAATGGATATTCAACCATACTTTCTGGATTTGATCATATCTAATATAACTAATTTGTGACAGATCTACCTGTAACATTTTTTTAGTTCGAGGCTATCAGAGATTAATTCATGGTACTGCATATTAACTTGGACACCTGGCCATATTAACTTCACGACCATATGGATGTGAGATCTCACGCCACTTTGATGGTGGATATTAGCTCGTACTCTTCCCTCCATCATTCTCATTTAGGGTTTGTTGAATTTTGTTTTACTTTGTTTCATTTATCATTAGGAATTTCCCCTTCTGAGGGTTTGGCTATGGCTCTATACTATAAGGTTGAATCATTAATGGCTTCTCACTACCAGTTTTTCCTATCTCTCATTGCTACAGCTATAGGTAAGCTTATGACCTCCTTTACATTTCTGAACCTTTTCTTTTTAATACACATATCTATTTTCAGAGTTCGTTCTTCAATTCAGAATCTCTGAGTTAACTCATTATTTTAATTTATTCTCATAATTTATTTGAGGAGTAGTTTTCCCTTTAATATTTCAACACTCCTTGTATTAAATTTCATTCTGACTCTTCGTTTTCATACAGAGGGGTTCCATGAGGATTCTACGTTGAAGGACCGAAAATATTTACGCATGTTTTCAGTGAATTCACGATGTAATACAATTTCGGTCATAACACAGATAAGCTCGGTACTAATCCCACCATTCCTATAATTATATATTTATGCATTATACAAGTATTTTCCTCTTTGTATTGTTACATTTTCTTCTGGAAATTTAGCTCCGTTAGGAAATGGTATTGACTGAGCTCTGCGTTATCATTTTGAATTTTGTATTCGAGATTTTACAATGATTTCTCTATGAAAATCGTTATTTTCCCCACTGACACAGATGGTTGATTTTCTTGTTTATAAACAATCTGTACAAAATATTTTCTTCTTGGTTTAATAATAAATCTCGTTGTATATATATCTATGTTTATTCATGATTTGCAAAAATAACTAATTTTATATAATATTTCTATTAACACCTTAAGAATATCCTCCACTACTAATGATGTAATTTCTGCTTGTAATGTATTAATTCTTACAACCTAACATCAGATTTAAACCTTTCTAATTAGGTTTAGACATTTTTCTTGTTGCTTAACTAATTTAACTAGTCTATGTAACTATACAGAATTACAACTATACCTGCTATGGCTATGTTATGTTAAATACATTAGACACTTCACTCTCAATAATAAAATAGTTTATTATACAGATTTTTGTGAAGTCAAATCCCCTCTATGGACAGAGGTGATCCCTCTAGCCCTAGGGTGGGTCTAGCAACAACCGAACATGCTAGTTTCTAAATTCCTATCTTATAGACGAAATGTGAATTGGAATAGATGTTGTACCTCAATCAAACGCTCTTGATGTGGTATGCTACATTGATCCCTCGATATTTGTCCTTCAAGCCTTCTACTCTGTTGGTAGCAAAATTCGTACACCTGCACAAAGATCAATCAAACACTAAAATAATACGAGCATACATGTTCATTTACAACTATCCAAATAGTCAAGGAGAGTCAGAAACTTTAATCATTAATATAGACAAATATGGAACTAGAAATTAGTCATGTCATATTAATATATATAAAAGGGAGCTTACAACCTATGCCTTGACTTTGTATACCTCTTTTTACGGTTCCAGTCGAGCACATCTCAAAGCATTCATTCATCAATTCAGCTTGAAGAGGTGAAAGGTTCATACTCTCTCACACAACAATGGACTATTCTCTACTATCAGCTCCTACTCTATTATAGCTATATCTGGCTAGCCGATTTAGTGGAATGAAGAGGGATTTATATGAGAGGAGGATGAGCTTTTGGATCCACATATGGTGGAGGAAAGGTCTATCCCTTTGGAAAATTTCATTTTTGTAGGAACTATGAGGCCAAAGGGAGAAACTCGATGTCATCCAGTTGAAAAAAATACATTACTCTACTAACGAAGTTGTTACATCTTAGAATATTCATTTACAAATTAAAAAACCTTCCAAAACTAGCTTGTTGTGGGTGCTCTTCAAATATAGAGCGACCACAATGCAGGGCCTAGTGTAAATCTGGCCATCGGCTCGAGGTCATAACTACACAACCGCGCTGACCCAAAAGCATATAATTTGAAGGGTCAACTTCTAGAATGGCGAGTAGAGATTGTGTTCCTGACATATTAAGGGATGAAATGACATTCATTATGATGTGTGACAGTAAACATGGGTCACTCGGATATTCATCCAGTATTCAAGATTGGGAATGCAGGGATGGTGACAAAATGTTGTGTTATAGATACCCCCTAAAGCATGAATTCCAAGAGAGAGAGAGGGGTGAAATTCTTATGAGAACATGCCCGAACGAAAATTTCATCCTCAGAGGATGTGTAAGATCAAGTACAACTGATATTTATCATACATGAATACAAGGTACGGGGGCATCCATACATAATAGAGAACATGTATTAAGATCCAAGGTATGGACACAACCATCCAGTAAGAAGGATCATCAAATAGACTTAGGTATGGTTGCATCCATCCAATCAGAAGAGTGATGCATATATTCATGATAAGCCAAATCATCTCACAACTTGTATTTCATCAACAAAAACCTAGTGTCTTATGCTTTGTTTCGACTTGAAAAAGTACAAATTTGGGCATGTGAATGAATGATTTGAAGTCAAACATGCAATAAAGTCACCTAATTACCAGCCAATGATGAGATTTTTTAACAGGCACGAGAGAGAGAACCAATAATGACAATGGTTCTCAAGGTACTGCTAGTACAATCCACGGAATGTGAACAATGAGCTGGAATCAAACATCCACGAAATCACCTGATCAAAGGCCAATGATGAGAACCTGTCGTCGAATGTGAAAAAATTCCCATTGAGGCATGCAAGCTCTAAGGTACTAGAAGGGAGTCTCTGGAACAACTTCCTAGATAATGAGTTGAAGTCGATAGGAAGTGACTGGTCTAAGGAGGGCCATAATTTTTCCCACACCATCCACACGAGATAGAGGAATAAAATCATAGTGAATCAATAATAAACAGAGGATCAGGGGTTGGAAAATGCAGAAGGGACTTCTCTTGAACATATTGATGACACGACTCCAGAATTGGCAGTATTTGACATCAAGGGATTTGAGGTCATAGTGACGAGGAAAAGAGAAGATCAAAGGTCAAAATGGATAACTGAAACCCATGGAGGGAAAGTGACGAATGTGCGATGTCCCCAACCCGACACAAACTGAAAACAAGTGTCATGTTCAAGACCGACATACTCCCAATACAACTGAGAACTAGTTCCATTTTCCCCCACCATTTCAAGCGAGTACCCCAATTATTTTTTAAAACAAGCTTGAAGGGGATAGCATATGCTTGTCATGTAAATTTTTCCTTTGGAAAAATCCATCCTAATAAAATTTACGAGCCCTAGGAGGGAGGAACTCGGTAACGTCATAGTGATGGTTTCCAATGTTGTTTAGCTCTAACAAGTCTGACAAAGGGAAATATTGGCATCTTTTGAAGTTTAGAGAGTTTGAAAAGAAGAGAAACGTAAATTCTAGAAGGTCCCCTTTCGTAGGTATTCCCTTAGATCTGAAAAGGTAGAAAAAAATATCTAAGAGAACCTCTTAGCCATGTGCAACTAAGGTATTACCTTTTCATAAATAATATTTCCCAGCTCGAAAAAGGGGTAAATGTATACTGCATATATGACATTTTGTAGCCTTTAGTGAGTTCAAAACGACAATAGTCTCAACAATCTTTTCAATTTTTGAGAGTCAGAAAACAACTGAATGATGACTCAAGGGGGTGAATTTTTCATGTTTTTACTGAGTCCGAAAAAGTAAACTCGTTTCCTCATCGTCGCTAGTTTTAGGAAGTTTTGCTGCACAAGAAACAAATGTAAAACTTATTTTCGATAGAAATAATAAAAAATAATCGAAAAAGGTGTCCAAAAACCTAATTAGGGTTAGAAAAGGCTATAAAAAAATTCAAATAGTAAAAAATAATTGCGTTTACCTTTTCAACTTCTTGTGAGCATTTTTACTATTTTCCACTGTGAATTTGTGGAGCTAACTACAGGCAATCCATGAGGTCATTGGCGAATCCACTTTTTCCAGGTAGGAGCTCTTAACTTCTCCTGCAATTTCATCCATTGTTTATTTGTTTTTATGGTTTGATGTATTTTGTGGAAGGTTTTGAAAAATCTTGGCTATGGTGGTCGGCGACGATTTCGGGCATGGAGTCATGCCCAACTCCAGATTGTTTGAACTAGAAGGTGCCGAACACCGTGCCCAAGAATTATAAATTTTTTCCCTCAAAATATTTGGACAAATGGATTAATTTTTTAACAATGTGGCTTATAGAGGCTTGTATGTTGGTTTTGCAGGAAGAATAAGTAGCTAAAATGGTGATAGAGTGGAAAGAGTGAGAGCATGGGGAAGAGGATGAACATGCCATGGACAATGATGCATGCATGGATGCCTTGAGGAATTGTGAGATCCCAAAATTCTTCATGACCCCATGCTTGAGAGCTCAACTAGAGAGTTGCTAAAGTACTTGATTAGTGTATGGGACACTGATTGAGAGAGATTCATCATTCGTGACCAAGAACTAGAGATAGAAGTCTCTGACATCTAATTCATAACTGTATTACTGTGGAGGGGAGGGCGACCACTGTTGACAGGTACTCGAGCCCTTGGAGAGAGCATGGGCATGTTGATAAATAGAGTTTGTCATGGAGCAAAGAAAGCATCTAAGAGTGGCAAGCTAGACTTTCAGACAATGCCCGAATTACCATTGAGGGTAGTGTTACATACCCTTACTCAGGCTGCCAGATCTTAGGCTACCCATGAAGCTAGAAATATGCAACTCTAATTGGTCTTAGATTGCATGGCTCTAACAATTTTCAATTTGGAAGAAGCGGTGACAATCAACATAAAACATCAGCTAAACAAATGAAAAAATGGTAAGATGAAGCAGTTTGGATATGGCTCCATCTAGATACTGTTCATCCTGGAATGGTTACCAATATTCCAACGCGAGGAGGTGACTGTACCTAGGCTGCCAACATGAGATCCATGGATGGTCCTTTAGGATGAGTTATTTCCTCGATCAAGAGGTCGATAGTATATGTTGTGGAGACGAGTTATTTGACTGGTTGCACCGAAAAATCATCGTGGTGGAGGACTTGCCATGTACCAACACCAATTTTAGGGAGGATCTAGATCTTCCACTTCTAGAAGGCGACTATTGGGACAAGGACAAAAGTAAAAAATCATTTTTGGATTTTTATGAGTATTATGATTTTTTATTTTATTTTTACGTATATGTGTTTTGGTATTTCCTCATGTGTTGCAGATGTTGGACCAGAGAGACCCACGAGGATGTCCCCAATAGCTCGAAAGGCCCCAAGAGATTTTGAAGTGGCCCCTCATGGCGAGGGACAAGATGAGGAATAAATTGCACGTAACTTGGAGAGACTCACAAGCAGGATCCCCGACTACGTGAGATTCGAGTATGTTCCTCGTGCTTACCAGTGGTGCACCGTAGAAGTGTCTAACCGCATACATCGACCACTAAGATGTGTCGTATGGGCAGTGACATGCTATCATGAGCACCATGTAGATTAGAATCCTAGGTTTCATTCCTACATATTTTTTGAGAGACAAAGAATCTCAGGATGTAACCAAAACACATATATTTTTTGAACTACGATGTACAATATGATGCAAAAAATCGATATATATATATATATATATATACATATACATATATATATACATATATATATATATATATATATATATATATATATATATATATATATATATATATATATATATATATATATATATATATATATATATATATATATATATATCTATATGTATATATGTATCTATATATGTATATATATATATATATATATATATGTGTATATATATATATATATATATATATATATATATATATATGTATATATATATGTATGTATGTATGTATGTATGTATGTATGTATGTATGTATGTATATGCTTATTTTCCTATCTAAACCTTACTATGTGATAATGATTTCTTTTACAAATTTTATTAGCTACTGCATCAGTTAACTTATTCATTGTTCTGGGAATATGATGATATGTGATATAATCAAAATTCATTTTTAATAAATGAAAATGTAAATACATCCTTAAAAACTGAGGGTTTCTGATAGAATAACACGCATTGAGCAGGAGAACAACAAGCTGAGATTCTAGGTTTACAATTAATTCATGAATGTCGAGGGTAATAGCCTTGGTTAGAAGTTCGATAACTGCACTGTATTCAGCAAAATTGTCAGTTGCACATCTTAGACAAATTCCTTGAATGTCTACTAACCTACTGTTATGATCATAAATTACCCAAGCAATGGAGGATAGTTTTTGGGTATTGCGGGAAGCACCGTCAGCGAAACCAACATAAGGAGTGACATACATCTACATAGTAATAAAATACATAATAAGAAAGAAAAAATAGCTTGCAAAACACACCAATTGAAAATGTAAGAAAATGAAAAACACAATTATGTATAAAATAAATGCACGAAAAACTCATGCATAATACTTTTTTACATACAGCCCATTTCGGGGTTGATCCAAGGGATAGCCTTCATTATCAATAAGATCATAGGCCCTGTTCTGTAGAACATGCTTCATGATGTAGGGCCCATGCCACATGGGTTTGAATTTACCTACCCCCAAATTATCATGGGCTTGGTTATACAAGGGGACCAAGTCTCCTTTTATGAAGGTATGAGTAGAATCTGTTTGGTAAAAGTGGGCCTTGACCTACTTTTTATGTGCTTCTATGACTAGAGCAATGAGTGGTGAGTTTCATCAAGCATCTCTAGATATAGAAGACATTCTTCCTTAGGAAAATTATTCAGCAGTAATTCAACAGATATTTTGTGTTAAGGAATTTAACATTCAATTGGAAGGGTAGCTTCCAGACCATAGAAAAACTAAAATGGTGTGAATCCTCTTGTAGCCTTCACCGAGGTTATGTAAGCCCAGAGAGTTGAGAAAAACATGAGATACCAATTAGACTTATGCATACCAATAGTACGTTGAAGAATAGTGACTACAAATTTGTTCACAGCTTCGACCTAGCCGTTGGCCGAGGGGTAGTACGACGTTGAGGTGTCGTGATGCAGGCCCAACTTAGTAGTCAACTCAGCCATCATATAATGGTGAAAATGGGAGCCATGATCAGTGATAATGGCTTAAGGGACTCCAAACCTATTAATCACATGATTGAAAATAATTTGGGTAACCATCTTACCGTCAGCTATGAGTGTAGACATTTCTTTGACCCATTTAGTGAATTAGTCCATGGCTACAATAATATAACTATGCCCATTGACTAAGAGAGGGTTACACGTTATAAAATTGATAACCCACTTCACAAAGGGACCAGCACAAATGACGAGATGGAGATGAACAGGTGGCGTGCTCATATTTCACTGGTAGATTTGGCACTCATGATATTTACATACAACGAGGATACAGTATTTGAAAATGGTAGGCGATAAATGGCCATCATAAACAATTTTTTGAGAAGTAGCATACCCAGACATGTGACTGCCAAATTTGCCAAAATGGCAGTAATTAAGGAATTTTTAAGCTTCCTAAAGGTTCAAACAGCGACGAAGGATGAAATCAGCTCCGATGCGGTATAAAGTATCTCCTACTATGCAATAGTGCTGTGAATAATGACGGACACGTCGACGAGTATTTTTCATCAACTTAGACTGAAAAGTAGAAGTCTGGAGATAAATGATGATATCACTGTATAATGGATCGAGGGTACTAATAAGAAAAAGAGTACCGTCTGTAATGTGTTCCTCGGAACCAGAGGGATCAGAGGCAGAGGGTAAAGAGAATATCAACTCAACAAAAACCAATGACTTCTTCGATTTTGCGGTAGTGAACTAAAAATCGAAATCTTCCCAGATAACTATCCACTTAGTGTACTTTCCCCCTGGCAATTGTCGAGTTAGAATATAGGTCATGGGGTTGCAATCAGAAATCATAGTCGTAGTGCAGAATAAAATGTAATGGCGTGAATGTTAGACAGCTTTAACAACTACCAATGCCAACTTTTCGACATGATCATAACGTGTTTTAGTGTCGAGAATATTATGGCTTACATAATTGATGAAATGAGCATTACCATTGTCATCGACATGTACCAGAACCATGGAAATAGTGCTAAAAGCGGCAGCCAAATAGAGTGAATAACCATGATGATAATTTGAAGGACGCAAAAGAGGAGCATTGACAAGCATGGTCTTCAATGCATCAAAATATTTTCAGGAAATCTCATCCCATAGGAATGAGACACCTTGCTTAAGTAATCGCGTAAAACCTTTGGCTACTTCAGCATAGTTTGGTATAAAACGACATAGGAAATCAATGTTAGCTTATGGCTACTTCAGCATATTGAGACGAATATCGTCTTTGGAAACAAAAAATGCAAGGAGTCTGCCGGAATTGATGTAGAAGACAGATTTTTACAGATTAAGCCGAATGTTTTATCATCTTCAATGAAGAAAAATTTGACGGAGGTGTTCTGGGTGGTCCCAATGCTTAGCAGAATGAGCCAAAAAGTCATCCAGGTAAGGTTGAACAATGTGCTTAATATCGTGAAAATCATATGACATTTCTCGTTGGAACGTGGCACCAACATTTTTTAGGCTAAAAAGGGGCGTCTTATAAGTGAAAGTGCCCCATGGATAGATGAAGACGATTTTATGTTGATCAACCAATAGTATATTAATATGTTTCTAATTAGAGACCTTGTCCATAAGGGAAAAAATCCCACTCCCATCACATTCGTTAATGATCTGGCCGATGAAGGCCGTGGGATAGTTATCGTTGGGACAAGCATGATTGATATCACAATAATCCACAAAAACTTGAATTTTGACCTAATTTTTATCCATAGGGACAATTTTAGAGACCCAATCTGTCAATGGGATTGAATAGAGAAGTTTTTCATCTTCTCCCTTTATGGCAGCAACCTTTCAAGGGTGCACGGGATGAAGACATTGGTGAACAGGTTTAGCATCAGGGTAAGTAGGGACCTCGTGCACGACTATACTCGGATCAATGTTGGGCATTTCCTCGTAGGACCAAGCAAAAACGCCTCGAAATTCTCGTAAGATTCTAATATAGACCTAGATCTCATCAGGAGAACAGGTCACCCCAATGTGGATTTTCTCAACAACCCCTTGTTTAACAGAAATATCAATAGGCATAGTTTAAGTGATATTTCCCATGTTGCCTTCTACAAAAAATTCATGTTTCAAAATATGCGTTTGAAGTGGATGAGAAGGATATTATGAAGAAAAATTCCGAAGAAAAGTATACATTGCCCCAAGACTAGGCAAAAAATAGGAAGGATGATGACTATTGTCCCAGGGAGGATCCTTGAGAGACATCGTTTCCACTATGGCTTCATCAATTGGAAATGTCTCATTCAAGGGATCTGGAGAATCAGAAGCACCAAGCCAAGGGGATTGAGAATACATGTAGAGAGGCATAGTTGAAGAATTATGATCAGAAGGAGAAGCCAAAGTCAAGATAACTTAATAATAATCAATTTCTATCAGGCTTAACGACATTGTGTCACCAAATGAATCAACCTGATTAGGAAAAGGGATGATCCATCGATCAAATGACATGGAGACCATATTTACCTGAGCACTGTTGGGCGAAGGAAGAGAAGAAAGACCCATAAGGGAAAGATCTTTGAAAATTGTTGGCCCCGCACGTTCATAAGTCGTGGGAATGTGGTATACATATGGGAAGTTTCTCTCTGAAGAATTGGAAGTGAAAAAGGATAACTAATAAAAAATGATAATATTTACTTTGTGGGAAAAATGAAGAACATGAAAGAGAGTGGACGATATGCATACCATGGCATGAGTCCAACTGTGACCAAGGAGGATATTATAGTTGAGTTTGGCATCAATGAATTCAACCTCAAAATTAATTATTTTTTCTTCCAATGTGATAAGTAAGCTGGTGAGGATACCAAGAGGGTGAGATTCCCTTCCATCGAAAGCTTCTAAAGCACGTTGAGACTGGTTAAGGGTTGGAGATCCGATGGCTTTCCAACCTACAATGGATATGATGCAAGTAGATTCACCTTCATCCATGACTTCTTGATGGAAATTTTTACCATTAATCCCAAATTGGATAATCAAAGCAAGTTGGCGAGGGAGACGCGAGATGAAATTTTCTAGATAAAAAATGATAAGGCCTGAATCGATAGGGTCAAATCTTCCGATAGCAGGTAACAATGCCTTTCGTTGTGACGGGAAACTCTGAATTACCTCCAGCACAGACATAACGGATGGCACCTGAGCCAAATCCTCTACAATATTGTAATGTTGAGCGGCATGACATTCGGGTTATAGGAGGACTTACAGAGCACAAATTTAGATGGTGGAGGTACAAAAGGCTCAGAACTAGGCCTAACAATAAGAAGAGGGCCGGAAGAAGGCAAGGGAGGAGGACCATCTGCAATTTCTTTCACAGTCGCTTGACGCAGTTCGGTATAATCTTTTGATCTGGTAGCAATAGATATGGGTGCAGCATCATTCATCATGAAAAATTCAAAGGAAAAAGGGTTGGAGGAGTACGATTGCTTCACCATGTTATCAAAAAATTGGATCTGATAGGCTTCTTAATCAGTAAAATTCATGTAACTATTTCAAACCTAATCTTTTGACTGAGGCTTAGCCTCCTCAGCTTGAGAGGGCTCTCTCAAGGGTTAATGTTTTGGATAAAAATATAGATGGCTAACTCTATTTGAGTAATGAAAAGATAAATGACAGATATAGGTTGAGAATCACATTATCATGTACACATTTGGCTTATGGATTCAAATAGTTTAGCAATCCAATGAATCTACTTAACATGGAAGTTGAGGCATATCAAAGTTTTAGTCAAGAGATAAACACATATGAAATTGTAAAAACACAGTCAGTTCATTTATATAGGAATTCAGAGCATCTAAAAGATGAATTATGAGTAATATAGATAAAAACCACTATAATAGGATACTAAAGAGATGCAAATAGAATAGGAACACTCTAAAACTCCTTTTGAATCTCAATTTGGTTAAGTAGAAAATCTCTGGATTAGCTGAAAACCAGTCAATTACAATAAGCACAGTTTTTCCAAAAATGTCCAACCCTTTACTAATTTTACCTCTTGGAATTTAATATACCTCTTACAACATGATATGATTTTCCTCTAGGCTAGATACATCAAATTTCTAACTACTGACACCTTTCATAACCATAAGACATGGAATTTATTACAAAAAGACACCTAATCTACTTAACAGTCCTATTACAAATAGGACTAAAACTCCTTATCATTATCTATAACAAATTTATCTAATATAAATTACATCATTTTCCAAGTGTGTCATCACATGGTCGAATTTGGATAATGGGCTTGAGTTGTTCATGACCACTTTGTTTGACCTCCACAAAAGCAAGAAACAATACCCTGTTTTTTAGGCATAAAAACCTTTGCATTCTTTGAACATTTTGACCATCAATTAAACTTCATTTTTTGGTCCTTAGATGTTGAAGATTATCTTAACATGCCTCATCACTTATCCCTAGCCTCCATCTATCCCAAACCATTTCCAAAACTGTTCAAAAGAGCTATAATGTACTGCGCTATGAAAACACAGTAGTTTCCTAGCGCTTTTGTAACACTGCCATTTTAAGTCTTAATTCTCCAAAACCTGAATTATTTCTACTTGAATCATTTCACTTACCCTATAATAAATTTCCCATATCACTTAAATCTCTTTAATCACTCTTCAACCTTTCAAAAAATGACCAAAATTAGAAAGAAAAGCAGCTACAGCAGTTTCGTAGTGCTTTTCAACTTTTTTACACTGACTGCGCTACGAAATTGCTGAGCATGCATTTTTATTAAAAATTTTCAAAATTTGAATTTTATTTATGCCAAAAACTCAAAATATACCTGTCTCCATCATTTAAAAAACCATATCAACTGTAAAAAAACAGTCATTCTAGCTTTCTTGAGGCATTTCTTGCAAATTTCTCCTATTTTTTTTCTTGAAAACTAGGTCTTGGGAAAGAGCCTATACCTCCTAATACATGATTTATTTTGAGAAACGGAAGGAGGTTTTTGTATTAAATTTTTTCTTGAATATAAACCTCTCTTGGGTTTTTGAAAAACATCTCCTTCTATCCAGAAACAACCTTTTAAAAACATGTGTAAAACAACAAAACTCTATTTTCTGAAAATAGGGATTCAAATAAAGCCTTGTATCTCTCAAATGATAACACCTGAAAGAAAAGTGAGAGATTTTATTGTTAAATTATATGTTTTCGAAAATAACCTCTCTCATTTTTGTAAAATACCTTTTTATTTCCTCAGAAACCTCCTTTTAAATTGAATGCTCAAAACTAGAAAACAGAGTTTCTGCTTCATAACTTTCAACAGTTTTGTAGTGCTTTCTACCTTTTTTACACTGGATGCGCTACGAAAACAGGGATTCTTGGATTATTATGCAGTTTTGGCACAAAAAATTTGGGAAATGAAATACAAATGGAAAATGATGAATGTTTGACCTGAAAGAACTTTAAGGAAGGCTTTATTTGAAGCTTATGATGAGCTTTAAACTATAAAAAATCTAAAGCCTTCCCTTGATCAAACCTAAATTGAATTCTAAACCCAATTTTGAACCATGCAATTTTTTAACCTTGTCACAATGATGTGCTAAAAGTTTTGTGTGATAACAATGGCTCCACTTGGGATAGTGTGCCCCTGTGGTACACTAAGAACTAGTAGTTCCAGTGCCATCCATCTTCTTGGAAATAAAAACTCTGAAATTTATGAAAATTTTGCCAAGCTCTTATGGCCTTCCCCTCAGGCTAAATATTGATGGTCACTATAGAAGAACCAAATTTGTACCTACTGAAAAGATGCCCAATCAACTTTGAGCTTATTCACACACCTGTACCTACCCTAACAACTGTAATCTCCATTTTTAACTCAAGGAACATGAAAATTCCAATGAAGCCGTTCATTGATCTGATCTGACACTTGAACCTGTTCACTGCACTTGAACCAATAGTAAGCATGATACTAAAATGACCAAAGAAACATAAAATGGATTTGTTCCTCATAATGAAACTTTAATTGAAAATATGAACTGTAGAACTCTTCCATATAGTCAGCTTTAGGATCAAAGAATACATGATCTGTTTGATTCTTCTCATGACATTCTGTAGCTCTGGACAACTCATGTATGCTTTGCTCAGCAACACAAGATTTCAGTTGTGTGCTATCAAACTATTGTTCAAACTGATTTTAAAAAGCAATGTGTTCTTCCTCAATCACAAAAGAGAAAGGAAGAAACATCCTCTCTTTGTGTTCTAGCATGAAAAGCTTTTTAAAATAATGATCATGAAGACTATATGATTGAATTTGACCTTGTAAAACTTCAATGTATTTCTCAATGTTCTTATCAACTTCATCCAAAAATTGAATCTTATCTTTTGACTTGCATTCAAATGATTTTAGATAAGAAGACAAGGTCAAAGAAAAATTTTCATCTGCTTCCTCATCAACATGATCATCATTCCATTTTTTAAAGCCTTGAATTGAAGGAGAGTCTAACAGCAACTCTGTTCTGACTATCCATTCTTCTAAAAACAAAAGCCAAAAATCTGCAAATGACTTAATAGATCTGACAGGAAAGCTTTCAATCCACTTTTTACATTTTCCTTGAAATGAATCATAGAACAATATGATGCAAACATCTTTATGTTTGACTCTAAGAAGCTCAGTAAAGTCACATAAATCTCATATATGCTTCAAAGTCAAACTCAAATCTTCTCCATTGAATTTTGGACCATTCCTTAAAAAATATGCATCCTTGGGAAAATGATTTGGGAAACCATGAATTCCTGAAAAATATATACATGCACACCTTGAAACAAGAATGGCAGCATCTGAGCTCTTCATGTGTCCACTAGAATCATCGTGAATCTATGAATTTTGAACTCTTCAACAATGGAGTCACCAAGGTAGTTGCAGCCTCGAACAGATTCTAAGCTCCTGCTACCTTCAAGAGTTCAACTTCATAATTTTTGGGAGATATATATCTTCAGACTCCTGGCAGACGCACCAAAATGTTATCACAAAATTTGATCTAATAGGCTGCTTGATCAGTCAACTTCATGTAACTATTTCAAACCTAATCTTTTGGGTTAATGATTTGGATAAAAATATAGATGGCTAACTCTATTTGAGTAATGAACAGATAAATGACAGATATAGGTTGAGAATCACATTAGAATGTACACATTGGGCTTCTGGATTCAAACAATTTAGTAATCCAATGAATCTACTTAACATGGAAGTTCAGGCATATCAAATTTTTAGTTAAGAGATAAACACATATGGAACTGTAAAAACACACACAGTTCATTTATATAGGAATTCAGAGCATCTAAAAGATGAATTCTGATTAATATAGATAAACACCACTACAATAGGATACTAAAGAGATGCAAATAAAATAGGAACACACTAAAACTCCTTCTGAATCTCAAGTTGGTTAAGTAGGAAATCTCTACATTAACTGAAAACTAGTCAATTACAATAAGCACAGTTTTGCCCAAAATGTCCAACCCTTTACTAATTCGACCTCTTACAACATGAGATGATCTTCCTCTAGGTGACATACACCGAATTTATAACTACTAACACCTTTCATAACCGTAAGACATAGAATTTATTACAAAAAGACACTTAATCTACTTAAGAGTCCTATTACAAATAGGACTAAAACTCCTTATCATTATCTATAAAAAATTTATATAAATTAAATTACATCATTTTCCAAGTGTATCATCACATGGTATAATTTGGATGATGGGCTTTAGCTCTTCATGACCACTTTTTTTGACCTCCACAAAAGTAGGAAACAATACCCTATTTTTTAGGCATAAAATCCTTTGCATTCTTTGAACATTTTGACCATCAATTAAACTTCATTTCGTGGTCCTTAGATTTTGAAGATTATCTTAACATGTCTCATCACTTATCCCTAGCCTCCATATGTCCAAAACCATTTCCAAAGCTATTCAAAAGAGATGTAATGTACTGTGCTACGAAAACACAGCAGTTTCATAGCGCCTTTGTAACACTGCCATTTTCTGTCTTAATTATCCAAAAACTAAATTATTTCTACTTGCATCATTTCACTTACCCTTTAATACATTTCCCATATCAGTTACAGCTCTTGAGTTTCTCTTCAACCTTTCAAAAATTGACCAAAATGAGTAAAAAAAGCAGCTACAGTAGTTTCGTAGTGCTTTTCTGTTTTTTTACACTGACTGCGATATGAAACTACTGAGATAAAAGAAAATATTCTTATTTTTGTCATGTTTACATAGACAACATATAATCCAATGATGTTTGAGAAAAAAAAATGTATGTAAAAGATTGGACACATACATAGGTAAATACAAAGGGGAAAATGTTTGTTGCAATGTTTGAAGAAATGCAATTAGAGGAGACTACAATATCATCTGATGGTGATCGTGTTTATGATCTTGTTAGAGAAGGTAACATTTGAATTTTTTTCAAATGATAGAGATCTAGAAATAGATACTAAAATTATTTTAAAATTAAATTTTCATGTTAATTATTATCTAAATTTAAATACATAAGTTTGTTTTATTGTGCAGGAGATGCTTTTATTGTAATTGCACCAACTGACAACAATGAAAATCTGAAGTATTATTTGATGCGTTGCACTAAACGAAAGATGAAATTATTAGAAAACTATAATGATCATGGGTTTCCATATGACATAGGATCTATTATACTGAAAAGTTAATTTTTCAAACAAACTAATCAAAGTGGGGATTTTTTTTACTTTGAAGTCTATGAACCTGATGTCATAAGTTTTCAATATAGTCACTTGGTGTTGTATTACACATAAAGTTAATAGAGGTTCAATCAAAGAAAAAAATGAAAATTAAGAAATGGAAAATTTCAAAATCCGATCATGAACGGATCATTGAAGATGGCATTCCGTTGGAATTTTTTTGATTGAACTGCCCAACAATTTATTTTATTTGGATTCATGTTTTAGAACTTACAAAATTCAACTAAAAATTCAACTGCCTTGTAATGTTATCTATGAAAGTGTTTGCACATGCACATTGTTTTGGTACATGCACACTGGTATCAACTGAAAGTATATTTTCTATGCATGCATTGACGAAAAATGTTGCATGTATTAGATATATATATGTTCTAGAATGAAATTCACTAAAATTAGCTTCTCTATGTGCACTGATGAAAAATGTTGAAAGTATTGGATATATATGTTATAGAAGTATTGGATATATATATGTTCTAGAATTCAATTAACTGGAAGTAGCTTTTCTACGTGCATTAATGAAAAATGTTGCAAGTAATGGATATATATGTTCTAGAATGAAATTAACTGAGGGTATTTTTTCTATGTGCATTGATGAAAAATGTTGCATGTATTGGATATATATATATATATATATATATATATATATATATATATATATATATGTTCTAGAATGCAATTAAATTTTCAAGTAGTTTTACTATGTGCATTGATGAAAAATGTTGCACGTATTAGATATATATGTTCTAGAATGGCATTAACTGAAACTAGCTTTTCTATACATGCATTGATGAAAAATGTTGCACGTACTGGATATATATACATTATAGAATGCAATTTTAAAATTTTATGATTGTTTGACACATCTAACAAGACCTAGAATATTATGATTGTTTATATATATATATATATCTAGAGAGAGAGAGAGAGAGAGAGAGAGAGAGATAAATACATCAATATGTATTGCACTTCATTCTTTTTAACATATATATTCAAACATGTGTACTTAAATCATTTCTTCATTTTCATATATTCATGTGATGTTCTTTTTGTTTGGAAAATGACAACTTGAATTTTGGAAACAAAACATTATATCATAATCACATGCCAAATGTAGTTCAACCATCCAAAACTAGAGTTTTAAAAACAAAAACATTATATCACAACATTACTTCACATGCCAATTCTAGTTCAACTATCCAATAAAAACAAAACATTATATCACATGCTAAATGTAGTTCAACCATCCAAAACTTAAGTTTTAAAAACAACACAGTATAGATCACAACATTACTTCACATGCCAAATGTAGTTCAACCATCCAAAACTTATGTTTTAAAAACAAAACAAATTATAACACAACATTACTTCACATGCCAAATGTAGTTCAACCATCCAAAAATTGAGTTTTCAAAACAAAAACATTATATCACAAGATTACTTCACATTCCAAATGTAGTTAAACTGTCCAATAAAAAAAAAAAATTATATCACATACCAACATTAGTTCAACCATCCAAAAATTATGTTTTAAAAACAAAACATTATAGATCACAACATTACTTCACATGCCAAATGTAGTTCAACCATCCAAAACTTAAATTTTTCAAACAAAACAAATTATAGCACAACATTACTTCACATGCAAAATGTAGTTCAACCATCCAAAACATGAGTTTTAAAAACAAAACATTATAGATCACAAGTATCAAGGATCAAGTAACATTATTTCACATGCCAAATGTAGTTCAACCATAACACTTTAAAAACAAAACAAATTATAACACAACATTACTTCACATGCCAAATGTAGTTCAACCATTGAAAACTTAGGTTAAAAAAAAAAACAAATTATAACACAACATTACTTCACATCACATGCCAAATGTAGTTCAACCATCCAAAACTTGAGTTTTAAAAACAAAAAAAATTATATAACATTGTAACATTTCTTCACATACCAAATTTAGTTCAACCATCGAAAAATTAAGTTTTAAAAACATTATATATCACATTCACATGTACCAAATATATTTCACATAAAATATGTCCAAAATTTGTAGATCTCACAAGTATCAAGTTATATATGACTGCATCTAGATAAGACTGTATATAGAAAAGTAAATTTAAGACTAAATCTATTGAAAATATAATGTTGCATGTGTGCATGTGCATCATCCATCAAATACAAATGGATGTAGTATCTCTCTAGGCAAATTCACAGTCCTCGAGCTATCCTGCGAAGCATGGGGAACTTGTACACAATGTGTAAAAAAATTAAAATTTAATGTTTTAAATTTGAGTGAGAATATATATAACTTCATGTAAAAAAAAAATGTTAAAAAAAATCATGCAACACCTCATGAGGTTCCCTCTTCATTTGTTGCTGGACTACTAAAACTTCCCCCACAGGAAGATCTTCAACACTAAAATGTACAATATACATGTACAGTTATATATATATATATATATATTAAAAAATTTCAAATGAAAATATGTATATAAGCTTATTTTCAATAATATTAAAAAAAAGTTAGACAACTTGTTCAAATTGTTGAAATGGTGTGGATGTTCCTATCTCCATCGGTAGAGTCTATGGAGAAAAGAAATCCTCTATAGGAACCTAAAATTCAAAAAATTTAAAATAACTCAAAATCTATAGATCTCAATTTATAATAAAACTTTTAAACTTCAATTTATAACTTATAACTTAAAATGTATATATATATATATATATATATATATATATATATAAGTGAAAAATTGAATACTTGTGCTCGTACATTTGGCACATCTCCTAAGAGTGGCTTGGAAAGAAAATCTCCAAAAACCTAAAATTCAAAAAATTTAAAATAACTCAAGATCTACTTTCTTTTTTTAATGGAACTTTTGGAGGTGGAATATATAACATAAAACATAAATCTTAAAAGTGAAAAATTGTTCATACTTGTGATTATGGATTTGGCACATCTACCAAGGAAGAAGAAGGTACCACCATCCCAATAACATCAGATGGAATCAGAATCTGTTAAAACATTTTATTATATATATGTACATGTACATGTGTGCACAGTTATTCATTTTAAAAATATCTCATCATGTTTCGATATATATAATAATGGATAAAAAATAATTGTACATCATCATTTTCACTTAAAAAACACCAACATTTGCCAACATATCTTGATGGTGAGAACCATCTTGATTGTATGATTGATGGTGAGACCCATGTTGATTGTTTGAACTTGAGGCTCCGACTGTGATATTAACATTTTCTTCATTCATCAAGCATGATAACTGCAAATGGTGTTAACATATAATGATAAATTTTGTTTAGATTGATGTATACAAATAAATGTATGTATATATGTATTTATTATAAATTGTACATGTGTTAAAATAATTGAACCTTAACCATTAACACATACCATTCCCATGCCCTCTTCCTCATGAACAATTAGGTCCTACCAACCATTGCGATAATTCTTTGCATATGTTTTGAGATCTTCAATACTCATGTTTTCAATTTGTTCCTTTGTATAATACACAAAATTAGCATGTGCATTCTCACATGCTCTTTGTCGATTAAGAAAACCATCGACTCCACCCAATCCACTGTCAACATTGTCAATGATGGCATCCCTTACTTCTCGACTAGTTTGAGAAGTGGCATCCATCACTGGTCGCAAATTTTCTACATGAAGAGGTCGACTAACCAATGGTGGATCAAGGAGAGGCAACTCAACATCACACCTAACGCCCCTACGGTCACACAATCGACCTTTCCTAGGACCAAAAAATTTAGAGGGAATGTCATTGTAATTGGGCTTCATTTGAAAAATGAGTTCTGCGTAAAATAATTTTGCAAAATAAAGCGTAACCTCGTCGTTCCATGAGATTCTTCCATAGGCCGCAAGGTGTCTATCATACAAATAGTGAGCTATATGAGAGTGCCTGAAATATTGCACTTTCAACATCTTTTTTTTCAACCCTTATTTGAAATTAAACATAGACTTGGCCATTTCTATTGTAACTCTTTGTTTAACAACCTTCCATTTATCGGGACCTATCACTATTTCCTTTCTTTTTCTTATCACTTCTACAAAAGTATCAGTGGTTGGCACAAGATTTCGATACACATCTACTAGTTCGCCTAAAGAATGTGTAACTATTTCCAAGCTTTGTCGACTCTCAGTAGGTAGAGTCAAAGCCACGAGATCTCTCTTCAATTTTGCATGAAGATGTTGACACCTTTCTAAAGTGCATTGTTGCATGTTTGTTTCCCAAGGTATATCGGAAATGTCAGACAGATAATTCATGGTTGGTGGACAACCTTCTTCTTGAATGACATGTTCTTCCCTACGTCTTTTTTAAGCAACATTTGGGGCAACATTTTCAACCTCTGCATCAATATATAAATTTTTTTATATTAAAAAATCACAGGTAAATAAATTTGTACAAGTTGAATGAAAATAATATTCAAATTCATGGCCACATTGATGTGGTTGGCTAGCACCTTGCCCACCCTAAGACTGTTGAGAACCAGAACAACCCTTGTAAGAACTAGTATGACCACTGATTGGTCGAGAACCAACACGACTATCCATTGATTGGCCTATGGGGGAATACATATCACCACCTTCACGCAATCTACCAGCACTTATTGATGGCCCTCTAAGGGAATGTGAACCACCACCAACCTCACGAGATGAGAGAGAAGCTTAAAAATAAATATGAATTTATAATGAATTCAAAAATACATTCATACATATAAATACATGTACATATTCATTGATTAAATTGCATGAACCATACCATGATTGCGCGAACCATGGGCATGCTCCATTGATGGAGTAGACACCCTTCTCCTCTTAGCTCCTAAAAAATAAAAAATAAAACTTATTAAAAACTAATTTAACTCACAAAATTGATAAAAAATCAATTCCATATGTACACACATGTATGTATATGTATAGAGATTTGAGATTATATTTAAATACCATGAACATACCTCGATCCCTAATCCCCCTCTCTCGTAGAGATTTGATATTTTGTTGATCTTCGTCGTTCATCCTCCATGATATATATATCTACATTGGACATTTACAATTATTTTTTTAAATTGCTATTTAAAATAAATGAAAAATAAATTTCAGAAAATTAACGTAATTTAGTGTACACAAATTATGTAAAACATAACTTTCAAAGCATTAATGGATGTGTGAAACTCAATTTAAGCAAAAAAAATTATAAAAATGTTAAGTTCACCAAATTGGGCTTTACATGGTGGGAGCACACTTGGCATAAAAATGAAAAAAACACATGGTCATTAAAAAAGAAGCATGAATCTCCATTTAAACAAAAAATTGTTGAACTCCTCAAATTTTAATTTTATAAAAATGTGAAGTTCACCACTTGTTGCAAATGTGAAGTTCACCAAGTTGCACTTTACATGGTGTGGTGGGAGCACATTTGGTATATAATTGAAAGAAACACATGGTCATTAAAAAAGAAACATTTATAAGTACAAAACACACACATATCCAAGATATGTTACAATGTCCATCAATACATTTTGAAAGAGAGCATTTGAACGCTAATTCACGTTTGAGATATGAATCTTAAATTTTTTATGAAGAACGTCTCAAAACTATATCATCTTTGAGAGATGAAACTTGCATCAGCATTGCCCTGTATACTTCTAATTCATCTATTAATTCATCTTTGATTGATGAATCCTGAATTGGCATTTCCCCACGCAATAGATCAACATACATCTTATTCACATTTTTACAATGTTCTATACTAAAAAATTGAAATTGGCTAACAATATTGTTTGCTATTCCATGCAGTTCTTTTAGCCTCTCCTTCTTAACTTGGTACATGCCTTTCATCTGGTTACAAAAAAATTTAGATTTGGTGAAAACTACAATTCCATTTGATCTATACTCCCTAGCTATTCTTAAGCCTTCTATCAATGAAATATAATATGCCTCCTTGTTTTTTTTCTTCTCGGTATATTCATTTTCCTTTGGATGACCTTGCTAGTAGTAGTATTGGAAAACACATATGTAATCACTACTTTCCCTAGATTGGGATAGAAAGAAACATCTATGCATAATGACCATTTTTCAACCATATTTAGTGGGTATTTTTATTCCTAAAAAAAAATCAAATTCAATAAAAATATATTAAATTAACATTTACTGCAAATGCATGGGAGAAATGACACATGTGAATGAGATAAATGACATGTTCATGGTTTATATTAAATTTTGACTTAAATTTTATAGTATAATTAACATCTAGAAATGTGATGCGTTAAATATTGCATTGCCTAGAGTTTAAGGGAGATTTATGAAACATATACATGGTTCATGCATGGTTTGCATGAAAGTTTGCCTTAAAATCTATGGCAGAAATCACATCTAGAGATGACATGCCTTAAGAAAGAATGAGATCCAGAGGCTACTTGGCCCTTTACATGCCTTAAGAAAGGATGATATCTAGAGGCTACCTGGCCCTTTACAGAGTCCTTTAGAACTTGTAGAAGTTAAGACTCAACCAACAAACTAAAATCCTATGGAAGTTTAGCCACTTTAGGTTCAGTTTTTAGGCCTTAATTTTTGCCTTGAATTAATGGGGGGAAGCCTTGAGTTTGGGGGATCCTATCCCATGATATTTCAGCCACTTTAGGTTCAGTTTTTAGGCCTTAAAGTTTGCATTGAATTAATGCCATAAGGCCTTTAGTTTGTGGGAGAAATGACATTTACATGGTTTGCAAAATTATTTTATGCACTTACTAAAACAACTAGTTGTGGTGGTTGACGAAGTTATGTCAAAAGTCACACCTTTATCAGTTTGTGGGAGAAATGAAATAGAAATGACATATGCCTTAAAGTTTTCCTAAAATTTTATGGGAGAAGGGACAAATAACACATGTACAAGGTTTTCCTTAGAGTGGTAGTGGTTTATGGATATTAAAATGAAGAACTTATATTTTTGTTCCAGATATTGACTGTAGGGGAATTTACTGGATATGTCACCTTTGAGAAAAGATGAGATACATAGGCTACCTGGCCGTTTACAGAATCTGCCTTCAGAACTTGTAGAAGTTAACACTCAACACACAGACTAAAATCCTATGGAAGTTCAAAATCCTATGACAGTTCAGCCACTTTAGGTTCAATTTTTATGCCTTAAATTTTTCCTTGAATTAATGAGAGAAAGCCTTTAGTTTGTGGGAGAAATGACATTTACATGGTTTGCAAATTATTCTATGCACTTACTAAAATAACTAGTGGTAGTGGTTGATGAAGCTATGTCAAAAGCCGTGCAACTTTATGAGTTTGTGGGAGAAATGACAAATTGTCTTATAGTTTATTGGAGAAAAAAAAATACCAATGAGACATGCCTTAAATTTTTCCTAAAATTTTATGGGAGAAGGGATTAATGACACATGTACAAGGTTTTCCTTAAAGAGGTAGTGGTTTATGGATATTAAATGAAGAAATTCTATTTCTTTTTCAGAGATTGACTGTAGGGGCATTTACTGGATATGTCACCTTTGAGAAAAGATGACATCCAGAGGCTACCTGGTCCTTTATAGACTCTTCATTTATAAATTTTAGAAGTTAATACTTAACAGATAGACTAAAATCCTATGGAAGTTCAAATTCCTATGAGAGGCTACCTAGCCCTTTACATGAAATGACATGCCTTAAGAAAGAATGAGATCCGAAGGATACATGACCCTCTACATGCCTTAAGAAAGGGTGAGATCCAATGGCTACCTGGCGCTTTATAGGCTCCTTTAGAACTTGTAGAAGTTAAGACTAAAAAAAAAAACTAAAATCCTATGGAAGTTCAACCACTTTAGGTTCAGTTTTTAGGCCTTAAATTTTGCCTTGAATTAATGGGGGAAAGCCTTGATTTTGGGGGATCCTGTCCTATGGAATTTCAATAGTTTTTAAGCCTTAAAAGTTTCCTTGAATTAAAGGGAGGAATCCTTGGATTTGGTCGATCCTATCCTATGGAAGTTCACCTACTTTAGGTTCACTTTTTAGGCCTTAAATTTTGCCTTGAATTTATGGGAGAAGGCCTTGAGAAATGACACATGCTTTAAATTTAATGGGAGAAAGCCAACATGACACATTCTTTAAAAACTTTACCTAAGAATTTATGGGAGAAATGACACATGTACAAAGGTTTCCTTAAAGTGGTTGTGGTTTATGGATATTAAAATGAAGAACTTATATTTAGATCTGTTCTAGAGATTGACTGTAGGGGCATTTACTGGATATGTCACCTTTAAGAAATATGAGATCGAAATGCTACCTGGCCCTTTACAATCTCTGCCTTTAGAACTTATAGAAGTTAGCACTCAACATACAGACTAAAATCCTATCGAAGTTCAAAATCCTATTGAAGTTTAGCCACTTTAAGTTTTTAGGCCTTAAATATTTCCTTGAATTTATGGAAAAAAGCCTTTAGTTTGTGGGAAAAATGGCATGTCCATATTTTTCCTTAAGTTTATGGGAGAAATCAGATCTATAAATGACATGCTTTAAAGTTTGCCTTGCCTAGAGTTTAAGATATAAATGACATGTACATAGTTTTCCTTAACGTTTGCATTATAGTATATGGGAGAAATGACATTGTCTTATAGTTTTTGGGACAAATGACATATGTCAAAAGTCACAGGGTTTTCTTGACAATTTAGTTTACCTTAGAATTTAGTTTTCATTGAACTTTGTGGGATAAATCACATCTAGAAACCTTTTTTTTGACATCTATAAATAGGTTAAGAACATTAAGAAAAAAAATTCAACTTACAAATTAGTTATGTCCTTAAGAAGAAGTATGATTTAGCACTTATCAAATTGTTTAATAACTTATAATAATGTAATTTTTGGCTTGTACTATCATTCATCCTTGATATGTACAAGAATTTTACAACTTCAACATCAAGCTACACTATCATCATATCACTGTAGCCATGTCAACCTAGATCATTTATATCCATTACATCATAAAACACTCCACTTTTGACATTTTAAAAGAATAAAGCAACATGGAAGGTGTTAATTTAGGTACATTAAAACACTCCACCTTTACCATTATACAAGAATAAAGCAACATGGAAGGTGTTTATTTAGGTGCATTAATACACTCCACTTTTAACATTCTACAAGAACAAAGCAACATGGAGGGTGTAAATTTAGGTACATTAATAAAATAGACCCATGTCAATATAGATTATTAAGATCCATTACATCATATCTAACACAATCTAGATTATTTATATCCAGTACATCCTAAAACACTCCATTTTTAAAATTTTACAAGAATAAAGCAACATAGAAGGTGTAAATCTAGGTACATTAATAAAATACAGCCATGTCAATCTAGATTATTAAGATCCATTGCATCATAAAACACTCCACTTTTAACATTTTACATTTTACTCATCTTGAGTTTGGGGGATCCTATCCTATCAAAGTTCAATACATCCATGTCAATCTACATTATTAAGATCCATTACATCATAAAAAACTCGACTTTTAACATTTTACATTTTACTCCATTTGAGTTTGGGGGATCCTATCCTATGAAAGTTCAGCTACTTTCAGTTTTTAGGCCTTAAAGTTTTTCTTGAATTAATAGGAGAAAGCTTTGAGAAATGACACATTCTTTAAAGTTAATGGGAAAAATCCAATGACACATGCTTTAAAGTTTGCCTTAAGATTTTATGGGAGAAATGACACATGTACATGATTTTCCTTAAAGTGGTTGTGGTTTATGGATATTAAAACGAAGAACTTATATTTAGATCTGTTTTAGAGATTGACTATAGGGGAATTTACTGGATATGTCACCTTTCATAAAATATGAGATCCAGAGGCAACCTGGCCCTTTACAGACTCTACCTATAGAACTTGTCGAAGTTAACACTACTTGGCCCTTTATAGACTCTTCCTATAGAACCTTGTATAAGTTAACACTCAACAGACAGAATAAAATCCTATGGGAGTTCAGCCACTTTAGGTTCAGTTTTTAGGCCCTAAATTTTTCATTTAATTAATGGGAGAAAGCCTTTAGTTTTAGAGTAACCTTATAAAATGCTTTAATGTGAAGATAGTACTTTACCTACAAAACAATGGAATTGAAGACTGTACTTATATATCAGAGTTCTGTTATGAAATATTTATCTCCCCTACCTGAAATTCTATTATCTTCCTTTCCCTATATATTTCAAGGTATTAAAACAACAAATTTTCTGAATGGCATGGTTTTCAATATTTGGAGTTGTTATTTTCCATTTCTATTGAAACTAACAGTTTTTATTTTTAATATTTCTTAGAGTTGTTCCATATGAGTCTAATTCCCATAACAATGACATCTATTTATTAATTCTCAGTTTTTAATTTTATTTACAGGGTTCTCTATTGAAACTAACAATTTGTTATTTTTCATTTCTATTGAAACTAACAGTTTGTTATTTCTCATTTTTCTTAGAGCTGTTCCATATGAGTTTAATTCCCATAAGTTTGACACATATTTATTAATTCTCTGTTTTCAATTTTGTTTACGGGGTTTTAAATTTTTCTTCCATTCCCCTCTAGGTTTAGTATCTTTTCCATTTTGATAACTAATAAGTTCAGAGTAGAGAGTAAATATATAATGTCCTAAATATATAAAATTAGAGTGTAAAGCATAGGAAGTGATGCCATGGTCGTAAGGGTGGGTAATTGCAGAACGGTTGATTTCATAAAAATTTAAAAAAAAGAATTGGAATTGGATGGCCCCAAACCAACTTAAATGTTTCCTCTTAAACATAAATGTTTCTAATATATTATGGACAATGTCTATATTTACATAGATTCTAGCATGTGTGTGAAAGCTCTTCATATTCCTCTCAAGATCTACTTCTATGTGACTGTCCAAGGTACCTTTGATATCATTAAAGACTTATAAATTCCAAAATTGAATGGGAATGGAGGTGGTCCCACTTGCATTTTGGCTATAGATATAGTAAATGGGTAAAATTTGGGGAACCATGGATTAACAAATATACTATGTCTCCTCCAAAATAAGGGAAACATAGTTCTATGCCACATAATGTTTTTTATGAATCAAATAAATCTATTGGCATAGGGCTAATGTATAACCTTGTAAACCATTAAATATACAAATTAACAAAAGTGATTTACAAAATAAATTTTGTTTTGTAATGTCATACATACACTAGCTTTGGGACCTATTTATATTTCTCTATAATATAGGCATACTTTATAGAGGAGGGGTTTCGGAAAATGAATTAGAAAAATTGTTTTTAATTTCATACCTCGAAATCGAGGGAGTGAACAATTTATGATGGGAACGTTGGAAGCAATTGTCTTGTTAAAATAAAACATTCTAGCAACCTTGCATACAGTAGTTTTTCAACCTATTTATATTTCTCTACAATATAAGCATATTGTATAGAGGAGGGATTTTAGAAAATGAATTAGAAAATTTATTTTTAATTTCATACCTCGAAATCGAGGGAGTGAATAAGTTATCATTGGAACGTTGGAAGCAATTGTCTTGCTAAATTAAACATTCCAGCAACCTTGCATACACTAGTTTTGGGACCTATTTATATTTCTCTATAATATAGGCATATTAGATAGAGGAGGGATTTTAGAAAATGAACTAGAAAAATCATTTTTAATTTCGTACCTCAAAAGCAAGGGAGTGAACAAGTTATCATGGGAATGTTGGAAGAAATTGTCTAGTTAAATTAAAACATTCCAGTAACCTTATCTGCAAAACAATATTTTTCCACTAGTGGCTTTCTTTTACCATTACTAGCCTTATTTTCCCAGGTTGATTTTCCACTATTATGCAGTTCAAAGGAGGAGGATGTGATGAAGATAGTGCCAATTCCTCTTTCTTCTCATCTCTTAGGTTCCTAAGTCATTGGGCAGCTATTATTAGCTGGCAGCAGGATTATCAGGAAAATCATGATTTTGAAAGACCTTCTTAAGTGGAAGTCCTTTTCCAAGAGGCTTTTTGTCCTGGTTTAAATGTCCATGAGCTAATATTTGACTCTGATCTCAATATGAGCTTTCCTTTTTGATATAAGTATGAGTTATTCTATCTTTTCTTAGTTCTATTCTATCAACCTGTATTAGCTTTCTTATTTTCTATAGGTCTATGATATCTATCTTAGTAGTTATTTGTTTGAGTATAAGCTTCTTCGAGATATTAGTAGTTGTCGTATACTGAGACAACACAACTAATGACAATACAACTAGTGGTGACTGGTTAATACTGAGACTAAACTGATTCTAACAAATTTCAAGAGTGTATTGTGTTGAGCACTCATGGAAGAGCCTCCTCCTAATCTCTCCAGTTGGAAATTCATTATAGAGTTTTTTTTATAACTATTATTCGAACCTTATTCCAGCCAATATGGGTTCATACAACATGATTATCACTTACCTGCAAATTGTGATGTCAGTTTAAATTTTTTTTCCAGGAAGAAAAATACTACTGTTATTATTATATAGTAGCAGTTACATGTTCATCATTTTGAGGATTATATTGGCAATACATAGTTCTAGAAAAAACCAGCAGGAGACACAGGATCTCTGCCTATTAGACCATAAAACATAATATGATAAAAATAGATCTGAAAACAACATTAACCACCAAATATTTGTATTCGAGTTAGAGTCTAAGTTTACACAAAAAAGGATGATGAAAAACATATGAAAAAAGAAACAAAATTGAGCCCTGTATGTTGTAAATCGGGTCTCAAGGACCAAGGCATGAATTAGCACAGTCACCATATAAAAGTCTTATATTGTTGTTTGACAATATTAAATAAATATGGTTTCACTGGACTCAACTTGAGTTATGTTATCTCTCTGTGATAGGATCAATGGAAGCTTAAAATTATCACATGATTACATACCCTAACACACAGTTGTATTGATATCCCTAGTTATCTCCATTTCTATTAAATTAATATGGGTGATAGGTTTCATTTGTTTAATTACCATAGAATCTTTATGAAAATTTTTACAACACTTGTGATGAGCAGAGGTAATAGCGAAAAACATAGCATATATCTACCTAATTTAATTGAACCCTCTAAAAATTATGTTTCCATTCATGATCTCGACTCTAAAAAGAAGGTGTGATATATAGGAGGGTGCTAACCTAGAAATTCGAAGCCTAGGCCGCAATTCGATGATGAGGCCACAATTCAGTGATGAGGCCATAATTCAGAGACGAGGTTGCAATTCATAGATCAACGAGGCCGCAATAAACGAGGAAGTTGGCGGAAAATTACCTGAAAAAATAAAACAAACGATAAAATTCAAACAGAATGAAAAAATTAAAACAACAATAATGAAAAAAAAATAGGAACTGCCTTACCCAGCAAGACTCTGCCAAGACCCTACGGAGAACCAGACACAAACGTGATAAGCAGACAAAACACAAACACAATACACACAGACGAAACAAAAACACAATAGACACAGAAGAAACGAAAACACATAATAAGCCCAAAACCCATTAACGGGCTCGGGCTGGTGCATTTATAAACTAAAGTTTGGCTAAATTACTTTAAGAGTTTGGCTGAACTAAGAGTACAACCGAACTTGTATTGTCGGTTTTCCAATCTCCACCCAAAAATCTATTTTCCCACGCCATCAGTACGTCGTCAATGTAAATGGAAGAATGAGTTCAATCGAACTAATTTCTAAAGTTTTTCCGATCTCTATAATAGTTCAGCCAAAATTTTATAAAAGTTCTACCGAATTGTCGAGAAAAAGAGTTTTCTGCCCCCGATTCTCACAAAAGTGTAACCCAACTTCATGGGTTTACCTGAGACCAACCTATTGAAAATGTTTTTAGATTAACCTCAACTAAGAATATATATATATATATATATTAAAAAACCTGAAAGGAGAACTATTTATGAGCACAACAAAATATTTTAATTTCAAACATCCCATGATCCACTTAACGTTCTTCAAATTCAAACTTATTTGTACAAGAAACACTTGAGATATAGCCAATTCACTTTATGATAAGCTTTAGCCAAATCAGTTTTCATCAAAAATGCCCAAATTTTCAGAACCCTTATTTTATGCAATCCTTCCTATTCTATTCCTATAGGTTCTAGGCCACTAGTTTGTCATTATTATTATCACTTTTTAACACCTATTTCATCCATTTCTGCCATTCTTTATGATGTCATGTATCATGGTTTATCATATAATTCCATTTTATAATTATTTATGCTCTTATGGATAAATATTATTTCTTCTCCTTTATTTTTAATAAATTGATGATTATTATATATGATTTTACCAATGACGGTTTATTAATAAATTTTTTATAATAGCACTCACCATTTTAGCCTCCAAAATATTTTCTAGATTCCAGATTTGATCTCCAGTTCATCATTAAATATTCCAACTCAGAAATTCGTTGGAATAAGAAGTGACAGTTTTTTATTGGACATTTTGGGTAAACGGAGAAGTATCTGGAAAATCCAAAACATGGGTTTTCTCCAGAACGGATCGAGTTAACTTACCTAAAAAGAAATTTTCCCAATTTCGGTTTGTATTAAGAGAAACAGAATGTTTTCTGAAGATGATTTTCTCAGATTCGTTGTTGCGGCCATTTTCCAAATTATCTGAGTTGCAATACCAAATTCAACCTGTTCTTGTTGAATGATTGATGGAAAAATATTTCAAATATGATCTTGCTGATCAATTTTTTGTGAAAAATACAATTTTATTATGGGAATCATTTTTTAATCATCTCTGTTGTAACTTCTCTCTGCTCTCTGTGTATTTAAATGAAAAACAGAGATCAAAGAAGCAGATGATTTATGAGAATAATTATGGAATTATTAGGGGATTATTAGATTAGAGATGATAAGAGGACATAACAGAAAGCGGAGAATGTAAATCAGATCGTATCACATATTGTATCATGTATCTTTCATTTATGTATCATTTTGTAATGAACAGAACGTAGTTCTGAAGACAAATTTGTATTGTAATGATTGCGATGATTAATACATAGTTTTCGTTACTGTTCATTCAATTGTTCTGGAGTAACTAAGAAGCGTTCGCTGGTGGCTAAGGGCCCGGTCTCCGGTGAATCTCGCTACTATTCTTTGTGCTATAATTTTCCATTTACTACAAGTATATTATGTTTTTCTGCTTTAAAGTGAATTTCTTTTGATGATTTAGATTTATGTATTTATTCCTCTGTGTGCGCATTTCCAATTTATTAGTTGTTTGTTAAAAGAATTGGTTTTGATTATTTAAAGCATAGCATGTTATTTCCATTTAATTTCCTTTTGTTTCATTGTTTAGATCCAACTAAAAGATCTCAGTTAATGCTTCAGTGCTCTCGGTTGATTTAATTATTTGAATTAGAGAATGAATCACAGCTTTTGGATTATGATGCATAGATGAATCACTTTCTTTAATATGATTGCATCTATATTCAACGATTGGTTTTACCGTTACTCTCTAGGTTTATAGCTTGCACATATTGTGTACACTCTTGAGACAAAAAGACTTACCCTGGTTGATAATTAATGTGAGGCAATTAGGAGTTTTAAAAAGACACCTTTTAGCACCCAACATTTTGGTGCAGTTGCCGATGAGAGTGTTTCCATTTCAGAGAGAGTGATGTATGTTTGATATTTGTTTCTGTGAAAGAATTGGGTATTAAAAATGGAAGGTAGGAACCTACATAACGAGCAAGTAAAATGCTTGCTCCTCTGCCCACTTTTCAACACAACTACATAGAAGTTGAAGTAGGTGTTTGTTGTTTGTCTGCTGTGAAAGAATTGGGTATTAAAAATGGAAGGTAAGAACCTGCATAACGAGCAAGTAAAATTCTTGCTCCTCCGCCCGCTTTTCAGCAGAATTGCGTAGGAATTGAAGTAGGAATTTTAGAGGTATAATTTTTGAAAAAATCTTGTAATTCCACTTGAGTGGTGATGTAAGCACCATCCATTTCACTAACCAATTGACAGGAAAATTTGAAGGAGGATCCTCAAATAAAAACATGAAGAACATCTTCTATTATGGTAAGAAATGGCTCACATTGCAACTTTTGAAGTCCCTATGAAAGATCTAGGAGGAGTGACACAAATGCACATAATTCCCCCATCGTCTCTACCAAATTTTCATGGTTTGACAAATGAAGATCCAGATACAGTCTTATTTGAGTTTGAAATACTTTGTAGAGGATATGATTATTGTACTAATGATCGAAGGTTGAAAGTGTTTCCTCTTACTCTAAAAGGAGCAACTCTCTGATGGTTCATGAACCTTGGTGGGAATTGCATCCAAACTTGGGAGGACATGAAGAACGTATTCTTAAAGAAGTACCAAGACTATTGTAAGGCTAATGAAGATATTTTCAATATGATACAAGGGGAATATGAAAGCTTGGAGGACTATGTGGAGAGATTTCAATACAACCTTCAAAAATCAAAGCATAAGAATTTGGAAAAAGAGATCTTAAAAACACTCCTACTCAAAGGAATCAAAGATGAATTTTTAGAACTCTTAAATCCGATAGGAAAAGGTGATGTTTTTTAGTTATTATATGATGATGTTTGTGAATTATGCATAAGGTATTCAAGAGGAATCTCTGAGGCTAGTAAGAATTCTAGAGAAGCTTCTTATTTCTTTTCCAAATTTACTACAAGAAGAGGAGACATAAGAGCTGAAATCAATGTTTTATTTGAAAATTTTAAATATGATTTTATTAGCTCTCTAAATTCACAATTGGATGTTTTACAGGTTTAGAAAAATCAAGAAATTGAATAAGTGTTTTTCCCTCATTGCCAAAAGGACAATCCATAGATATTCACTCTTACTTATCTAGGATGGAAGTAGCATATCAAAAATATGGGGAAACTACAACAATGTCAAAACCATGGAAATCGTGGCCTACATGTATGGTTCAAAACACTTCCCCTCCATTTTTTTACTTGTATAATCCATTATGGAATACTCGTGTGTTAGAGCAACAATGTCAATCTCGATATAACCCCCACCAATCTTGTCTACAAGTTTGGCATGGTTCATCTTATGATTACATGACTACTCTCCCTCATATTGTAGCACAAACACATCCTCCATATTCTCCACCAGCTCTTCTACAACATCTTGCTTGCCTATCAAAATCATCCATTCAACCCAATCAACTACATCATCAAAACGTTCCATATATGACCCAAGTATGAGAAATATATGACCCAAATACTGACTGTCTATCCTAAATAAGCACTCCTAAAACTCCATTTTTCCAGTTGTTCATTAAAGTATTTGACCCATCAATTCTTCTTGTCGTCAAAACCTTCTTCTATTGGAGATAAATAAGTGAATATAATTTCATTTTCATCTTGAATCAGCTTAATCTGTCACCAAACGAGAAATTTATGCTTAAGATATCCATTGTTGGTCTAAGATGGGTAATCGAAAATGACTCTGTTATACAGGTTGTTCTAAGTAAAATTGACATATCATATCATTGAATTTAAAAAAAAAACTATTTCTATTGGTAATACATCTTTAAAGTAGCTCTCATTTAGCTTTTTAATCACTCAAACAAGACGAAAAACAAAAAAGTTATGATTAAAACACTGCAGGTTAGCATGATTGGCCACTGCTCTCCCACAGGTAATAAATTAATTTTCTCTGTGGATTTGTTTTATAGAGTAACTACTTGTTAGTTTTTCTGCATAGTTCTTGGATTAGGGGAGCCCAATCATCTCTCTTTCTCTATGATTTAATGTTTTATTGCAAGTAGACACTCATTTTTTTTGCATGTCTTAGGAGAATAAAGAAGGTCAATTTATGCATGAGCGATTCTTGAAAGAAAATTTAATGAAACAAGGGCATTTCATCCAATTCAATACCTAACGGATTCATAATAGAAAAAATGAAGAATTGATTCCCATTCGAAGATTCATGTCACTGTTGCCAAAACATTTTTCCAAGAGATCATTTATTTTTCCATTGAGAGATCGATATTCCCTTAGGAAATAACATCATAGTTGTTGTAACTTAATTTATTTATATCCTGTTTTTAAATAAAGTGTTGTTTCTTTTCTGATTTCTCCTACATTTTTTTGTTTCAGTTGTTTTTTCCTTCAAATTTTAGTTTCTGATCCATTGGCAATTGAACAATGAGTACCCCACCATGCAAGTTTCAGTTGTAGAAGGAAATTCTTCGGTAGCACCAATTCTGTAATAATTTTCTTTACATACAATCATTTTTTCTCTTTTTTTTCTATTGTTTTTCTTTCTGTATCATCGCTCTTCTATTTTTTACAGAAGGAAGGATGGTTTTTGTTTTCTCTCTCTGTATTTTCTCTTGTTGTTCCTTACAGGGAACAACTATTGTTCCCTACAGGGAATAGAAATTTCTGCATGCATTTTGCTTTTTTGTTCCTTACAGGGAACAACTGTTATTCCCTATAGGGAGAAAAAATTTCTGCATGCATTTTTCTTTGTTGTTCCTTACAGGGAATAGTTGTTGTTCCCTATAGGGAACAACAATTTCTCCTTGCATTTTGCTTCGTTGTTCCTTATAGGGAACAATTGTTTTTCCCTACAGGGAACAACAATTTTTGTGTGCATTTTTCTTTGTTGTTCCCTACAGGGAACAACTACTATTCCTTACAGGGAACAAAAATTTTTGTGTGTATTTCACTTTGTTGTTCCCTACAGGGAATAGTTGTTGTTCCCTACAGGGAACAACTGTTGTTCCCTCTAAGGAACAACAATTTTGGCGTGTACTTTTTCTTACTGTTCCCTACAGGGAACAACAATTTTTGTGTGTAGATTTCTTTTCTATTCCTTATAGGGAACAGTTGTTGTTCCCTATAAGGAACAACAATTTTTGCGTGCATTTTCTCTTGCTATTCCCTATAAGGAACAACACATTTTTATTTTTTTTTGCGTATTTTTTTTTATGTTCCCTACAGGGAAGAATTGATGTTCCCTTTGAGGAACAACACTTTTTCTATGGTTTTTTTTTCTCTTTTGCTATTCCTTTCAAAGAACAACATTTTTCTGCGTTTTTGTTGTTCCCTTTTGGGAACAACACTTTTGTGTGTTTACTGTTCCAACTTCAGAACAACACTTTTTTAATTTGTTGTTTCATCTTCGGAACAACCCTTTTTGATTTTGTTGTTTTGATTTTGTTGTTCCATCTTCGGAACAACACTCTTTGATTTTATTGTTCCATATTTGGAACAACACTTTTTGATTTTGATGTTCCATCTTTGGAACAACATTCTTTTTTTCTTTCTTTTTTTTTCCAATTTTTGAACAACACTCTTGTTTCTTGTACAATTTTTGTGTGTTCTCAATAGCACCTTTTTTTATATTTCACAAGTACCTCCTTCCTCTTATGGAATTATTCCTAGCTCATTTCAGCCTCATTTATTGTGATTTCTTTCATGACATGAAGTACAGTACTTCCATGAGGACAAGAATTATGGATTCTATTGAAGCAGGTGAATATCATTAACATTATGATCTTTAACAGGACAACTTCTGGATGAGAGATTATTTTTAGGAAAGGGGACACAGTTATTTATATACTACTTTACTGCATCATTTTCTGCAGTACATGATACTAATTGATCATCCTAATAACATGCTAGTTCCACCCTTCCGGGTTATAATCTTCTCTGTCTGTAATAAATGAGATTATGGGTATTTTTTTTTTCTATTGACATGTTCAACTTCTTCCACCATCCCTACTCTTAAGGAGTACTGAGCCTCCCTCTTTTTATCATAAAACTGTGTAATCATAGCAAAATTTTGTTTGCAGATGGAGGATAGGGGGTCTCATTACGAGCCAGCCTACCATTTTCATAAGGCTGCAACAAAGTGACATTCCCATTATGGCCACCACACGAGGGTTATGATCCATTGGATAGCCAAAATATCCTTGGAACAAGAGGTCTCATCATGAGCTAGCCTGATCACTTTTGCTACATCCCAGTGAATGGCAGTGTGGTTATCTGGTTACCATGCTAGCACATTGATCTCTTATGTATAATAGCACTGGAACTATGCATTTATAAATTGAGTATCCTGGCTCATATGTGTTAAAAATCAACCCTGCCGAGGCTATGGACGCCTGCTGGAAATCGAGGCTCTGCTTATGGTATTAAAGTTATATCTTATCATCAATTATTACTATAATACCCTTTTCTTATTATTTTTTTTATCGGAGAAGTTATTTCCTTAATTTTTCCCTGTTTTGAACCTTTACGCATGAGAAATTATTTTCCAATCAATCGTATCATTTTCGGCTAGAATAGTGTCAAAAAAGCATATTTTTGGCATATTGCTGTCCTTTTATTTTTCGCATAACTTATCATCAATCCAAAGCATCCTATCTCTTATTCATAACTATCTTTACACACTCTACTCTCATTGTAACCATACGTCTTGACTTCCTATCATTTATATGTGTACTCTACTTAATTTACTGCCATATTGATCATTCCCTTGCCTTGCAGTCAGCACATCACCTTTCATATGCTTTATGGTCATGGAATCCCTTTTCCAATTGGAGGGGGGAATGTATGCATTATGGCATAACATGTGATATAACTGCTGAAATCTTCCATAACTTGATGTTTTGACAAAATATTAGTACTGCATTTATACAAAAAATTTTCTAATTAAAATTTTTGCATGCATATTATCTATTGCTATTCAAAACTAAAACTGTGGATTCAAGAAATTTGCATGAAAAATAGTGACTTGCTACAGGATAAGAACAAGTATGGGGGGAATTCTATTCGCATCAAAGCCACACTATTACCCCTAACAACAAAGGCTCGCCCAACTCACGAACACGCACAATTGTTCAAACATGATGTGCTTGCATGGCTTCCACATTTTGCATCACTTTCAGTATCCACTCAGCCTACATCAGCTTCAACAAATTCCAGCCCATACATGTCATTCCACATTTTTTTCGGAGATAAAACTTGAGGTAAAATAGCATAATTTTCTGATTTATTACAAATTTAGGAGAATTTCATGCAAAATCCATTGAGCATTATTTATCATCATTCATTCCACATCTTTACCACTTCCCATTCTTCAAAGACAAAATCTTTCAGTTTGGGGGAGTGTTCCTTTCATTTATTTATTTATTATGACCATCTTATTCATTCTCAACACCTCCCTTCTTCCATGTTGTTTTACACCAAGCATATATTTCAATAGATTGTAGCAACCACCTCTATTCATTTTCTAGCATTGCATGAGGGCATGCTAATTATTCAGTTTGGGGGAGGCATTGCAACACATGATGAATGATTTCTACTTTCTTTCTCATTTAAGGCATACAATTTCATTTTTATATAGTGCAGAAATTGATTTGCATATATCTTTAAAACTATGAAATGAATTCTTGTGATTTTTGGATAACAAAGAGGTATCATTAAAATACACAAACCCAGATAATTTCACGCTAAATTAGTTCATAAAATTTCAAAAATCATGCACTATCACCTACAGCCATTTTTTATATCTCATGATCTGTGCATCAAAATGATCTGATTTTTGGATCATAGAAGCATTAATATAGTAGAAGTCTAGTTTTTGAGAAAATGGTTAATGAAGTTTGTTGTTGCTTATATCATATTTTGCTACAACTTCATATACATATAGTTGAACGTCAAATGTAAAAATTGTTATGCCTTCATCAACATTTCTAAAATTGAATATTCATTATTTGAGGAAGAATTCATTTGTTCCATCCATTTCATGAGTTGGGATGAACAATTTTTGTATTATTGCTAGGTTAATAAAGAGACTTTGGGTTGCATGAGGACATGCAATATATTCAGTTTGGGGGTATGTTGGGCCGCTAGTTTGTCATTATTATTATCACTTTTTAACACGTATTTCGTCCATTTCTACCATTCTTTATCATGTCATTTATCATGGTTTATCATATAATTCCATTTATAATTATTTATTCTCTTATGGATAAATATTATTTATTCTCCTTTAGTTTTAATAAATTGATGATTATTATGCATGATTTTACCAATGATGGTTTATTAATAATTTTTTTGTAACATCACTCACCATTTTAGCCTCAAAGATATTTTCCAGATTGAAGATTTGATCTCCAGTTCATCATGAAATATTCCAACTCAGAAATTCACTGGAATAGTGAGTGACAGTTTTACATTGGACATTTTGGGCAAATGGAGAAGAATATCAAAAATCTGAAACATGGGTTTTGTCCAAAACGGACTGAATTAACTTTCTTTGAGAGTTGTTTTCCAAAATTCAGTTCGTATTAAGAGAAACAGAAGCTTCTCTGAAGATGATTTTCTTAGATTCGTTGTTGCTGACATTCTCCAAATTATCTGAGTTGCAATACCAAATTCAACCTGTTCTTGTTGAATGATTGATGGAAATATATTTTAGATATGATCTTGCTGATCGATTTGTTGTGAACAATCCAATTTTGTTATTCGAATCATTTTGTAATCATCTCTGTTGTAACTTCTCTCTGCTCTCTGTGTATTTAAATGAAAAATAAAGATCAAAGAAGCAAATGATTTATGAGAATAATTATGGAATTATTAGGGGATTATTAGATTAGAGATGATAGGAGGACATAGCAGAAAGTGGAGAATGTAAATCAGATCGTCTCACATATTGTATCATGTCTCTTTCATTTATGTATCATTTTATAATGAACATAACATAGTTCTGAAAGACGGATTTGTATTGTAATGATTGCGATGATTAATACATAGTTTGCATTGTTGTTCATTTGATTGTTCTAGAGTAAATAAGCAGCGTTCGCTGGAGGCTAAGTGCCCGGTCTCTGGTCAATCTTGCTGCTATTCTTTGTGCTATACCTTTCCATTTACTGCAAGTATATTATGATTTTCTCTTTCACAGTGAATTTCTTTTCATGATTTAGATTTCTTTATTTGTTCGTCTATGTGTGCATTTCCAATTTATTAGTTTTTTGTTAAAAGAATTGGTTTTGATTATTTAAAGCATAGCTTGTTATTTCCATTTACTTTCCTTTTGTTTGATTGTTTAGTTCCAACTAAAAGAGCTCAGTTAATGCTTCAGTGCTCTAGGTTGATTTAATTATTTGAATTAGACAATGAATCACAACTTTTGGATTATAATGCATAGATGAATCACTTTCTTTAAAGATTCAGATTTATGATTGCATCTATATTCAACGATTGGTTTTACCGTTACTCTCTAGGTTTAAAGCTTGCACATATTGTGTACACCCTTGAAACAAAAAGACTTACCCTGGTTGATAATTAATGTGAGGCAATTAGGAGTTTTAAAAAGACACCTTTTAGCACCCAACAATAGCATCATGAATTTGTTTATTGTAAAGAATCAAGAAGGCCAAATTTTTAACCTAAAATAACACCAGACAAATACCCTTAAATCTGTTAGTAATGATTTTTGAAATGAAATGGACCCTGGGTCTATCAAGTCATTAGAAAAACCCTAAAGAAGATTTTTTTATGAGCACAACAAATTATGTTGATTTCAAACATCCCATTATCCACTTAAAAGTTTGAAAATCCATATTTGTTTGTAGAATAAAAAACTTGAGATATCATCAGTTCACTTTATCATAAGCTTTAGGCAGATCAATTTTCATCGAACTGTTGGAATTTCTGGACCTTGATTGTATACAAATCTTCATGTGATATTCCGAAAACATCACGAATTTGTATACTGTAGATAAATCCAAATTTTTCATCTTAAATAACACGAGAGAAATACCTTTAAACATGTTAGAAATGATTAGGCCATGCTGCTAGAAAACTTGTATGGGACACATGGTTGAAGATTGTGATTAAGAAACCTTGCTAAGAAACCCTCCTTGTCTGCTACTTCACTACTATTCATGACCTGAAGAGAATAAGAAGTATGAAGAGTGTGGAGAGGTAACCTAAATCAGTGCCTACCCAGAAGTATCATAGAGCACTTGGTTTAAAGGCTTTGTTGTATAATCTTGGGAAAGAACCTCTAAATAAAAGTCTGGTCTACTAAAATAAACTTGATGGTAATATTTCACATGGCACAAACTTAGTGTTGATGTGAAGGTCTTATAGCTACAAGCATCTAAGACTGAAAGAAAGCAGTGATGAGTTTGTTTTTTCTTGGTTTGGAAAGATCATGGTAAGTTTTAGACTTTGGGTTTTCTCCTTATGGATGTAAAATGCAAGGCATCTTTGTTGGGGTAGTGAAATAAAATTGTAAGGAAAATCCATTATGTCCTGGAACTAGTGGAAGTAGTGGAACCTCTCTTGATTCTTGTAGTATATGTGGCATTTGAAACAAAGTATTCTTTAGACTTGATATTTGGAGATGGTACAAGTATAAAATCTCTTAAACTGTGTGATGCAGTGGGTTGTTATTGATCCATATATTTTCAGAGAAAACCTGTAATTGGTTGAGGGGGATTTTGAGGCCTGAACATAATTCTCTTGAATGTAGTTAGGATGAATAGTGAGGTCATCCTGCAAGTATATGAACTGCTCATAGTGAAATGTCATCTTGTGGCCTAGTGTCTAAAGGTGGGGAGGCCCAAGTGCTTTGAGTGTATGTCTGATAGTTTTCATCTCTAAAAGCCATATTGATCTATATTTTATAGGAAGGAGATGGCCAACGGGCATCCGAAGAGTACTTGAAAGGAAGGATGCTTTCTTTAGAAATGCCACTTATCTATAGAAGTGAAGTGCCCTTGGAAAACTAGCTTTGTCTGCAACCAGAAATGAAAATCCTATTAGAAGAGAAGAGAGTGAGATAGGGGTATCTATCCTTCACAAGTTCAAATAGATTGATGGCTAGACTTTGAACAATCCCTCCAAGAGAATAAAATTTTAAACTTGGAAATTCATGCCATCTGTTAGCTAGATGTTAATGTTTTCTTTTTAAGAGGACTATTTTTTTCTTGCCGGGTAATTAGTGTTTTGCATAAAATCCGATTATATGTCTAGACTCTGATCATAGAGGGATCACTTGACAAACATATTTTTGGGATGGGGGCCTGGAGCTCTCTTCTAGAATGGACATTATAGGTCAAAGATTAGAGTTCACTATTAGACACGAGGAGAAAAGATACCTAACTTCATGTTGCCTACCTTCCTGTTGCATATTCTTACTCCAATTAGGCATAGGGACTCTAGAACAGATATGAGAAGCTGGAGATGAGAGGTGTCTATCAAAGACCAGGAGCCAAGGCATCTGCCTTCATTTTCCTATTGTTTGTTTCTAACAATTTCATTTGAAGGGAATCTACTAATAATTTAAGGATTGCATACAATCAAGGTGCTAAGAATTCTGGTAGGACCATTAGCTAATCAATGGTTGTATCTTTGAATATGGCTTTCCTCTCAATATTGAAAAAGTGTCCTTGCCAAAAAAATATTCATCAAGCTTCTTAGCAACTTTTTATGAGCCAAAGTCATCCATTTTTCCAGAGATTATATAACTCCCTCTGATGTTGGACATCCAACATTTATCAATTTGTCCTCATCTTTATCCTGTAACCATATCCACAAACTTTTAATTACAAAATCCTAGTAATATGTATGCATAGATAATCTCTCTTGCATGTTGTGTTTTATCAACAAAAATTATGAATAACAAAGTATGTTTTAGCCAACAGGACTGAACAACAATGTCATCCCGGCATCAATAGTACCTCTGAATTCATATGTACTTATAACTATATGAAGATTCTGGGAGACGTGTTCTAAAATTTACCTTCAAATGATATGAATTGTTCCCTAGAATTATTCAACATATTTTTCCATATTCTAGAGAGAAAAAAGATAACCCAAACAATACATGTTGAATCAAGATATGTCAAGTTGCTTTTCTTCCACAAATTTTAAAATTCAGAACATAAGGTTATCTATATACTTAGAATATGTATGACTATTTATGTACCAGATTTCTTGATGTAGAATAATGTGGCAAATAGACAATGTACTTTGAAATGTTGATGAAAAACTAACTTTTTCCCTCAAGGAGCTTATACTACCATTGGTTGATGGAGATGAAAAATGTGAACACTTGTTATAGCCAGTATCGATGATACCATGTTCACTTATTTCTCAACCCAATGAAGGATCCAGAAAAACTCTTATAGGGTTTCTGCCATATAATGTATGGTAAGCGGGAGAAGTGATTTTTGTCATAAGGAGGTCTGATCTTAAGAAAATCTTTAGATTTCCACAAGTTTGAACATTTTCAGGACTACTTCTTCTAGTGAGACTACATCATCCTTGATTACAAAATATCAAATGCTCCCACTGATTTATGTCTGAAGCTTTACATATTTCCAATGTGATCACTATTGTGCAATACTAAGAGTAGGGTAATGATTTGTCGTTTTATACATAGAATTATCTTTCTTTATGATAGGGCCTCGGATGAAATTGTGCTAGGGCCACTATCACATCTGCATTTTATTTGACTTATTAGCATTGTCACTTGAAGGTTATCAGGGATAGTATGTAGTAGGGTCAAGGTTATTGTAAGACTATCATATCTCTATCATATCTCTTTCCTAGTTATTGAGGCAAACATGATTATTCTGATTAGAGAATATTCTAGAACTTTTTCTTGAAGTTACAGTACCTCTTCATAAATTACAGCTCCAGATTCTTTATTGTTAAAAGACATGCAACCACAACAAAATCTCTTCTTCAACTCTGCAACAAAGAAATTTCTTGAACATCTAAAAAGTGCCTTAGGACTATGTTGGTTATAATGGCTGATATTACTGCACTAACATTCATAGGTCATCCAAACAGATCAACACAATCCCAATTAGGATCTTGCCTATTACAATAGTGAGTATTATAATAATTTATTTTAGAAACATTATGTAAACCTATATTTGATGCTTCAAATATGATTCTATCGATGAAATGTATGCCTTAATATTTGCTATATGAACGGTATACCTATTCAGAAAAATAGCTACAAGTTATAATGAACTAGGTGAGTCATGATTTTAGGCCATAATTTAATTAAGGCTTTAAATAAAATACTTAATAAAATCCTCAACTAAGTTTTCCTCAGATATGGTTACAGATACAAATATTTCACTTCACAAAATGAGTCCGATAAGTTGCCCGTAACGCTAATATTTTACAGAAATCTATCTTCATGACAATATTGTTGTCCTTCTTAAAGGAGGATGAAGAGAATTTAAGAAATGGGAATTTGATTTACCTTGTGTTTCCTTACACACCTCTTATGTAACATCCGAGCCCTAATACAAGGTCGAAGACATGCCAACAGCAATTTGCTAAGATTATTTTGGATCATCTTAGATGAATGTGACCAAACATCATGTTATAGAGATGTGCATAGTGAAGATTAATCTCACTACAACAGTTGATAGGAACTCTATGGCTCATGTATAATTTAATACATGTCTTTCACATGAAACTGCAAAAGAAATTTCAAGCAAGATACCATCTCCCAAAGCAAATTCAAATAAAAGAAATTTCAAAAAAGTTGATCTTAAATTAAGTGAAATAATATACCAGAACTTCCTTGTTGTAGACATGCACTTGAGGCTATAGATATAATTCATCTAATGCATATAATTTTGACAGGGAGCTTGGTCATTGATCTCTAGTGATCCTCTATTCTTGCTAGAATCTGCAACTTATAATGCTCCAATACAGACGAATTTCAAAATCTTGTATTTTTTCGTTGATCGAATAGTAGTTGGTAATTTAAAATCTACAAGAGTGCCTTGCAAGAAGGTGATAGAGAATTGTCATCGAACATCTAGTGATTGCACTTTCTCTTTCCTTGGCTTGTCCTCAACCTGGCTCTAATACCATGTTAATTTAATTAACATGTTCTTTGATAAGGACGATTATTTCAATGTTCCATATAAGCCCATATTCCATTCCATTAAATTTTCATTAGCAATCACATAGACCATTATCACATTGATATTAGCTGATGAAAGAACATAAAAATTAGATGTAGAAGACAAGACAGGAAAAGAGAAAAAAAGAGTTTGGCTACTTCCAGGGAGAAACCCCAAGATGGGAAACCCTTTGATCAATGCTTCTTATTATTATATCACATGTTCAACAGAGAAAGAGAGTACAATAGTATAAGTCCAAATTAACTTGCTGAATCACTGTTCAAAATAGCACTGAGAAGTTTGCAGTAATGACTGATGTAGCTTGCTTCCTCGTAAGGGTTTCGAATAGCCCCTACTGCCTTTGTAGCATTTCCACTAAGCTGCATGGTAGAAAGAACGCCAAGAACCTTTTGTAGAACTTGTTTAGTGCCAACTAGGAAAAAATAAACAAAAAATATTTATAACGACCTGCTAATGGTTATAACAACATTTTGAATTATATTCTTGAATCTTTGATTCTACAGGCTAATAGTTATAACCAAAGAAAATTATGATTTTATCCTTCCCATTTTTTTGTTATTGTTTGAAGATGATATTTGGGGGGTATTTAATGTTCGCGATATTTTGTGGGGGTCAAGCGGCCGATAGATCTCTCTGCCTGCAAGGTGAGATGAGGGCAAAGCCCTTTTTATTTTTTCTGTCGAGAATTTTCCACTGATTCCCCATGGTATCAGTGAATAAATCCCCACTCCACAATAAATAAACTAATGCAATAAAATCAGTTAAATTTCCCCTCGTTATCTTGATGGAAAACATTAAATTTATCATTTTCTCTCTCTTAAGCCCCTGTTTATTCTCTTTAGAATGAGTGTAAAAGTCCCAAAAATCATATTTTGTAGGTGGTTCTTCCTAGATTGGTTTGGTATGGAATCAACCAATTCAAACTAGCTCCAAGCTGAAGTGGCTGGTTTTAATATTGAACTAACTGTTGTGGTAAAGAACTAGTCCTTGAATGAATTTGATGCCCAGTTTGGTGCTATCTTTTCTTGTTATAATAATTATCCAATATCCATTTAGCGTCATCTAAGTTGCAAGATATCAGGAAATAGGTATGCATTTCTAAAATGGAAGTGCACTCGAAACATGATCCCTCAACATTTTGGAAATGGGAAGCAATATACATACACACATACATATACAATGTGATATTTTATTAATAGCACATTACATGAAAATTGGAAAGAAATCATAATAAATAAATGATGAAATATATATAAATTCCAATCATAAATGTCAAGAAATTTTCCACCATCCCTTATGTTTGGATATTCATATTTAGTATCATCCTTTGCCTCCACTGAAATCCTTCAGAGATATCAGTCAACACCATCCAATTTTAATGAAACTCTCTAATCTAGGCTTTAAAATGTGGTGAAAAAAACTTAACATGCTTTATCAATGGTTTTTTCTTGAGTGAAGGGTACATTTTTGCTAAGGCCCCAACAAAGGAGTCCAAGAATTAATATCACTAACATCAAGGTACACAAAGGGCTTGGTGCTCTTGATTAAATGCCAATCCCTTACCCTTAAAAGCAATAGAATCTAATGGGAATGTTGCAATCCTACCAATCCTGAAATCGTGAAAACTGTTGAATTTTAAATGGGATAGAAAATTATACTTTCTCCAGGGCTTACTACTCTTGATTAAATTCCTATCCCATATCGTTATACACAATAGAACCTAATGAAAATGTTGCAATCCTACCAATCCCCAAATCCTGAAAACTATTGAATTTTAAATGAGATAGGAAATTCTACTTTCTCCGGGGCTTGGCTCTCTTGATTCAATGCCAATCCCATACCATTATACATGATAGTATCTAATGCAAAATGTTTCAATCGTACCAATCATGAAATTCTAAAAACTGTTGAATTTTAAATGGGATAATAAATTCTACTTTCCCCAGACGAAATTTAACGAGGTTGGGATCACTCTTAGATGTCTTGAAACAATTAATCATAGTGTTTTAACATTTCCTGTATTTTTCGTTAAAAAATAAAGAGAAGGGAAATGCTAAAGCATTACCATTAATTTCTAGAATTTTTGGTGCAGAGTGACAGTACAACTGTCTTTGTAATGCCATATGGCTTCGCATAGTTTACTATCTCCAATAATTTTATGAAGCTAAATAATAACTTGAGGTGGGAGACATGCCAAAATTATTTTCACGAAGTATGGGAATCTAATATTTTACATCTCATAGTGTTTTGGTTGACATGCCAACCGGTATCATGTGAAAAAGCTGCCCAAACTTCAACATCATCAGATCTACTTGAAGTACTGTAATTCTTTGTAGCACACACTGGCATAATAAAGTTATATAAACTGTTTGAAAATCAAACTAAAATCAAAATTAAAGAGATATAAACATTAGCCTGACAACAAATTAGTTGTTTGAATACTCCATGGTGCTTTGTAACTTCAATACAAATGATGAATCTTGTCTAACGATTATAGACACTGATGATGTCAGAGTATCCATTTTTTTGTCCAACTTCAGATTTTCCATTTTGTTAAATATGTGAAGCCTCTTCTCCCAAATTCACCAAACTTTGGTTATGTCTATAGAAGAGGGTTATTATGGTCTAGTCTCTGGACCAATAGCTACTTGTAAACCAGATATTTCTAGGTAATTCTAACCTTTTTCCCCAATGACACATCACAATATTCTTATTTCTAAATTTAGGATATTCTCTTACACATATTCTTACATTCCAATTTTCCAATTGGGCATAGGTGAAGATTTTTGCAACTCCCATATTACTTATGCAACAACACTCTCATGAACACACAAATACCACCTTATCTTTTATGATCTATTTAATTACATGAAATGGACCACTCGTCAAAATGGTTAACCTCAAAAATGTGAATTTAATTGGAACTAGATAAAAATCGGATCAAGAAACTGGTTCACCAAAAAATACATAAATTGTTCAAATTTAGGAAAAAACATGTATATTAATGTGCATCCATATGACTCACAACCATTATATAAAAATATTTCCATTTAACTTGAGTTTTCCTAGACATAGATTTGGAGGTTTCCCAACATGAAATTCCTCAAGAATATGTTGTCCTGAAGCCTAGCATGCACCATATCATAGTTAAAATCTAATCTTTTTGGCATCCTTAAACCTGACACTAGTCTGAGAATCCAATACCATACTAAGAAAATATTTACAATAAGAGAGTTTACCATGCATTTAAAACCACATTTTTTCTTAAGGATGAAGGCAGTTCTGTGTCTCATAACTCTATCTGAAGGACAAATTTCCATATCATACAATAGAGGCAAGCTTAAAAATCTTGTTCTATAGCTGGAAGTGTTGTCATGACATTGTTACCAACTTTAAGCCCTTTGTTGAAGGACTTCAAAACGATGTAAAAGTGATTTAGTGGGTCGGAATGTTGAATTCTAGGTATTCCTATGAGATTATTTTCCCAGCATACTCCTACTAGATTGAAAAGGGTTTTTTTTGTTTATTGTTTAGGCTAAATATTGTAATAGCATCACTAGTGCAACGATTCTAAAAGGTCAGTTTCTTGTTAATTTGACCATGAATATCTCTTTTACAAAGAAATATTTCTTAGCTCTGTTTACGTTAGTGGTTCGCTGAGAACTTTTCTACAGTCTCTTCTTTAAAGGGTGTTAGCTCAATGGAAGAGCACTTGCTTTACAAGCAGGAGGTTGGTGGTTCGATTCCATCATGGCCTGATATTCATAGGGAATGGCGACGATCAGTGTTTGGTGACAAATTATCTTTTGACAATCACCAATGAGCTTATGGTGACATTTTTCGACCCTCACCAATATATGAAATGGTGACAGTCATCGAATGCCATCATATATACACATCAATAGAGACAACCATGAAATGTCCATCACCATAAATCATCGTTGTTGATATGAAATGGTGAGGGTCACTATTTGTCATTATAGTCATTATTTGTGATGGACCTTGATGTCACCAATGAGCTTATCATTACAGTTTTTGACCCTCACCAAATATGAAATGGTGACCGTCAACGAACGTCACCATATATATGCCCCAATAGTGACGACCATGAAATGTCCATCACCAAAAACCATTGTTTTTCATATGAAATGGTGATGGTCACTATCCGTCATTATAATCAATATTCGTGACAGACCTTGAATGTCACCATAGCACATACTTTCAACAATGCAAGCTTTTGTGACCTTCATGTTTTTTGTGACAGAGGCTATTGTCCCTCACCATTTCTCATATGAAATGGTGAATGTAAATATCCATCATTATTAACCATTATTGATGACGGATGTTGAATGCCACCACAACACCTTTACTTTCAGTGATGCCACCTTCGGTGATGTTTAGTTTTTGGTGACGAAGGCTCTTTTGACCCTCACCAATGAGCTTATGGTGACATTTTTCACCCCTCACCAATGTCCTTTTTTCTTGTAGTGTGATATACATAGATTTCCCTTGTATAATACTATTTTATGAACATGACATCGAAAGACATGGACCATTATCTAGAAGAGGAGATTATGTGGAAGAAAACCCTTTAAAATATGCTTTGAAGGTAAAAATATTTGAATCTAAGGGATCTATTGGACCAATAGAATTTATAAGTTCCTTTCATTTCATTGGGAAGCTTTGAAAAAAATTGAGTGTAGGCATAGAAGTAGGTGTTTGTGCCATATCCTTGATAATTTCATAGTTCTGAGAACCACTTTCTTTCTGATTATGCGTAGTCTAACAAAGTTTTCCTTTAGGATTGCGTGTCATAGTATTCAATCATGTTTTATATAAGTGGTAAATACCATTGGGATGACTGTGGATCATGGGTTTTGATGTGGAAGTACAAATCTTAGGATTATTGTATTTATGCATTATTGTTGTGACATGGATTGGTTGCTCCACCATGAAGATATTTCACAAGGATGATGACGAAGATAATTTAATGGACTTGTTTTTCTTCTTCTTTCCTCAATATTTGTCGAGATTCTTCAAAATTGTTTACTGCATGGAAATCACCTTAGAGGATACAATAGGAGCACTAAAGTTTTAAGCGGTATTATGTGACATTTTTTTTATTTTTTCCCTTTTCTAAATATAATTATAAATCATAAATCATGTAAATATTATGGAAATGTAACAAAATGATTAGGCTAGAGGAGTGGAAATAGATATAGAGGTATAAGGAGGAGGATCTAAAAAGTTTGATTGTAAACCCAATGTGATAAATTCATTTAATCACTTATATACGTCATGAATGAATGACATTTCTTGTTGAATATTTGAAGTGAAGTATGGGTTTCTTCAACAATGGATGAGCACATACACTCCATGTCTAATATAACATGTAAATAAAGTTAACACGTAATGGGATTTCGGAAGAAAAAATGAAAAGTAATGTGGAGAGAATACACACATAGACAGTAAGACACATATATGATATGATATAAACTCATGGATTATGGTGGATATGCATGTGGTGGTTCTGAGAGAACTCATGGAAGAATAAGAATGAGGTGCAACATCTACGTAAGAGAAAAAAAGACATGAGTGTCTGGATTTAAGTTGAATACAAGAGAAGAGAAGTTGGAGACACGATATATTCTAGATACATGGAGGTTAGTGCATGAGAACATTGTGTGCTCTAGATCCCCATGTAAAAGAGTAGTAATTCTATGTGTTTTGGATATATGTAAGGTTTAGTAGGTCAAGACTTGAGGTAGTATATATCTCAATTGAGAAGGTGGGTAAAATTTGGGCTATGAGTTTCTATATAATTTAGAAGGTATGTGCACTATGTTCTTTGCACTTCTATAACTAGATGGATACATGATGAGCTTTATATTCTTGTGTGATCTGGTTTACTAGCATTTGTGTGAACTCCTTTGAGAACTTAACTCCAAAAACTATGAATCTCACTCGAAGGTGGTTAGCTACAAAACTGATTGTAATGTAGCTAGCCTATGGTTGGGTGGAGAGTGGAAGTATCTTCCTTAGTTACTAGTCATTTAAGTTAATTATGTAATCATATGTGTACATATTTTTCACTATGAATTGTGAATGGTATTGGTATTTGTTATAAAAATGTGTGTATTAACAATGATTGTAAAGGAAGGTGTTACTCATGGTTGTCTATAATAAAATGATTATGTTAATGATACTCACGGTTAAGAGGGACTTACAGATTCCAATCACAACTAATATATTGATAAGTTGGAAAGATATTTATCTGTTCTTGTATGAATGCTTGATGTTCTTAGTTAACTACTGTGACTTTGTGGGTTAAATTGTTTGGCATGCTCATGGATATTTGGATACATATTATTGTTAAATGATTTTCCTGGTAAAGGATTTATAATGTTGCAATGTATGATTTATTAGTGGATCTGATAGCATTGAGTGAGACCCATTATTACTGTAGTATATGATGCTACTATATCTCAGTTGTAGAGTATTGTTAGCATTCACTTGGATTGTTTCAGTGAATTTTAATAGGCATTTTCATATATTTATTTATTGTATGATGGTTATGAGATATGTATCTATTATTACTATTGGAATGAGGGCTTCATTCCTGTAGGATTTGTTTTTTTGAGTAACTTTATGCATCAAGAGATACTCATGTAAAATCCCTGGAATTTATTTAAAATTTCTAAGTTTATGTGTTAAATATGACCATACTTGTATCTGAGGCCAGATGAGGACTTAGTGCTAGTTTATGTTTGAGCCAGATACATTACAAGCTACGTTGATGTATCCAAGAATCTAAGAATTTGTGCCATCTTCCATTTGCATTTTAGCAGAGGTGCTAGCTTCAAATTGATTGAGATATATTACCATGAATGTAGGATATGTTATATCCAAGGGGCGACACATTTTCGCAGGAAAATGTGAAGAGCCAATTATGTGTGTTAGATATATTTCAAATTAAGTCTAGCGTGGTCACCTTTGGGGAGAACATGGAATGAATTAGGATTCATTTTTAAGCGATAATTGTGTCAACTACTTTAGGATGTTTGAGGGAGATGTCAATCCTATGGCACCCACTAGCATGAATGAGGGGGAAAGTGTGATGTATTCTTTTTTAAAACCCTATTTAGCAAACATAAGCATCATAAATGATGCAGTTGGAACACATGGGCTCCACATGGTTGCCACATGGTGTGGGAAAAGATAATTAGTTAATATTTAAAGGTGAATACATTTTAATCCATGCATATAATGGACTTCAAATTTATATCACTCGAAATATCTTATCCAATTTGATGTGATAGTGTTATCCAAAATTGATTTCACAATTTTTGGTGGAAAAATAAATTTTGTTTTAAATGAAAATATAAATAAAAGCTAGTATACTTATTATTGCATACATAAGGATATGCATTGATAATATAATATATATTATTTCATATAGGATTATAATATCAAATGTTTCATAAAAAGTAGAAATTAGGTCAAAGTGGTGTCTTTATCACATTTTAACATATATTGCAGTGGTTTCCTCGCTTCATATGAATTTTAGTTACCATTACAAATCATAGATAGAGTTAAGGGTTTTATTTGTTCGATCTAATAAGTTAAGAAAGGAAAATTATATATTAGATATATTTTTTAACCCTTCATATTTGGAGACAATATACATTTAATCCAACCTCAATTAAACTTTGGGATCAATTTTTTAAGAATATGTCCTAATTTTTTCTCTTTTACAACAAAAAAATAATTGAAAACTATTACTTCTTATAAAAACTAAACTATTTGTATAAAAAAAAATTAGTTATTACAAATATTTCACAAATTTATAGGTATGATTACTCTTATAATGATGCCAATTTCCTTCAACACATACTATATACCCCCACTATTTTTTGATATCTATTATATTTTTGTCCATTCATTTGTATTATCATATGTTTTAATATTGTTTCTAGAGACATCTTCTATAATTTATATGTAATATCATTTTTGTAGCTTAATATTTGGATGATAACTAGTCAATTTAATTAGAACGGTAAAAATATAATGACTAATTTTGAGATAAATCTTAACCTTTCATTTGTGACTGCTACTAAGGATAATATAGAATATTTTATGGAAATTAAATATTTCCCATCCAAGTAATAGGTATTCATACCTAAATTAAAATTATGGAAGAGTTATAAAAGTATATATTAGAACAAAAATTATAAATAATTTATTTTAATACCAATATTGAGTAAAATATTTCAATGTTATATATATTTGTGTTTGTATAACAATTCAAATATAGACACTTTCTAGATAATTTAAAACACACACACACACACACACACACTATATATATATCTATATATATATATATATATATATATATATATATATATATATATATATATATATATATATATATATATGAGTTAGTGTAAATATATCTTACCCATAGATCTATTGAGTGTTTAGAATCATACTTTCTCTTAATTTAAGTTCTTTAAAAAAGAGATTTTCCCCTCTAAATATTTTATCCCTCAAAATTTTAATAGATTCGTGGTTACAATGCATCTATACTAATGTTTATGTGTCTTTATGTATATCTATTAATTTTTTTCATTAATAATATATATATATTAAAATATATCACATTAAAAAAGACATAAAATATCCATAATATAAGATAGTAGAGTATGCAAATATCGCATTTTTCATAATAACATAGTATTAAGACTAATTAACATAAAAACACAATATAATAGTATATTTTTCATATTAACTTATTGTCATCTAATGATGCAGGAGCATCCAGACTTAGTGAGCAATGTGAATGGATTTTGACATGTTGTGGCTAACGTGAGATAAATTTCATATTCCTAAGTTGTCAAACCAAAGTTTACCGAGAGTGTTGGATCTCTCGAATCTTCATCTATTTAAATATTGTAATAATCCATACAGTTGTGTTATGGTTATAATAGAAGATGAGTGTTAGCATAGGTGTGCAATGAAACTTTAGAATAGGGATTAAGGTGATAAGAATAGAGATTGAGTTGTTATATTATTAGATTTCATCCATAAAATAAGGAAAAAAAATGCAATGACGAAGATAGACAGAAAGGAGTGAGATAATATATTTTGGGTTTTTAAAAGAGAAAAACAGAGAGGTCAGAGACTAATATAATCAGGCCAGAGAGGGCGAGACCTATGATTTAAATTTTAATAGAAATTGATTGATTTTGTTGTGAAAACCGGGTTTCTGCATGTTACATTTCATCAATAATCATTGAAAATCAGTTTTATATATGCTGGTACTGTGTTTCCATTTTCTAAGTTTTGGATTGCGTTAAACGGTGAGGAATTGTGATTTTGTTTGTAGTGAATACCTTACAGGTTCATTACAAAGAGTGTGCACTTTAATTTTTTTATGATCAATTATCAAAAGAGCCAAACTGGTGTATGATCAAACCTCATTCCATATAGAAATTGGGTATTAATCTTGAAAAGCGGTCTTGAAAACCCATGAATAGTTTATCGCATAGCTTTCTATTGGTTTATGGTAATGTTTGAACCTACGCGATATAGCCCAGCGAGAGACATGTGTTTAAGGGTGGATGTACAAAGCCACTTTCATCGCACATCTTAAAAAGGTTTAAATACTGGGCTAGTTTAATTTCAATGGCCATTCGATTGGAGAGATAAGGAAAGGAAGTGTACGATGTCCATCCGATTCAAGAAGGATTTGTTTGATGGTGCGTTTATGTGAAGGATGAGTTAGAATGGTCAAAGGGTTGACCAAATTTAATTATTTTTATTAATGGCCCACTTTTAATTAAATTGACATTGCTTTGAGTTCTTATGTATATATATTTTGATTGAAAAATTAAAGGATTCCTCCGCTGTTAAAGAGAATTTAGTGAGAAATTTATATAAACTATAATTTTTTGAGGTGTCTTTGGCATCATTTGGTATCAGAGCCCAGATTGTGTTGTTTTACAAAGTGCCACCAAGACGAGTCATAGGAATAGGCTGGGAACAACCTGCAACAAATGCAGTTTTGCTGGAAGAAGAATGACATCTTCGAACACGGATGGAATCTATGGAAGCAACCTAGAGACGAGCACCTGATGAAGGAGGCACCAGTGATGCTGAGGAATCGTCCGAAGAAGAGGAAGAATAAGACAATGAAGTAGCTAAAGTGTTGAAAATGTTGGTGAAGGAAACTGGAAGGCCAAAGGTGGATATACCTATGTATGATGGAAATCTAAATGTAGAAGCCTTAATGGACTTGATCAGTTCATTAGATACATATTTTGACTTTGAAAAAATCGAAGACAAAAGAAAAGTGAAGATTTTAGCTACCAGATTAAAAGGCCATGCAAATATTTGGTCGGAAGAATTATAGCTATCCAGACAGAGAAAAGGAAAACCCATAATCAAACAATGGGACAAGATGGTGAGAAAATTAAAAGGTAAATTCATGCCCAGGGATTATCAATTAAATATTTTTAAGAAATTACAAAAATTGAAGAAAAAAGGAATGACAGTGAAAGAATATACAGAGCAGTTCTATAAATTGAATATTTGAGCTCCACGTGTAGAGGATGATATGGAGAAAGTAGCCAGGTATATAAATTATTTGAGGTATGATATTCAGGATGAAATCAATTTATTGAATCTAAATACAATCGAGGATGCTTATCAAGTAGCCTTGAAAGCAGAAGAGAAGATACAGAGGAAGAAAAACCAGAGGAATCGAGGTAAAAATTCCGTGAGAGGCAGAGGCAAATTTAAACCTGGATTTTAGCGCTCTCAGAATGAAGCACAAGGCTCAAGTAACAGATCACCACAAAGATGAGATTCTAGTCGAGGAAGATTTGTACCTAGAGGTAGAGGCTGAGGAAGAGAAATTTGGTGCTATACATGTGGTGAATGAGGACATGGGTCATGATATTGTCCTGATAATAAATCAACAACTCAACGAAATGTAAATTTTGTTGAAACAAAGGAGGAAATTCCTTGGGATAAACGAAAAGAAGAACCACCTGAAGCAGGAAAATATTTGTTATTGAAAAGGGTATTTCTTAAAGAAGAAGAGGATGCAAGAGAGCCAGCTCAGAGAAAGAATCTATTAAGAACAATATGCAAGTCTAAAGGTAAACCTTGCAAAGTGGTAATTGACAGTAGTAGTACTGACAACCCTTTTTCTACAGAAATGGTAGACAATTTGGGGTTAGAAAAGGAAATACATCCTACTCCATATAAGGTATTATGGTTGCAAGAAGGTCATCAGATTATTTTGAGAGAACAATATAAGGTAGAGATTCAGATAGGCACTTACAAGGATGTTATATTATGTGATGTAATGCCAATGGATGTATGTCACATATTTTTGGGAAGACCTTGGAAGTTTGATCGGAAAGCCATACATGATGGCATAAGAAACACTTATACCCTCGAGAGGGATGGAAACAAACACACATTGCTACCATTGAAGAATGAAGTTGACAAAGGAACACAGGAAATAGTGTTATGCTGATGAGTGGAAAAGAGTAGTTGCAAGAAATCGAAAAAGATGAAGAAATGCATTTTGCTATCATAGGGAAACCTAAGGTAATTTTCACTTCCACAAACTTAGATGATTTATCTGAAGAAATCAAAACTCTGTTGTATGATTTTGCTAATATTATTGTGGATGAGTTTCCAAATACATTACCACCAATCAGGAGTATTAGTCATCACATTGATCTAATACCTGGAGCAAGTTTTCCAAATAAAGCAGCATATAGATTAACCCCTCAAGAAAATGCTGAAGTTGGAATAAAAGTGCAGGAGTTGATGGATAAAGGGTTGGTAAGAGAAAGCATTAGTCCATGTGATGTACCAATAGTACTCAGTCCAAAGAAAGGAGGAGAATGGCACATGTGCAGAGATTCTAGAGCCACAAATAAAATCACCATCAGGTATCGTTTTCCTTTACCACAAATGGATGATTTAATTTATTTTTTGAGTGGATCAAGATATTTGACTAAGATATATTTGAAGAGTGGTTATCATCAGATAAGAATTAGAGAAGGGGATGAGTGGAAGATTGCATTCAAAACAAACAATGGGTTTTATGAGTGGTTAGTGATGCCTTTTCAACTCACTAATGTACCCAACACATTCATGAGATTAATGAATGAAATATTGAAAGAATATTCATGCAAGTTTGTAATTGTTTATCTCTACGATATTTTAATTTTCAGACGAAGTAAAGAGGATCATCTAGAACATCTTAAGTTGGTTCTGAAAACTTTGCAGAAAGAGAAACTGCTAATAAATATGAAGAAATGCAGTTTTATGAAGGAAGAGTTACCTTATTTGGGGTTTATAGTTTATAAAGAAGGTCTGAAAATGGATCTAGAGAAAGTCCAAGCAATTGTAAATTGGCCAACTCCAAGGAACATATTCGAGGTAAGAAGCTTTCACGGTCTTGCAAGCTTTTATAGAAATTTTTTCAGAAGTTTTAGTCAAATTTGTGCACCGATTATTGAAACAATCAAAGAGACAAATCAACCATTCAAGTGGACAGAAAAAACAGATCGAAAATTTAAGTTACTGAAGAAGAAAATTACAGAAAAACTAGTTTTAGCTTTTCCTGATTTTGAAAAAGTCTTTCAAGTTGAAACTTATGCTAGTGGAGTTGCAATTGGAGCCGTTTTAAGTCAGGAACAGAGACCAATAACATACTTCAGTGAGAAACTAAATGAAGCTAAGAAGAAATATTCCTCTTATGACAGAATTTTATGCTATTGTGCAAGCTTTAAAAAAATGGAGACATTATTTGCTACCCAAAGAGTTTGTATTGTATTATGACAATCATGCATTACAATTCATAAATAACCAACGAAAATTTAACTAGAAGCATGCCAAGTGGGTAGAGTTTTTACAGAGTTTTACCTTTGTAATTAAACATACAAGTGGTAAGTTGAACAAAGTCGCTGATGATTTGAGCAGGGTAAATTTCATTGTACAAGAATTAAAAGTTGATGTTGTGGGATTTGAAGAAATGGTTGATATGTATAAAGATGATGAAAAATTAAAAGATATTTATGCAGCTGTACAAAATCCAGCAGTTCATAACAGAAGCCAATTGTTCGATTATCTTATACAAGGAGGTTTTCTATTCAAAAGCAGCAAATTGTGTATTCCCAAGTGTTCTATGCGGGAAAACATAATTAAAGAGAAACACAGTGGAGGCTTGTCTCGACACTTTAGAAAATACAAGACTTTTTCTCAGGTAAGTACTTTTTATTACTGGCCAAAGATGCAAACTGATGTTAAGAAATTTGTTGAGAAGTGCAAGATTTTTTAGCATGCCAAGGGGAGAAGCCAAAATACAGGATTATACTAGCCATTACCAATACCAAACCGGCCATGGGATGCAATTAGTATGGATTTTGTTTTGGGTTTACCTAAAACTCAAAGAGGAAATGATTCCATTTATGTTGTGGTGGATAGGTTTTCGAAAATGGCTCATTTTACTGCTTGAAAAAATACTAGTGATGCAACACATATTGCTAATCTATTTTTTTCAGAAGTTGTAAGGTTACATGGATTGCCTATAAGCATTGTGTCTGACAGGGATACAAAGTTTGTTGGGCATTTTTGGAGAACTCTTTGGAAGAAACTAGGTGCCAACATTATTTTCAGTTCAACATATCACCCTTAAACAGATGGGTAGACAGAGTTAGTAAACAGAAGCCTAGGAAATATACTGAGGAGTATAGTGTATAAAATTCCTAAGCAGTGTGATTTAGTACTTGCTTAGGCTGAGTTTTCTTATAATGATACTCCAAATTGGAGTATTGGGATGAGTCCATTCCAGATTATTTTTGGGATGAATCCAAGAGGTGTGTATTAGCTCATGAATTTGGGAAAACAAGAGATAAGAAGTGCAAAGGCTGAAGAATTTGCAGAGTAGATGTAGCAACTACAAGAAGATGTTAAAAACAGATTGCAGGAAATAAGTGGCAAATACAAATAGAGAGTTGATATGATGAGGAAAGCAAAGGAATTCAAAGTAGAAGATCTAGTCATGGTTTATCTAAGAAAATAAAGATTTCCTGTTAAAACTTACAATAAATTGAAGATGAAGAAGATAGGACCGTGTAAAATTTTGAGGAAATTTTCTTCAAATGCATATGAAATCGAATTTCCAGAAGGGATTGGAATATCACCAATTTTTAATGTTGCATATTTGTACCCATATAGAGGAACATAGGAGGAGCTACAAGAATATTCTACAGCAGAGGAAAACCAAACTTTAAATTGGAAAGACCAAATGCCAAAGAATTTCATGAAAGAGGTAGAAGTTGTTCTGGAGAAAAGACTATTCAAAAAAACCAGAGAACAGATTTATTTTCAGTATCTAGTCAAATGGAAGGGATAGCCAATGGAGGATTCAATTTGGTTGATAACAACAGAATTACATAAATATGGAGTAAATCCTGAAATTTTGATAAATGAATTTTTTTATTCCCTGGGAGTCTGATGCAGGAGCATCCAGACTTAGCTAGCAATGTGAATGGATTTTCACATGTTGTGGCTAACGTGAGATAAATTTCATTTTCCTAAGTTGTCAAACCAAAGTTTACCGAGAGGGTTGGATCTCTCGAATCTTCATTTATTTAAATATTGTAATAATCCATACAGATGTGTTACGGTTAGAATAGAAGATGAGTGTTAGCATAGGTGTGCAACGAAACTTTAGAATAGGGATTAAGGTGATAAGAATAGAGATTGATTTATTACATTGTTATATTTGTTCCATAAAAGAAGGAAAAATAATGTAATGATGAAGATAGAGAGAAAGGAGTGAGATAATATATATATATATATATATATATATATATATATATATATATATATATCTATTGGGTTTTTAAAAGAGAAAAACGGAGAGGCCAAAGACTAATATAATCAGGCCAGAGAGGGCGAGACCTGTGATTTCAATTTTAATAGAAATTGATTAAGTTTGTTGTGAAAACAGTGTTTCTGTGTGTTACATTTCATTGATAATGATTGAAAATCAGTTTTATATATGTTGGTTCTATGTTTCCATTTTCTGAGTTTGGGATTGCGTTAAATAGTGAGGAATTGTAATTTTGTTTGAAGTGAATACCTTAGAGGTTCATTATAGAGAGAGCGTACTTTAATTTTATCATGATCGATTTATCAAAAGAGCTAAACTGGTGTATGATCAAACCTCATTCCATATAGAAATTGGGTATTAATTTGAAAAGCGGTCTTGAAAACCCATGAATGGGTTATCACACAACTTTTTGGTGTTTTACGGTAATGTTTGAACCTATGCGATACACCCCAGCGAGCGACACGTGTTGAAGGGTGGATGTACAAAACCACTTTTATCGCACGTCTTATAAAGGTTTAAATACTGGGTTAGTTTAATTACGATGGCCATTGGATTGGAGAGATAAGGAAAGGAAGTGTGCGAGGTCTGTTTGATTTAAGAAGGATTTGTTTGAAGATGTGTTTATGTGGTGGACAAGTTAAAATGGTCAAAGGGTTGACCAGATTTAATTATTTTTATTAATGGCCCACTTTTAATTAAATCGGCATTGCTTTCAGTTCTTATGTATATATATTTCGATTGAAAAGTTAAAGGATTCCTCCAGTGTTAAAGAAAATTTGATGAGAACTTTATATAAACTGTAATTTTTTGAGGTGTCTCTGATATCATCTAATCTTAATATTTATCTTAGGAGTCGTCTTTAATTCGACCTTTTGAAAAATTTTCTGATTTATTTCTAACTGCTCTAAGGGTTTTTCAGTGTGCTCAATCCATATTCTTACTCGAAAATCCACCAAAAACTTCAAAAAGTCTCATTAAAAACAACTCATTTATCTTACATTAATAAAAAAAATAATTGTATTTACTTGAGGCTTGTGAACTCCAAATGATCCTTTACCGCTTTTCATGAATATTTATTCCTTTTTTAATATATATTGGAGAAAGGCTCATAACATAAAATAATAAGAAGTTGCAATAAAGGAAAACAATATAGAATACATATTTTTCACTAATTTTAATGAATGTAGTATTATATTGAAGACCGTTTAGTGAACATAAATAATTTTGTACGATTATTAAAAATTTATTTTATAATTTAGATATTTTTAACGTAATTTAGTATTTGTTAATATTATAGTTTAATTTGTAGTTTTAAAATAAAGACGTATTTCTTTTAACATTTTAATATACTTATAGATAATAAAATATTTATATATTTATTAATAAATTTATTTAATTGAAAATCTAAGTGTGGTTATATCCATTATGATTATTAATATTTATTAAAATTAACTTTAATTTATAGTTTTTTCAGAATACATAATTATTTTATTTTATTAATATCTTACATATGATTTATTTCTCATCTCATTTCGGTTTAGGTGAATTATTTTTTTGTTTTTTTTTCATTTCATTCCGTTTCAATAATACCTTGTTTTTAAAAATTCATTTGTTTTAAAAATATATAATTTTATTTTTCAATTAATTTAATAATTTATTATTATATATATATATATATATATAGTTTGTCAAATAGTTTAAGACATTATATTTGATTTGTGGTTTCATAAAAGTTATTAAGAGTATTTAAGATATCAAATTTATTTCGAATAGCATTTAGCCTAGCTACACTAACTTTTAACATGATTAGATTTTTTTCCACCTAAATTTTTTATTATATTTAATTTATCTTTATATTTTAATATTTCATCTCATTTTACAAAGATCTTGGTTTGGGTTTAAAAACTTTTCTTCAAAGTTTGGATTTAAGAGCATTTCTTGAAAGCAAACTGATTTTACAAAGAATTGTTTTGGGTTGAAAGAATTTTTTTGGAAGACATTTCTTGGAGGCGGCCTGATTTTGAAAAAAATTGTTTTGAACTTAAAAAAAAAATTTAGATGTACATTCAGAAGACATTTCTTGGAGGTATGTACATGTTTTGAGTTGAAGTAAATCTTTTGAGTTTCATTTCATTTTTATAAGACATTTTTCTGTCGAATTTTTTAAAGTAAGTGTTTTGAATTGGAGTATGTATTTTTTGCAAAAAATTTAAACTGAATCTTTTTAAATTAAATCTTTTGTGATATTTTTTGTAATCGAGTTATTGTCTAATTTTTTGAAAGAAATTTTTTGAACTTCATACCCTATTATCATGGGAAATCAAAGAACTTGTGTGAGAAAATATGATCGAAAAAGAGACCCTGAGGAACATAGAGAAGAGACGAGACAATCTCGCAAAAGAAAGTTAGAAGCCCTCTCAAATATTGAAGAGGAAAATCAACCTCAAGCGGAAATTGAAGCAGGTATGTAAATGTAAATATTATGATCTATTGATATATTTAAAATTTTCCTAATGTAAAATGTGAAGCTTAATTTTTATTTGATGAACTAATTTGAAAAATATTTTGTTTAATGTAAACAGACGGAGATATTCCTCAAAATATTGAAGAAGAAAATCAACCTCAAGCAGAAATTGAAGCAGGTATGTAAATGTAAATATTATGATCTATTGATATATTTAAAATTTTCCTAATGTAAAATGTGAAGCTTAATTTTTTTTTGATGAACTAATTTGAAAAATATTTTGTTTAATGTAAACAGACAGAGATATTCCTCAAAATATTGAAGAAGAAAATCAACCTCAAGCAGAAATTGAAGTAGGTATGTAAATGTAAATATTATGATCTATTGAAGTATATTTAAAATTTTCCTAATGTAAAATGTGAAGCAATTTTTATTTTATGAATTAATTTGAAAAATATTTTGTTTAATGTAAACGGACAGAGATATTCCTCAAAATATTGAAGAAGAAAATCAACCTCAAGCAGAAATTGAAGCAGGTATGTAAATGTAAATATTATGATCTATTGATATATTTACAATTTTCCTAATGTAAAATGTGAACCTTAATTTTTATTTGATGTACTAATTTGAAAAATATTTGAAATTATAGATATATTTATTAATTTGGTTATTTATTGAATATGTACTATTTTTTCGAATATGTACAGATGAAATCACTATCGATAATGAGATGTTAGAAAATGTTGACACTCACACATATGGAGATAAAAAACCTGATCATGTTATACGATATGTGTTAACTGCATTTTTGAAAAGTATTTTTTAAATGAGCGGGTGACAGTTCAGACTCAAATGTTGAAAGGTCTCCTATCATTAAGGAAATTAAAAGAAGCTACGACACTATTGGGTATTCGAACATCAACCAAAGATAAAAAAAATGAAGGAAGATGTGATAAAAAATATGAGTAGTGCTATAACATCAATTAAGAGATCTAGAGAGAAAAATGTTTCAATTGTATGTAAATGAATACAGATGGCAATGGTTTCATCAAGTACTCAAGAGAATCATTTGGTAACATCTATGGCACGAGCACTAGGAACCTCACGAAAAATTTTGCACAAACATTGGAAATTTTGGCTGCAAATAGATGTAAATGATGAACTCGCTTGTTGGAGAGCTATTTGTAGGCAACCATACAAAGATAGACTTGGAGAAAATGCTAAAAAAATAATATATGAATATTGGAAGAATAATTGGCGTGTTTCGCCAACTGCAAGGCATGTGATGCGAAGAAGAATAGCACGAAATCAATACGAAGAACATGAAAAATATTTCTTGGAAACCACTCAGATAGAATTATTCAACAAGTTCAAAGAAGAGAATCGTCAAATTCATGTTTCATTCAGTGCTTTTTTTCAACAAAAACCATGGTATGTAAAACCTATCACCGTACGCGACACTTGTTGTTGCCATTATCATGTGGAATTTGAGCTATATTATGACACATTCCTTGATTTCAATAGAAAATTATGGAAGGATTCAGTTCCTCCTTCCACTATCCGTGATTTCATATCTCAAATTCTATGTGAAAGAGAAAGCGATGAATTATTTTACAAAAAGAAATGTGTTGGTGGTAAAAAATGCGATGATTGTGGAAATTTGACTAAATTTCAAAACAAATATCATATTGATATAAATGATCAATCATTGTCCAACATGAAAGTGAAATGGAAGAGATATGAATATATCGATACATCGATTCAAGGTGCAAATAGTGTTAAAAGAATTGAATTACTAGAAGATGAAATTTTTCTGATAGACTTTTTGAGAAAGTTTGAGGCAGAAATTTACAAATACACCAAGCATTCCCATAGAGCTCGATGGCAAGACTTGAAATTCAAAAAATCTCATGAAGTTTTTCCACCAGGGACCATTTTGTCAGTGATTGATTTTGCAGAAAACTACACATTTGTTCCACAAAAAGAAATTTAGAGTGAATACTATCATTCTGACCAAGTCTCCATGCTCGTCCATATTCTATATACACATGCTAAAAAAAATGTCGATCATATAGAAAGCACGAGTGAAAATTGACATATCATTAAAGAATATCACTTTTATATCAGTGACGATCTTACACATGACACATGTTTTGTATAACATTGTTTTAGAAAAATTTATGATTCATTGAAAAATCGTGGAATAACATTCAATGAACATTGGATATGGTCAGATGGATGCGCAAGTCAATTCAAATTTGCATGATATTTCTTTTGGTTGTGTTGTCTTCATAAGAAAACCAGCATTAAACATTGTTGGAATTTCTTTGAGATTGGCCATGGAAAAGGAGAACATGACGGTGCAGGAGCATGCATAAAACGAGCACTTCGTAGATATAAAATGAACCACTCTGCAAGCCGACTTGTGAACGCTGAAGAAGTTGTTCAATGGTGCATCGCTGCTCTAAGCCATGAGAGAAAGCCATAAAAAGAAGTACGAAGGTACATTCAATTTAATTTATATTAGAAATCTAATTTTAAACATTGTACATTTATCATGCAATGATTATCTTTGATTGTATTTTGATATCATATTTACAAAAAAAAATTCTAATTTTACATATAAAGGTTTTTCTGGCATATTGGAATCGAAGACGTAGATAGATCAATTGGAAATGACGTTGAAACAATAAAAGGGACTCGAAAATTACATTTAATTCAAACAAATTTGTCCAGAAATGTGTTTGCATTGGATAAAAGAAAATATTCTTGTTTTTGTGATGTTTGCATAGACAACACAAAATCCAATGACGTTTGTGAAAACAAAATGTATGTGAACGATTGGAAACATACGGAGCTAAATACAAAGGGCAAAATGTCTGTTGCAATGTTTGAAGAAATGCAATCAGAGGAAACTACATTATCATCTGATGGTGATCGAGTTTTTGATCTTGTTAGAGAATGTAACATTTGAATTACTTTCTAATGATTTAAAGATCTAGAAATAAATTTAAATATGCATAATTTTGTTAAAATTTTATTATTATAGAATGTTTATAACTGTAATTGCACCACATAATACTATGATTAAACTTTAAATTATACATTTATACGTGACTTATTTGAAGCACGAAAAATGAAATTATTACAAAACTATAATTCATGGATTTCAATGTAGAAGGTCCTACTATATTGAAAGGTTATTTTTTAAACTCATCAAAGTGGAGACTTTGTTTATGAAAATTCTAGACCTGATTCATAAGTTGTCAATATAAATTCATACTTAGTGTGTATATACAAAGTTGATAGAAGTTCAATCGAAAAAATGAAAATTAAGAGATGGAAAATGTCAAAATCCGATCCTTGAATGAACCGTAGGGATGGTCGTTGATTTTTTGAGTGAATTGTCCAACAATTTATTCTCTTTGGATTAAATATGTTTTATCACTTCGATTACTCAACTAAAAATTGAGATGCTTATGTTATTTGTGCAAGTGTTTGCACATGTACAAATTGTTTTGGTACAAGCACGTGCTCTAGTATCAACTGAAAGTAGCTTTTCTATACATGTGCATTGATGAAAAATGTTATATATGTGTGTGTGTGTGTGTGTGTGTGTGTGTGTGTGTGTTCTAGAATGAAATTAATTGTTCTAGTTTTACTATGTGCATTGATGAAAAATTATTTACGTACTAAATATATATGTTCTAGAATGCAATTAACTGGAACTAGTTTTTCTATGTGCATTGATGAAAAACTAGTTGGATTTTCTAGTAAAAAGTATGGACACAATGTAAATAAATCATCTACAATATAGTTTTGTATGAAAATTCCTTTCAGACAAGAGACTCAGAGCACTTCTCTGACTTTTGGTGGGATTTGACCCACATCTCTAATCCTAATTGAAAATCTAGTACAAAATCTGTTTGTCCAATGGTCAGATATCTTCAATGTGCATTGATGAAAAATGTTACTTTTATTGGATAGATATGTTCTATAATGCACAATTAATTGTTCCAATTAGTTTTTCTATGTGCATTGATGAAAAACTAGTTGGATTTTTTGGTAAAAAGTTTCAACAATGTAAATAAATCGACAAGGCTACCTATTTGAGTGCATTAACGACATTGACCCAAATTCAAAAAACATATATATGTACTAGACTTATATTTCCAATCAAAATTAAAGGGATAATTTGTACATATATCTACTTCTTTAAACTTTTTTTTCAATTAGAGCTCAATTGATACATGGTTAGTTGCATTGAAAAGCTATGTTCTTCCTATTGGAAATTTTTTCATTCAAACAAGACTACATGTAGAGATCAAAAGCAATCTTAAAATTCCAAATGTACTTCAACCATCCAAAAGGGATTTGTGCAACATTAATTGACATGCCATGCCAATTATAGTGAACAACTATCCAATAGAAACATTTAACATTATATACCACATGTGCCAAATGTAGATTGAAACCATCCAAAACTTTAAAATTTTTAAAACTTTTGATAATATATCGTGCAACATTAAAACATTAAACATCACATGCGAAATGTAGATTGAAACCGTTCAAAACTTGAGTTTAAAAAACTTTAAATTATAAATAGATTGTTACTTCACATGCCATGCCAATTATAGTTCAACTAGATCCAATAGAAACATTTAACATTATATACCACATGTGCAAATATAGATTGAAACCATCCAAAACTTTAAGTTGTAGATTGAAACCATCCAAAACTTTAAGTTTTAAAAACCTTTTGATTATATATTGTGCAACATTAAAACATTAAACATTTAAAGTTCATTAAATATCACATGCAAAATGTAGATTGAAACCATCCAAAACTTGAGTTTTAAAAACCTCACATGCCATGCCAATTATAATTCAACTATGCAATAAAAACATTTAACATTAAATATCACATGCCAAATGTAGATTGAAACCATCCAAAACTTTTAACTTTTAATTTAACAAAAAAATATAGATCACAACATTACTTCACATGCCAAATGTACTCCAAGCATCCAAAACTTAAATTTTAAAAACAAAAAAAATTATAACACATGTCATTACATAACATGCCAAATGTAGTTCAGATGACAACATTAATTTATAGATGACAACATTACTTCACATTCACATGCCAAAAGTACTAAAACCATCCAAAAATTAAATAAAACAATTTATATTAACAATGTAATAAAATATGTCCAAAAATTGTAAATCGCACAAGTATCAAACTGTATCAAGTTTAACAAATTTTAAAACCATCTAAATTTTGAAATCAAATCTACTGTAAATCATGTCCATCAAATGGAGACGGATCTAGCGTCTTCCCTACTAGGGTCTCAGTGTGTGCCCTATCCTGTGAATGGGAAACCTACATACACAATGCACATGTACTTGAACATTAAAATTTGATGTTTTAAAAATGAATGAGAATATATATATCTAGAACTTCATGTAAAAAACAAAATATAACAAAAAAAATCATGCAATACCTCATAAGGTTCCCTCTCCATTTGATGAACAGGTTCTCCCATAGGAACATCTGCAGTGGTAAACTATACAATATACATGTACAGTTATATATATATATATATATATATATATTAAAAACTTTCAAATGAAAATGCACGTGTACATATATAAACTTATTTTCAATAATATTAAAAAAAGGAACTAAAGACAACTTGTTCAAATTTTGTGGATGTTCCTATCTCCATCGCTAGAGTCCGCGGATTAAAGAAATCTTAAAATTCAGAAAATTTCGCTCACCTCGTCTCTCTCTCTCTCTCTCTCTCTCTCTCTCTCATATATATATATATATATATATATATATATCAATTTTAATTGAACTTTTTTGAGGTAGAATATATATATATATATATATATATATATATATATATATATATATATATATATATAACTTTTAAACTATACATTTTACATTAGTACATACTGGCTCATCTCACAGCCAAGTAGAAGTCTCAAGGAAGAAGAAGATACATGCCTCCAAAACATCAAACGGAATTGATACCTGTTAAAAACATTTTATCAAATTATATATATACATACATGTACATGTACATGGCAACAATTAATTTTAAGTCAGAATTAAAAAACACTAACATTTCCAACATATCTTGGTCGTAGGATCCATTGCATTGTTTTGAACCGAAGGTCCGGCAGCTGTGCTATTAACATTTTAGTCAAAAAAAAAAGAAAGGGGGGGGGGGAAAATAATCATACATTTTTGTTAGATTAATGTACACATACAAATAAATGAATACATGTACATACAAATGTATTTATTACAAATTGTGCACATGTATATATGTAAAAATAATTTGAAACCCTAAGGTCACTAACACATACCATTCCGGTGCCCTCTTCCTCATGAAAAATTAGGTCTTGCAAACCATTGCGACAATTTATTGCATATGTTCGGAGATCTTCAGCATTCATGTTGTAAATCTCCTCATTTGTACAATAAACAAAATTGGCACGTGCATTTTCACGCGCTCTTTGTCGATTTAAACAAATATCGAGTCCACTCAATCCGCTATGAACATTGTCAATCATAACATCCCTTGCTTCTCGACTTATTTGATAAGTCACATCTATCTCTGATCGCAGAGTTTCGAATCAAAACGGTCGACTCACCAATGGCGGCTCAGGGCGAGGCAACTCCACATCTTGCTTAGCGCCCTTACGGTCATATAATCGACCTTTCCCCGGGCCAAAAAAATTCTAAAGGAAGGTCATTGTAGTTGGGTTTCATACCCAAAAAAAAATTCTGCATAAAACATTTGTGCAAAATAAACAGGAACCTCATCGTTCCATGGAAGCCTTCCATAGGCCGCAAGATGCCTATAATAAAAATAACGAGCTTTGTCTAGGTGCTTGAAATAATCCACCTTTAACATTTTTCTTTTTGGCCCTTCCTTATAATTAAATATTGACTTGGCCGCTTCTTTTGTAACTTTTTGTTTTACGTCCTCCCATTTATCGGGACCCATCACTATTTATTTTCTCTTTCTCATCATTTCTACAAATGAATCAGTCATTGGCCCAAGATTTCTGTACACATTTACCATTTCACCCAATGAATGTGTAACTATTTCAAGGCTTTGTCGACTCTCAACAGGTAGAGACAAAGCCACGAGATCTCTTTGCAATTTTGCATGAAGTCTTTCACACCTTTGTAAGGTGCATTCCGCCATGTTGGTTTCCCATGGTATATCAGTAATCTCGGCTGGATAAGTTGTGTTGGGTTGACAACCTTCTTCTTGAATGTAGCAGGCTGCCCTGCGTCTATTTTGACCACTAGTTCGAACATTTTCGGCCTCTGCATCAATATATATAAAATTTCGTATATTAGAAAAAACATGTGTAAAAAAATTTGTACAAATTTAATGAAAAAATATTGAAATTTATGGCAACCTTGACGTTGTTGGTTAACATCTTCTCCAACATGACCCTGCTGAGAACCAGACCCAAAATAACCTTGTTGAGAACCACCAGCCGTTGATTGGCCTTCGGGGGAATAAATATCACCCCCTTCACGCAACCTGCTACCACTAATACCTCAACCGGTTGAACCATGGGAATGCTCCATGGATGGAGTAGAAACCCTTCTCCTCTTACCTCCTAAAAATTAAAATATGAAACTTATTAACAACTAATTTAACTCACAAATTTAATAAAAAATCAATTCCATATGTACACACATGTATGGAGATTTAAGATTATATTTAAATACCATGAACATCCCCCGATCCCTGAACCTCCATATGGGATTCGGCTGATCTTCGTCATTCATCCTCCATGATATATATCTATTGGTCGACATTTACACAAAATAGATTTCAAAAAATCAATTTGTAATTTAGTGTACACAAATTATGTAGAACACAACTTTCAAAGCAATAATTGATCATGTGCGAAACTAAATTTAATCGAAAAAGAAATTATAAAAATGATAAGTTCACCAAATTGTGCTTTACATGGTGGGAGCACACTCAGTATAAAATTTACCACTTATACACTTTATTTTGTGGGAGAAATGACACATGTACATAGTTTACCTTAAAGTTGTTGTGTTTTATGGATATTAAAATGAAGAACTTCTATTTAGATCCATTCCAGAGATTGACTGTAGGGGCATTTACTAGATATGTCACCTTTCATAAAAGATGAGATCCAGAGGCTACCTAGCCCTTTACAGACTCTGCCTATAGAACTTGTAGGAGTAAACACTAAAGACATTAACAATATCAAAGAATGTTTTCATGCTCAGACATGGGAATGTGTCTCTTTCCCTACGCAGAAAAATAGTTCAAGGTAGTTAATCTTCATAGACATGTGTCATCAAGAAGGTCAATGTGATCATCCCCAACTTACTTTTCATGAAATTAGGCTTGGAATCCTCTACAACCTGGTGGATGGAGTTGAATGGGAACTAGGTCAAGGCCTTTACAAAATACATGCTAGTGAATAACACTTACTAGGTTATGCCAAAAAATAAAGTGGGAGAAATCTTTTCTCCTCGAGGTTTTCCAATTGGCTCTGTAATACCAACTTCACCCATTTCCTACTAGGTTTCTCTCTTAGGTTACAAATTTCTTCCACCTTATTAGTTATATATTTTTCAATTTCCCGTGGATTCCTTGAATTTTTTCTCCTACCATCTCCCTCTCTCACTCCCCAAATTATTGTCACTGTGAGATCTAGAAATAATGACAATGGACTCTGTTCATTATTATTATGCAAATAAGGTTCTATGGTCAGAAACCTTACCTATGGCTGAAATCCTAACTCACATGTACTTGAGGTTAGCTTTGGTAATCCCTGGGATGGTAAGGTTACAGAGTGGAGGTGAAATTAGAGCCTTTGAATTGTTTAAAACAGCGGATGTCATATCTATCTTTGCACTTTCTCTACCATCTTATTTCCAAGTGAAATGGGAATTTTCACATTTTGAATGCCATTACCATGTAATTTGGTAGTCTTCTAGCTAGACCTATCACAAGTAAGATTGTCATACCAAACTATTTCTCTTGCTCAACTCAGTGACCATGACTCTCTTTTCACACTACATACCATATAAGATCTTCAATTGTACATGTCACACAAATTTGGGGGTTTTAGGTGTACACCTATTAGGTAAAGTTACATATTTTATGGCATTGTGGTCCTTAAATTTGGAGGTGTTCGACCTGAAAAAGTAGGCATTAAATATGGATGAAAAGGATTTCTTTTAACTTTGATAGAATTTCCTCGTGGAATTACTGAATTTCTCGACGACATCATGCTAACTTTGCTCAGAGAAGAAGGTTTTGGAGGAGAAATTGAATTCTTTTGACTTATTTTTGGCATTGAAGTTTGAAATAGTAGTTTTGATGACTCCATTGATGACCTTGTTGAGGAATTTGGTGCACACAATATTGAATTTGAAGATGGTTTAGAAGATGTTGAAGAAGTTGTAGATTTTGGTGTTGTCACTAAATGTTTCTTTATTGTTGGACTTGATCAAGACACAATTTAACTTTATGAGCAGATTGAAGACCTTGAAGAGGTTTTAGATTTTGTTGTTCTCACTGAAGGTTTTTTTCTATTTTTGTTTCTTAAAAGAGGTTGATAAAGAATATAGGAAGACAAAAAACTAACCAGTGGTGTAATAAATGGATTTCTTGGGAGGTAGATTGGCATATGGACTTTTGGTAGCTAGAACTTTTCCAAATAAGTTAATGTATTTGAAAACCAAACCTCTAGTTTATTTTGGTTTAGACAAGGTCTAGAAATTGAAAAGTGAATTCCCTCTTTCTTCCTCTTAAATGTCCAATGATTGGAATCTGGATTGAGGGAAAAAAAATTCCTAGAAATAAAAATTTTGTATTTTATTTGTTGTACACATGAGTTTTTAAAATCTAATTAACTAATAAATTTCTCACAAAATACACTTAAAGCTTGACACATAAACCCCTTCCCAATTGGCTAACTTTAGACGATACTAAACACATTTTTATTTAACTAATGAGGGAGATAGCCCAACAAAACTAGTTTGTCCATATTCAAATCAAGTTGGTATCAAAGTAAAATTTAGCTCATTTTAGTCAAGGTTAGTTAGAATAATTAGCTATTGGTTTTTGTCTTCAATTTCCTCTCAGAATGAATGTTTACGTGCTTTTGAGAGACACACTAGAGGAATAAGGTCCAGCTTTTTGATGAAAATGTGCTATGAAAGTAAAGGTTTAAAGGAAAACATGCACAAGGCATATTTGAGCCAAATGTTGTTGAGGAAGGGCCTAATTATTTGGGTCTTGGTTATGGAAAACATGATGGAGAATGCTCCAAAGCCAAGGAGGCACATGAAGATGTTCCAAGAAGGAATTTTATTTCGTGCTCATTACCTCAAGCTTGTGAAGTTTGTGTTCATGATGAATGGAAAATTTTGACACCCACTTTGCAAGAAGATGTTAATAATCATGCAGCTAATGAGAATGTAAAAGAAGAGGATTTTGAAAGCTCTATCTAGTCATTGAATTCATTGCTAGTATTCAGAGGAGAGCCACTACCTCCTCAAATTCACCTCCTCAAGAAGGCGACAACGGTGAATGTTCAAGGTATAAATTTGCCTTTAATCAAATTTCTTTTGATTATGATAAACATGGTAAATATCCACATAAGATATAGAAAAGAACTTGCACATGTTCCTTTTGTGGTTTGAATAATCATAATGTTTATAGATGTTGGAAGAATATATCCATGCACATTGAAACTTTCTAAATAAATGAGGCAAAAATTCAAAGGCCCATTGGACAAGGAAAATGATGTTGAAAATAAGATGCAATTGTTTATTACTCATTGCCATAAGAAAGGTCACCTTGTAGACAAGTGTTGGACTTTGTATCCAACAAGTCATCCACAACATTTGAAGAAGGTGGAAAGAGATAATGAAAAGAATGGAAAAGAGGATTCCATAATCGATGAGGGTCAGGATGATTCACATGATGATGAAGTGCAGCTAAAAGAAGTGCCATTGAAATGGTTTTCTAACAGATGGTTAGATTTCTTATCCAATTAAGGTCTTGCATGTATTTTGATGTTTCATGAATTTCTTTGAAAATTCAAAGTATGTGCATATTTCATGAAGCAAGATGTTGAAAGTAGAGTCATGTTGACACACTTAAATGAAAGAAATATGGAAATTTGTACATGAGCTATTATTTGACTTGAGAGTCAGTTGTTTGAAGAGGCATGTTTTGTCGACTTGTGTTTGGTTGAAGAGGCATGTTTTGTCGACTTGTGTTTGGATGATTCTTTTGTGCACCAATATGTAAGATTACATGGAGATATTCTGATGCAGGGGCATTGGACACTGGCCAACAATGTAGGAAGTTTTGTCCACATGTTGTGGCTAGGAAGGTTTGAAAGCATTCGAATTATTACAGCTAGGTGTCAATACCTTAGCTGATTGTAACTCTTTAGATTAATTAGAGTCAGAGGAAGTCGAATAGCTTAGTTCCCTAGCTGTCATATTTCAGTTAATTAAATTATTATGGTTAGACTGTTGGTTTATGGAACAGTCCTCTCAGAGGAACCGACGAGTCATCAATCTATGTATATAATTGTAAAACCTCGAATGTATGAGGGGGGGTAGACGAGAAGAGAAAGAATAGAGGAATTCTGTAGTAACTCTGTGTATTTCAATTCGCTTCCAATTAAATAGTTCTGTGTATTTCCTCAGTATCGTGCTAATTTCTTAAGTGTGAAAAGATTGTCTAATTGAGAAGTGATGAACTCCTGCATGATTTCCCCTGTCTCTGTTGATTGATTCCCAAATCCATTTGAATAATCCCTGTGCATTTAAAAAAACCCTCGTGGCATGCTCTGTATAGAAAATCATGATTAATATTGGTGACTTTTCCCGTATAAAAGAATAACCTTGTTTTATCGCATAGTTGCATCGAATCCTATCGAATACACTATATTGAAACTTGGAGTTAATCGATACAACGGAGCTCGAACCTCGACGGAACCGTAGTTTATTACTGTAGAAGGAAAACCCGAAAGGATTTGCAAAGGCAGGTTTCCCCGATTCCACACCACCTTTGGCACGGAGGCGATATTATCAGAGTGTGGAGCGATTCCATACAGGAATCGACACGTAGTGGATTTTACGTCCGATGAAACCACCTTTCCATATATATTTCGTGCATTAAAAACAAGTTCGAAGTCGCCGAGCGGAATGAGTTCAAGCCGTTGATTCGAGAGGAGGTCATCGAACGGTCCTAGTTCGACAGAGACGCACAATATTTAGTCAGGTATGACGCCCATGTTGATTGGTCCACAGGATATAGGTGGGACCGGAACCACATGCCATAACAAAGGTAATTGTTATAAACTGTTGATAAAATACCCCGTCGGCTCACTGTATTATTAAAAAGGGAGAAAGTTGATTATATGGTGAATCATAGTTGGAGTATGTATATATATAAGCCGGGATTATAACATAACATTATAAAAGCTGCATTTATATTTATTTATCAATTTTCCCAAAATTGATAAATAACATTGCGAGAGTGCGAAAGAGGACCACATGGAACAAGGGTAACAAAAGAAGAGAGTGTGTTGACTTTCAGTGGAGTGACTGTGTCATTTGTCGTATCGGAGATGGTTGACGTTGTTTTGCTGACAAGACAATCCGAGTTGGTAGAGGTGCTGGCAGGAGGAGACCTGTAGCCAACGCAGAGGTGTTGGGAGTGTTGCAGAGGGTCGAGGCCAGACTAGATGCCATGGAACAAAGACAACCCAGAGATCTTGAAGACACCAGCGAACCTGAAACAGAAGCAGCAGAAGAAAAGGTTGAAATTCCTCCTGATTTGAGGCTCCTTAGAATTGTTCTGGGATCTGCAGTTAAGCCGAGAATTGAAGTGTCGAGTTATATAGGGGGAATGAATCCGGAAGATCTGGTGGACTGGATAAATGAACTGAACAAGTGCTTCGATTATGAAGAAATAAGTGAAGATAAAAAGGTTAAGTTTGCAGTGACAAAGTTGAAAGGACATGATGCACTTTGGTGGGATGGAGTGCAGGCAGAAAGGAGGAGAGTTGGCAAGCAACCTATCAAGAGCTGGACCAGAATGATGGCTAAACTAAAAGGTAAATTCTTACCCAGTGATTATCAGCTGACATTATATAGACAAATGCAGAACCTGAGACAGAGGTTGCTGACAGTAAAGGAATACACAGAAGAATTCTACAGAGTGAGCATAAGAGCTGGGAAATTCCAAGATACACCAGAAAATACTGCCAGATATGTGAATGGTCTCAAGCTAGAGATCCAAGATGAGATTGGTCTCTTGTCTCCTAAGACAGTGGAAGAGGCATACCAGATGGCCTTGAAAGCAGAGGAGAAACTCCTGAGAAAACAGTCTGCCAAGAAGAGAGGTACTTTCCATGGGAAGGGAAGTCAGGGTGGTAGAGGAAAGCCTACACCCAGGGATGGAGCTAACAGTAGCTCACCTCAGAATGCATCTACAGAGGAGGATGCAAATGGTAGAAGGGGTTCTTACAGAGGAAGAGGAAGAGGAGGCAGAGGCAGAGAGCTGAGGTGTTATAGATGTCAAGGAGTGGGACACAAGCACTATGAATGTCCAGAGAATGTGGGTGCTGGTCCAAGAAATGCTGTTGTTGCCCAGATTGAAGAAGAAGCAAAAATTGAAGAAAAATTTCTTCCAGAGAGGGGAGAATCCTTGGTGGTTAATAAGGTCATGTTGAAACAAACCAAAGAAGTCACTGAACCTGCACAAAGGAAGACCTTGTTTAGGAGAATATGCAAAGTCCAAGGGAAATGTTGCCAGCTAATCATTGATAGTGGCAGCACAGAAAATTTGGTTTCCACTAAAGTGATAGAAAAACTAAAGCTGAAGACTAGGGAGCACCCCACTCCCTACATGGTGTCCTGGCTGCATAAAGGGCACCAGCTGGTTGTGAAAGAATAGTGTGAAATAGAGATGCAAATGGGCAAATACAAGGACAAGGTTTTGTGTGATGTAATGCCCATGGATGTGTGTCATATACTGCTGCGTAGACCTTGGCAGTTTGACAGAGCAGCAGTGCATGATGGCAAGAAGAACACTTACAAGTTCTTCAAAGATGGGGTACATCATATATTGATTCCCATGGAAGAAGGAGAGCCATCTAGCAGAGTGATTGATCCCGGAGCTGCCCATTGTAGCGGGAAGAAAAGAGATATCTGTGACGAGATAGAAGAAAGGTAAGCTACTTTAGTTCTGAAGCAGTTTTAAACACTTCCTACAAAGATTCGATTTCAAATGAAATCCAAGAGAGATCACTGAATGATTCTTTGTGACATTGTTGGGATGATTTGATGGATCAGATAGAATGCCACAGAAGTATTCATTAGTTTTTTATCCACGGATTAAAAATCACCAAATAAGGTAGCCCTCTGAATGACTCCAAAGAAAATGAAGAAATCGGGAGACAAATGCAGGTTGCGGGACAAAGGAGCGATCGGAACCTCTGAGTCCATGCTCTGGTGCAATGATTTGTGAGGATGGAGAAGCAAGGAGGATATTATGCTGATTCAGTCAACAAATCAATAAGTCTGTCAGTGTGAATCAATGTGAACACGAAATTGAAGTTGATGGAGTATTTGATTGGATTGTTTGAGTGGTGCTAAATATTTTTCAAAGATAGATTTAAAAAGTGGATATCATTAGATTAGAATAAGAGAGGGTGATGAGTGGAAAACTGCCTTTAAAACAAATGAAGGACTGTATGAATGGATGGTAATGCATTTTGGGTTGTCAAATGTGCCTAGCACTTTTATGAGACTTATGAATGAAGTATTGAAAGAATTCATTGGTAAATTTGTGATAGTGTATCTAGATGGTATATTAGTTTTCAGCAGAACTAAAGAAGAACATTTAAGGCATCTCAATCATGTCTTGAAAAAGCTGCATCAGGAGAAACTGCTGATAAATTTAAAGAAATGCTCATTCATGAAAGAAGATTTGGTGTATTTGGGTTTTGTTGTTTCTGCAGAAGGATTGAAGATGGACCCAGAAAAGGTTAAGGCAATTGTGGAGTGGCCTTCACCCAGGAATGTTTTTGAGGTAAGAAGTTTCCATGGACTTGCTAGTTTTTATAGAAAGTTCATAAGAAACTTCAGCAAGATTAATGCACCCATAATTGAGACCATAAAGAAGAGTAAAACGACCATCTAGAGTAGACTCTTTGAAGCGAGATAAATTTTAAGTTTTGAAGCAAAGATACTTATTTGTTTTAATTCTGCGATTTCACAAAATGTTCGAAGTAAAATGTGATGCCGATGGGGGGCAGGGCTTATTTTCAGTCAGATGATGGGCACCGTAGCTATTTCGGTGTAGTAAATGACACCGAGGTGAAGTATTCCTCTTATGAGAAGGAATTCTATGCAATTGTTGAGCACAAAGTGGAGACATTATTTGATGTCAATTTATATTATATTCGACAATCAATAGCTGCAATTATATTGTAATATACGACGGCCCAAGTTGAAACACAAGCATGCTAAATGGGTTGAGTACCTCCAAATTTTTAATTTTGTTTTGAAACATATAAGTGGCCAAGCCAATAAAGTAGTTGATGCTCCGAGTAGGAGACATTTGCTTATTCAAGAGATTAATTTCGAAGTTGCAGGATTCGATTTTCTCAAAGAATTGTATAAAACAGATCTTGATTTTAAAGAAGCATTTGAAGCATGGAGTAACCCTGTTCTAACAGATAGAAGTCAGTGGCTGGATTTTTTTCTGCAGGAAGACTTGTTATTCAGAAAGAATCAGCTGTGTATACCAAAATGTTCCACGAGATAAAATTTGATCAAAGAAAAGCATAGTGGTGGACTTGCTAGACACTTTGGTATTGACAAGACTTATGAGCAGCTGAGTCACTTTTATTTCTGGCCCAGGATGAGAACAAAAGTGGACAAGTTTGTGAAGAATTGCAAGATTTGTCGGCCTTTCTATCACGGAAAAGAATCTGGTCTCCTCACCCCTGTCAGACAGACGGACACATGGTGAGTATGGATTTTGTTCTAGGATTGCCCAAGACTCGGAGAGGGAATGATGCAGTCTTTGTTGTAGTGGATAGATTCTCCAAAATGGCACATTTTATTCCATCCTATAAAACTAGTGATGCCACCCATGTTGCTAACTTGTTTTTCAAAGAAGTTGTTAGATTGCATGGGTTGCCCAAGAGTATTGTTTTAGACAGAGACACCAGATTTGTGGGTCATTTTTGGAGGACACTATGGAAGAAACTTGGCACTAAACTGAGTTTTAGCTCAGCTTATCATCCCCATACTGATGGACAGACTGAGGTTGTGAATAGAAGTTTGGGAAATTTGTTAAGGAGTCTTGCAGGAGAGCATCCCAAGCAGTGGGACCATATTTTTCCCCAAGCAAAATATGCATATAATGATTCACCAAATAGGAGCACAGGGCAGAGTCCATTTCATATTTTTGTAAATTCACTTGAGAGGGATAATGAGTCCAAAGAAATCTTCGGAAAATTTTGTGAGCCTGGGAATGCGGATGGTGGAGTTTGCCTTAGAGATCAGGTACATCATGAGACAAATTAAAACTATCAATTCTAAACTGGCAGCATCATCTCATAACGAGCGGTACTGTAGGCGAAGAGAAGATTTTAAATTTTGAAGTAGGAGATCAGGTTTTGGCACACTTGAGAAAGGAGAGGTTCCCAAAGAAGCAGTACAACAAATTGAAGTTCAAAAATATTGGGCCATGCAAGATTCTTAGAAAATTTTCTGCAAATATCTATGAGATTGAATTGCCACTTGATGTTGGAATATCTCCCATTTTTAATGTTGCATATTTGTAAAAATATGAAGATGATGGTGCAGAGGATAGATCAACAGAAAAGGAGCATATTGAGTGGAAGGAGCAGCTACCTCCAGCTCAGCCATTGCAACCAGAGAAGATATTGAACAAGAGAGTATTTAGGAAGACTAGAGGACAAGAGTACTTCCAGTACTTGATCAAATGGAAGGATAAACTAGAGGAAGATGCCACTTGGGTGACTGAAGAAATGCTGCAGAAGATCAGCAGATCAGTGGAGGAGCTCATGGATAGGAGCCCATGAAGACAATTTCCCTCAGGAGTCTGATGCAGGGGCATTGGACACTGGCCAGCAATGTAGGAAGTTTTGTCCACATGTTGTGGCTAGGAGGGGTTAGAAGCATTCGAATTATTACAGTTAGGTGTCAATACCTTAGCTGATTGTAACTCTTTAGGTTAATTAGAGTAAGAGGAAGTCGAATAGCTTAGTTTTCTAGCTGTCATATTTCAGTTAATTGAATTATTATGGTTAGACTGTTGGTTTCTAGAACGGTCCTCTCAGAGGAACCGAAGAGTCATCAATCTATGAATATAATTGTAAAACCTCGAATGTATGAGGGGGGATAGACGAGAAGGGAAAGAATAGAGGAATTCTGCAATAACTCTGTGTATTTCAAATCGCTTCCAGTTAAATAGTTATGTGCATTACCTCAGTAGCGTGCCAAATTCTTAAGTGTAAAAATATTGCCTAATCGAGAAGTGATGAACGCCCGCATGATTTCCCCTACCTCTGTAGTTTGATTTCCAAATCCATTTGAATAATCCCTGCGCAATTAAGAAAAAACCCCGTGGCGTGCTCTATATAGAAAATCATGGTTAATACTGGTGACTCTCCCGTATAAAGGAATAACCCTGTTTTATCACATAGTTGCATCAAATCCTATCGAATACGCTGTATTGAAACCCGGAGTTAATCGATACAACGGAGCCCGAACCCCGACGGAACCATAATTTATTACTGTAGCAGGAAACCCGGAACGGATTTGCAAAGGTGGGTTTCCCTGATTCCGCACCACCTCTAGCACAGAGGCGGTATTACAGGAGAGAGGAGTGATTCCATACATAAATCGACACGTAGCGGATTTGACGTCCGACGAAACCACCTTTCCATATATATTTGGCGTGCTGAATGAGTTCGAAGTGTGAAGACAAAGAATGAGGTTGAAAAAGGATGATTCGAGAGGAGATCATCAGACAGTCCTAGTTGGCCCAAATATTTTAGTAGTCAGTGATTCCCACGTTAGTTAGGATAGGTGGGACAGGATCCACATGCCATAATAAAGGTAATTGTTATGGCTGATAAAATACCCGAATGCATTCAACTGTGTAAAAGGGAGAAAGTTGATTATATAGTGAATCATATTTGAGTATGTATATATATAAGCAAGATTATGTACTTATAACATTATAAAAGTTTGCATTTATATTTATTTATCAATTTTCCCAAAATTTATAAATAACCGACAGGAGATATGAAGAGGACCATCTGGAACGGGTAACAGAAGAAGGTCCTTATTGATGTGACTTTCAGGAAGGAGTGGTAAAATGTATTCAAATGATGTGAATTTTTTTTCTTTGAAGGAGAAAAATGATATGTCAGCGAGCTATGTTTCTTGCATGATGTGTTTTTCAGTTTGATGGTTTTGTTTGTGACAAGACATCACAAGATTTTGGGAAGGTCCACTCTTGAGCGAGAGCCTCATGATTACAACCTAATCATGAGAATCAAATGGGAGTGCATCCTTATTTTGAAAACAAATAGGATTATAAGCTACCTAGGACTCAAACCATTATTTTTAAATTTGAAATATCATGGTGTGTTGTTTCAATGCCTGAATCCACAACCCTAACATAAATTGTTTTATTCTTTTTTTTTAGGTTTTAATTGGTTATATTAAAAGTCAGTTGAATTTAAAATTCTTGGCTTAGTGGCATGAACCAAGCATATTTTACATATTAAATGAGGAATTTCGCTCTCCCAATCATTTCTAAATCACCCATATCACCTAGAAAACATGTTTTAAAATAACATACTTTGGTATGGGAAAGACCTTAGGTTTCAAATATTATAAGAAGGTTTTTGATATGGTTGAGAGAATGTGGAAAATAGAATCCATAAACAAATTATTTTTCTAGAGCATCATTACTTTTTAGGGTTGCTTGTCTCCCATAAGGATTTCCTAGGAAAATAATTTTGTTGATTGTCTAGAGATATGTATGTGTGTGTTTCATTATGTTCTCTATTTCTTATGTTGCATTTCATTATGTTTTATATTTCTTACATTTCTTCCCTCCTATTTTTCTTTCCAATCAAGGTTTTTAAAGTAACATGAGAAGCAACATGAGACTTGGAACAATCATTTTCATTATCTATATGGAAGGCAAGAAGGATTATATCCTCTTAAGCTTAAACTTATGTAGTTTGTCAATTTTTATCATATATTTTTTGGTAAGGGTAAATGTTTTTTATCCATATTACAAGTCATGAGTTCCCCAATTTTACCTTATGTAAAGCATGATTCTAGGATTACTACAATTTGTACTTGGTTTTTTATTGTGATGATGCTCTGTCTCAATCACTTGGCCATCTCTCTATGGGTAGTTAAATCTTTATAACAATACTTAAGCAATATTTATCTATTTTTATTATGTGAAATGTAAAAAATGGTATACTATTTTTCATAAAATAGGGTTGAGTTTATCATATATTTCGATGAAAGTTGATTATATAACACGTTTTCTTTAAAAGGATCTAACAATTTTGTTAAGGTATGAATTTTCCATTTTGTGTGGCTCTCTATCAACCTTCACTTCCTCATTTCTTGAAAAAATCTAATTTCTCATTCATATACCCACTTTCTATTCAAATGCATGAGTTTTGAACTCTCGGTAACTATGTTTTTCCACACAGGAAAATTATATGTCACATTTTATACTAAAGTTCTAAATATTATTTTGAAGTTTGGATTACTATTATTATTTTATATAATTTAACATTAGCATTAAGTTTAAATTGAAAGCTACTTAGATGAAATATAGCTTAGATATGGCATTTGCAAATTATTATCTATTTATTGAACTAGAAAGGACATAATTATTACACATGTTTAATTTACATTCAAATGCTTCTTTGATTTATCTCCTATAGCTTAATGTAATGCTAGATATATAATTTAAGTTGAAGGGCCATGAGATAAATATGACTTCTATGTGACATTTGTATTGAATCATCTATTTGTTGTGTTATATGAACATAATTGGTACGCATATCTAATTTGCATTACTAATATGTCATGCTTCTTTAATTTATCTTTTATAGATGACCGGAGCATCTCTTTTTAATCTATCCCTTTTGACTTAAGATATGTGGGCAATATTCATCCGCATATTTTTCTATCATAAAGCAGTGAGTAAAATTGTATTCCATTTGTGTCAATGTTAAGGTTAAGCACATGGATTAAAGTTTTATATATTAGATGAGGAGGCTATGTATTACATATGGTCTTGAATGAACTTTTGGACTCTTTAGATATATATCTAAAGAGTCCAAATGCTCATTCAAGACCATATGTAATACATAGCCTCCTCATCTAACTTAGCCAGGGATTTGCAATACTATATTTGAGTTGGCTAGCTCCATTTCAAGATATTATAATGTTAGATTATTATTTCTATAGATTTTGATTATGGTAGTAAAATGTTAAAAAAAACCAGAAACTGTACAAATAATATTATTCTAGATATATGTAAAAAGGACATGGTAGAGAAGATCAAACAATATTAAACTTTTCATAAATAGTTTAGATAAAAATACATTTTATAATTTTGATTGTAAATTCTAAGGCTTAAAGCAATAATTTTTCTAATAATTTTTTTTAATTAATAAATAAAAAAGAAACATTTTCAATCAAAATCACATCCAACATATAATAAAAATAATAAAAACAATTTAAAACTTCATACACTATATGACATTACTATGACAAAGAGCATAAAAATATACAAGCAAAAAATCCTTTTCTATAATAATGGAGAGCTTCAAATATACAAGAAAAAAAATATTTGAGCCTCCTTGTATCCCAAAGAAAGAGTTGCTCAAACAATCATATTTTAAACAATTAAAACTTGGAGAAAATCATTTGTTTTTGAATTTCAATTATATAAAAAATTAGTCAAATATAAGACAAGAGTTACTCATACTATAAAAGTTTAAATAATATTAACTTTCAAAAAAAATATTTGTAAATGAACCAAAAAATAAATAAATTATAAATTTCATTTACAGTAACTTAAATCCATATTAACACCTCTTGATAAATCTGAAATTAAATTAAATCTATATTACTTAATTTAATAGTTTAAATTCCTATTTGTGGTGTGCCAAATAGAAATATTCAAAGCGAAAGCTACAACTTACAAATATTACTCAAATATATCACAAAAGGAAATAGAATAACAAACATAATGGACAATATGAACCAAAGTATTATACCCTTATTGATATGGATGAAATATTCAGTGGCTGCTAACTAGTCTAAAAAGAAGGCAACAAAAGATAAAAAGGATCTTTTAGAAGTAGAAGAGGTCATTTCTAGGCTTTTGACAATAACGTGAATGTAGTTTTTACTGAAAAATACTTGCAGTCTTTGAAAATTTTGGAGGGGAGAAAGCAAGCACTATTAGAAAAGGAAATAGTTCAATGAAGAATTCAAAGTAGAGCCATCTAGTTTGCTGGAGGTGATAACAACACTAATTTTTACAGAAACATGTAAATCATAGAAAAAATGTCAATACTATTTGGGGAATGGACCTCCAAAATTGAAATCCAGAAATACTACTGACATATGGGGGGGAAAGTAAGTCATTCGGGAAGGTAAGGTCAGGCAATGCCTAGTTGGTACAGTCCATATTTCATTCTGAAGCAGATCACGTTGGGCCACAACATCACGGTTGGCAGTGTTCATAGTATACCTCTCTTTTTCTAACAACTACTGCAACAGCTACAAAAACGACAACATAAATAGTGGTCGGAAGGAAACAACAACTTATCCAGAAACTGTTATTGAAGCAGCGAGCAGTACCGTTTGTTTATATTTGGAGCTGGCAAACAATATTTTCAAGATCTCTTCAAAGAACCACTAGACTCAACTCACCAATCAGCTAAAACACCATCCCATAAAACTAACAAAGAAAGAAGATGAATTAAAATGGTCCAAAAAGAATATTTCAAGAAACTATACAGGAAAATTAGATAATGGTGCTAAGAAAAAAGAACCAGAGGTGGAGGGATTCAGATGGTGGTGGAAGATAGTTTGGAATCTCAATGGTCCTTAGAAGAAAAATATATTTATGATGGTTTTCCGCACACACATAATTAATATTTGTAACTTTGTGTTGTGTTGTTGGCAGGAATATGATGAATTAATGGATGGCGCCCTTTTACCGAATTGAAGGAATTTGTAACAAAAAAAATGCCTAAGCAAGTCTCGATATTTTAGCACCATTTAAATATATGCTATTCACAGCCGAGCATTTGAATTATCCATATGTGCATTAGACATATTTTTTCAAGTTGCAAGGAATTTGGAAATGCTTGACTCGATGGTTGCCCCATAAAGGAGATATCATAATTTATGATCAACTGGTCTCAACTTTATTCATGCACATTTTTCATACTAACTCCATACCGTCCCAATCTAGTCAAATTTAGTAAAATGGCGTGTATATTGAAAATCAGTTTTACTATATTTGCGGGAATGTTGGACAGAGAATCAAGTTTTCACAACCTTGTAACCCTATAAAAACAAAATGGTTGGCGACCGACCAAAGGGGAATGGGGGAAAGTCATTGTAGAACAAGTTTGGATCAACACTCCTACAATTCATTTCATTGGTTACTATAAGTGAAAAATATATTTATTTGGTTAGCTCTCTCAAACGAAAAACTTAACATGGTATAATGGCCAAAAGAGGAACTGGAAAATGCAAACAAAGCTAAAAAACAGACAATGGAACAGTTCATAATTTTTTTGTTCATTATTCCTATGGAACAGTTCATTAGTTCATCATTTTTTTTCTTCATTATTCATTATTCCTAAAAAAAAAACAATGGAACAGTTCAAAGCTCGAACATACCCGAGACAGAGCAGCGAACAGAGCATCGAACAGTCACGCAGCAAAGAACAGAGCGGCGAACAGTCACAGACGGGAGGAGCAGGCTGACGGGAAAATACGCACAAACAGACCAGGGAACAGTCATAGACAACGTGCGCGAATAATCAAACCGGTAAACAATCCAACATCGCGGGCGACTTATTTATAAAACCTAGTTCGACCGAACTTTTGCAAAAGTAAAAGTTCGGTCGAACTCACAGTTCAGCCGAACTTTCTTTATAAGTTCGACCGAACTTTTGTCGTCGGTTTTCCCATCTCCGACGAAAATTCTGTTTTCCCACGCCATCAGTGTGCCATCAATATAAACGGAATCACGAGTTTAGCCAAACTTTATAGGAAAGTTCGGCCGAAATATTGCATAGTTCGACTGAACTTTATAAAATGTTCAGCCGAACTATTGCCGAAAAAAAATTTCGGCCCCTGATTCTCACAAAAGTGTAACCCAGCTTCACGTTTCCGCCCATTTTTTAGATAAATTAAACATTTAATTCTAACTATATTTTATATTTCAAAAATTAAATATTAATCTCTGTATATACAATATTGTTTTTTTGGTTTTAAAATGATAGTTATAAACTATAAAATAGGTATGCATATGTTTGATTTTCTTTCCTAACTCTATGTAAAAGTAATGCATTCCCACGCATCACATCTAGATGTTTCACATATTCTTTTTAAATAATTGATAAAAACAATCATCTTATTTTTGTGAAGTTTGAGAGTTCCCTTCTCTGTGAAGTTTTGTATATCTTTAATATATCTAATTTTTTTTTTAGAAGAAAAAAACGTTGATTATATTATAGTATAAACATTAAATTTTCAAATAATGTTCTCAGCTGATGAGTATAGCAAGAGATCAGACATATAGTCAGAGTATGTACTGCTCATTAATGAAAGAGAAAAACTGAGAGCGGTAAACTGGCTGCCACATTTTGGGGAGGGGAAACCCATCCTAGCCATAGATATTTCTGTCAAAAACCTAATAGACATAAATACTGAGGAAGATGATTTAGGATTATAAGCACCCATTCCCCTCCCAGCCATAGATATTTCTGTCAAAAACCTAATAGACATAAATAATGAGGAAGATGATTTAGGATTATAAGCACCGTATAAATCTATACAAAAAGGTACTTTTTTTAAAAGGATTGCAGAGAAAATGATATTAAGAGGCATTAGTCATCGAAGAAGATATCGATAATTAGAAAGTCCCTCCAAAAAAATGATCAGGCTTGCTTGTAAATATACAGTATCAGGCTCGCTTGTAAGATTCAGTAAGAAAAGGACAGCAGAAGCATGCACATGAACATGTGAAATGAGATATCAGTAGGCTCATATTAATCTTTCTAGATCCAGGAAATAAGATGAAAAAACAGGCTCGCTTGATTGGAATGATAACATATTGATTGGAATGAAGAGCCCATATGCTTGAAAAAACATATTAAGTCGGCCCATAATGAGCAGGCACGTTAATACAAGACCTTCAAAAAGAAAGAAAGATAGAACCAAACATGCTCGCTTGTTGAATGTCGACAGGCTCGCTTGAGAACATCTACAGGCTCGCTTGAAACTGACCATCCGATCATAGGATATAAATTGACAGGCCCAATATGTTGAAAAATCCTCTGGCATGTTTGTGGATATAACGACCAGAGGCATTTGGAAAAGCCACAGATCGAACACTATTCTGTAGCATATAGAAATTAAGACATAATAGATAACAATAGCTGAGCAGTAAGGAAGAATAATGTAAAGATATCATAATAAAGAGCAGAAACAATATCCAAGTAAAGAACCAAAGGAAATAAGTGCCCAAAATAGAGAGAGAAAGGATCAGAATGATAACTCATGGAATGGGAATGGAGGACTCCCATATCATCATCCAGTCTCTGAAGTGCTCGATCTTCATAATCCCATAGTCGGCCAAAAGACCTTTTTTAGATAGGCCATCTGCACGAGTGTTATTCTCCCAATATATATGATTGATAGCAGGGCATTCCATTCTCTTCCAAAGTCTGCGAGCTCTATCAATCCACCCTTGAAGATTCGGGGACACCATGTGAAAATCATTGGAGACGCAACCAATGACCAATTTTGAATCCCTGTATAAACTGATATTCTGGATTTGTAAATCATAAGCAGAGAGAAGGCCACCCCAAAGAGCCATGATCTCGGCTTTGTCATTTCACCCTGGGCTCCCATTCCAGAATATATGAATCCTCTCCCAATTGGATAGCTTGATCCAGACACCACATCCAGTGATCCCTTCCGATGATGCACCATCGAAAAATACCGCAGGTATGGAGATCTCATGTGGCCTGATACGGTGACAACCGTCCAAAACAAAGGGAATGTGTTGAGGATGATCATCCATCCATCTTATAATGGCTAGATAGACACGGTGAATCAGAAAAGGTCAGTTCTCAAATATGAGGTGGTTCCTAGCCAACCATCTCTCCCAAATGAGAAAAAAGGGCAAAGAGTTGTATTTTGACTTCAATTTGTCCCAATCATATGTAGTAGTGATGAAATCCACCGAGGACTAGGACGGATCCATAAGAAAAGGGTTGAATAACTTCCACACAGCAACTTTAATTTGGCATGAGAAAAAGAAATGAGAAATGGACTCTTCATCCATACCAAAAAGGGCACAATGACTGGGGCCCTAGAAACCACGCTTCGAGAGGTTATCCCATGTAAGGATTTTTCCCCGCCATACCAGCCACCCAAAAATATTTATTTTGGTAGGGATGTTCTGGTGCCAGAATGGAGAAAAAATCCTGTCGCATGAACTTGTTGAGACAGGGCATTGATATTTCGATAAATATCATGTACTATAACCATATTCTCCATGAGAGGTCCATTCCAAAAAACCCGATCACCACCAACAGCATAGCAAAATCATGCGCCTCTGAACTGATCTCGAAGCTGATCCCACTTGATGGCAACTGCATCAACCAACCCTAGTTGACAAGCTGTTTTAAAAATAGGAGCAGCAGTAGACCATGTGAAAATAGTTTCGGATAGATAAAAAATACCCCTCTGTGCCAACGCGTGGAGGAGGCAAAGCGATGGAGTGGCCACTAAGGACAGTGACAAGATACTGGGAGCACCAATTGGGATGCGATCACCATCACGAAAATGCCATGTAAGACTGCAGCTCACATGGGGAAATATTTTCCTGAAGATACTCCAAATGTAGGATATACTACGCGGGAAAGTCGTTGCATTACAACTGATCAAATAAGGAATATCGCCATCAATATACTTGGCTCTAATAATGTCGAACCAGATGCCCGTCCCATTAATGGCATGCCAAAAAGATTTAATCAGAAGGGTGTTGTTAAAATCCCTAGTATTCAATATACCCCAGCCATATCGATCCTTAGGCCTACATAAACTATCGAGATGACAAAGATGATGTTTATTATCCATTTTAGCCCCACCCCAGTGAAAACGGGAGATAATACCATTGATTTTGTGAATGACATCCGCCGACAGGAAAAAAAGATGTCCCAAGTATACCATCATCTGAGATAAAACAGCCTGAATCATGATGAGACGGCCCCCCATGGACAGCCAGCGATGAGTCCATCTGTGAATCCTTGCTTTGAATCTGTCGATGAACCAAGTCCAGTCTCTGATTTTATAGCCACATGGTTTAATAATACAACCTAGATATTTGAAACCCAAAGACGCTAGTCTATACTCGACACCTAGGAAATCTGCTATGAACATAACTTCATGTGTGTTGCCAAATTCGTAGATGATAAAGGACTTATCAGAGTTAATACCCAGACCTGACGCTGATTGAAAGCGCATAAACAAAATGTGAATATAGAACCAGTGATTACAAATCAAATAGCGAAACAACAAAAGGTCATCAACAAAAATAGAATGTGATGATGTGACAACATTTGAGAAAGAAAAACCCTTAATAAAAACCTTCTACTCTGCACTGTGCATTATCTTGCTAAAGCCATCCATAATGAGAATGAAAATCAACGGCAATAAAGCACATCCCTGTCTCAGACCTCGGCCCGCCACAAAAAACTTAGTGGGAATACCATTGACAATGATGGCATAACGGACAGTGGAAATGCAGGACATAATCCACTGGATAATGCGAATGGGGAGATCAATCGTGAGCAGAATGATTCTGATGTATGACCAATCGACTGAATCATAAGCCTTATGTAGATCGACCTTCATAACGAGGGCCTCCTTTTTACCCTGGTGCACAGAATGTAGAACTTCTTGAGCTATGGCAATAGCGTCGTGAATTGACCGCCCCTTAAGAAAAACAAATTGTTCCTTTGAAATATGGCCAGATAATACATCTTTAATACGATTAGCAATTATCTTCGAGGTGATATTATATATATGGTTACAAAGTGCTATGGGCCGAAAATATGAAAAGGATTGGGGATCAGCAACTTTCGGAATAAGGGCAATAAACGTTGATTTCAGATTAGCCGGCATATAACCTTGTGAACAAAAACACTCCAGCAAGTCAGTAAGCTCAGCACCAAGTAAATCAAAAAAGAAGATGAAAAATTCTGCAGGCCACCCATCTAGCCCCCGACATTTGTCATGAGGAAAGGATTTCAGGACCATAAGAACCTCATTCCCTGTGATGAAACGATTAATCATAGCAATTGCTTCTTCATCGAAGAATCAGCTTATATGCTCCATAACCCAAGATTGATTCTCCATGCTAATAGATTGATCCTTCATGTAGAAAGAAGAAAAATAGGCAAAAGCTTAATCTTGAATCTCGGCACTAGTAACAGCATAGGACTAATCGTTTCTTCTGATGCGCCAAATTGCATTACAACTCCTTCTGTCATTTGCCGATTTGTGAAAGAAATGGGTGTTACGGTCACCATCTTTTAACCACAAAATTCTACTCTTTAAGCGCCATGTAACCTCTTCAATTCTTAAAATCTCCTGCTTCCTGGAACCAAGAACATTTAAAGATTCCAAAACAGAATCATCAGGAACAGAATCGGAAAAGGACGCATATAGGTCCGCCATCTGCCTGGAAATCTCCCGCAGCTCAAGTTTGAGCGCCTGCTTTCTCTGGAACTCCCACTCTTTTGAAAACTTCTTAATCTTTTGGAGCTTACAGTGAAAGCAATTCCATCCTCTGAGGTCAAGGAAATCCTCATAATTTTTCCAGATCCGATGAATCATATTGGAGTACTCTTAATCCTCAAGCCAAATACGATTGAATTTGAAGGGTCTACCTTTTGCCTCAGAAATAAAATTCCATGACAATACTATTGGCATATGATCTGAAATGTCAGAAACCAAGATCCTCGAACGAGGCATACCCCATTTATCCAGCAAAAAGTCATTTATAATAGCTCGATCCAGATGCTTACCAATAAAATCAACCCCAGCACATCTGTTTGACCAAGTAGGCAGAAGAGGATTCGAGCGGATATCAACCAGGTGAGGATCCGAGAATAGATCATTCAAATAGGAGGCAAGAGCATCCAATCTAGCCGCATCACCCCAAATTTCATCAGCATGTAAAATAGAATTCAAATCCCTTATCATAATAAGATTAGACAGTGATAGAATTCTTGATGAAGCCATCCGCCGCCAAAAGGAAAGTTTGTTGTTGTATGGCGCATAAATGTTGATAATATTTACAGATCCTTCCATACCCCTAAATCGACTCGAGAGAAAAATGCTGCCAAAAAATTTATAAGCTTTAAACTTAACCCTGTCTGAATCCCATATAGCAATCAAACCTCCAGAGTGTCCCCTCGCATCCACTGCAACCGCTTGCCAACCCGAATTGAAACTCAAAAACAATCTAATGGCCTTCTCCCGACAACACATAGTTTCTTGACCAAAAAAAATGACCATTCTCTCAGTGAACAGCAGATCCTTAAGGAAATGAGCTTTGGAGGCATTACCCAGCCCCCGAATGTTCATGGAAAGGATGTGAGTCATGGGGTCAAATGGTCAGGGTTGCATGCTCTAAGCACCCTAGAATTATCCTATGTGCCTTCACTCACTGATATGGGAATATCCGTGAGATTTTCATCAACCTCTGAAAATAGAGAAATAGCCTTGAACTTGCCTCGTGAATATTTGTTGACTGCCTTCGACTTGTGTCTAGGAGATGTAGGCGGCCACTCAAAAACTGTAAGAGCAGCAAGATCAATATTTGGGTTGGCCAGAAGGGGATCTAAATCACTCCCAACAGAATTCATAGGAGAGTCTGAAAGGATGACTGGGTCAATAGGCTCAGGTGATATGTCAAGAGATATATGGGCCCCAGAAGAAAAATTACTAAGCGCAGATGATAGATGGACCCCAGAAGAAGAAATACCAGGCACAGATGACTCACCGACAGTAAAGGTGGACGATGGAAAAAGTGGGGGGTCGACATGATTCTTACGAAGGGAATTCTCAGAACATGGGATATCTCGATAGGATACATCTATACCTGGATGAGGATGCTCACTATGAAGACCCGCCAAAACTTTTTGGCCTATAGACGAGTCAATCCCCACCCCACGATTATCGGAAGGAATGTTATTAATAGAGAGATCATTATACCCCATATCCGACATACCAATGGTTGTGACATCATCCGAAGGAGATATTAGATACAGGTTCCAAGACCCAAAAGTTGGCAGTTGGGACACTACAGAAATCATTATCCGGTTCAACCAATCCAAACAAAGGACTATTCCTATCAAACTGACCTTGAGCTGAGACATAGGCATCATCATCTGAAGTAGGGGGGCCAAGATTACCTAATTCAAGAGCAACAGAGGATCTGGATCCCGCGTTAGTCCCATGCCTTTCAGCCACCCCAGACACAACACAAGGCAGTCGAGCATCAACCAGTCCAGCCATCACATCCCCAGACCGAACCATTCGCATGCGATAAGGGCAGTGCTCCCGAAGATGACCAGTACGATGACATATGAGGCACCGAAAAGGAATGCCCTAATAGTCGATACGTTTTCGATGATGCCTTTGACCCCAAACAAGATCAACATCCCCAGGCAGGCAGCCTGAATAATCAAGTTCAACTAGTAACCAAGCAATATGCTTGTCACTGGAGCCCAATATACATGGATCAATATACTTGGTACTGCCAATAGAGTCACCAACAACCCCCAGAGCTTTGAGAGTCAAAAATTCCAAAGGTAAACCTGGCAGCTTGACCCAGATAACATGACTGTGAGGAGCCTCCATGACCGGGTTGAAGCCGAGGTACCATGGAATAAGCTGCATAAAACTTCTCCCACGCACCCAAGTTCGACTGATAATCTTGTAAACATCTTTGCCGTCCAAAAAGTGAATACTGAACCAACCATTGACAAGGAGACTTGCCTTTGGAGTGTAACCAATTATAGGACTCCAATGTTTACCTATCCAAAGGGACGTATCAAAATCACAATTCTCCAGAAACAACCATCGTCCAATGACTGCCCGCTTCTGTAGACTAGCGACACGTCCACAGAGGTCGTCATAGTCTAAAACCACTTCTTTAATGTCCATATTATGCTTGAACACTGGTCTCTTCTTTTTACTATGACCACCTCGAATATTTCTGTTCTTACCACCCTGCAGACTAGCCACCACCTTCGGATTGGATTTGATACCCTGTCTGATGATAAGGTCGTCGATATTGTCCAAGCCCTCCGGAAAACATACACCCACATCTTTAGAAATAGAAGGTACCGCTCGATTAATGGACGTATCCATAGTGGGATCGTTAAAACTACCATGTGACAGTACGAAGATCAAATAGAAAAGGAAGTGTACCAAAACAGTAATGGAAAGATAGCAGCTGAGATATACAGAATGCCATCACTGCATGAATCAAGGACAACTGAGCAAGAAAATGATGAAAGATAATAACAGCTGAGAAATCTGAATGCCGTCACTGCCACTAAGTCAGAACATCTGGACAGTAAGGATGGAGAAGAGCATATGTGTCACATAAAGGCCCCTCCCCCTCAGAAAGGATCGATTTAAAAAAATCGACGTCAAGTATAGCTCAATGTAAACAATGTTAGAGAGTCGTCATAAAAGCATCCCAGAAATCATAAATATATATAATATCCCAAGAATGCCATCATCGCAGAACGATAGGACATTGAGCAGGTATCCATATATCTAGGGAAATGAGATGCCCATATGACCCAAAACGGCAAAGTGTTCATAGAAAAGGGAAATCGAATAAAGGTCAGATGAGGATAACTAAGTACAGGATGGCAACATTCAACGGACAGCCAAATTGAAGGGATAGATGAGAAAAGGCAGAGCAATTACGAGATTCAACTCCCCAGCAGCCTTACCGACAACAGAATGCTCCATAAAAACATGTGCCATGTCAGGAGTACAGGGGGGACGTCACCGATGGCTGGCGATTCGCAAAATCAAATAGAAATGGAATAAAATAACCCCAGAGATAAGGTCATAAAGATCGAATTAGATAAAGCCAGACTATAATGCTACCTAGAGAGTATAAAAGTAAACAATCCACCCGGATCACCTAATCGTCTGCCGTCTGACAAGATCAGAGGATCCAAGAGAATGTAGATAAAGATTATTTCCAGAGAGCAAGGGTGGTTGACATTAAAACCAGTCAGAGTTCAAATTCAGAGATTGTAATCAGGATACCCCGGAAAACAATTCAAATTAGTCGGAAAGTGCCCATTGACAGGCCGGAGATAGAGAGAACCGATCGGAAAAACCAGAGCACTTCTAAAGATGATGACAACAACAACATAAACATCCCGGAAAAGCCCACCATCTTTTACAGAAGCGAATACCAAAACTCTTCCATAGGCACGAAATAATGAGAGAATCCACCCATTTACACCATAAAAGATGCCATCTACTCAACTGAGATGATGCGTTTGTAGATGTCTCCGAAGATGAGACAGATGACGAACTATCGTTTTGCAAACAATAATCCTCCGAATGAAGCATCAGACATGTACAGAACACCGACTACAAACATCCTCCCCCAAATGCATCCAAATACAAAAAATGCCCCAAAGCCACCCAAAGCATATGACTCTTATATTCGAAAAAATACCCAACAACAGGATGTTTAATCAGAGAACTTATGCTGGACGAAAATGGCCCCCAGAATATAGATAGCTAAAATGATAAGAACTATCGTTTCACAAATCTCAACGATATCTGTGACATTCGACATTGCAAAGATCAGAACCATAAGAAAAGAGTGCCAAAACCGAACCCTATGCCAAACAACAAGTAGAGTGAGCCCCCGAAATCCCTGTGAGTTACAGGAGAAGGAAGTAGTCTTGAAATACAGATACTCGAGGTGCACCGCACCATCTCAATAGATAAAAATGTCAAACATGAGAAGATGCAAACCTCCCCCCGCAAACCAGCAAGAAAGAGTTATTCTTAACTAAGAAGGCGGAAAGAGCGTCCAAAAATGATAACAAACAACACTCCATAAGCCATAGAACCAACCACCACCGCAAACCGGCAAGAAAAAGCTATTCTTAACCAAAGGAGCCGAGAGTATAGTCAATGACTTACAAGCATCACCTTCATATATCTAATTTGTGAAAAAAGCAAAACATGTCTATCTACAAACCCTCAGCATTGACAGTTTTTCCCTTTTTGAAGTTGTGTTTTTCCCGAATAATCAATTTTATTTTAGGTAAAGCTGGTCGTATTTATGTAAAATCTCATTTTCAAATAATTTGATCATTTACGACGTTAAATTTTATATTTTGTTCCTATCGCATACTGCTTGGAATTAAGATCGCGAGATTGTAGTATTTATATGCGGAGCTCTCCAGATATATTATTTTTATCGGGTTGGCCATTTTCACGCCTATATTTAATTGCAGAGCACATAAATAGATGATATTTCACAATTCCCTTTGGAATTTTCAGTGTTTCATGATGACGAAGGTGCTCGGTTCTAATGATAAAATAGATGAGAAGGAAAAACAATAGGGAAAATTGAAAATGGTAATGCAAATGGATATTGAGCAATTTAATGGTTGCAAATTCTCCACTATATTGTTGTTCACTGACAAGCCGATCAAAGTGATGAAATCTATATCGATATGTATAGAGGATATGGTTTGTAATTCAATTTTTCCATTCATATTTTTTAATTTTCGATACCTTTAAATTTCTAATTAACAAAAGTGAAAAGCAGAAGCGAAATATACTGTGGCTATTATGTTCCAAAAGTTTAGTTTTCGAAAAATATTGTGAACTCTTCTTTTAAGCTAAAGCAGGTGAATGGTCATAAATATTGTAATAAATATTAGCTTTTAGTAATAATAAATAAATTTAATTATTAGAAATTGTTATTCTATAGAAGAGGATGTCACTTGAAAGACAAATGGCAAGTCAAAGAAATTTGATTCTCTAAGGGAAAACCTGGGGACAAAGAACAAATTTTAAGGGGCAACCTGGTACATAGGAGATAGTGGAACATGTTGTAGGCAATAAACAACTATTAGTGGAAACCTTTGATTCTCCAAGGGGAAAACCTAGGGACAAATAACAGATTTTAAGGGGCAAATAACAGATTTTAAGGGGTCGCCTAGTACATAGAAGATGGCGAAATAGGATGTAGGCAGTAAATAACTATTAGTGGGAGGTTTTCTGCATGGTATGGGGTTGGAAGGGGCCAAATCTGAGTGTAGATATACCTAAGAACATGAAGGAGCCTCGATAACTAATAATGGGGAGGCATAACAAAGTTGTTTTTATAAAATGGAAACACATGCTTGGGGTGTCTTGGTAAAAAAAAAATGGATTATCCATCGACTATAGAAGGGAGGAACCTACTTCATCAATATCTATGGCCCAACTAGTTGCAAGTTCATCCAATCCTTAATTCATGTTTTTTTAGTATTGGTGTTAATTCATTATTATCAATAGTTCGTGCCAAAATATCTAGAATTATGTATGAAATTATCAAGTAGTGTTAATTCGTTATTTTTGATGTTTCATGTAAGCTAGGTAGAATATATTGCTCATAATGTTATTTTCTTTGGATAAAAATGAATATATTCTAGGTTTGATTATCAGAATCATTATAGATAATGATTAATATTCCATCTAATAATTTTGTATCAATCTTAGTGTTTATGATCCCAAGGTTAACAATATGGAAAAGTGCAAAAAGTCCTCTCACATAATGTCAAACTAATAAATCACTATCCACCTAAGTAATGCCCCTAAATTAGTTGAATGGACGGGTCGAACAAAAAATAAATTGTGAAGGGGGTGATTTACCTCCTACGTAATACGAAGTACCATATAGATTTAAATGAGGAGCTATTCAATAACCCTCGAAATCCTCCCCTTCTACTCATCAATAGGGAATATCCTATGCCCAAAATGTTACATTATGGGAGTAGGTAAGAGAATGTCTTTACAATTCTCTTATCCATCACTTTAAGAAAATATTCATAGGCTAACGATCATCTTAATGGAAGCCCATGACTATGAGGAAAGAACAAGGGTTTGAGGATATTGGAGCCCTTCAGGTCAATATTTGACTAGTTTTACTTTCCTTATATCCTGTTTCCCCTTTGAAATAATAAGAAAGACAAATGGACCCTTTGATATAATAATAAATACAAAGGGAGGTGGTCCTACCTACCATGAAAAAATAAAACACTGCAACTAGAGAAGAGATCGTTAAACCTTATGCAAATGTGAAGCAATAGATCAATTGGAAATGTTATTGAGGAAAGTATATGTTAAAACCACTACACATGATAAAATAACTATTACATCTCAAATATTAGAAACAAGAGAACTAAACATAAAAAAATGTAACATCACCTGCAAGACCTATGAGGGAAATCGCTGAGTACACCTAGTAATGTAGAATCACAACCTCAAAACAAAAGAACTCTATTTCTAAGGTATGCGATGCCTATTATCAAGAAGAAAAGGTGGAAAACGTAAAATCAATATGTAACTAATCGTGCAAGAGTATGAGAGAGAAAATAGAGAGAGATATCGAAGATAAAACTGACAAAAAGCTATGAATTGATCCTCATAAGTATTTTTATCATTAAGGCCTCTATTTTCTTCATATTCCAATTATTTCCTTCAATTTCCTCCTCACATGTGACCTGTGATCCTTCACTTCTGTCTTCTCCCATTTTCCATTAATTTCATAAAAAAGGCCAATTAATGCCACTTTTCCTTTGCCAATGCCTTTGCTGATTTCCATAGCCATTTATTAATCACAACTCATCACCATCACTATGTCTTGTCTCAATATTCAACTTGGAATACGTCTCCCATGACCTTGGTCTTATTTCTTCTTTTATTAACTTTATTACATGAAATTTTAACCATGGTTGTTACAGATGCCTCTCAAGATTGATTAGGGGGTGTTTTGCCATAGGAAGGACACATGATTTTCTGCGTGTCCAAAGAAGTGATGGAACAGAAAAATAATTATGTCACTCACGATGTAGAGTTGGAAGAAATTATATAAACCCTCAAAATGTATTGATATTATCTTATTGGGAGACAATTTGTGATGATGAATCCCAACATCAACATAAAGTACTTGTACAGCCAACCCAACCTAAATGCTAGACAGGCTAGATGGCTTGCCTTTCTTAGCGAGTATGATTTTGAAATAAAACACCTAATAGGAAAGGAAAATAACTTTTAACAACAGAAGAATAAGTTGACTACATGCCACATATGCAAGTCAATTTGAAACACGTCTACTAGAAAATATTAAAACAACGTATGAAAATGATGAAAAAATCCAAAAATTTAAGGAAAAATGTGTAAACAATGAAGAAAAAATGTTAAATAAAGGCTTGGAATGTAATCATGAAGGGATGATCAAATTAAAAAACATAAATTTTGTGCCATATTTATTAGATTTTACAAATGTTTTATTGGATGAATTTCATAAAATTCCATATTCTAGACACACAAACTACCAAAAAATGCTTACAGCAATAAAATGGGAGTATTATTGGTCATGCTTGAAAAATGAGATTACAAAATATATAAAAAGATGCATTTAGTGCAAACTAGTTAAAGTTGAACAACGACATCATACATGATTGATATAACACCTAGCCACGCTCGAAAGGAAATGGAAAACGTTACTATGGATTTCATTACTGAACTACCTAAAATGAGCAGATAGCATGACTCGGTTATGGTTGTGGTAAAAAAACTAACTAAAGTAGACCATTTCATCCTCATAAAATCCACATATAAATCTATTAATATATTATACATTTTTATGAAGGAGATATTCAAATAACATAGAATGCCAAGGATCGTGGTGTAGGATAGAGAGCAGAAGCTGAAAAAATAATACTGGAAGGATTTTCTTGAGGGTAAAGGGACTCAGCTCAGTTTCCAAATCGGTTATCATCCACAAATAGATGGAAACATAGAGAGTAAAAACTATATTGTAGAGGATATTATTAGGATTTATATAATGGAGAAGACTAAGAGACAGAAATACTATCTACATCTTCCTAAATTTGCATGCAATAATACATAAAAGTCATCCTTAAAAATTATCCCTTTTGAAGTGTTATATGGTAGGAAATTCAAAGCCCTGGTAACTTGGGATTATCTAGTGAATCATATGTTGTTGCGAATGTACATTCCTAAGGAAATAGAATAAAATATAAAAAATTAAAGGTAGAATTTAAAGGTTGCACAGGAAAATGGAAATTCTAAGAACTCGAATTCTCTAACCGAAAATTTGGATGGGGGACAAACAACAAATTTTAATGGGCCACCTAACAAAGAGGGTATACGACCCGATGGTTGAATAAGTCTAGGAAATAAATAATTGTTAGTGGGAGGGTTTAGGCATGCTATGAGGCTTAGATGAGTGACGTTTGAGTGAAAATATACTGGAGAAAAGAAATGGGCCTCAAGTTTCACGACCACAAATATATGTGGTAGGCTAGGGTTTTATATATGATTTCCACCATTGATCACCTGAAAGTGAAATCTTTACATCTAATAATAGGAAGTAATGATGAAGTCGCTATTATAGAATCACAACCAAGGCTTGGGGGTGACTCGGTAAATGCATTTTAACTTATCGATCGACTATGAGGAATTGAAATGTATGTCATCAATATGTGGGACCCATCTATTCAAAGGTTCATCCAAGCCTGAAATGTGTTCTAGCAGTGGTGTTAATTTCTTATTATCAGTTTGTTTCATGAAAAATTATTTGAAATTGTGTACTAATTTATTAAGAATTTTTAATTCGCTACCATCGATGTTTCATGTAATATAGTTGGAATATATTGCACAATGCTTTTGTCTTTGGTTAAAATTGAACATCTTGCAGGTTTGATTATCATAATTGGTATAGATAAGGATTAATATTCCATTTAAGAATTACATATCGGTAGCAGTATTTATGTGTCCTAGGCTCATCAATATGACTATGTGCTAAAAAAATTATATTTTAAATTAAAAATACTAAATTACTATTCAAGGGATTGATTCCATGAAATTATTGGATGGGAAGGGTTAAACAAAATACACACTAGATGATTTACCACCTACAAAAAATGAAATACCTGGTAGATTTAAAGGGGGAATTATTCAAAAGTATATAACGTGTTAAATATTCCCTCTTTACCTCGAAATAAGGAATATTGTAGGCACATAACCTTAAATTAGGGGAGAAGGAAAGATAATTTCTTTACAATGCTCTTTTCCATCACTTCAAGAAAATATTCATAGATTGGAAGTCATCTTATTGGAAACCCTCGACTATGAGGGAATAATTAGGGTTTGAGGATGTTGGAGCCCTTCATGATAGTCCTAGACTAGTTTTCCTTCCGTTGTATCCCATCACCCCTATGAAATAATAATAAATACAAAGGGAAACACTCTTACCTAATACAAAAAAATAAAATGTTGTCAGTAAAGAAGAGATAAGTAAACCTGATGCAAATCCAACATATTAGATCAATTGAAAAGGATATTGAGGAGGGTAGAAGTTAAAACCAAGACACATGACAAACTAAATATTATATCTAAAATATAAAAAAAAAGGAACTGAACATAAAAAAAATTGCGATATCTCCCATAGGAACTGAGAATCAGGAAAAGCGTTGAGTGCACATGTTAATGGGCAAATCGCAACCCAAAAAATTGAAATTTCTCAAAAAGGTGCACTCCTTGTGAGGTATGTCATGCTGGTTATCAGCAAGAAAATTGGCGAGGGTAAAATAAACATGTAACTAATCTCCCCTAAGAAAATAATAATACATTTGATGTATACCCAAAATTCTAACCATGAGGATAAAAACTATGAAATGTTTTCTTTTAACACCAACCTATCAATTTTGATTTTACCAATCATTCGTGTTGGGGGGGGGGCACTAGAAACTGGAATACGAATCTGAAAAATCAAAGGTACATACACTGATAAATATTGCATACATTTTGTATACAAAGTTCCACACATTTAAATAATAATAAACATAGTCAATCTTAAATCATGGTTGAATCACTGGGTGATGGCATGAAACACTCAACCTATTCGCGGTCAAATGGACTCACAAAAATCCCATTAATAAATAACCACAAATTTTTTTTTAAACAAATTATATTTCTCGACTAACCCCAAGGGGGCCTATCAATTAATTTTAAAAGTAAACAAAATGGTGTCTTAGGGATGTAACCCTCTCCCAAAAACTACATTTTTAAACAAAAAATGTTCCAAAGACTTCCAATAGCTAGGAAAAACATAGATGTATGAAAATGAAACCATATAAAAATAATGAAAACTAAAGCCATGTAAGAAGATGCATGAAACACTAGTAGGGGGAGGGTAGTCATCTTGTTATCATCATGTAGAGGGAAAATTTGGAGATGCAAGACCATGGATGGCTAACATCCACTACTCAGCCTGTAGCATAGTGCTCACAGACTCCCACAACCAAACAAAAAACACCCTTCCATACCATGAAGAATGATTAGTACATTGCAAAAAAAGGGAGTAAATAAATATTATGTATCTAAAGGAGCCACAAATGAAAATGGATTATTTTAATGATGAGTCATATTCTTAAATCTCCACATAGTGCAAGAAAATTCCATCAAGAAAGGTATTTTGTATAAGGAAGAATATAGAAATGGTAACATTTGTTGTTGGAACTCAGAGTTAGGAATGTAGAAGGGGAGAAGGAAGAGAAGAAAGTCTCTTATTCATAAGTCATAGATCCGAACAAGAGATGTAGAGCCAAAGGAAGTAATGATGGTCGATGACTCTCTCATGTACGTTGTATATCATAGACATAAGAACTAAATAAGAATATGCATAACTGAAAGATGGAAATGAGGCCACAATTACATATAGTATGTTTGATATTGCAGACATAGGTCATAGAGTAAAACAAAAATTAAGAGAGTCGAAGATCTTGAATCGAAGACATAAGTCAGAAAACTGAAAATGTACACTTAGAGAAGTGAAGGACAATGAAATGAAAATACAAACCCAAAACCATTAGTCCATAGGGTGTCTGAACCCTACTCCCAGTTGTTGTGGACACCTTTTCTCCATCCACATACCCAAACAAATTCTCCTACAATTTTCATGGACATTGGTCAGAAAACAAATTAAAGGAAATATAATATAAATTAAATCCATCATAAAGTATAGGTCATGATAGAATGGTTATCGTGATAGATTCTATGTCCAATGGTCCTCACCACAACTAATCACATGAGTATAGTGTTGGGTGGGAACTACTAATATCTAAGTGTCATGCCAACGAAGAACCTCATAGAATGTGGACCATGTCGAGGTATCCATTGGTCAAATCTATGTATCGGGGGTGGAGCTGCCAACATAAGTAGAATAAGAGAGTGGTATAGCTAATAATTTATCAACACGAGACATCACCCAGTGACTTGGCAGATAGCGAGGTATTCAATCAAATAGGGGAATACAATCTCATCAATAATAACATGTCAATATAATGATAATTGATAGCTATGACCAGCACCAAGTGAAATTACATATAACGGTGGTTCCCCCGTCCCTATGCCTTTGCATGTATACATTAGGCATAGGCATAACAATATTGCATCTTAGGGTTTAATAAACACACAGATAGAATGGAAAATATATTATAAGTGAAGGTTTAAAATTGTGATAGAAATTTATTGAGTTTAGATTTCACTCCAAATATTGGAATTTATAGCTATAGTGTGATGAGATTTGAACAAGGGGACCTTATATCGTTAACCCATGCCAAGGTTGTACCTCTTAAGAAAACGTAATTTTTTTTAGAGGTTTGAGAGGTATCACAATGCCTCAAAATCATTGATAAAAAATATATATCTAAGAAGAGAGTTATTTACATAGAAAATGAAAGAAAAATGTTTATGGAGAAGTCAAATGAGTTTAACTTATTAATCAGACACTTAGATTCCATGAAAATTCAACAAAATTAGGATAAAAAATCAACATATTATAATTGTTAATGTGTAGGTTTTATCATTAGTATGTTAGATTCATGGGAGAAATTCTCTATAGATATTATTAGATCATATATGTATGATTATCAAATAAGGAAATAAAATAACTCTCAACTAGGAATCCTTTAGATCTAAATCCATTATTTAAATGAAGTCATCCTAAAAAAAAGGAAGAGAAATGGATTTCATGGTAGATTGAATTTTGAAAATAGATTACGAAGAGGAAATATTAAATGGGGTGATTGAAATGCAGCAAATAAAACCCATATAAATAAGGGCTATACTTTGTATAAAGAAGAAAAAAAATAGAATATTATTGTGGTGTTTATATGTTAACAATGAGGGTTAGGGAAAATAGATCTATATATTACTCACTCTTCTTTACTTCACCCATTCTATAATGAAGCATGTATTATAGACTTGGAATTGTATGGATCATAACATATGACTATCTATAGGGAGTTGATTGATTCCTATGAAGAGTTATATGTGGGAGGATATTATTAGGAGATGATATACACTATATGCAAATACATACACTGATAAATGACTCCTTCCAATAATATATATGTCAAAGCAAGAATCAAGTATTTACACATGTAGGTAGGCTAAACAATATCCTTGTTTTATTATCTAATGTAAAGGTCCACGTAATTGTATATAGAATATGCACAAGCTTGCGATAATTGAACTCATATTGGCTAAGGGAATCAAAATATGTATTCTTTAATAATTAGATGTTACTAATCATCTCGAGGTTTATATCAATGTTACAATAGTAGGTAAAATTCAAAAACCTAATCTAGAATATAAAATTGTTTATGTATTCTTGTTCTATCATAGGAGAATGTGGCACATGAATTAGAAAAATATATGAAAAATCTACTCATAAGTAGTAGTTAAATATTTGAATTTCAGATTTGATTCCTATGAGTTTTTTGAATTCTGAATGTGATCAGCGTGCACATGAAAGTGATGACTCAAAAATTCAAAACGGGGCCTCGTGAATGCATGGATGAGTTCACACATTTTTTTGGACATCCAATCTTAGAAAGTCACTGTCTTCAAACAAGATGTTATCTATGTTTCCAACTTGGCATGGCTAGGAATTCCCTAGGAATGTGCACATGCTATGGACTCCAATAACATTGATGTACTCTTTGAATGACCATGCATTCTTAATAAGAAATTTTATTTATGGGCCTGTGGCCCCACCTTTTAACTAAATTGGTGCTTGTGACCATTATGTTAGTCATGGATAAAATATATTACTTCTGTAAAAAACTTGAGTTCCATATTAGCACCATAAGTAATCTTCAAAGTCCTAGTACGAACTCTAAAAATGTTTTTTTTTTTTTTTCTAAAATTTGGCTTAAATTTGAGAAAAAAAAACTACATTAATACCCTAAATACAACCATTGTATTTAACTATGTGAAATTGTATAATATGGATCCTAATTACAACCTAAACCCACCATCTCAGAAATAGAATTTAGAAAAAAACAAATCATATCCAAGAACTAAAACATGAAAATGATGAAATTAATGCAACCTTAGCTACCATGAGGTCAATGATATAGGATATCGAAAAAATTAGAGATTCATTATGAGTCTCTCTTGCAAGGTCATTAAGATGAATATTATCTTCTGTTTCTAATGCCCAGAAATAGTTAACCAATATTTCTTATTATAGGTCTATAATGTATGAACACTAACAAATACAAAATTAGACACCGAGACATTACTAAAAATGATGTTTTGTCTTTGTTTTTTGGCCCAAGAGACAAGAATCCGATTCCAATGACCTAAAACACATTTGTATGGACTGTTTCACCTACACTAATGTCTATACAATTATACGGATAAGTATTTTATGGTATTCATTAAACCTCCCTATAATAATAAGGTCGTAACTTTATACTTCTTCAAGAATTTGTCAGTATATTTTTTTCTAGGACTCCATGTCAGCTACTTTTACATGGAAGAATTCCAGATGGTGGGTTGTGGGTCTATGAAAGATAGATAAAATGCTAGGTCAAATCAGACACTAGGTCCTTCACCACTTATATAGTATCCAAACTTCCATAGTAAACATCTTCTAGTTATTCATACCATTTTTAAGACCTAGATGGTGCTAGGTTCATTGGCTTGTGCACCAGTACAATATGGAAACTTTGTGACATCATCACACAAGGAGCTACCATAAGATAATATTTCAAGTGCGTAAGAATCTCTAACCCTATAGAAAGGATTTAGTAACAAAGGCCAAATGGAAGCTCACTTATGCCCCACATATGTACTAGTTGGAGTCATACTTACTATGGCTTGATGAAGGGTAGTAGGAAACATCGTATTCTGGAGGATATTATACCAACCATTTTTCCAATATTTATTACATATATATATATATATATATATATATATATATATATATATATTATTTTGTATTTTATTTATATATCAGATTATATTGTGTTTGGAGTTGCTATGCCTTGTATCACTCATCGAAACCATATGGATGCATCAATGATAACTTCACCTATCAATGCTATGCTCGATGTCTCCTATTAATTAGGTTCACCACACCTCTACACATGATAAATTGGAAATATCCATCATTGCAAACATTTTGATATGTTTTTAGTATATAACATTGATTCTTTCAGCATTTAGTATAATTTTAGTGTTCATTTAATGTTTTTAGATATTAAGGTAATTTCAAGGGAGGAATGAGGCCCACCTAGGTAGGGCATATATTCCACTTCTTAGGAATCATGTGTCAAATTATGATTTTCTTAAATATTTAGTTTTTTACCTTATTTTGGTTTAATAATTTAAATGTTATAAATGTATAGGTAGGTTCCCCCATTTTTTAAGTTCTCTGATCTATCTCCTCGACATCATTCACTACCATCTGATGTTCACACACCCATTGTCCTCTATTGTCATGAAATTTCTCTGATATTTGGAATCAATATTACCTCAACAATTAAACTTCTTCACTAGTACAATCCATCTTTGTTTATCATCAAGTTCCTCCACAACATATTTTTTCCCACCTACCCATAGAGGCTACATCCATAAGCCATTTCATAGTCTCCGAGCATATTTTAGAGCCTAGTGATTCAACTACAAGTGAATCTCCATCATACAGAGATAAATTCATCATGAGATCACTAAAAAATATTTATTTTTTCATAATGAATTTAATTCACTCTTGTAATTTTTCATTTAAATTGTATGGTCCAATTATTATGCCTATTGCACGATGTTATTTCTAAGAGGTTGGCGATGCAAGGTAGGATTACACCCTCCCAACCGATTATAGAATTTTCATGGAATTTTATGGGATTTAATTATAATTTTTTATTTTTAATATGTTTAACTTATTGTGGAAGAAAATATAATTAGAATTTTGTTACATTGTGTAGTCCCAAGAGAGATTAAGCACGCCATAAAAGAAGAAAAGTAAGGCTCTTTCTTCAAATGAGATGAGTAATATTGACTTATAGGATCCAAATGTTGACACTGAGCGTGGAATTGGTAGATAAGTTACCATGAGACCCCTTTTTTATATATGAAATCATATACCATGAATTCATGATTGGGCATGAGATGTCATTTGTATAATAGATTCTTTTTCTATATAGGTCACAATATCCCATACTTCCATGTTTAGGCATGAGGTTTCATTTTGGATATTTTCCACATTGTGAAGTTGTTCATAAATGTGCATTTTAGAAGATTTTGAGTGTCTGTCTATGCCTGTGTCTGTATTTCGTGGTAATTTTTCTATGAATTTAAGAGTTTCTTTATTTGAAATTGAAGCGTTAGATTGCTTTGTTGAAATAACATATATGAAGTGAAGACTATGGCATTTTGTGTTGTTGTAGGTGTTAATATTGGTGTTTTAAATACATGTAAGCTAGGAATATTCGTAGTTATTCATGACTTTTATTATCCCAAACAAATTGCAATAATTTATATCCATTAGGGAGAACTTCTCGAAGTGCATACCAAATCTGAAAATCACTTTATTACAATAATGTTAGTAATAGAAATAATTTTTTTATCTTAAAGTTATATATATAATTACTTAATAATATTTACGTTTTGTTATATAAAATCATCATGAATGATAAATATTTGAAATTACTTGATCATAAAGACAATGCAAAAAGAAAAATCAAATTTTCAATCACATAATTTTGGAAACCAATGTTCTTTCTAATATCCACACACACACACACACACACACACATATATTAGAAATCAAACAATTGTGAACAAATATATTAAAAAAATGGTATAATATCTAGCTCTCCAAATTGTAGAAAGAAAAAATCATGAAAACCATATGCACCACTGAATATCCATAACAAACTAGCATCAACAACAATAACTCCTCCCTTTGCTACAATAAGTTTCCTCACAAAGTTTCTTCACATGAGCATTTTTTTATCCCTTAGGTTTCGTGAACACTAGCCATTTTGCAACAAACAAATCCATGGAAACAAAACTCCAATGATAGTCTCCACATACATTTGTCCATCCTAGGATTTTTGTACTAAAATCCTTGGCCTTCAACTCTTACACCAACATAAATAAAAAATATCGATGGAACATCATGAAAGATATAAAACTAACATTTGCTTCAAGAAACGCATTACAACATTCCAAATACTCATCAATTTCATCTTACCATGATATTTCCCTAGCCATGCATCTCGTAGGAACAAGATTTTAAAATCACTCAAGATGTTATATCTATTGTCTATGTATTCTACGAGGTTAGAAAATATAGTATTACAACAAGATCAATCATAGTAATCATCATCAATCACACCAACTCCATATTCATATCTAGGGTCTAGATTCATAGCATAAACCCTAATATCACATGAGCAAACAAAATATACATAAAAAATCTCTCCATGAAACCTAGAATTCATTTATATCTCCTCTTTTCTTATTCTAGTGTTTTTTTATGTACCGTAGTGTCATAATACTAGGATTTCCTCATGAGCCTAAAATTTTCTCTATACAAGGCTTCTCTAAGAATTCTCTAATAAAAAATATGCAAAAAACTCTATCCTATCATGTATACAATAGGTAAGGGATGATAACATAATAATGACATTATTACATACAAGTGAAGCATCCTCCAAGAATAAGCCTCCTTGGGATCAACTCTTGTCTTTGAAGATGGTGCTCTCTCTAACTAGTTGGTATTCCAAAGATTCCTTTTCCATGGTTTTCTATCCAAGTTTCCTCATCCAATATTATTATCCAACAAATAGGCACAATATGTCCCCCAACATTATTTTAATTTCCTTACTAGATTTAGAACCACACTTGGAAACATTAAGAAGCCTCCATTGTATTGGGAAACTAAATTATTTTAAAAGATGCTTATATTTTCACATAACATTACCATTCATGTTAGAAAATTATATTTTCATAAACTAGATATATTTGGCAATAGCTACCAAAGTAAATGTACTAGAAATCCTTGGGGTTTGAGATGGGGACTATGACACTTTTCATCACTCACATTTAATAGTGAATTTCTTATTATTATTACGAAAATATGATCATTAATGTAACATCATAAATAAATTAATAATAATAACAAAAAATAAACCAGTTTACACATTTGAAATAAGGATCCTAAGTAGGTTCCTTAAAAATCCTCACTTGTTGGTGTCGAGTCCTTAACACCGTTTTCGTGTGGGTATTTTTTTTTTCCGAGAAATGTGTATCGGTGATACTCTTTAAGGTCTTATGAAAAATACAGAAGAAATAATTTTTTTATTATCCTTTATTGACTAAAACCCTAGTCCCTCGCTTCAAAGATACTCAATTAATTATTTTCTATCCTGTGGGAAATTAGGAGTCTGGGTGTCCATAACAATAATCTAGTGTTAGGATTCCAATTGAATAAAAAATACTCTGATCCAAATCACCATTTTTATTTTATGGCCAATTGTATCTTCCTTGCTAGAACTTTTCACGGACATATTGAGAATTTTTTTTATAAATATAAAAAGAAGATAAGCTACAAAAATTAGATACATGAACTTTTGAAATTATGATTGGTATATTCACATGAAAACACACTACCATAATCACTTGAGTAATTGTTTTTGAAAATCTAAAAATTACTTTGTTATTTACGAAATGAAACCCTAGCTCTAAATATCATCAAATAAGACCATTTTTGGAATATGTTGTCGGGGGAGACGGTGGAATGGTACAAGATGTTTCCTGGCTATAAATTTGTGCTAAGAGTCAAATGGAGATGACGAATGGTTTGAATTTCATTGCAAGTTCCAACTTCCTTGCAAGAAAAATTTTAGGACATATTGTGATTTTTTATTAGGGGTGTATAAGTACCAAACCATGCAACAAAAATGGGATTTATGAGAATAAACATTTGTTTTTGTCTATGGCCCATGCAAGAAAACTACTAACAATTGTTTAAGCATTCATTTTGTAAAATGAAACAGTTGTGCAAGTTTTATAAATCCAAAATTAGGAGTCTAATGGAACCAAAAAATTTCCCTTCGAAGGCATGATCTAAATTTTCTGGAAAGTTGCAACATGCTTCTTAGAGACATTTAGGGACATATTGCAAATTTTTTCTAAGGGGTATGGAAACCAAACCATTAAGCAAAGAGATGTTTTATAAGCTCAAGAATTTATGTCATTATTCCACTTCAAACTTTTATAAAACTTCTAAACCACTATGTAATTTCTTTTTTATAATCAACATTATAGATAGCACCATAGGAGTTTATATTTCCTAACCATACTATGTTCATTAGGCTTCATTTTCCCCTTGAACCAAAACTTAATTTTTGTTTCTTTTCATTATGTTTTTCTAACCCTCTATAGGGTTGGATACCCGATAAATTAATACCATACCCATGAAGGTTCTATAATTTTAATATTACCCTTAAGGGTTGAATACTTCTAAACTATCATCATTGTGAAAATGTCATTCTCATTGACTCTCGTTCCTGAGTTCTCAGCAACATTAAGGTTGCGTTGGTATATCCAAACAAATATCCCTACCATACTATGGACTTCATTTCATCTATCCATATCATATTTCTAGTCACATTTGTACCTAGTTCGTATAGTGCATGTGATATTGAAGCATTGGTGCAATAAGGAAAGGGCACATCATCCTAACCCACATGAACGCACAGGGACCTCTCAGTATCTTCTACAGGCATGGTCAGATGGATTATTAGCCAAATCTATGGTGGTTGATCATTTTTTTAATCCTAATTCCATATCGTCACTTGTATTCCCTTTTCCTTCCAAATTTTCCATGCATGATATTACCTCGTTAGGGTCTGGATACCTCGATGACCATTATGGCATGCTCCTTGAAATTTTGCAATAACACTTTGCATGGAAGCCGAGATAATACCCAAGAAGTGGAAAGAGATTTACCTTCTTACTACAATGTAGTGGTATTTCCCACTTTATGAACTTGGGTTGGCTTATCTTACATATGCATTCTTATTTTATGAGAGGTGTGACTATCTTTCCATTTCACCATTCGATTTCCAGTTTATTTCTTTAATTTTTGGCTACGATGGCCTTAATTTTATTTTATTTTCATGGGTGACTTTCCTGTCCTACAGAGGTTTCATGTTCAAGGTTCTAATGGAACTAGTTGGAGTTCTCAATGCTGATTGTGGCTTCCTCGAAGTGAGTTTAGGTCACATCTCTACATGCTACCTTTACTATTCAGGTAATACGACATACTCTCAATGAAGTTTTATTGAACGATTTTACATTTTAATCTCTCTGTTCAGAGTTAGAGCTTGGTTATACCTTTTTTACAGGTAATTCCCCCCTTCTAATTTGGGTTTAAAATCACCTCTCTTCTCCTGGGGGTTTCAACACCCATGTGGGTTTGATTTTCATGTAATGAGAGACTAAGCATATATACACCACAAGTATCAGGTTTGACACTCTTTTCCAACTCGTTATTTGTACAAATTTTCCTACCACACTATATATCTCTAGAAGTTTTATGGTTATTTTCATTATTGAATGAATTTCCAATTTTCCAATGCTACCGTTGATGATTCTCCACTCATTTCATACACAGTTTCAGTTATGGTTTCGTATTAAACTTTATCCCAAATTTGAGTGTTTGGTCTAAGTTTTTGTATGTTTAATAATGTTTCATAGGTACCTACTCACTTCCTTACATATGTCGCATGAAACTCCCCCCTGATGGATTATCGTGTTGAAACTAATTTGACCACTCATATCTAGGTCGATTCACATTTCTTGCTTGCCATGACATGTCTCTTTTGTCGGATTCCTATACTGAGTTAATGGCTCCCTACGATCCCGAAAGGAAGATGGGTTTGAGACTTAAAGTTATTTTATGTCTCATAGCTAGTATCTTGCAACAACATGTCACTATCTATAAGTCATATGGTGATGGTAGGGTTCTAATTGTAATTTCATCATTCTGGGAATAGGGTATATGGTATATCATAGTTCAGACAAATACATGACCAACGGGTTGCATCCATTTATTATATAAAGTTTGATTTATTATAGTTCCTATCTTTATTTTTGGTGTAAGTATCTATCTAATTTATACTTAATTATTTTGCATGCTCCGAAATTTGGATTATTTACGAAGATAATTCTTGGTTTGTCCGACGAGTATGTTGCATGGTGAATACTATGTTCTATTATTTACTTATAGAGTAAGGTTTGTAATCAAAAGATTTATTGGTAAAATTATTTAAATATATTAGATGAAAAATATAATTCCTTTCTGTCGACTTGGTATTCGATTATTCCACCCTTAATTCTACGAAAAAATCCTCTCAGTACATTAACTAGTTTCAAGATAGGATTTGGATTTTTGTTCAATTCTGTAAAGAATGCTAAGACTGAAGCATATACAATTATTCTTTGATATTGGCTTCGAATTTCGTTAATTTAAATTCATCATTGTTCTGGAAAACAAATATATGCTACCATATCATAAAAACCCTTACATTCAATGAAATCAATGATTAAGAAAAGTAGCAGACAAACTTTTGTTTTCGGAAGCTTATAGCCTATCTATACGTGTGCTCCTATCTCTTTTCTGAAATATGGATTTTATTGGGTATGTTTCCCAATTATGTTATTCACCACGTTGATTAACATAGGTAATTTATTACCATTCCTTTATCTATTTAGACTAATTGTCTCCAATACCAGATTCTTGGTATGGGTATTATTGTCACCTTGTGAATATCTATATCTGACATAGATTTTGAAATTAATTAATCTGAGTAAAGGGTACAGTTCATCTATCTAATTTTCACCCAAATAATAAAATCAATCTATATCACTCCTGTTACTACCGAGAATACAAGGTATTCTCTCAAATTGATTAAATTACTTTACCATAAGATTTTTACTCTAAATTGATTTTTACCTATAAGTTATATCCCCAAACAAAGAATATCATTATTATTTATCAATACAATATTCATCAGAGTATGTATTATCTATTTCGATAAATTCGAATTCGAATTCAAATTCCTCCCTTTTCTATTTATAAACATAAATTTACTATATATGAACGATCACAAAGTCCAATTGAAAAAACAATAACAGATTAATGTGTTGAAAATTTATGAAAATAAAAACTCTTCATAAAAGTTTTATTCTTCATAAATTATTGTATTCATTATTCTAGTTATTTATAAATTATTTTTAGTTTATAACTTTGACTTGAATTCGTTAATTATTATTTTAATATGTAGTAGGTCTTTTTATTCTTCACTTTTATAATTTGGTCTTTTTATTTTATTTATTTTAATTATTGGTTTATGTTTGTTAATTTATTTAGTTATTAAATTTAAAATATAAATACTCTTGATTTATTTCTATTTTTATTTTATTTATTTATTTATGAATTATATATTTTTACTCTATGGCTTTGACTTGAATTTGTTAATTTTTATTTTACTCTATAGTAGCTATTTTTATTCTTTATTTTATTTTAATTTTTTTTTTTTCTAATTTTAATTATTGTTTTTATTTTATTATTATTATTATTCTATTTATTTATAATTTATTTGTTTGATTTGAATATTTGTTCACTTAATCATTTATTTATATTGTTTAGGTGGGAGAGTTAAGTTAGTTTTTTTTGTTAATCTTATACGAATGGGTAATTAGGTCTTTTTTATATTTTTGTTTTTAGTTTTATTTTTTGACCGTTTTAATTTTAAGGATGTGTGACTTATATCTTTGGATTATTCTATAATTGTACTTAATTTTTTACCATTTTTTGACTCCTTGGGGTCTTGACCGTTTCTTCTCTCTTCATGATATAAATGTGTATGTCAGATCAGCCATTCCTCATTATCTTGATGATGAACTACAATTGGTAGTTTGAAATGCGTTGGTTCCAAAAATTCCTTATGTGATTTCCTGGAAGATTCATAATTAAAATAAAAACTCTAGTGAAAACATTACAAATAAATCAAAGTAATCGTATAGTTCTAGGAAACAACATAAAATGAAGATGTCGATTTCCTAACCAGAATCCCAGTCATAAAATTGTACTTAATGATCACACTTGTCACCCATCCATGAATTGCACCTCCAGCTCCACCCAAGCTCACAATACTTGCTTGAAAGATCAAAAGCTATTGTTGAAAATTTCTTAGGTATTTTCATACCTTTCTCTCATCTTGGATGTTTCTTTTAGAGGCGTATCACTCTTGTCATTTTTCCATGCCCACTTTCCTAGGATATTCCTCAAAAGATTGCTTTAATATCCCATTATTTTTTGTTATTATTCCCACTTAGTATATTTCCCCAACTAAGAAAATTAATGAATAATTCTCTCCCATCCATTAAGTTTATCCAAAAAATTATCTTGAAATATATTTCATGGAATAATTATTTTAGGCAAGAATCTTGTCTTCAAATGTCTCATTCATTAGTACCTCAATTTCATATTTTTATTAAAAAACAAATACTCATTTACATAAAATTTTCCGTGTATCTAACTGTTTCTTTCTCATTCCTTCCAAAATAATTTAGTATTTAATATAAAAAAATACAGAATAATTATAATTACAGAAAAATTATAATGACAGATGGGTATTACATCCTCCCTCCCTTTTATTCACACCATCCTTGGTGTTTATGTTTCAATTTCATCCTTTTGAAATATTGTTAGATAAATTATTTTCATTTCATCTTCTCATTCGCATGTAGCCTATTCGGGTGTAAAATGATTCCATTGCACTTTAACCTGAACGACAACTCAATTTTAGAGGTAGATCTCTTTCTCATGGAGGATACAAAGAGGTTTGGCCATAAAGTATCCTTCGGGTTTCAGGTGTAGCAATTTCCAGTCAATAATGTGAGATTCATAATGTAGGTATTTCTTAAGTAAAGTCACATGAAAGGCATTATGAATTTTAATGTGACACATAGTGCTAATCAATACGCTAGTTGTCCGAATCTATCCAAAATCTCAAATGGTCCACAAAATCATGGCGTCATTTTTGTAAAAGTTCCCATTCTTAATGTACCTTTCCTAGGTTTTACTCTCAAATACACACGATCCATGATTTTGAACTCCCTGTGTCTCCTCTTTTTATCTGCATAAGGTTTTTTCTATTTTGTGTTGTTTTAATATTCCATTGAATTATTCGTACTGTCTGTTGCATTTCCTGCAATGCATCTGGCCTACGAAACAATATATCTTCCAATTGACTCCAACTAAGTCATGTATGAAATTTTTTTACATATAAGGCTTCAAAATGGGTCGTTTTATATCTGTTTGATAGTTTTTTTTGTAAGTAGACTCGACTAAATGTGGAAAGTCTTCACATTTTGTAGGTATGTCCATGATATAAATTTGGAGAATGTCTTCAAAAATCTTGTTGGTTCTCTTAGTTTGTGCATTTGTTGAAGGATGGTATGTGAGACTGAAATTTAATTTAGTTCCCATGCCCCCATGTAATTCCTTCCAAAATTTTGAGATAAATTTGGCATCTTTGTCTGATACAATCATCTGGAGGATACCATGTAGCTGAAAAGTCTCTTTCATGAAAATGTGAGAAATTTGTGTCATAACCAAATTAGAATGTACTAGTATGAAGCGGGTTATCTTGCTTACGATTTCCACCACCACCATGACTGAATCATGTTTTATTTCTGTCTTTGACAACCCTGTGACAAAGTCTAAATGTAACAACCTTGTAACAACTTCCATTCATTTTTTTTATACTATACTTCACATAAATCAGTACTGGTCCTTTGAACATTATCTTTGCTACAAATAAATCTAATTGATATTTCTCCTTAATTGCATTCCATAAGTCCACCTTCATCTTATGAAATATTATAATATTCTTTTGTCACCCTAATTGAATCCTTATTTTATTCCTCTTTATGCTATAACATTTATAATCACATCCATTCTTATCCATTAATAGATATATACCATATGATTATCCCTTACCTCTAACACCTTATACTTCTAACTTGAATTATATTTTATTATCTAATTAATTTTACTCACCATTACTATGCTCCTTACTTTATATGTGATATACCATTACCCTTCACATATTCATAACGTAGGGCTATTACATCCATCCTATCACCAACTTTGGAGGCATGCATTAAGGCTATGAACGTACAAATGGTTATGATATTAATTATTGTTCTATTTTAATATTCCCAACCTATTGATTTGGCCCTCTGATAGACCTCCATGTGGCCCATTCACGTGGGCTTCACATGGTCTTCTAGTACCTTTGAGACGCCACTTTTATGTGGAAGATATACTGTTGAGATTAATGATTGAGATCTCTTGGAAGAGACCCTAAGGGTTTCGACTACCCTTCCTGGTATCTCATTTGTCATTTCTTCAATTGTTCTGTGGCCACTTTAGTCTCTAGAGGTCTCCTCCATGATAGGCATGTATTTTCATTTTTTTCACCATGACAGTGGTCAATGCAACTGCCATTGTCGAGACCAGAGATCTATCATTACACTACACCATAGGGTTATTTGGTTCAGCTACTGTGCATACATTAGTTAGTTTCCCGTGCTAATAATTTAGGAATTAGTGTTCGCGGATCCTCAGGTTCAATTTCTCCTTTTAGTTTTTTTTCCTTTGAATTCTTAACAGTTTCAAAGGGTTGAACTAATCATGGTTTGTTTTCTGCAGTAGGAATAGCACTAAAATCTTCCATCGATGGGTTATTAGTCATGTATAAGTTAATTTATGTTTATATATGTCTATGGTTCCTCATTTACAACATTATATTTTTCCAGGGTTAATACATTATCAATTTTATGTGTGCAGATGAAATTTCGTATCCTCTACATGCAGCTAAAAAGGTTCTCAACATTTTGGCATAGAAATGGCTTCCCTCCCCCATTGCACCACTTCAACCAGACTTTAATTAGAGGTTGTTAATATCTGTCCCATCTCTGAACCACAAAGGCCTTTGGGGCCAGATTCGAATATATTATTCTCTACATAAATTCGAAATGCATTAATTTAAGTATTAATCCTTTATTTTAATTCTAAAACTCCATTTTTTCTGTGTTATTGGCCTATGAGTTAGTTCGCCATTTGCGAAACTTTGTTCTCATTTTCTTATAACCTGAATTTAGTTGGATATTATTTTGAAATTCATACCTTTGTTATTTTAAATGGACTTTTTGGTAACCTGCCCCCAATGCAGGGTATCTCTGTTCGATGAAATTATATCTATTCACTTTATGTGTGAATTTTTCCATGGAACAACTCACGTAGCAGCATTTGTAGTTTTTATTTTTATTTCTATGTAGGATAATACTCTATTAGTCATATTACTCTTCATTTATTTAATTCAGAATGGATTTTTTAAGTCATTCGCATAATGGATTAACCACTGTGACTTTATGTCTTGCCTACTGTAATTTATGTGTGAATTTAAGCTATAATTTAATAACATTGTTCACATATTTGTATTTAATTTCACATCCCTTTTTTTCTATTCCATTTAATTTCATAATTTATCCCATAGTGTGATATTCTAATTTAGAATTATGGGTCTTCCTTTTTATATTTGAGTTACTTCTTTTGCTATAGCTTACTTAGCTTACTTGAGACTGGAATTTTGCTGGTCTTTTGATTTATGAGTGGAGTATAGAAGTGGTTCTGCCCTCATCTTCATTTTTCGTAACATTTCCTTCCAAATACATAATTTATAGCGTGATATGTTTATGGTTTTCATACGTTGTTTTGAGACTGTGTGATTACTTATGAATTTTATCTCTTAAACCTCATGCTACATACAAGACTTATTTAGTTGATACAACGTCTCTATTTATATTTTATCTTAATAATTCCTTTCTTGGAAGTCTAGAGTTTTGTGAATTATTTTTTCTATCTTCTATGCTTTTTCGTACATAGTACTCGTGTCTATGAGGCAAAGATAGGTAAAATTTCCATATTTTGGTATACATGCGTTAGGAAATTCTAGGTGTGATAGTGAGTACTTAATCCTATTTGTTCTTAGCTTGACATGTTCAGAATGTTTAAATATTATTAAGGTTTTTAAATTCGTAATTTATTATTTTATCTCAATTGGTATACGTTTAATGGAAATACATACATTATATTCGTTCATGTTTTTCTTGTTTGTAAGGATTCTTAACATAATTGGTTTTTCAATATTTATTCTTCAATAGATTCAATTGAATTTTGATTTCTCTCCATATTGTTGTTATGAAATATGATTGTGAAATATATTCTGAACTTCTTACACTCATATTGTAATGCTTCATAATTTGTCATCAGTCACAAGGGTTTCTAAGCATAGTAGACATGTAGATATTTTCCATGGCTTATTTCTCATTTAGTAACTGGTGAAGTATGCATAATATATCCTATATTTCATACCTAGTCTCTTCATGAAGCCTACACTTATCGTGAGGTTTTCATCATACCTTCTACATTTTCAATTCTTTTCTTATTTCTACAATTCATAATTAGCAAGGTATTCATTCCAAAAAATTTTAATTGTTTCTTCCATTTAACTTTTTATGTCTAAAATGGGTAACCTCTTACCCACATTCCTTCCTTCTTACTAACCCTGGAGTCGCATGTATCAGTATGCATCTCCTTGAGGTTAGTTCACTCCTAATTTGTTTCTAATTCATAATTCTTAATCATTATTCCATTGCAGTTAATGTTCAGCTTACTTAAAAATTTGTTCCTATATACGTAGGTGAAGGATAGAGTTATCGAGGATTAGCTTCAGATATTACACTTTTCATTTCTTATGTATATATTGTTATTCGTATATAGGAAGTAAAATCTTATTTGAGTTTACATTCTAATTTTAAGCGGTTCTTCCTCAGGTTTGTCATCACCTTAACTAATTTAATAGTTCATTGGTCTCCTTCCCAACTGGAACGAACAAATAATCCCTCCTTTCATAGGTCGGTTGTGGCACTGTTCAGAGTTTTAGGACATGTAACTAAATTCCGCAGCTTTGTAAAATTTATTTTAAGACCATACTGCTCTGAACATGATTACTTCTAGTTTCAATGTATAAATTCCAAAATGGTTGGAGTACTGAAATATTTATTTCACCGACTCTTTAAAGAGGATTGATAAGTACATTTTATGTATATGAAGTTTGACAACTATTTATCTTTATGTTTCATATACTATGAAGGTTTATCAAGATATTTATAGATACATTTAATTCACATACATATTATTCGATTTGAATTATCCATTTATTTAATATATGGATTTTGTTTGTATGAGTATAGTTATTGTTTCTTTATATTACTTGTTGTAGTTTATATCATCTTCTTTTAAATTGTTGTGATATGATATCTAGGATTATTACAGTGGTTTAAACCAGTATGTATAATCTTGTATTACTTTCGACAATGCTTATATTAATACTAGTAAAAACTTTACAAGTAGTTTTTGCTATTAAAATTATTAATAAACATCAGATTTAGACCACTTATTGGGTTTAGAGATTTTGATTGTTTATCTAATAAAATTTCCTGAACACGTGTAATAGGAATAGAGACTTAACTGTATTTAATTACAGTTGATGATCTGTTAAATACAAATAGAAAAATGGACACTATACAATACACAAACGAATATTTACTTAGCTATATAAAAAAAATTATAATAGTCCCTTTATTATAATAATTAGATAGTATCTATTCCTATTATCAGTAACGTATTTATAATTTCCCATTCATTATGAATCCTTAGTTTAACTAATTTTAAAATTCATGATATCCATATAGTAGAAAATCGTAGGAATAACATACAACTTGTGTAAAGACTGTTTTCCTTCCAACCAGAATTTTATTCCATAGCTCTCCCCTGAGAAGAGACCTATTTTTCCTTAGTGTAGAAAATATTTTGTCACGGTAGTGGTGGCTTCTTTAAGCCTTATTTCGCTCAGTTAGTTTCCACAACGACGTCCCATTATTATGGGATGTTGTTTCCCATAGCATAGGATTTTATTTGGTTTTTTTCCAAAAAATATTCTCTTAAAACTAACTTTTCCTCAACCCTATTATATTCCTACCACTTCTCCCACTTTATTGAGGATTTTATTAGACATTTTTCTCCCATCTAATAAAATTTATTTATCTATTTTTTCTCGAATGATTTCTAGAGAGTTTTTGGAAAGTCTTGGCATTCTAGTCCATCCTCATGGACACGAATTCCTGGTCTCCATTACTCCGTCTTTACATATTTATATTAATTCCAAAATTCTTTACTAATTTAAAAAATAACATGTCCGTACATAATTATTCCCTAGGTCCACCTGAACCTTAGGCTTATTCACTGACTATAAAATTGTGGGTAGGGGTATTACACTACATAAATTATTTCCCACTTCCATTCCAAGATAGGTAGTGAATTCAGAAACCCAGTTGGGTGTTGATGCTCCACCTTTATGTGCTAACATTCTAAAAAAATTGATAAATATTTATCCACTTCTTTCTTCATTCTTGGCCAGATATATATATATATATATATATATATATATATAAAGTTGTGACCATATTCGGGTATCTTGGATGTTCGGCATAAGGTTCCTTGGGATATTCATCAAGTATCAGTATTTTTAAGGCATTTACAGTATGAATATACATTCATTTTTGTAAGGTAGAAAATTTTCAGAATTCTCTGTATAATGAGGGATATTAGTTTGCTATGATTTTTGCTGAATTTCCAAATATTTTGGAAAATTGGTGATGGAATTATTAATTTTCTCTATGAAATTTGTATGAGATTTGAAAAATGCCAACTCCATTAGATTATAAGCATGTGTACTCAAAGCATATGATATCTTTCTTTCATTCCCTTTTATTTGTTTTATGTCAAAATCAAACTCACTAAGAAATACCATCCACCTAGCTTGTCTAGCATTTAGATATCATTGGATAAACAATTAAATTTTCCTTATATGATCAGTTACCAATTTTAAGTTCTTTCCTAAAAAATAATTTTATCCATATTTTTAGAGCATCAATGACCAAAACTAACTCTAGATAATATACAACATTATTTGTTTCATGGGTTTTCAACTCACTTGACTGAGGCTATTACAGAATTGTTTTGTAATAAAACTCCCACTAACCCTTCCATGCAAGCATCTGTGAAAACTATACAAACTTTATTTGGATCTTCAAGTTTTAGAATGGGAGTTGTTGTGAGTAAATGTCTTAACTTATAGAAACTCTTCTCACATTTTGTAGTCCATTCAAATTTTACTCCTTTTTGTCTGCAATGAAGTGATAGGATATGTGATTCTGGAAAACCCTCTATGACCCTTCTATAATATCCTACGAGTCAAATAAATGACCAAAAAAAAGACACATCCTTTGGTATGGGTAAATTAGCAATGGCTTTAACATTTTCAGCATCAAATACTAGTCCTTCCCTAGAAATATGATGACCCCAGTACTGTATTTTGGTTTTGTAAAACTCCTATTTGTTGACTTTGGCATACAATTAATTTTCCCTTAAAATTTGCAGTACCAATTTCAAGTGTTGCTTATGATATTCTTCATTTCTAGAATATACCAGAATGTCATCAATAAATACTAGCACAAATTTTTCTGAATACATGTTGGGTATACTTTTCATCAAGCACATAAAGGTTGTCTTGGCATTGGTAAGACCAAATGGTAACACTACAAACTCGTGGTGTCGATATCTAGTCCTAAAGGTTTTTTTATGATTATATTCACTTATGATGCTTAGTTGATGACATATTTTTTCTTAAATTTATTTTTGAAAATATTTTCATCCTCCTTACTTGATCAAATAGGTGATCAATACGCGAAAATGGGTACTTATTTTTGATATTTTACTTTTTTAATTGTTGGTAATCGATACACATTCTAAATGTGCCATCGTTTTTCTTAAAAAATAACATAGGTGACCCCCATGGTGACACAGCAGGCGTAATGTAGCCTTTATATAATATCTCCTGGAGCTTCATTTTCAATTCTGATAGGTCAGTTGGGTTCATCTAGTAAGGTGCTCTAGATACTGGGGCTACACCAGGTTTGAAATCAACAAAAAAATATATATCCCTATGGGGTGTTAAACTAGGAATATCCTGTGGAAACACGTCAAAAAATTGTTTAATAATTTGTAATGCATCTAAACTGGGCTCCTCTCCTTGCTGATTTCCTGCTTCTACATGTACTAGATATAACTAACACTCATTTCGTGCACTCTTTTTCATTTGTACAAAGAAAATTTTTCTAACATATATGTGTTTTGATATTCTTTGAATTATTAGACTCTGTCCTTGATGATATTTACACGTCACTATTTTGGTTATATAGTTTATAATAGCCCCCTCACTTTCTAGGTAGTCCATACCTTCTAGTATATCATGGGATTTTAGGGGAAGTAAATTCAAATTCAATGTTGTGGAATAGAAATTTAAATTAAGAGGACATTCCCTTACTTGATTGTTAGCCGTTCTCTTGGTACATGTTTCTAATTGTACCATCCATGCAGTTTTATATTTTTCAGCTTTAATTTCACATTTTCCTACCAATTTTGGGCCAATGTAACTTAAACTAGCCCCTGGATCAATTAAAATAGAAACGGTTTGATTTGTGATTGTAACTTCTACCTCAATCATTTTGAATTGATGTTAAACTTGTCAATCCTCCAAGACATCGATATTCTGGGAATATTTCTAGCAATGTCATTCATAGTAGGGACCTCATGAACAACTTAAATATTCTTAACAAATTAGGGATTATGTGGAAAATCCTTCAACAGATGAGGTTGACCACATCCCCAACACTTCAATGGCTCTCTCTCGTTACTCCCACCAATTTTATTTCCATCGAACTTCATGGGTTTTGATCCAACTTGAGAGTGTTTCAGCTGAGTTGTATTCCTCTTGCTAAACATTTTCCATTGATGGTCCTTCCCAAATTTTTTCATGTAACTAGGTTTATGTAATTTTCCTCCTATTACATGTTTAGGTTTGTCCATATTTTACCAAAAAATAGTGTTTTCTCTTTTATTTATAAATTTCTGGTAACAGAGCCTGACCTTCCTTATAGCTTCATCCATCATTTTTTAGATTGTCAAACTCAATCTACTCCTAGTACATTGTAGGAAAAAAATTCACAAATTGTTGCACCTTGGATTTTTCCCCTTTAATATAAGTGATTGGTGATTTTTTCCACAAATACATCCATCCTACGATGCCCCAACCTTAATTCATGGAACTCTTTGGCACGATCATTATAGTAATGATCACTTAAGTATTTATCTTTGAAATACTTCTAGAATTCCTCCAAAATTATTGTTTTTCCTCCATTAAGTGTAAAATTTTGGCTTTGTCCCACAACAAAGAAGATTTATCTTGCGGCTAGTAAATGGACAATCTCGCCTTGAATTTTCTCTTATATACATAAACTTTAAAATATTTAGTCATATTTAGCAATATTGCCTCTGTGTCCTCCTCCTTCTCTCCATTAGGAGTAGGGGGATTAATATTACTAACATCCCCTTGCAATTTTGTTTGTTTCTTTTTCTTCAAACCACTACGAAATGTTCTATTAGAATCCCCCCAACTCTCATATCTATCAGATTTTGTGCTTCGTTTGGTTCCTTTCACTATCTAATCTTCCACTATTTTATTACTAGATTTTGTAATCATCACCCTAATCATTCTTTCACATTCCTCGATGGCCTTTAGCAATCACTCATTGTTGCTCCTCAAATATGTCAATTGATGCTACAAATTTCTGATCACGTCGATGAACTCAATATTTGTTGTGTTAGCCCCCTCTCCCAATTGATATTATAGATCTGAACCTTCTGTAATAGTTGAAGCCTCCTAAGCCATTTTTCTTGTTGTAATCAAGTCGCCCATGTACCTTCAAATGACATGATTAAAGTTCATTCTGACATATACGATTTATTTTCTTAAGTTACACATTGTTGTTTATTTGTTTTGTAGTGGTCCTAGGACCAGTGGTGATATTGGACTCTGATACCATTTTCCATTATTCCACTTCCAAAAGTTATAAATATTATACTACTACTATCTAATTTTTTTTTATAATCAACGTTACATATAACACCCTAGGATTTTATATTTCCTAAGCATACTATGTTCATCACATCTCATTTTCCCCTTGAACCAAAATTTTATTTTTTCTTTGTTTTCATTATTTTATATTAACCTTAACTAAGGTTGGTTACCCCATATTTTAATAACATACTCATGAAGGTTGTATAATTTTCATATTATCCATAAGGATTGAAAACTTCTAAACTATCATCATTTTGAAAATTTCTTTCTCGTCGATGCACTTTTGTTCCTGAATTCTCAACAAAACTAAGGTTGCATTTGTTGGCATGTGTAAATAAATATCCCTACCTTACCCTAGGCTTCATGCCCTCTTTCCATATCATATATCTTGTCACCTTTGTAATTAGATCGCATATCGCATGTGATATTCAAGCAGTGCCACAATCAGGCAAGGGAACATTATCCTGTCCCTCTTGAAATCATAGGGACCTATTATTCCCTTCTGCATGAATTGTTAGATGCATGATTAGTGAAATCAATGGTGGTTGATCATTCTTGTAACTCTAATTCCATACCATCACTGATATTATGTTTTCCTATTGAATTTTTCGTGCATCATCCTACTTGGTCAGGGTCTTGACACCTCCATGAGCATTATGGCATTCTCCTGGGCATTTGAAAATGATAGTTTGCATGGAAGGTAGGGTAATGCCTAGGCAGTGGAAAGAGCCTCACTTTCTTACAAATTAATTAAATTACTTTAACAGAAGATTTTCACTATAAATTTCATTTTACCTATAATCTCTATCCCCTACCACATAGTATCATTATTATTTCTCGATACAATAGTCATCACAATATGTATTATATATTTTGATAAATACCACTTTAACGTCATCCATTTTCTATTTATAAACATTAATTTACTAACTATGAACAATCACCGAGTTCAATGTCAAAATTCAATAACACAATTAATCTATGTTGAACAATTATGAAAATCATAGTTGTACGGAAAACATTAGACATACATCTAAGTAATCATATAGCTATAGGAAACAACATAAAATTAAGATACCAATTTCCAACCTGAACCACAGTCGTACCACAGTCATAAAATAATACTAATGACCACACTTTCCATCCAACCATGAACTGCACCTTGAGTTCACCATGAGCTCAAAATTCTTTCCTGAAATATCAACAAACTGTGTTGAAACTTTCTTAGGTATTTTCATACATTTCTTGCATGTTGGATGTTTCATTTAATGATATCTCACTTTTGTGGTTTTTCCACGCCCACTTTCTTAGGTTTTCTTTAAAAGCTCGCTTTTATCCCTCGTGATGTTTGTTCCTTATTCCCACATAGCATATTTCCCCAACTAAGAAACATAATGAATCTTTCTCTCCCATCCATTACATTTATCTAGAACTTTATCTAGATTTTTTTTTCACGGAATAATTGTTTTAGAACGGAATCTCCTCTTCAAGTATTTCATTCATTAGTACCTCAATTTCATATTTTTATTAAAAACACATACTTATTATATAAATGTTTCCAGGTACCTAATGAATTTTTTGCCATTCCTTCCGGCATACTTCAATCTTTAATAAAACAATTATCGAATAATTATAATTACAGAACAATTATAATGACAGAGGGGTATTACAATTTCCATTTGGCTAAGGCCAATGTAGGAATACTTCAATGATTACCTGAGCAACAATTTTCCAAAATTGAACTGCTTGTGAAAATTTGGAATTAATCTCTATTTAAAAAACCCTTAGCTCTGAAGATCCTCAAACAAATTATCCTTTTAGCGATGGATTCATAGGTGGATAGTGTACATAGTTGTAATTTAGTGCTCAAGTAAACTGTCATTTTAACCATAAGAATCCTAGTTCAAATTTTCTTGCTAGTTGAACTTTGGCTGCAAGTGCCATTTACGGACATATTGTGGCTTTTGTGCATAAGACTGGAAAAATATTTATGCAATTTTAAGATCCTAGTTTTGTGCAATTTGAAACCCTCTATTTGTAACACCCACGTAAAACATTGTAATTTACAGTTTTACGATGTTTTACCGAGACAGTTGTACCAAGAAACGGTTGAAAAAAATCTTGAATCGTTTGAAAACTGATTTGTGTGGCGTTTTAATGTTATGACCTACGGTTTATATCGACCTAATAACTTTCTCATCAGCACCATAAATGGAATAGGAACCAACCCATATCATTCCTTCTTTGCCTTTGCTCTGTTTAGAGATTCCAAGAGTTTCGCCAGATATGGCTCCCGTCCTCGCCATTCTTCTAAGCAGTTTATTAGTGCTATCCATATCTGTGTCTGCTGCCAATTCGTTTGAAAAACAGGGTATGGCAAGAGTTACAATGTTGTCCGTCAGCTTGTGCATAGATTCAAAGCTTTTGTGAAGAACGTGGATCTGATCGAGTCAATAAACAGGGTGAAGCTTCCTTATACTTGGGCAATAAATGGGGATCCGCAGTTAGAGTTGCTGTAGGAGAGCTTGTATAAACAAATTTCCAGAAATTAAAAGATAAGTATTTTGTTAGTTTGTTTTACTGAAAAGTTTTGAAATAATTGTTCCCAAGATTAAATAATCAGTCTTGAGAATTATTTCATGCATTTTTACTTGTGGAAAAAGGATAAGAATTAAGGCTCTTATTTGGAAAATAACACTGCATATAAATATTTGTTTTGGTGAATATATTTATATATATAATTTTTTTTGGGAAAAGGTTATGGGAAAACGTTAAATAATAAGAAGAAGAGGGTATTTCAATAGTATTTGGAATATGACTGAAACAAACTTACTATTGATTATTTACCACAGTTATCTTTCAATCTCATTATAAACATCTTTTAATCCCATATCAAGATGAGTAAATATAGGAGAAAATATTTCAAGAGAAAATATAATAAGTTGAGATTTTCCTTCTTAAGGTGGAAATATGTTTGGGTGGGCATATTGAGATTAAGGCTTTGGTAACTTTATATGGAGATGTTTGAAAAGCATGCATATTTAAAAATAGGCATGTGTCTATTGTGTGAATTTATTTCATGCATGTTTGGATAAATATGCATGTTTTCATATTCTCTATGCATTGTATTTAATGCATTTAGATAGGAATTTTTAATTAAAGGATGATTAACCACATGATTTTGTGGTTATTTCCTAAAAAGAATCGTTGTTTTCTTTACTTGAAAAGACTCTTACTTTAATATTTTAGAAAGATAATGTTATTAGAGAGATAGAATGGTGAAAGGGAAACTTATTGGCGGGTTTTTGGAAAAGAATCCATGTTGTCTTATTCTTTGCTATTATGCCAATCTTTTCCATAATAGTTAAAGAGTGGTAGTATACTAAGAAGTGTTTGTAAAAATAATCCATGTTGTTTTAAAGATTGCTATTATGATAATATTTCTTTTACATGAGAAATAGTATTTCATGATGACAGAAATCTAAGAAGGAAATATGTGTTTCCTATAGTAAAGGAAGAGCTATCTCTCTTGCAATGCACAAAGAATAGCCATTGTGTTATAGAGGCGTATTCTTTGCATGTATAAAGAAATGTTGAGCTATCTTAGTATTTAGAAGAATATGTGAGTATCTTTATGATATCAAAACTAATATGTTAGTTTATGTTAGTTTTTTTGATATAAGGTCATGCATAAACATACAATATATGCATTAGCTTTTATTGGAAATAGAATATACTTATTTGTATGTAGAAAGATAGCTTGTAGTATTAAACTACATTGAATATGATTGTTAGTATAATCTTGGAAAAGAAATCATATGTTTACATGCTCACTAGCATTGAGATTTTCTTTGGGAAGACTCGTGAAGGAGGTATGTGCTTCGTGGTGTAAGCACTCCTTAGGGAGAGTCTTTTGGAATCACTATGCATTCACATGCATGGAAGAGACAATTGTTATGTTAACTTGCATTCCATGCATTGAAGGTAATAGCTTAAGGGTTAGATATTTTTTATTAAATGTATGTAAGTCACATGCATAAATATCTTAGCTTATGTATCAGTTTATTTTAAAGAAAAGCTTGGGAGATGTAGCCATTGTCTTGCAGGAATGTGTGATTATGTGACGTAAGCATTAGTTATTGTGATGACCTATAACCAGCACATATGAGGTATGTGTTTGTTAGAAGGAGAATGACAAGGCACTATACCTGCTTATCATGAATATACATGAGTAGATGGAGAAACTACTATAGTACTGATATGTGAAATGTTTTATTAATACTTTATGAATCTTGACTTCGTTTTATGTTGAAGGCATCATAGCAGGGAATGATGGTGACATGTATAGAGGAATATTATGCTTGTCATGTACAAAGGAAAGTTATGCTTGTCTTGGTGACAGGTAAATGATTAATGTTCATGCAGATGAGTGCAAGTTGCAGGAAGGTCCAATGTACGATGGTCCATTGTAGGTACATCCATGCCACCAAGATGTGAAGATACGAAGATATGAAGACCAGAGGGTAAATGGTACTATTGTAATGGATTTAAGCTAGATACTAGCATATTTCCTTGTAAGATTATATAAATGATGGTTAAGGGATGGTCTCCATTATAAGCCATTGAGTGATGGGTTGAACACCCTCACGAGCGTTTAATAATAAAATTAAACGTTTGTTGGTTTTCACCCTACGGGGTTCCCAGGGTATATTGGTGTTCAATGGTGTGATTGATTATTGTGTCTAGATGATGAGGTTGATTCATTTCTTGTTATGATGTTCAATGGCAATTATGTGATGACTATATGAGTAATGACATGAATGGATGGTTACATCATATAGTATTAAGTTAATATACTGTAATGGAGTTTGTTAAGGATTAAGGAGTTTACTATTCTTATTTATAAAATTACACTATGAATTGTTAAACATTCTATGTAATGATGAGTAGCTTGTATAAAAAATTTTAACTCCTTATATTTCCCTGTGAAGTTAAGGGTGTATGTTACAAGTGGTATCAAAGCTAAAGGTTCAAAAACTGGCGCCTTTGGGAGTTAGCGAAAAGAAATTGAGAGATCCGAGATGAAAAGCGTGTACATGAAGGAAGGCATCACATCTCTATTCTAGGTTGAATAAAGAGTTTGAAGAGATAAGTATTATTATCTATATTTTCTTGAAATACTAGTTATTGCATTTATGGAAAATACACTGCTTACAAAGTAAATAACTGTTGAGTTAGATTTTCTTTAAAAAAAAAGGATATGTATTTTCCATGTACGTAAAATAATTCTTGCATGTGAATCTTGCAACTAAAAGAGACAAATATAGAGTAAAACATGGTTCTACTTAAAGATTCAAGATTGTGTTAGTTCTTTTGGAAAGTAATAAAGCATTGCTAATATGAAAATCTTTTAGAAAGATATACCATGGTAAAAGACCAAACCACTATACTATTTTTGCTGAGAAGAACCCATGTGAGTTCTTGCAAAGATTACTAGTACATATCTTGAAAGGTGTGAGTAGTAGTAAAACATAAATAAGTAAACTTGCTTGCCTTTATATATATCTTGTTTAAGAAAAGATAGGAAGCTTGTTTTTCTTTAAAATGGAATACGTACTTGTGTGTTAAGTGAAAAGGAATCCAAGTTCTTTCTTGAAAATAAATATAGGCTAAAGAGAATAACCTCTTGAATATATTACATTGCTAGATGGATTATGTCAACTTCTTGATTTAGGTATATTAAAGGTTAAGTTAACCTTGTTAATATTGTGTAGTTTTTATGCATAAAAGAGGCAATCTATGATAAATTATTGGAAGCAAAGCATGAGAAATTTGCATGTAGAATCATAGAGGAACAAGGTTCTTTGCATGCAATAGTTGTATTAGATTTCATCGGAAAGAACATAAGTCTATATGTGGAAAAAGATAACATGTTTTTTTATCATACTTTAGAAAAGATTCTTTGGCAAAGAAAATGAATTACGTGTACAAAACTAAAGTAATGTTTTGGTTTCCTTGAAATATATACATGGCTAATGTTTTATTCCATTAGTTTTATGGAAAAGAAAACCATGTTTTGCATGCCTATTATGTTATGTGTCTTCGAATAGGAATCATGAGTTTACCTACTCGATTATGTTAAGTACTTTGCTGGGAAATTAAGATTAGAATCTCTATGCATTGTATGCATAGGAACAACAGCCAATGTGTTAGCTTTATTATATTTGAATCTTTATGCATTTTATGCATAGAAAGAACAACCAATGTGTTAGCTTTATTATATTTGAATATTTATGCATTGTATGCATAGGAACGATAGTCAATGTGTTAGCTTCATTATATTTGCATGCTCCAAAGGAAAAATCTGAAGTGGTGGGTCTTTTGTAAAAGTTTTAAGTAAAGCGAATGCACATTGTGTCATTTTCCATTAAAGGAATTTCCTAAACAGATATAGTGATTGGTCTTGTACGAATGTGTGTGTGTGTGAAAACTGTCATAATAATGTGGGAACTATCTGACATGAATTGATAATTAGTTACTCACACTAATGTAGAGATGTTAGAAGAAAGCATGTTGTGACATTGTATTCACATCTCATATATGCACATGAATAGGTGTTAAAAGATCACTCAAAGATTGATTATTTATTGATTAAGGTTTTATCTAATCATGCTATAAAATCTTGTCGATGTTGCTACAAGAAAACATTGTTGTGGAGGAGCAATTTGATTTCCTTATGAGGAGGAATATTGCAGTAGGGAGAGAAGTCCTTCAAATGAAATAAAGATAAGTATTTTATGTTATTTTATTTTAATAAAACTATGCATATGCATGTTGATTCCTTTAAAAATGAATTGTTACATACATGGCATTGCATGAGCTTCCATTTAAGAGAGTTCTTAAAAAGTAAATACTATTATAACATACTTTTTCTGCATAAGAATATGCATATGACATTAATATGTGTATTATGCTTTATTTCTTTAGGAAAAAAAGTATAAAAGCATGAAAGAAAAATAGTTACTTTTCATTTGAGCTTGAAAAGAAGAAATTGTTTCTGCATGCAATAAAATTTCTAAGCTACCATGCACTACCTTAAAAGATGAATGTGTATAGTGATGATGTGTGAATCTAATGCATGAATGCAAAAGATGAGGAAAGTCCTATTGTAAGATGATAGAGTGTCTTAATGGGTCAAGTTATGAAACTTAACTAAATGACTAGTTGACTGACTAGTGTTTGCATGAGTCATCATAGATACATTAAAACTATGATTAGTTATGAATGAATGACTAATGAAAGTTATATGCATGAATCGATTTTGACTAAAGCTATTTGAAAGTTGTGAACAAGTGATTATGATAATTAATTCGTGTGTCAGTCAGTTGGAACATAACATTATGGGCATTGGAAATGTGTGCATAAGATAATATGTGCTTGAGAAATGCATATTTATGATTAGCTTTGTTTCTTATAGTAAGCATGGAAGCTTAATGGAAACAAAAAATATGTGAAAATAAAACATCACAAGCATTGAAATGTGAGTTGCAATAGTAAACGTTAAAGTATCATGTTTTAATGTACAGCACATGTATGTTACTTCCAGGGGGGAAGTTGTGATAGCTTCATTAAAGTTAACTAGTATTAACTAGTTAAAGACAATTTGTTTAATTTTCTTTTATCTGGCAAGAAAAAAACTTAAATCATCACTGTTGATAAAGAAAATTATTTAATTTTCTGAAATTAATTAATGAAAGAAAATATTTCTAAGGTGATGGTAAATTTTTTTCCAAGAATAGGAAGTGGTTGGGGATAGTTGGAAAGACAGTTACCTACTCCTCTGAGGATAAGCTTGATCCCCGGGGAGGAGTAGGCGTTCTGTGAAATTGGTAAAGGGGGAGTATTTTCTCGAGCTGGTTGGGACCAGTTGAAAATAGCTTCCAGCAACCCTTGTAAAGCCAAAAATATCTGAGTATGACTGGAATTGGAGAATTGGATCGGACTGTCCCGAATTTCTCTTCCAGGCTTTTCTAAGTGTGACTGGATTGGCCATCCCGATGTCACAGCAGAAGAATCCACTGTTGACCCGTGATACTGTCCAGATTCTGGAGCTAGGGGGCAAGTGGAGGACGTAATTGCCTCACTTGATGGTTGGGAGGACCACAGCTTGAAAAGACTAAATTTATAGATAAGTATAAAGACATTTTAGTGTGGAAAGATTGACTGTCTCGATGTGAAAAATGACTTGATCCTATGGATTAGGAGGAGCATTTTGTTATCATTGTGGTTCTCATAATGGAACAAATTAAGTAAAATTTGTGTTATATTAAAATGAATTATTGAATGTATAAGTTCATTTATAATATTACTAATTTGTTTGAATGTCTTAGCATATGCTAGGATATGCCTATGGTGCATGGATTGACCATTGGTACGTTTAGAGAGCTAGATTCACTCTGAGTCCTTTTAAGTACTTTGGGGATGTCTTTAGCAGGAGCTAAGATAGTGTGCACATGATGCATTGATGAGAGGGTTGGTTCTCTCTGAGTACTTGTGGGAGTACTTCGATTAAAACATCTCTATATATTGCAAGAATGTTTGATAGTTGCAAGTATTTTCATTTGATTAAAACTATGTGATTAATGTGATTGAATGGTTAGTCATACATTACAGGCTCCTTCCATGGAGTGTTGATGGGTTGTTCAACCATTCTCGGAGAGCTTGCGTAAAAGCCATCATTCTTCCAATGGTATTTGGTTAATAATGGTAAGTTCGTATAGAGATTTTTCTATACTTTTGTGAATTGAATAAGGGATAAGAAGTTAGAAATGGAAATGAAATTTTCTTTGCACTATACATGCTTATGAGTATGGATAAAAACATTATTGTTTTAAATAGTGACATTTAAGTAAACGAAAGTGTTTCATTGTGAAGGAAAAGGACTCCCTTTTGGTTGTTTATATTATTATATCATGAGTATAAGCTTAAATTTCAGTGAGAGAAGCACACTGAGGACGGTGTTTTATTAAGGGGGGGAGTATGTAACACCCATGTAAAACATTGTAATTTACAGTTTTACGATGTTTTACCAAGACAGTTGTATCAAGAAACGGTTGAACAGAATCTTGAATCATTTGAAAACTGATTTGTGTGGCATTTTAATGTTATGACCTACAGTTTATATCGACCTAATAACTTGCTCGTCAGCACCATAAGTGGAATAAGAACCAACCCATATCATTCCTTCTTTGCCTTTGCTCTGTTTAGAGATTCCAAGAGTTTCACCGGATATGGCTCCCGTCCTCGCCATTCTTCTAAGCAGTTTGTTAGCGCTGGCCATATCTGTGTCTGCTGCCAAGTCATTTGAAAAACAGGGTATGGCAAGAGTTACAATGCTGTCCGTCAGCTTGTGCACAGATTCAAAGCTTTTGTGAAGAACGTGGATCTGATCGAGTCAATAAACAGGGTGAAGCTTCCTTATACTTGGGAAATAAATGGGGATCCACAGCTGGAGTTGCTGTAGGAGAGCTTGTACAAACAAATTTCCAGAAATTAAAAGATAAGTATTTCGTTAGTTTGTTTTACTGAAAAGTTTTGAAATAATTGTTCCCAAGATTAAATAATCAGTCTTGAGAATTATTTCATGCATTTTTACTTGTGGAAAAAGGATAAGAATTAAGGCTCTTATTTGGAAAATAACACTGCATATAAATATTTGTTTTGGTGAATATATTTATATATATAATTTTTTTGGGGAAAAGACTATGGGAAAACATTAAATAATAAGAAGAAGAGGGTATTTCAATAGTATTTGGAATATGACTGAAACAAACTTACTATTGATTATTTACCACAGTTATCTTTCAATCTCATTATAAACATCTTTTAATCCCATATCAAGATGAGTAAATATAGGAGAAAATATTTCAAGGGAAAATATAATAAGTTGAGATTTTCCTTCTTAAGGTGAAAATATGTTTTGGTGGGCATATTGAGATTAAGGCTATGGTAACCTTATATTGAGTTGTTTGAAATGCATGCATATTTAAAATAGGCATGTGTCTATTGTGTGAACTTATCTTATGCATGTTTGGATAAATATGCATGTTTGTTTCATATTTTCTATACATTGTATTTAATACATATAGATAGGAATTTTTAATTAAAAGATGATTAACCACGTGATTTTGTGGTTATTTCCTAAAAGGAATCCTTGTTGTCTTTTCCTGAGAAGATTCTTACTTTAATATTTTAGAAAGATAATGTTATTAGAGAGATAGAATGGTGAAAGGGAAACTTATTGGCGGGTTTTTGGAAAATAATCCATGTTGTCTTTTCTTGAGAAGATTTCCATTATGTGATTCTTTGCTATTATGCCAATCTTTTACATAATGGTTAGAAGTGGTAGTGTACTAAGAAGTTTTGTAAAAAGAATCCATGTTGTTTTAAAGATTTCTATTATGATAATCTTTCTTTCATATAAGACATAGTAATTCATGATGATATAAATCTAAGAAGGAAATATGTGTTTCCTATAGTAAAGGAAGAGCTATCTCTCTTGCATGCACCAAGAATACCCATTATCTTATAGAGGCGTGTTCTTTGCATGTATAAAGAAATGTTGAGCTATCTTAATACTTAGAAGAATATGTGAGTATCTTTATGATATCACAACTAATATGTTAGTTTATGTTAGTTCTTTTGAAATAAGATCTTGCATCTACATGCAACATATGTATTAGCTTTTATTGAACCATAATATACATATATGTATGTAGAAAGATAGCTTGTAGTATAAAAACTACTTTGAATATGATTGTTAATATAATCTTGAAAATGAGGCATGTACTTATATTCTTCATTGCGTAATTTTTACTTATGTTTACATGCTCACTAGCATTGAGACTTTCTTTGGGAAGACTCGTGAAGGAGGTTATGTGCTTCGTTGTGTAAGCACTCCTTTAGGGAGAGTCTTTTGGAATCAGTATGCATTTGCATGCATGGAAGCAACATTTAATATGCTAGCTTGCATTAAAAGTAATAGCTTAAGGGTTAGCTATTTTGACTAAATTTATGTAAATCACATGCATAAATATCTTAACTAATGTATCAATTTATTTTAAAGAAAGGCTTGGGAGATGTAGCCATTGTCTTGCAGGAATGTGTGGTTATGAGACATAAGCATTAGTTATTGTGATGACCTATAACCAGCACATATGAGGTATGTGTTATTAAAGAGAAAATGACAAGGTACTTTACTTGCTTGTCATGATTATACATGAGTAGATGGAGAAACTACTATAGTCTTGATATGTGAAATGTTTTATTAATACTTTATGAATCTTGACGTTTTATGTTGAGGCATCATAGCGAGAATGATGGTGACATATCTGAGAATATTATGCTTGTCATGCTCTGAAGAGGAAATTATGCTTGTCCTGGTGGCAGGTAAATGATTAATGTTCATGCAGATGAGTGCGAGTTGCAGGAAGGTCCAATGTACGATGGTCCATTGTAGGTACATCCATGCCACCAAGATGTGAAGATCTGAAGATATGAAGACCAGAGTGTAAATGGTATCATATTTATTGTAATGGCTTTAAGCTAGATATTTGCAGGTTTCCTTGTAAGATTATATAAATGATGGTTAAGGGATGGTTTCCCTTATCAGCCATTGAGTGATGGGCTGAACAGCCTCACGAGCGTTTAATAATAAAATTAAACGTTTGCTGGTTTTCACCCTACGGGGTTTCCAGGGTATATTGGTGTTCAATGATGTGATTGATTATTGTGTCTAGATGATGAGGTTGATTCCTTTCTTGTTATCATGTTCATAATGGAAATTATGTGATGGCTATATGAGTAATGAGATGAATGGATGGTTTCATCATTTAGTATTAAGTTAATATACTGTAATGGAGGTTGTTAAGGATTAAGGAGTTTACTATTCTTATTTATAAAACTACACTGTGAACTGTTAAACATTCTATGTAATGATGAGTAGCTTGTATAAAATATTTTAACTCCTTATATTTCCCTGTGAAGTTAAGGGTGTATGTTACACTATTCCTGGAATTTAAAAACCTTACTGATGTTGAATGTTGAAACTCCAACATAGTGAGTTCACATTTGAATCCATGATTTAAAAAATTAATTAAACAAACCATGTTGACCTTCCATCATAATTTGAAATATTTGTCAATATTTATTCAAGTGGAATTTGAAAATCATGGCAATGTAAAATTTGATGGAATAAAATTGTTGATTACATAATTATGACTAATTTATATCCAATACACTACAAGAGACATCCATATGTTACACACATAAGTAACATAATAAATTGATACCCCATAAGCAATGTACATAAGTGATGAGGATGATGACTAATATTCATTAAAATTTAATTTAATATTTATTATAATTTGTTATTAATTACAAAGATAATGATTACCAATATTTACTATAAATAATATTTATTCATACTTTTGAAAACATAAATAATATTAATATGATCGAAGTAAATAGTTTATTTTTATTTTTTCATTTTGTTTACTTAAGAATAGTCCACACCTTTAGTACCTTGTTTCACCATAAAAACTATGAAAATGCATTTTCTTTTAATGATATTTCCCTTTCTCTTTTTTATCATTAAAATAAAATAATTTTAAATTTATTTTATTTATTTTTCCCAATAAATTATACTTTATTTTTCTTCATAGTGAAAAACCTTATCATAATTTACTGAGCAGTGAAAAAAGCCAACTCTAAATGCTAATATACTAATTTCTATATAAATATTAAAATACACTATTTTTTATAATTATTTTATATTATAAACATAAAATATTAAATATTTATTCATATCTTTTATTTTTTTCCTAGGAGTATACGTTCTCACACATCACATCTATGTATTTAATATAATATGTATTTCTTATAATTATTTTATATTATAGTAATAAAATATTAAATATTTATTCATATCTTCTACTTTTGGGGAAGACTGTACGTTCTCACACATCACATCTATGTATTTAATCTATATATTCCATTTATTACTTTTATGATAATTTGTTATGAAAACGACAAATATTTTTTTTTTCATTACCTAAAACACGTACCTTTTTTATTTTTATTTTTTCGATGTTTCGTATGTCCCGAATAATCAACTTTTAGTTTCAGCGGAAGGTTTCGCTTTCTATATGCGCGTAATTAACTTTTAGTTTTAGGTAGAGTGGGCATGTATGTAGTCTCATTTTCAAATTGATTTTTACGTAGCGTTCTTATCGCATACGACTTAGAATTAAGATCGGGAAATTTTAATATCTTAATGGAGATTTGTCTGTCTGAAAGGGCACAAAGAGATAAGAAGTTAACTGTTCCTCATCTAAAACGAGGGCATCAAATCTCGATATGTATTCCTGTTGTCAGGTAGGCCATTTTCAGCCATGTGATTGATTGCACAACAGATGTATATCAATATTCTCCATACTCTCCTTCACGTTTTACTAGAACCCACGGGATGGAATTTGCACAGATCGATTCAACTGACCTACCATTCATGTATATAGCTGTGAAAATAATTGAATTATATCGTTAATCTGATATTTTACCTTGGAAAAATTGTGTATTATGATTAAAACTGATGATATTCTCGATGGGTCACAAAAAGCTTTCGTGTTTTTGATTGATTATGGGTGGAGCTTTTGTATTTTTTATTGATTGCAGGGTGTTATTGCTAAGAGGTTGGAATGTATAGTACGAAGACAATCTCCCAACCGATTATAGCATATTATTATTTTTAATATGTGTAATCTATTGGGGAAATATTGGGGAAATTTTTTTCAATGAGGATGTTTTTTTGTGTTATTTAAAGAGAGATAAACACACCACACAAGAAGAAAAGCCAGGCTCTTTATTTTAATAAGATGAGTAGGATTGATTTATAGTGTCCAAATGATGACAGTGAAGGTGAAACTAGTCAATAAGTGACCATTGAAACTCATCTTGTATATATGACATCATATACTATGCATTCATGTTTAAAAATGAGATGCCATATACTATGCATTCATGTTTAAGAATGATATGCTATTTCTACATTAGAGTACTTCCATGTTTATTCATAGAGAATTCATTTTGGATATTGTCTACATTGTGCATTTTTTTCATAAATGTGCATTTGAAACGATTTTGAGTGTGTGTTGTATTTCATGGCAGGTGTTTTTTGAATTAGAGTTTTTCTTTATTTGAGGTTCAAGTGTTACATGGCTTCTTTGAAATAATATCTATGAAGTGAACACTATGACATGTTGTGTTGTTAGAGATGTTCACATTGGGGTATTAAATACATGTTAGCAAGGAATATTCCTAGTTATTCATGAGGTTGATGATCGCAAGAAAATTGCAACAAGTTTTATCTTTTAGGAAGAACTTCTCCAAGTGAGGTTATATATATATATATATATATATATATATATTAAACGAAATAAGCATGAAATCATATATTACAAAATTGGTACAATATCAACATCTCTTAATTGGGGCACGACAAAATAATGAAAACCCTAAGCACCATCGAAGATCCATAACAAACTAGCACCAACACCAAGAACTCCCCCCTTTGCTAAAACAAGCTTATCTCACACATGCTCTTCACATTAGCATTGTTTTCTTCTTTTGGTTTTGCGAACACTAGTCATTTTTCAACGCATAAAGGCATCGAAAGAAAACTCTAATTACAGCCTCCACATATACTTTTCCATCCTAGGATTTATGTACTTAAATCATTAGCCTTCAACTCTTACATCAACATAAATAACAACACCTCCATGGAACATCATGAAATATATATAAACCAACTTTTCCTCCAGGAAAGGCATCATGCCATTCTCAAGACTCACAAATTTCATGTTACCATCATCTTTCCCTAACCTTGTATCCCATAAGAACAAGGTTTTAAAATCATTCAATTTGTTATATCTAATGTGTATGTATTCTACAAAGTTGGAAAATATAGTAGTGCAACAAGAACCATCATATTAATCATCATGAATCACACCAACTGATATTCTTCTTTAGATTCTAAAGTCATAGCGTAAACCCTAGTATCACATGAGAACCAAATATACACAAAACAAATCTCTCCATGAAACCTACAAGTCATCTCTCTCTCACCTTTTCTCATTATATGGTTTTATTCTGTACCCTAGTGTCATACTACTAGGCTTCCCTCATTAGCCTAACATTTTCCTTCTACAAGGATTCTCTAAGACAAAATACACAACAACTCTATCCTCTCATATATACAATAGGTAAGGGATTCTAACATAATAATGACATAATTCCATACAAGTGAAGCATCCTGCAAGCATGATCTTCCTTGGGATCAACACATATCTTTGAATATGGTTCTCTCTCTAAAAAGTTGGTATTCCAAAGCTTCCTCTTCCATGCTTTACTATCCAAGTGTCCTCATGCAATATTATTCTCCTCTCACTATGTCCAATATGTTCCTAACATTATTTTCATTTGATTACTAGATTTAGAACCACACTTGAGCATATTTAGAAGCCTCAATTGTATTGGGGAACTAAAACACTGTTACCGATGAAATAGGTAACCTGACCTCAAAACAGGAACTCTAGCCGAAAAAGACTCAAAAAACATGAAAAAACACCCCAAAAACAAAAAAAGTGTATTCCAGAACGCACTTGGTTTTTTTTTAAGGTCAAATTTCAACATTCTATAAAATTATGTTAAAAAAAAATTGTTTATTGAAAAAAGGATTGAAAAAACACCCTCAAAACAAAACAAGTTGATGGTGGAATAACAAAAAAAAAAAAGTGTGTCATATTTTTGACATTTTTAAAAACAGAAATAACATTTTTTTAATTTTAAAAATTCAAACATTAAAAAAAACCTTAAATTTAAGAAAAAAATAAATTTAAAAAATAAAAACATTTTAAAGCTTCAAATTTAAAAATATATAGGAATAAAAAAAAAACAAAATAAAACAAAATAAAATTTTTAATTCAAACATTAAAAAAACCTAAAATTTAAGAAAAATAAAAAATAGAAAAAGTAAAGATTAAAATTTCAAAATATATAGAAAAAAAAAAAAAGCAAGTTAAAAAAAGAAAGAAATTATAAAAAATAAAATGTAGAAATTAAATTTAAAAAAGAAAAAGAAAATGTTTATTAAATAATTAAAAAAAAATTTAAAAATTAAATTTAAAGAAATATATTAAATTTTAATAAATTTAAAACTTTAAAATAAAAACCTTATTGATATTGAACGTAAAAAATGAAAAATTAATTAAAAATAAAAATTGAAAATTAAAATACAATAAAAATATTAAATTTAAAAAAATATATATTAAAAAACAAATAGATTTTAAAAAATAAATTAAATTTAAATTATATATATATATATATATATTAGATTTTATTAAATTAAAAAAAAAGGGTTAATATTAAAACAACAAATAAAATTTAAAAAAAAATATTAAATTTTAATAAATAAATGAATAAAGAAATAAATTTTGAAATAAAAAATAAATTTTAAATATAAAGAAAAAAAAAACATTATCAAAATAAAAAGTTAAAAAACTTTAAAAATCAATTAAAATTGAAAAATTGAAAAAAATAAATTAAAAAAAATATATTAAATAAAAAATAAAATAAAACACAAATTAATTCGAAAATATTAAGTTTAATTAAAAAAAAAAAAATAATTTTAAATATACAATTTTAATTGAAATAAAAAAATATAAAAATTTTATGTAATTAAAAAATTAATTATATAAAATGAAAATTAAAAAAAAATATTAAATTCAAATAAATTAAAAAAAAAATACAAAATTTACAAAATTTTAGAAAATTAAATGAAAAAACTAAACATAAAATTTAATAATTAAAAAAAATATGAAAAAATTAAAAAAAATTAATTAAATAAAAAAAAATACAAAATTTAATAAAAATTATTAACAAAATTTAAAAAAAAATGAATAAAATTAAAAAAAAACAAAAAATAAAATAAAACAAATTAAATTTCAAATATAAAATTAAATTTTAAAAAAAAAAAAAAATAATTTGAATTTAAAAAAGATTAAAAAAAAAAATTAAATTAAAAAAAAATATTAAAAATTAAAAAAATTTAAAAAAAAAGAATTTTTTGATCATGGTGGCACCGCCAATTGACCTCTTTCCTAGGTGGCGGCAGAGGCCAACCGCTGGGCAGGAGGCCGATTTCGAGAATCACCCTGAGGCCGATTCCGAGAATCGCCCACCCGTGGCGAGAGGCCGATTCTAGGAATCGTCCTAAGGCCGATTCCGGGAATCGCCCTGAGGCTGATTCTAGGAATCGCCCTCCCGCCACGGATTATATATCAGATTATATTGTGTATAGAAAATGAAAGAAAAATGTTTATGGAAAAGTCAAATGAGTTTAACTTATTAATCAGACACTTAGATTCCATGAAAAATCAACAAAATTAGGATAAAAAATAAACATATTATAATGGTTAATGTGTAGGTTTTATCATTAGTATGTTAGATTCATGGGAGAATTTTTCTATAGATATTATTAGATCATATATGTATAATTATCAAATAAGGAAAAAAAATAACTCTCAACTAGGAATCATTTAGATCTAAATCCATTATTTAAATGAAGTCATCCTAAAAAAAGGAAGAGAAATGGATTTCATGGTAGCTTGAATTTTGAAAATAGATTACGAAGAGGAAATATTAAATGGGGTGATTGAAATGCAGCAAATAAAAACCATATAAATAAGGGCTATACTTTGTATAAAGAAGAAAAAAAATAGAATATTATTGTGGTGTTTATATGTTAACAATGAGGGTTAGGAAAAATATATCTATATATTACTCACTCTTCTTTACTTCACCCATTCTATAATGAAGCATGTATTATAGACTTGGAATTGTATGGATCATAACATATGACTATCTATAGGGAGTTGATTGATTCCTATGAAGAGTTATATGTGGGAGGATATTATTAGGAGATGATATACACTATATGCAAATACATACACTGATAAATGACTCCTTCCAATAATATATATGTCAAAGCAAGAATCAAGTATTTACACATGTAAGTACGCTAAACAATATCCTTGTTTTATTATCTAATGTAAAGGTCCATGTAATTGTATATAGAATATGCACAAGCTTGAGATAATTGAACTCATATTGGCTAAGGGAATCAACATATGTATTCTTTACTAATTAGATGTTATTAATCATCTCGAGGTTTATATCAATGTTACAATAGTAGGTAAATTTATTCAAAAACCTAATATAGAATATAAAATTGTTTATGTATTCATGTTCTCTCATAGGAGAATGTGGCACATGAATTAGAAAAATATATGAAAAATCTACTCATAAGTAGTAGTTAAATATTTGAATTTCAGATTTGATTCCTTTGAGTTTTTTGAATCCTGAATGTGATCGGCATGCACATGAAAGTGATGACTCAAAAATTCAAAACGGGGCCATCATGAATGCATAGATAAATTCACACATGTTTTTGGACATCCAATATTAGCAAGTCCCTATCTTCAAACAAGATGTTATCTATGTTTCCAACTTGGCATGGCTAGGAATTCCCTAGGAATGTGCACATTCTATGGACTCCAATAACATTTATGTATTCTATGAATGACCATGCATTCTTAATAAGAAATTTTATTTATGGGCCTGTGGCCCCACCTTTTAACTAAATTGGTGCTCGTGACCATTATGTTATTCATGGAGAAAATATATTACTTCTGTAAAAAACTTTAGTTCCATATTAGCACCATAAGTAATCTTCAAAGTCCAAGTACGAACCCTAAAAATGTTTTTTTTTTTCTTCTAATATTTGGCTTAAATTTGAGAAAAAAAACTACATTAATACCCTAAATACAACCATTGTATTTAACTATGTGAAATTGTATAATATGGATCCTAATTACAACCTAAACCCACCATCTCAGAAATAGAATTTAGAAAAAAACAAATCATATCCAAGAACTAAATCATGAAAATGATGAAATTAATGCATCCTTAGCTACCATGAGGTCAATGATATAGGATATCGAAAACACTAGAGATTCATTATGAGTTTCTCTTGCAAGGTCATTAAGATAAATATTATCATCTATTTCTAATGCCCAAAAATAGTTAACCAATATTTCTTATTATAAGTCTATAATGTATGAACACTAAAAAATACAAAATTAGACACCTAGACATTACTAAAAATGATGTTTTGTCTTCGTTTGCTGGCCCAAGAGACAAGAATCTGATTCCAAAGACCTAAAACACATTTGTATGGATTGTTTCACCTGCAATAATGTCTATACAATTATATGGATAAGTATTTTATGGTATTCATTAAACCTCCCTATAATAATAAGGTCGTAACTTTATACTTCTTCAAGAATTTGTCAGTATATTTTTGTCTAGGACTCCATGTCAGCTGCTTTGACATGGAAGAATTGCAGACGGTGGGTTGTGGGTCTTTGAAAGATAGATAAAATGCTAGGTGAAATCAGACACTAGGTCCTTCACCACTTATATAGTATCCAAACTTCCATACTAAACATCTTCTAGTTATTCATACCATTTTTAAGACCTAGATAGTGTTAGGTTCATTGGCTTGTGCACCAGTACAATATGGAAACTTTGTGACATCATCACACAAGGAGCTACCATCAAATAATATTTCAAGTGTGTAAGACTCTCTAACCCTATAGAAATTATTTAGTAACAAAGGCCAAATGGAAGCTCACTTATGCCCCACATATGTACTAGTTGGAGGCATACTTATTATGGCTTGATGAAGGGTAGTAGGAAACATCGTATTCGGGAGGAGATTATTATACCAACCATATTTACAATATTCATTTTATATATATATATATATATATATATATATATATATATATATATTATTTTGTATTTTATTTATATATCAGATTATATTGTGATTGGAGTTGCTATGCCTTGTATCACTCATCGAAACCATATGCATGCATCAATGATAACTTCACCTATCAATGCTATGCTCGATGTCTCCTATTAATTAGGTGCACCACACATCTACACACGATAAATTTGAAATATTCATCCTTGCAAACATTTTAATATGTTTTTAGTATATAAAATTGAATCTTTTAGCATTTAGTATAATTTTAGTGTTCATATAATGTTCTTAGATATTAAGGTAATTACAAGGGAGGAATGAGGCCCACCTAGGTAGGGAATATATTCCACTTCTTAGGAATCATGTGTCAAATTATGATTTTCTTAATATTTAGTTTTTTATCTTATTTTGGTTTAATAATTTAAATGTTATAAATGTATAGGTAGGTTCCTCCATTTTTTAAGTTCTTTGATCTATCTCATTGACATCATTCACTACCATTTGATGTTCACACACCCATTGTCCACTATTTTCATGACATTTCTCTGATATTTGGAATCAATATTACCTCAACAATGAAACTTCTTCACTAGTACAATCCATCTTTGTTTATCATCAAGTACCTCCACAGCATATTTTTTCCCACATACCCATAGCGGCTACATCCATAAATCATTTCATAGTATCCGAGCATATTTTAGAGCCTAGTGATTCAACTAAAAGTGAATCTCCATCATACAGAGATAAATTCATCATGAGATCACTAAAAAATATTTATTTTTTCATAACGAATTTAATTCTCTTGTAATTTTTCATTTAAATTGTATGCTCCAATAATTATGCCTATTGCACGATCTTATTGCTAAGAGGTTGGCGATGCAAGGTAGGATTACACCCTCCTAACCGATTATAAAATTTTCAGGGAATTTTATGGGATTTAATTATAATTTTTTTATTTTTAATATGTTTAACTTATTGTGGAAGAAAATCTAGTTATAATTTTGTTACATTGTGTAGTCCTAAGAGAGATTAAGCACGCCATAAAAGAAGAAAAGTAACGCTCTTTCTTCAAATGAGATGAGTAATATTGACTTATAGGATCCAAATGTTGACACTGAGCGTGGAATTGGTAGATAAGTTACCATGAGACCCCTTTTTTATATATGAAATCATATACCATGAATTCATGATTGGGCATGAGATGTCATTTGTATAATAGATTCGTTTTCTATATAGGTCACAATATCCCATACTTCCATGTTTAGGCATGAGGTTTCACTTTGGATATTTTCCACATTGTGAATTTGTTCATAAATGTGCATTTTAGAAGATTTTGAGTGTCTGTCTATGCCTGTGTGTGTATTTCGTGCTAATTTTTCTATGAATTTAAGAGTTTCTTTATTTTACATTGAAGCGTTAGATTGCTTTGTTGAAATAACATATATGAAGTGAAGAATATGGAATGTTATGTTGTTGTAGGTGTTAATATTGGTGTTTTAAATACATGTAAGCTAGGAATATTTGTAGTTATTCATGACTTTTATTATCCCAAACAAATTGCAATAATTTTTATCCATTAGGGAGAAGTTCTCGAAGTGCATACCAAATCTGAAAATCACTTTACTACAATAATTCTAGTAATAGAAATAATTTTTTTATCTTAAAGTTATATATATAATTACTTAATAATATTTACGTTTTGTTATATAAAATCATCATGAATGATAAATATTTGAAACTATTTGATCATAAATACAATGCAAAAAGAAAAATCAAGTTTTCAATCACATAATTCTGGAAACCAATGTTCTTTAAAATATCCACACACACACACACACACACACACCCACACACACATATATATTAGAAATCAAACAATTGTGAACAAATATATTAAAAAATTGGTATAATATCTAGCTCTCCAAATTGTAGAAAGAAAAAATCATGAAAATCATATGCACCACCGAATATCCATAACAAACTAGCATCAACAACAATAACTCCTCCCTTTGCTACAATAAGTTTCCTCATAAATTTTGTTCACATGAGCATTTTTTTATCCCTTAGATTTGTTGAACACTAGCCATTTTGAAACAAACAAATCCATGGAAACAAAACTCCAATGATAGTCTCCACATATAGTTGTCCATCCTAGGATTTTTGTACTAAAATCCTTGGCCTTCAACTCTTACACCAACATAAATAAAAAATATCCATGGAACATCATGAAAGATATAATAACTAACATTTTCTTCAAGAAACGCATTACAACATTCCAAATACTCATCAATTTCATCTTACCATGATATTTCCCTATCCATGCATCTCGTAGGAACAAGATCTTAAAATCACTCAAGATGTTATATCTATTGTCTATGTATTCTACGAGGTTAGAAAATATAGTATTACAACAAGATCAATCATAGTAATCATCATCAATCACACCAACTCCATATTCATATCTAGGGTCTAGATTCACAGCATAAACCCTAATATCAAATGAGCAAACAAAATATACATAAAAAATCTCTCCATGAAACCTAGAATTCATCTATATCTCCTCTTTTCTTATTCTAGTGTTTTTTTATGTACCGTAGTGTCATAATACTAGGATTTCCTCATGAGCCTAAAATTTTCTCTATACAAGGCTTCTCTAAGAATTCTCTAATAAAAAAATACGCAAAAGCTCTATCCTATCATATATACAATAGGTGAGGGATGATAGCATAATAATGACATAATTACATACAAGTGAAGCATCCTCCAAGAATGAGCCTCCTTGGGATCAGCTCTTGTCTTTGAAGATGGTGCTCTCTCTAACTAGTTGGTATTCCAAAGATTCCTTTTCCATGGTTTTCTATCCAAGTTTCCTCATCCAATATTATTATCCAATAAATAGGCACAATATGTCCCCCAACATTATTTTAATTTCCTTACTAGATTTAGAACCACAGAAAACATTAAGAAGCCTCCATTGTTTTGGGAAACTAAATTATTTTAAAAGATGCTTATATTTTCACATAACATTACCATTCATGTTAGAAAATTATATTTTCATCAACTAGATATATTTGGCAATAGCTACCAAAGTAAATGTACTAGAAATCCTTGGGGTTTGAGATGGGGACTATGACACTTTTCATCACTCACATTTAATAGTGAATTTCTTATTATTATTCTGAAAATATGATCATTAATGTAACATCATAAATAAATTAATAATAATAACAAAAAATAAACCAGTTTACAGATTTGAAATAAGGATCCTAGGTAGGTTCCTTAAAAATCCTCTCTTGTTGGTGTCGAGTCCTTAACATCGTTTTCGTATGGGTATTTTTTTTTCCCGAGAAATGTGTATAGGTGATACTCTTTAAGGTCTTATGAAAAATACAGAAGAAATATTTTTTTAATTATCCTTTATTGACTAAAACCCTAGTCCCTCGCTTCAAAGATACTCAATTAATTATTTTCTATCCTGTGGGAAATTAGGAGTTTGGGTGTCCATAACAATAATCTAGTGTCAGGATTCCAATTGAATAAAAAATACTTTGATCCAAATCACCATTTTTATTTTATGGCCAATTGTATCTTCCTTGCTAGAAATTTTCACGGACATATTGAGAATTTTTTTATAAATATAAAAAGAAGATAAGCTACAAAAATTAGATACATGAACTTTTGAAATTATGATTGGTATATTCACATGAAAACACACTACCATAATCACTTGAGTAATTGTTTTGTAAAATCTAAAAATTACTTTGTTATTTACGAAATGAAACCCTAGCTCTAAATATCATCAAATATGACCATTTTTGGAATATGTTGTTGGGGGAGAGGGGGGGATGGTACAAGATGTTTCCTGGCTATAAATTTTTCCTAAGAGTCAAATGGAGATGACAAATGGTTTGAATTTCATTGCAAGTTCCAACTTCCTTGCAAGAGAAATTTTAGGACATATTGTGATTTTTTATTAGGGGTGTATAAGTACCAAACCATGCAACAAAAATGGGATTTATGAGAATAAACATTTGTTTTTGTCTATGGCCCATGCAAGCACACTACTAACAATTGTTTAAGCATTCATTTTGTAAAATGAAACAGTTGTGCAAGTTTTATATTTATCTTCACCAAAAAAATCATATACCTAAAGATACTCAAATAAATTAATTTGTAACCTACGTATTCATCGCGTAGGGGGGGTTGTCCCTAGCTATAACCCAAAATTAGGAGTCTAATGGAACCAAAAATTTTCCCTTCCAAGTCATGATCTAAATTTTCTGGAAAGTTGCAACATGCTTCTTAGAGCCATTTAGGGACATATTGTAAATTTTTTCTAAGGGGTATGGAAACCAAACCATGAAGCAAAGAGATGTTTTATAAGCTCAAGAATTTATGTCATTATTCCACTTCAAACTTTTATAAAACTTCTAAACCACTGTAATTTCTTTTTTATAATCAACATTATAGATAGCACCATAGGAGTTTATATTTCCTAACCATACTATGTTCATTAGGCTTCATTTTCCCCTTGAACCGAAACTTAATTTTTGTTTCTTTTCATTATGTTTTTCTAACCCTCTATAGGGTTGGATACCCGATACATTAATACCATACCCATGAAGGTTCTATAATTTTAATATTATCCTTAAGGGTTTAATACTTTTAAACTATCATCATTGTGAAAATGTCATTCTACTTGACTCTCGTTCCTGAGTTCTCAGCAACATTAAGGTTGCATTTGTTGGTATATCTAAAAAAATATCCCTACCATACTATGGACTTCATTTCATCTATCCATATCATATTTCTAGTCACATTTGTACCTAGTTCGTATAGTGCATGTGATATTGAAGCATTGGTGTAATAAGGAAAGGGCACATCGTCCTAACCCACATGAACGCACAGAGACCTCTCAGTATCTTCTACAGGCATGGTCAGATGGATTATTAGCCAAATCTATGGTGGTTGATCATTTCTGTAATCCTAATTCCATATCGTCACTTGTATTCCCTTTTCCTTCCAAATTTTCCATGCATGATATTACCTCGTTAGGGTCTGGATACCTCGATGACCATTATGGCATGCTCCTTGAAATTTTGCAATAACACTTTGCATGGAAGCCGAGATAATACCCAAGAAGTGGAAAGAGATTTACCTTCTTACTACAATGTAGTGGTATTTCCCACTTTATGAACTTGGGTTGGCTTATCTTACATATGCATTCTTATTTTATGAGAGGTGTGACTATCTTTCCATTTCACCATTCGATTTCCAGTTTATTTCTTTAATTTTTGGCTACGATGGCCTTAATTTTATTTTATTTTCATGGGTGACTTTCCTGTCCTACAGAGGTTTCATGTTCAAGGTTCTAATGGAACTAGTTGGAGTTCTCAATGCTGATTGTGGCTTCCTCGAAGTGAGTTGAGGTCACATCTCTACATGCTACCTTTACTATTCAGGTAATACGACATACTCTCAATGAAGTTTTATTGAACGATTTTACATTTTAATCTCTCTGTTCAGAGTTAGAGCTTGGTTATACCTTTTTTACAGGTAATTCCCCCCTTCTAATTTGGGTTTAAAATCACCTCTCTTCTCCTGGGGGTTTCAACACCCATGTGGGTTTGATTTTCATGTAATGAGAGACTAAGCATATATACACCACAAGTATCAGGTTTGACACTCTTTTCCAACTCGTTATTTGTACAAATTTTCCTACCACACTATATATCTCTAGAAGTTTTATGGTTATTTTCATTATTGAATGAATTTCCAATTTTCCAATGCTACCGTTGATGATTCTCCACTCATTTCATACACAGTTTCAGTTATGGTTTCGTATTAAACTTTATCCCAAATTTGAGTGTTTGGTCTAAGTTTTTGTATGTTTAATAATGTTTCATAGGTACCTACTCACTTCCTTACATATGTCGCATGAAACTCCCCCCCTGATGGATTATCGTGTTGAAACTAATTTGACCACTCATATCTAGGTCGATTCACATTTCTTGCTTGCCATGACATGTCTCTTTTGTCGGATTCCTATACTGAGTTAATGGCTCCCTACGATCCCGAAAGGAAGATGGGTTTGAGACTTAAAGTTATTTTATGTCTCATAGCTAGTATCTTGCAACAACATGTCACTATCTATAATTCATATGGTGATGGTAGGGTTCTAATTGTAATTTCATCATTCTGGGAATAGGGTATATGGTATATCATAGTTCAGACAAATACATGACCAACGGGTTGCATCCATTTATTATATAAAGTTTGATTTATTATAGTTCCTATCTTTATTTTTGGTGTAAGTATCTATCTAATTTATACTTAATTATTTTGCATGCTCCGAAATTTGGATTATTTACGAAGATAATTCTTGGTTTGTCCGACGAGTATGTTGCATGGTGAATACTATGTTCTATTATTTACTTATAGAGTAAGGTTTGTAATCAAAAGATTTATTGGTAAAATTATTTAAATATATTAGATGAAAAATATAATTCCTTTCTGTCGACTTGGTATTCGATTATTCCACCCTTAATTCTACGAAAAAATCCTCTCAGTACATTAACTAGTTTCAAGATAGGATTTGGATTTTTGTTCAATTCTGTAAAGAATGCTAAGACTGAAGCATATACAATTATTCTTTGATATTGGCTTCGAATTTCGTTAATTTAAATTCATCATTGTTCTGGAAAACAAATATATGCTACCATATCATAAAAACCCTTACATTCAATGAAATCAATGATTAAGAAAAGTAGCAGACAAACTTTTGTTTTCGGAAGCTTATAGCCTATCTATACGTGTGCTCCTATCTCTTTTCTGAAATATGGATTTTATTGGGTATGTTTCCCAATTATGTTATTCACCACGTTGATTAACATAGGTAATTTATTACCATTCCTTTATCTATTTAGACTAATTGTCTCCAATACCAGATTCTTGGTATGGGTATTATTGTCACCTTGTGAATATCTATATCTGACATAGATTTTGAAATTAATTAATCTGAGTAAAGGGTACAGTTCATCTATCTAATTTTCACCCAAATAATAAAATCAATCTATATCACTCCTGTTACTACCGAGAATACAAGGTATTCTCTCAAATTGATTAAATTACTTTACCAGAAGATTTTTACTCTAAATTGATTTTTACCTATAAGTTATATCCCCAAACAAAGAATATCATTATTATTTATCAATACAATATTCATCAGAGTATGTATTATCTATTTCGATAAATTCGAATTCGAATTCAAATTCCTCCCTTTTCTATTTATAAACATAAATTTACTATATATGAACGATCACAAAGTCCAATTGAAAAAACAATAACAGATTAATGTGTTGAAAATTTATGAAAATAAAAACTCTTCATAAAAGTTTTATTCTTCATAAATTATTGTATTCATTATTCTAGTTATTTATAAATTATTTTTAGTTTATAACTTTGACTTGAATTCGTTAATTATTATTTTAATATGTAGTAGGTCTTTTTATTCTTCACTTTTATAATTTGGTCTTTTTATTTTATTTATTTTAATTATTGGTTTATGTTTGTTAATTTATTTAGTTATTAAATTTAAAATATAAATACTCTTGATTTATTTCTATTTTTATTTTATTTATTTATTTATGAATTATATATTTTTACTTTATGGCTTTGACTTGAATTTGTTAATTTTTATTTTACTCTATAGTAGCTATTTTTATTCTTTATTTTATTTTAATTTTTTTTTTTTTCTAATTTTAATTATTGTTTTTATTTTATTATTATTATTATTCTATTTATTTATAATTTATTTGTTTGATTTGAATATTTGTTCACTTAATCATTTATTTATATTGTTTAGGTGGGAGAGTTAAGTTAGTTTTTTTTGTTAATCTTATACGAATGGGTAATTAGGTCTTTTTTATATTTTTGTTTTTAGTTTTATTTTTTGACCGTTTTAATTTTAAGGATGTGTGACTTATATCTTTGGATTATTCTATAATTGTACTTAATTTTTTACCATTTTTTTACTCCTTGGGGTCTTGACCGTTTCTTCTCTCTTCATGATATAAATGTGTATGTCAGATCAGCCATTCCTCATTATCTTGATGATGAACTACAATTGGTAGTTTGAAATGCGTTGGTTCCAAAAATTCCTTATGTGATTTCCTGGAAGATTCATAATTAAAATAAAAACTCTAGTGAAAACATTACAAATAAATCAAAGTAATCGTATAGTTCTAGGAAACAACATAAAATGAAGATGTCGATTTCCTAACCAGAATCCCAGTCATAAAATTGTACTTAATGATCACACTTGTCACCCATCCATGAATTGCACCTCCAACTCCACCCAAGCTCACAATACTTGCTTGAAAGATCAAAAGCTATTGTTGAAAATTTCTTAGGTATTTTCATACCTTTCTCTCATCTTGGATGTTTCTTTTAGAGGCGTATCACTCTTGTCATTTTTCCATGCCCACTTTCCTAGGATATTCCTCAAAAGATTGCTTTAATATCCCATTATTTTTTGTTATTATTCCCACTTAGTATATTTCCCCAACTAAGAAAATTAATGAATAATTCTCTCCCATCCATTAAGTTTATCCAAAAAATTATCTTGAAATATATTTCATGGAATAATTATTTTAGGCAAGAATCTTGTCTTCAAATGTCTCATTCATTAGTACCTCAATTTCATATTTTTATTAAAAAACAAATACTCATTTACATAAAATTTTCCGTGTATCTAACTGTTTCTTTCTCATTCCTTCCAAAATAATTTAGTATTTAATATAAAAAAATACAGAATAATTATAATTACAGAAAAATTATAATGACAGATGGGTATTACATCCTCCCTCCCTTTTATTCACACCATCCTTGGTGTTTATGTTTCAATTTCATCCTTTTGAAATATTGTTAGATAAATTATTTTCATTTCATCTTCTCATTCGCATGTAGCCTATTCGGGTGTAAAATGATTCCATTGCACTTTAACCTGAACGACAACTCAATTTTAGAGGTAGATCTCTTTCTCATGGACGATACAAAGAGGTTTGGCCATAAAGTATCCTTCGGGTTTCAGGTGTAGCAATTTCCAGTCAATAATGTGAGATTCATAATGTAGGTATTTCTTAAGTAAAGTCACATGAAAGGCATTATGAATTTTAATGTGACACATAGTGCTAATCAATACGCTAGTTGTCCGAATCTATCCAAAATCTCAAATGGTCCACAAAATCATGGCGTCATTTTTGTAAAAGTTCCCATTCTTAATGTACCTTTCCTAGGTTTTACTCTCAAATACACACGATCCATGATTTTGAACTCCCTGTGTCTCCTCTTTTTATCTGCATAAGGTTTTTTCTATTTTGTGTTGTTTTAATATTCCATTGAATTATTCGTACTGTCTGTTGCATTTCCTGCAATGCATCTGGCCTACGAAACAATATATCTTCCAATTGACTCCAACTAAGTCATGTATGAAATTTTTTTACATATAAGGCTTCAAAATGGGTCGTTTTATATCTGTTTGATAGTTTTTTTTGTAAGTAGACTCGACTAAATGTGGAAAGTCTTCACATTTTGTAGGTATGTCCATGATATAAATTTGGAGAATGTCTTCAAAAATCTTGTTGGTTCTCTTAGTTTGTGCATTTGTTGAAGGATGGTATGTGAGACTGAAATTTAATTTAGTTCCCATGCCCCCATGTAATTCCTTCCAAAATTTTGAGATAAATTTGGCATCTTTGTCTGATACAATCATCTGGAGGATACCATGTAGCTGAAAAGTCTCTTTCATGAAAATGTGAGAAATTTGTGTCATAACCAAATTAGAATGTACTAGTATGAAGCGGGTTATCTTGCTTACGATTTCCACCACCACCATGACTGAATCATGTTTTATTTCTGTCTTTGACAACCCTGTGACAAAGTCTAAATGTAACAACCTTGTAACAACTTCCATTCATTTTTTTTATACTATACTTCACATAAATCAGTACTGGTCCTTTGAACATTATCTTTGCTACAAATAAATCTAATTGATATTTCTCCTTAATTGCATTCCATAAGTCCACCTTCATCTTATGAAATATTATAATATTCTTTTGTCACCCTAATTGAATCCTTATTTTATTCCTCTTTATGCTATAACATTTATAATCACATCCATTCTTATCCATTAATAGATATATACCATATGATTATCCCTTACCTCTAACACCTTATACTTCTAACTTGAATTATATTTTATTATCTAATTAATTTTACTCACCATTACTATGCTCCTTACTTTATATGTGATATACCATTACCCTTCACATATTCATAACGTAGGGCTATTACATCCATCCTATCACCAACTTTGGAGGCATGCATTAAGGCTATGAACGTACAAATGGTTATGATATTAATTATTGTTCTATTTTAATATTCCCAACCTATTGATTTGGCCCTCTGATAGACCTCCATGTGGCCCATTCACGTGGGCTTCACATGGTCTTCTAGTACCTTTGAGACGCCACTTTTATGTGGAAGATATACTGTTGAGATTAATGATTGAGATCTCTTGGAAGAGACCCTAAGGGTTTCGACTACCCTTCCTGGTATCTCATTTGTCATTTCTTCAATTGTTCTGTGGCCACTTTAGTCTCTAGAGGTCTCCTCCATGATAGGCATGTATTTTCATTTTTTTCACCATGACAGTGGTCAATGCAACTGCCATTGTCGAGACCAGAGATCTATCATTACACTACACCATAGGGTTATTTGGTTCAGCTACTGTGCATACATTAGTTAGTTTCCCGTGCTAATAATTTAGGAATTAGTGTTCGCGGATCCTCAGGTTCAATTTCTCCTTTTAGTTTTTTTTCCTTTGAATTCTTAACAGTTTCAAAGGGTTGAACTAATCATGGTTTGTTTTCTGCAGTAGGAATAGCACTAAAATCTTCCATCGATGGGTTATTAGTCATGTATAAGTTAATTTATGTTTATATATGTCTATGGTTCCTCATTTACAACATTATATTTTTCCAGGATTAATACATTATCAATTTTATGTGTGCAGATGAAATTTCGTATCCTCTACATGCAGCTAAAAAGGTTCTCAACATTTTGGCATGGAAATGGCTTCCCTCCCCCATTGCACCACTTCAACCAGACTTTAATTAGAGGTTGTTAATATCTGTCCCATCTCTGAACCACAAAGGCCTTTGGGGCCAGATTCGAATATATTATTCTCTACATAAATTCGAAATGCATTAATTTAAGTATTAATCCTTTATTTTAATTCTAAAACTCCATTTTTTCTGTGTTATTGGCCTATGAGTTAGTTCGCCATTTGCGAAACTTTGTTCTCATTTTCTTATAACCTGAATTTAGTTGGATATTATTTTGAAATTCATACCTTTGTTATTTTAAATGGACTTTTTGGTAACCTGCCCCCAATGCAGGGTATCTCTGTTCGATGAAATTATATCTATTCACTTTATGTGTGAATTTTTCCATGGAACAACTCACGTAGCAGCATTTGTAGTTTTTATTTTTATTTCTATGTAGGATAATACTCTATTAGTCATATTACTCTTCATTTATTTAATTCAGAATGGATTTTTTAAGTCATTCGCATAATGGATTAACCACTGTGACTTTATGTCTTGCCTACTGTAATTTATGTGTGAATTTAAGCTATAATTTAATAACATTGTTCACATATTTGTATTTAATTTCACATCCCTTTTTTTCTATTCCATTTAATTTCATAATTTATCCCATAGTGTGATATTCTAATTTAGAATTATGGGTCTTCCTTTTTATATCTGAGTTCCTTCTTTTGCTATAGCTTACTTAGCTTACTTGAGACTGGAATTTTGCTGGTCTTTTGATTTATGAGTCGAGTATAGAAGTGGTTCTGCCCTCATCTTCATTTTTCGTAACATTTCCTTCCAAATACATAATTTATAGCGTGATATGTTTATGGTTTTCATACGTTGTTTTGAGACTGTGTGATTACTTATGAATTTTATCTCTTAATCCTCATGCTACATACAAGACTTATTTAGTTGATACAACGTCTCTATTTATATTTTATCTTAATAATTCCTTTCTTGGAAGTCTAGAGTTTTGTGAATTATTTTTTCTATCTTCTATGCTTTTTCGTACATAGTACTCGTGTCTATGAGGCAAAGATAGGTAAAATTTCCATATTTTGGTATACATGCGTTAGGAAATTCTAGGTGTGATAGTGAGTACTTAATCCTATTTGTTCTTAGCTTGACATGTTCAGAATGTTTAAATATTATTAAGGTTTTTAAATTCGTAATTTATTATTTTATCTCAATTGGTATACGTTTAATGGAAATACATACATTATATTCGTTCATGTTTTTCTTGTTTGTAAGGATTCTTAACATAATTGGTTTTTCAATATTTATTCTTCAATAGATTCAATTGAATTTTGATTTCTCTCCATATTGTTGTTATGAAATATGATTGTGAAATATATTTTGAACTTCTTACACTCATATTGTAATGCTTCATAATTTTTCATCAGTCACAAGGGTTTCTAAGCATAGTAGACATGTAGATATTTTCCATGGCTTATTTCTCATTTAGTAACTGGTGAAGTATGCATAATATATCCTATATTTCATACCTAGTCTCTTCATGAAGCCTACACTTATCGTGAGGTTTTCATCATACCTTCTACATTTTCAATTCTTTTCTTATTTCTACAATTCATAATTAGCAAGGTATTCATTCCAAAAAATTTTAATTGTTTCTTCCATTTAACTTTTTATGTCTAAAATGGGTAACCTCTTACCCACATTCCTTCCTTCTTACTAACCCTGGAGTCGCATGTATCAGTATGCATCTCCTTGAGGTTAGTTCACTCCTAATTTGTTTCTAATTCATAATTCTTAATCATTATTCCATTGCAGTTAATGTTCAGCTTACTTAAAAATTTGTTCCTATATACGTAGGTGAAGGATAGAGTTATCGAGGATTAGCTTCAGATATTACACTTTTCATTTCTTATGTATATATTGTTATTCGTATATAGGAAGTAAAATCTTATTTGAGTTTACATTCTAATTTTAAGCGGTTCTTCCTCAGGTTTGTCATCACCTTAACTAATTTAATAGTTCATTGGTCTCCTTCCCAACTGGAACGAACAAATAATCCCTCCTTTCATAGGTCGGTTGTGGCACTGTTCAGAGTTTTAGGACATGTAACTAAATTCCGCAGCTTTGTAAAATTTATTTTAAGACCATACTGCTCTGAACATGATTACTTCTAGTTTCAATGTATAAATTCCAAAATGGTTGGAGTACTGAAATATTTATTTCACCGACTCTTTAAAGAGGATTGATAAGTACATTTTATGTATATGAAGTTTGACAACTATTTATATTTATGTTTCATATACTATGAAGGTTTATCAAGATATTTATAGATACATTTAATTCACATACATATTATTCGATTTGAATTATCCATTTATTTAATATATGGATTTTGTTTGTATGAGTATAGTTATTGTTTGTTTATATTACTTGTTGTAGTTTATATCATCTTCTTTTAAATTGTTGTGATATGATATCTAGGATTATTACAGTGGTTTAAACCAGTATGTATAATCTTGTATTACTTTCGACAATGCTTATATTAATACTAGTAAAAACTTTACAAGTAGTTTTTGCTATTAAAATTATTAATAAACATCAGATTTAGACCACTTATTGGGTTTAGAGATTTTGATTGTTTATCTAATAAAATTTCCTGAACACGTGTAATAGGAATAGAGACTTAACTGTATTTAATTACAGTTGATGATCTGTTAAATACAAATAGAAAAATGGACACTATACAATACACAAACGAATATTTACTTAGCTATATAAAAAAAATTATAATAGTCCCTTTATTATAATAATTAGATAGTATCTATTCCTATTATCAGTAACGTATTTATAATTTCCCATTCATTATGAATCCTTAGTTTAACTAATTTTAAAATTCATGATATCCATATAGTAGAAAATCGTAGGAATAACATACAACTTGTGTAAAGACTGTTTTCCTTCCAACCAGAATTTTATTCCATAGCTCTCCCCTGAGAAGAGACCTATTTTTCCTTAGTGTAGAAAATATTTTGTCACGGTAGTGGTGGCTTCTTTAAGCCTTATTTCGCTCAGTTAGTTTCCACAACGACGTCCCATTATTATGGGATGTTGTTTCCCATAGCATAGGATTTTATTTGGTTTTTTTCCAAAAAATATTCTCTTAAAACTAACTTTTCCTCAACCCTATTATATTCCTACCACTTCTCCCACTTTATTGAGGATTTTATTAGACATTTTTCTCCCATCTAATAAAATTTATTTATCTATTTTTTCTCGAATGATTTCTAGAGAGTTTTTGGAAAGTCTTGGCATTCTAGTCCATCCTCATGGACACGAATTCCTGGTCTCCATTACTCCGTCTTTACATATTTATATTAATTCCAAAATTCTTTACTAATTTAAAAAATAACATGTCCGTACATAATTATTCCCTAGGTCCACCTGAACCTTAGGCTTATTCACTGACTATAAAATTGTGGGTAGGGGTATTACACTACATAAATTATTTCCCACTTCCATTCCAAGATAGGTAGTGAATTCAGAAACCCAGTTGGGTGTTGATGCTCCACCTTTATGTGCTAACATTCTAAAAAAATTGATAAATATTTATCCACTTCTTTCTTCATTCTTGGCCAGATATATATATATATATATATATATATATATATAAAGTTGTGACCATATTCGGGTATCTTGGATGTTCGGCATAAGGTTCCTTGGGATATTCATCAAGTATCAGTATTTTTAAGGCATTTACAGTATGAATATACATTCATTTTTGTAAGGTAGAAAATTTTCAGAATTCTCTGTATAATGAGGGATATTAGTTTGCTATGATTTTTGCTGAATTTCCAAATATTTTGGAAAATTGGTGATGGAATTATTAATTTTCTCTATGAAATTTGTATGAGATTTGAAAAATGCCAACTCCATTAGATTATAAGCATGTGTACTCAAAGCATATGATATCTTTCTTTCATTCCCTTTTATTTGTTTTATGTCAAAATCAAACTCACTAAGAAATACCATCCACCTAGCTTGTCTAGCATTTAGATATCATTGGATAAACAATTAAATTTTCCTTATATGATCAGTTACCAATTTTAAGTTCTTTCCTAAAAAATAATTTTATCCATATTTTTAGAGCATCAATGACCAAAACTAACTCTAGATAATATACAACATTATTTGTTTCATGGGTTTTCAACTCACTTGACTGAGGCTATTACAGAATTGTTTTGTAATAAAACTCCCACTAACCCTTCCATGCAAGCATCTGTGAAAACTATACAAACTTTATTTGGATCTTCAAGTTTTAGAATGGGAGTTGTTGTGAGTAAATGTCTTAACTTATAGAAACTCTTCTCACATTTTGTAGTCCATTCAAATTTTACTCCTTTTTGTCTGCAATGAAGTGATAGGATATGTGATTCTGGAAAACCCTCTATGACCCTTCTATAATATCCTACGAGTCAAATAAATGACCAAAAAAAAGACACATCCTTTGGTATGGGTAAATTAGCAATGGCTTTAACATTTTCAGCATCAAATACTAGTCCTTCCCTAGAAATATGATGACCCCAGTACTGTATTTTGGTTTTGTAAAACTCCTATTTGTTGACTTTGGCATACAATTAATTTTCCCTTAAAATTTGCAGTACCAATTTCAAGTGTTGCTTATGATATTCTTCATTTCTAGAATATACCAGAATGTCATCAATAAATACTAGCACAAATTTTTCTGAATACATGTTGGGTATACTTTTCATCAAGCACATAAAGGTTGTCTTGGCATTGGTAAGACCAAATGGTAACACTACAAACTCGTGGTGTCGATATCTAGTCCTAAAGGTTTTTTTATGAATATATTCACTTATGATGCTTAGTTGATGACATATTTTTTCTTAAATTTATTTTTGAAAATATTTTCATCCTCCTTACTTGATCAAATAGGTGATCAATACGCGAAAATGGGTACTTATTTTTGATATTTTACTTTTTTAATTGTTGGTAATCGATACACATTCTAAATGTGCCATCGTTTTTCTTAAAAAATAACATAGGTGACCCCCATGGTGACACAGCAGGCGTAATGTAGCCTTTATATAATATCTCCTGGAGCTTCATTTTCAATTCTGATAGGTCAGTTGGGTTCATCTAGTAAGGTGCTCTAGATACTGGGGCTACACCAGGTTTGAAATCAACAAAAAAATATATATCCCTATGGGGTGTTAAACTAGGAATATCCTCTGGAAACACGTCAAAAAATTGTTTAATAATTTGTAATGCATCTAAACTGGGCTCCTCTCCTTGCTGATTTCCTGCTTCTACATGTACTAGATATAACTAACACTCATTTCGTGCACTCTTTTTCATTTGTACAAAGAAAATTTTTCTAACATATATGTGTTTTGATATTCTTTGAATTATTAGACTCTGTCCTTGATGATATTTACACGTCACTATTTTGGTTATATAGTTTATAATAGCCCCCTCACTTTCTAGGTAGTCCATACCTTCTAGTATATCATGGGATTTTAGGGGAAGTAAATTCAAATTCAATGTTGTGGAATAGAAATTTAAATTAAGAGGACATTCCCTTACTTGATTGTTAGCCGTTCTCTTGGTACATGTTTCTAATTGTACCATCCATGCAGTTTTATATTTTTCAGCTTTAATTTCACATTTTCCTACCAATTTTGGGCCAATGTAACTTAAACTAGCCCCTGGATCAATTAAAATAGAAACGGTTTGATTTGTGATTGTAACTTCTACCTCAATCATTTTGAATTGATGTTAAACTTGTCAATCCTCCAAGACATCGATATTCTGGGAATATTTCTAGCAATGTCATTCATAGTAGGGACCTCATGAACAACTTAAATATTCTTAACAAATTAGGGATTATGTGGAAAATCCTTCAACAGATGAGGTTGACCACATCCCCAACACTTCAATGGCTCTCTCTCGTTACTCCCACCAATTTTATTTCCATCGAACTTCATGGGTTTTGATCCAACTTGAGAGTGTTTCAGCTGAGTTGTATTCCTCTTGCTAAACATTTTCCATTGATGGTCCTTCCCAAATTTTTTCATGTAACTAGGTTTATGTAATTTTCCTCCTATTACATGTTTAGGTTTGTCCATATTTTACCAAAAAATAGTGTTTTCTCTTTTATTTATAAATTTCTGGTAACAGAGCCTGACCTTCCTTATAGCTTCATCCATCATTTTTTAGATTGTCAAACTCAATCTACTCCTAGTACATTGTAGGAAAAAAATTCACAAATTGTTGCACCTTGGATTTTTCCCCTTTAATATAAGTGATTGGTGATTTTTTCCACAAATACATCCATCCTACGATGCCCCAACCTTAATTCATGGAACTCTTTGGCACGATCATTATAGTAATGATCACTTAAGTATTTATCTTTGAAATACTTCTAGAATTCCTCCAAAATTATTGTTTTTCCTCCATTAAGTGTAAAATTTTGGCTTTGTCCCACAACAAAGAAGATTTATCTTGCGGCTAGTAAATGGACAATCTCGCCTTGAATTTTCTCTTATATACATAAACTTTAAAATATTTAGTCATATTTAGCAATATTGCCTCTTTGTCCTCCTCCTTCTCTCCATTAGGAGTAGGGGGATTAATATTACTAACATCCCCTTGCAATTTTGTTTGTTTCTTTTTCTTCAAACCACTACGAAATGTTCTATTAGAATCCCCCCAACTCTCATATCTATCAGATTTTGTGCTTCGTTTGGTTCCTTTCACTATCTAATCTTCCACTATTTTATTACTAGATTTTGTAATCATCACCCTAATCATTCTTTCACATTCCTCGATGGCCTTTAGCAATCACTCATTGTTGCTCCTCAAATATGTCAATTGATGCTACAAATTTCTGATCACGTCGATGAACTCAATATTTGTTGTGTTAGCCCCCTCTCCCAATTGATATTATAGATCTGAACCTTCTGTAATAGTTGAAGCCTCCTAAGCCATTTTTCTTGTTGTAATCAAGTCGCCCATGTACCTTCAAATGACATGATTAAAGTTCATTCTGACATATACGATTTATTTTCTTAAGTTACACATTGTTGTTTATTTGTTTTGTAGTGGTCCTAGGACCAGTGGTGATATTGGACTCTGATACCATTTTCCATTATTCCACTTCCAAAAGTTATAAATATTATACTACTACTATCTAATTTTTTTTTATAATCAACGTTACATATAACACCCTAGGATTTTATATTTCCTAAGCATACTATGTTCATCACATCTCATTTTCCCCTTGAACCAAAATTTTATTTTTTCTTTGTTTTCATTATTTTATATTAACCTTAACTAAGGTTGGTTACCCCATATTTTAATAACATACTCATGAAGGTTGTATAATTTTCATATTATCCATAAGGATTGAAAACTTCTAAACTATCATCATTTTGAAAATTTCTTTCTCGTCGATGCACTTTTGTTCCTGAATTCTCAACAAAACTAAGGTTGCATTTGTTGGCATGTGTAAATAAATATCCCTACCTTACCCTAGGCTTCATGCCCTCTTTCCATATCATATATCTTGTCACCTTTGTAATTAGATCGCATATCGCATGTGATATTCAAGCAGTGCCACAATCAGGCAAGGGAACATTATCCTGTCCCTCTTGAAATCATAGGGACCTATTATTCCCTTCTGCATGAATTTTTAGATGCATGATTAGTGAAATCAATGGTGGTTGATCATTCTTGTAACTCTAATTCCATACCATCACTGATATTATGTTTTCCTATTGAATTTTTCGTGCATCATCCTACTTGGTCAGGGTCTTGACACCTCCATGAGCATTATGGCATTCTCCTGGGCATTTGAAAATGATAGTTTGCATGGAAGGTAGGGTAATGCCTAGGCAGTGGAAAGAGCTTCACTTTCTTACAAATTAATTAAATTACTTTAACAGAAGATTTTCACTATAAATTTCATTTTACCTATAATCTCTATCCCCTACCACATAGTATCATTATTATTTCTCGATACAATAGTCATCACAATATGTATTATATATTTTGATAAATACCACTTTAACGTCATCCATTTTCTATTTATAAACATTAATTTACTAACTATGAACAATCACCGAGTTCAATGTCAAAATTCAATAACACAATTAATCTATGTTGAACAATTATGAAAATCATAGTTGTACGGAAAACATTAGACATACATCTAAGTAATCATATAGCTATAGGAAACAACATAAAATTAAGATACCAATTTCCAACCTGAACCACAGTCGTACCACAGTCATAAAATAATACTAATGACCACACTTTCCATCCAACCATGAACTGCACCTTGAGTTCACCATGAGCTCAAAATTCTTTCCTGAAATATCAACAAACTGTGTTGAAACTTTCTTAGGTATTTTCATACATTTCTTGCATGTTGGATGTTTCATTTAATGATATCTCGCTTTTGTGGTTTTTCCACGCCCACTTTCTTAGGTTTTCTTTAAAAGCTCGCTTTTATCCCCCGTGATGTTTGTTCCTTATTCCCACATAGCATATTTCCCCAACTAAGAAACATAATGAATCTTTCTCTCCCATCCATTACATTTATCTAGAACTTTATCTAGATTTTTTTTTCACGGAATAATTGTTTTAGAACGGAATCTCCTCTTCAATTATTTCATTCATTAGTACCTCAATTTCATATTTTTATTAAAAACACATACTTATTATATAAATGTTTCCAGGTACCTAATGAATTTTTTGCCATTCCTTCCGGCATACTTCAATCTTTAATAAAACAATTATCGAATAATTATAATTACAGAACAATTATAATGACAGAGGGGTATTACAATTTCCATTTGGCTAAGGCCAATGTAGGAATACTTCAATGATTACCTGAGCAACAATTTTCCAAAATTGAACTGCTTGTGAAAATTTGGAATTAATCTCTATTTAAAAAACCCTTACCTCTGAAGATCCTCAAACAAATTATCCTTTTAGCGATGGAGTCATAGGTGGATAGTGTACATAGTTGTAATTTAGTGCTCAAGTAAACTGTCATTTTAACCATAAGAATCCTAGTTCAAATTTTCTTGCTAGTTGAACTTTGGCTGCAAGTGCCATTTACGGACATATTGTGGCTTTTGTGCATAAGACTGGAAAAATATTTATGCAAATTTAAGATTCTAGTTTTGTGCAATTTAAAACTTATTTGTAACAATTTACGTAAAACATTGTAATTTATACAAGATGTTTTACCTAGACAATGGTACCAAGAAACGGTTGAAAAAAAATCTTCAAATTTTAAAACCATTTGTGTGGCGCTTTAATGTTATGACCTACGTGCTTATCGACCTAATAATTTTCTATCAGCACTATAAATGGAATAGGAACCCATATCATCTTCTGCTCTTGCTCTGCTTAGAGATTCCAAGAGTTTTCGCTGTGATATGGTTCTGCCCTCGCCATTCTTCTAAGTAAACTTTGTTGCAAGTATCCATATTCGTGTTCTGCCGTCAATTCATGAAAAATGTATGGCAATATTACAATGTTGTCCGCGCTTGTGCATAGATTCAAAGCTTGTGAAGAACGTGGATCTCGACGTAGACACAAAATGTATAAGCTTCCTATACTTCTAAGTAATAAATAAACTGCAGTTAGAGTTGTCAGAGAGCTAGAGTAAACAAATTTTAAATTAAAAGATAAGTATTTTGTTAGTTTGTTTTATCGAAAGTTTTGAAATAATTGTTCCCAAGATTAAATAATCGCCTGAGAATTATTTCAAGTATTTTTGGCTTCAGGAAAAGGATAAGAATTAAGGCTCATTTGAAAATAACACGTAGCAAATATTTGTTTTTGGTGTAAATATATTTATATATATAATTTTTTTGGGAAAAGGTTATGGGAAAACGCTAAAATAATAATAAGTAATAAAGAGGTATTTCAATATTATTTGCAATATGACTGCAAACAAACTTACTATTGATTATTTACTACGCTATCTTTCAATCTCATTATAAACATCTTTAATCCTATACAAGATGAGTAAATATAGGAGTAAAAATATTTCAAGAGAAATATACTGTTGAGATTTTCTCTTCATAGTAGGAAATATGCTTGGGTGTGTATATTGAGATTAAGGCTGGTAACTTATATGAGATAGTTGTGTGCTATGCTATTTAAAATAGGCATGTGTCATTGTGTATCATTTTGCCATGTTTGATAAATATGCATGTTTTCATATTCTCTAAGTGCACAGTATTTAATGCGTTTTTAGATAGAATTTTTAATTAAAGGATGATTAACCAAGGATTTTGTGGTTATTTTCAAAAGAATCGTTGTTTTCTTTTACTTGGAAAAGACTTACTTTAATATTTAGAAAGATGTTATTAGAGAGATAGAATGTGAAAGGGAACGACATGTTTTTGGTGCAGACCCATGTTGTCTTTATTTTGTTATTATGCCAATTCTTCTGTTAAGAAGTAAAGAGTTGCAGTGCATACTGGCATGCTTGTAAAAATAATCCATGTTGTTTTAAAGATTACATATGATAATATTTTTACATGAGAAATAGTATTTCATGATGATACAATCTAAGAAGGAAATATGTGTTTCCTATAGTAAAAGGAAGAGCTATCTCTCTTGCAATGCAATAAAAGAACAGCTTACTGTAAGTTATAGAGTGGTTATTATTCTTTGCATGTATAAAGAAAATGTTGAGCTATCTTAGTATTTGGGGAAGAATATGTGAGTATCTTTATGATATCAAAACTAATATAAAGCTAGTTTATGTTAGTTTTTTTGATATAGTAATATGTATAAAGACATAATATATGTGATGAAGCTTTTATTGGAAATAGAATATACTTACTTGTATGTAGAAAGAGGGCCTGTAGGTTAAACTACATTGAATATGATTGTTAGTATAATCTGAAAAGAATTATAAGCATGAAGTATGTCACTTAGCATTGAGATTTTCTTTGGGAAGACTTTGAAGGAGGTATGTTTCTTGTATAAGCACTTGTAGAGTCTTTGAGAATCACTATGTATCTACATGTGCCAAGACAATTGTTATGTTAACTTGGGTATCTCATGTATCAAGGTATTAGCTATAATATATTTTATTAAATGTAGTGTAAGTCGTTGTTTACAAATATTCAGTTTATGTATTTACTATTTGTGCTGTTTTTGGGAGATGAAAGCTACTGTCTCTTGCAGAATGTGTGATTATGCATGGCATTAGTTATTGTGATGACTTATAACCAGCACATTAGTGAGGTAAGGTGTGTTTATAGAAGGAGAATGATGTATGTACTATACCTCGCTATCATGAATATACATGAGTACATTAAAGAACTATTGTTGGTACTGAGAAATGGGTTTTATTACTTATGAATTTACTGTTTTAGATGTTTTGCTTAATTAGCATGAACATGGTATTAATGTATAGAGTGAATATATGTTTGCTGCTGCACAAAGGAAAGTATGCTTTGTGGTTCAGGATAGGTAAATGATTAATGTCTATGATGAGTGTTGTGTGAAGGTCCAATGTACGATGGTCTACTGTGTACATTCATGCTACCAAGATGTGAAGATACTAAAAGATATACATTCTGAGGGTAATGTAGTACTTATTGTAATGGATTTGAAGTAGATACTGTATACTTGTAGATTATATAAAATGGAGGGCATGGGATTTGTCTCCTATTTAGGCTATTATGATGGGTTGAACACTACTTGCCGCTTAATACAAAATCTAAATCTTGTTGGTTTTCATTCTTACCAGTTCCTGTAGCATTGTGTTCAGTTTCAGTGATTGATTATCAGGTTTTGTTGATGTAGGTTGATTCATTTCGTTATGATGTCTAAAGGTAATTAAATGGATGATTATATGAGGTAATGATACGAATGGGATGGTTATGACCGGTTACAGTATTAGTTAATATACCTAGAATGGAGTTCAAGGGATTAAGAGCATTATTTCATTTATAAAATTGTATCTAGTACTGTTAAACATTCTATGTAATGATGAGTAGTTTAGCAAAAATGAATTCCTTATATTCTGAAGTTAAGGGTGTATGTTGCTAAGTGGTATCAGTTAAAATGGTTCAAAATCGTTTTCGAGTTAGCGGTGAAATTGATGCAGATCCTAGCATGAAAGCGGGCATGAAGCTGAAGCTACGCATCATGGCCTCCTAATTCAGGTCAATAAAGAGTTTGAAGAGATAAGTATTATTATCTATATTTTCTGAAATACTAGTTATTGCATTTATGGAAAATAATAATCGCTTACAAAGTAAATAAATCATGGAGTTAGATTTTCTTGCAAAAAAAGGATAATGTATTTAAAATGGTGTGTCAATTTTCAGACAAAAAGAATCTAAAATAAAAGAGAGACAAATATGGGGAGTGTTACGTTCTACTTAAAGATCAAGATTGTGTTAAATTTTTCAGCAATAAAGCATTGTTAACAGAAAATCTTTGTATATGGTGCCTACGGTAAAAGAATTCAAACCACTATACTATTTTTGCTGAAAGAAGAACCTACGTGAGTTCTCAAAAGATTACTAGGTACGATCTTGAAAGGTGTGAGTAGTAGCAAAATATAACAAGTAAACTCGTTCTGTTTTATATATATCTTGTTGCAGGTGATAAAGTTTTTTTCTTTAAATGGACTACGCATTTGTGTAAGCGCGAAAAGAATCCGTGTTCTTCGTAGTACAACAGAGAAGTAAAGATAGTAATAACCTTTGAATATATTACATTGCTAGATGGATTTGCGTTGCACTTTTGATTTAGGTATATTAGTGTTGTTAACTTGTTAATATCATGGTGTTTTTATGCATAAAAGATGCAATCTATGATAAATTATTGGAAAAAAAGCATGAGAAATTGTAACATGAAGAATCATAGAGAAATTATGTTCTTTGCATGTAATAGTTGTATTAGATTTACCTGAAGAACATAAGTCTATATGTGGAAAAAGATAACATGCTTTGTTATCATACTCTTAGAAAGATTTTTCAAAAGAAAATGAATTACGTGTACAAAACTAAAGTAATGTTTTGGTTTTGAATATATATATTATTAATGTTTTATTCCATTAGTTTTATGGAGAAAACCATGTTTTGTATGCTCATTATGTTATGGGCTCAATAGGAATCATGAGTTTACTCACTGGACATGTTGCTACTTTGTCAGAAATTAAGATTAGAATCTCTATACTGTATGTATAGGAACAATGTCAAATGTGTTAGCTTTATTATATTTGAATTTTTGCATTTTATGTATGTAAGCAATGTAACCAATGTGTTAGTTTTATTATATTTGAATATTTATGCATTGTATGGTTAGAACTATAGTCAATGTGTTAGTCATTACATTTGCATGTTCTTAAAAGGGAAAAATCTGAAGTGGTGGGTCTTTTGTAAAAGTTTGGCAAGCAATGTCATTGTGTCGCTTCTTCATTAAAGGAATTTCCTAAATGAGTATAGTGATTGTCTTGTACTTAATGTGTGTGTGTGTGAAAACTCACACAATAATGTAACCATTCATGAATTGAGCACACACTTCACACTAATGTAGAGAGGTTAGAAAGCATTGTGACATTGTATTCAATATCTCATATATGCACATGAATAGGTGTTAAAAGATTACTCAGCATTGATTATTTATTGATTATGCTTTATTTCAATCATGCTATAAAATTGTTTTATGTTGCTGCTAAGAAAACATTGTTGTGAGGAGCAATGTGATTACAGGGAGAATATTGTGCGTAGGGAGAGAAGCCCCCCCAAATGAAATAAAGATAAGTATTTGTTATTTTATTTTAATAAACCTGCATATGTATGTTGATTCCTTTAAAAATGAATTGTTATACATGTATAATGTATTTATTTCATTGAGAGTTCTTAAAAAGTAAATACTAATATAATATACTTTTTCACATAAGAATATGCATAAGAGATTATTATGTGCGCATTCAGGCTTATTTAGAAAAAAGCATGTACAATATGAAAATATACTTTTCATTTGAGTTTGAAAGAAGAAATGCTCAAGCCATGCAATAAAATTTCTAAGCTACCATGCACTACCTTAAAAGATGAATGTATAAAAGAGGATGTGTGAATCTAATGCAGCGAATGCAAAACATGAGGAAATCATCATAGTATTTATGGGAGGTTTCATCGGGTCGTTGCTGAAACTTAACCAAATGACTATTGACTGACTAGTAGTTTGCATGAGTCATCATAGATATATTAAAACGCGATTGTTATGAATGAATGACAATGGTTATGCATGAATTTATTCAGGATTGGAAGCTATTTGAAAGTTAGAACAAGGATGTGATAATTAATTCGTAAAGTCACCAAATTGAACATAACATTATGGCATTGGAAATGTATGCATAAGATAATAGGTGCTCGAGAAATGCATATTTATGATTAGCTTTGTTTTTATAGTAAGCATGAAGCTAATGGAACAAAAATATGTGAAAACAAAACATGCTGCCATCAAATGTGAGTCATATTGTAAACGCAGTTATCATGGTTTAATGTACAATACATGTATGTTACTCTGTGAAGCTAGATAGCTTTCTGATTAAAGTTAACTAGAAGTTAACTAGTTAAAGACAATTTGTTTTAATTTTCTTGACCAAAGAAAAAAACTTAAACTATCAATGTTGATAAGAAAAATATTTAATTTTCAAATACCTTTAATGAAAGCAAAATATTTCTATGTGATAGTAAATTTTTCTCCAAGAATAGGAAGTGGTTGGGGATAGTTGAAAGAGGCTATCTACTCCCCAGGATGTTTTGATCCCTGGGAGTAGTAAAGCTCAGAAATTGGTAAAGGGGAGTATTTTCTTAGTTGGTTGGGACCATGAAAATAGCTTCCAACAACCCTTGTAAAGCCAAAATATCAGAAAGACTGAATTAGAAAGAATTGACCTGCACGTTCCACTCCTTTCCAAGCTATGGTGGATCGATGGCTATCTGACAAGCTGTTGCTAAGAATCATGCATCACACCAGAGAATACCTGACTGGAGCTAGGGGCAAGTGAGACGCATCAGCCTCACTGGCGGTTGGGAGGACCATGCACTTGAAAGACTAAATTTTTATAGATAAGTATAAAGACATTTTAGTGTGGAAAGATTGAATTTGCCTTGCATATAAAATGACTGATCCTGACTAGGAGTGAGCATTTTGTTACTGTTTCATAATGGTAACAAATTAGTAAATTATATATTAAAATGAATTATTGAATGTGTATAAGTTCATTATAATATTACTAATTTGTTTGAATGTTCTGAAGATATGCTAGATATGCTTCATATGTGCATGGATTTATCTGTATTGCGCTTAGAGAGTTGATTCACTCAGTCCTTTTGGGTACTTTGGGATGTCTTTAGTGGTGAGCTAAGATAGTGTGCATATGATGCATTGATGAGGCATATATTCTCCTAGCACTTGTGGGAGTACTTCATTAAAAACATTCATATAATAAAGAAATGTTTGATAGTTGCAAGTATTTTCATTTGATTAAACTATGGGATTAATGCATTTGAATACAATGTTATTATCATGTGCCCCTTTCCATGTGAGTGTTTCGATGGGTTGTTCAACTATTCTTATGAGTTTGGAGGTAGTATAGTGCCTGTATCATTCTTCCAATGGTATTTGGTTAATTAGCGTGTAAGTTCAGACAGAGATTTTTCTCTTGCTACTTTGTGAATCTAATAAGGAAGGTTAAAATGGAAATGAAATTTTCTTTGCACTATACATATTATGAGCATGGATAAAAATTATTTATTGTTTTAAATAGGACATTTTTAAGCAACGAAAGTAAGTCACAGAAGGAAAGGGACTCCTTTTGTTGTTTATATTATTATATCAAGAGTATAAGTTTAAATTTTGTTGAGAGTTACCAATCGTGACTTTAAGTTATTATGTGAGTATAAATAACTCCATGTAAAACATTGTAATTTACAGCTTTATTGTATGTTTACCAAGACAAATATCATAAGAAACGTGTTGCAATGTAATCTTGAATCATTTGAAAACTGGGATTTATGTGGCATTTAATGTTATATGACCTACAGCTTATATTTCCATCTAATAACTTGCTTCACAAGACTATGAATAAGAACTAAACTAGCATTATTCTCTTTCTTGTTTTTGTTTTGTTTAGAGATTCCAGAGTTTTACCTGATATGGCTCTGCTCCTATTCTTCTATATGAGCACACAAGTAGGAGTCTGTTCTCATTGCCAGTCATTTCTAGAAACAGGCAGATATAATAATGTCTTCACAAATTTTGAAAAGGATCTAAAGTTTTTAAGAATGGATCTGACGAAATACAAATACAGAAGCTCTTATACTTGGGAAGAAGGGTAGATCCACAAATTGAGTTGTCAGAGAGTGAGTTTATGGCCAAACAAATTTTAAATACAGATAAGGTTTCGTTAGTTTGTTTTAGATTTAAAGTTTTTGAAATAATTGTTCTTTAAGATTAAATAATCAAGCCTTGAGAATTATTTCATGTATTTTTACTTTGTGGAAAAAGGATAAGAATTAAGGTTTATTTGAAAATAACACCGTATATAAATATTTGTTTTATGAATATATTTAGAGTATATATAATTTTGGGAAAAGACTATGGGAAAACATTAAATAATAAGTAAGTTAAAGAGGGTATTTAAATAGTATTTGGAATATGGATCAAAATAAACTTACTATTGATTATTTAATTTCATAAAGCTTTGTCTTTCAATTTCATTATAAATATCTTTTAATCCTATTATCAAGATGAGTAAATATAGTATGAAAATATTTCAAGGGTGTTATACTAAGTTGAGATTTTCTTCTAAGGTGGAAATATACTAAATGTGTATATTGAGATTAAGGCTTTGGGGAATTTTATATATGGAGATGTTTAGTATGCTATGCATATTTAAAAATAGTATGTGCTCATTATGTGAATTTATTTTATGGCTGCTTTGGATAAATATGGCTGTTTTTGCCTCATGTATTGTATTAATGCATTTTAGATAGGAATTTTTAGAAATAAGATGATTAACTACGTATTTTGTGGTTATTTCCTAAAAGAATCCTTGTTGTTCTTTTCTTAAAAAGACTCTATCATTATTTTAGAAAGATAATGTTGTTAAAGAGATAGAATGGTGAAAGGGAAATTATCATGCAGTTTTTGGAAAGAATCTATGTTGTCTTGCCTTTTGGTTATTATACACCTTTTACATATGTCAACTTAAAGAGGCAGAAAAAAACATATTGGGTATAAGTAAAAGAATCTGTATGTTGTTTTAAAATATTTTATTATGATATCTTCTTTACATGAGAAATAGCATTTTCATTAGTTTGATATAAATCTGTTGTTGAAATATTTTGTTTTATAAACAAATGAAGAGTTATCTTCAGAATGTACAAAGAATAAATTAATAGTTACAGAGGCGAATTAAGTATGTATAAAGAAATGTTGAGTGACTTTTAGTATTTAGAGAATAAGTAGTATTCTAGATGATATCAAAACTAATATGTTAGTTTATGTTAGTTCTTTTGATATATATTACTAAAACATACTATATGTATACTTTTATTCGGGAACTGCATTATACTTATTTGTATGAAGATAGTATTGTAGTATTGCACTTACCTTGGAATAAGGGATTGTTAGTATAATCTTGGAAAATAACTATATGTTTATATGTTTACCATAGCTAGATTTTTCAGAAGACTTTGGGAAGGAGGTATGTGCTTCATGTGTGCACTTATGAGAGCCTGAATCGGTGAGGTATTCACATGCATGGAAGAGATAATTATGTTAAATTTATCTCATGCATTATGTAATAGGCTTAAGGGTTAGATATTTTTACAACTGCATGTAAGTTTGCACATGTACAAATATCTACGGTACGTTTTATTTTTAAAGAAAGCTTGGGAGATGTGTAGCCATTGTCTTCATAGAATGTTGCGTGGACATGCATTAGTTATTGTGATGACCTATAACCAGCATATAGTGAGGTATGTGTTTATGAAAGGAGAATGACAAGTGTACTATGTACTGCTACTATGAATATACATGGGGAGTAGTATGGAGAAAACTACATAGTACTTATATGTGAACAAGTTTTATTACATTTTTATGAATCTTGACTTACAAAGTAAGTCAAGGCATCATAGTAGGAATGATGGTGATAATGCATAAAGGAATATTATGTTGGTCATGTACAAAGGAAAGTTATGCTGTCTTGGTGATGTGCAAATGGACACAACTATGATGAGTGGTTGTAGAAGTTGTCTCAATGTAATGCTATTCATTGTAGGCTATCTACAATAAGATGTGAAGATACGGATATGAAGACCGTAGGTAAATGATACTTGCCAGTAATGGCTTTAAGCTAGATAATGCATATTTCTCAGAAGATTATATAAATGATATATGTGATGGTCTCAAGAGGGTTAACAGTGATGGTCGAATACTCCTCACAAGCGCTAATAATAAAATAAACGTCATAGTTTTCACCTCACTTGTCATGGTATATTGGTGTCTAATGGTGTGATTGATTATTGTGTCTAGATGGATGAATAGGTTGACTTTCTGTTAAGTGATGTTCAATGGCAATTATGTGATGAATTATAGGAGTAATGAGATAATGGATGATTACATCATACATTATTGCTAATATACTGCATGGTATGTTAAGGATTGTTGAGTTTACTATTCTTATTTATAAAACTACATCAGAACTTCCAAACATTCTATGTAACATGATGGCTGCATAAAATATTTGAATCTTTATATTTCCTCGTGAAGTTAAGGGTGTATGTTACACTATTCCCGTAACTTAAAATTAATGATGTTGAATAAATAAACTCAAACATAGTGAGTTCACATTTGAATCCATGATTTAAAAAATTAATTAAACAAACCATGTTGACCTTCCATCATAATTTGAAATATTTGTCAATATTTATTCAAGTGGAATTTGAAAATCATGGCAATGTAAAATTTGATGGAATAAAATTGTTGATTACATAATTATGACTAATTTATATCCAATACACTACAAGAGACATCCATATGTTACACACATAAGTAACATAATAAATTGATACCCCATAAGCAATGTACATAAGTGATGAGGATGATGACTAATATTCATTAAAATTTAATTTAATATTTATTATAATTTGTTATTAATTACAAAGATAATGATTACCAATATTTACTATAAATAATATTTATTCATACTTTTGAAAACATAAATAATATTAATATGATCGAAGTAAATAGTTTATTTTTATTTTTTCATTTTGTTTACTTAAGAATAGTCCACACCTTTAGTACCTTGTTTCACCATAAAAACTATGAAAATGCATTTTCTTTTAATGATATTTCCCTTTCTCTTTTTTATCATTAAAATAAAATAATTTTAAATTTATTTTATTTATTTTTCCCAATAAATTATACTTTATTTTTCTTCATAGTGAAAAACCTTATCATAATTTACTGAGCAGTGAAAAAAGCCAACTCTAAATGCTAATATACTAATTTCTATATAAATATTAAAATACACTATTTTTTATAATTATTTTATATTATAAACATAAAATATTAAATATTTATTCATATCTTTTATTTTTTTCCTAGGAGTATACGTTCTCACACATCACATCTATGTATTTAATATAATATGTATTTCTTATAATTATTTTATATTATAGTAATAAAATATTAAATATTTATTCATATCTTCTACTTTTGGGGAAGACTGTACGTTCTCACACATCACATCTATGTATTTAATCTATATATTCCATTTATTACTTTTATGATAATTTGTTATGAAAACGACAAATATTTTTTTTTTCATTACCTAAAACACGTACCTTTTTTATTTTTATTTTTTCGATGTTTCGTATGTCCCGAATAATCAACTTTTAGTTTCAGCGGAAGGTTTCGCTTTCTATATGCGCGTAATTAACTTTTAGTTTTAGGTAGAGTGGGCATGTATGTAGTCTCATTTTCAAATTGATTTTTACGTAGCGTTCTTATCGCATACGACTTAGAATTAAGATCGGGAAATTTTAATATCTTAATGGAGATTTGTCTGTCTGAAAGGGCACAAAGAGATAAGAAGTTAACTGTTCCTCATCTAAAACGAGGGCATCAAATCTCGATATGTATTCCTGTTGTCAGGTAGGCCATTTTCAGCCATGTGATTGATTGCACAACAGATGTATATCAATATTCTCCATACTCTCCTTCACGTTTTACTAGAACCCACGGGATGGAATTTGCACAGATCGATTCAACTGACCTACCATTCATGTATATAGCTGTGAAAATAATTGAATTATATCGTTAATCTGATATTTTACCTTGGAAAAATTGTGTATTATGATTAAAACTGATGATATTCTCGATGGGTCACAAAAAGCTTTCGTGTTTTTGATTGATTATGGGTGGAGCTTTTGTATTTTTTATTGATTGCAGGGTGTTATTGCTAAGAGGTTGGAATGTATAGTACGAAGACAATCTCCCAACCGATTATAGCATATTATTATTTTTAATATGTGTAATCTATTGGGGAAATATTGGGGAAATTTTTTTCAATGAGGATGTTTTTTTGTGTTATTTAAAGAGAGATAAACACACCACACAAGAAGAAAAGCCAGGCTCTTTATTTTAATAAGATGAGTAGGATTGATTTATAGTGTCCAAATGATGACAGTGAAGGTGAAACTAGTCAATAAGTGACCATTGAAACTCATCTTGTATATATGACATCATATACTATGCATTCATGTTTAAAAATGAGATGCCATATACTATGCATTCATGTTTAAGAATGATATGCTATTTCTACATTAGAGTACTTCCATGTTTATTCATAGAGAATTCATTTTGGATATTGTCTACATTGTGCATTTTTTTCATAAATGTGCATTTGAAACGATTTTGAGTGTGTGTTGTATTTCATGGCAGGTGTTTTTTGAATTAGAGTTTTTCTTTATTTGAGGTTCAAGTGTTACATGGCTTCTTTGAAATAATATCTATGAAGTGAACACTATGACATGTTGTGTTGTTAGAGATGTTCACATTGGGGTATTAAATACATGTTAGCAAGGAATATTCCTAGTTATTCATGAGGTTGATGATCGCAAGAAAATTGCAACAAGTTTTATCTTTTAGGAAGAACTTCTCCAAGTGAGGTTATATATATATATATATATATATATATATATTAAACGAAATAAGCATGAAATCATATATTACAAAATTGGTACAATATCAACATCTCTTAATTGGGGCACGACAAAATAATGAAAACCCTAAGCACCATCGAAGATCCATAACAAACTAGCACCAACACCAAGAACTCCCCCCTTTGCTAAAACAAGCTTATCTCACACATGCTCTTCACATTAGCATTGTTTTCTTCTTTTGGTTTTGCGAACACTAGTCATTTTTCAACGCATAAAGGCATCGAAAGAAAACTCTAATTACAGCCTCCACATATACTTTTCCATCCTAGGATTTATGTACTTAAATCATTAGCCTTCAACTCTTACATCAACATAAATAACAACACCTCCATGGAACATCATGAAATATATATAAACCAACTTTTCCTCCAGGAAAGGCATCATGCCATTCTCAAGACTCACAAATTTCATGTTACCATCATCTTTCCCTAACCTTGTATCCCATAAGAACAAGGTTTTAAAATCATTCAATTTGTTATATCTAATGTGTATGTATTCTACAAAGTTGGAAAATATAGTAGTGCAACAAGAACCATCATATTAATCATCATGAATCACACCAACTGATATTCTTCTTTAGATTCTAAAGTCATAGCGTAAACCCTAGTATCACATGAGAACCAAATATACACAAAACAAATCTCTCCATGAAACCTACAAGTCATCTCTCTCTCACCTTTTCTCATTATATGGTTTTATTCTGTACCCTAGTGTCATACTACTAGGCTTCCCTCATTAGCCTAACATTTTCCTTCTACAAGGATTCTCTAAGACAAAATACACAACAACTCTATCCTCTCATATATACAATAGGTAAGGGATTCTAACATAATAATGACATAATTCCATACAAGTGAAGCATCCTGCAAGCATGATCTTCCTTGGGATCAACACATATCTTTGAATATGGTTCTCTCTCTAAAAAGTTGGTATTCCAAAGCTTCCTCTTCCATGCTTTACTATCCAAGTGTCCTCATGCAATATTATTCTCCTCTCACTATGTCCAATATGTTCCTAACATTATTTTCATTTGATTACTAGATTTAGAACCACACTTGAGCATATTTAGAAGCCTCAATTGTATTGGGGAACTAAAAACACTATTACCGATGAAATAGGTAACCTGACCTCAAAACAGGAACTCTAGCCGAAAAAGACTCAAAAAACATGAAAAAACACCCCAAAAACAAAAAAAGTGTATTCCAGAACGCACTTGGTTTTTTTTGAAGGTCAAATTTCAACATTCTATAAAATTATGTTAAAAAAAAATTGTTTATTGAAAAAAGGATTGAAAAAACACCCTCAAAACAAAACAAGTTGATGGTGGAATAACAAAAAAAAAAAAATGTGTCATATTTTTGACATTTAAAAAAATAGAAATAACATTTTTTAATTTTAAAAATTCGAACATTAAAAAAAACCTAAAATTTAAGAAAAAAATAAATTTAAAAAATAAAAACATTTTAAAGCTTAAAATTTAAAAATATATAGGAATAAAAAAATAAAAATAAAAACAAAATAAAAACTTTAATTCAAACATTAAAAAAACCTAAAATTTAAGAAAAATAAAAAATAGAAAAGTAAGATTAAAATTTCAAAATATACGAAAAAAAAAAAAGCAAGTTAAAAAAAAGAAAGAATTATAAAAAAATAAAATGTAGAAATTAAATTTAAAAAAGAAAATGTTTATTAAATAATTAAAAAAAAAATTTAAAAATTAAATTTAAAGAAATATATTAAATTTTAATAAAATTTAAACTTTAAATAAAAACTGTGATATTATATATATATATATATAAAATATAAATTGAAAATTAAAATACAATAAAAATATTAAATTTAAAAAAATATATATTAAAAAACAAATAGATTTTAAAAAATAAATTAAATTTAAATTATATATATATATATATATATATATATATATATATATATATATATATATATATATATATATATATTAGATTTTATTAAATTAAAAAAAAAGGGTTAATATTAAAACAACAAATAAAATTTAAAAAAAAATATTAAATTTTAATAAATAAATGAATAAAGAAATAAATTTTGAAATAAAAAATAAATTTTAAATATAAAGAAAAAAAAAACATTATCAAAATAAAAAGTTAAAAAACTTTAAAAATCAATTAAAATTGAAAAATTGAAAAAAATAAATTAAAAAAAATATATTAAATAAAAAATAAAATAAAACACAAATTAATTCGAAAATATTAAGTTTAATTAAAAAAAAAAAAATAATTTTAAATATACAATTTTAATTGAAATAAAAAAATATAAAAATTTTATGTAATTAAAAAATTAATTATATAAAATGAAAATTAAAAAAAAATATTAAATTCAAATAAATTAAAAAAAAAATACAAAATTTACAAAATTTTAGAAAATTAAATGAAAAAACTAAACATAAAATTTAATAATTAAAAAAAATATGAAAAAATTAAAAAAAATTAATTAAATAAAAAAAAATACAAAATTTAATAAAAATTATTAACAAAATTTAAAAAAAAATGAATAAAATTAAAAAAAAACAAAAAATAAAATAAAACAAATTAAATTTCAAATATAAAATTAAATTTTAAAAAAAAAAAAAAATAATTTGAATTTAAAAAAGATTAAAAAAAAAAAATTAAATTAAAAAAAAATATTAAAAATTAAAAAAATTTAAAAAAAAAGAATTTTTTGATCATGGTGGCACCGCCAATTGACCTCTTTCCTAGGTGGCGGCAGAGGCCAACCGCTGGGCAGGAGGCCGATTTCGAGAATCACCCTGAGGCCGATTCCGAGAATCGCCCACCCGTGGCGAGAGGCCGATTCTAGGAATCGTCCTAAGGCCGATTCCGGGAATCGCCCTGAGGCTGATTCTAGGAATCGCCCTCCCGCCACGGATTATATATCAGATTATATTGTGTATAGAAAATGAAAGAAAAATGTTTATGGAAAAGTCAAATGAGTTTAACTTATTAATCAGACACTTAGATTCCATGAAAAATCAACAAAATTAGGATAAAAAATAAACATATTATAATGGTTAATGTGTAGGTTTTATCATTAGTATGTTAGATTCATGGGAGAATTTTTCTATAGATATTATTAGATCATATATGTATAATTATCAAATAAGGAAAAAAAATAACTCTCAACTAGGAATCATTTAGATCTAAATCCATTATTTAAATGAAGTCATCCTAAAAAAAGGAAGAGAAATGGATTTCATGGTAGCTTGAATTTTGAAAATAGATTACGAAGAGGAAATATTAAATGGGGTGATTGAAATGCAGCAAATAAAAACCATATAAATAAGGGCTATACTTTGTATAAAGAAGAAAAAAAATAGAATATTATTGTGGTGTTTATATGTTAACAATGAGGGTTAGGAAAAATATATCTATATATTACTCACTCTTCTTTACTTCACCCATTCTATAATGAAGCATGTATTATAGACTTGGAATTGTATGGATCATAACATATGACTATCTATAGGGAGTTGATTGATTCCTATGAAGAGTTATATGTGGGAGGATATTATTAGGAGATGATATACACTATATGCAAATACATACACTGATAAATGACTCCTTCCAATAATATATATGTCAAAGCAAGAATCAAGTATTTACACATGTAAGTACGCTAAACAATATCCTTGTTTTATTATCTAATGTAAAGGTCCATGTAATTGTATATAGAATATGCACAAGCTTGAGATAATTGAACTCATATTGGCTAAGGGAATCAACATATGTATTCTTTACTAATTAGATGTTATTAATCATCTCGAGGTTTATATCAATGTTACAATAGTAGGTAAATTTATTCAAAAACCTAATATAGAATATAAAATTGTTTATGTATTCATGTTCTCTCATAGGAGAATGTGGCACATGAATTAGAAAAATATATGAAAAATCTACTCATAAGTAGTAGTTAAATATTTGAATTTCAGATTTGATTCCTTTGAGTTTTTTGAATCCTGAATGTGATTGGAATGCACATGAAATTGATGACTCAAAAATTCAAAACGGGGCATCATGAATGCACGGATGAATTCACACATGTTTTTGGACATCCAATCTTAGCAAGTCCCTATCTTCAAACAAGATGTTATCTATGTTTCCAACTTGGCATGGCTAGGAATTCCCTAGGAATGTGCACATGCTATGGACTCCAATAACATTTATGTATTCTATGAATGACCATGCATTCTTAATAAGAAATTTTATTTATGGGCCTGTGGCCCCACCTTTTAACTAAATTGGTGCTCGTGACCATTATGTTATTCATGGAGAAAATATATTACTTCTGTAAAAAACTTTAGTTCCATATTAGCACCATAAGTAATCTTCAAAGTCCAAGTACGAACCCTAAAAATGTTTTTTTTTTTCTTCTAATATTTGGCTTAAATTTGAGAAAAAAAACTACATTAATACCCTAAATACAACCATTGTATTTAACTATGTGAAATTGTATAATATGGATCCTAATTACAACCTAAACCCACCATCTCAGAAATAGAATTTAGAAAAAAACAAATCATATCCAAGAACTAAGACATGAAAATGATGAAATTAATGCATCCTTAGCTACCATGAGGTCAATGATATAGGATATCGAAAACATTAGAGAGTCATTATGAGTCTCTCTTGCAAGGTCATTAAGATAAATATTATCATCTATTTCTAATGCCCAAAAATAGTTAACCAATATTTCTTATTATAGGTCTATAATGTATGAACACTAAAAAATACAAAATTAGACACCGAGACATTACTAAAAATGATGTTTTGTCTTTGTTTTCTGGCCCGAGAGACAAGAATCCAATTCCAACGACCTAAAACACATTTGTATGGATTGTTTCACCTGCAATAATGTCTATACAATTATATGGATAAGTATTTTATGGTATTCATTAAACCTCCCTATAATAATAAGGTCGTAACTTTATACTTCTTCAAGAATTTGTCAGTATATTTTTGTCTAGGACTCCATGTCAGCTGCTTTGACATGGAAGAATTCCAGATGGTGGGTTGTGGGTCTATGAAAGATAGATAAAATGCTAGGTGAAATCAGACACTAGGTCCTTCACCACCTATATAGTATCCAAACTTCCCTACTAAACATCTTCTAGTTATGCATACCATTTTTAAGACCTAGATGGTGCTAGGTTCATTGGCTTGTGCACCAGTACAATATGGAAACTTTGTGACATCATCACACAAGGAGCTACCATCAAATAATATTTCAAGTGTGTAAGACTCTCTAACCCTATAGAAATTATTTAGTAACAAAGGCCAAATGGAAGCTCACTTATGCCCCACATATGTACTAGTTGGAGGCATACTTATTATGGCTTGATGAAGGGTAGTAGGAAACATCGTATTCGGGAGGAGATTATTATACCAACCATATTTACAATATTCATTACATACATATATATATATATATATATATATAGATATATATACATTTTTGTATTTTATTTATATATCAGATTATATTGTGTTTGGAGTTGCTATGCCTTGTATCACTCATCGAAACCATATGGATGCATCAATGATAACTTCACCTATCAATGCTATGCTCGATGTCTCCTATTAATTAGGTGCACCACACATCTACACACGATAAATTTGAAATATTCATCCTTGCAAACATTTTAATATGTTTTTAGTATATAAAATTGAATCTTTTAGCATTTAGTATAATTTTAGTGTTCATATAATGTTCTTAGATATTAAGGTAATTACAAGGGAGGAATGAGGCCCACCTAGGTAGGGAATATATTCCACTTCTTAGGAATCATGTGTCAAATTATGATTTTCTTAATATTTAGTTTTTTATCTTATTTTGGTTTAATAATTTAAATGTTATAAATGTATAGGTAGGTTCCTCCATTTTTTAAGTTCTTTGATCTATCTCATTGACATCATTCACTACCATTTGATGTTCACACACCCATTGTCCACTATTTTCATGACATTTCTCTGATATTTGGAATCAATATTACCTCAACAATGAAACTTCTTCACTAGTACAATCCATCTTTGTTTATCATCAAGTACCTCCACAGCATATTTTTTCCCACATACCCATAGCGGCTACATCCATAAATCATTTCATAGTATCCGAGCATATTTTAGAGCCTAGTGATTCAACTAAAAGTGAATCTCCATCATACAGAGATAAATTCATCATGAGATCACTAAAAAATATTTATTTTTTCATAACGAATTTAATTCTCTTGTAATTTTTCATTTAAATTGTATGCTCCAATAATTATGCCTATTGCACGATCTTATTGCTAAGAGGTTGGCGATGCAAGGTAGGATTACACCCTCCTAACCGATTATAAAATTTTCAGGGAATTTTATGGGATTTAATTATAATTTTTTTATTTTTAATATGTTTAACTTATTGTGGAAGAAAATCTAGTTATAATTTTGTTACATTGTGTAGTCCTAAGAGAGATTAAGCACGCCATAAAAGAAGAAAAGTAACGCTCTTTCTTCAAATGAGATGAGTAATATTGACTTATAGGATCCAAATGTTGACACTGAGCGTGGAATTGGTAGATAAGTTACCATGAGACCCCTTTTTTATATATGAAATCATATACCATGAATTCATGATTGGGCATGAGATGTCATTTGTATAATAGATTCGTTTTCTATATAGGTCACAATATCCCATACTTCCATGTTTAGGCATGAGGTTTCACTTTGGATATTTTCCACATTGTGAATTTGTTCATAAATGTGCATTTTAGAAGATTTTGAGTGTCTGTCTATGCCTGTGTGTGTATTTCGTGCTAATTTTTCTATGAATTTAAGAGTTTCTTTATTTTACATTGAAGCGTTAGATTGCTTTGTTGAAATAACATATATGAAGTGAAGAATATGGAATGTTATGTTGTTGTAGGTGTTAATATTGGTGTTTTAAATACATGTAAGCTAGGAATATTTGTAGTTATTCATGACTTTTATTATCCCAAACAAATTGCAATAATTTTTATCCATTAGGGAGAAGTTCTCGAAGTGCATACCAAATCTGAAAATCACTTTACTACAATAATTCTAGTAATAGAAATAATTTTTTTATCTTAAAGTTATATATATAATTACTTAATAATATTTACGTTTTGTTATATAAAATCATCATGAATGATAAATATTTGAAACTATTTGATCATAAATACAATGCAAAAAGAAAAATCAAGTTTTCAATCACATAATTCTGGAAACCAATGTTCTTTAAAATATCCACACACACACACACACACACACACCCACACACACATATATATTAGAAATCAAACAATTGTGAACAAATATATTAAAAAATTGGTATAATATCTAGCTCTCCAAATTGTAGAAAGAAAAAATCATGAAAATCATATGCACCACCGAATATCCATAACAAACTAGCATCAACAACAATAACTCCTCCCTTTGCTACAATAAGTTTCCTCATAAATTTTGTTCACATGAGCATTTTTTTATCCCTTAGATTTGTTGAACACTAGCCATTTTGAAACAAACAAATCCATGGAAACAAAACTCCAATGATAGTCTCCACATATAGTTGTCCATCCTAGGATTTTTGTACTAAAATCCTTGGCCTTCAACTCTTACACCAACATAAATAAAAAATATCCATGGAACATCATGAAAGATATAATAACTAACATTTTCTTCAAGAAACGCATTACAACATTCCAAATACTCATCAATTTCATCTTACCATGATATTTCCCTATCCATGCATCTCGTAGGAACAAGATCTTAAAATCACTCAAGATGTTATATCTATTGTCTATGTATTCTACGAGGTTAGAAAATATAGTATTACAACAAGATCAATCATAGTAATCATCATCAATCACACCAACTCCATATTCATATCTAGGGTCTAGATTCACAGCATAAACCCTAATATCAAATGAGCAAACAAAATATACATAAAAAATCTCTCCATGAAACCTAGAATTCATCTATATCTCCTCTTTTCTTATTCTAGTGTTTTTTTATGTACCGTAGTGTCATAATACTAGGATTTCCTCATGAGCCTAAAATTTTCTCTATACAAGGCTTCTCTAAGAATTCTCTAATAAAAAAATACGCAAAAGCTCTATCCTATCATATATACAATAGGTGAGGGATGATAGCATAATAATGACATAATTACATACAAGTGAAGCATCCTCCAAGAATGAGCCTCCTTGGGATCAGCTCTTGTCTTTGAAGATGGTGCTCTCTCTAACTAGTTGGTATTCCAAAGATTCCTTTTCCATGGTTTTCTATCCAAGTTTCCTCATCCAATATTATTATCCAATAAATAGGCACAATATGTCCCCCAACATTATTTTAATTTCCTTACTAGATTTAGAACCACAGAAAACATTAAGAAGCCTCCATTGTTTTGGGAAACTAAATTATTTTAAAAGATGCTTATATTTTCACATAACATTACCATTCATGTTAGAAAATTATATTTTCATCAACTAGATATATTTGGCAATAGCTACCAAAGTAAATGTACTAGAAATCCTTGGGGTTTGAGATGGGGACTATGACACTTTTCATCACTCACATTTAATAGTGAATTTCTTATTATTATTCTGAAAATATGATCATTAATGTAACATCATAAATAAATTAATAATAATAACAAAAAATAAACCAGTTTACAGATTTGAAATAAGGATCCTAGGTAGGTTCCTTAAAAATCCTCTCTTGTTGGTGTCGAGTCCTTAACATCGTTTTCGTATGGGTATTTTTTTTTCCCGAGAAATGTGTATAGGTGATACTCTTTAAGGTCTTATGAAAAATACAGAAGAAATATTTTTTTAATTATCCTTTATTGACTAAAACCCTAGTCCCTCGCTTCAAAGATACTCAATTAATTATTTTCTATCCTGTGGGAAATTAGGAGTTTGGGTGTCCATAACAATAATCTAGTGTCAGGATTCCAATTGAATAAAAAATACTTTGATCCAAATCACCATTTTTATTTTATGGCCAATTGTATCTTCCTTGCTAGAAATTTTCACGGACATATTGAGAATTTTTTTATAAATATAAAAAGAAGATAAGCTACAAAAATTAGATACATGAACTTTTGAAATTATGATTGGTATATTCACATGAAAACACACTACCATAATCACTTGAGTAATTGTTTTGTAAAATCTAAAAATTACTTTGTTATTTACGAAATGAAACCCTAGCTCTAAATATCATCAAATATGACCATTTTTGGAATATGTTGTTGGGGGAGAGGGGGGGATGGTACAAGATGTTTCCTGGCTATAAATTTTTCCTAAGAGTCAAATGGAGATGACAAATGGTTTGAATTTCATTGCAAGTTCCAACTTCCTTGCAAGAGAAATTTTAGGACATATTGTGATTTTTTATTAGGGGTGTATAAGTACCAAACCATGCAACAAAAATGGGATTTATGAGAATAAACATTTGTTTTTGTCTATGGCCCATGCAAGCACACTACTAACAATTGTTTAAGCATTCATTTTGTAAAATGAAACAGTTGTGCAAGTTTTATATTTATCTTCACCAAAAAAATCATATACCTAAAGATACTCAAATAAATTAATTTGTAACCTACGTATTCATCGCGTAGGGGGGGTTGTCCCTAGCTATAACCCAAAATTAGGAGTCTAATGGAACCAAAAATTTTCCCTTCCAAGTCATGATCTAAATTTTCTGGAAAGTTGCAACATGCTTCTTAGAGCCATTTAGGGACATATTGTAAATTTTTTCTAAGGGGTATGGAAACCAAACCATGAAGCAAAGAGATGTTTTATAAGCTCAAGAATTTATGTCATTATTCCACTTCAAACTTTTATAAAACTTCTAAACCACTGTAATTTCTTTTTTATAATCAACATTATAGATAGCACCATAGGAGTTTATATTTCCTAACCATACTATGTTCATTAGGCTTCATTTTCCCCTTGAACCGAAACTTAATTTTTGTTTCTTTTCATTATGTTTTTCTAACCCTCTATAGGGTTGGATACCCGATACATTAATACCATACCCATGAAGGTTCTATAATTTTAATATTATCCTTAAGGGTTTAATACTTTTAAACTATCATCATTGTGAAAATGTCATTCTACTTGACTCTCGTTCCTGAGTTCTCAGCAACATTAAGGTTGCATTTGTTGGTATATCTAAAAAAATATCCCTACCATACTATGGACTTCATTTCATCTATCCATATCATATTTCTAGTCACATTTGTACCTAGTTCGTATAGTGCATGTGATATTGAAGCATTGGTGTAATAAGGAAAGGGCACATCGTCCTAACCCACATGAACGCACAGAGACCTCTCAGTATCTTCTACAGGCATGGTCAGATGGATTATTAGCCAAATCTATGGTGGTTGATCATTTCTGTAATCCTAATTCCATATCGTCACTTGTATTCCCTTTTCCTTCCAAATTTTCCATGCATGATATTACCTCGTTAGGGTCTGGATACCTCCATGACCATTATTGCATGCTCCTTGAAATTTTGCAATAACACTTTGCATGGAAGCCGAGATAATACCCAAGAAGTGGAAAGAGATTTACCTTCTTACTACAATGTAGTGGTATTTCCCACTTTATGAACTTGGGTTGGATTATCTTACATATGCATTCTTATTTTATGAGAGGTGTGACTATCTTTCCATTTCACCATTCGATTTCCAGTTTATTTCTTTAATTTTTGGCTACGATGGCCTTAATTTTATTTTATTTTCATGGGTGACTTTCCTGTCCTACAGAGGTTTCATGTTCAAGGTTCTAATGGAACTAGTTGGAGTTCTCAATGCTAATTGTGGCTTCCTCGATGTGAGTTGAGGTCACATCTCTACATGCTACCTTTACTATTCAGGTAATATGACATACTCTCAATGAAGTTTTATTGAACTATTTTACATTTTAATCTCTCTGTTATGAGTTAGAGCTTGGTATACCTTTTTAGAGGTAATTCCCCCCTTCTAATTTGGGTTTAAAATCACCTCTCCGCTCCTAGGGGTTTCAACACCCATATGGGTTTGATTTTCATGTAATGAGAGACTAAGCATATATACACCACAAGTATCAGGTTTGACACTCTTTTCCAACTCGTTATTTGTACAAATTTTCCAATGCTACAAATGATGATTCTCCACTCATTTCATACACAGTTTCAGTTATGGTTTTGTATTAAACTTTATCCCAAATTTGAGTGTTTGGTCTAAGTTTATGTATGTTTAATAATGTTTCATAGGTACCTACTCACTTCCTTACATATGTCGCATGCAACCCCCCCCCCGCGATGGATTATCGTGTTGAAACTAATTTGACCACTCATATCTAGGTCGATTCACATTTCTTGGTTACCATGACATTGTCTCTTTTGTCGGATTCCTATACTGAGTTAATGGCTCCCTACGATCCCGAAAGGAGGATGGGTTTGAGACTTAAGTTATTTTATGTTTCATAGCTAGTATTTTTCAACAACATGTCACTATCTATAATTCATATGGTGATGGTAGGGTTCTAATTGTAATTTCATCATTCTGGGAATAGGGTATATGGTATATCATAGTTCAGACAAATTCATGACCAACGGGTTGCATCCATTTATTATATAAAGTTTTATTTATTATAGTTCCTATCTTTATTTTTGGTGTAAGTATCTATCTAATTTATACTTAATTATTTTGCATGCTCCAAAATTTGGATTATTTACGAAGATAATTCTTGGTTTGTCCTACGAGTATGTTGCATGGTGAATACTATGTTCTATTATTTAGTTATAGAGTAAGGTTTGTAATCAAAAGATTTATTGGTAAAATTATTTAAATATATTAGATGAAAAATATAATTCCTTTCTGTCGACTTGGTATTTGATTATTCCACCCTTAATTCTACAAAAAAATCCTCTCAGTACATTAACTAGTTTCAAGATAGGATTTGGATTTTTGTTCAATTCTGTATAGAATGCTAAGATTGAAGCATATACAATTATTCTTTTATATAGGCTTGGAATTTCGTTAATTTAAATTCATCATTGTTCTGGAAAAAAAATATATGCTACCATATCATAAAAACCCTTACATTCAATGAAATCAATGATTAAGAAAAGTAGCAGACAAACTTTTGTTTTCGGAAGCTTATAGCCTATCTATACGTGTGCTCATATCTCTTTTCTGAAATATAGATTTCATTGGGTATGTTTCCCAATTATGTTATTCACCACGTTGATTAACATAGGTAATTTATTACCATTCCTTTATCTAATTAGACTAATTGTCTCCAATACCAGATTCTTGGTATGGGTATTATTGTCACCTTGTGAATATCTATATCTGACATAGATTTTGAAATTAATTAATCTCAGTAAAGGGTACAGTTCATCTATGTAATTTTCACCCAAATAATAAAATCAATCTATATCACTCCTATTACTACCGAAAATACAAGGTATTCTCTCAAATTGATTAAATTACTTTACCAGAAGATTTTTACTCTAAATTGATTTTTACCTATAATTTATATCCCCAAACAGAGAATATCATTATTATTTTTCGATACAATATTCATCAGAGTATGTATTATCTATTTTGATAAATTCGAATTCAAGTTCCTCCCTTTTCTATTTATAAACGTAAATTTACTATATATGAATGATCACAAAGTCCAATTGAAAAAACAATAACAAATTAATGTGTTGAAAAATTATGAAAATAAAAACTCTTCATAAAAGTTTTATTCTTCATAAATTATTGTATTCATTATTTTAGTTATTTATAAATTATTTTTAGTTTATAACTTTGACTTGAATTGAATGAGAGTTGGCGGAGCGATGGACGCAGTTAGGGGCCGAAAAGCCCGTGGATCAGGGTAGCTCAGACCCAGCAAGGCTCTTTTGCGGTGTTGACTCTGATTTGATTGCATCAGATCTAATCGGCGTGAGAGAGTATTTTTTGCAGGTGCTGCGTGGATCTGGAGGCTGGCTTTGAGCCCCATGGGAGGTTTATCATAGAATCCAAGCTATGGCTCCAGCCCCAAAGCAATCAGCATATGATCTGGCCCGACCAAGGGCTCCCTGCACTCGAACTTTGTTGGTTCGCTCCACACTTGTTCAGGAAGGTGCCGCCACAGGTTTCTCCCATGATTTCCCTATTCCAGGCAAAGAGATTTGGCAGTCGTGGTCTAGACTGGATGTGGAGCACTGCTACGGAGCGCAAAAACCCCTACATCTCAGAGAGTTTGGGGGTTTCGTCTTGATCTGAGATCTCAGTATCTGAACCCACTGCTGAATCGAAAGAAAGGAGAGGTAGAGATGAGGGATCGGCATAAGCAAGAAGCGCTCACCTCTGAACCCCAATCAATCGGTAAGATCCCGGTCCTGCAGAACTCTCCCCCCTTTCAAATTTTTATTAGACCCCATATGGGCAAGTCTCGTGTAGTCTAGGTAACCGATGATACCTCTATTTTACACCTCAAGCATAGAATATGGGGATTGATAGGGTACCCAGTATCGATCCAACATCTGGTCAATGGGCACAGCTCCCTCCAGGATTGCATGCTTTTAAAGGATTACTCCATAAAAGCAAAGATGACTATTACCCTAAACTTGTGTCTGCGAGGGGGTGCTGTGAACCAGAACATGCCAAGATCTGCAGGGAGAGATAAAGGGAAAGCGCCCATCAGTCAGCAGCAATCAAATGGAGGCCCCTCCTACAAAAATATCCTTCAAGGGAAAAAAGCAGCAGGCTCACCTCCAGAACAGGCTGGAAATGTGCCAAGACCCTATATTGTAGAACTACAGGACCAAACCCCAGCACAAAAAATCAACAGTTCAGCAACAGAAGACCATATAAAGACATATGAAGCCCAGGCATTAATATGCCGCTTCAACTATTTCTGGCCCAAACCAATGGATCTATTTCATTGGATTTTCGCACAATGGTCTCTGGAATGTGAAATACATCTCTGTTCCTAGGGGTTTTTTATTGTTAAATTTCAAACCTCGGAGGAAAGAGATATTATAATCAGAGAAGGGCCTTGGTTCTGGGGGTCCACGGGGTTGTTTATAACCCCATGGTTTCCAGATTTTGACCCCAACACCATGACAGTTTCTAGGTTACCAGTATGGGTGAGACTACACAACTTGCCTCTTCATTTTTGGAATATACAGGTTCTCGAGAGCATTGGGAATAGCCTTGGGTGGTATATCAAAACAAACATGGAAAGATTGGAACAAATAATTTTCACCTTTGCCCAGATCTGTGCAGAAGTAGATTTAAGGAAAGGGCTCCGGAGAATATCATGCTGATTTATAAGCAGCAAAACTAGCTGCAATCACTCGATTATGAGAGCACTGCGTTCAGATGCAGGATTTGCAGGATGACAGGACCTCTACAGAATACATGTCTAGAAGCCAAGAAAGCAAACAGTAAAAAGAAATCAAATAGGAAGTAGAGGAAAGGCTGGCAGTTTCCCCCTCATGACTCAGAGGATGATGAGTCAGAAGAAGAAGAGGAATCAGTTCCTCCAGAAAGTAAGCAGCCCACACAGCAACCAGAGGTACAAACAGAGGACAAGACCGCACTCATGGATCCACTCCATCAGTCGAAACAATCAGACAGGAACGTCAAGGACATGAGCAGCGGAGGGATTAAAAGACATGATACTTCAGAAACTTCAGATTCGGACAAGGATACAGGAACTCATATTGCAGAAAACCAGATTGTCCTTTCCACTTGCGTTCCTTCCCAGGGCGAAAGGCGCAAGGTTGAGAAGAAGAAAGGCAAAAAAACCTGATTTGTGGGACGCCTTTCCCACGATCTAGTAGCTTCTAGTTTTTCTGTCTCTCGCTCTCTTCCCTTTTCTCTCTCTCTCTTTTTCATTCTTTCAGAATGCAAGGTAGCCTTGCTACGACGCATTGTGTGCCAAAGCACATGAGCCCAATGGGAAATTTCTGAAAATGCTTAAATGCATATGCTATGCGTAACTTTTGATTTATATAAATAAAAAGTTACCGATTTTTTCTGAGGGAAAAAAAAACGTTGAGTTGAATTCGTTAATTATTATTTTAATATGTAGTAGGTCTTTTTATTATTCACTTTTATAATTTGGTCTTTTTATTTTATTTATTGGTTTATGTTTGTTAATTTATTTAGTTATTAACTTTAAAATATAAATACTGTTGATTTATTTCTATTTTTATTTTATTTATTTATTTATGAATTATATATTTTTACTTTATGACTTTGACTTGAATTCATTAATTTTTATTTTAGTTAGTAGGTATTTTTATTCTTTATTTTATTTTATTTTAATTTAATTTATTTTGTTTTTTTTCTAATTTTAATTATTGTTTTTATTTTATTATTATTATTATTATTCTATTTATTTATAATTTATTTCTTTGACTTGAATATTTGTTCACTTAATCACTTATTTATATTGTTTATGTGGGAGAGTTAAGTTAGTTCTTTTGGTTAATCTTATACGAATGGGTAATTAGGTCTTTTTTATATTTTTATTTTTAGTTTTATTTTTTTACTGTTTTAATTTTAAGGATGTGTGACTTATATTTTTGGATTATTTTATAATTTGTACTTAATTTTTTACCGTTTTTTTGACTCCTTGGGGTCTTGACCGTTTCTTCTCTCTTCATGATATAAATGTGTATGTCAGATCAGCCATTCCTCATTATCCTGATGATGAACTACAGTTGGTAGTTTGAAATGCGTTGGTTCCAAAAATTCCTTATGTGATTTCCCAGAAGATTCATAATTAAAATAAAAAATCTAGTGAAAACATTACACATAAATCCAAGTAATCGTATATTTCTAGGAAACAACATAAAATGAAGATGTCGATTTCCTAACCAGAATCCTAGTCATAAAATTGTACTTAATGAGCACACTTGTCACCCATCCATGAATTGCACCTCCAGCTCCACCCAAGCTCACAATACTTGCTTGAAAGATCAAAAGCTATTGTTGAAAATTTCTTAGGTATTTTCATACCTTTCTCTCATCTTGGATGTTTCTTTTAGAGGCGTATCACTCTTGTGGTTTTCCATGCCCACTTTCCTAGGATATTCCTCAAAATATCGCTTTAATATCCCATTATGTTTTATGCTTATTCCCACTTAGTATATTTCCCCAACTAAGAAAATTAATGAATAATTCTCTCCCATCCATTAAGTTTATCCAAAAAATTATCTTGAAATATATTTCATGGAATAATTATTTTAGGCAAGAATCTTGTCTTCAAATGTCTCATTCATTAGTACCTCAATTTCATATTTTTATTAAAAACAAATACTCATTTACATAAAATTTTCCGTGTATCTAACTTTTTCTTTGTCATTCCTTCCAAAATAATTTAGTCTTTAATATGAAAAAATACAGAATAATTATAATTACAGAAAAATTATAATGACAGATGGGTATTACATCCTCCCTCCCTTTTATTCACACCATCCTTGGTGTTTATGTTTCAATTTCATCCTTGTGAAATATTGTTAGATAAATTATTTTCATTTCATCTTCTCATTCGCATGTAGCCTCTTCGGGTGTAAAATGATTCCATTGCACTTTAACCTAAACAACAACTCAATTTTAGAGGTAGATCTCTTTATCATGGAGGATACAAAGAGGTTTGGCCATAAAGTATCCTTCGGGTTTTAGGTGTAGCAATTTCCAGTCAATAATGTGAGATTCATAATGTAGATATTTCTTAAGTAAAGTCACATGAAAGCCATTATGAATTTTAATGTGACACATAGTGCTAATCAATATGCTAGTTGTCCGAATCTATCCAAAATCTCGAGTGGTCCACAAAACCATGGCGTCATTTTTGGAAAAGTTCCCATTCTTAATGTACCTTTCCTAGGTTTTACTCTCAAATACACATGATCCATGATTTTGAACTCCCTGTGTCTCCTCTTTTTATCTGCATAAGGTTTTTTCTATTTTGTGTTGTTTTAATATTCCATTGAATTATTCGTACTGTCTGTTGCATTTCTTGCAATGCATCTGGTCTACGAAACAATATATCTTCCAATTGACTCCAACTGAGTCATGTATGAAATTTTTTTACATATAAGGCTTCAAAATGGGTCATTTTATATATGTTTGATAGTTTTTTTTGTAAGTAGACTCGACTAAATTTGGAAAGTCTTCACATTTTGTAGGTATGTCCATGATATAAATTTGGAGAATGTCTTCAAAAATCTTGTTGGTTCTCTTAGTTTGTGCATTTGTTGGAGGATGGTAAGCGAGACTGAAATTTAATTTAGTTCCCATGCCCCCATGTAATTCCTTCCAAAATTTTGAGTTAAATTTGGCATATTTGTCTGATACTATCATCTGGAGAATACCATGTAGCCGAAAAGTCTCTTTCATGAAAATGTGAGCAATTTGTGTCGTACCAAAATTAGAATGTACTAGTATGAAGTGGGTTATCTTGCTTACGATTTCCACCACCACCATGACTGAATCATGTTTTATTTCTGTCTTTGACAACCCTGTGACAAATTCTAAATGTAACAACCTTGTAACAACTTCCATTCATTTTTTTTATACTATACTTCACATAAATCAGTACTGGTCCTTTGAACATTATCTTTGCTACAAATAAATCTAATTGATATTTCTCCTTAATTGCATTTCATAAGTCCACCTTCATCTTATGAAATATTATAATATTCTTTTGTCACCTTATTGAATCCTTATTTTATTCCTCTTTATGCTATCACATTTATAATCGCATCCATTCTTATCCATTAATAGATATATACCATATGATTATCCCTTACCTCTAACACCTTATACTTCTAACTTGAATTATCTTTTATTATCTAATTAATTTAACTCACCATTACTATGCTCCTTACTTAATATGTGATATACCATTACCCGTAGCATATTCATAACGTAGGGCTATTACATCCATCCTATCACCAACTTTGGAGGCATGCAATAAGGCTATCAACGTACAAATGGTTATGATATTAATTATTGTTCTATTTTAATATTCCCAACCTATTGATTTGGCCCTCTGATAGACCTCCATGTGGCCCATTCACGTGGGCTTCACATGGTCTTCTAGTACCTTTGAGACGCCACTTTTATGTGGCAGATATACTATTGAGATTAATGATTGAGATCTCTTGGAAGAGACTCTAAGGGTTTCGACTACCCTTCCTGGTATCTCATTTGTCATTTCTTCAATTGTTCTGCGGCCACTTTAGTCTCTAGAGGTCTCATCCATGATAGGCATGTATTTTCGTTTTTTCCACCATGACAGTGGTCAATGCAACTGCCATTGTCGAGACCAGAGATCTGTCATTACACTACACCATAGGGTTATTTGGTTAAGCTACTGTGCATACATTAGTTAGTTTCCCATGATAATAATTTAGGAATTAGTGTTCGCGGATCCTCAGGTTCGATTTTTCCTTTTAGTTTTTTTCCTTTTATTTTCCTTTGAATTCTTAACAGTTTCAAAGGGTTGAACTAATCATGGTTTGTTTTCTGCAGTAGGAATAGCACTAAAATCTTCCATCGATAGGTTATTAATCATGTATAAGGTAATTTATGTTTATATATGTCTATGGTTCCTCATTTACAACATTATATTTTTCCAGGGTTAATACATTATCGATTTTATGTGTGCAGATGAAATTTCGTATCCTCTGCATGCAGCTAAAAAGGTTCTCAACATTTTGGCATGGCAATGGCTTCCCTCCCCCATTGCACCACTTCAACCAGACTTTAATTTAGAGGTTGTTAATATCTATCCATTCTCTGAACCACAAAGGCCTTTGGGGCCACATTCGAATATATTTTTCTCTGCATAAATTCGAAATGCATTAATTTAAGTATTAATCCTTTATTTTAATTCTAAAACTCCATTTTTTCTATGTTATTGGCCTATGAGTCAGTTCGCCATTTTCGAAACTTTGTTCTCAGTTTCTTATAACCTGAATTTAGTTGGATATTATTTTGAAATTCATACCTTTGTTATTTTAAATGGATTTTTTGGTAACCTGCCCCCAATGCAGGGTATCTCTATTCGATGAAATTATATCTATACACTTTATGTGTGAATTTTTCCATGGAACTACTCATGCAGCAGCATTTGTAGTTTTTATTTTTATTTCTATGTAGGAGAATACTCTATTAGTCATATTACTCTTCATTTATTTAATTCATAATGGAGTTTTTAAGTCATTCGCATAATGGATTAACCACTGTGACTTTATGTCTTGCCTACTTTAATTTCTGTGTGAATTTAAGCTATAATTTCATAACATTGTTCACATATTTGTATTTAATTTCACATCCCTTTTTTGCTATTCCATTTTATTTCATAATTTATCCCATAGTGTGATATTCTGATTTAGAATTATGGGTCTTCATTTTTATATCTGAGTTCCTTCTTTTTCTATATCTTACTTAGCTTACTCGAGACTGGAATTTTGCTGGTCTTTTGATTTATGAATCGGGTATAGAAGTGGTTCTGCCCTCATCTTCATTGTTCATAACATTTCCTTCCAATTACATAATTTATAGCGTGATATGTTTATGGTTTTCATACGTTGTTTTGAGACTGTGTGATTACTTATGAATTTTACCTCTTAATCCTCATGCTACATACAAGACTTCTTTAGTTGATACAACGTCTCTATTTATATTTTATCTTAATAATTCCTTTCTTGGAAGTTTAGAGTTTTGTGAATTATTTTTTCTATCTTCCATCCTTTTTCCTACATAGTACTCACGTCTATGAGGCAAAGATAGGTAAAATTTCCATATTTTGGTATACATGCATTACGAAATTCTAGGTGTGATAGTGAGTACTTAATCCTATTTGTTCTTAGCTTGACATGTTCAGAATGTTTAAATATTATTAAGGTTTTTAAATTCGTAATTTATTATTTTATCTCAATTAGTATATGTTTAATGCAAATACATACATTATATGCATTCATGTTTTTCTTGTTTGTAAGGATTCTTAACATAATTGGTTTTTCATTATTTCTTCTTCAATAGATTCAATTGAATTTTGATTTCTCTCCATATTGTTGTTATGAAATATGATTGTGAAATATATTCTGAACTTCTTACACTCATATTGTAATGCTTCATAATTTTTCATCAGTCACAAGGGTTTCTAAGCATAGTAGACATGTAGATATTTTCCATGGCTTATTTCTCATTTAGTAACTGGTGAAGTATGCATAATATATCCTAAATTTCATACCTAGTCTCTTCATGAAGCCTACACTTATCGTGAGGTTTTCATCATACCTTCTACATTTTCAATTCTTTTCTTATTTCTGCAATTCATAATTAGCAAGGTATTCATTCCAGAATTTTTTAATTGTTTCTTCCATTTAACTTTTTAAGTCTAAAATGGGTAACCTCTTACCCACATTCCTTCCTTCTTACTAACCCTGCAGTCGCATGTATCAGTATGCATCTCCTTTAGGTTAGTTCACTCCTAATTTGTTTCTAATTCATAATTCTTAATCATTATTCCATTGCGGTTAATGTTCAACTTACTTAAAAATATGTTCCTGTATACGTAGGTGAAGGATAGAGTTATCAAGGATTAGCTTCAGATATTACACTTTTCATTTCTTATGTATATATTGTTATTCGTATATAGGAAATAAAATCTTATTTGAGTTTACATTCTAATTTTAAGCGGTTCTTCCTCAGGTTTGTCATCACCTTAACTAATTTAATAGTTCATTGGTCTCCTTCCCAACTAGAACTAACAAATAATCCCTCCTTTCATAGGTCGGTTGTGGCACTGTTCAGAGTTTTAGGACATGTAACTAAATTCCGCAGCTTTGTAAAATTTATTTTAAGACCATACTGCTCTAAACATGATTACTTCTAGTTTCAATGTATAAATTCCAAAATGGTTGGAGTAATGAAATATTTATTTCACCGACTCTTTAAAGAGTATTGATAAGTACATTTTATGTATATGAATTTTGAAAACTATTTATCTTTATGTTTCATATACTATGAAGGTTTATCAAGATATTTATAGATACATTTAATTCGCATACATATTATTCGATTTGAATTATCCATTTATTTAATATATGGGTTTTGTTTGTATGAGTATAGTTATTGTTTGTTTATATTACTTGTTGTAGTTTATATCATCTTCTTTTAAATTGTTGTGATATGATGTCTAGGATTATTACAGTGGTTTAAACCAGTATGTATAATCTTGTATTACTTTCGACAATGCTTATATTAATACTAGTAAATACTTTACAAGTAGTTTTTGCTATTAAAATTATTAATAAACATCAGATTTTGACCACTTATTGGGTTTAGAGATTTTGATTGTTTATCTAATAAAAGTTCCTGAACACGTGTAATAGGAATAGAGACTTAACTGTATTTAATTACAGTTGATGATCTGTTAAATACAATTAGAAAAATGGACACTATACAATACATAAACAAATATTTACTTAGCTATATAAAACAAATTCTAATAGTCCCTTTATTATAATAATTAGATAGTATCCATTCTTATTATCAGTAACGTATTTATAATTTCACATTCATTATGAATCCTTAGTTTAACTAATTTTAAAATTCATGATATCCATATAGTAGAAAATCATAGGAATAACATACAACTTGTGTAAAGACTATTTTCCTCCCAACCAGAATTTTATTCCATAGCTCTCCCCCGAGAAGAGACCTATTTTTCCTTAGTGTAGACAATATTTTGTCATAGTAGTGGTGGCTTCTTTAAGCCTTATTTCGCTCAGTCAGTTTCCACAATGACGTCCCATTATTATGGGATGTAGTTTCTCGTAGCCTAGGCTTTTATTTGGTTTTTTTCCAAAAAATATTCTCTTAAAACTAACTTTTCCTCAACCCTATTTTATTCCTACCACTTCTCAGTAAATTTCCACTTTATTGAGGATTTTATTAGACATTTTTCTCCCATCTAATAAAATTTATTTATCTAATTTTTCTTGAAGGATTTCTAGAGAGTTTTTGGAAAGTCTTGGCATTCTAGTCCATCGTCATGGATACGAATTCCTGGTCTCCATTACTCTGTCTTTACATATTTATATTAATTCCAAAATTCTTTACTAATTTAAAAAATAACATGTCCGTACATAATTATTCCCTAGGTCCACCTAAACCTTAGGCTTATTCACTAACTATAAAATTGTAGGTAGGGGTATTACACTACATAAATTATTTCCTACTTCCATTCCAAGATAGGTAGTGAATTCAGCAACCTAGTAGGGTGTTGATGCTCCACCTTTATGTGCTAACATTCTAAAAAATTTGATAAAAATTTAGCCACTTCTTTCTTCATTCTTGGCCAAATATATATATACATATATATATATATATATATATATATATATATATATATATATATATATATATATATATATATAAAGTTGTGACCATATTTGGGTATCTTGGATGTTCGGCATAAGGTTCCTTGGGATATTCATCAAGTATCAATATTTTTAAGGCATTTACAGTATGAATATACATTCATTTTTGTAAGGTAGAAAATTTTCAAAATTCTCCGTATAACGAGGGATATTAGTTTGCTATGATTTTTGCTGAATTTCCAAATATTTTGGAAAATTGGTGATGGAATTATTAATTTTCTCTATAAAATTTGTATGAGCTTTGAAAAATGCCAACTCCATTAGATTATAAGCATGTCTACTCAAAGAATATTATATCTTTCTTTCATTCTCTTTTATTTGTTTTATGTCAAAATCAAACTCACTAAGAAATACCATCCACCTAGCTTGTATAGCATTTAGATATCGTTGAATAAAAAAATAAATTTTCCTTATATGATCAGTTACCAATTTTAAGTTCTTTCCTAAAAAATAATTTCTCCATATTTTTAGAGCATCAATGACCAAAACTAACTCTAGATAATATACAACATTATTTGTTTCATGGGTTTTCAACTCACTTGACTCAAGCTATTACAGAATTGTTTTGTAATAAAACTCCCACTAACCCTTCCATGCAAGAATCTGTGAAAAGTATACAAACTTTATTTGGATCTTCAAGTTTTAGAATGGGAGTTGTTGTGAGTAAATGTCTTAACTTATAGAAACTCTTCTCACATTTTTTAGTCCATTCAAATTTTACTCTTTGTCTACAATGAAGTGATAGGATATGTGATTCTGGAAAACCCTCTATGACCCTTCTATAATATCCTGCAAGTCACTATTTTGGTTATATAGTTTATAATAGCCCCCTCACATTCTAGGTAGTCCATACCTTCTATTATATCATGGGATTTTAAGGGAAGTAAATTCAAATTCAATGTTGTGGAATAGAAATTTAAATTAAGAGGACATTCCCTTACTTGATTGGTGGCCGTTCTCTTGGTACATGTTTCTAATTGTACCATCCATGCAGTTTTATATTTTTCAGCTTTAATTTCACATTTTCCTACCAATTGTGGGCCAATGTAACTTAAACTAGCCCCTGGATCAATTAAAATAGAAACGGTTCGATTTGTGATTGTAACTTCTACCTCAATCATTTTGAATTGATGTTCGACTTGTCAATCCTCCAAGACATCGATTATTCTGGGAATATTTCTAGCAATGTCATTCATAGTAGGGACCTCATGAACAACTTAGATATTATGAACAAATTAGGGATTATGTGGAAAATCCTTCATCAGATGAGGTTGACCACATCCCCAACACTTCAGTGGCTCTCTCTCCTTACTCCCACCAATTTTTTTTCCATCCAACTTCATGGGTTTTGATCCAACTTGAGAGTGTTTCAGCTGAGTTGTATTCCTCTTGCTAAACATTTTCCATTGATGGTCCTTCCCAATTTTTTTCATGTAACTAGGTTTATGTAATTTTCCTCCTATTACATGTTTAGGTTTGTCCATATTTTACCAAAAAATAGTGTTTTCACTCTTATTTCTAAATTTCTGGTAACAAAGCTAGACCTTCCTTATAGCTTCATCCATCATCTTTAGATTGTCAAACTCAATCTACTCCTAGTACATTGTAGGAAAAAAATTCACAAATTGTTGCACCTTGGATTTTTCCCCTTTAATATAAGTGATTGGTGATTTTTTCCACAAATAAATCCATCGTATGATGCCCCAACCTTAATTCATGGAACTCTTTGGCACGATAATTATAGTAATGATCACGTAAGTATTTATCTTTGAAATACTTCTAGAATTCCTTCAAAATTATTTTTTTTTCCTCCATTAAGTGTACAATTTTGGCTTTGTCCCACAAGAGAGAAGATTTATCTTCCGGCTAGTAAATGGAAAATCTGGCCTTGAATTTTCTCTCATATACATAGACTTTAAAATATTTACTCATATTTAGCAATCTTGCCTCTGTGTCCTCCTCCTTCTCTCCATCAGGAGTAGGGGGATTAATATTACTAACATCCCCTTGAAATTTTGTTTGTTTCTTTTTCTTCAAACCACTACGAAATGTTCTATTAGAATCCCCCCAACTCTCATATCTATCAGATTTTGTGCTTCGTTTGGTTCCTTTCACTATCTAAGCTTCCATTATTTTATTACTAAATTTTGTAAACATCACCCTAATCATTCTTTCATATTCCTCGATGGCCTTTAGCAATCACTCATTGTTGCTCCTCAAATATGCCAATTGATGCTACAAATTTCTGATCACGTCGATGAACTCAATATTTGTTGTGTTAGCCCCCTCTCCCAATTGATATTATAGATATGCACCTTTTGTAATAGTTGAAGCCTCCTAAGCCATTTTTTTTGCTGTAATCAAGTCGCCCATGTACCTTCAAATGACATGATTAAAGTTCAGTCTGACATATACGATTTGTTTTCTTAAGTTACACATTGCTATTTATTTGTTTTGTAGTTGTCCTAGGACCAGTGGTGATATTGGACTCTGATACCATTTTCCATTATTCCACTTCCAAAAGTTATAAAGATTCTAATACTACTATCTAATTTTTTTTTATAATCAACGTTACACATAACACCCTAGGATTTTATATTTCCTAAGCATACTATGTTCATCAGGTCTCATTTTCCCCTTGAACCGAAATTTTATTTTTTCTTTGTTATCATTATTTTATATTAACCTTAACTAAGGTTGGTTACCTCATATTTTAATAACATACTCATGAAGGTTGTATAATTTTCATATTATCCATAAGGATTGAAAACTTTTAAACTATCATCATTTTGAAAATTTTGTTCTCATCGGGGCACTTTTGTTCCTGAATTCTCAACAAAAATAAGGTTGCATTTGTTGGCATGTGTAAATAAATATGCCTACCTTACCCTAGGCTTCATGCCCTTTTTCCATATCATATATCTTGTCACCTTTGTAATTAGATCGCATATCGCATGTGATATTCAAGCAGTGCCACAATCAGGCAAGGGAACATTATCCTGGCCCACGTGAAATCATAGGGACCTATTATTCCCTTCTGCATGAATTGTTAGATGCATGATTAGTGAAATCAATGGTGGTTGATCATTCTTGTAACTCTAATTCCATACCATCACTAATATTATGTTTTCCTATTGAATTTTTCGTGCATCATCCTACTTGGTCAGGGTCTTGACACCTCCATGAGCATTATGGCATTCTCCTGGGCATTTGACAATGAGACTTTGCATGGAAGGTAGGGTAATGCCTAAGCAGTGGAAAGAGCTTCGCTTTCTTACAAATTAATTAAATTACTTTACCAGAAGAGTTTCACTATAAATTTCATTTTACCTATAATCTCTATCCCCTACCACATAGTATCATTATTATTTCTCGATACAATAGTCATCACAATATGTATTATATATTTTGATAAATACCACTTTAACGTCATCCCTTTTCTATTTATAAACATTAATTTACTAACTATGAAAAATCACAGAGTTCAATGTCAAAATTCAATAACACAATTAATCTATGTTGAATAATTATGAAAATCATAGTTGTAGTGAAAACATTAGACATACATCTAAGTAATCATATAGTTGTAGGAAACAACATAAAATTAAGATACCAATTTCCAACCTGAACCACAGTCGTACCACAGTCATAAAATAATACTAATGAGCACACTTTCCATCCAACCATGAACTGCACCTTGAGTTCACCATGAGGTCGGAATTCTTTCGTGAAATATCAACAAACTGTGTTGAAACTTTCTTAAGTATTTTCATACCTTTCTTGCATGTTGGATGTTTCATTTAACGATATCTCGCTTTTGTGGTTTTTCCACACCCACTTGCTTAGGTTTTCTTTAAAAGATCGCTTTTATCTCCCGTGATGTTTGTTCCTTATTCCTACTTAGCATCTTTCCCCAACTAAGAAACATAATGAATCTTTCTCTCCCATCCATTACGTTTATCCAGAACTTTATCTAGATTTTTTTTTCACGGAATAATTGTTTTAGAACGAAATCTCCTCTTCAAGTATTTCATTCATTAGTACCTCAATTTCATATTTTTATTAAAAACACATACTTATTTAGATAAATTTTTCGAGGTACCTAATGAATTTTTTGTCATCCTTCCAGCATACTTCAATCTTTAATAAAACAATTATCGAATAATTATAATTACAGAACAATTATAATGACAGAGGGGTATTACAATTTCCATTTGGCTAAGGCCAATGTAGGAATACTTCAATGATTATCTGAGCAACAATTTTCCAAAATTGAACTGCTTGTGAAAATTTGGAATTAATCTCTATTTAGAAAACCCTTAGCTCTGAAGATCCTCATATAAATTATCCTTTTAGCGATGGAGTCATAGGTGGATAGTGTACATAGTTGTAATTTAGTGCTCAAGTAAACTGTCATTTTAACCATAAGAGTCCTAGTTCAAATTTTCTTGCTAGTTGCAATTTGGCTGCAAGTGCCATTTACGGACATATTGTGGCTTTTGTGCATAAGACTGGAAAAATATTTATGCAATTTTGAGATCCTAGTTTTGTGCAATTTGAAACCCTCTATTCCTGGAATTTAAAAACCTTACTCATGTTGAATGTTGAAACTCCAACATAGTGAGTTCACATTTGAATCCATGATTAAAAAAATTAATTAAACAAACCATGTTGACCTTCCATCATAATTTGAAATATTTTTCAATATTTATTCAAGTGGAATTTGAAAATCATGGCAATGTAAAATTTGATGGAATAAAATTGTTGATTACATAATTGTGACTAATTTATACCCAATACACTACAAGAGACATCCATATGTTACACACATAAGTAACATAATAAATTGATACCACATAAGCAATGTACATAAGTAATGAGGATGATGACTAATATTCTTTAAAATTTAATTTAATATTTATTATAATTTGTTATTAATTACAAAGATAATGATTACCAATATTTACTATAAATAATATTTATTCATACTTTTGAAAACATAAATAATATTAATCTGATCGAAGTAAATAGTTTATTTTTATTTTTCATTTTGTTTACTTAGGAATAGTCCACACCTTTAGTACCTTGTTTCACCATAAAAATTATGAAAATGTATTTTCTTTTAATGATATTTCCCTTTCTCTTTTTTATCATTAAAATAAAATAATTTTAAATTTATTTTATTTATTTTTTTCCAATAAATTATACTTTATTTTTCTTCATAGCCAAAAACCTTATCATAATTTACTGAGCAGTGAAAAAAGCCAACTCTAAATGCTAATATACTAATTTCTATATAAAATATTAAAATACACACTATTTTTTATAATTATTTTATATTATAAACATAAAATATTAAATATTTATTCATATCTTTTATTTTTTCCGTAAGAGTATACGTTCTCAAACATCACATCTATGTATTTCATATAATATGTATTTGTTATAATTATTTTATATTATAGTAATAAAATATTAAATATTTATTCATATCTTCTATTTTTGGGGAAGACTGTAGGTTCTCACACATCACATCTATGTATTTAATATATTTATATCTATATATTCCATTTATTACTTTTATGATAATTTGCTATAAAAACGACAAATATTTTTTTTCATTACCTAAAACACGTACATTTTTTTTTTTTTCGAAGTTTCGTATGTCCCGAATAATCAACTTTTAGTTTCAGCGGAAGGTTTCGCTTTCTATATGCGCGTAATTAACTTTTAGTTTTAGGTAGAGTGGGCCTTTATGTAGTCTCATTTTCAAATTGATTTTTATGTAGTACGACTTAGAATTAAGATTGGGAAATTTTAATGTCTTAATGGAGATCTGTCTGTCTGAAAAGGCACAAAGAGATAAGAAGTTAACTGTTCCTCTTCTAAAACGAGGGCATGAAATCTCGATATGTATTCCTGTTGTCAGCCATGTGATTGATTGCACAAAGATGTATATCAATATTCTCCATACTCTCCTTCACGTTTTAGTAGAAACCACGGGATGGAATTTGTACAGATCGATTCAACTGACCTACCATTCATGTATATAGCTGTGAAAATAATTGAATTATATCGTTAATCTGATATTTTACCTTGGAAAAATTGTGTATTATGATTAAAACTGATGATATTCTCGATGGGTCACAAAAAGCTTTCGTGTTTTTCATTGATTATGGGTGGGTCTTTTGTATTTTTTATTGATTGCAGGGTGTTATTGCTAAGAGGTTGGAATGTATAGTACGAAGACACCCTCCCAACCGATTATAGCATATTCAGTGAGTTCTATGGGATTTAATTATAAATTATTATTTTTAATATGTGTAATCTATTGGGGAAATATTTGGGAAATTTTTTTTTAATGAGGATGTTTTTATTTTAATAAGATGAGTAAGATTGACTTATAGTGTCCAAATGATGACAGTGAAGGTGAAACTAGTCAATAAGTGACCATTGAGACTCATTTTGTATATATGACATTATATACTATGCATTTATGTTTAAAAATGAGATGTCATATACTATGCATTTATGTTTAAGAATGATATGCCATTTCTACATTAGAGTCATTCTTTATATAGATCAAAATATCCCATACTTCCATGTTTGTTCATAGAGAATTCATTTTGGATATTGTCTACATTGTGCATTTTTTTCATAAATGTGCATTTGAAACGATTTTGAGTGTGTTGTATTTCATGGCAGGGGTTTTTTGAATTAGAGTTTTTCTTTATTTGAGGTTCAGGTTCAAGTGTTAGATGGCTTCCTTGAAATAATATCTATGAAGTGAACACTATGACATGTTGTGTTGTTACAGATGTTCACATTGGGGTATTAAATACATGTTAGCAAGGAATATTCCTAGTTATACATGAGGTTGATGATCGCAAGAAAATTGCAACAAGTTTTATCTTTTAGGAAGAACTTCTCCAAGTGTATGGCAATTCTGAAAATCACTTTATTACAATAAGTTTTGTAATAGAAATACATTTTTATGTTCAAGTTCTATATATAATTACTTATTAATATTGATGTTATTTTATATCAAATAATTAAGAATGATAAATATTTGAAATTACTTGAACATATAGCAAATGCAAGAAGAAAAAACAATTTTTCAACCACACAATTTTAGATAGTGAGGTTATATATATATATATATATATATATATATATATATATATATATATATATATATATTAAACGAAATAAGCATGAAAACATATATTACAAAATTGGTACAATATCAACATCTCTTAATTGGGGCACGACAAAATAATGAAAACGCTAAGCACCATCGAAGATTCATAACAAACTAGCACCAACACCAAGAACTCCTCCCTTTTCTAAAACAAGCTTATCTCACACATGCTCTTCACATTAGCATTGTTTTCTTCTTTTGGTTTTGTGAACACTAGTCATTTTCCAATGCGTAAAGGCATCGAAAGAAAACTCTAATTACAGCCTCCATATATACTTTTCCATCCTAGGATTTATGTACTTAAATCATTAGCCTTCAACTCTTACATCAACATAAATAACAAAACCTCCATGGAACATCATGAAATATATATAAACCAACTTTTCCTCGAGGAAAGGCATCATGCCATTCTCAAGACTCACAAATTTCAGGTTACCATGATCTTTCCCTAACCTTGTATCCCATAAGAACAAGGTTTTAAAACCATTCAATTTCTTATATCTAATGTGTATGTATTCTACAAAGTTAGAAGATATAGTAGTGCAAGAAGATCCATCATATTAATCATCATGAATCACACCAACTCATATTCTTCTTTAGATTCTAGAGTCATAGCGTAAACCCTAGTATCACATGAGAACCAAATATACACAAAACAAATCTCTCCATGAAACCTACAAGTCATCTCTCTCTCACCTTTTCTCATTATATGGTTTTATTGTGTACCCTAGTGTCATACTACTAGGCTTCCCTCATTAGCCTAACATTTTCCTTGTACAAGGCTTCTCTAAGAATTCTCTAAGACAAAATACACAATAACTCTATCCTCTGATATATACATTAGGTAAGGGATTCTAACATAATAATGACATAATTCCATACAAGTGAAGCATCCTCCAAGCATGATCCTCCTTGGGATCAACACATATCTTTGAATATGGTTCTCTCTCTAAAAAGTTGGTATTCCAAAAGTTCCTCTTCCATGGTTTACTATCCAAGTGTCCTCATGCAATATTATTCTCCTCTCACTATGTGCAATATGTTCCTAACATTATTTTCATTTGATTACTAGATTTAGAACCACACTTGAGCATATTTAGAAGCCTCAATTGTATTGGGGAACTAAATTATTTTACAAGATACTTATATTTTCACACTGCATTTCCATTCACATTAGAAAAATATATTGTCAAAAATAGCTATATTTGGTAGTAGATACCCAAGTATGTGTACTAGAAATACTTGGGGTTGGAGATGAGGAGTATGATGCTTTTCATCAATCCCGTGTAATAGTGGATTCCTTATTATTGTTTCTAAAGATCATTAATGTACCATCTTAAATAATTTAATAATAATTTACAAATAACTACACCATTTTATGCATTTGAAATAAGGATCTTAGGTAGGCTCCTTAGGAACCCTCTCCTATTGGTTGCTAGTCTTTAACACAATTTTTTTGTGGGTATTTTTTTTTTATAAATGTATAAAAGTGATTTTCATTAAGGTGTTCTCAAAAATCCATAATGAGTATGAAAGTTTGATTATCCATTACTGACAAAAAACCTAGCTTTGAAGATACTCAATTAATTATTTTCTCGCCTATGGAAAACTAGGAGTTGGGGTTTCTATAACTGTAATCTTCTGTTAATATTCCAATGGAATCAACAATATTCCCATCCAAATCACCATTTTAATTTTATAGCCAATTGCATCTATCTTTCTAGAACTATTCAGGGACATATTGAGATTTTTTTTATAGATATAAAAACCAAGCTAAGCTACAAAAATGAGATCCATAAGCGTTACAAATTATCTTGTGTAAAGTCCCTTGAAATAAAACTACCATGATCGTTTGTGTAAATGTTTTGAAAAATCCAACCTTGCATTGTTCTTTACTAAGAGAAACCCTAGCTTTAAATATCCCCAAATAAATCCATTTTTTATATATGGGGTCGACGAGATGTTTCCACGCTATAAATTGGTGCTCAGAGTCAAATGGAACTAACCAATGGTTCGAATTTCATGGAAACTTCCAATTTTCTCACAAGAGAAATTTTAGGACATATTGTGAATTTTTTGGGGGTATAAAGGCCAAACCATGCAACAAAAATTGAGTTTTATGAAACTAGATATTTTCTATTAGCTATGCCCCATGCAAGCACACTACCCGCAATTGTTTGAGCATGCATTTTGGAAAATGAAACCCATGGGAAAAATATTTTCTAATCTTCGTTCAACACAATCATAGATCTAAATATCCTGAAATAAATCAATTTTCAACCTATGGATTCATGGAATAGGGGGGTTGTCCCTAGCTATAACCCAAAATTAGGATTCTAATGGAACCAACAATTTTCTCATCTAAGTGTTGATTTGAATACTATGGCAAGTTGCAACATGCTTCTAAGGGCTATTTAGAGACATATTGTAAACATTTTCTAGGGGGTATAGAAACCAAACCAAGAAACAAAGACAAGTTTTGTAAGCTCAAGAATTTCCATTTGGCTAAGGCCAATGTAGGCATACTACAATGATCGCCCAAGAAAGAGTTTTTGAAAATTAGTCTGCTTATTAAAATTTTGAATTTATCTTTATTGAACACAACCTTAACTGTGAAGATCCTCATATAAATTATTCTTTTATTTATGGAGTCATAGGTGGGGAGTGTACCTGGTTTTGAGTTGGTGCCAGCAATCCAACAATACTGACAATTTTCCCATCTAAATCCTAGTTCAAATTGTATTGCTAGTTGCAACTTACATGAAGGAGCCATTTAGGGACATATTCTCACTTTTGTGTATAGAGGTGGTAAGATATTTATGCAATTTTAAGACCCTAGTTTTGTGCAATTTGAAAGCCCTGGATTTTTGGAAATTGAAAACTTTAGTATTGTGGAATGTGGAAATTCCAACAAAGTGAGTTCAAATTTGAATGCATCATTAGACAATGTAATTAAACAAACCATGTTGACCTTCCTTCACAACTTGAGAATATTTGTACATGTTTATTGAAGTGGAATTTGAAATTGAAAATCTCCTCAATGTAAAATTTGATGGAATGGAATTGTTGTTTATAGCATTGTGACTAATTTATACCCAAAACAGCACAAGATTCATCTATATGGAATGAAATTGTTGTTTATAACATTGTGACTAATTTTTACCCAACACACCATAAGAGTCATCTATAAGTTACAGACATATGTGACATAATTAAGTGGTACCCAATAAAAAATGCATGTAAGTGATGAGGATGATTACCAATATTTATTAAAATTTAATTTAATATTTAGTATAATCTAGCATTAATTTTAAAGATAATGATTACAATTATTTACTATGAATAATTGTTATTTATAATTATAAAAAAATATATATTAATATCATAGAAGTAAATAGTTTACTTCTTTCACTTTTTTTATAAGGGAATATTCCAACACCTTTAGTACCATGTTTCACCATAAAAATTATGAAAATGCATTTTTTTTTTAAAGATATTTCCTTTTATCCTTTTATCATTAAAAAAAATATTTTTAAATTAGTTTTATTTTTTATTTATTCTTAATATATATATATATATATATATATATATATATATATATATATATATATATATATATATATATTGGGAAACTTTATCATAATTTACTTGTCAAACACACAGTAAAAGGAGTCATCTCTAGATGCTATTATTCAAGGAAAACTACCACTAATGGTTAGTAATGGGGAAGACTTTCACTCTATCAAATACCTTTGGTTATTCAGTTGTTAACATGTTTCCTTATATCCAAAGAAAATAAACTCTTAGTCATGCAACCAATTTTCGACATAGTTGAAATTAAAATTCTTTTCGAAAATTATATTTTCTATTAATTATGATATATTTTAGTTATCATTTATTTGTAAATTAAACATTTAATTAAAATTATATTTTATGTTTAAAAAAAATTACTAATTTCCATTTAAAATATTAAAATAGAAGGTATTGCTTAAAATTATCTTTATATTATAATGATAAATTATTAGATTTTTATGCATACCTTTTGTTTTCTCTATAAACACTCCAAAGCTCGTAGATTCTTACACATCACATCTATATGTTTCATATATTCCCTTTATGATAATATGTTGAAAAGAAATCAAATCTTTTTTTTTGTCTGCATTGCCTAAGCACGCACAATTTTTCCTTTTTTGAAGTTTCGTATGTCCAGAAAAATCAACTTTTAGTTTGAACTGAAGTTTTTCCTTTCTGAAATTTTGTATCGGCTTAATCAACTTTTAGTTTTAGTTAAAGTAGTGGGCATTTATCTAATCCCATTTTCAAATTGAATTTTGTATCGTGTTCTTATCGCATACAACTCGGAAAAGGAACAATGGACAAGAAGTCCACTGTTCCTCGTCAAAAACGAGGCCACAAATCTCGATATATATTCCTTTTCTCAGGTCGGCATTTTCAGTCATGCAATTGATTGCACAGCACATCCGTATGAATATTATTCATACTCTCCTTCAAGTTTAAATGTACGCCGTAGGTTTTAGTAGAAGCCACGGGATGGAATTTGGGCAGATCGATTCATCTGACCTCCCGTGCATGTATATAACTGTGAAAATAATTCAGTTATATTGTTAATTTTTTTTTTAACCTGGGAAACATTGTGTATTATGATTAAAACAGCTGATAGGTGAGAAAAAACTTTTGTGTTTTTGATTGATGATGGGCGGAGCTTCTGTCTAAAAATGGACATCATTTCAATCATGATATGCAATTTAAAAAATAATAGTAATAATTAACAACATAAAAATCTATACAAATCTACATAGCAAAACTAAGTAAAAATTAAATATAAATATAAGTATTAACGGGTGTGATGAGAATGTAACCAAAAATCATAAATAGATAAAATTTATGTTTCGAAAGGAAAAAAAAATTACTATTTTAAAGTTTATCTATAAGCCGAGAACTAATAAAAATTGAAGTATATTATACCAACAGGTCAAGGCTATAATGAAGGTAATGAAGCATGGATTATAGAATTTTTCTATAATGTCATTTTTGTAATATCATAGGACTCATCATGAAGATTCATTCCTATGAAGATTTATAAGAGGGAGGATCTTCATAGGAGATGGTAAATCTGTATGTAATAATATGTATGAGTCTATCTAATAACATATGTGTAAAAGTAAGAATTAAGTAGGTACATATGTACTAGTGTCTTTCTTTGTTTATTTACTTATTTAAGAATTTATGTAATTTTTATTAAGAATATGTATAAGTTCGAGAGAAATGAACTCATATGGGTTAATGGAATTAATCATGTATTTTTTACTTGTGATATGTTATTACTCATGTGGATATTTCTAGTAATGTGGATATTTCTAGTAGATGTAAGGGTTGATCAAAATTATGAACTCTAATTTCAATTCTTTTAAGTTTTTACAATCATGTTTAACAGGTATTTTTCTTTTCTTTTTTAAATTGTGAAAACAATTAAATTGGAGAATATGAAACCTAATCAAAATTGAAAACCACTATCACTAAACTCAAAAGTAGAACTACCAAACATAAAATTAGAATAACCAAACCCAAACCAAAAACTGAGAAATCAAAATCATGAAATTGATGCATCCTCCTTGATAAAATATCTCAAAAACACTATATAGCCATTATGAGTGTGTGGTTTGAAATTTTATAAAACTCAATTGTATCATCCATATGTCGTATGCAAAACGCGATGAAATTTTGACAGATCGATTCATCTGACCTCCCATGCATGTATATAACTGTGCAAATAATTCAATAATATTGTTAATCTTTTTTTTAGCTTGGAAAATTTGTGTATTATCATTAAAACTGCTGATAAATTGTGAATTATCATTAAAACTACTGATAAATTGTGAATTATGATTAAAACTGCTGATAAATTGTGAATTATGATTAAAACTGCTGATAGCTCACAAAAAGCTTTTGTGTTTTTGATTGATTAAGGGTGGAGCTTCTAACTAAAAATGGGCACAGTTTCCATCATGATATGCAGTTTCTCTTAAAACAAAAAAACGAATTAACAGCATAAAAGTCTACACAGATATACACAGTAAAAATAAAATTAAAATAGAAACAATCAGAGTTATAGTGTAATCATGACCGTGTTCTTATCGCATACGACTTGGAAAAGGAACAAGGGATAAGAACACTGTTCCTCGTCAAAAGCGAGCCCACAAATCTCGATATATATTCCTTTTCTCAGGTCGGCATTTTCAGTCATGCAATTGATTGCCCAGCGCATCCATATGAATATTATTCATACTCTCCTTAAAGTTTAAATGTACGCCGTAGGTTTTAGTAGAAGCCACGGGATGGAATTTGGGCAGATCGATTCATCTGACCTCCCATGCATGTATCTGACCTGGGAAACATTGTGTATTATGATTAAAACAGCGGATAGGTGAGAAACAACTTTTGTGTTTTTGATTGATGATGGGCTGAGCTTCTGTCTAAAAATGGACATCATTTCAATCATGATACACAATTTAAAAAATAAATAAAATTAATTAACAACATAAAAATCTATACAAATCTATAGAGAAAAACTAAATTAAAATTAAATATAAATATAGAAAAAAAATTACTTTATGAAGAAATATTTTGGTAATAATCACATTATGATGAACAAAGTAGACGCGTTTCGAACCAACGAGTGTTGTTCATCATCAAGACTAGGTGAGAGATCAGATTAGTCGTTGACTTTAAATAAATGCAGGAAAGGCAAAGAAAACCATTAAAATAACAGCTAATTTGACTTTGAAATCCATAACCATTAGTTCTATTAATTTAATAATTTAATTAAAAAATCGAAACGGCTAGTTTGAATAGTTTAATTATATATAAAATTAATTTAGGTCAATTTAATAGTTTAATTATAAATAAAAAATTATTTTATTTTTATTAATATCGTTAATTGATTATTCAAAATACAAATATTATTCTATTATAATTATATATTATTTTATTATAAATCTGTTTAAAAAAATAAAAAAATAAAAAAATAAATAGTTCTATTAATTTCATTATTTCATTAAAAATCATAAATATTAAAATTAATAGTTTAGTTATAAATAAAAATTATTTAGATCAATTTAATAGTTTAATTATATATATATATATATATATATATATATATATATATATATTAATATCGTTAATTAATTATTCAAAATAGCAATATTATTTTATTATAATTATATATTATATTGTAATTTTATCTTAAAAAAATAAATAAATAAAATAGTTCTATTAATTCAATTATTTAATTAAAAATCGTAACGGCTAGTTTGAATATTGAAATTAATAGTTTAATTATAAATAAAAATTATTTAGGTCAATTTAATAGTTTAATTATACACAAAAAAAAATTATTTTATTTTTATTAATATTGTTAATTGATTATTCAAAATGCAAATATTATTTTATTATAATTATATATTATTATATTGTAATTCTATCTTTTTATATATATATATATATATATATATATATATATATATATATAAAATAAATAAATAAAATATAAAAATAAAAAAGGAAAATTAAGAATATAAGGCAGGGATCAACACCTGCTTATATTCCAACTGTCATCTCTATTGAGATTTACGAGCCTTTTTTCAATTTCAAGGGCCTCTCTTAACTTATGATGATGAAAATGATCAATCCTGGCTAAGACCTTAGCCTCTTCGATGCAGATATGATGGTTAGTTTTTTCCACATGTTCAGCTAGGGCAGAGGTGCAGGACATGCCATGTATAATGTCAGCTGCATGTTCACATATCCTTTGGCTAATGGACCTACCCGTTTCACCAATGTAATGCCTCCCATAGGAACAAGGAATAAGATATACACCTTTTCCATCCCTAGGGTTCACTGGATCTTTCACAGAGTTAAGAGAGCTGCGAATCGTGTTAAGGGGTTTGAAGGAAGAGAAAACCTTATGCTTCCTAAGAATTCTAGCAATCTTATCAGTAGTACCCTGAATGAAAGAAAGCCTTACATTGCAAAAAATATATTAATAAAAAATTACTATTTCAAAGTTGATCTATTAGCACAGAGAACGAATAAAAATTGAAGTATATTATACCAACAGGTGAAGGCTATAACAAAGGTAATGAAGCATGTATTATAGAATTTTTCTATAATATCATTTTTGTATAATATCATAGGACTCGTCATCAGGATTCATTCCAATGAAGATTTATAAGAGGGAGGATCTTCATAGGAGATGGTAAATCTGTATGTAATAATATATGAGTCTATCTAGTAACATATGTGTAGATGTAAAAATTATGTAGGTAGATATGCACGAGTGTCCTTCTTTGTTTATTTACTTATTTAAGAATTAATGTAATCTTTATAAAGAATATGTATAAGTTTGGGAGAAATGAAGTCATACAGGTTAATGGAATTAATCATGTATTTTTCACTTGTGATATGTTACTCCTTATGTGGAGATTTATAGTAATGTTACAACAATAGCTAAAATCCAGGATAGTAAGTAAGAATGTAAAGTAATAGATGTACTCATGCTTTAGCATAGGACGATATGTCACATGAATTAGAAAAATATATGACATCTACTCATAAGAGTTGATCAAAAGTATGAACTTTAATTTTGATTCTTTTAGGTTTTTACAATCATGGATATAATCAAATTGGAAAATATAAAATCTAATCAAAATTGAAAACCACTATCACTAAACTTAAAATTAGAATAACCAAACCCAAACCAAAAACTGAGAAATCAAAATCATGAAATTGATGCATCCTCCTCGATAAAATATCTCAAAAACACTATATAGCCATTATGAGTGTGTGGTTTGAAATTTCATAAAACTCAATTGTATCATCCATATGTAGTATGCAAAACGGGATGAAATTTTGCAAATCGATTCATCTGACCTCCCATGCATGTATATAACTGTGCAAATAATTCAATAATATTGTTAATCTGTTTTTTAGCTTGGAAAATTTGGGTATTCTCATTAAAACTGCTGATAAATTGTGAATTATCATTAAAACTACTGATAAATTGTGAATTATGATTAAAACTGCTGATAGGTCACGAAAAGCTTTTGTGTTTTTGATTGATTATGGGTGGAGCTTCTAACTAAAAATGGGCATAGTTTCCATCATGATATGCAGTTTCTCTTAAAACAAAAAAACGAATTAACAGCATAAAAGTCTACAGAGATATATACAGTAAAAATAAAATTAAAATAGAAACAATCAGAGTTATAGTGTAATCATGACCGTGTTCTTATCGCATACGATTTGGAAAAGGAACAAGGGGTAAGAACACTGTTCCTCGTCAAAAGCGAGCCCACAAATCTCGATATATATTCCTTTTCTTAGGTCGGCATTTTCAGTCATGCAATTGATTGCCCATCGCATCCATATGAATATTATTCATACTCTCCTTCAAGTTTAAATGTACGCCGTAGGTTTTAGTAGAAGCCACGGGATGGAATTTGGGCAGATCGATTCATCTGACCTCCCGTGCATGTATATAACTGTGAAAATAATTTAATTATATTGTTAATTTTTTTTTACCTGGGAAACATTGTGTATTATGATTAAAACAGCGGATAGGTGAGAAACAACTTTTGTGTTTTTGATTGATGGTTGGCTGAGCTTCTGTTTAAAAATGGACATCATTTCAATCATCATACACAATTTAAAAAAAAATAATAATTAATTAACAACATAAATATCTATACAAATCTATAGAGCAAAACTAAATAAAAATTAAATATAAATATAGAAAGAAAAAATTACTTTATGAAGAAATATTTTGGTAATAATCACATTATCATGAACAAAGTCGACGCGTTTCGAACCAACCAGTGTTGTTCATTATCAAGACTAGGTGAGAGATCAGATCAGTGGTTGAGTTTAAATAGATGCAGGAAAGGCAAAAAAAACCATTAGAATAACAGCTAATTTGACTTTGAAATCCATAACGATTAGTTCTATTAATTTAATAATTTAATTAAAAAATGGAAACTGCTAGTTTAATTATATATAAAATTTATTTAGGTCAATTTCATAGTTTAATTATAAATAAAAATTTATTTTATTTTTATTAATATCGTTAATTGATTATTCAAAATACAAATATTATTTTTTTTATAATTATATATTATTTTATTGTAAATCTGTCTAAAAATATATATATATATATATATATATATATATATATATATATATAGTTCTATTAATTTAATTATTTAATTAAAAATCATAATGGCTAGTTTGAATATTAAAATTAATAGTTTAGTTAAAAATAAAAATTATTTACGTCAATTTAATAGTTTAAATATATATATTAAAAAAATATATATTTTTTTTTATTAATATCGTTAATTAATTATTCAAAATACCAATATTATTTTATTATAATTATATATTATATTGTAATTTTATCTTTAAAACATAAATAAATAAAATAGTTCTATTAATTTAATTATTTAATTAAAAATTGTAACAACTAGTTGGAATATTGAAATTAATAGCTTAATTATAAATAAAAATTATTTAGGTCAATTTAATAGTTTAATTATACATAAAAAAAAATTATTTTATTTTTATTAATATTGTTAATTGATTATTCAAAATGCAAATATTATTTTATTATAATTATATATTATTATATTGTAATTCTATCTTTTATATATATATATATATATATAAAAGATAGAATTATATATATATATTGTAATTCTATCTTATATATATATAAAATAAAATAAATTAAATTAAAAAAATATAAAAATAAAAAAGGAAAATTAAGAATATAAGGCAGGGATCCAACACCTGCTTATATTCCAACTGTCATCTCTATTGAGATTTACGAACCTTTTTTCAATTTCAAGGGCCTCTCTTAACTTACGATGATGAAAATGATCAATCCTGGCTAAGACCTTATCCTCTTAGATGCAGATATGATGGTTAGTTTTTTCCACATGTTCAGCTAGGGCAGAGGTGCGGGACATGCCATGTCTAATGTCAGCTGCATGTTCACATATCCTTTGGCTAATGGACCTACCCATTTCACCAATGTAACGCGTCCCACAGGAACAAGGAATAAGATATACACCTTTTCCATCCCTATGATTCACTGGATCTTTAACTTAGCTAAGAGAGTTGTGAATCGTGTTAAGGGGTTTGAAGGAAGAGAAAACCTTATGCTTCCTAAGAATTCTAGCAATCCTATCAGTAGTACCCTGAATGAAAGGAAGCCTACATTGCAAAAAATCTATTAATAAAAAAATTACTATTTTAAAGTTTATCTATTAGCACAGAGAACGAATAAAAATTGAAGTATATTATACCAACGGGTCAAGGCTATAACGAAGGTAATGAAGCATGTATTATAGAATTTTTCTATAATATCATTTTTGTATAATATCATAGGACTCATCATCAGGATTCATTCCGATGAAGATTTATAAGAGGGAGGATCTTCATAGGAGATGGTAAATCTGTATGTAATAATATATGAGTCTATCTAGTAACATATGTGTAGATGTAAAAATTATGTAGGTAGATATGCACGAGTGTCCTTCTTTGTTTATTTACTTATTTAAGAATTAATGTAATCTTTATAAAGAATATGTATAAGTTTGGGAGAAATGAACTCATACGGCTTAATGGAATTAATCATGTATTTTTCACTTGTGATATGTTATTCCTTATGTGGAGATTTATAGTAATGTTACAACAATACCTAAAATGCAGGATAGTAAGTAAGAATCCATAGTAGTAGATGTACTCATGCTTTAGCATAGGAGGATATGTCACATGAATTAGAAAAATATATGACATCTACTCATCAGAGTTGATCAAAAGTATGGACTTTAATTTTGATTCTTTTAGGTTTTTATAATCATGGACATTATAACAAGTTTTTTTTTTTTTTTTACATTGTGAAAACAATCAAATTGGAAAATATAAAATCTAATCAAAACTTAAAACCACTATCACTAAACTTAAAATTAGAATAACCAAACCCAAACCAAAAACTGAGAAATCAAAATCATGAAATTGATGCATCCTCCTTGATAAAATATCTCAAAAACACTATATAGCCATTATGAGTGTGTGGTTTGAAATTTCATAAAACTCAATTGTATCATCCATATGTAGTATGCAAAACGAGATGAAATTTTGACAGATCGATTCATCTGACCTCCCATGCATGTATATAACTGTGCAAATAATTCAATAATATTGTTAATCTGTTTTTTAGCTTGGAAAATTTGTGTATTATCATTAAAACTGTTGATAAATTGTGAATTATCATTAAAACTACTCATAAATTGTGAATTATCATTAAAACTGCTGATAGGTCACAAAAAGATTTTGTGTTTTTGATTGATTAAGGGTGGAGCTTCTAACTAAAAATGGGCATAGTTTCCATCATGATATGCAGTTTCTCTTAAAACAAAAAAACGAATTAACAGCATAAAAGTCTACACAGATATACACAGTAAAGATAAAAATAAAATAGAAACAATCAGAGTTATAGTGTAATCATGACCGTGTTCCTATCGCATACGACTTGGAAAAGGAAGAAGGGATAAGAACACTGTTCCTCGTCAAAAGCGAGCCCACAAATCTCGATATATATTCCTTTTCTCAGGTCGGCATTTCCAGTCATGCAATTGATTGCCCAGCGCATCCATATGAATATTATTCATACTCTCCTTCAAGTTTAAATGTACGCCGTAGGTTTTAGTAGAAGCAACGGGATGGAATTTGGGCAGATCGATTCATCTGACCTCCCATGCATGTATATAACTGTGAAAATAATTTAATTATATTGTTAATTTTTTTTTACGTGGGAAACATTGTGTATTATGATTAAAAAAGCGGATAGGTGAGAAACAACTTTTGTGTTTTTGATTGACGATGGGCTGAGCTTCTCTCTAAAAATGGACATCATTTCAATCATGATACACAATTAAAAAAAAAAAATCAATTAATTAACAACATAAAAATCTATACAAATCTATAGAGAAAAACTAAATAAAAATTAAATATAAATATAGAAAGAAAAAACTATTTTATGAAGAAATATTTTGGTAATAATCACATTATCATGAACAAAGTCGACGCGTTTGAACCAACCAGTGTTGTTCATCATCAGGACTACGTGAGAGATCAGATCAGTCGTTGAGTTTAAATAGATGTAGGAAAGGCAAAGAAAACCATTAGAATAATAGCTAATTTGACTTTGAAATCCATAACGATTAGTTCTATTAATTTAATAATTTAATTAAAAAATCGAAACAACTAGTTTGAATAGTTTAATTATATATAAAATTTATTTAGGTCAATTTAATAGTTTAATTATAAATAAAAATTTATTTTATTTTTATTAATATCGTTAATATTAAAATTAATAGTTTAGCTATAAATAAAAATTATTTAGGTCAATTTAATAGTTTAATTATATATATTAAAAATATATATATATATTTTTATTAATATCGTTAATTAATTATTCAAAATACCAATATTATTTTATTATAATTATATATTATATTGTAATTTTATCTTAAAAAAAAAATTTAATAAAATAGTTCTATTAATTTAATTATTTAATTAAAAATCGTAACGGCTAGTTTTAATATTGAAATTAATTGTTTAATTATAAATAAAAATTATTTAGAATATAATAGTTTAATTATACATAAAAAAAAATGTATTTTATTTTTATTAATATTGTTAATGGATTATTCAAAATTCAAATATTATTTTATTATAATTATATATTATTATATTTTAATTATATATATATATATATATATATATATATATATATATATATATAAAACAAATTAAATTAAATTAAAAAAATAAAAAAATAAAATTAAGAATATAAGGCAGGGATCCAACACCTGCTTATGTTCCAACCGTAATCTCTATTGAGATTTACGAGCCTTTTTTCGATTTCAAGGGCCTCTCTTAACTTACGATGATGAAAATGATCAATCTTGGCTAAGACCTTAGCCTCTTCGATGCAGATATGATTTTTAGTTTTTTCCACATGCTCAGCTAGGGCAGAGGTGCGGGACATGCCATGTCTAATGTCAGCGGCATGTTCACATATCCTTTGGCTAATGGACCTACCCGTTTCACCAATGTAAGGCGTCCCACAGGAACAAGGAATAAGATATACACCTTTTCCATCCCTAGGGTTCACTGGATCTTTAACTGAGTTAAGAGAGCTGCGAATCGTGTTAAGGGGTTTGAAGGAAGATGAAACCTTATGCTTCCTAAGAATTCTAGCAATCCTATCAGTAGTACCCTAAATGAAAAGAAACCTTACATTGCAAAAAATCTATTAATAAAAAAATTACTATTTTAAAGTTTATCTATTAGCACAGAGAACGAATAAAAATTGAAGTATATTATACCAACAGGTCAAGGCTATAACGAAGGTAATGAAACATGTATTATAGAATTTTTCTATAATATCATTTTTGTATAATATCATAGGACTCATCATTAGGATTCATTCCTATGAAGATTTATAAGAGGGAGGATCTTCATAGGAGATGGTAAATCTGTATGTAATAATATATGAGTCTATCTAGTAACATATGTGTAGATGTAAAAATTATGTAGGTAGATATGCACGAGTGTCCTTCTTTGTTTATTTACTTATTTAAGTATTAATGTAATCTTTATAAAGAATATGTATAAGTTTGGGAGAAATGAACTCATACGGCTTAATGGAATTAATCATGTATTTTTCACTTGTTATATGTTATTCCTTATGTGGAGATTTATAGTAATGTTACAACAATAGCTAAAATGCAGGATAGTAAGTAAGAATCCATAGTAGTAGATGTACTCATGCTTTAGCATAGGAAGATATGTCATATGAATTAGAAAAATATGACATCTACTTATAATACTTGATCAAAAGTATAAACTTTAATTTTGATTCTTTTAGGTTTTTACAATTATGGACATTATAACAAGTTTTTTTTTTTTTTTTTACATTGTGAAAACAATCAAATTGGAAAATATAAAACTTAAAATTAGAATAACCAAACCCAAACCAAAAACTGAGAATTCAAAATCATGAAATTGATGCATCCTCCTTGATAAAATATCTCAAAAACACTATATAGCCATTATGAGTGTGTGGTTTGAAATTTCATAAAACTCAATTGTATCATCCATATGTCGTATGCAAAACGGGATGAAATTTTGACAGATCGATTCATCTAACTTCCCATGCATGTATATAACTGTGCAAATAATTCAATAATATTGTTAATCTGTTTTTTAGCTTGGAAAATTTGTGTATTATCATTAAAACTGCTGATAAATTGTGAATTATCATTAAAACGACTGATAAATTGTGAAATATGATTAAAACTGCTGATAGGTCACAAAAAGATTTTGTGTTTTTGATTTATTATGGGTGGAGCTTCTAACTAAAAATGGGCATAGTTTCCATCATGATATGCAGTTTCTCTTAAAACAAGAAAATGAATTAACAGCATAAAAGTCTACACAGATATACACAGTTAAAATAGAATTAAAATAGACACAATCAGAGTTATAGTGTAATCATATATTATTATAATTATATATTATTATATTGTAATTCTATCTTATATATATATATAATAAAATAAATTAAATTAAAAAAAAATATAAAAATAAAAAAGGAAAATTAAGAATATAAGGCAGGGATGCAACACCTGCTCATATTCCAACCGTAATCTCTATTGAGATTTAGGAGCCTTTTTTCAATTTCAAGGGCCTCTCTTAACTTACGATGATGAAAATGATCAATCCTGGCTAATACCTTAGCCTCTTCGATGCAGATATGATGGTTAGTTTTTTCCACATGTTCAGCTAGGGTAGAGGTGTGGGACATGCCATGTCTAATGTCAGTTGTATGTTCACATATCCTTTGGCTAATGGACCTACCCGTTTCACCAATGTAAGGCGTCCCACAGGAACAAGGAATAAGATATACACCTTTTCCATCCCTAGGGTTCACTGGATCTTTAACTGAGTTAAGAGAGCTGCGAATCGTGTTAAGGGGTTTGAAGGAAGAGGAAACCTTATGCTTCCTAAGAATTCTAGCAATCCTATTAGTAGTACCCTGAATGAAAGGAAGCCTTACATTGCAAAAAATCTATTAATAAAAAAATTACTATTTTAAAGTTTATCTATTAGCACAGAGAACGAATAAAAATTGAAGTATATTATACCAACAGGTCAAGGCTATAACGAAGGTAATGAAGCATGTATTATAGAATTTTTCTATAATATCATTTTTGTATAATATCATAGGACTCATCATCAGGATTCATTCCTATGAAGATTTATAAGAGGGAGGATCTTCATAGGAGATGGTAAATCTGTATGTAATAATATATGAGTCTATCTAGTAACATATGTGTAGATGTAAAAATTATGTAGGTAGATATGCACGAGTGTCCTTCTTTGTTTATTTACTTATTTAAGAATTAATGTAATCTTTATAAAGAATATGTATAAGTTTGGGAGAAATCAACTCATACAGGTTAATGGAATTAATCATGTATTTTTCACTTGTGATATGTTATTCCTTATGTGGAGATTTATAGTAATGTTACAACAATAGCTAAAATGCAGGATAGTAAGTAAGAATGTAAAGTAGTAGATGTACTCATGTTTTAGCATAGGAGTATATGTCACATGAATTAGAAAAATATATGACATCTACTCATAAGAGTTGATCAAAAGTATGAACTTTAATTTTGATTGTTTTAGGTTTTTACAATCATGGACATTATAACAAGTTTTTTTTCTTTTTTTTTACATTGTGAAAAAAATCAAATTGGAAAATATAAAATCTAATCAAAATTGAAAACCACTATCACTAAACTTAAAATTAGAATAACCAAACCCAAACCAAAAACTGAGAAATCAAAATCATGAAATTGATGCATCCTCCTTGATAAAATATCTCAAAAACACTATATAGCCATTATGAGTGTGTGGTTTGAAATTTCATAAAACTCAATTGTATCATCCATATGTAGTATGCAAAACGAGATGAAATTTTGACAGATCGATTCATCTGACCTTCCATGCATGTATATAACTGTGAAAATAATTCAATAATATTGTTAATCTATTTTTCAGCTTGGAAAATTTGTGTATTATCATTAAAACTGCTAATAAATTGTGAATTATCATTAAAACTACTGATAAATTGTGAATTATCATTAAAACTATTTATAGGTCACAAAAAGATTTTGTGTTTTTGATTGATTATGGGTGGAGCTTCTAACTAAAAATGGGCATAGTTTCCATCATGATATGCAGTTTCTCTTAAAACAAAAAAACGAATTAACAGCATAAAATTCTACACAGATATACACAGTAAAAATAAAATTAAAATTAAAAAAATCAGAGTTATAGTGTAATGATGACCATTGCATATGGAATGCCTGGATGAAAATGGGACTGCATGGAGCTTTAAACCTGTATAACGTTACAGAAGGAGGAACATAGGCTAGCCGGGAAACCTTCCTTCAATCTCTAGAACGTTTATCAGATGAATGTTGAGGGAGTCTAATCACCTTACATAATGTCGTCATTGTTCCGCTCCTGTGGATTATTTCAAAATGTGATAATTCCAAATAATTCCTGACAGTCAATTAAATTAATCATAAAAATAGAAATTCTAGCAGCCCAAACATACATTTGATTTTGTATATATGTTTGGTCATACTTCAAGATATGAATGGAATTGAGAAGGCCGCAGAACTTTGCTCACAATTCTGAATAACTATTATTCTGTAATCCTCATCGCATATATATATATATATATATATATATATATATATATATATATATATATATATGAATCTGTTGGAAATTAATTCCAACTATTGAAGTCAATCAGCAGTAAATGCAGAAGTGAAAGATCAGCAGCACATTGAAGCCAAGGCTAAGGCAGTTGCCTGCAATCTTGAACAAATTGCAAAAGGATTGGAAAGCTTCAAAGGTGCAGTACAGAACTGATGGGATTTGATCCCTTTTGTATTTTATCAAAGGCAGTCGTCGTTTTTCATTAACAGCAGAGTTAATGGCCAAGACTCAAATTCACGCCAGTAGGCAGAGCTTTAATTACAGATTGGAACAGGCTTTAAAGCCTTACCAATTTAAAAATGACGGAGTAATGGTAGAGGCGGTAAATAGTATTTTTATAAGTGAAGTGTCTTGTTGATGAGGATTCGTGATGTGATGCGATCCAATCGCAATAACCAAAGTTAAAATGTCTTGCGAATGAGGTACAGCTCCGATGCAATGTGATCATCGCAATCGCAAAGGAACGAAGGAGTATGTGTGTGTGTGTGTGTGTGTGTGTGTGTGTGTGTGTTGCGCCGGTTGAATGCCGCGATGCGATCGTGCCATCGCAAATCGCAACATCGTAAGTTTGTTTGTTCTACCATATGTTTGATTGCAGATATTTGCGATGTGATCCCATCTCACATCGCAAAATCGCAATCGCAGTTTAAGTTGGGCCGTTTGAAATTGTTTTAACACGTGGACCTGATAAGTTTATATGTTTTTTTTTTATGTTTTAATATGTGCGTGCCACATATAAAAGAAAGGCCCGGGAGCCTATAATTGTTTTGTTTTTAATACAGAACAGAGTTTTTTTTATGCACAACAGTGCGGAATTGAAAATACACAGCAGCGTATTTTTCAGAGAGAGACAGAGTGTTTTATTTTGAGAGATAGTAAGGTGTTCTCTGTGCACTGTGTTTTAGCAACAGTCACGTTTTTAATCCCTCTACTAGAGAAATAACTTTCAACAATTTTTATGGAATAGAAATTTTTTTTATGTGGAAACTCTGTCACTGAGAATGCAGTTTTAAATATTTTCTCTGTGTTAGAAGAAGGGAGTTTTATTCTCCACTATTTTTTCTGGAATTTAAAATATTCCAACATGGTATCGGAGCTAGTCCAAGCTATTTTAAGGTCAAATAAGCTAAAGGAAAGGAGTTCTTTGTTGTAGCAGCTTCTCCGGTAGTGTGAAGACTCAGCCAAAAAGAATCCAAAGGTATTTCTCTATACAATTTTTGTGTTACTGTTGCAGAACAGTCAAGTGTTTTTGAATCATAGTTAAGAGTGCAGAATGTCTGGAGCTAGCATTGGTATGGGTATGGGAAATATCCATCTCCCAATGTTTAATGGGAAAAATTATGAATACTGGTCAATAACTATGAGAGCATTATTTGTCTCCCAAGACTTATGGGAATTTGTTGAGGATGGCTTTGAAGAGCCAGCAAATGAAGCAGAGTTTTATGTTTTAACTCAAGCAGGAAGAGAACAGTTGAATAGAAATAAGAAGAAAGATGCCAAGGCTCTTTTCTTCTTGTATCAAGCAGTGCATGAGAGTGTGTTTCCGAAGATAGTAGTGGCTAATAGATCCAAAGAAGCATGGGAAACTCTCAAGACATCCTATCAAGGCATAGAGAAAGTGAAGACAGCAAAACTTCAGTTGTTGAGGAGAGACTTTGAAACTCTCTGTATGAAAGAGTCAGACATTATTGACTCATTCTTCACTCATGTGATTGGAATGGTCACACAAATAAGATCTCATGGAGAGACTCTTGAAGACAAGAGGATTGTGGAAAAACTCTTGAGAATTTTACCCTCAAGATTTGATGTGATTGTCACTACCATAGAAGAGACTAAGGATCTCACAAAGTTCTCAGTGGATGAGCTACATGCATCACTGATGACCCATGAACAGAGATTGGGTAGGAATGAAAACTCATCTCTAGAACATGCTTTTAAGACCCAGATGTCTTTCGGAAGAGGAAGAGAGCAAGGCAGAGGAAACAAAAGAGGAAGAGGCAAAAGCCAAAACAGAGGTGGAAGGAAAAACCCTTCACATTCACATGGAAGGTGCAACAGTCAAAATCACGGCCACGGCCAAGAAAGCAGCCAGCAAAGTGGTCAGCAAAATTCTCAAGGACAGAGGTATGATAAATCCAATGTCCAATGTTACAATTGTAAAAAATATGGTCATTATGCTAATGAATGTAGAACGAAGAAGCAAGATATGAGAAGTGGAACTAGTGCAAATTTCACTAAAGAAAATAGCAGCCAAAACAACTTGTTTTTAGCTTGTAATTTGGCTGAAGAAAAGAATGAGGATTTATGGTTTCTAGACTCCGGTTGTAGTAATCATATGACAGGAAACTTAGCAATGTTTTCTATGTTAGATGAGAGTGTGCAGTCAGAAGTCACACTTGGAACTGATAGCAGAGTTTCTGTTATGGGAAAAGGAGATGTAAATGTTTTAACAAGATTAGGTGCAAAGAAATCCATAGCAGATGTTTATTATGTTCCAGGAATAAAGTGTAACCTCTTAAGTATTGGACAACTTGTTCATAAGGGGTATAATGTTTTCTTTGAAGATTATGTTTGTACCATCATCGACAAACCACCCAGCAATCAGTGCATTTCTGAAGTGAAGATGACAAGGAACAGGATGTTCCCTCTCAGAATGAGAGCAGATTTGAAGAATGGTGAAGAGAAAGTAGCAGTTGCACAAGAGACTTTCCAAAGTGAACCAAAAGATGATAATTGGTTATGGCACTTGAGATTTGGACATCTCAACTTTGGAGGTCTTAATCTGTTGAACAGAAAAGGAATGGTAAGTTGTTTACCATTAATAGAGAAACCGGACAGCCTTTGTGAAGGTTGTATCTTGGGGAAACAACACAGAGAAAGTTTTCCTTCCTGGAAAAGCATAAGGGCAAAGGCACCCTTAGATATTGTCCACTCAGATGTATGTGGACCGATACAAACTCCATCGCTTGCAAGCAGCCACTATATCTTAACATTCATAGATGATTTTACAAGAAAAACTTGGGTTTAATTTTTAAAAAATAAAAGTGAAGTGTTTGAAAAAAATTTCAATTTCAAAGCACTTGTGGAGAACCAGAGTGGACTGCATAGCAAATTTCTAAGGACTGATAGAGGAGGTGAGTATATATCTAAATATTTTCTACGTTTTTGTAGAGAAAATGGTATTCATAAGCAGTTTACAACTAGATATACTCCGCAGCAAAATGGAGTAGCCGAAAGGAAGAACCGAACCATAATGGACATGGCAAGGAGTATGCTAAAGGCAAAGCATTTGCCTGATGATTATTGGGCTGAAGCTGTACATTGTGCAGCGTACATTTTTAATAGGTGTCCTACAAAGGCAGTTATGAACAAATTGATGGAAGAGGCATGGAGTGGCAGAAAGCAAGGTGTCACACACATGAAGGTTTTTGGATGTGTGGCTTATGCACACATTCCGGATCAACTAACAAAGAATTTGGATAGCAAGGGGGAGAAATGTATTTTCATTGGATACAGTGAGGAATCCAAGGCATACAGGTTATATAACCATCCACCAAGAAGTTTATTGTGAGAAGGGAAGTTCAGTTCATTGAAGAGGAAGCCTGGGATGGAAGCATAGAGAAAATAGTGAATGTTAAACACTGTTTATCTCATGATGAAAATGATGATGAGTTGGATAAAATACATCCCCAAATAGAAACACCAACAAAAGAGTAGAAGAGAACACCCTTGAGAAGAAATGACAGTGCTTCTCCAAGAACACCACAAGGAGGAAATTCAAGTGCTTCTTCAAGAATTTGTACACCTACTGAAAGAGGTAAGAAAATCAGAAGTTTGAAAGATATTTATGAACAAGATATAACAAATGAAGGTATCAATTCTTTGTTTTCTTTATATTGTCATGTTGATGATCCTGTTCATTTCGAAGAAGCTATCAATGATGAGAAATGGATAGAAGCTATGGATGAGGAAATAAATTCCATAGAAAGGAACAAGCCTTGGGATTTGGTTGAACTCCCAAAAGGAAAAGATGTCATTGGGGTTAAATGGGTCTACAAGACCAAGAGTAATGTTGAAGGCAAAATAGAGAGACACAAGGCAAGACTTGTTGTCAAAGGTTATAAGCAGAAGCATGGGATAGATTATGAGGAAACTTTCGCACCAGTTTCCAGAATGGAAACCGTGAGAGTAGTGTTGTCCATAGCAGCACAAAACAAGTGGAAAGTTTACCAAATGGATGTGAAGTCAGAATTCCTAAATGGAGTGTTAATGTAATAGGTTTACATTAACAAACAACCTCTCGGTTATGAAAAGAAAGGCCAAGAGCACAAAGTATGCAAGTTGAAGAAAGCTCTTTATGGGCTGAAGCAAGTGCCAAGAGCATGGTACAATAGGATAGATTCATATCTACTAGAAAATGGATTTGAAAAATGTGAGGGAGAACCCACCCTCTACATCAAAGAAAAAGATGGAAAAATATTGATTGTAGTCTTATATGTTGATGATGTTATTTTTACAGGTAATGATGATTGCCTTATTGAACATTTTAAAACAGTCATGAAAGAAGAATTTGAAATGACTGACATGGGTTTGTTGAGATACTTCTTAGGAATAGAAGTAGAAAAAAATGAAAATGGGATTTTTATCTCACAGGAAAAGTATGTTAATGAGGTGTTTGAAAGATTTAACATGCAGGAATGCAAAGCAGTAATCACTTCCACGGTGATGGGATTAAAACTCAGCAGAGAGGACAGCAGCAAGGATTTTTATCCTAGTTTATACAAAAGCATAGTTGGCAGCCTTATGTATTTGACTGCAACTAGGCCAGACATAATGCATGCTGTTAGTTTGATTTCCAAATTCATGGAAAATCCAAAGGATACACATTGGCAAGCAGCAAAAAGAATTCTGAGGTATGTTAAAGATACAAAGAGGTTTGGTATTTTATATACTGCTTCAGAATGTTCAGATTTAGTTGGATACACTGAGAGTGATTGGGCTGGAAGTGTTGATGATCGGAAGAGCACTTCTGGTTATGTTTTTCATATGGGTTCAGGAGCCATTTCATGGGCTTCTAAGTAACAACCGATTGTAGCATTGTCCACAGCAGAAGCAGAATATATGGCAACTACAGCAGCAGTGTGTCAAGCAGTTTGGATGAGAAAAATATTGAAAATTCTAGGCCAAGAACAGGTAAAAGGGACAATGATCTTTTGTGACAATAGCTCAGCTATTGCATTATCGAAAAATTCTGTTTTTCATAAAAGGACAAAGCACATTGACACCAAGTTTCACTTTATACGTGAATTGGTTAACAATGGAGAAATCATTTTGCAACATTGCAGAATAGAGGATAAATTTGCAAATATCCTCACAAAGCCACTTGCGCAGAAAATCTTTGAACATTTCAGGAAATGCCTGGGTATGCAGAAAAACCCAGCAGTCGAAATTAAGGGGGAGTGTTGGAAATTAATTCCAACTATTGAAGTCAATCAGCAGTAAATGCAGAAGTGAAAGATCAGCGACACATTGAAGACAAAGCTAAGACAATTGCCTGCAATCTTGAACAATTTGCAAAAGGATTGGAAAGCTTCCAAGGTGCAGTACAAAACTGATGGGATTTGATCCCTTTGATATTTTATCAAAGGTGATCGTCGTTTTTCATTAACATCAGAGTTAATGGCCAAGACTCAAAGTCACGCCAGCAGGCATAGCTTTAATTACAGATTAGAATAGGCTTTAAAGCCTTACCAATTTAAAAATGGCAGAGTAATGGCAGAGGTGGTAAATCGCAGTTTTATAAGTGAAGTGTCTTGTTGATGAGGAGTCGCGATGCGATGCGATCGTGCCATTGCAAATCGCAACATCATAAGTTTGTTTGTTCCGCCATATGTTTGATCGCAGATATTTGCAATGTGATCCCATCGCACATCGCAAAATCGCAATCGCAGTTTAAGTTGGCCCATTTGAAATTGTTTTAACACGCGGACCCGATAAGTTTATATGTTTTTTTTTATATGTTTTAATATGTGTGCGCCACATATAAAAGAAAGGCCCGGGAGCCTATAATTTTTTTGTTTTTAACACAGAACAGAGTCGTTTTTATGCACAGCAGTGCAGAATTGAAAATACACAGCAGCGTATTTTTCAGAGAGAGACAGAGTGTTTTATTTTGAGAGACAGTAAGGTGTTCTCTGTGCACTTTGTTTTAGCAGCGGTCACGTTTTTAATCCCTCTACTAGAGAAAGAACTTGTAACAGTTTTAATGGAATAGAAATTTTTTTTATGTGGAAACTCTGTCACTGAGAATGTCGTTTTAAATATTTTCTCTGTGTTAGAAGAAGGGAGTTTTATTCTCCACTATTTGTTCTAGAATTTGCAATATTCCAACAGAATAGGTTTTAATAATGTAAAAAAACCAAAAAAGTGCATTCCAATTGTAAAATGGAGTTCAGGGAATTGATACATCTACGAACGTTTGCTTAAAATATTTTTTCTTTGGAAAATAGAACGTGATGAAGATAGTAGATAATGATTCGTCCAGCGTTGTCATCTTTGGCTTTGGCTTTGAATTCTTTTTTGGTTATTTAGACTAACACCATAAATGTCCATGTTAGTACTATTACACAGGAATAGAAGTTGTATTTCCCAATCCTCCTTAGATTTATTGGTGTTTCATGACGATGGTGATCAAACTGTTTAATTTGACTGAGAATATAGATCAAATAAAAATTGGGGTTTCATGAAGAAGAAAGTGTTGAAAGTGTTTGATTTCACTAAAAATATAGATTATATACGGAAAACCTAAGAAAATTTTAAAATGGTAATGAAAGTGAAAATTGAGAAGTTTAATGGCTATAAAGAATCTATTATTCTTGAGAGTCCAGCCAATATATGTGATGAAGTCATTTTTCAAATGTATAAGAGGATATGATATTTCCTTTCATATTCTCTAATTCAATGTTTTGAAATTTTCAGCTAACAAAAGAAAAATAGGACAAGATAAATGCATTATAGGATCAATAATATCTTTCTTAGAAGAGATTACTTTTCTATATATAAGAATTGGTAGATTGAAAATAATTTGGAGTGGGGAGGGCTCACTCTTCTTTCATGGGGAGTCAGGATGTGGGATTTAATGTAGAGGGAGTGGGTGGAAGCTTATGAATTGAGTATGGGTTTTCCTCATTCTAAAATATTTTTAATCTGCCCATATATATATATATATATATATATATATATATATATATATAATCTTTCCATCTGAGAAAGAAAAATATTAAAATTTGTGGAACATTTGAATAATTTTAATATATTAATAAAGTAATTATATTACATCTAAATTAACATATTTTGAATACTTAAGGTGTAAGTTTGATTATTAGCATGTTAAATTTATGGGTACAACTATTGTTGATTATTTAAATGAGTTTAATATGTTGATAACACAATTATATTTTATGAAAAATTAGCAAGTTTTGAATGACAATGTGTAGGGTTGATTATTAGTATGTTAGATTTATGAGAGAACTTGGTTATATTTGTAAATGGATATTACATGGATGAATATTGAATAAGGAATCAAGATGATTATCAAAACGAATTTTTTTATATTAAAATACATAATTTAGGTGAGGCCACTCTAAATAAAATAAAAACAATAGCTTTCTAGGTAGATTCAATTTTATGTATGAATTAGCTAATCACAAGGATAAATCTTAGAAGGTGTGATGAAAATGCAATAGAAAACGATAGATAGATAAAATGTATTCTTTTCATAAAGAAAAATAAGAACCAAGTAAACAGAAATGTATTTAGGATACATATTATCTTTTGATTATCCTTCTTCATTTATTCACTTATCTAAGAATTTATGTAATCTTTTTAAATAATATGTTTAATTTTGGGACAAATCAATTCATTTTGGTTAATGGAATTAATACAAGTATTCTTTAGTGGTAATATTTACTAGTTATGTGGAGGTTTAGTAATGTTAGAACAATAACTAAATTTCAGGACACTTAGTGAGAATGTAAAGTAGTCTATGTGCTCATGCTCTAGTTAGAAAAATATATGGCATCTACTCATAAGGCGTCATCAAAAGCATGCATTTTAATTTTGATTCCTTTGAGTTTTCAAAATAATGTATGTTATGGGCTAGTATGTGATACCCTAATTTAGACCTTTTATATTTATGCAAATAACACCAAGGTCTAGGTGGACCTATGGAACAATTATGTTGTTGGAAAATTTATTTTAAGTTAATTATTATTGATGAAAGTAAAGACAATTTTTTAAAGAAATAGTAACTAAGATAAGAAAATTCTTATCCATGAGAATGTGATAGAATTTCAAACTCTCCCAAAATTCTATAGAAAATCCTTGGAGGAGAAAAAAAAAATTAAATTAGATAGGAGAAAAATATTTAATAAAAATCTCGAGTAAAGAGGAAAGTTACTCAGAGATTTATAGTAATGTTAAAGAAATAGCTAAAATTAAAGATACTTACTCAGACTGTAAAGTATTCTATGTACTCATACTCTAGCTAGAAAAATATATGACATCTACTCATAAGGCGTCATCAAAAGCATGAATTTTAATTTTGATTCCTTTTAGTTTTTACAATCATGTGTGTTCTGGGCTAGTGTGTAATACCCCTAATTTACACCTTTTATATTTATGCAATAAGACCAAGGTCTAGGTGGACCTATGGAACAATTATGTTTTTGGCACAATTATTTTAAGTTAATAATTATTTATGAAAGTAATGGCGCAGTAACTGAGATCAGGAAATTCTTATCCATGAGGATGGGATAGAATTTCAAACTTTCCCAAAATTCTCTACAAAATCCTTGGAGGAAAAAAATAAATTTAATTAGATGGGAGAAAAATATCTAGTAAAAATCCCCAATAAAGAGGAAATCTAATGGGAAGAGGTAAGAAAAACTGCGCTGAGGAAAAGTGAGTTTTAAAGTAATGTTTTGTGGAAAAAATAAATGAAAATCCTAGACTATGGTAAATAGAAACCCATAATAATGGGATGCCGTTATGGAAACTTACTGAGTGAAAGTGGGCTTAAAAGTGCCATCACTAGTATGACAAGAGGTCGACAACACTAGGGAATATTGATCTCTGCTCAGTGGAGAGCTCTCAGAGAAGCTCGTGGTTTAGAGGATAATTCGTCTTTTCAAATTGGTATGTTATGTGTTGTGGTTTTATATTTAAACTTCTTATGTTTTTAGTAATGGCTAGATAATAATTCTAGTCTAAACTCATAGAAAAAATCCTACCTTGAAATTATGATTTAGGAGTATGTTAATAGTCTATATCTCGTTACTATTATATACCATATTAGGCTAAAAGTTTAAGTTCTGATATGTAATTGTGGTATGTAAATAGTTAATAAAATATTTAGTAAGAGTAATGTGTATTGTGCAGTGTCCACATTGTAAGTAAATACAATGTAGATACAGTCTTTCGTAAACAAACTAAGTTACTGAAAGTAGACACAATCATATTATGTGAAAGTATAAACTCAAGGCGGTTATCTTCTCATAACCATTACCGTGTAAATATATATAGATGTATCAAAGTAAAGTATTCAAGCCAAAAAGTACAAGAAATTACAAATACATTTAGGTGTAAAATATTGATACATGCCCCCGAATGCAAGTGTTAATGCTTGAGCTGGCCTGCACCCACCTCGCCAAGCTGAAGACAGGCAGTCTTCCTCACCACGAGGAGACAAATGGCCATGACACGGTAAATAAATCCCAGGGCGTGGGTATCACTTACTCCACCACCCTTGAACCATTTATTACATCCTCTCAGCCCCTGCTTTGCATTTACATCGTCCTTGGCATATTCACTCCTCCCTATGAGAATTCACTCCTCCCGCTGCATTATATGGACCATGAATATATATCCTCTGCATTCTACTTCGACCTCTCTGTCATTCTCCATTTCGATTCTACCTCCTGCGCCCTTAGGCCTTCTGCTAAGCCCCAGCTTCATTCCACTTGTCGAACGGCTCTCTCTCATGCTGTCTAAACTCCATCTTTGCCTCCATCACATTCTTGTTACTCCACTTCATTCATACCCCGTCCCCACTGTATGTGTTGTCTTAGACATGGCGGACACGGTCTCCCCTCGCGACCTCCCATTCATGCCATCCCTAAGAGAATTGTAGACTTGTCCTGGAACCTGATGGTGCCTGAAGTATTGGAGCCCCTAGCCTCTCTGCTCACCTATGCATGCATCTTCCTGAAGCCTCTACGGAACAATCTAGTTCTCGTGCTTGCTCTAGGAAGCGTAATTCCACAATATCCCCTACCTCCTTCAACCTCCCTTGCAAAATGGTGGCTTTGCTGGTGAAACTAGCTAAGGAGGCCTCAAACACTTATGGTAGTTACATCTCCGATGATGGTGGAAAGAGCTCTGATACAAATGTTCGCTCAACATCCTCTCCATCATTGGATGCCCAAATGTCCAAGCTCGAGGATGACGTCTTTGAATACAAGTGCCGCATAGAGGAAGAGCCAACTCAACCACCATTACCAGATGTCAAGAATTCAAGAGACTAACCTTTGGGTTTCAACTTATCTTTTCTTCATGTTTTGGTCTTGTTCTGGTTTAGTTCTCCTGTCTATTTTGATTCACGGTTTAATTATGTTTAACGTTGGTTTCCCTTTAAAGGGAAACATATTTTATGCCTCATGCACAGACTTCATGCGTTGTTTTTCCCTTCTGGGGCAGTTCCTATTTTGAAATTTTGAACTAGATAGTTCCTGCTAGAATTGTCTAACGCAGCAATTACAGTGGATGAAGAATGTATTTCTATGATATTTATTAATAATAAGAGTAGACATATTTATAAAAAATAATTTATTGATACATACAATAGTTACTCACAAATTACCAGGTAAGCCAACATTAAAACAAGAGAATTCTTGAAATTACATATGTCATATGAAAGAATTAAAAATTTATAAAATTATTACAACATCTAAAAGTTGGAGGCCATTACATGAATATGATAACACATAATCCAAATTATCAAATAGATAAATTATCTAATTACAATAATTCTTAAATTTCCTTAAGGATCTAACTGTCATGTATATGAGTAAGTGAGAAAATAGATATGTTACATGAATGTAATTTATTATCAAAGTCCAAGCCTCGCCTTTACACATAAAATCTAGTAACACTGGAATAAGCTATGTGCCAAAAGAAGAGCCATGGTGGGACAATAACCTACCGACTTGATCAAGAAAATATAGACGGTAAGCATGGGTGAGGAAGGAAACATTTGTGTCATGCAAATCAACAAAAATCTCTGAGAGCATACCTACAAAATAATATGAGAGAATTAGAGAACAACCAGATCAAATAATAATAAGTATTATAATGTACAAGACATGAGGACGGATTACCTATGTATATTGTCCCATATTTGACTACTCCACCTACGCATACTGATTGCAGAATGTTGTAAGAAAGTTTGTATTTCAATACATACACATTAAGATAATAAATAGTGAACTAAATAATAATTTAATAAATTGGACTTAACCTAAAGAGGAGGGGATGTGACCTTCTCTACCACGAGTCCAAATATGAGCCAAAGAGTAAACCTAGGTGGTAAAAACCCATATTAAAAACTTAGATTATGAATTAAAAAACAATACAGAAGGTAGGAAATTATAATATCAAAATTTATGCACAGCAGTAATTAAAAAGTGTAGACTGAGAAGTAAAAAGGACTGTTCGAAACCTCAACACGATATCAAGTCTGCGATAAGAGACTACGTGATACCTTAAGGAGAAGAACCCCCACAAAGGCTATGCATATTTCATAAGTAACATAAAGGTAAAAGGTAAAACTAGAAGTGCCAACACAACTACTATGCTCATTGAAAATAAGAGAAACCCAAGGTTGCAATATGAAAAAAAATATATATATAATAGAGTAATAAATCATAAAAGCCTAATCCTTATGCTTTCAAAACTGCGAAGAGAAGGAACTCAAATTAAAACAAATCAAATTTCTATATAACCCTGTGAATAAGTATAAATGAAATTATGAATGGTATAAATAATACAGTGAAGAACCAGAGTCCTAGTGAAGTATAATTAGATACACTCAACATTTTGAGTAAGAAATAAATGCATATATAACTTAGGAAATATTTTGTGTGAACAAAGAAACTGGGTTATTACATATATAGAGAGTAAGTGCAAAATTGAAACCCAAATAAATTAAATTGAAAAACAGAGGATAGATAGGCCTCATGCTATCCTAAGGATTTTAAATTTATCAACACAGAGTGAGAAGTAACCTACACTCTGGGTAGTACGCTACCATAACAGGAAGCAAAGATTTCCATGAATGGGTGAAAGGAATAAATATCATATAAATTTTCCTATCAAAGAAGCAATAATATATTCTGAAGAATATTAATTATCTCTCTCACAAAACAAGGTGTCGAATGAGCATCACATTGAAAACTTAAGAGTTAAAATTAAGCTTCCCACGGAAATAAAATTAAAAGGAAAAACCCCGATCTATATTAAGGAGAGTAATCATAATTTTTGAAGGAAAGAAAACAATGGATTAAACCAACAAGCTCATAAATAGAGGACTAAACTTCACAGAGTCACACTAACCCAAGTTATGCTAATGGCATGAGACAACCCAAAATTTCAAAGAATAATGAGGGGTTTTATAGAGAAGCCTTATATTATACAAACGACTAGAAATTTGAACCTAGTCATGGCAGTGTGCCCAAGTATAAAGAGAACATTTAAAGGAAAATTATGAACTATAACTAACAACCTCAATGCTAGATTGGACAATACAAAATCTAGAATGGCTCATAGCAGTAAATACATCAGTCAATCAAAAAAAATAAAAATGTGAGAAAGGGGAGTTGAAAATAGAAGAAAATTATCACAAAATTGAATAAGAAATACAAACATAGAAAATTCTGAGTAGGGTAGGCATGAGAAAGATGAAATTAAATACTACACTTGCATATATTACAAAACCCAGAAATTTGTAGGTGAACCAAAGGGGAACGATTAAGCCCAGAAAGAAATTCGAGGGAAGCTTACCTCTTATGTGACAAATAGGGTCATATAGGGCTTTTGGTTGGTTTGAACGAGTCCCATCGCAATGTTGGGAGGAGGAGGAAGCTACTCAAACATCTTTGTATGGAAGAGAAAGGACACCTGTATGAAATACACAAGAAAATCCATAAGGAGAGTGCTAAATGTAGGAAAAAATATGATCAAAACAAAGCTACAACTAATCCATAGTTACCTGATGGGATGTCGAATAACCAGTCAAAATCGCTATGCATTTTCTGTGCAAAACCAACCAAAATACATTAGCAACAGAAATGGTAAATGGTCACAACATCCAAGTAAAAATGCATAAAATTGTTACCTGTGATGGCATGGGCACAAGGCTCTGCACTCTATGAGGTTCAATCCATATTCCTCATGCTAAAAATAAAGGATCTGACTCATGGGGTCTTTGCAAAACAAATTACAAGTCGATCTATGGAGGCATAGCTCCCGCGAGAAAGACGTCCGCCAAACACACATTGAAAATTTCAAAATGAGGTAGAGATGGGTAGGTTAAACCCTTAGGCTTTCCACAAAGCATCAGAGTCATTGATCTAACCTCGATGGATCTCCTTCGCTCATTTGGAACCTCGAAATGAGTGAGGGCCATGTGAGGACATGTGACCATTTCCACTTTGAGACATGAGAGATGGACAAGTCATCAGGTGGGGTACCCACATTAAATTTGAAATGAAAACTATAGTACGGGAATAAAAATATTCGTATGGACCTTGTTGGGAGCCATACAAATATTCATTATGTGTATTAAAATGTGTATGTCCTATCTAGTTTAATATAGGAATATCTAGGTTAATATAGGAATATCTATGTTAATAGAGGCTTTGGAATATGAATTCCATGAGACCATAGGGATGAAAATTAATAACGATAGAGGTTTACCTTATTAAATATTAGATGTAGGGTATGGGGTGAGGAAATGAGAAAGTAAATTTATGGGAGGGATAAAGGGATAGATTAATGTATATATGGTGTATGTTAACCATATTAATTTATAGTATGTATTTAAATTAGAGGTCCATTATAACTGTTAGTCTCCTATACCAATAGGTTTCATCTTTCATGATTGTCTTGATTGAACTATGGAATATGTTCAAACCTTCTTTCTTGAGCAAAGGTGTTCCATATTCTTGAAAACCAAAAAATCAAAAAAAAATTAAAAAAAATGTAAAGAGGGTATACCCTAAAAGAAAGATCAAAGGGTAAGAAAAATAAAATGGTCAAAAAAGAGAAAGAAATGAACCCCAAACAAAAAATAGACCAAGGAAAGTGTGCAAATCCAAATGCCACTACTATTTCATTTTTGCAATAAAGAAATTGTGTGCAGCTTGTCAAAACCTTTGCCACAATTCATGAATAAGTCAAACTGTTTAAACTTGGCTTACTCATATTTCAATTTTATGTTGTAGACTAGAGAATAAATATCTGACCAAACAGTTTAATCTTGGCAGATAAGTAGATAGGTAGAGTTAATAAGAGGTGCTCAACATTTTAATCTGAGCCCCTGGATGTAATAAGGGTAGAAATAGATAGATTTATCATGTAAAAAAGGAAAGGTTGAAAAGGGTTTGCAAGTCTAAATGCACCCTAATAAAGAAGAGAAAATGGTAGTGTTAAGTAGATAGGGTAGGTAGATGCTGCTGCAAAGTGTTATCTGGTGAAAGATGCTGCTACATGTTTTTGATCCTTTACTTTCATCACAAATACTAAAGCAGGAAATACACTGGAAAATCACAGCAAGCAAAGTCAAACTCATTAACTTCCCTCATCACTTTCCCCTCAAAAGTTTTACTAATTTCCCCCAAAAAGTACTAAGGTATTTGGAGATCAAAAGGGCTCAAGGCATTTCCTTGACTTTTGGAGGGACCGGACCCTCGGCCTAATGATCAAAAAGACCTAAGTACTTGAGATAATTCATCATTATAATCATTCATATTTAAACTTTTCCTAAGTAAAATCTCATTTGGCTTAGGAAAATTATGCAAAATTCCATAAAAATCCCTCATGATAACTTGCTATTCTAAGTTTAAGTGTTGAAGATAAGATATTGCAATTTACTTCAAAAGTTATCACTTTCTTAGATGTGCAAAATATTTTGAGTTTCCTTGTCCTTTGTCACATTTACATTTAACTCTATTTTACTAAATCCCTAGTGAAATGCCCTATCCTAAGTATATAACTCCTTTTTTATAAATACCCCAAAAACCCCTCTATTATAAAGTTTAACCAAAGTAATTATTTCCCCATGCATTCAAATAAAAACCCACTATATAAGCCCTTTGGTTAAATTATATCTTTATACCATAAACCCGCCCCTATGGTAAGTTAATTACATTTGTTAATTTACCATATAATAAAATAAAAAACATATATTCGAAAATCTTTAAACATATGGTTTATATGTTTAATACCAAAAAATAATAAATCTGAAGTTTTATTTTCAAGCCAAAACTTTGGAAAATTCCTATGCCAACGTGGCCCATCCACCTGGCATTTCCCCAATGATTAAAACCCACCGCAACCCCTATTTCCATTATATAGCGGGATTAACTAATTATCTGAGTTAGTTAATAACCAACCTCATTCACCAATTAGAAACGCCCCGGGATGTTTAAATAATGTAAATCACATTTAAAACTCCGTCGGGCCCGCGCATTAAACCTCCGTCATCTATCCGTCCTTCCCACCATCGGATCGCTCCTTCACAGATCTACGGCTAGCATTCATTCCGCTAGCCATCCCTTGTCAGAGTTTTAACCAGCGGGGGATGGGTGGTATTTGACTAGTCACCATCCATGTGTCGATAACTTTGTGGAATCGCTGCCCTCGCAGTTAATACCGCCTTTGCTCATAAGCGGTGCAGGGATTACCGCTTACCGCTTACTGCTTACCACCCGACCTTGCATGCGTCAACCCGTACATTGATGACGTCACTCCTCGAAAAACTAAAAAACCCTTTAACTTGTAAATAAAGCCAATTTTTCATGTTTTTTCCGTTATTTTCGTTATTAAACGCGACTGTGCTCTCTGCTACCGTTTTCGAATTTTCATTGAAATCCACTGTTCCATTCAATTTCGCTCCATAAATCCGCCAGACCTGCATTCAAGCGTCCTCCTGCTACCGCCTGTTACCTGTTAAGAACCAGTTTTCTTCCAAAAACAGGTATTTATCCTATTCCGCCCCGAACTGCAAGTAAAACTCTTTTTTCTTTGTTTTTCGCTGAATTAGTGATTAAAAATCATCACTGAGATCTTCTCCAGAGGTTTTAAAACTGTGTAATTGCTCCCTAAACCTACAAATTGTGCCAATTTCCTTCATTTTAGAAATCACGCCCGGCCTGTGAAGAAAACCAGAAACCTCCATTTTGAATCCACAAGAACCAAAATGGAGGCCCCGGCAGCTTTGAATATAACTCCATTGAATGCTCCTCACCGTGAATTGGAATATTTACCTTTGTTAGATAGAGATTTTCAGATTAAAGACTTGCATTTCGATGAAAGCCCCCTTCTGAGTTTTTGTCGCTGCAGAGACGATTATTCAAAGGGGCAAGATGTCATTGGACTGTGGGAATCCAATCTTCCAAGGTACCTTATCCCCTCAGTCATCAATTTCCCAGAAATTATCCACTATTGCCATTCAAACTATGATCCCACTCAAAGGGCTGTAATAGCTCCTCATCAGAGTGTTCTATTCCCCATTACTCCCCAGGCCATCAATCAAATGCTACACTTTGAACCTGACCAAGAATTGGCACCTCTGTCTATGGAAGAATTAATTGAGAAGACTAGGCAGTTAACTCCAGAAAAGCTAAAATCCATGTGCCAGATTTTCATGTTGCCTGAGCATCAACCTAAGGGGTCTCCTCCCTATGGTTTTTATTATTTCAATCAATTGGGAAGACTCATCCTCAATATGATATCTTTTTTCTTGGGCTTCAACACCAGTGAATATGTTGATGAGATAACCTTGGTTTTGCTATCCATTTTTACTCCTGGGCAACCTCCTGAGATTAAATATGACTTTGCCTCCTTCATAGCCAACAATATCCATGATCAATTCATGAGGCTAGATGATGAAAAAGTTTTTAAATATTCCTCAGTCATCTATCATCTCATTATCTACTATCAGTCAGAAAAGTTCCCTTTCCCTGTTCAAAAACTTGATGCCAAGGGAAACCAAAGGTCAGTTATATTTTTGTCTCCCATCATTCATTCTTATGAGTTTCCCTATTCCTATTCTGAGTTTATAGATCTTTTTGTATATCCTGCAACTACATTGTTGACAGGGATTCCTCCCCCAAGACTCAGTAATGAAATAAAGAAGACCTTGCAACTTTCAAGGACCTATAAAGTTGGGGATTGGTATTTGTATCAAAACCATACAGTCATCAGAATCTATGGATGTGAATTACATCCATTCAAGTTACCAAAGTACGTACCCATGAGACTGTTTGCCTTGGAATATTTCAGGCAAATGAATAATTCAGATGTGATCCATTTTTGTAGTGTGAAAAAGAAAGCTCAACTCTGGATTAAAAGTCAATTAGGTCCCTACATCTGCAACTCTAGAGAGGCTGAGCGAGAAGCAGAGGATATATTACAAAACCGCTGCAAATTTCAAAGAATTTTTCGTTGGGTTCCTTATGACCCATTTGGTTTCATCTGTGAAAAAATATTAAAGAACAAATCTTCCCCTTATATCCACCACAAGATTCCTGATATAGAGAAATATGATGACCAAGATGAATGGGTGGAAAAAACACTTGTTGAAGAAGAAAGTGCAGAAGAAAAAATTAATAAAGTTATGAAAGATCTTCAAAAGAAATATGACCTACAATCTTATGGTCAAGTGCAGGTACCCCAAATTGGTACATCTTCAGCAGCAAATCCACAACAGAGATTGCAGGAAGTCTGTCCACCAGTGGCAGCAGAGACTAAAGGTAAAGGAAAGGAACCTGCATTACAGGTGATTGAAACTTTAGTCATGACAGAGAAACCACAAACTTCTAAAGCACCTGAATAATCACAGGTTTCTCCCACTCAGGAAAAGCACACACAAGTTCCAGAGTTACAAACTCCATCAAATGTGGAAATAGGTAAGAAAAGGAAAGTTCCTGATACCACACCTCCTAAAGAGCCTTCAGGAACACATCAAGATAAAAAACATAAATCAGATCCACTTCCAGAAGTGGAAATCATAGATGAAGTGTTTGATGATGGGAGGGAAGACAGTCAACTAACTGGCACAGTTAGTGAAACAAACACAGGACAGAAAGGAAAAGCTTTACAAAAGAAATTAAGTACTGAGGTATCCTCTTTCAGACCACCAAAAACAGATACAGGGGATATTAAAAGAACCTTCATTAATATTAAAGCAAAGAATGATCCATTAAAGATGAAGGTATATGATCAATATATGAAAATGGCTCCCCATAATCAAGAAAGGCTAATGTCAGCATTTGACATGTCACAATGCAAAATGATAATGAGCCACTTCAAGTCAAAGATGCTAAAACCCATTACTGCATCTGACTACATCAGGACAAATTTTGAAGTTTTGGCAAAGGATATCCATCCTCTGGACCAGATAGAGCTACACAGACAAACTAGGGAAATGGTCTATTCTACTCTTACCAATAAGGCCATGGAAGCTATAACGCTGCAGGATTCTTTGAATAACACAACTACACAATTGCAAATTGAGAAGGCCTCTTCACAGGCCAAAGATAATAGAATAAAGTCTTTAGAAGACATAATCATTGGTTTGGGTCACAACCCCAAAGACATTAAAAGTATTGAGGCATTAATAAAGAAGAAATATGATGACATAGCTGCACTGAGGAAGCAGCTAAAATTGCCAGCCTCAAGGCACCCTCAGACCCAAGAAGTTCTAAAAGGGAATTCACAGGAAGAAATAATGGAGTTGCTCCTAAATATGACCGAGCGACTAAGTGAAACGGAGAAGGAATTGGAACAAGCTTTGCAGGAACAGGAAACTATCAGGCAGACATCAACAACAGGTACTACAACAACAGGTCAGCAAACACAGCCATCCCAGGTAAACACTTCTAGTTTGAGTTCTGATGAATTAATAAAACAGATGGAAAGTCTACAACTAAGGGTCACAGAACTCCAAACAACGAAATTGCAATTAGTAAAATTGGAGGAAAAATATGATACATCTAAAAAGACAGTTGCTGATAACACCAAGGAAATAAAAAGGTTAGAAAAATTGGTTCAGGCTTTGGAAAAAGATCTTTCATTGGAAAAGCCTTTAAAGGAAATAAATGACATTCTTTGGGGTAACATCATTGAGTTAATAAAGGGTATTTGGCCCTCTATTCAAGCTATTTTTGAACAGAATGATTTGGTTAAAATAGCCCAAGAAGAAATAAACAGAACTAGAAATGAATTAAGAGGCAGGCCTGAGCAGGCCAATCAGCTTATTCAATTTTTGAACACCCGGACAAAGCAACAGCTGGCAGTTTTGGGGATTGAAGACAGAACCGGCACAGTTTTGGAAATAAAGAGAGTTTTCATCAAAATAACTTTCATGCAGAATTTAGAAAGGAAGTGCACAGATATTTTGGTTGATATCAATATTTTTAGAGAGAAATTTCAAGCTTTGTTGGACAGTGGGTTACCAAGTCCTATGCTCTCAGAGGATCAAATAATGGACTTAGAAACCTATGTAAAGAAAATAAATGCTCATGCTCAAAATACAGCTGCTTGTTCTCCTAGTTTACCACAATCAACATTACCAACAGGGAGAAACATCTATGATAGAGTGAGGAATTTATTTCATTTGGAACATGAAATAAAGTATCTATTTCCTAATGAGCCCACCTTTTACAAACTCACAGAAGCAGATGAGACATTGAGAAAACTCAAAAGGACTGTGATACCAGACGGTTCATGGTGGAGAGACTTATTAGAAATTCTATAAAAGTTATTTTCAGGATGAGAATTTATCTTTACTATCAGGTAAATGGTAAAAATGAGTACAGATGAAAGAGTATCAGTTACACAGGTTAAAGAGTATCCGTAAAGACAAAGAGTATCAAAAAAGCAAAGAAATTACTCCAGAAGACAGCAACAAGCCCTTTTTCAGCACTTGCCTCCAGCACATCCATAAAAAAAGGAAACAGCACATCAGCAGTTACTTATTATTCTATCTACGAGACCATTTGTCTCCTGTTTACTTGTAAATTAATCCTTAGTCACCCCAAATTATGGGCTAGGATAGTGTGAGATATTTTCAATTATTTAGTGTATAAATAAACCCTCAAAGAGAGTATTGAGGGTGGATTCTATTACTCTGCTGTAACATTGAGAAATTCGGAATAAAAGCATTTTGGAGAAATTTATTCTTGGCTTACTGGATGACGATTTAAAGCATTGGACTTGTTGCAGGATTCATGTGTTGGACTACAGTTCAATAAGTTTTTCTACCATTTTGTCCGAAATACTACATTAGTTTATAATATCATCATATCCATTTTTGAATAATTTACATAAAGGATTGAATCAGAATTTGCTTAATTGTACTCTGATTTCAAATGTGGTTGTTCTTAATGTTTTCTTCCAAATTAGTTATAAGCATGAATTCTTAAATGCTCTTGCTTTGCTAATTTAAACATTGTTGATTACTATAATAAAGAATTCTTTATTTCTCTTTGTTTGTAGTCATCTCATTTCTTTCTTTTGAACATGGTGAAAGATTCTTAGCTGCCTTTCATCCCTTCAAGATCATCCCATCCACTTTAAATTTTAAGGATTGTTCTCTGTCTAGCTATCTTGCCCTGTAATACCATCTCGTGTTTAGAATAGAAATCCAGTAAAGCCATCCTTTGACTCCATAGCCCAATGGACTGAAAGCTCTCAACCTTGCCCTTAGTTTGTGGATTCCACCATTTTCCCAAAACAAACTTTGAATCTATAACTAGCCTAAAAACTTCCAAGAACAAAGATAAATCATAAAGAGAGAGCCCTCTCTGGATGCAGATTGGCTAGATTCTGCATCTAAAAGATTGGTTTGTGGTTACCTCGGGTATACTTTCCTCTTACACAACTTCTAGGAAAACCTGAGTGATAACATAGTGGCGACCATACTGGGGATCTGAATCATTTTATTTGATACTATTGTTTGATTTATAAGCTATAGACAGAGTCTGAAGATCAGCCAGGTAGCCTTTGAAATTGCTTTTGCTCTGCAATTGCAAAAGTAAATAAATGATGCTTCAGTCTATCTCTGATTTAGCTTATATATTGAATCTTAGTTTCGAAATATTCAATCAGATTCTCTAGTTTAACAGATCTTTGAGAAAATTTTAATCACACATCATTATTTCTTGAAGAATTTGTAGAAGTTGTATTTATTCTTTCAATTAAAATCAAAAATTCAAAAAACACATAGTCTAGGAAAACCGGCTTCAGAAAGGATTCGACATACTAGGTCAAACCCTGACCCCAATCCACCACCAATATTTGAAAATCCAAATCTGATTCCTAGAATTCTTAGAAGACAAGGAAGTCAAGAAAGTTCTGAAAGAGGAAGTCAGGAAAGTTCAGGAAGTTTTAGACCACTTTCTAGATCTGCTTCTTGTCCTGTGAAAATTATATATATTGATGACATTCCTTTTGATGCACGATTTGAAACATCTTTATTTGTGAATTTTTCTGAAACTGAATTATCCAGATTAGTTCCAGATCCATTGTTCTTTGAAGATTTGCAATACAGATTTGTTTCACATCATCTTGACAGAGAATTACATAACTCTATTTAGTTTGAAAAAACCTTTGAAGAAAGTTCAAACATCTCTGTAATTACTGAAGCATCTCCAAGTTCAGTCACTTTTTCTCAAGCTTTTCAAACACCTGTCACCCCTTCTACTCCTCCATCCCCTCCTGCCAGACCATCAACTCCTATTACCCCACTTTATCTTCCAATGGCTAATCGATATGCCCCTTTACAGTTACCAGCCAACCCTCCAGCTTTACCTCAAGATTATCAAAGTAAGATCACACCTTTTGATGGATCAGGTACTTATACAGCTCAACAACACACCAAAAGGATGACTGATTACTTTGAGTTTTACGAGATCGATACTGATAATATCCGAACGAGAATTTTCGTTCAGAGTCTTACCAGAGAAGTTAGAACTTGGTTTAGGGCCCTTGCCCCGAACAGTATTGCTGATTTAGAAGCTTTATATAGGACATTTTTGAACAGATGGGAGAAGAAAAAGGATCCTCTTCAGATCCTATCAGAATTTGAGAAATTAAGAATAAGACCTAACGAAACCGTACAAGATTACATCATAAGATTCAATGAAGCATATAATGCAGTTCCTCAAAACCTAAGACCCCCACCTGACTCTGTATTGGTTAAATTTCCAGACGGTTTTGATTCTGACATAGCTTATTCCCTCAGGGAAAGGGCTCCTCAAACACTAGAGGAAATGCAAAGCATAGTGGTGAGTGTAGAAGCAAATCTGATAGAAAAACGAGCCAGAGCTAGGGCAGAAGGAAGAATGCCTATGAATGAATAACCTTCAGCTTTTGAAAAGAAGCTGGATTTAATCATTAAAGGTATGGAAAGATTAGGAGACAGAGTGGAAACCATTGAAAGATAGTCTTCTAGTGACAATCAGAATGTTGCAAGAAACCCAAACTTTAGGAGGAATCTGAATCAAAATAGTGGAAAGAATGTTCCTGACCAGAACATTAGACCACCTTTCCAAGAAAACTTTGTTGAAGGTTCAACTTCTGAAGAACCTACAGAAGATGTAGAAATAAACAATGTAACTGATGACAAAAATGAACCAGAAGTCTTCCTATCCCAAGATGATCAAGAGAATCACATCCTTGAAACATTCCGAACTCATTCAGGTGAGACTTTTGATTTCAAGGAAGGTTATGACACAGCAGTTTATGAGGTTCATAAACAGTACAACTTGAGAAGTAGACGGATTGATGTGCCAGAGAATAGCAAACAGAAAACTGCAAAACAAAATGTCAAAGGTAAACAAAACATTCCCCCTGTACAAAACAGTCCCCAAGTACAAATTTTGTCTAGAATAACTCCCAACTCTTCAAATCCAATAATTGAAGATGTCTCTGACAACCAACCAAACAACAAACAATACTCTAATACATTTCCTTCTATAGGAGATGTGGAAGAATCAGTAGAGGTTAGTCCAGAAACATCTTCAAAACAAAACTTCATTCACGAAAAAGAGAAAAACATTGAAGACCCAAAAAACAGAGAAAACCCAACTGTGCAAAACACTAAAACTCAAACGGAAAAACCTTTCAATCTAGAGGCTGAAATAGGCAAACTCAAGATAGCTGTTCCTTTATCAGAATTGGCTAAACATGATGTCTATAGAAGTCAGATTACCAAGTCCCTAAACATTAACATTACTGGATTGGATGATTCAGTAAACATTCTTGATGATCAACCCAAACTTCTTTTTGGCCCCGAGGTTAATGGCAAACCAGAAAGTGGAGGAACTCCTCCATTTTATGTAAGCCTGAATGTTCATGACAAGATACTCCATAATGCAATGCTTGATTCTGGAGCATCTCATAATTTGATGCCAAAAGTAGTAATGGAAAGATTAAATCTAGATATTACCAGACCGTACAAAGATTTGTTTTCATTTGATTCTAGTCAGGTAAAATTTTTAGGTTTGATTAAAGATTTGTGTGTAACTTTGGTACAATACCCTGCTAAGTCTGTATTAATGGACATAGTAGTGGCTGATATTCCACCTAAATATGGTATGTTATTGTCTAGATCTTGGGGTGCTAAACTTGGAGGTTCTATTCAACTAGACATGTCATATGCAACTATTTCAGTATTTGGTCAGCCTAAAAGGTTATATAGAGAAACCTTGATGAAGTACTTAGTCAGTAGCCATGAGAATCCTGAAAACTTCCCTGTTTACTCTGTACATTCTGATATGGATTCTTTTATTTTATACAATGCTGAGTTAGATCTCCCTACTGAAATAGAAGCTCCAGAATTGGAAACCATAAACAAAACCACTGTTAAAATAGAAGAAATCTCTGAAAACAAAAAAACACCAGATGATCAAGAAATACCCGAAGAAACTAAACAACTAGCTCCTGTCAAGAAACACTTTAAAACAATTGATGAAGATTATGAACATGAAATTCTATGGCATTTAGAGTTTGATGGCTCAGTAAACAGACTAGGGGCAGGAGCTGGGATTTGGTTACATAATGTTGAGAATAATCATGCAGAGGGTCATGCTTATAGGTTTAATTTCAAATGCACTAACAACATGGCAGAGTACGAAGCTCTTTTATTAGGGCTTAAACATGTCAAGAAGTTAGGAGCTATTAGGGTATCAATCATAGGAGACTCCGAACTAATCATTCAATAGATTAAAGGAGAATGTTCAACGAAAGACATGAGATTGAAACAATATAGAGAAACGGTTGTGGAAATTCTCAACACTTTTTTACAAGCTCAACTTGCCAAGATTCCCAGGAAACAAAATTTACATGCTCACAGTTTGGCAATGTTTTCTAGTACATGTAAGTTACCTTTTCATCCTAATCATCAGTTTTCAGCTGAGATTAGACACAGGCCTGCAATACCAGACAATCTTTTGAATTGGCAAGTATTTGTGAATAACAATCAAATCAATAATTTTTTGACACTTCAAAATGAGTTTTCTAATTGTAATATAGACGAGGACATAACTATTGATGAATCTGATCAAGAAAAAGAACAAAAAATAGAAATTTCAAGAGAAAATGCAATTCATATGCTGCATCCAACCACATTCACAGAGAAGGACATGCAAAATTTGAAACACTTGGAATCTGATGAGATCATAGAAGATGAGACAGAAATCATCAATTTAAAAGATAATCATTTGCCCAAAGGATTAACTCCTTTGGAAGATCTGTTTGACTCAAATGATATTCCATTTAGACCTAAAATGGAACCTGTAAAGGCTGATATGAAAGAATGCAACTTAGGAACCCCAGAAAATCCCAAAATGGTCAAGTTGTCCAAATCTCTTCCAAAAGATCAAAAGGTTAAATATGTTGAACTATTAAAAGAATTCCAGGATGTTTTTGCCTGGAGTTATGAAGATCTCAAATCTTATGATACATCCATCATTCAACACACTATACCTTTGAAACCAGACCAGAAACCTTTTAAACAAAAGCTTAGAAGAATAAATCCTGTCTTATTACCTTCAATTGAAAAGGAAATCAAAAGAATGTTTGAAGCAGGAATTATAGCTCCTATCAGATTCTCAGAATGGGTTTCTAACCTGGTACCAACTAGGAAGAAGACAGGAGAAATTAGACTGTGTGTTGATTTAAGAAATTTGAATAAATTTTCTTTAAAAGATAACTATCCTTTACCAAAAATGGACCATATTCTCCAGAGGGTAGTAGGATCTTCTAGGATATCTCTATTGGATGGATTTTCAGGGTACAACCAGATTCTGGTTCACCCTGATGATCAGGATAAAACAGCATTCACTACACCATGGGGTATGTTTAAATATGTCAAAATGCCATTTGGGCTCAAGAATGCAGGAGCTACATTTCAAAGAGCAATGGATATTGCTTTTGCTAAAGAAACACATGATTTTCTGGTTATTTATCTAGATGATTTAACTTTTTTTTCTAAAACAGATCAAGAACATTTAGATCACCTAAGGAAAGTATTTATAAAGTGCATAAAATATGGGATTTCTTTAAACCCTAAGAAGTCATTGTTTGGTTTGGAAGAAGGAAAGCTCTTAGGGCACATCATTTCTAAATATGGCATTAGGATTGATCCAGAAAGAATTCAAGCAATTTTGCAAATACCTCACCCCAAAAACATAAAAGAGTTGCAAGCATTCATAGGAAAGATTAATTTCTTAAGAAGGTTTATTTCTAGTTTAGCAGAGTTACTTAGATTACTAACTAACATGTTGAGGAAAGATTCAAGCATTGACTGGACTGTAGAAGCCAAACAATCGTTCGAAGAAATTAAAATGGCTTTAACAAGAACACCAGTTCTGACCAGTCCTAAATTTGACAGAGATTTTATTATTTTTTCATTTGCTTATGAACATACTGTTGCAGATGTTTTACTTCAAAAAGATGACCAAGGGTGTGAAAAGCCAATAGCATTTTTTAGTAAAGCACTGAGGGATGCATCTCTAAAATACAATATTATGGAAAAACATGCTTTTGCATTGGTAAAAGCAATTAAATTTTTCAGGGTTTACATATTATATTCTCATGTGATAGCTTATGTGCCTAATGCAGTAGTTAAAGATATTTTGACTCAAGATGGCATTGAAGGTAAACGAGGTAAGTGGATAGCTACCATTTTAGAATATGATATTGAGATTAAACCAACAAAACTCATAAAAGGTCAAGGTTTGGCACAACTCATGACTGAAACTAATTGCCAAGCCTTAGACATTAACGAACTGGATGACAATCAGGAGATGGCGACTCCACAGATCAGTCAAGCTTTCTTAGATTCACCTTGGTACACTGATATAATTCATGTTTTATTAAACCTGCAAGCTCCTCCAGGGTTGTCCAGAACCAAAAGAAGATTTTTAAAAATGACATCTTTGAAATATTGTATTTTAGATAGCACTCTCTTTTGGAAAAATCATGAAGGAATCTTGTTGAATTGTCTCCTAAAAGATGAAGCTGATAAAGTTCTTAATGAATTTCATGCAGGGGATTGTGGAGGACATCTCTACTGGAAATCAACTACAGACAAAATCTTAAGAGCTGGTTTCTACTGGCCAACTTTATTTTCTGATGTTAGGAAATTTGTAACAACTTGTCATAAATGTCAGATATTTGAAGGTAAAAGAAAGTTGTTACCTTTGCCTTTAAAACCAATTTCCACAGAAAGACCTTTTCAACAATGGGGGTTAGATTTTATTGGAGAAATTCACCCCCCTTCTTCAGGGCAACACAGATGGATTTTAACTACCACAGACTACTTCACTAAATGGATTGAAGCCATCCCATGTAGACAGTCCAATGATTCTGTGATTATAGGGTTTTTAGAAACCAACATACTTTCAAGATTTGGATGTCCAGAAAAGATTATAACAGACAATGCTACTGCATTTAAATCAAAGAAAATGATTAGTTTCTTCCATAAATATCATATTACTTTAGGCCATTCAACAGCCTATTACCCCCAGGGTAATGGACTAGCAGAATCCTCTAATAAAAGCCTGATTAATATCATTAAGAAATTGTTGGAAGAAAATAAAAAGAACTGGCACAAGAAACTGACCAATGCATTATGGGCAGACAGACTTACAACTAATAAATCAATTGGGACTAGTCCATTTGAGTTAGTTTATGGCCTGGAAGCAAGATTCCCATCATCTTTAGGAATTCCTGTTATTAAATTACTTCAGGAGGCTCAAGTGGAGCCAAATGACATTCAAAGAAGAATTAATCAAACAATCCACCTGCAACAAACCAGGGAAGAGGTATACCAAAGATCACAAGTCTTGCAGGAAAAGCTAAAGAAAATGTTTGATAAAAGGACTAAAGCAGAAGATTTTCAACTAGGTGATAAATTCCTAAGATGGGATTCTAGAAGAGAAGAAAAAGGGAAACATGGAAAGTTTGATTTCTTGTGGAAAGGGCCTTATATCATTCATGCCTTGCAGGGAAACAACACTTACTTTTTGAAGGAGTTGGACAATTCAGAAGTTGAAGAAGGACCAATCAATGATCGAATGCTCAAGCATTATTTTGATCCCATTTACTAGAATGTTTTGATTTTTCTAACTTGTACATAATATATCCTTTTTCTAATGCAGTTTTGATTGGATGGTGACTTCTTGAAGTTGAAGCCCGAAGTGAAGGCCCTAATCTTCAAAAAGTTTCACTATCATATGTACAATAAAGCTACCAGAAGAAGGAAGATTTCATAGTTTCAATTTGAAGAAATTTTGAGGCATATGACCTGCTGTTCTTGACTTTTCACAAGGAAAAGCCATCCCCAAGTGGAGCCAGTGTTAGTCTCCTATACCAATAGGTTTCATCTTTCATGATTGTCTTGATTGAACTATGGAATATGTTCAAACCTTCTTTCTTGAGCAAAGGTGTTCCATATTCTTGAAAACCAAAAAATCAAAAAAAAATTAAAAAAAATGTAAAGAGGGTATACCCTAAAAGAAATATCAAAGGGTAAGAAAAATAAAATGGTCAAAAAAGAGAAAGAAATGAACCCCAAACAAAAAATAGACCAAGGAAAGTGTGCAAATCCAAATGCCACTACTATTTCATTTTTGAAATAAAGCAATTGTGTGCAGCTTGTCAAAACCTTTGCCACAATTCATGAATAAGTCAAACTGTTTAAACTTGGCTTACTCATATTTAAATTTTATGTTGTAGACTAGAGAATAAATATCTGACCAAACAGTTTAATCTTGGCAGATAAGTAGATAGGTAGAGTTAATAAGAGGTGCTCAACAGTTTAATCTGAGCCCTTGGATGTAATAAGGGTAGAATTAGATAGATTTTCCTTGTAAAAAGAAAAGATTGAAAAGGGTTTGCAAGTCTAAATGCACCCTAATAAAGAAGAGAAAATGGTAGTGTTAAGTAGATAGGGTAGGTAGATGGTGCCGCAAAGTGTTATCTGATGAATGATGCTGCTACATGTTTTTGATCCTTTACTTTCATCACAAATACTAAAGCAGGAAATACACTGGAAAATCATAGCAAGCAAAGTCAAACTCATTAACTTCCCTCATCACTTTCCCCTCAAAAGTTTTACTAATTTCCCCCAAAATACTAAGGTACTTGGAGATCAAAAGGGCTCAAGGCATTTCCTTGACTTTTGGAGGGACCGGACCCTCGGCCTAATGATCAAAAAGACCTAAGTACTTGAGATAATTCATCATTATAATCATTCATCTTTAACCTTTTCCTAAGTAAAATCTCATTTGGCTTAGGAAAATTATGCAAAATTCCATAAAAATCCCTCATGATAACTTGCTATTCTAAGTTTAAGTGTTGAAGATAAGATATGGCAATTTACTTCAAAAGTTATCACTTTCTTGGATGTGCAAAATATTTTGAGTTTCCTTGTCCTTTGTCACATTTACATTTAACTCTATTTTACTAAATCCCTAGTAAAATGCCCTATCCTAAGTATATAACTCCTTTTTTATAAATACCCCAAAAACCCCTCTATTATAAAGTTTAACCAAAGTAATTATTTCCCCGTGCATTCAAATAAAAACCCACTATATAAGCCCTTTGGTTAAATTATATCTTTATACCATAAACCCGCCCCTATGGTAAGTTAATTACATTTGTTAATTTACCATATAATAAAATAAAAAACATATATCCGAAAAGCTTTAAACATATAGTTTATATGTTTAATACCAAAAAATAATAAATTTGAAGTTTTATTTTCAAGACAAAACTTTGGAAAATTCCTATGCCAACGTGGCTCATCCACCTGGCATTTCCCCAATGATTAAAACCCACCGGAACCCCTATTTCCATTATATAGCGGGATTAACTAATTATCTGAGTTAGTTAATAACCAACCTCATTCACCAATTAGAAACACCCCGGGATGTTTAAATAATGTAAATCGCGTTTAAAACCCCGCCGGGCCCACGCATTAAACCTCCGCCATCTATCCGTCCTTTCCACCATCGGATCGCTCCTTCACAGATCTACGGCTAGCATTCATTCTGCTAGCCATCCCTTGTCAGAGTTTTAACCAGCGGGGGATGGGTGGTATTTGACTAGTCACCCGTCCACGTGTCGATAACTTTGTGGAATCACTGCCCTCGCAGTTAATACCGCCTTTGCTCATAAGCGGTGCGGGATCACCGCTTACCGCTATCGCTAATGCTTCCGACCTTGCATGTCACTATATCGATGAAGTCACTTTCAAAAACTAAAAACCCTTTAAATTGTAAATAAAGCCATAATTTTTCATGTTTTTTCCGTTATTTTCGTTATTAAACGCGATTTTTCCTCTCGCTGTTTGCTGAATTTTCAGTAGAAATCCACTCGTTCCATTCAATTTCGCTCCATAACTCCTTTACTGCGTTCAAGCGTCCTCCCGCTACCGCCTGGTTAATTGCTAAGTACCGCTTTTCTTCCAAGAACAGGTATTTATCCTATTCCGCCCGAACCGGCAAGCAAAACTCGTTTTCTTTGTTTTTCCACCGAATTAGTGATTAAAAATCATCACTAAGATCTTCCTTATAGGTTTTAAAACTCGTGTACTGCTCCCCAACCTACAAATTGTGCCAATTTCCTTCATTTTAGAAATCACGCTCTACTCGTGTAGAAAACCCAGAAACTTCCGTTTTGAATCCACAAGAACCAAAATGGAAGTCCCGGCAGCCTTGAATGTGACTCCATTGAATGCCCCCCACAGAGAGTTGGAATATTTGCCTTTAGTAGATAAAGATTTTCAGATTAAAGACTTGCATTTTGATGAAAGCCCCCTTCTGAGTTATTGTCACTGCAGAGACGATTATTCAAAGGGGCAAGATGTTATTAGATTGTGGGAATCCAATCTCCCAAGATATCTCATCCCCTCAGTCATTAATTTCCCAGAAATTATCCACTATTGCCATTCCATCTATGATCCCACTCAGAGAGCTGTAATATCCCCTAACCAGAGTGTTCTTTTCCCCATTACTCCCCAGGCTATCAATGAAATGTTACATTTTGAACCAGACCAAGAATTAGCACCTTTATCTATGGAAGAATTGATTGAGAAGTCTAATAAATTGACCCCAGAAAAATTGGAGTCCATTTGCCAGAATTTCATGTTGCCTGAACATCAACCCAAGGGGCCTCCTCCCTATGGTTTTTATTATTTCAATAAATTGGGAAGACTCATCCTCAATATGATATCTTTTGTCTTGGGTTTCAACACCAGTGAATATGTTGATGAGATAACCCTAGTTTTGTTGTCCATTTTTACTCCTGGGCAACCTCCTGAAATTAAATATGACTTTGCCTCTTTCATAGCTAACAAAATCCATGACCAGTTTATGAGGCTAGATGATGAGAAAGTATTTAAATATTCCTCAGTTATTTATCATCTCATTATCTTTTATCAATCAGAAAAGTTCCCTTTCCCTGTTAAAAAGCTTGATGCAAAGGGAAACCCTAGGTCAGTTATATTTTGGTCTCCCATAATACACTCTTCCTATGATTCACCCTATTCCTATGCTGAGTTTATAGATCTTTTTGTATATCCTGCAACTACATTGTTGACAGGGATTCCTCCTCCAAGACTCAGTAATGAAATAAAGAAGACCTTGCAGCTTTCAAGGACCTATAAAGTTGGGGATTGGTATTTATATCAAAATTATTCAGTCATCAGGATCTATGGATGTGAATTACATCCATTCAAGTTGCCAAGATATGTGCCTATGAGAATTTTTTCCTTGGAATATTTCAGGCAAATGAATAATTCAGATGTGATCCATTTTTGTAGTGTGAAGAAAAAAGCCCAACTAAGAATCAAAAGTCAATTAGGTCCTTTCATCTGCAACTCTAGGGAGGCCGAACGAGAAGCAGAAAATATATTACAAAGCCATTGCAAGTTCCAAAAAACTTTTCGTTGCGTTCCTTATGACCCATTTGGTTTTATTTGTGAAAAGAGAATAAAGAACAAATCTTCCCCTTATATCCACCACAAGATTCCTGATATAGAGCAATATGCTAACCAAGATGAATGGGTGGAAGAAACTCTAGTTGAAGAAGAAAATGAAGAGGAAAAAATGAATAAAATTATGAAAGATCTTCAAAAGAAATATGACCTGGAATCTTATGGTCAAGTGCAGGTATCTCACATTGGCACTTCTTCAGCAGCAAATCTACAGCAGAGATTACAGGAAGGCAGTTCATCAGTGGCAGCAGAGACAAAAGGCAAAGGAAAGGAACCTGAAATACAGGTTATTGAAACTTTAATCATGGCAGAGAAACCTCAAACTTCCAGAGCACCTGATCAAACACAAGTTTCTCCCACTCCGGTAAAGCATCCACAAGTTCCAGAATTACAAACACCATCCAATGTGGAAATAGGAAAAAAAAGGTAGGTTCCAGATACCACACCTCCGAAAGAAACCTCACAGGTACATCAAGACAAAAAGCAGAAACCTGATCCACTTCCAGATGTGGAAATCATAGATGAGGTGTTTGATGATGGAAGGGAAGACAGTCAACAAACTCGCACAGTTAGTGAAACAAACACAAGCCAGAAAGGGAAAGCTTTACAAAAGCAATTGAGTACTGAAGTATCCTCTTTCAAGCCACCTAAAACAGGTACAGGGGATATAAAAAGACCCTTCATTAATATAAAGGCAAAGAATGATCCATTAAGAATGAAGGTATATGATCAATATTTGAAAATGGCTCCACATAATCAGGAAAGGTTAATGTCAGCATTTGACATTTCACAAGGCAAAATGATGATGAGCCACTTCAAGTCAAAGGTGCTAAAACCCATACGTACCGACTACATCGTGACAAATTTTGAAGTTTTTACAAAGGATATCGATCCTCTGACCGTATAGAGCTACGTACAACCGGGGAAATGGTCTATTCTACTTTACCACATAAGCCATGCGGCGTGGCCTATAACGCCGCAGATTCTTTTTTGAATAACACAACTGCACAATTGCAAATTGAGAAGGCCTCTTCACAGGCCAAAGACAACAGAATAAAGTATTTAGAAGACATAATCATTGGTTTGGGTCATAACCCCAAAGACATTAAAAGTATTGAAGCATTAATAAAGAAGAAAGATGATGATATAGCTGTGCTGAGAAAGCAGCTAAAATTGCCAGCCTCAAGGCACCCTCAGACCCAAGAAGTTATAAAGGGGAATTCACAGGAAGAAATAATGGAGTTGCTCCTAAATATGACTGAGCGACTAAGTGAAACGGAGAAGGAATTAGAACAAGCCTTGCAGAAACAGGAAACTATCCAGCAGACATCAGCCACAAGTACTACAACAACAGGTCAGCAAAAACACAAACTCTATCCTGTGTAAACACTTCTCGGGTTTGAGTTCTGATGAATTAATAAAACAGATGGAAAGTCTACAACTAAGGGTCACAGAACTGCAAACAACGAAATTGCAATTAGTAAAATTGGAGGAAAAATATGATACATCTAAAAAGACAGTTGCTAATGACACCAAGGAAATAAAAAGGTTAGAAAAATTGGTTCAGGCTTTGGAAAAAGATCTTTCATTGGAAAGCCTTTAAAGGAAATAAATGACATTCTTTGGGGTAACATCATTGAGTTAATAAAGGGTATTTGGCCCTCTATTCAAGCTATTTTTGAACAAAATGAGTTGGTTAAAATAGCCCAAGAAGAAATAAACAGATCCAGAAATGAATTAAGAGGCAGGCCTGAGCAGGCCAATTAGCTTATTCAATTTTTGAACACCCGGACAAAGCAACAACTTGCAGTATTAGGGATTGAAGACAGGACTGGCACAGTTTTGGAAATAAAGAGAGTTTTCATCAAAAGAACTTTCATGCAGAATTTAGAAAGGAAGTGCACAGATATTTTGGTTGATATCAATATTTTCGCAGAGAAATTTCAAGCTTTGTCGATTGTGCTGGGTTACCAAGTCCTATGCTCTCAGAGGATCAAATAATGGATTTGGAAACCTATGTAAAGAAAATAAATGCTCATGCTCAAAATACAGCTGCTTGTTCTCCTAGTTTACCAAAAACAACATTACCAACAGGGAGAAATATCTATGATAGAGTGAGGAATTTATTTCATTTGGAGCATGAAATAAAGTATCTATTTCCTAATGAGCCCACCTTTTACAAACTCACAGAAGCAGATGAGACATTGAGAAAACTCAAAAGGACTGTGATACCAGATGATTCATGGTGGAGAGACTTATTAGAAATTCTATAAAAATTATTTTCAGGATGAGAATTTATCTTTACTATCAGGTGAATGGTAAAAATGAGTACAGATGAAAGAGTATCAGTTACACAAGTTAAAGAGTATCCGTAAAGACAAAGAGTATCAAACAAGCAAAGAAATTACTCTAGAAGACAGCAACAAGCCCTTTTTTCAGCACTTACCTCCAGCACATCCATAAAGAAAGGAAACAGCACATCAACAGTTGCTTATTATTCTATCTACGAGACCATTTGTCTCCTGTTTACTTGTAAATTATTCCTTAGTCACCCCAAATTATGGGCTAGGATAGTGTGAGATATTTTCAAATATTTTGTGTATAAATAAACCCTCAAAGAGAGTATTGAGGGTGGATTCTATTATTTTGCTGTAACATTGAGATTTTCGGAATAAAAGCTTTTTGGAGAAATTTATTCGTGGCTTACTGGATGACGATTTGAAGCTCAGGAATTTTTGCAGGATTCATGTGTTGGACTGCAGTTCAATAAGTCTTTCTACCCTTTTTTCTGAAATACTATATTAGTTTATAATATCATCATATCCATTTCGAATAATTTACCATTCCAAGGATTGGAATCGCAATTTGGGTGCCTGCACTCTGATTTCAGATGTGATTATTCTTAATGTTTTCCTCTAAATTGGTTATAAGCACGAATTCTTGAATGCTCTTGCTTTGCTAATATAAACATTCTTGATTACTATAATAAAGAATTCTTTATTGCTCTTTGTTTGTAATCATTTCATTTCTTTCTTTTGAACATGGTGAAAGATTCTTAGCTGCCTTTCATCCCTTCAAAATCATCCCATCCACTTTAAATTTTAAGGATTGTTCTCTCTCTGGCTATCTTGCCCTGCAAATCCATCTTGTGTGTAGAATAGAAATCCAGTAAAGCCATCCTTTGACTCCATAGCCCAATGGACTGAAAGCTCTCAACCTTGCCCTTAGTTTGTGGATTCCACCATTTTCCCAAAACAAACTCTTGAATCTATAACTAGCCTAAAACCTTCTAAGAACAAAGATAAATTATAAAGAGAGAGCCCTCTCTGGATGCAGATTGGCTAGATTCTGCATCTAAAAGGTTGGTTTGTGGTTACCTCGGGTATACTTTCCTCTTATACAACTTCTAGGAAAACCTGAGTGATAACAATAACCATAGTAGAAATATTATTGGAACAAGATGTAAAAGTAAATTTGATGGTCAATCACACAAATAAGTACATGCAGAAAAAAAAATTGAATACATGACATAATATATGAAGATAATGACTCAAAAGATGTGAATGGGGCCATTGCAAACTCATGTGTGAATTTACGCATATTCTTATAGAATCAACAACTTGCCAATAAGATGCCAACTAGGTTTCTAGCTCCACATGGCAACGAATGTTCTTTGAAGTTTAACGCAATCTAAAAATGTTCATGAAGTATAGGAATGGGTACACATTTGTGATAAGAAACTTTATTTATCAGTGAAAGCCCCCATTTTATTGGGGTTGTGTTATGTGTTTTGGAAGTCATTTAGAAAGCTTCTTTCTTCCTAAATAAATCAATTTCGAAATTAGAACCATGGGTAGCCATTCGAGTCCAATTAAACATTCTAACAGTTACTTAGCAACATTAAAACAAGAGAATTCTGGAAATTACATATAGCGTATGAAAGAATGTAAAACTTAGAAAATCATTACAAAATTTGAAAGTTGGGGGCAATTACATGAATATGATAACTTAGAATCCCAACTTTCAAATAGATAAATTGGCTAAGTAAAATAATTCTTAAAAATCCTTGAGGATATCACTCTCATATATATGACTAAGTAAAAAATAAGAAATGTTACATCAATGTAATTTATTGTCAAATTCCAAGCATGGCCTCAGCACATAAAATCTAGTAATGCTAGACTAAGCTATGTGCTAGAAGAAGAGCCATGGTGGAAATAAAGGCTATCGACCTGAGAAAGAAAGTATACATGGTAAGAATGGGTGAGGAAGGAAACAACTGTGTCAAGTAAATCAACGAAAAACTCTACAAGAATACCTACAAAAGAATATGAGAGAATTGAGAACAACCAAATCGAATAATAAAAAGTATTACACTATACAATACATGGGGATGGCTTAACTAACTATATTGTCCCATATTTCATTACTCCGCCTACGCATACAGATTGCAGAATACTATAAGTAAGGTTTTCTTCCAGTACATACAGAGGAAAATAATAAATAGGGAAATAAATAATAATTTAATAAATTGGGCTTAACTTGAAGAGGAGGGGATGTCAACTTCTCAACCATGAGTCTAGATCTGAGGCAAAGAGTAAACCTGGGTGGTAACAAACCATATTAAAAACTCATGTTATGAATTTAAAAACAATAGAGAAGGTAATGAATTATAACATCAAATTTTATGCACAACAGTAATTAAAAAGTGCAGTAGACTGAGAAGTAAAAAACATTGTGTCAAACCTCAACACGAGATCAAGTATACGACAAGATACTGCGTGATACCTTAAGGGGAAGAACCCTCAAAGAGGTTACACATCTTTCATTAGTAGCATAAAGGTAAAAGGAAAAACCAGAAGTCCCAACACAACTACTATGCACAGTTCAAATAAGAGAACCCCAAGGTTGCAATATGAATCCATAAATAAATATAACAAATCAATAACTCATACAAGCCTAATCCTTATGCTTTCAAAACCACGAAGAGATGTAAATCAAAGTAGAGAGAATCAAATTTCTATATAACACTATGAATAAGTACAAATTAAATTATGAATGGTATAAATATTACAGTGAAGAACCACAGTCTTTGTGAAGTATAACCATATACGTTGAACATTGAGTAAGAAATAAATACATATATAGCTTTGGAAATATTATGTGTGAATGCAGAAATTGGGTTATTGCATATACATAGCTTAAGTGAAAAATGGAAACCCAAGGAAATCAAATTTAAAAATAGAGGATATATAGGCCTCACGCTATCCTAAGGATACCATTTTAATTTATCAACAAAGAGTGAGAAGTAACCTACACTCTCGGTAGCATGCTACCATAATAGGAAGCAAAGATTTCCACAAATGGGTAAAAGGAATAAATACCATATAAATTTACCTATCAAAGGAACAATAATAAATTTTGATGAATATTAATTATCTCTACCAAAAAATCAGGGGTTGAATGAGCATTTCATATAAAACATTAGAGTTATCATTAAGTTTCCCATAGAAATAACATTGCAAGGAAAAACCATGACCTATACTAGGCAGAGTAATCATAATACTAGAAGGGAAGAAAACGATGTATTAAACCAACAAGTTGATAAATAGAGGATTGAAGTTCACATAGTCACACTCACCCAAGTTATGTTAATGGCATGATACAACCCAAAATCTCGAATAATAATGAGGGGTTTTATAGGTAAGGCCTAGCTTATACAAACAACTAGAAATTTGAACCTAGTCATTGTAGTGTGTCCAAGTATAAAGAGAAAATTTAAAGGAAAATTACAAATTGTAACTAAAAACCCCAATGCTAGATCAGACAATATGAAATCTAGAAGGGCTTAGAGGAGTAAATACCTCAGTCAATCAAACCAAAGACAAATGCGAGAAAGTGGACCTTCAAATAGAACAGATATATCACAAATTTGAATGTGAAATGCAAACCCAAAAAATTTTGAGTAGGGTAGGCACCATAAATCCAAAATTAAATACTACACTTGCTTATATTACAAAACCCAAAAAATTCTACGTGAACCAGATAAGAATGGTTGAACCTAGAAGGAAATTCGAGGGAAAGTTACCTCTTATGTGACGAATATGGTCATAGGCCTATTGGTTTCTTTGAACGAGTGTCATCGCAATGCTAGGAGGTGGAGGTAGGTACTCAAACATCTTCGTATGGAAGATAGAGGATGCCTCTCTGTAATACACAAGAAAATCCATATTGAGTGTTCTAAATGTAAAAAAAAAATATGATCAAACAAAGGTAAAACTAATCCATAGTTACCTGATGGGATGTTGAATAGCGAGTCAAAATCTCTTTGCATTCTCCTTGCAAAACTAACCAAAATACACTAGCAACCAAAATGGTAAAAAGGTCAAAACATCCAAGTAAAAACAGATGAAATTGTTACCTGTGATGGCATGGCCAGAGGGCTCTGCATTGTATGAGGTTTAATCCACAGTCCTCGCACTAAAAATGGAGGAGTTGACTCATAAGGTCTTTGGAAAACAAATTTTAGGTTGAGTTATGTAGGCATATCTCCCACGAGATAGAAGGCCGCCAAACAGAGTGAAAATGTCGAAATGAGGCAGAGACAAGTAGGTTAAACCCCTAGGGTTTCCACAAAGAATTAGATCCATTGATCTAACCTTGATGGATCTCATTCATTCATTTGGAACCTTAAAACGAGTGAGGGCCATGTGAGGATATATGACCTTTGGCACTTGGAGACAAGAGAGATGGAAAAGTTATTAGGTTAGGTACACACATTAAATGTGAAATTAAAACTATAGTAGGGGAATAAAAATCTTCGTACTAACCTTGTTGGGAGCAATACAAATATTCATTATGTGTATTAAAGTTCCATTAAGTTATAAAAACACACCAAAATGTTAAACAAAAACCATGTAGGTGCTTGAAACGCCTATCTGCCTATGTCGTAGTCATCGATAAAGCACAATAGGCATTCTAATTGGTATTGCTATTTTGTAACGTTCATTTTTCAGAAACATTGTCAAATGACAAGGTAAATTTATTCCAGAGATAGACTGTAGGGGCATTTACTGGATTTGTCACCTTTGAACAAAGGATGAGCTCCAGAGGCTACCTGGCCCGCTAGCGGACTCTGTCTATAAAGTGATTGTCAAGGGACAATATCCCCAAGAGGGAAACACAACAAGATTGGGAATCTCTTAAGATGACCCCAACATTGCAGCTACAACAATAAAAAATACTTCAAATGGTAAATAGTAGTGAATCATATACACATGAAATTATGGAGAACTCAATGGCCATCATATTAGAACATAGAAGCAATAAAATATACAACTCCATAAGGAAATGATCACTCAAGTAAGGCACAACAAGCCTCAAGAAAACTATACAAGGAAACATGAGAAACACTGCTACATAAAGAAAGCCTAGGCCATGACTGTGCAGTTATAGAGAGGAACTACTACATAAATAATTAAAATAAAATGATATGACAACGTAGGCTCAAATAAAGAAAGGGGAGCATGATCTCAACCCCTAAAAATACAATAAATCAATCTTCTAAAAGGATTCATGGATGAAATCTATACAAAAATGGAATTTTTCAGAAATGCCGGAGTTGCTAGGCAGCAGCAACTCAAGAGCTGGAAATGGATGGAGAAGGCTGAAATATCTGTTGTATATGAAGTGCTCTTCTCCAATTAAAATATGAAGTGAAAGGCTGATCCTTTCACCCAAGACTTCCCCTCCAAAATCTGCTAATCCCTCACAGTAATTATGGACCAAGAAAAACATTGTCTAAGAGAGGGATTGCGCTACCTCTGATGTAAAGTGGTTGGTCTGATGAAAAATATGGTGGGATATGCTCAAGAACCACCTTTTATGATCTCCAAATGAATAGAGCATCTCTCCACTGAAAAACAAGCTCCAGATGGTGTATGAAAACCTCCCCGGCAACACCCATCAACACTGCACAATAACTGCTACAGAAACTGCGCTGATGTAGATGGATGAAGCTATGGCTTGAATGCCTAAATATGGGGAATGGAGTGCAATCCTTCATGAGCTACTCAAGAATGAGAGGAAATCCTCAACAGGACTCCCTCGTGCCTAAAGGCACTGCAGCTCTACTGAACAGCAAGAGGCAACAACAAGTCTCCAAGACTTGGATGTAAAAATGATCAAAAGATGTCTACAATGGCTTTCTTGCTCCTGTTTTATACAATTAGCCTTCCCTCCATGGACCCTATTTCGAATTAGGGTTTCGTCTCTCTAGAAACTTCCCTCCTACGTTGTTCGACATAATGCTTTCCAACTCATGCCAACGCAATTTGACTTGGTCAACCTTGGCCAAGCATGTTTGCAAGAACCCCCTTTCACACATGGAAGTGTGAAATCCAGCTCCAATATGATCCTCTTTCATACTTAGAGGATTTTTATTCTTTAATGATGCAAATAATGGGTCCTCTACCCATTTTATTTATCTCTTTAACAAAAACTAATGTTCCATAAAATTTGGAACATTACAGTCCTCCCCTCTCAAAATATTGCTTGTCGTCAATAAATTGCAAGGATGAACTGAATTTCTCTCTACCCTTCCTCCTGTAGCATCCCTATGTGATGATCTCCTCAAGAAAAGGATGTGATATCAGCAATCAAGTCTCCAAACTCTCGCTCCAACAAATGCAATCTAGCCTTGGGGTGAAAATTCCCAAACAAATATCCACGAAGGAACAAAGAGTTGTCCAAGGGCCTCCTTGAGGCATGAGATATGATATATAATGGGAATGATCATCCCCCATATTAATCTCTCATCCCCAAGCCATCAATCATGAAAATAATTTGCCTCCCAACAAGACAACTCATGGAAGATCACCCTCCACCTTGAGCTCCAAAAATGAAGGTGGGCTGAAATCTGATCATGGAAAGCACTATAACTTGCCCCATGCTATCCTCTCCCCCAATTATGACAATTCTGGAGTGTACGCTAATCCTGGGCTGCAAATGTATTGCCCTCAAATGGAAAAATGAAGAGTAATTCCCCAAGAATCTCTCCTCCATCAATGAAAAATCAGCTGGCCCAAGACATGTCATCTATGATGAATAGGACAAGATCACCATAGAATGCCCCTATGACATGTTTGCTATAGGTTATACCATGTGCAATAGGATAAAATCAATGTCTCATAGGGTCACAATGCAATCTCACCCACTGTAGCTGCATAAAATAGCATGGCAAGTATTGTACAAAAATATCACCTCTATTACTGAACAGTAAATAGATGAGTGAACCGGAAATACAAAATAAAATACATGCCCAAATATAAACAATGGATGGATTTCATCATCATACTCATGGCCCTCCTCAAGAGAAATCAAATAGATGGTTGTGGTGGCCATGTCTCCTCTCATGTTCCCATTAGAACATGCAATGCAGAAAATATGGGGGTCTCTCCTCATCAAGGACACATTCACCCCATGTGTCTCTCCTCTGATCATGTCCTCCATTAATATAACAGCAATATCAGCCAAGGATAACATACTCAGCAATAAAATGAGACAAGTACTAAAGGTTTCATGTTGTGCAAAGATGTACCAACAGTCTCCCAAGTGGTCACAACGCAGTTTCACAAACTGCTGCTTTGAGAAATTATATGGCAAGTTGTTTTCAGCTCATGAATAACAATGTATGTTCTTACATATGATAATGCATGGTAAGTGGATGAATATAAGTGTTGAACATACATGGAAGGTAACACTTTCCCAAGGCCATATAAAATACGGCTGACTCCATCACATAGTTTGGCCCAATTTTGCTCATGGAGAAACATGAAAAAATCTGCCCCTTTGAAAAACTCGACACTGCATCATAATGATAAGAGTATGTAAATAAGCAAGGGTACACACAAGACTCTTACCATAGGATGGAAGTGAGATGATAGATGGATCTATGCATGTGATCCTCCTCCCAAATGACAGTGCTGTGAACTCATGCAAAAAGGCTCCTGCCCATGCCAACCTTTGTTTCTTGACATGCTCCTTGTCAAGAACAACTTTGGTGATGCTACTAAAAATATGAAGCTTATCCCAAGAGGGAAATGCCTCCCAATCAATACCAGCTAAGGAGTGATCCCTTTACACTATTAGAGTGCCCTCCTCTACTCCTGCAACACCATCAATCATATGAGAGAAAATCTACTTGTGCTCTCTCCCATCAATCCCAAGCAACCCAAGTGCTTGATGCCTCCTCATGCTCACATCATATGACTCATGTGATGAAGGTATCATGACTGATATATGATTTATATCAGCAATATTCATCCCTTCTCCTTGCTTCCCAATGATGTAAAAACCCTGCCACTTATCCTCTTCTTCGGTACTCCTCCCTTAAGGGCTACCATTCTCCCAAACCAATTCTTGCTTTTTGCATTTCGTGAGAGTTTGAAATGCAACTCATTGGAGACCTCTTAGGAAAGGCCTCTCTCCCATGACTATGTTGGACCTATGAATATCCAAATGTGATGGAGGTGATGTCTCCTCTCCACCCATGTTCAACATCACTGTTGGTCCCTCCAATTATGTAGTAGCTGTCTCCTCCTCCGGTTCACAAATTGTTTCATGATTCTCCATGGAGGTGTCATGGTTTACTTCATGAATCATTGAAGGCTGAATGCAAATAATCAAAGATGTATTAGGATGAGGGTTCTTCTCCTTCTTGAACCCTTTGCATAGCGCAGTGCAAACATGAGGCCCTAAAGTGGCCATGTGATTCGATCTTGGGACCTCCTCATATGAAATTCCACCATCCTTAAGATTATTTGCTGAAATAGAAAGTGGAACTTTACTCATACCTTGGTGGATCTTGGGACCTTCTTGTGTGGATGCAATGTCTTCTTCTTCTAATGCAATGGCTGCCTCATCCATAGATGTAGAAGGCTGCTTCTCCAAAGCTATAGCAGCATTGGTGCAATCCTCCTCCCATGGTGGTGTGAGCTTCTTTGTCCTTTCTCCATCAAAGGACCTTTGGATCAACCTTTGAGAAAAGACTGAAAAATAACTCACCCTTGAATGGACCAAGGGTTTAAACCACCAAACAGAGGTTTCCTCCTCCATGTGCAGCACTACCATCTCCACTGCTTCTTTTTCTGCCACTGGATGCAGCAATAAAAATGCCTCCAGCTTCTTCTCCCAAGCTCTAGTTGAAGTAACCCCATCAAATGTAGACAATAGAAACACATTGCCTCTGATTTCTTCTTTTCCACCGGGCCTTCTCTCCTCCATATATTAAATATACTATGAGAACGTTGTAGTTCTCCTGAATTCTACAGAATGGGTTTTATAGTCACCTCGGTACTTTCTTAAGATCTGGAAATCCAAGCATCTCCCATGCTGGTCTTCAAGAGAATAGGAAGTGCATGGACCTTCCTCTTCTCCCCTTTTATTCTCCTCCTCCTCAGGGAGGCTCTTCTTTATTTCAAAAAAATATATTAGATCAGTCTCATCCTCTTCATCATTCTCCTCTGAAATCGAACTCACAGGCTGTGCCAGTTTGATGCTTTGATACCACTGTAATGTTCATTTTTCAAAAACATTATCAAATGACAAGGAAAATCTATTCCAGAGATAGTCTGCAGGGGAATTTACTGGATTTTTCACCATTGAACAAAGGATGAGCTCCAAAGGCTACCTGGCCCACTAGCAGACTCTGTCTATAGAGTGATTTTCAAGGGACAATATCCCCAAGAGGGAAACATAACAATATTGGGAATCTCTTAAGATGACCCCAACATTGCAACTACAACAATAAAAAATACATCAAATGGTAAATAGTAGTGAATAATATACACATAAAATGCCATAGAACTCAATGGCCATCATATTAGAACATAACAAAAATAAAATATACAACTCCTTGAGGAAATGATCACTCAAGTAAGGCACAACAAGCCTCAAGAAAATTGTACAAGGAAACATGAGAAACACTATTGCATAAAGAAAGTCTAGGCCATGACTGCGTAGTTATAGAGAGGAACTGTTGCATAAATAATTAAAATACAATGATATGACAATGTAGGCTCAAATAAAGAAAGGGGAGCATGATCTCAACCCCTGAAAATACAATAAATCAATCCTCTAAAAGGATTGGCTGAAATCTATACAAAAATGGCATTTTGTATAAATGTCAGAGTTGCTGGGCAGCAGCAACTCAAGAGCTAGAAATGGATGGAGAAGGCTGAAATAGCTGTTGTAGATGAAGTTCTCTTCTCCAATGAAAATCTAAAGTGAAAGGCTGATCCTTTCACCCAAGACTTCCCCTCCAAAATCTGATAATCCCTCACAACAATTATGCATCAACAAAAACAATGTCTAAGAGAGGGACTGCACTGCCTCTGATAGAAATTGTTTGGCCTAATGCAAAATATTGTGGGATATGCTCAAGAACCACCTTTTATTATCTCCCAATGAATAGATCATCTCTCCACTGAAAATCAAGCTCTGGATGGTGTATGGAAACCTCCCCGGCAACACCCAGCAACACTGCACAATAACTGTTGCAGAAACTACGCTGATGTAGATGGCTGAAGCAATGGCCTAAATTCCTGAATATGGGGAATGGAGTGCAATCCTTCATGAGCCACTCAAGAAGGAGAGGAAATCCTCAACAGGACTCCGTCGTGCCCGAAGGCACTGCAGCTCTGCTGAACAGCAAGAGGCAGCAACAAGTCTCCAAGACTTGGATGTAAAAATGATCAAAAGATGTCCACAATGGCTGCCTTGCTCCTCTTTTATACAATGATCCTTCCCTCCATGGATCCTATTTCGAATTAGGGTTTCCTCTCTCTAGAAACTTCCCTCCTATGTTGTTCCAGATAACGCTTTCCAACTCATGCCAACGCAATTTGACTTGGTCAACCTTGGCCAAGCATGTTTGCAAAAACCCCCTTTCACACATGGAAGTGTGAAATCCAGCTCCAATATCATCCTCTTTCATACTTAGAGGATTTTTATTCTCTAATGATGAAAATAATGGGTCCTCTACCCATTTTATTTATCTCCTTAACAAAAATTAATGTTCCATAAAATTTGGAACATTACATATTTGGTGCGGTGCTCATAGGTTGTAGAAATGAACTGGTGTGCAATATCATACAAACACAACATTGTTCATTTTCTTTTTTTTAGAAACATGGCCTTCTGACACTGTAATTATTGTGATTTTTTAAAATTCCTTGTTCATCAAAACTTGACACATATCTTATAACAGTTTTCATATCATTTAATTTTTTATTAGTAAATTTGAATGTGATGTTTAGATGAATTTGTTATATCATATCATTAGATTTCACATCTCTTCATTATAGTATTAAATCATCCATATATTTAATCAGTGGTGTAACATTTCACATCAACAATGGAGAAAGAAATAGAATAAATTAAAACATATTTATTATATATATATGAATAAGACGTTCTTTTTGAAAAAAAAGGGATGGTTATTGGTATCCCTTTGTATTTAAATTGGGACACTATTTCCATTAAATTAAACAAAATTTATGATTCCATAGACAAATATTTTTAAAAATGCAATGCCATTCTTTGATATCCAAACATATTGATCATAATTCTTTGTTGGAACTTGTGTCACTACTCGAGCTTCTTCCATGACTTGGGTTATTTGGAGGAGTGTTTTTTTCATTGTGTTGATTGTTTTCTTCTTCTTCAAGCTCCATCTACAAACATAAAAATAAAGTGTAATGAGTGTATCTACATTGGTGAGAATAATGAAAATTTCAATATTAAATTATATACATCAATTTATATCAAAAATAAATGTACCATAGCAATAATTGACTCGTGAACTATACCCATTCTTTCAAAACCAAATTTCATGCCATTTTTCAACAATTCATTTGTTGGCACAGTTCCATACTTTGCTTTGTGCAATTTTTTATACCCCATAAAAAATCATAGATTTAATCTAAAAAAAAAATTGTTCTATCAATTATATACGAAGCTAAGTAAAATAAGATATATAGTTATGAATTCCGCAATTAATTTCAAATATGCCAACATATACTGACAACCCATATTTAACCTAATGAAAATCAATTATTCTCATGGTTCTTCTTTGTGTGTTAGCACGTATTTGAAGACATTCAATGATGATTGCTGCAAATAAACTTAAAATACACAAAAAAATAAATCTTGTTAAGTTGTTATAAGGAAGTAACAATTACTCACAAACTTAGATATCAACCCTTTTCTTCCATGTTGTCCTGCTTAATGTGATGAATGGGTTCCATTTTATTTATTTTTTTCTGCAATGAAATACTTGCAAATTAATATTTAATGCAAAATGATTTATTTATTGTACCTAATCGAAAAATTCACTAATTACATATTACATTTATAGCACGTTTTTGTTGGTATGGCTCCTCATGTGATGAAATTATGTCTATTTCCTTGACCATATCCTTGTACACCTTTTTGGGCATTCTTACTAGCATATTTTGGATATCATCCCGTTCATCGTTTGAGATTTTCATAATCTTCATGAAAAAATAATATGACAATAAACTATTTAATTTTTGTATTGATATATGAAAACTAAATATAAAAAAAGTGATATTTATAAATGATTAATTTGTAGTAATATATAGATATAATTCTAGAAAAACATTTAAAGGAATATTACTTTTTCAATCTTCTTTTTTGTTGTTGTACATTTTTTTTATTAAAATTCTGACATGCCTCATTGACCAATTCTCTTGAAACTCTTCCTGTAGATTAAAATAAATTTGGTTGCTGGAATCATTGGATTGATTTTTCTATTGTAAGTAGAAATAAAATCTATACATTCGTTCCAATACATCCCTCAAAGTTTTGTAAAAAAAATTCCACTTTTGTTAATCTCCAGCACCAGTCCAGATGAGCTAAGGAGAGATTCATTTTCATTTGCATGTTCTATATTTTTTCTTTTCTTATAACAACATTCCTTTTGTTCGATGTTGGCCCCTGTAGAACATTAAACATATCTGAATTAATAAATTATTTGAAACATGTTATCTAATATTTTTAAGTATATTATTAATAAAAATTCAAAAAAGAAACTCATATTGGATCGACAATATTTTTTTCATTCACCTGATTCATCCTTATGAAAATTTTCCATCAAGATTTTATGCTCCTATGGTCTTAGATCAAGAAGAATCTTAATGAGCTTCACCATTTTGTGGATCTACATGATACACACTAAATAATACATATTATTTAAACTTACATATAGTTCAATAATAATAATTTCTGTAAAGAATTTACAGAGAACTTGCCTTTTTTTATTTTCTGGATGTGCTATATGTATTTTTGTTACTTTAACTCTTGTCAGCCATTTCTTTATCAACATAAAACCTGTATCATTCATTAATATATTTTATAAATAAATCACATACTTTTTAGGTAAAAAAAAAATCAATAAAATTGTGCGTCTATCTAAATTAAATGCTCGGTGTGACTTTCACAACATAAGCACTGAAAACGGTGCAATAAGTCCTTACAAACACATTACCAATATAGTAGAGACATTGTACAAGGCTCTTTGTCAATAGGATACCCGATGTGTTTTATTAATATAGGAGCACCGATTAACATAAACATAAATCAATCAAGATTTTTTTTTATCAAACAATGTTTTTCGTCAATACGTGCCTGATGTGTTATACTAAAATTGTGCATCGGTGCTCTATTTTAAAGAGTGTGCACAGTGTAACAACTCTACTTACCCAAAAAAAAATATTATAATCTTGTACTCCTTTTGTCGTCATTGAATTAACTTAATTCCGACACTTTACCATCTCTTACAAAATATCATTAAAGGTTTTACTTTTTGTCATTAGCATCTTCATAATTAATTTCATAACTATGCATATAATGACACTCACTCTAACATAATTGTATTCCAATATTTATCCCTTTAATGTATTACAAATTCGCCTCCTCTTCACGAAATTCATCCACTTCTGTCAATGTACATTATTTTCTTTATCATAGTTACTATTTATGTTATTTTATTAATTCTATACCACTTCCAAAACTCTACCTTTTATAGAATTTTGATTAACTTTATAAATTTAATAAATATTAAAGTTAAAATTACATATTAGGACAAATCCCATACATTCTAATTTTATAAGTATTACCTTATAGTATAAATTAGAATTATAATAAGGGAACTTTCAGTATATTTTAGACTTATAAACTCTCTCTTAAGTCTTAGCTAACATTCGAATTAGTATAGTCATGCTCGTATGAATTTCCTATGTCAATATATGAAAAGTACCCTTTAAGGGTTTCGTTTCTATTTCATGGTCAATAATTTTATTTCCACCCACCATGGCATTATAACGATTATGAAGTTCAAATTATACACACTACACGTTACCATTAAACTTCCCTATATGATCATATAGACCTTAGGTTATCTGTTTGGATTTATGGTGCACCGTTTAAATGATATACCACATGATTTTAATGCCATAAGGTCCCATATGGATATTCAAACATACTTTCTGAATTTGATCGTATCTACTATAACTAATTTGTGACAGATCTACTTGTAACTTTTTCTTATTTCGAAGCTATCAGAGATTAATTCATGGTACTGCATATTAACTCGGTCACATGGCCATATTAACTTCATGCCCATATGGAGCTTGGATCTCACGCGACTTTCACGGTGGAGATTAGCTCATACTCTTCCCTCTACCATTCTCATTTAGGGTTTATTGAATTTCGTTTTACTTTGTTTCATTTATCATTAGGAATTTTCCCCTTCTGAGGGTGTGGATATGGCTCTATACTATAAGGTTGCAACATTAATGGCTTCCCACTGCCATTTTTTCCTATCTCTCATTACTACAGCTATAGGTAAGCTTATTACCTCCTTTACGTTTCTCAACCTTTTCTTTTTAATACACATATCTATTTTCAGAGTTCGTTCTTCAATTCAGAATCTCTGAGTTAGCTCATTATTTTAATTTATGCTCATAATTTATTTCAGGAGTAGTTTTCCCTTTAATATTTCAGCACTCTTCATATTAAATTTTGTTCTGACTCTTCGTTTTGGCACAAAGTTGTTCCATGAGGATTCTACGTTGAAGGACCGAAAATATTTACGCATGTTTTCAGTGAATTCAAGATGTAATGCAATTTCAATCATAACATGGATAAGCTCGGTACTAATCCCACCATTCCTATAATTATATACTTATGCATTATACAAGTATTTTCCTCGCTGTATTGTTAGCTCTTCTGTCAATTTAGCTCTGTTAGGAAATGGTATTGACTGAGCTCTACCTTATCATTTTGACTTTTTTATTCAAAATTTTACAACGATTTCTCTATGAAAATTGTTATTTACACAACTGACACAGATGGTTGATTTTATTGTTTATATACAATTTGTATGAAATATTTTCTTCTTGTTTTAATAATAAATCCCACTGTATATATATATATATATATCTATGTTTATTTATGGTTTGCAGAAGTAACTAATTTTATATAATATTTCTATTAACATCTTAAGAATATCCTCCACTACTATTGATGTAATTTCTTCTTGTAATGTATTAATTCTTACAACCTAACATCATATTTAAACCTTTATAATTGGGTTTAGACATTCTACTTATTGGTTAACTAATTTAACTAGTCTATGTAACTATACAGAATTAAAACTATACATGCTATGGTTATGTTATGTTAAATACACCAGACACTTCACTCTCAATAATAAAATAGTTTATTATACAGATTTTTGTGAAGTCAAATCCCCTTTGCGGATAGAGGCAATCCCTCTAGCCCTAGGGTGGGTCTAGCAACAAGCGAACATGTTGGTTTCTAAATTCCTATCTTATAAACGAAATGCGGATTGGAATAGATGTCCTACCTCAATCCAACGCTCTTGATGTAGTATGCTACAATGATCCCTCGATCTTTGTCCTTCAAGCCTTGTGCTTCGTTGCTAGTTACATTCATACACTTGCACAAATATCAAGTAAACACTAAAATAATACGAGCATACATGTTCATTTACAACTATCCAGCTAGTCAAGGAGAGTCAGAAACTTTAATCATTAATATAGAAAAATATGGAACTAGAAATTAGTCGTGTCATATTAATATATATAAAAGGGAGCTTACAAGCTACGCCTTGAATTTGTATACCTCCTTTTACGGGTTCAATCGGGCACGTCCCAAAGAATTCGTTCGTCAATTCATCTCGAAGAGGTGAAAGGTTCAAACTCTCTCTCTCACAACTATGGAATATTCTCTACTACCATCTCCTACTCTATTCTAACTATATCTGGCTAGCCGATTCAATGGAATGAAGAGGGATTTATAGGAGAGGAGGATGAGATTTGGGATCCACATATGGTGGAGGAAAAGTCTATCCCTTTGGAAAGTTTCATTTTTGTAGGAACTAGAAGGCCAAAGAGAGAAACTCGACCTCATCCAGTCGAAAAAAATACATGACTTTGCTCACGAAGTTGTTACATCTTAGAATATTCATTTACATATTAAAAAACCTTCAAAAAATAGCTTGGTGTGGGTGCTCTTCAGAGATATAGAGACCACAACACGGGGCCTAGTGTAAATCTAGCCATTGGTGTGAGGTCATAACTACACAACTGCGTTGACCCAAAAGCATATATTTTAAAGGGTCAAATTCTAGAATGGTCAATAAAGATTGTGTTCCTAGCATATTAAGGGATGAAATGAAATTCATTATGATGTGTGACAGTAAACAGGGGTCACTCTGATATTCCTCCAGTATTCAGGATGGGGAATGCAGGGATGGTGACAAAATGTTGTGTAATAGATGCCCCCTAAAGCATGAAGTCCAAGAGAGAGGGGGGGGTGAAATACTTTACGAGAACATGCCCAAATGAAAATTTCGTCATTAGAGGACTTGCAATATCAAGTACAACTGATATTTATGATACACGAATACAAGGTACGGGGGCATCCATACATAATAGAGAACATGTAATAAGATCCAAGCTTTGGACATAACCATCCAGTAAGAAGGATCATAAAATAGACTTAGGTATGCTCACATCCATCCAATCAAAAGAGTAATGCATATAGTCATGATAAACCAAATCGTGTCACAGCTTGGATTTCATCAACAAAAACCCAGTGTCTTCCGCTCTATCTCGACCTGAATAAGTACAAATTCAAGCACATGAATGAATGATTTGATATCAAACATGCAAGAAATTCACCTGATTACCAGCCAATGATGATATTTTTTAACAGGTGTGAGAGAGACCACCAATAATGACAATGGTTCTCAAGGTACTGCTAGTACAATCCACGGAATGTGAACAATGAGCTGGAATCAGACATCCACGAAATCACTCGATCCAAAGCCAATGATGATAACCTGTCCTCGAATGCAAAAAACTTTCCATTGAGGCATGCAAGCTCTAAGGTACCAGAAGGGAGTCTCTGGATCAGCTTCCTAGATAATGAGTTAAAGTCGACAGGAAGTGACCGGTCTAAGGAGGGCCAAAACGTTTCCCACATCATCCACCCGAGACAGAGGAATAAAATCATAGTGTATCAGTACTAAACAGAGGATCAGTGGTTGGAAAATGCAGAAGGGACTTCTCTTGAACATATTGATGACGTGACTCTAGAATTTGGTAGTATTTGACATCAAGGGATCTGAGGTCATGGTGACGAGGAAAAGAGAAGATGAGAGGTCAAAACGAATAACTGAAACCCATGGAGGAAAAATGACGAATTTGGGATGTCCCCAACCTGACACGAACTGAAAACAAGTGTCATGTTCAAGAGCGACATACTCCTGATACAACTGATAACTAGTTCCACTTCCCCCCACCATTTTAGTTGAGTATGCCAATTATTTTTTTAAACAAGATTGAAGGCGATAGCATATGCTTGTCATGTAAATTTTTCCTTCAGACAAATCCATCCTAATACATTTTACAAGCCCCGGGAAGGAGGAACTAGATAACGTCATAGTGATGGTTTCCAATGTTGTTTAGCTTTAACGAGTCTAACAAATGGAAAACTTGGCATATTTTCAAGTTTAGAGAGTTTGAAAAGAAGAAAAGCATAAACTCTAGAAGGTCCCTTTTCTTAGGTATTCCCTCAGATCCGAAAAGGTAGAAAACAATATCTGAGATAACCTCTTAGCCATGTGTGACTAAGGTATTCCTTTTTCATAAATAATATTTCCCAACTCGAAAAAGGGTAAATGTATACTGCGTAGATGATGTTTTTTATCCTTTAGTGAGTTCAAAATGACAATAGTCTCAACACTCTTTTCAATTTTTAAGAGTCAGAAAACAATTGAATGATGACTCGAGGGGTTGAATTTTTCATGTTTTTACAAAGTCTGAAAAAGTAAACACGTTTCCTCATCGTCACTAGTTTTAGAACCTTTTGCTGCACAAGAAACAAATGTAAAACCTATTTTCGATAAAAAAATAATAAAAAATAATCGAAAAAGGTGTCCAAAAACCTAATTAGGGTTAGAAAAGGCTATAAAACAATGCAAATAGTAAAAAATAATTACGTTTACCTTTTCAAATTCTTCTGAGCATTTTTACTATTTTCCACTATGCATTTGTGGAGCTGACTACAGGCAATCCAGGAGGTCATTGACGAATCCACTTTTTCCAAGTAGGAGCTCTTAAATTCTCCTTCAATTTCATCCATTGTTTATTTGTTTTTATGGCTTGATGTATTTTGTGGAAGGTTTTGAAAAAATCTTCGCTATGGCAGTCGCCACCAATTTCGGGCATGGAGTCATGCCCAACTCCAGATTTTTTCAATAGGAGGGCGCCAAACACCGCGCCCAAGAACTTTAAACTTTTTCCCGCAAAATATTTGGCCAAATGGATTAATTTTTTAACAATGTGGATTATAGAGGCTTGTATGTTTGTTTTGCAAGAAGAATCAGTAGTTAAAATGGTGATAGAGTGGAAAGAGTGAGAGCATGGGGAAGAGGATGAATAGGCCATGGATAATGATGCATGCATGGAGGCCCTGAGGAATTGTGAGATCCAAAAATTCTTCATGACCCTATGCTTGAGAGGTCAACTAGAGCTGCTACAGTACTTTATTAGTGTATGGGACACTGATTGAGAGAGATTAATCATTTGTGACCAAGAACTAAAGATTGAAGTCTTTGACATCTAATTCATAACTAGATTACTCTGGAGGGGAGGGAAAACACTGTTTATAGGTACTCGAGCCCTTGGAGAAAGCATGGGCATGTTGATAAATAGAGTTTGTCATAGAGCAAAGAAAGCATCTAAGAGTGGCAAGCTAGACATTCAGACAGTGCCCGAATTACCATTGAGGGTAGTGTTGCATACCCTTACTCGGGCTGTCGGATATTAGGCTCTCCATGAAGCTACAAAAACACAACTCTAATTGGTCTTATATTGCATGGCTCTGAAAATTTTCAATTGGGAAAAAGCAGTGACAATCAACATAAAACGTCAGCTAAAAAAATGAAAAAATGGTAAGTTGAAGCAGTTTGGATATGGGTCCATCTAGATACCGTTCATCCTAGAATGGTTACTGATATTCCAATGCTAGGAGGTGACTATACCTATACCACCAGCACGAGATCCATAGATGGTCCTTTGGGCTGAGTTAGTTCCTCGATCAAGAGGTGGATAGTATATCAAATGGAGACCATAGTTCTTTGACTGGTTGCACTGAAAAATCATCGTGGTGGAGGACTGGCCATGTACCGACACCAATTTCAAGGAGGATCCAGATCTTCCACTTCTGGAAGGGGAATATTGGGATGAGGACAGAGGTAAAAAATCATTTTTGGATTTTTATGAGTATTATGATTTTTTTTATTTTTACGTATATGTGTTTTGGTATTTCCTCACGTGTTGCAGATGTTGGACCGGAGAGACCCACGAGGATGTCCCCAATAGCTCGAAGGGCCCCAATAGATTTTGAAGTGGCCCCTCATGGTGAGTGACATGATGAGGAATAAATTGCACGTAACTTGGAGGGACTCACAAGCAGGATCCCTGACTACGTGAGATTCGAGGACGTTCCTCATGCTTACCAACAGTGCACCATAGGAGTGTCTAGCCGCATCCATCAAATACTGAGATGTGTTGTATGGGAAGTGACATGCTATCATGAGCACCATGTAGATTAGACTCCTAGGTTTCATTTCTACATATTTTTTGAGAGACACGGCATCTCAGGATGTAGCCAAAACACATATATTTTTTTAACTATGATGTACAATATGATGCAAACAATCGATATATAAATACATACATACACACATATATATATATATATATATATGTGTGTGTGTGTGTGTGTGTGTGTGTGTGTGTGTGTGTGTGTGTGTGTGTGTGTGTGTGTGTGTGTGTGTATATATATATATATATATATATATATATATATATATATATATATATATGCTTATTTTTCTATCTAAACCTTACTATGTGATAATGATTTCTTTTACAAATTTCGCGAATGTCTATCTAATACAATATTAGCTACTACATCATTTAACTTATTCATTCTTCTCGGAATATGATGATATGCGATATAATCAAAATTCCTTTCTAACAAATGAACATGTAAATACATCCTTAAAATCTGAGGGTTTTTGACAGAATAACATGCATTGAGTAGGAGAACAACAAGCTGAGAGTCTAGGTTTACAATTAATTCATGAATTTTGAGGGTAATAGCTTCATTTAGAAGTTCGATAACTGCACTATATTCATTGAAATTGTTAGTTTCACATTGTAGACAAATGCCCTGAAGGTCTACTAACTTACTGTTAGGATCATAAAATACCCAAGCAGTGGAGAATAGTTTTTGGGTACTGCGGGAAGCACCATCAGCGAAACCAACATAAGGAGTGACATACATCTGCACAGTAAGAAAAGAAATAATAAGCAAGAAAAAATAGCTCACAAAACACACCAAGCCAAAATGTACAAAAATTAAAAACACAATTATGTATAAAATAAATGCACGAAAAACTCATGCATAATACTTTTTTACATACAACCCATTTCGGGGTTGATCCAAGGGATAGCCTTCATTATCAATAAGATCATAGGCCCTGTTCTACAGAACATGCTTGACGATGTAGGGCCCATGCCACATGGGTTTGAATTTACCTACCCCCAGATTATCATGGGTTTGGTTATACAAGGGGATCAAGTCTCCTTTTATGAAGGTATGAGGAGAAACTCTTTGGTAAAAGTGGGCCTTGACCTGCTTTTTATGTGCTTCTATGACTAGAGAAATGAGTGGTGATTTTCATCAAGCATCTCCAGATATAAAAGACGTTCTTCCTCAAGCAAAGTATTCGGCAGTAATTCGATAGATATCTTCAGTGAAGGAATTTAACATTCAGTCGGAAGGGTAGCTTCCACTCCATAAAAAAGCTGAAATGGTGTGAATCCACTTGCATCCTTCACTGAGGTTCTGTAAGCCTAAAGAATTGAGAACAACATGAGATACCAATTGTACTTGTGCATACCAATAGTACGTTTAAGAATAGTGACTACAACGTTTTTCACAGCTTCGACCTGGCCGTTGGCCAGGGGGTAGTATGACGTTGAGGTGTCGTGATGCAGGCCCAACTTAGCAGTCAACTCATCCATCATATAATGGCGAAATGGGAGCCATGATTAGTGACAATGGCTTGAGGGACTCCAAACCTAGTAATCACATGATTGAAAAGAAATTGGGTAGCCATCTTACCGTCAGATGTGAGTGTAGGCATTTCTTCAGCCCATTTAGTGAATTAGTCCATGGCTACAATAATATAGCTATGCCCCCCGATTGAGCGAGGGTTACATGTCATAAAATTGATATCCCACTTCACAAAGGTACTAGCGCTAATAATGGGATGGAGATGAGTGGGTGGCGCGGACATCTTGCACTGGTATATTTGGCACTCGTGACATTTACGTACAGTGAGGATACAATATTTGAAAATGGTAGGCTAGAAATGGCCATCATAAAGGATTTTTTGAGAAGTAGCATACCCAGACATGTGACCACAAAATGCACCAAAATGGAAATGATTAAGGAATTTTTAAGCTTCCTCAAGGTTTAAACACTAATGGAGGACGAAATCAGCTCCGATGCGGTATAAAGTATCTCCTACTATGCGATAGTGCTGCAAATAATGACGCACACGTCGATGAGTATTTTTCATGAACTCAGACCAGAAATTAGAATTCTAGAGATAAACGATGATATCACTGTACAATGGATCGAGGGTGCTAATAATAAAAAGAGTATCGTCTGGAATGCGTTCCTCAGAACCATAGGGAGTAGAGGTAGAGGGTAAAGAGAATATAAACTCAGCAAAAACCAATGAATTCTTCAATTTGGCGGTAGTGAACTAAAAATCTAACTGTTGCTAGATAACTATCCACTTAGTGTATTTTCCCCCCAGCAAATGTCAAGTTAGAATATAGATCATGGGGTTGCAATCAGAAATCACGGTCATAGTGCGGAATAAAATGTAATGGCGTAAATGTTAGACGGATTTAACAACTACCAATGCCAATTTTTCGACATGATCATAACGTGTTTCAGTGTCAAGAATATTATGGCTAAGGTAATCGATGACATGCTCATTACCATTGTCATTGACATGTACCAGAACCATGGAAATAGTGCTAAAAGTGGTAGCCAAATAGAGTGAATAATCGCGATGATAATTTGGAGGACGCAAAAGAGGAGCATTGAAAAGCATGGTCTTCAATGCATCGAAATATTTTTGGGGAATCTCATCCCATAGGAATGAGACACCTTGCTTAAGTAATCGCATAAAACCTTTCGCTACTTCAGCATAGTTTGGTATAAAATGACACAGGAAATTAATGTTATCTTATGGCTACTTCAGCATAACAATGTACGAAATTAATGGCTACTTCAGCATATCGAGAAAAATATCATCTTTGGAAACAACAAAACCAAGGAGTCTACCAAAATTGACGTAGAAGACAGATTTTTGTAGATTAAGCTGAATGTTGTATTGTCTTCAACGAAGAAAAATTTTATGGAGGTGTTTCGGGTGGTCTCGACGCTTAGCAGAATGAGTCGAAAATTCATCCAGGTAAGGTTGAACAATGTGCTTAATATCGTGAAAATCATATGACATTTCACGTTGGAACGTGACACCAACATTTTTTAGGCTAAAAGGGAGCGTCTTATAAGCGAAAGTGCCCCATGGAAAGATGAAGACGGTTTTATGTTGATCAGCCGGTAGTATATTAATCCATTTGTAATTAGAGAACTTGTCCATAAGGGAAAAAATGTCACTCCCAGCACATTCATCAATGATCTGGCCAATGAAGGCCATGGGTAGTTATCGTTGGGACAAACATGATTGATATCACAGTAATCCACAAAAACTTGAATTGTGCCCTAATTTTTATCCATAGGGACAATGTTAGAGACCCAATCTGTCAATGGGATTGGATAGATAATTTTTTCATCTTCTCCCTTTATGGTAACAGCCTTTTGAGGGTGCACGAGATGAAGATGTTGGTGAACAGGTTTTGCATCAGGGTAAGTAGGGATCTCGTGCACGACTATACTTGGATAAATGTTGGGCATTTCCTCGTAGGACCAAACAAAAATGTCTTGAAATTCTCGTAAGATACTATTATAGACCTCTATCTCATAAGGAGAATAGGTCACCCCAATGTGGATGTTCTCGACAACCCCTAGTTTAACAGAGATATCAATAGGCATCGTCTAAGTGATATTGCCCATGTTGCCTTCTGCAACAAATTCATGTTTCAAAATATGCGTTTGAAGTGGATGGGAAGGATCTTGTGAAGAAAAATTATGAATAAAATTATACATTGCCCCAATACTAGGCAAAAAAGAGGAAGGATGATGACTATCATCCCAGGGAGGATCCTCGAGAGACATGGTTTCAATGATGGATTCATCAATTGGAAATGTCTCATTCAAGGGATTTGGAGAATCAGAAGCACCGAGCCAAGGGGATTGAGAATATGTGTAGAGAGGCATACTTGAAGAAGTATGATCAGAAGGAGAAGCCAAAGTCAAGATAACTTCACAATAATCAATTTCTATCAGGCTTAACAACATCATGTCACCAAACGAATCAACCTGATTAGGAAAAGGGATGATCCACCGATAAGATGACGTGGAGATCATATTGACCTAAGCAGTGTTGGACAAAGAAAGAGGAAAACGACCCATAAGGGCAGGATATTTGAAAATTAATGGCCCCATAGTTTCATAAGTCATGGGAATGTGGTATACATATGGGAAGTTTCTCTCTGAAGAAGTGGAAGTGAAAAAGGATAACTGATCAACAATGATAATCTTTCCTTCATGGGAAAAATGAAGAACATGAAAGAGAGTGGATAGTATGCATACCATGGCATGAGTCCAATTGTGACCGAGGATGATATTATAGTTGATTTTGGCGTCAACGACTTCAACCTCGAAATTAATTATTTTTCCTTCCAACGTGATAAGTAAGCTGGTGAGGATACCGAGAGGGTGAGATTCCCTTTCATCGAAAGATTCTAAAGCGTGTTCAGACTGGTTAAGGGTTGGAGAGCCGATGGTTTTCCAACCTACAATGGATATGATGCAAGTAGATTCACCTTCATCCATGACGTCTTGATGGATATTCTTACCATTAATCCCAACTTGGATAATTAGAGCAAGTTGGCGAGGGAGACACGAGATGAAATTTTCCAAATCAAAAGTGATAAGGCCTGAATCGGCAGGTTCAACTCCTCTGATAGCGGATAAAAAATCCTTTCGTTGTGACAGGAAACTCTAAAGTACCTCCAGCATAGACATAGCGGATGTCACCTGAGCCAAATCCTCAACAATACTATAATCCTAAGCGACACAAGCATTCGGGTTATAGGAGGACTTACAGAGCACACCTTTGGAGGGTGGATGTACAATAGGCTTAGAACTGGGCCTGAAAATAAGAAGAGGGCCGGAAGAAGGCGAGGGAGGAGGACCATCTGCAATTTCTTTCACCACTGCTTGACGTGGTTCGGTATAATATTTTGATATGGTAGCAATAGATGTGGGTGCAGCACCATTCATCATGAAAAATTGAGAGGAAAAAGGGGTGGAGGACTAGGATTGCTTCACCATGTTATCACAAAATTGGATATGATAGGTTGCTTGATCAATAAAATTCATATAAATATTTCAAACCTAATCTTTTGACTGAGGCCTAGCCTCCTCAGCCTGAGAGGTCTCTCTCAAGGGTTAATGATTTGGATGAAAATATAGATGGCTAGCTCTATTTGAGTAATGAATAGATAAATGACAGATATAGGTTGAGAATCAAATTAGCATGTACACATTGGGCTTATGGAGTCAAACAATTCAATAATCCAATGAATCTACGTAACATGGAAGTTGAGGCATATCAGAGTTTTAGTCAAGAGATAAACACATATGAAACTGTAAGAACACAGTCAGTTCATTTATAGAGGAATTCATAGCATCTAAAAGATGAATTATAAGTAATATAGATTAACATCACTACAATAGGATACTAAAGATATGCAAATAGAATAGGAAAAATCTAAAACTCCTTCTGAATCTCAAGTTGGTTAAGTAGAAAATCTCTGCATTAGCTGAAAACCAGTCAATTATAATAAGCACAATTTTTCCAAAAATTTCCAACTCTTTACTAATTCGACCTATTGGCCTTTAATAGACCTCTTATAACATGATATGATCTGCCTCTAGGCTAGATACATCGAATTTCTAACTACGGATGCCTTTCATAACCATAAGACATGGAATTTATTATGAAAAGACACCTAATCTACTTAACAGTCCTATTACAAATAGGACTCAAACTCCTTATCATTATCTATAAAAAAATTATCTAATTTAAATTACATCATTTTCCAAGTGTATCAGCACATGGTAAAATTTGGATAATGGGCTTGAGCTCTTCATGACCACTTTGTTTGACCTCCACAAAAGCAGGTAACAATACCATGTTTTTTAGGCATAAAATCCTTTGCATTCTTTGAACATTTTGACCATCAATTAAACTTTATTTTGTGTTCCTTAGATGTTGGAGATTATCTTAACATGTCTCATCACTTATCCCTAGCCTCCAGCTATCCAAAACCGTTTACAAAACTATTCAAAAGCGTTGTAATGTATTGCACTATGAAAACACTATAGTTTCATAGCGCCTTTCTAACACTGCCATTTTAAGTCTTAATTATCCAAAACATAAATTATTTCTACTTGCATAATTTCACTTACCCCTTAATACATTTCCCATATCAATTACATCTCTTGAATCACTCTTCAACCTTTCAAAAAATGGCCAAAATGAGCAAGAAAAGCAGCTACAGCAGTTTCGTAGCGCTTTTCTAATTTTTTACACTGACTGCGCTACGAAATTGCTGAGCATGCAGTTTTGTTAAAAATTTTCAAAATATAAACTGTAGTTATGCCAAAAACTCAAATAATACCTGTGTCCATCATTTAAAAAACCATATAAACTATAAAAACACAGTCATTCTAGCTTTCTTGAGGCATTTCTTGCAGATTTCTCCTGTTTTTTTTCTTGAAAAATAGGTCTTGGGACAGTGCCTATATCTCCTAATCCATGATCTATTTTGAGAAACGGAAGGATTTTTTTGTAGGAATTTTTTTTTTGAATACAATCCTCTCTTTGTTTTTTGAAACACATCTCCTTCTGTCCAGAAACAGCCTTTCAAAAACATTTGTAGAATAGGAAACTCTGTTTTCTGAAAATAGAGATTCAAATAAAGCCTTGTATCTATCAACGGATAACACCTATGAGAAAAGTGAGAGAGGTTATTGTTAAATGATATATTTTAAAAAATAACCTCTCTCAATTTGGTAAAATACCAATTCTTTTTCTCAGTAACCTCCTTTGAAGTTGACTGCTCAAAACTAGAAAACAAAGTTTTTGCTTCATAACTCTCAGCAGTTTCGTAGCGCTTTCTGCCTTTTTTACACTGGATGCACTACGAAGATAGGGATTCTTGGCTTATTAGGTAGTTTTGGCACAAACAAATTGGGAAATTAAATACAAATGGAAAATTATGAATGTTTGACCTGAAAGAGCTTTAAAGAAGGCTTTATTTGAAGCTTAGGATGAGCTTTAAACTATAAAAAATCTAAAACTTTCCCTTGATCAAACCTAAATTGACTTCTAAACCCAATTTTGAACCACACAATTTGTAACCTTGTCATAATGATGTGCTAAAATTTTTGGGTGATAACAGTGGCTCCACTTGGGATAGTGTGCCCCTGTGGTACACTAAGAACCAGTAGTTCCAGTGCCATCCATCTTCTTGGAAATAAAAACTCTGAAATTTATGAAAATGTCACCAATAACTTATGGCCTTCACCTCAAGCTCAAGCTTGATGATCACTGTAGAAGAAGAAAATATGTACCTACTAAAAATATGCTCAGTCAACTTTGAGATTATTCACACACTCCTACCTACCCTAACAGCTGCAATCTCCATTTTTAACTCAAGCAACATGAAAATTCCAATGAAGCTGGTCATTGATCTGATCTGACACTTGAACATGTTAACTGCACTTGAACCAATAGTAAGCATGATACTGAAATGACCAAGGCAACATAAAATGGATCTATTCCTGATAATGAAAATATAATTGAAAATCTGAACTGTAGAACTCTTCCATATAGTAAGCTTTAGGATCAAAGAAGACATGATCTGTTTGATGCTTCTCATGACATTCTGCAGCTCTGGACAACTCATGGATGCTTTTCTTAGCCACACAAGATTGCAGTTGTGTGCTATCAAACTGTTGTTCAAACTTATTTTTAAAAACAACGTATTCGTCCTCAATCACAAAAGAGAAAGGAAGAAACACCCTCTCTTTATTTTCTTCCATGAAAATCTTCTGAAAATAATGATCATGATCATGAAGACTATATGATTGAATTTCACCTTGTAAAAATTCAATGTCTTTCTCAATGTTGTTATCAACTTCATCCAAAAATTGAATCTTATCTTTTGACTTCCATTCAAATGATTTTAGATAAGAACACAAGGAAAAAGAAAAAATTTCATATACTTCCTCATCAATATGATCATCATTCCATTGTTTAAAGCCTTGAATTGAAGGATATTCTGCCAACAACTCTGTTCTATCCATCCATTATTCTAAAAACATCAGCCAAAAATCTGCAAATGACTTAATAGATCTGACAGGAAAGCTTTCAATCCACTGTTTACATTTTCCTTGAAATGAATCATAGAAAAATAAGATGCAAACATCTTCATGTTTGACTCTAAGAAGCTCATTAAAGTCACAAAAGTCGGATATATGCTTCAAAGTCACACTCAAATCTTCTCCATTCAGTTTTGGACCATTCCTTAAAAAATATGCATCCTTGGGAAAATTATTTCGAAAACCATGAATTCCTCAAAAATCTATACATGCATACCTTGAAACAAGAATGGTAGCATCTGAGCCCTTCACATGTCCACTGGAATCACCATGAATCTATGAATTTTGAATTCTTCAACAATGGAGTCACCAAGGTAATTGCAGCCTCGAACAGATTCTGAGCTCCTGCTACCTTCAAGAGTTCAACTTCATAATTTTCGGGAGATGTATATCTTCAGACTCCCAGAAGATGCACCAAAATGTTATCACAAAATTGGATCTGATAGGCTGCTTGATCAGTCAACTTCATGTAACTATTTCAAACCTAATCTTTTGGGTTCGTGATTTGGATAAAAATATATATGGCTAACTCTATTTGAGTAATGAACAAATAAATGACAGATATAGGTTGATAATCACATTAGCATGTACACATTGGGCTTATTGAGTCAAACTGTTCAGTAATCCAATGAATCTACTTAACATGGAAGTTGAGGCATATTAAAGTTTTAGTCAAGAGATAAACACATATGAAACTGTAAAACAGAGTCAGTTCATTTATATATGAATTCAGAGCATCCAAAAGATGAATTATGAGTAATATAGATAAACACCACTACAATAGGATACTAAAGAGATGAAAATAGAATATTAACACACTAAAACTCCTTCTGAATCTCAAGTTGGCTAAGTAGAAATCTCTGCATTAGCTGGAAACCAGTCAATTACAATAAGCACAGTTTTTCCCAAAATGTCCAACACTTTACTAATTCGACCTCTTGGCCTTTAATAGAACTCTTTCAACATGATATGATCTACCTCTAGGCTAGATACATCAAATTTCTAACTACTAACACCTTTCAAAACCGTAAGACATGGAAATTATTACAAAAAGACACCTAATCTACTTAACAGTCCTATTACAAATAGGAATAAAACTCCTTATCATTATCTATAAAAAATTTATCTAATTGAAATTACATCATTTTCCAAGTGTATCATCACATGGTCGAATTTTTATGATGGGCTTCAGCTCTTCATGACCACTTTTTTTGACCTCCACAAAAGAAGGAAACAATACCCTGTTTTTAAGGCATAAAATCCTTTGCATTCTTTGAACATTTTGACCATCAATTAAACTTCATTTCGTGGTCCTTAGATTTTGGAGATTATATTAAAATGTCTCATCACTTATATCTAGCCTCCAGCTATCCAAAACCATTTCCAAAACTGTTCAAAAGAGTTGTAATGTACTGCGCTACGAAAACACAGCAGTTTCGTAAAGCCTTTGTAACACTGCCATTTTAAGTCTTAATTCTCAAAAAACTAAATTATTTCTACTTGCATCATTTCACTTACCCTTTAATAAATTTCCCATATCAGTTACAACTCTTGAATCACTCTTCAACCTTTCGAAAACTTACCAAAATGAGCAAGAAAAGCAGCTACAACAGTTTCATAGCACTTTTTTGCTTTTTTACACTGATTGCGCTACGAAACTACTGAGCATGCAGTTTTGTTAAAAAATTTCAAAATGTAAACTGTATTTATGCCAAAAACTCAAAATATTCATGTCTCCATCATTTAAAAAACCATATCAATTGTAAAAGCACAATCATTCTAGCTTTCTTGAGGCATTTCTTGCATATTTCTCTTGTTTTTTTTCTTGAAAATTAGGTTTTGGTATAGAACCTATATCTTCTAATACATGATGTAGTTTGAGAAATGGAAGGAAGTTTTTGTAGCCCATTTTGTGTTGAATAAAAACCTCTCTTGTGTTTTCGAAACACATCTCCTGTTGTCCAGAAATGGCCTTTGAAAAACATATGTAAAACAGGAAAACTATGTTTTCTGAAAACAGGGCTTCAAAGAAATCCTTGTATCTCTCAACTGATAAGACCTATGATAAAAGGGAGAGAGGTTATTGTTATGTGTTGTTTTTTTAAAAATAACCTCTCTCATTTTCTTAAAATATCATTTTTTCTTCTCAGAAACCTCCTTTGAAGTTGACTGCTCAAAACCATAAAACAAAGTTTTTGCTTCATAACTTTCAGCAGTTTCGTAGCATTTTCTACCTTTTTTACACTGGATGCGCTATGGAAATAGGGATTATCAGCTTATTAGGAATTTTTGGCACAAAAAATTTGGGAAATGAAATACAAATGGAAAATGATGAATGTTTGACCTGAAATAACTTTAAAGAAGGCTTTGTTTGAAGCTTAGGATGAGCTTTAAACTATAAAAAATCTGAAACCTTCCCTTGATCAAACCTAAATTGACTTATAAACCCAATTTAAACCATGAAATTTTGTAACCTTGTCACAATTATGTGCTAAAATTTTTGGATGATAACAAACCATTTGATTTTTCTCTGACGAGAACAGTTCCTTAAGAACAACCAGAGTTCCTTGAGTACCTTTGAGTAGTCGACTCAACTCGGCCCATTATGGACAGTCCTTGGTGTAGTGCTCATCATCACATATCAGACAAGGATACCTTGGTATACGTTTTGAGCCATCATCAGTATTGGTTTTAGGAGAATCCTATCATGGGGCATCGGCTTTGGCCTTGCCTTTACCCTTCTTATTACCTTTGGAAGCTTTATCCACTAAGTTAGACTAGATGGCATTCACTTCCGCAGTTTTGCCAGGATTGGATGGTGGCTGAGAAGCAGTATCAGTGGAAGGAGTGGATTTCTACTTCGTAGGATTAGGGGAGGACTTACGGGAATTCTAAGAAATGAAAGAAATGATACCGTCGGTAGATGGTTTTGTTGGTGCCTTGGAAGTTCCAGGTCGAGGAGGATCGGGAAAGAGCTCATAAAGCGTGCCAAACTAGGAGTACACTAGATCGAGGTATTGGGCACGAACAATGGCCCACTCCTCGATAACACATGCCCCCATAGCGATGTCTTTGGCTATCGGACCGATAAAAGAGGTAGTGAACAAATCAGTCAGAAGTTGATCAAGGATTTCAAACTTGATCAAATGACGATGTCGTTTCCATTCATGAATATGATGGGAAAAATTTGTGGCCCGATCTTGTTTCAAGGATTTAAGGAGATGCAATCTCATTTCATAGAGAACCGGTAAATGAAAGTGTGTGAGAAGTTCCACTGCGAAAGAATTTAAATCTTGAAATATTCTAAGAGAGAGTTCAATGTACCAATTTTTAGCAGCACTAGTGAGAGCCGTTTGGAAAAGATGTAAATGAATGGAATCATCAATCTACGAGTTAGAGGAGCGCCATAGGTGGTACATCATAACATGTGCCTAGGGGTCTTCTCCAGACTTGCCTTGAAACATGGGAAAATCACCAAGAATCTTGGTGGGAACTGGGGGAAAATATGAATTATGAAGACCGAGATCATTTGTTAACTTTGACACATCAGGAAGTTCCGGTGTAGCAAGGAATGGAAATTGCAGGTTAAAATGCATTGCAGGCCTTTGATAAATATTGACATTAGGATTCCAACCAAGTTGAGAGAAATTTGAAGCCCATATGTTTTGTCCCCGAGGATTTTTTACATAGGGGTTATAATTTTGGAAATTCTTCCCACATCCTGGCTAGGGACCAGGGTATTGATTCTGAGTGAACCACTAGCTTGAGAAACATATGGATTCTATTGCGGGATGAAAGCAGTGCCTTGGGGTGGACCTTTTAACATCAAATTTTGACCTTGGGAAACCAATAGTTGGCCTTGAGGAATAAAGGTTTAGCCCTAATGCTGACCACGATGTTCCTGAAAACCAGGTTGGCCTGGAGGATGCAGACAAGGCTATCCCTAAAAACTAGGTTTTCCTAATGGTTGAGATGATCCAGGCTACCCCTGAGAACTAGGTTGACCCGGATGATCGATTGATGGTTGGCCATGTTCCACAAGAGATGGGCCTTGCTAAATTTAATGTTGGTTCTATTGCACAAAAGGTTGTCCCTGAGGTTGATAGGTTTTCCCTTGAGGAACATAAGGCGCTCCTTGCTGAAGCTAGGGTTGACTAGTAGGACCGTAGGGTTGTCCCTGTTGTACCAAATGTTGGCCCTGTAGATGGGAGGGTTGTCCTTGCGGACCATAGGGTTGTCCCTTTTGGTACATGAATTTATTTGGGTGAACCGTAGCTTGAGTTGTTTGACATATGATGGACCTTGTGGAAGAGGCCCATGGTAATACACATGATTCCTGTACTCATCATAGTACTGTAGTAGATTTTCCTAAGTTAGAATCTGCTGAGAACCCTGGGGGAGGTAGTTTTGACGTTGAATAGCCATCATATATTAGTCATATGAAAAACCTCCCAGAATAGGGTTAGAAGAGATAGGGGGACTACCAATAGGTTGATGGACTCCCAATACGTGATTTTATGATCCAATCACAACAGGTCCAGCAAACTTCGCGGAAACATTGGGATGCGTTCTACGAACAATAGAAGCTAATGAAAATGATGGAACCACACTAACAGATGGTGGAACGAAGCCACTCAAACATTGGGCTGGGTTGGGATAGACATGAAAATCGTCGAAATAATGGGAATTGAGGAAGATGAACCTGACACAAACGACCCTGTAGAAGGAGCTGCAGTACTTGACCATAACGGGTTCGGGTACAAAGATGAAGCACCAGAAATTATATGTTCCAAATAACGATAACCAACCGGGAGAGAGGAAGGTTGAGAGGAAGGCCAAGTTGTCTGATAAGGAAATTTTTTGGAGGAAATTCATATTCCCGTGTATATACGAATGTCTCTTCACTACTAACAGGACTCGAGACATCCATGTTGGATGAACTCAGTGTAATATTCCAAAATTTTCATCTGTTTATTGGAATATTAGAGTTCTTAATAAACTTAATTAATTAAGTAAATAAGAGGGTGGAGGGAGCCACAAACCCCATATATAAATAAAATCCACTTTTGATGTGTGTATGTGGATATTTTAGATCTAGATCTAAATCATGGAGTAGAGGAGAAACTTCTTAAATGGAGGAAGAGTGGAGATCATGGATATTAAATGTGGAATCATTAGGATCTTGAAGGAGGTCAACTAAGATAATAGTCCACTTAAAGTAAGATCATAAATCACTTATTATAAGTTAGTGGAGGAAGTGGTGCAAATAATGCACACATGATGGAGGAAGTAGTGCATTTAATGCACACATGATGGAGAGGGTGATCATCACATGTTGACAAGATGGAGGACATGGAGAGACAACACAGTCAATCATGGAGACTTATGTCCACATATATAGTGCAATTTTGGGGTGGGACTAGGTTATGGAAGGCTCATAATATATATAATGAAGGTGAAGGCACAATAGAAGGTATATTTTAGATTTGGATTATTCATTTCTCTGATCTGTTTAGATATGGATTTGTCTTAGGACATTTCTATGCACACTTATGTTGTTTAGCTAAGTCTGCAGTGATGTTTAGCACAGGGTGTTCCTGAGTGGGAATCCCACCCTTACCAATGGGGGACTTCAATTGCCTACTATGGGAAGGTATAATGAGCTACTATTCATCATAAATCATTCGTGACACACTATTCCTACTCTTTGTAGAACACATACATTCATAAATTACACATTTCTAAAGAAGTGTTTGAGAGGAGGAGGTTGTCTTCAGTATTTCAGCTGAGGAACCAGTGAAGGATTTTTCCTGTCACCTTTTACTTCAATATCAACATTCACATAGCTTCATTTCAGATCCGGCATCAGGCCAAACATTATTCACCTCCTACCAATAGCATTCCCATCCAGGATTGTGCAGTCTATCATTGCAGATCTAAAGGAGGAAGGAAGTTTCTAGCACTTCAGCTAGGAATCCTGCAAGGGATCATTCCCTCACCTTTCCATAACTATTTCCATCATCCTGGAGCTTATTTGTATTAAATATCAGTAGGCTTGAGTGTCTCCCTCCTATATAGCACAATTTCCCCAGTTGTTGTGTTTTTCAGTAGCTGCATTTTGGGGAGGAGGAAGAAGAAGCAAGATCTCAAGCTTCTAGCTTGGAGATATGGAGAAGGGATCAAGCCTTCAAGCTTAGATATATTTGTTTCACATATTTCAGCCATCTATTTATTATATTTATCCTTATATATGCATAACCTAGTAGTCAAGGGATCAAACCCTAGGAGGGTAAATTTCCAAACTCATAGATCTAGAATTTCCTTTATGGGTTATCTTGGCTTCCCATCACAGTGCCCAGATCTTGAATCTTGGAATCGTCAGAGATCTAGAGCTCCATATATCTACATTTCCCTTTCATACAGTAGTTGTAAGATCATCATCAGCTGAAGGGAAAATGTAGTATTTCTTCCAGCAGCTCTCCAATTACGTAATTCTTGCCTTGGCATGTTTTCAAGGTCATTTTAGGCCACTTCTTTGGTTGAAGTACCTTTATTTTGTACAATATTGTAAGTGAATCCATCTACTATGAATAAAATGGCTCAGATATTATGTATATTTCTATGTTTTAAATCACCTATTTGTACATAATTTGTAGTTTCAAATATTGTGTTTGTGTATCAATGCATTGTTCCATTTTGGCATATCACAGTGGTATCATAGCATGATCTTTGACTCAGCTTGTGGACACTTCATATTTTGCATCAAAAGAGGATGAAGACACAAGAGATCTATCATGAAGGAGGATTGTAGTTTTTCCACTCTTCTCTTTAGATCCTTGCAATATCTATCCAAAGAGGTCAATCAAATGAAGAGAGAAAGGAAAAGGAAGGATCTAAGAATAAGATTGGATGAGGAAGGTCCAAGCACTTCCCATTAGAAAAGAAAACAAGAGAAGCATAGATCTCCTCAAACATTCACCATGCCCACTTTCTTTGAAGAAAATGAATGGTATATAAATGAAGAGAGAATAAATATGGAACTTGAGACTCATGAAACTCTCAGTCTATATCTAGAAGAGTACAGGGTACAATATAGAGCATTCAGGGAGAATATAACTCTCGAACAATTCTTCAAACTCAAAGAAGAAAGAAGATACTACAGCAGCAACAGAAGAAAGAGGCACAATAGATTGTGTAATAATCAAAAATTTTCATCTATTTATTGGAATATTAGAGTTCTTAATAAACTTAATTAATTAAGTAAATAAGAGGGTTGAGGGACCCACAAACCCCATATCTGAAAAAACTCCACGTTTGATATGTGTATGTGGATATTATAGATCTAGATCTAAATCATGGAGTAGTGGAGAAGCTTCTTAAATTGAGAAAGAGTGGAGATCATGGTTCTTAAATGTAGAATCATGGCGATATTGGAAGAGGTGAACTAAGATCAAAGTGCATTTAAAGTAAGATCGTAAAGAACATATGATAAGTTAGTGGAGGAAGTGGTGCAACTAATGCACACATGATGGAGGAAGTAGTGCATTTAGTGCACACATGATGGAGAGGGTGATCATCTCATGTAGACATGAGGGAGGACATGGACAGACAATGCAGTCAATCATGGAGACTTGTGTCCACTTGTACAACGCAGATTTGGGGTGGGGCTAGGCTATGGAAGGCTCATAATCCATATAATGAAGGTGAAGGAAGAATAGAAAGAATATTTTAGATTTGTATTATTAGTTTCTCTAATATGCTTAGATATGGATTTTTCTTAGGACATTTCTATGCACGCTTATGTTGTTTAGCTAACTTTGTAGTGTTTTTTAGCACAGGGTGTTCTTGAGTAGGAATTCCACCCCTACCCAGAGGGGACTTTGAGTGCCTACTCTCGGAAGGTTTCTATTGGGCTTTATTCCTCATCAAGCATTGGTGCCATCTTTAGGAGGTTGTCTCTAGAATTTTAGCTAGGAAACAGGTGGAGGATTCTTCCTTCACCTTGTTCCTCACATTCAGCCTTTCAGGAGCAACAGATCTATATACGGCATTCGTGCCATTGTATTTTACCTCCATGTAAAAGCAGTCCCCTGAAGGATTGCACAATTCAGTTATGTAGATCTCTTGGATGAAGGAAGCTTTCATCATTTTAGCTAGAAATCCTTTGAGGGACCATCTCCCCACTTTGGTTTCATTGTTCCCATCATTTTGGAGCTGATTTGACATATCTAGCAGTAGGCTATTAAGCCTCCCTGTCTGATAGCATAGATTTCTAAAGATGTTGATCATTCAAAAACTATTTTCAGTGGAGGATATTGGAGGAGCTAGATCTTGAGCTTTTAGCCCAAGGATCTAGAGAAGGGATCAACCCTTCTTGCATAGATCTTATTGCATATTTTTGCAACCATCGTATCTTCAGTTATTGTAGAAGATCTACATACCCAAGAGCTACATAGTGTAAGCCCTAAGAGGGTGATTTTCTAATATTGATAGATCTAGAAAAGCCTTTCTAGGTTATCTTGGGTATCCATCATAGAGTCTAGATCCAAAGTTTCAACATCATCGGAGCTCCCAAATTTCCTAGATATAACTTTCTATTTTATTGCAGTTGCTGCCCCGAAATTTTCTAGTAGGGTCAACATAGTTTTCTTTCCAGTAGTCCAGGAATTATGTAGTCCCTCTTGTGGGGTCATTGGAGGTCCATTCTAGGCCATCTCTTTGGCTTGAGTGTCTCATATTTTTAGCACTATTGTACTGTTTATCTACATCCTATATAATAAAATGGATCATCTATTTCTATGCATTTTGATGTGTATTTAGATTTATTGTTTACTTTTATGCAGTTATTATATTGTGTTTTAGTATTAGTGCATTCACCCTTTTGGGATATTACTGTCATATCAGAGCGTGATCTTTGGCTCAGCTTGTGGACACTTCATCTTTTGCATCAAAAGAAGAAGAAGATAGAAGAGATCTAGCATGAAGGAGGATTATAGTTTTTTCAACTCTTATATTTACATCCCCGCAAGATCTCTCCAAAGAGGTCAATCAAATGAAGAGAGAAAGGAAAATTAAGGATCCAAGAATAATATTGGATGAGGAAGGTCCGAGTACTTCCTATCATCAAAGAAAATTGGAGAAGCATAGATCTCCTCAAAGATCCACTATGCCCACTTTCTTTCAAAAAGTTAAATGATATAGAAATGAAGAGAGAATAAATATGGAACAAGATACTCATGAGACTCTCAGTCTATATTTATAAGAGTATAAGGCACATTCTAGAGCATTCAGGGAGAATATAACTCTCCAAAAATTCTTCAAACTCAAAGAAGAAAGAATATCCTAGAACAACAATAGAAGAAAGAGGCACAATAGATTATATTTCTATACAATATTGGGGTTACAGGGGGCTACAATAATAACAATAAGGGGGCTACACTAATAACAATAAGGGCTAAACTAGTAATATAGGAACCTAAAATTACCCTCTCCTTCAAAAAATTGTTGTCTTCAACACTTGAGTAGCTCTGGGTGCTTCTGTATAAAATTCTCATCCTCCCATGTAGAATCTTCAGTGGGTAAGTTCTTCCACTTGATGAGATACTCTGAAATTGATCAATTTCTTAGCTATCGAGTTCTTGTTTCTGTGACCGCTTCAGGGTCCAATACGGTTTTTCCTTCCTCATCAAGTTCTGGAAATATTGTTTGAACTGGAATGTTGTCCCCTATAACCTTCTTTAAGCATAAAACATGGAAAACTGGATGCACTCGTGAAGAAGCAAGAAGCTTCAATTTGTATGCCATAGTACCAATATTTTTCAACACCTTGTAAGGACCATAGTACTTTGGTGATAATTTATTATCCTTCTTAGCTTGCTTGAGGGACATTTTTTTGTATGGTTGTAGCCGTAAAAATACCCAGTCTCCTACATCAAAACTTCTCCCGCTGCAATGTTGATCTGCCTGTTGTTTCATTCGATTTTGTGCTGAATTTAGGTTATCCTTTAAGAGTTGGAGAACTTCTTTTTGAAGCTTGATGTGATCTTCCACTGCTTGAACCTTAGAATTTTCTCTTAAAGATGATGTGATGGATGGTGGATGATATCCATAAAGTCCCATAAATGGGGTCATTTTTGCTGCGGTATGGAATGAAGTGTTATACCACCATTTAGCGCGAGGTAACCACTTGACCCATTGTGTTTGTTTATCAGATACAAAACAACGAAGATATCCTTCCAAACATTTATTCACTATCTCAGTTTTACCATTGGATTGAGGATGATAAGATGAGCTATGAGCTAATTGAGTACCAAAACAAGAAAATAACTTCGTCCAAAAATTTCCAGTAAAAATGGGATCTCTATTGCTCACAATAATCTTTGGGTTTCCATGTAGCTTTTGAATTGTTTCCATAAATGTAGTAGCAACTGTACTTTCTTTAAATGGATGAGATAATGCACAAAAGTGTGCATACTTGGTAAGTCTATCAACTACCACCATGATGACACTCTTTCCTTTGGACTTGCATTAGGCTTGTGATAAAATTCAGTGAGAAATCTCCTCCCAACGTTGACTTGGAATGGATAAAGGTTGTAGAAGTCCCGGGGTCTTAATTGTTTCCACTTTATTCTGCTGGCAAACCAAACATTCCGCCACAAAATTTTGAATATCAAATTTAAGGCCATCCCAAAAATTCTTTCTTCACCCTGTGGTAAGTTTTTAAAAATCCTGAGTGTCCTCCTAAAGGAGAAGTTTGCAATTCCAGAAGAATCTTTTGTTTTAGTTGGGAATTCTTACAAATATATAAGCGATCTTTGTGCCATAAGGAATCATTTTTCCAACTAAATGTATCAGATGTACTAGGATCTTGCTGCAACTTTTGAATGAGTGTCCACACTTCTTCGTCCTTCTTCCATTCATCTCTTGCTTCGGTTATCCAATCTAGTTGGATAATAGAAATGGCAAAAATCAATGCTTCCACCTCTTCATTCTTTCTTGAGAGTGCATCTGCAACAACATTTAACTTCCCTTTTTTGTAGATTATTTCAAAGTCATAACACAACATCTTTGTGACCCATTTTTTCTTCTCTTCTGAAGATAGTCTTTGTTCCAAAAAGTGTTTAAGACTACCATGATCAGTTTTTACCTTGAAGTGTCTTCCCATTAGGTAAGCTCACTATTTCTTTGGTGCATGCATTATTTCTAACATTTCCTTCTCATAAATAGGTTTCTGTAAATACTTTCCTTTGATTGGAAAACGTTCAAAAGATATGGGTTTTCCTTCTTGCATTAAAACAACATCAATTCCATATCTCGAGGCAACACATTCCACAATAAACGTTTTTGTGAAGTTTGGCGTAGCTAAGACCAGTGCTAGGCACATTGCCTCTTTAAGATGTTCAAAGGCCTTAGTTGCTTCAGGAGTCCATGAAAATGCACCTTTCTTAAATAATGTTGTTAGAGGTGTTGCTATTCTCCAATAATTCTTGACAAACCTGCGATAATACCCTGTTAACCCTAGAAATCCTCGCAACTTCTTTATGGTTGTGGGGAATTTCCATTCCTTAATGGTTTTAATTTTGTTAGGGTCTACCTTAAAACCCTCATGAGATACAATATGACCCAGATATTCCACCTCTTGTACTCCAAAGAAACATTTGGATGTTTTTGCATATAATTTTTTCTCCTCCAATAGTTTGAGAACCCTGTCAACATGTTGAACATGATCCTTCCGAATCCTGCTGTAGATTAGATATCATCAAAAAATACTAGCACACATTTTCTAATGAAGGGTTTGAAAATGAATTCATCAACCCTTTAAATGTAGAAGGTGCATTGGTAAGGCCAAAAGGCATGACCAAAAATTCATAATGACCCTCATGAGTTCGAAATGCTATTTTTGGAATATCTTCAGTCTTCATTCTAATTTTATGATATCCTGAGCGAAGATCCAACTTGGTAAAATAAATTTCTCTATGTAATTCATCCAATAATTCATCAATCATAGGAATGGGAAATTTATCTTTAATGGTGAGCTTATTGAGCTCCCTATAATCCGGACACATGTGCCATGATCCATCCTTCTTGTGCACCAATACTACTAGAGCAGAGAAGGAACTTTGACTAGGTTGAATTATACCAGCCTCTAACATTTCTGCAATCATATGTTCAATTTAGCACTTTTGGACATAAGGATATCTATAAGGCCTGATGTTTGGAGGAACACTTCCTGGAATCAAATGAATAGCATGATCATGATTACGAATAGGTGGGAGTCCTTTGGGAGTTTCAAACACCCTAGAATGATTGTCCAAGTCTTTTTGGAGATTTGCAGAAATAGATGATTTTGATGTTGGAACTTCTAGTGAGAATAATTGTGCAATTACGCCTCGTTGTTCTTTCTTCAAAAGTTTTTTCATGACATTAGAGCTTATTATCTTTCCCAGCTTCCCTGTGATACCCCATAATTCAACTTCCTTTCCTTCTGAAAAAAAATTCAAGAAAAGTTCTTGAAAATTAAAAGCTACCATCCCTAGAGATTATAACGATTGTACTCGTAGTACAACATCAACACCTCCCATAGGAATGGAAAGCATTGGACTATTCAATACATATTCCCCCATGGTTAGCTTGATATTATGGAATTTTCTAGAACAATTTATAGTTCCTCCATTTGCAACCATCACTTGACATTCTGGTGTTGGGTATAGGAAACAATTCAATTCCTTGGCTACCTTACAATGGATAAAATTATGGGTACTACCCGAATCAATCAACACTATTACCTTTTTCTTTTTGATATGTCCTTCTATATTGAGAGTTTGAGGAGTGGTGATTCCTGCCAATGCATTACACGATATGGTCAGACTCATTTCTTCCTCTTCTAGAGTTGGTTCCTAGTGTATATCCTCTTCTTTTGAAGATTCTTGTTCATTTTCTTCTTCCTCTTCACAATCTATGTAAAATAATTTCTTCTCGACGCACTTATGACCTTTAGTGTATTTTCTATCACAATTATAGCAAAGCCCTTTTTCTCTTTTTTCTTCCAATTTTTGTGGTGTCAACCTTGTAGGTTGTGGAAGTCTAGGGGTAGCAACACTTCCATCTTTATATATGTGAGTGGTAGGATTCCTTTTAGCCATAATTTTACATTCAATTTTTCTTGCCAACTTGAATGCCTTTTCCAATGAATCAAGTTCCCAAACATGAACTTCATGTTGGATGTTATCCTTTAAAGTCCCTATGAAGACATCAATCCTGTGTTCCTCTGGAATATCAATTACCCTTATATTAAATTTTTGGAAGTCCTCAATGTGCTCCGCCACTAAACCCTTTTTTTTTAGATTTATCAATTGGCTAAAGAAGGTGTTTCTTTTTGTATCTTCATAATGTGCTATCATTTCCTCCATAAAAATTGACCAAGTGACAATTTTTTTACGGGAGAAAAGCCATCAATACCATGCAAATGTATTTTGTTCTAAATTTAAAGTTGCAATGCATAACTTTTGTGTTTTGCACATTATTGAGATCAAAATATTGCTCCATCTATAGTATCCATGTTACGGGATCCTTGCCATTAAAATTCCTCATATCCATCTTTGAAATATGGTGGTTCTTCCATCCAACATTAGAGTTTATGAAATCATGATTAACATTTATTTTGTTCTCATCATGAGTTTCCTCTACTATCTTTTCGCCATTAGGAAACATTTCTTGTATCAACTTTGCCACACCTTTGATGTCTACTTTTATGTTTTCCATTTTTTCATCGATCTTAGCTTCCATGCCATCCATCTTAGATTCCATGCCATCCATCTTTGCTTCCATGCCCACTTCCATCCCTTCCATATTAGCTTCCAAACCATTCATATTAGCTTCCACAGCTTTCTTCAAACCATCCCTCTTAGTTTCCATCCCTTTCTTCAAAACTTCCATTTCATTTTTTTTTTCTCTTTGCAATAGCAAAATTTGGTGCACTTGCTCTTGTAATTTTGATATCTCATGTTGTGTTTCTTCGTCTTCATGAGTCATAGTAGAGCCTTCTGAAGGCTTAATGGGTGTTGAATTCTTTTTAGGGGCCATTTTAGAACCCAATACTAATACCTATTCTTCAATATGCCCTTGGAATAAATTCCAACTAATTTGTTTTTTCAAACGAGACTTATGTAATTCAAAAAAAAATACACACCTTTTTCTTGCTTTTGAGGAGCGTGATATTGAAATTGAATTATCTCTATGATTTTAGATCTTCAATATCTGAAATTTGGCACTGATATAGCCCTATAAATCCACTTTCAAATACTACAAGTCTGACCTGATTTGAATTCTTGAATACAAAGTTGTGTCCAATCTCCTATGATGACCTAATTATGGACTAGTTCCGTAGAGTGAAATTGTATGACTTTCCACGTGTCACTGCTTCCTCCTTCGGATCTAAAATTGATTGACAAGAAACTACATTCTGTGTGCTTGCATCCACATTTTACAGAATTCCAATCCAATGCTCAGAGAGAGAGTTATGAAGATTTTCCCATGATCACCTCTTGGAGATGAAATTCAGGATCTTGAAAATTTCCTAACTTTCACAGACCATATTTCCGAAAATATTGTGAGCCAAGATATGAAATTGTGTGAAGATGTTCCTCAGGAGTTCCGCTTCGCGTCCTAAAAATTTCAGATTCTTAGCCTTCGTAGGAGAAACGTTATAGAAAAAATTTTGCGATGACCTGTTTACATTAAATTGAGGAGCCTACAAAAAGACCTAACTTCCACAGCTCATATCTCCAAAAATATTGTGAACCAAGATCTGAAATTTTGTAACAATGTTCCTCAGGATTTATGCTTCGTACTCCATAACTTTTAGCTTTTTAACCTTCGTAAAAAAATATTTATAGCGAAAATGCCATGAAAACCTGTTTGGAGCAGCAAAACCCTAGAATCCAAAGCTCTGATACAAAATGTTGTGAAACCAACTCCAAAAATAGAAGAAAAGATGTATCAATGCCTTAGAAATAAGCCACTTCGAGGGGGAAACCTACAATACATTACATCAATGAACAATTATTGGATGATACAAATGGAAAAACCTCCTTTCTATATATAGGAGTCCATGGGGCCACAATGTAATCCTAGCCGACCTAACAATAACAATATAAGGGCACAATAATAACAATATTGGGGTTACAGGGGGCTACAATAATAACAATAAGGGGGCTACACTGGTAACAATAAGAGCTAAACTAGTAATATAGGTACCTAACACATGAAACTCTTAGTCTATATTTAGAAGAGTACAAGGCAAAGTCTAGAGCATTCAGGGAGAATCTAACTCTACAAGAATTATTTAAACACAAAGAAGAATGAATATCCTACAACAGCAATAGAAGAAAGAGGCACAATAGATTATATTTTTTTACATTTTATGGATCTTCCTCAAGCACTACAAGGGCTTGGAAGAAATAGTTAGATGGATTTTCACGCTGCATCCTGTAGCTGAAAGAGAGGTTGTTCAGATTGCAACACTTCATCTTCAAGGTGAAGTCAATGATTGGTGGTTTGGTCACATGGAGCATGAAAATGTGACTAAATATTCATATTTCTTTCAAATTTTAAGGAATAATTTTGATATAAGAAAACCAAAGACATTTCTCAAAGAGACATTTCCCAAGAAGTCAAAGGAGAATGCCATTCTTGTAATTCTGGACAAAGGGTCACTACATTCACCACTAGCTGCACAAGTACTTGAATCCAGAGGAGAGACACTTTGATATTTGAAAGGTAGACTTAAGATCTTGAAATATAGAATCCCATGCATGATTTAGTTGATGCATGAGGAAGAGGAGGTAGATTCCAGTGCTGGTACATTGATAGAAGAGCAGCCATCACTCTTACCAGCAGTTGGAGAGATCATTGCACCAGAGGAGGAAACTCTTGTTTTATTGCAAGATGTTTCAAAGTATCATTTGATCTAAGGTATGCATTACTTTTCATCTCATATTGTTTCATTTCCCCCTATTGAAACTTATGGGGACATTCCATCAGGGCTAATGCATAACCAAGTGTTAGAACAACATGATAATTTGAAGAAACAACATATCATTATGCAGAATACCCTTGATTCGATCAAGGAGGACATGAAAAGATATCTCATTTCATAACTTGTGAGTTACATTCAACCCTTTGAGTTGAAACATGGAGTTTCATAAGATGGGATGAGCATGAGCCTATTCAGTACAGTGCCAAACTATGAGTTTAGCATTGTATGTGGCCATGAGATAGCACATGTATCACCCTGCAGATCTACAATGTTTCCACTTAGCAATAGTGATGATATCAGGGCCCCATTATTCTTGGAGCATTCTGAAGGTAGATTCACTCATGAAGCAATGGAGGTAAAGATGATAGATGGTAGACATCTTGAGATGAGAAATATTTTATCCTTTCAAGATGACACTTTCTCGATGAGCATCTCACAGCTCAAAGAGAAACTTCTACCTATAGAATATCCACAACCTCATTGATTTTGGAGGTCCATTGATGAGAAGAGGATCTCACGGCAAGATCTCATTGGAGATGCACTTCAAAATATCATGGAGTGAAAATTTCTTCAACAGTTTCAGGAGGCTGTTGTCCTATAATGGGAGGATACCAAGATTTTGCAGAATGAGATCCATCATCCACATTGGGATGAATGGTTGTTGATGTGGAGAAAGGGGTTACAAAGCCACTTGAATAACTATGAGACAAGCCAACAAGAGGCATGGTTGCGCTAGTTTCTCTTGGGTGAGTATGGTTACTACCCAACAACATATATTTTCATGATCCATGTCTTTCAAAACACTAATGTAATGAAGGAGGAGGCATGGTTGCACTGTATGATCTTGGGTGAGTATGGTTACTACCCAAAGGATAATATTTATTTGACTCATACCTTTTGTATCAATGAAAAAATGCAGCAAAGGAAGGCATGTCTACCTTGGTTGTCCTTGAGAGAGTTTGGCCATCACATGACATCTCCCATGTTTATGTGTTTTGTATTATTGGTAATATGGCATAATACTCTCGTTATGAGTGATAATGAAGTTTGTTTGTATTGGGTTAATATGACATTACAGATGTCATTTAGTATGTTGATTTTGATCCATGATTCACATGATGATGTGAAGAGGCAACAAGATATCATGTTGCTTTGGTTGCTTTAGGGAGATTTTGGCTTGACATACTCCCCTTCTTTGCATAATAGTGATGGACAATGGCAGCAAGAGGCATTCCTCCAATGGCTCTTACTTTGAGAGTATGGACACCATACACGGTCTGATGATGATGTGGTTGGGCAGCAAGATGCATTGTTGCGGTGGCTTCTCTTGAGGTGATATTGCCAACCCACTTGTTATTTTGATGGCATGGTGTGGCAGAAGGGAGCATTGCTGTGTTGGTTAATATTGGGAGAATATGGTTTGAAAACTTTGTCTACACATATGTCTCTACTTCTTCTTTTGCACAATGTAGGGAAGATGTTTGGATCCAATAAGGCCAATAGGGCTAAGAATGGAGGCATGAAGAGCCTCTCTCTACTTTATGCCGCATGGGATGGAGGTATACTTTGTAAGTTAGAGCTTTCCTTTTGTGGAAGGAACGACCTATTTTTATGTATCTTAGGTATTATGGAGGGTTTTGGATAGCTTATGGTTGTCACTTGGAGCTTCATGATTGAGGAGGGACATCTAGCTACATAGTTAGAAGTCACTCTAGACATTCTAGAGAGGCAATGTTGGTGCGGGGAATGCATGACGCATTGTAGAAAAAAGGGAGACCTTAATTGTGTGGATTCCATTTGGATGGAGACAGATTGCTCCATCATCTACTTTGGTAGTTGCTTGGGGTCAAGCAAAATTTTGGCAGGGAGGACTGTAATATTCCAAAATTTTCATCTATTTATTTGAATATTAGAGTTCTTAATAAACTTAATTACTTAAGTAAATAAGAGGGTGGAGGGACCCACAAACCCCATATATGACTTAAATCTACTTTTGATGTGTGTATGTGGATATTTTAGATCTAGATATAAATAATGGAGTAGTGGAGAACCCTCTTAAATGGAGGAAGAGCGGAGATCATGTATCTTAAATGTAGAATCATGAGGACCTTGGAGGAGGTCAACTAAGATCATAGTGCATTTAAAGTAAGATCATAATGCACTTATGATAATTTAGTGGAGGAAGTGGTGCAACTAATACACACATGATGGAGGAAGTAGTGGATTTAATGCACACATGATGGATATGGTGATCATCACATGTAGACATGATGAAGGACATGGAGAGATAGCGCAGTCAATCATGGAGACTTATGTCCACATGTACAACGCAGTTTTGGGGTGGGCCTAGGCTATGAAGGGCTCATAATATATATAATGAAGGTGAAGGCACAATCGAAGCTAGATTTTAGATTTGCATTATTGATTTATCCGATAGTTTTAGATCTAGATTTGTCTTAGGGCATTTCTATGCATGCTTATGTTGTTTAGCTAAGTAGCTAAGTCTGTAGTGTTTTTTATCACAGGGTGTTCCCGAGCGGGAATCCCATCCTTACCCACGGGGAACTTCAAGCGTCTACTCTGGGAAGGTATTATGAGTTGTTATTCATCATCAGGCATTAGTGCCACACTATTCCTACTCTCTGCAGAACACATACATTCAGAAATTACGCATTTCTGAAGAAGGGTTTGAGAGGAGGAGGTTGTATTCAGTATTTCAGCTGAGGAACCAGTGAAGGATCTTTAATATAACCTTCTAATTCAAGATAATGATTCTCAAAGCTTCATTTTAGATCTGGAATCAGGAAAAACATTATTCACCTCTTACCAGCAATGGTCCCATCAAGTATTTCACAGTCCATCATTGCAGATCTAAAGGAGGAAGGAAGTTTCGAGCACTTCAGCTAGGAATCCTTTGAGGGATCATTCCCTCACCTTTCCATCACTATTTCCATCATCCTGGAGCTTATTTGCAGTATATATCAGCAGTCTTAAGCCTCTCCCTTCTATACAATGTCATTTCCCCAGCTGTTGTCATTAGGGGAATTTTGAGGTCTAAAATGGGCCTCCCAAGAAAAATGTACAAAAAAAATAAACTTTATAACAACCAATAAGATTCAAGATGATGATGTCAACCATAGGGGATGATTTACCATTTTTTAAATAAAAGGGTAAAAATATTAAAAAATAATAAAATAATAAAACTACTTTTTCAACTCGTATTTTCAACTTATCTCCCAAAATCTTTACTCAAATTTTGAGTGGGAGTACTCGTTGGATGAAAAAATTAATTTCTCATCTAAGGAGTACCCATGTTGCATACTTTCGATGAACCTTGCTACATGAAAAATGAGAAATACATAAAAAAATGTGATTACAATCACGTTTTTCATGTATTTCTCATTTTTCGTGTAGTAGGACCCTTCGAAAGTATGCAACATGGGTACTCCTTGGATGAGTAATTAAATTTTTCATCCAACGAGTACTCCCGCTCAAAATTTGATTAAAAAATTTGGGAGATAAGTTGAAAAAGTAGTTTTTTTCATGTTTTCCTCTAAAATTTGATGATGTCATCAAATCTTATTTGATTCTTTCCACTATTATTTTATAATTTCCTTAGGAGGCCCATTTTAGACCTCAAAATCCCCCTAATGGCTTTGCAGTAGTTGCATTTTGAGGAGGAGGAAGAAGAAGCAAGATCTCAAGCTTCTTGCTTGGAGTTCTGGAGAAAGGATCAGCGCTTCAAGCTTAGATATTTTTTTTTCACATATTTCAACCATCTATTGATCATATCTAGCCTTAGGTCTGCATAACCCAGTAGTGAAGGGATCAAACCCTAGGAGGGTAAATTTCCAATCTCATAGATATGGAATTTCCTTTCTAGGTTATCTTGGGTTCCCATCATAGTGCCCATATCTTAAATATTGGCATCATCAAAGCTCTAGATATCCATAGATATCCATTTCCCTTTTAGATAGAAGCTGTAACATCATCATCAACTAAAGGGACAACATAGTATTACTTCCAGGAGCTCTCCTGTTATGTAGTGCCTGCCTTGACATGTTTTCAGGGTCATTCTAGGTTGCTTCATTGTCAAGAGTACCTCTATTTTGTACATTGTTGTAACTGAATCCATCTCCTATGAATAAAATGGATCAAATATTATGTATATTTATGTGTTTTTAATCACTTTTGTATACATAATCTGTAGTTTCAAATATAGTGTTTGTGTATCAATGCATTATTCCATTTTGGGATATTACAGTCATGAAAAAGCTGGCGAGCGGTAGATGGAAAAGCACTAGAAAATGGTGTCATAGGCGAATCCAACCGTTGATGGGGATCTTCTCTCAGAAAGAAAAAATGATTCAGGGGCTACTAGTTGATGTCAAATTTCTCCTCAGTGGGAGACTGAGTGGCAAGAGGTTGAATGCTCGTGATGACGACACTTTCAAGGTCTTGGGTCCCAACAGACTAAGGTGTCTCAGAAGAAACTCTACGGAGAGACTCTTAACCACGAGGTAATGAAGAGGAGGATGAAATGGGTGGTTCTACCATGGAGACTTTGTATAAATAGAAGAAGAGAAAAGAGATGGCCAATTTGAGGCTTTAACAACAATCATTAAGGAATTACTCATGAACCGGCCAAGAAATAGCTTAATGGGTGTGTAATCATGCGCAATTAATTTTATAGCATTGAAACAAGGCTCTGCCTTTTCATGTTTAAAGAGTCGAGAAAATGATAAAAGGTGTTTCTAGTCAGTTTCAAGTTGAACGAGCTCGAAAGCACAAGTGCTCGATGATCTTTTGAAGTTTAAAGAGTCACGGAAAGATCAAAATTACTACTCTAGAACTCTAGGAAAAATGGTGTACCAAGCTCCCATGAAGTAAAATATAAACCTTGGTGATCAAATGAAATAAAAATGATGAAGGACATAACATACATGCAGGTAGAGTCCTCAAATAATGTGCTTGGTGTATCATGGTTACAAGGCTGCAGACTCGAATTCCTATGGATAAAGTATTGCAACTTAAAAGGGTCTCCATTTATATACACGAGGGTATGGGGAACATAAGTCCATACTAGTGCTGTCTAATACAATATTGTGAGTGAGAGCTACTAGTTTTAATGATGCCGGAACACATCACTAGCCTAGACCTCTAAGTGTGAACGTTAATTTCAAATGCTTCCTTAGGTTGATTAAGTTAATTTTATGGTTTATCTTGGAACTATGTTTCAGTTTAAAGGCCTTACCAAATTTAATCTCAATTATATGATGCACAACTATATGATAGAAAGAATACCATTTCATTTCGATGAAAATCTAGTTAAGTGAAGGATAGAGGTTCACAACAAAGCAAAAATCAACCAGATGCAAGAATGAGACTTCCTTTATGCTACTAACACAACCAAAGCAAAAAATGAAAACTCTTTGTTTTTTAATTTCACTTTCCAATGAAGAAGAAACCTACTAACACAAAATAACACTTTTAATTTTGAAATGAGAAGGAAGAATGTAATTTTTTTTTTTTTTTGTATGAGTGATAAGCAACAATGCAGTTCTATACCAAAAGAAAAAAACAAATACTAGCTTTGAGCAACTTCGAACGAAATCATCAAAAAATGAAGAGACCAATTCCAATCTAACATAAACACACACTCAAAACTAGGCATGCATCTCTTTACGAAAAATAAATGGCTTTTAAGTCGACTCAACGAGCAATGTGATCTATGCTCGGGGCGATGGAGGGACAATCAAACAGACACTGAGTGAAATATCTACAACCCTAATTCGCATACAATCCACTGAAAATACCAAGCAACCACATAAAAGTATGAAAAATAAACGATCAAACTGACTCATAAACAGATCAACCACTTGATGAACATGTGACCAAGCGAATGGTTTGAAACACCTAGAAACCCTAGGATGGACGAGTTATACTGTTCGAATGAGAAGTAGCATAAAATGAAACGAATGAGACAACCAAGTCAATAAATAAAAACCCAGATGGATCAATCCAAGAGGGAGAAACCAATATAAAGGACAAGAGACACTGGAAACTCAGGAAAAAATCCCAAAACCAAACCCTATAGGAATCGGTGCGACTGTTCAGCACTATCTAGTGTCGAACAGGAAAAATCGCTCCTATGTCAAACACAACTCTTGCTAATGGGCGTGACTATCAAAAAAATAGTAGGGCTGAGATAGAAAAGGAAGGAAAAAATAAAGGATTTACTGAGTAAAGCCAAGCGTATCACTCTAGGAAAAGGCTAAATGGGTAGAAGGAAACAAACAAGCCGAAAAACAACAAAGAAATGACAAACGACCAAATTTGGACAGACAATAAAATTTTTAAAAGAACAATAATAGACAACAGGCATTGAAATCCTAGTATGGTCACCAAATTGTTGTGAAGGAAAATCCCCTCTACAGACAGAGGCGATCTCTCTAGCCCTAGGGTGGTTCTAGCAATAAGGGAACATGCTGGTTTCTAAATTCCTAGTTTATAAACAAAATGCGGATTGGAATAGGTGTCCTACCTCAATATAATGCTCTTGATGTAGTATGTTGCAGTGATCCTTCGATCTTTGTCCTTAAAGCCTTGCACTCCTTTGGTAGAAACATTCATACACCTGCACAAAGATCAAGCAAACACTAAAAGAATATGAGCATACATGTTTATTTACAACTATCCAACTAGTCAAGGAGAGTCAGAAATTTTAATCATTAATATAGACAAAGATGGAAATAGAAATCAGTCATGTCATATTAATATATATAAAAGCAAGTTTACAACATGCACCTTGACACTTTAGACCTTCTTCAACAGGCTCAGTCGGGCACGTCTCAAACCATTCATTCGTCAATTTAGCTTGAAGAGGCGAAAGATTCAAACTCACTCTCACAACTATGGACTATTATATGCTATCATCTCCTGGTCTATTATAGCTATATATAGATAGATTATTGAATGAAATGAAGAGGTATTTATAGGAGTGGAGGATGAGCTTTGGGATCCACACATGGTGGAGAAAATATATATCCCTTTGGGAAGTTGCATTTTTGTAGGAACTAGAAGGCCAAAGGGAGAAACTCGACCTCATCCAGTCGAAAAAACATCCATGACTCCATTCACGAAGCTGTTATATCTTAGAAGCTTCATTTCCATATTAAAAAACTTCCCAAAAGTAGCTCGACATGGGTTCTCTTCAGAGACAGAGCAACCACAACATCGGGCCTAGTGTAAATCTAGTCATCGGCATGAGGTCATAGCTACACAACCGCGCTGACCCAAAAGCATATGTTTTAAAGGGTCAACTTCTCGAATGGTCAACAGAGATTTTGTTACTGACATATTAAGGGATCCAATGGCATTCATTATGATGTGTGATTGTACATAGGGGTCACTCTGATAGTCCTCCAATATTCAGGATGGGGAATGTAAGGATGGTGACAAAATGTTGTATAACACAGATTAATAATTCAGAATATATATTTTCCCACTTATCTTCCTAATTAAAACAAAATTAATATTATTCAATAATCATCATCATCACCATAAAAATAGAATAAAAAGACGAAATTTAATAACTATGCATACTAATTCTCATAAAGAATATTTTCGACCCAACCTTGAGCTTTCATCCACAGCTCCCCCCGAGTAGAGGCAAATTCCTCCAAAGTGTAGACAACCTCTTGTCTAAACAAGAATGGATTCTTTAAGCCTTATTTCCCTTCAGCATGTTTCTATAATTGCGTCCAGTTAAATCATGATGTTGTTTTCCTTTAGCCTAAGCTTTACTTTTGTTTTTTCCACAAAATCTCTTTAAAATTAGCTTTTTCCTCTTTCTAGTTTTATTTCACCTCTTCTTAGCAACTTTCTAATTTATTGCAGTATATTTTAGATTTTTATCTCCAATCTAATATTTTTATTTTATTTTATTTTCTCCAAGGATTTTTGTAGATTTTGGGAAAGTTTTGGATTTAATTCCATCCTCATGGACTTGAAATATCGGTCTCCAATTTACTCTAGTCTTTGCATAATAATTAAAATTCCACATTTATTAATTAAAAAAAATAATATGTCCACACATATAGTTTTCCTGTAGGTCGACTTAACTTTTAGGATTTTCAACCATCTAAATAAAAGCAATAAAATAGGGATATCACATATTCCCCCTCTAAAACAAAACATTATCCTCGATGTTGCAAAATATCACTTCACTTCTGAAACAGTGATGGATATTTCTCTTTCATTTCCTCTTCTCTCTCCCAAGTAGCTTGCCCAGGTGTAAAGTGCCTCCACTACACTTTCACCCTAGCTACAGTCCTATTCCGGAGCTAGATTTCTTCTCGTGCCAATATACGAAGGAGCTCTAGAAGAAATTCCCCTTCGGTTTTCACCTGTATCATAGTCCAATCAATTTCATGGGTAGGATCATGTACATAATTTTTCAATAAGGAAACATGAAAAACATTGTAAACCTTAATATGACTAGGTAGAGCCAATTTATAAGCTACTGTCCCCACTCTTTCTAGAAGTTCAAATGGTCCATAGTAGCGAGGTTCTAACGTAGCACAACTACCAGTATATAATGTACTTTTTTTAGGCTTAATCCTCAAATAAACATGATCTCCCACTTTGAATTCTCTATGAATTCTCTTTTTGTCGGCATAGTTCTTTTGTTGATCTTGAGTTGTTTTAATATTTTGTTGAATTTTCTTCACAGTTCTTTCCATCTCCTACAATGCATCTATTCCAAGAATTAACTTATCCTCTGGTTGACTCCAGCTAAGCGGCGTATCGCATTTTCTTCCATAAAGTGCTTCAAAAGGACTCATATTAATTGATGCTTGATAACTATTATCATATGCAAATTCTGCCAGATGCAGAAAATCTTCCCGTCTTGTAGGTATATCCATAACATACATGCATAGCATGTCTTCAAAAATCTGTTTGGTTCTCTCTGTTTTACCATATGTTTGAGGATGATATGCAGTACTAAAGTTCAATTCTTCCCCATTCCTCCGAACAGAGTTTTCCAAAAGTCTGAAGTAAATTTTTAATCTCTGTTAGATATAATAGTTTTTGGAATTCCATGTAATTTCACAATTTTGTTCATGAATGCATTAGCTACTTGAGTTGTGCCAAAAGTAAATTTTATTTGTAAAAAGTGTGTTGTCTTAGTTAATGTGTCTACAACCATCATTATAGCATCATGTTGATACTTAGTTCTAGGAAATTCAGTAATGAAATATATGGAAACCACTCTCGACTTCCATTCTGTAATAGGTAGAGGGTTCAGTAATACTGCCGCATGCTGATGTTCCACTTTTACTTGCTGACATTCTAAACACCTAGCTAGATAATCAACAACATCCTTCTTCATACTCGGCCAAAACATGTTCTTCCTTAATGATGAAATCAATTTCTGATAATGAGGATGACCTGCATAAGGTCTTTTATGATACTCATCTAAAATTTCTTGTTTTAAATATGTCACTTTCGGAATATACAATATTTATTTATAATAAATCAGTCCTTTCTGGTTTTTATTATATCCCATGACTTCAACTTTCTGCGATTTATATTGTAATTTCACATATTGTTGATCTTGCATCAGCACTTCGTGTAGCATTTCTTCTATTTCAAATTTCATACTACTTCCTGCATTGGTGAAAATTTGATGAGCATTCCTACTCAAATCATCATCAATATTATTTTATTTTCCTTTAATGTGTTTCATTTCCATATTGAACTCACTAAGGAAATATAACCATCTAGCTTATCTAGCATTTAAATCATGTTGAATAAAGAAGTATTTCAGACTTATGTGATTTCTCATTAGTACGAACTTCTTTCCCAATAGATAATGTCTCCACATCTGCAATGCATGTATCATAAAAAATTGTTTTAAGTCATATACAGTTTAATTTTTTCATGTTTCTTCAATTTTCTTGACTCATATGCTATGAACGAATTTCTTGCAGCAAAACTCTTCCTAACCCTCCTCACATCCATTTGTACATACTACAAATTCTTTGTTTTGATCAACAATATTTAATATGGGGACAGTTGTTAATTTCAGTTTTAATTGTTCAAAACTATTTTGACACTTTTCTTTCGATTCAAAATTCACTCCTTTTTTTTGTAAAGAAGTAATAGGATAGGCTAAGGCTGAAAATCCTTCCACAAACCTATGGTAGTATCCAGCAATACCGATAAAGGATTGTATGGATGGGACATCAGTGGGTACAGGCCAATCCATTATTTCTTGTATCTTCTATGGGTCTACAGCTAAGCCATCCTTTGAAATCACATGACCCAAATACTTAATTTTATCCTTGTAAAATTCACATTTGTTGAGTTTTGCATATAACTTATGTTCTTTGAGCATTTGTAGGACTATTATGAGATGTTCTCTATTTTCTTCTTCATTTTTGGAATACACGAAAATGTCATCAATGAACACTAGTACAAAATTGTCTAGATACTTGTGCAGTACACTATTCATTAAAGACATTAGTGTAGCAGGTGAATTTGTAAGTCCAAAGGGTAGGACTACAAATTCATAGTGTCCATATCTAGTCCTGAATGATTTTTTATTGATGTCCTCATCCTTAATTCTGAGTTGGTGATATCTGGTTCTCAAATCAATCTTTGAGAAGATAGCAGATCTTCTCACTTGATCAAATAATTCATCTATGCTTGGCAGAGGATATCTATTCTTCATAGTCAATTTATTTAGTTCTCTGTAATCTACGCACATTATGAATGCACAATCCTTATTTAAAAAAAACAGTATTAGTGCTCCCCAAGGAGACACACTTGGTCTGATGTACCCTCTATCTAACAATTCTTGCAATTATAGTTTTAGCCATAATAGTTCAGGAGTACTCATTCTATAGGGTTCTCTAGAGATAGGTGTAGAACCTGGTACTAATTCAATTGAGAAATCAATTTATCTTTTAGGGGTAGATGGGGGATTTCCTTTGGATCTCTGATTACTGGTAAATTTCCTACAACCTCTTTTTCAGTTTGTTGTCCCAATTCTTCCACTTGTACAACATGCACTTTACTACCCTTTCTTTCTGTCCTTTTTAGCTATAGCGAAGATATTTGTCTGATTGATATGGGTCTTGCTTTTCATTTCACTATCACAGGTCTTCCCTCGCCATCTATACAATGAACTATTTTATCTAAGAAATTAACTATTTTTTTCTGCTTCTCTAACCAATCCATTCCTACTAACAATTCCTATGATCCTAGAGGCAAAATATTTAGATAAATTTCATTTTCATACCCATTTAAATTTACAGCAGTTTTTGGAATTTTATGGGTCACTTTTATTTTATTTTCCTGTCGATAACTACACTAACCATGCTTGCTGAAAATTTCATGATTTTAACTTGCACCTTTCCACCATCTATGGACTGACATAACTTAAATTTTATCCTGGATATATCAAAACAGAAACAGGTTTTTCAGCAATCATACCTTCTATTTCTATCATGGTTGATTGGTGTTCAACCTGGCGATCTTCAAGTGCAGCACTAATCATAGGAATGTTTCGAGCAATGTCATTTATAGTAATTTTCTCTCACAACAGTTGAATTTTTTGAACTGTTTTGTGAGGACAATCATGTAATAGGTGAGGTCCTCCACATCCCCAACACTTTAGTGGTTCTTTAATTTTTATAGCACTTTCCTTTTTGTTGTTTGCATCCATCTTCTTAGACCCAGTATATGACTGTGCTAGTTGGTTTTCTCAAGTTTTATTAAATTTATTCCTTTGATGGTTTCTCCCAAAAATTTTCAAATAGGCTAATTTTACTCTTTTTACATTAGAATCACCCTTCCCATTCTCTTTGTTTTTTTTACTTTTCATCTGATCATTTCGGCCTTTGAACTACTGATAACACAACCTTCCTTTGCGAATAACTTCATCCATTGTCTTTGGATTGCCAAATTTGATTCTCTCTTTATAGATTGTAGGTAGGAAGTTTAAAAATATTTGTACCTTCACCTTTTTCTCTCTGATATAAGGCACATTATGAAGAAACTTACTGAATTTGGTAACAAACTCATCAATTGTGAATTGTCCCAATATCAGCTCATGGAATTCTTTGGCTTTATCATCATAATGTCTTTCATTCAGATACCTAGACTCAAATTTGGTTTTAAAGTATTCCCAGGTAACCGTTTTTTCATCCAACACATGTACCATTTTTGTTTCTTCCCACCAAACGGTAGCTTTACCCTGCAGTAGGTAAATTGTCAATCTGACATTCAGGTTACTTCCGTATTCATATACTTGGAAGTATTTAACCATGTTCAGAAGCCAAGCTTCTGCATCCTCCTCCTTTTCACCATCATAAGTGAGAGATTTTATTTTCCGAAATTCTCCTTGAAATTCCTTTTTCTTTCTGGAATATTGTCAAGATGTTTCCCCAACCTTAGATCCTTCTGAGTTGGTTTCAACTTATTTCCTCTTTTTTCCATGGTCTTCTCTTTTGTGACTAGACCATGAGTTTAACTCGTTGATCAACCTGCCTTGCTCTTCATTGGCTTGCAAAAATCATTCATTAATTGTTCTCAGCTGAACCCTTTCTCATTTAATATCTCTTATCATGTCTAGCAATTGAGAATTTCGATTTGGTGGATTTCCCTCACCCCCCATATCCACGTACAACCCTCTTCCATCACTCATAATAGCAGTTGTAATTTTCTGCACTTAAATCACTGTACACAGAAATAAATTAGTGCATCATATTCTGAAAATAAAATAAAATAAAATAAAAATTATAGCAGCATAATTTTGAGACTATTTTTTTTTTCCTGTGTGGGGGCACATAGACCCAATGTTTTCAACATGGGCTCCGATACCATTTGTAGCAACTCTACTTACCCATTTTTTTTTCTATTTATAATCGTGTACTGCTTTTGTCTTGCTTGAATTAACTTAATTCTGACACTTTACCATATCTTACAAAATATCATTAAAGGTTTTACTTTTTGTCATTATCATCTTCATAATTAATTTCATAACTATGAATATAATGACACTCACTCTAACAAAATTGTATTCCAATATTTCTCCCTTTAATGTACTACAAATCTTCCTCCTTTTCATGGCATTCATACATTTTTGTCAATGTACATTAGGTTCTTTACCATAGTTTATGTTGCTATTATTTTATTAATTCTATACTCCTTCCACAACTCTACCTTTTATAGAATTTTGATTAACTTTATACTTTAATAAATATTAAATTCAAAATTACATATTAGGAGATATTTGGTACATCCTAATTTTATAGGTATTACCTTATAGTATAATTCCGAATTATAATAAGGGAAGTTTCATCTTATTTAGACTTATCAACTCTCTCTTAAGTCTTAGCTAACATTCGAATTAGTATTATCATGCTCATATGAATTTCCTATGTTTATATATGAAAAGTACCCTTTAAGGGTTTCATTGTTATTGCGTGGTCAACAAGTTTATTTCCACCCACCATGTCATTATAACTATTATGATGTTTGAATTATACACACTACATGTTACCATTAAAATTTCCTATATGATCATATTGTTAGGATCTCATGATTTGAAAGATTGGAAAGGCCAAATGCATAGGGTAACATCAAACCAATCTTTGGAGTCCTAGGACCTAACCTTCCTGGACTCAGAGAGGGCTCTCTCTTTATAAGTGTTTTGAAATGATATCTCTTTATGCTCTTTGTTTATGATATTAGGCTAGTTATGAGGTTCTAAGGACTTTTTTCTTTTGGTTGAATTAATTGATAGGTTGACATATCTGTGGTGTGACTGATTGAAAGGGTGTTTGAGAAGAATAGATAGGCTGTGAGAAAACATTGATCCATTGGGCTATGGAATCATAAAAGGATTTAATTTCTCATAAGCTCTGCAAGGGTTTTCATAGGGAAAGCTAACTACATCAAGTGGATCTCTTATATTAGATTGTGATATGAAAAAATAATAAGTTATGAAGGCAGCAAAGCTATAGTCAGTTAAGAATCTTCTAGCTCTACTTTGAGAAGAAAAGCCTTTTAAGGTAGTTGTTTCAGGCAAACCAATGGACAGGGCATACCATAGACTTCTTTGGCTAGACTTTAATAAGAAAACATTTAATAAAACAATCCAATAATCCTAAGACTACTTTCAAAAAAGGAAAAAATATAAGATAGCAGTGAGAGCACCTAAAACTCAAACCGAAGCCTATCTTCTTTAACTTAACACTCAAAAGAATCTTCAAAACAACATTTTGAGGCAGACCAGAGGACAAAGCATACCATAGACTTCCCTAGTTTAGACTCTATTAAGTATCCTTCAAATAAAGGTCATAAAAAAAATATCTCAAGCCATACCAATGAACATGGGCTCACCATAAAATTCCCTAGTTTCACTCTATTGAATCATTTCTAAGACAACAAGCAAGATGGAACAGGAAGGAAATTAAGAATCCTCGAATCAAACCTTGTAGAAGAAAACATATAGATAAATAATACAGACAAAAATAGGGTGCTAAGACAACAAATCATATTCTAAAATTTATGTTTTCTAATGAGAGAAATATGGATAGAATGAAAAAATAACATAAGGAAAAAAATGACAAATGAGGAAACCTTCACCATTAACATATCTCAAGAATCCTGTGAGCGTTCTTGTATTACTGATGATAAAACTAGTTACATTACTCCATGTACCATGGATCTCTACACCTCAGAGCTTTCTCTAATCCAGCCTAGCAATCCTCAACTAGATCAGTAGCAGAAATCATTCAAGTAACACCAACTAGCCAACCATCTACATAATACCATCTTTCTCTATTTATCCAGAAAATGAGGAGGTTGAAACCATAAGAGGCTTCTAGACTATATTTATTACAGAGTAAATGAATTCTTTACCTTCGTGGCCATGCAAGGCCCAAGGCAAGATAAGACTAGCTGTCTATCTGTAATAATAACTCTTGATTTGACTGTTTGAGCTAATTTCTAGAAATGTTTGACTTTAAGGTATTTTCAATAAATTTAGCAATAAATGTTGAGCTATTTTAAATATCTATGACTGTTTCAATAACCATTGATATCTTTATTGAAATAAAACATGCTATAGGTGGCAAAAACGTGTCTCTAAAGAAGTAATTGGTTTTTGTTGAGTCATTCGAATATGTTTAGGTGCATATATGCTTTTTTCTTAGCCTAAAGACTCTATTTTAGGTTCTTAAACTTGTTTTTATCCCTTTAAACTATCTTATTGCTTTATCTATGCATGTTTGTCCTCTAAACTTTGATTAATCCTTTAAGCTTTAATATTCATTTCTGTCTTTTGTTTTGACTTTGATCTTCTGGTGCTTGTACCATTACCTTTGATTCTTCCTTTACCTTTGATCTGTGATTTATTCTTTAAACTGGCCCTTTAACTATGTTTTAATTTTAAACCTATGTTTAAAATTTTAATCTCCCTGAACCTTTAATGATTAGGTTCCTCCAACGGTGTTCTTTGTTTCTGGTCATATTTTCCTTTTGAAATGGATTGAAAGGGCAGTAATGACCATGGTTCATTACTGTCTTTCTGCATATTATGCTTGGTATCCCTTTGATGAATCAAAACCACTCGATCATCACCCAGAGATATCGATTAGATGTTTTTTGGACCCTAGAATGCCAATTACGCGATCCGGCCATGAAATATACACAAAAAAAAAAAAATTAATAAGAAAACCTGCATTGGACAGCCTTTCTACGCTTATTTTGTTTCTTGTGGGTTATTGGAGCATTTGTAGTGATGGAAAATGATGTTTCGGGCTTCATCACAGAGTCGCAGGGCTCTAGATTGTTCGAATTTTATGGGGGAAAGGAGTTTTGGCGTGAAGAGGGGAGAGCAATTTTTTTGCGAGCAGGAAGGTGGTTTAAGAAAAACCACTTGTGGACTTCTCCAGGGGTCCATGATGGTTTCTGGTTTTAGGCGGAGGGGGGGTGAACCTTGGATGGGTGGCCATTAACGTCGGACTTCGCACCCCCCCCCGCCCTCCCCTGCTTGCGTTAACAAGAAATGGGTGGAGGGGGGGTAAAGTCACTCTCTGCCATCAATCTGGGGAAACAGGATGATTTGCCGGCGAAAGTTGCGACTTCGTTAACACTTTCAGAAATGATTATGTCAGAGGAGTCGGGTCGGGGTGGACAGGTGGCAGAGTTTAAGTGGGGCACAGGTTTCAGAGAATGTGGGGCCCAACGGGTTGATCAAATAAATGAAAGTGCTTATTTTTTGGGTGAAAGCCAAGGTTTTATGGCCACAAAGATAGGTGTAAGTGGGTGAGGGCTTAAGGAAAATGAGACTGAGTTAGAAAAAGGGGAGGAAGAATGGTTTTATGGGGGTTTTATAACAAAGGTACAGGGGCTAAAAATAGCTTAAGCGGAGGGCTTAAACTTTTTATAAAAGGGGTCAAATTTTTATATTTAAAACAATGTTGTTTAAATATAAAACAAAGGTCCGAACATTATATTTTTGACTTTAAAAAATGTAAAAAGGAAGTGTTTACCTTGTTTTAGGGAAATAAGGGGAAACGATGAAGGTGAGGGGGTTAAGTGGAGAAAATGAAGGTTTTAGGTGAGAAAGAGGGTGAAAATGAGAGAACTTAGCCCAACAGGGGATCTTTGAAAAGCAACAAGGTGACTTTGAGAGGGAAAACTAAGAGATAGGATAAATGGTTTTAGGAGGATAATGAAGGCAGTGAGATTTCCAAAACTCACAAGATTCATGAATCTTGTTTTTAGAAATCCAAGACAAGAATTTATTCATCTAAAAAATAGAAAAATTACTGATGACTAATAGTGGCTCCACTTAGGGAGGGCAACTCCTTTTCAGGAGATGTTTAGAACTTCAGATATCAAATCTCTGAGTTTATGAAGACCAATGCATCATTCATGGGTATATTTTCCTTCTTTTCATTTGTTGATGCTTCTCTTTGAATTTATGATCTCAAGAATCTAAAAAACATGATTAATTCAAACTCATCTCTACTTACCCAGCCTACTTGGCCTAACATTTTTTCTTCCTTGGTTGCACTTAAGCTGGAAAACCCTTGACATTTTTTTATTTTGAAAAAAAAAAACAAACTATCTACTTCTAGCCTTATCACCTCCAAGAGTTCAGATTATGCTAGTGAACTCTTTTTATTCTCTACCTAGAATAACTAAATGTCAAGATTAAGTTGTATGATAGACTTCATTCTCTAAGCTATTGACATGAAATTGAAAACATGCACTACAAGAAAAAAGGAAATTGATAAGGCGTGAAAATGGTCACCATAAGCTCATTGGTGAGGGTCAAAAGAGTCTTCGTCACCAAAAATTGAACGTCACCAAAGGTGGCGTCGCCGAAATTATAGGTGTTGTGGTGACATTCAAGGTCCGTCACCAATAATGATTTATATTAAAAAATAGTGACCGTCACCATTTTATATGAGCAATGGTGACGGAAAATAGCCTCCATCACCAAAAAAGTGAACGTCACCAAAGGTGGCGTCACCAAAAGTATGTGTTGTGGTGACATTCAAGGTCCGTCACGAATATTGATTATAATTACGGATAGTGACTGTCACCATTTCATATGAACAACAACGATTTTTTGTGATGGACCTTTCATGGCCATCGCTATTGGTGCATATATATGGCGATGTTTGTTGAACGTCACCATAAACTCATTGGTGACATCAAGGTCCATCATGAATAATCACTATAATGACAAACAATGACCCTCATCATTTCATATCAACAAAAATGACTTCTAGTGATGGAATCTTCATGGTCATCACTATTGATGTGTATATATGGTGGCTTTCATTGACCGTCACCATTTCATATTTTGGTGAGGGTTGAAAAATGTCACCATAAGCTCATTGGTGATGGTCCTAAGAGCCTCCGTCACCAAAAACTAAATGTCGCCATTCCATATGAATATCAGGGCACGATGGAATCGAACCAACAACCTCCTGCTTGTAAAGTAGGTGCTCTTCCATTGAGCTAGCACCCTTTAAAGAATTAGACTTTTAAAAATTATATCTTGAAACTTTATAGATTGTAAATTCTACAACTTTCAATAAATTAAAGTCTTCACAATCTTTTACTAAACAAGAAAAACATCATCGAAGTTGCATGTCCCTACATAATAGTTATGGAAGTTATGAAAAGTGGGTTGAGGGAAAAATAGTTACGTATAAGAGACACTACAAAAAACCAACTCCTCAATGTTTCTCTAATGACTTCCCAAGAAGCTCCTCACTATTGCTCCTAATATTTCCCAAGAGACTCCTTAAGGTTGCTCGAAAAACCAACTCCACCTTCACAAATTCCTCACAAATGCTCACACTAATGAAATGAGGTAGTTGTGAGGAAATGAGACGGGTTGGATAGCTTTTATAGGTTTGGGATGGGTTAGAGGGCATACCAAAACCCTAAAATCGTCTGAAATTCGTCATTTTGGTGGGTGGCGGTCGAGTTTGACTAGCTCGGTTGAGCCAAGATGGACTCTATCGAGCCAGCCGGTTTGTTACCGAATTGGCCGAGTTAGTGATCGACTCGTTCGGTTCGGTAACAAACCAGATTTTGGCTTGGTTTTTGTACTGAGCTGACCCAACCGAGGGGTTGGCTCGGGAAACTCGGCCACATTTTAAAACATTGGTTGAAATATCTTGGAAAATTTCTTATTGTCTAATAATCAATGGCTAATTGTTCTAAGAAGGAAAGTGCTCTAAATTGTTATTTAAAGCTAGCATTTATTATCTTGCATATTGTAGTTATTGAGTAATTGTATCATTAACATCTCTTGTTTATTATTGTCACTTGTTAAATTGGAACTTCTCTTGTGGTTGAGATTACCCTTTATAAGCATTGTAAATTACTTGATATCTTAAAGCAAATCCTAACCAAGTACATTTAAGTAATATCAGCTAAATACACACTCATTCACCTTGCATAGCATTCTAAGCTAGTCTTGCTTATAATAACTTACTTCCAAGCATAAGCTTGGTTGATAGAAACAATAGGACCTCCTTTCTAAATTTAGCTTGAAGGACTTAGCACCTCTTTAGTGGTTAACACGATGACCTTGCAGTCGTCAGAGCCACAGTCTCTGTAGTGCCGGAGGCATCGGGTGTTTAGTGTTGAATTGTGTAGCTTGGGAGGTACTTCAAGCCCAAGGGTTCGGGGTTTCGAGGACAAAGTGCCACAAGGGCATCTTTTGGGCTTGGAACCCAAGTGTGGGATTTTGGCACCCAATCAGTTTTGGGACACAACCAAGAAGAAGACACAACACATGATGGATGAGGATGATAGTGCTCGGTGATACAATTCTGATGCATCGAAAATCGTCTGATTCCGAGTTGTCGTTTGGGAGATATGAATTTTTGAAGATGACATAATTATTAATTCATCAAGTAGGCTGACTTGAAGGAATTTGGAGATGTCTCTTCATCATGATTTCGTGGACGATAACTTTTCTATAAAAGGAGGATGAGTTATTATTGTTTTAGCATCCGAATTGGGCAAGTACATCTCTGAATTTGTTTGGGTTTAGCCACAGTTGGAATAGGCCTTGTAAGGAGCGAATTAGGACAACGTGGAGGAGGTTTATTTGCATAGAGGAGAGGTCAAGTTGTTGTAGGTACAACATGCCTCTTATAGGTTCGTTTTAGGCCTCATTTAAGGTCTATCCCAAGCTCGGACTTGCTGGAACAAAGGCCGTAGGAAGAGGAGCTGTTTGCGGACTGTTTTGAGGGTTGTACGTGGAGAAGGAAGGTGGATTGGGTATGATGTAAGGGAGCCGCAGTGGATTCTGGTAGGCTGCAAGCCTAGCCACTCCAAACAGGCCAGCATGGAGTCTTTAAAGGCTATCACATGCCCACAACAACAACCCATACATAGGGCACCTTGTCTTGCCTAGGTCACAACTAGAAGGAGGTTTTCCAGTGGCTGGTTAGTGGTTGCTGCAGCCTAAAAAGTTCCCTAACCAGGACAAAAGTACCACAGTATTGTAATAGTAGTGTTTTTGGAGGTGTATTGGGTCAAGAAGTGATCGGATCGGATCAGTTTGGTTGTTAACTGTGGAAGCCAAGTAGTGAAGTGGACAAGGGTGTTGAGAGCACTTCAAGTGGTGGCAGAATCCGAAGTGGATGGTTGGGTGTCATAGAGGTGTTGGAGGGTAGCGAGATTGGCTACCTAAAGTATCCCTAGACAAGCTATCTTGAAGGACGAAGAGCAGTTGAAGGTTGGGTGAAGGGTAGGGCCGAAGTGCAACACTTTGATGTGTAAGAGTTGTTGCTAGCCTAGCAGATTAGAGCTCAGGTGTTGGTCAACCTAGAGGAGTAGATTGAATCAGGCCAAGTTCACTTTATAGAGGGATGTACAGCAGTGGTAGGGGGCGGCCCTCCTAGAGTCTTGATGTGTAGATGCCTTGATGGCCTATGGAAATACTAATGAGTAGAACGGAAGTGAAGGAACGACAGGACGAGATACGACATTGTGTTTTTCAGTGTATCTTGTTTACCATAGACTGTTGTATTTTTCAGATTTGATTTAATATAATGAAGATTGGGGATTTTACATTATTATACAATTTTGTTTAAAAATATGTCTATTGTGCATATGTGATTTACTTCTTTATATTTTCCATTATGCAATGTAGTTTATGGTTGAGATTCTTGGTTTGGTAGCGTATGTGATTTAAGACTCTAACCTAGATCCAAGGTAACGGAAATTCAACATGGTATCAAAGCATATCTAAACTACTTTGGAAGCTAGTAAATCATATTTTGCACCGCGAAGTATAGCGTGAGAGGGAGTTGGTTGCATTGTGAGTTAAAGAAGTCACTACAATGTTGAAGTTGCAGGAAAGTCTCTGGTATGAGGATAGGTTGGAAGGATTGTCCAACTATACTCCTTGGAAGGAAATGATCAAGTTGGTCTTGCAGGTCAACAGGATTTGGGAGTTTGTGAAGAAGGAAATCGAGAAACCAACAGACCCTAAGGAGTTGGATGTATTGGAAGATTTGGATACGAAGGCAAGGTTGATCATTCTTGACAATGTGAATGATTCCTTGATATCGAATGTGTCTGTGAGGAACAATGCACATGAGATGTGGATGACTCTTCAGAATTTCTTCTAGAACAAGAACGAGAACTGGGTGGTAGTAGTGGAGGATAATTTTAAGTCCACCAAGATGATACAGGGTGAAGGAACGACTTCGTATCTGACAAGGTTGTCTCAGGTTCGAGATGAGCTTGTTGTTGTTGGGGTCAAAGTTTGAGATGAAGAGATGGTGAGGATTGCCTTGAAAGGGTTCACCTCGGAATGGAAACATTTCATAAAAGGAATCGTTGCCCAGGAGAAGTTGCCAGACTAGAATAGATTGTGGGACAATTTCATTCAGGAAGAATTGCAAGACGAGGATCTTCATTCTTCCAAGAAGGAAGATGAGGACGTGGAACTTGAAAACAGAATGAAGGGTAAGTGAAAGAAGGAATTGAGCAAAATAAAGTGTTTTCACTGTGGTGAAATGGGTTATTTTTCTTCGAATTGTTCGAAGAAAGAAAAGGAGAAAGAAAAGAAGAAATGGAAGTAGGCTACTTTTCTTTCCAATAAAGCAGAGAATGATGAGCTCACTAGAATATTGGAAGAAGAAGAAGAAGACATTTCTATGATTTCTCATTTCTCACAGGGTACTATCCGAGAGGATGGATGGTACGTGGATAGTGGTACGATGAAGCATATGACTAAATCATAGGATTTATTTGAGACTCTTATTGAATGGGACTCAAAGTTGCACATGGTGTTGGGAAACAAGAGTTATTTGGAGATCCGAGGATTGGGGGTGGTGCCATTTAGGATGAATAGGGGACGTATGATGTGGGTCCAAGATGTATTGTTTGTACCAGGACTCAGATATAGTGTAATATTTGTCTCAATGATGGAGAGGAAGGGGTCTGAGGTCTTGTTCTAGGATGGGAAGGAAAGACTCAAGCCTAGAGGCTCTAATTTTGATGGGATTGTGCTTGGAGTCAGGGAGCATGGTCTCTACAGGTTGACGGGCAAGCTTGAGGATCATGGGAAGAATCGGGGACAGGTACAGGTTCCGGAAAAGCAGCAGCAGGTGCAGGTTTTAGAGGAGAAGGTATAGGTTCCTGAGAAGAAGGTACACTTTTCCAAGAAGTTCCAAGTTCTAGAGGCTCAGAGGGAGTCGAGTTCTAGAGGGAGTTTGTAGATTTAGAGGAGACTCTGCAACCCAAGAAGAGCGCTTGGTCAGCGGGGAGAAAGGGTGCTTCCACATCCAGCAAGAAGGAATCGTGGCAAGATTGGAAAGAGATTCAAGAGCAGAAGAAGAAGCAGGAGGCTTCTAGTAATAATGACACTTCCGAGAAAAGCATAGTGCATGCTACAGGGATTGCTGCAATTGTGAGCAATAGGAGTTGGGCAAGTGTTGCGAGCAGTGATGATGAAGAAAAAGTACTTCCTTGGCATGGAGGTACCTCCCTCGCTAAGAGGGAGTGTTGAATTGTGTAGCTTTGGAGGTAATCCAAGCCCAGGGGTTCGGGGTTTGGAGGAAAAAGTGCCACAAGGGAAATTTGTGGGCTTGGAACCCAAGTGTGGGGTTTTGGCTCCCATAGAGTTTTGGGGAAAAACTAAGAAAAATACACATAATGTGATGGATGAGGATGATAGTGTTCGGAAATATGATTCTAACGCATCAAGGATCGTCTGATTCTGACTTGTCGTTTGGGAGATATGAATTTTTGAAGATGACATAATTATTAATTCTTCAAGTAGGCCGACTTGAAAGAATTTGGAGGTGTCTCTTCATCATGATTTGTGGAGGATGACTTGTCTATAAAATGAGGATGAGTTAGTATTGTTTGAGCATCTTAATTGGGCAAGTATATCTCTAAATTTGTTTGGATTTAGCCGCAGTTGGAAGAGGCTTTGTAAGGAGCATATTGTGACAGTGTGGAGGAGGCTTATTTGCATATAGGAGAGGCCAAGTTGTTGTAGGTATAGTGTGCCTCTTCTAGGTCTATTTTAGGCCTCATTTAAGGTCTATCCCAAGCTCAGACTTGCTGGAACAGAGGCCGGTGGAAGAGGAGCTATTTGCGCACTGTTTTGAGGGCTGCACATGGAGAAGGAAGGTGGATTGGGTATGTTGTAAGGGAGCCGCAGTGGACTGTGGTAGGCCGCAGGCCTAGCCACTCCAAACAGGCCAGCGTGGAGTCTTTAAATGCTACCACATGCCCACAAAAGCAACCCATACATAGGGCACCTCCTCTTGCCTAGGCCACAGCTAGGATCAGGTTGTCCAATGGCTGGTTAGTGGTTACTGCAGCCTGTAAAGTGCCCTAACCAGGATAGCAGTAATACAGTATTGTAACCGCGGTGTTTGTGGAGGTTTTTTGGGTCAAGAAGTGACCAGATCAGATTAGTTTGGTTGTTGACTATGGAAGCCAAGTAGTGAAGTGGACAAGGGTGTTAAGAACACTTCAAGTGGTGGCAGATTCCGCAGTGGATGGTTGGGTGTCATAGAGTTGTTTGAGGGCAGTGAGATCGGCTACTGAAAGTAACCCTAGACAAGCTATCTTGAAGGACGGTACCGAAGTGCAACACTCTAATGTACAAGAGTTGTTGCTAGCCTGGCATATTGGAGCTCGAGTGTTTGCTAGCTTGGAGGAGTAGATTGGATCAACCCAAGTACACTCTACAAAAGGGTGTGTAGCATTGTTAGGGGGGAAACTGAGTTTCCAGTCTTTCTAGATGAAGCTCTTGCAAGTAAATATTTGCATAGCGTAAATGAAAATCATTGCTTGTCAAAGATAAAACTATAGCCATATAACAGAGAAATCTATTTGAACAAAAATTCATGTAAACAAAAATAATTTTGGAGAGTAAATAAAATCACCTGACACCTTCCACATCCCCTTATGAGACCATATGATGAAGAAAATTTGAGTATCCTGTACAAATTCCAAGACAGATGCAGGAGATGGCTCTATCCATGTAGTCTCATAATCTTTTGATGGATCACTGCCTTGAGCAACCATGAAATATATGAGTTTTTACCCATAAACAAATTATAGATTTCAGTCTTACTCTTAGGCTCAGCTCAATGGAAAATAATGATAATCATGTTGCAATTAAGTTTTTTGACAAAAATAAGTATGCCTCTTCCAAAAAGTGGTTACACAGTACTCAAGCCGGGCATGACAAAAATAGTACAATATCCCAGTAAAATTTGGTCCATCATTAATCAGTAATCATATTTATGGAAAAAATATTTCTTCACCTGACTGATCTACTTATTTTGCTTAACATTGATGGAAATTGATGCAGCTCATTTTCCACATTCTATGGTGAAAGTCATAACTGTTTTTAATTGTACCATCTTAGCAGTATAGTAACTAGCAGGCAACACAGGAAATAACAAATCTATGAGCAAACTGCATATGTACATACTAAATATGCTTCACATCAGTTGCATCAAGAAAATATACCATAAGTTAAAATTAAACTAATCAAAGAAAGCCTTATGTTGCAAATAGCAACATAAAGCTTCCCACTATATTCTTACTTGTCTAGACTTGCAGGAGGGCTAAGAGGAATATCCTGCAAATGGCATAAAAATATGGACAACATGGCATGAAAAGTGGGTCTCTTTGAAAGCTTAAACTGTTAACATTCACCAATCCTCTTCCACAGCTCTCTTGGGATTCCAACAACAACAACACTGGCATATTCAGGTGGCTGCCTTTCAGCCTTGACAACAGCCCTAGATCTCCTCTGAACATAGGTTATTCCACCTGCATGAAAAATCTCATTAAATATCTAGAAAGTGTGTTTCATATAGAGGGTATCATGTTTGCACATTATAGAAGAAAAAGGGAATTGAAGATTGGACTTCTAAAATACAAACACAAGGGTAGACACAATATAACTTACGGAATTGCTCCAGTGCACATCTCAACCAAGGTGCAACCAAAACTCCAGGCATCAGATTCTGAAGAAATTTCATTTCCTTCATCCCAAAAAATGTTTAAAGAAGACTTCTTGAGTGGTTCCCAAGCTTCTGGGGCTGTATAATGAGGATTAAACATAGTACACTCCACACATGAATGTGTCCTTGCCACATCATCCTCTAGGGTTGAGCGAGATCTTCTGCATTGAGGTTTCTTCAAAAATTCTGGAAGACCAAAATCAGAAACTATTGCTCACCCTCTTGCATCCAAAATAAGGTTGGATGGTTTGAGATTCATACACAAGACACCTGCTGCTGAAGCTCTGCAACACCACAAGAAATATTTGCACCATATCTTCATATGCATTTCCAATAAGATTCATCAATGCATATTAGTATCACCCTACTAAATATTGATTAAATATCAGATACCATTAAAAAATTAGACTTTTAATCACAAATTCAATTATAGACATTCTACAAACAATGAACAAGAAATTTCAATCAAATCTGTAGATGCATAATCTATAATGTAGTTATATTAGAAACTATTTACTCCACTGTTTTCCGCATCCTTCACTGTTCACTCACCATTTGTTTGCTTCCTCCTTAACTCTTGTAGAAAATCTTGTAAAATCATGAGTTTGGGGGAGGGGGTGGTTTTGAAAATAAAATAATCATAAGAATAAGGTTTACATTTGTCTCTATCTCCTTTTTTGATGCTTCCATTAGTGAAACCTCTTCTTTTGAGAATCACCAAAAGATATAATGGGTGGCACTGAGTGGTTTCCAAAGCTTTGGGAACACCCCTGGAAACCATGTTAGATAAGAAACTAATCTCATGGAAATTTTTCTTATGAGGATTGCGATTCCACAGGTTATCATATTCAAAAACCATATAACATGAATGCATTATATTTTATGCTCTTCTAAATATCAATGCAGTGCCTAATTCTGTGCATGGTCAGTAGAATGGAGCAATGTTCCATATTCCAGAGGACCCTCCATCACGAAAGAGACCAAGGGAGGCTGTGGATATTATTGCTTTGCAACATCAAAGACCCTTGTTAATAAATTTTTGCGCCCTTCATCAGCAAGCCCTAGCTGTAGGACCAGGGAATGTACCACACTCAGTGGGTACTGTATCAACTGGTCTCCATCTGGAATTTGAGGATGAACAAGTCAATTATTCAATACCATCTGCAATAAGAGGCAATGAAGCTTCTACCCTTCATTTTCTAATAGAGCATATAGCATCACAATTGCAAAAACAAAAATAAGATCTTGATCAATTTGTGAGGGCACAGGTGGATCAGTTGAGACAATCTCTTGAAGAGAGGAGGAAGAGGCATCTATCTATGCTTTCTATGATTGGGGAAAGTGTCTTGAGGCAAATAAGGGAAAAATATTTGGAGATGGAGAAGTTGAATCTTAGAAACAGAGAACTAGAGGAGCAGGTCAAACAGCTGAAACTGGAAGCTTGCATATGGCAGAGCAAAGCTAAGAATCAGGATGCCATGGTGAAATCCTTGAGAAAAACTATTTTGGTTTTACTATTTTGGTTCAGATATGGATTTTATTTAGTGCTCTATTTTGATTATATGCAACCTTACTAGCTATATACATGAGAGAAATTTTGATATTTGTGTATAATGGTTTGGATTCATATGGATGTACATGAATATTTATTTTTTAATCAAAATTTCAATATTTTATGTATTTTTGGGTCATACAGTTTTTTCTGGTTGACACCAATTTCCAGTTTTAGAGGTCCACTGGTCTGGTTCTAATAACAATGAATCAAACAAGATTCCCCCTCCTTGCTCATGTCAGCAGGGAGCTCTTGTCTGACCCATTTTTGGCTCCTGGGTGTAATGATCTAAGTGAACATACATCTCCCTATGTGGCCTTGATATGTGCACATTATATATCATATATGTGGCATTTTCAACAAAATAATTCAAAGCTTCCCTCATCTACATTGGAGGAATTCCAATTCCAATAGTCTAGACTCTCATCTCATAAAAAATAATGTGTAAAAAGGTGAGAATAAAGCTCAATAGGATCTACCAGAAATGTCGATGCCAGATGGTCTAACCTCCACAAAAATGCCTGCAACTTTTTCATTCTAGCCTAATTTAGTTTCAATAATTACAGAACCTAACTTTCTCATCTCTAATCCACAACGAACCCAGGAAGTCATTCAACAGCAGACAAAGATCATGATTTCTTTCCTTGCAATGTTAATTTTTCAACAAAAACATTTAAAATTGGAACAATAAGCTAATAGGGCTAATTATTCATGTAAATACAGCAGTGATTCTCATAACCATAACATGGAGATATCGGTTTTCCTATAGCTATCAATATTTCAGTGCCCTGGAATACCACTTCTATTGTGGGTGAACCATAATTCACATTCTTTCTTCTGAAACAGACTCAACTTTTGAAGCAAAAAACTGCAATTAAAGAATATACATGTAATAATATGTCCTATCAAATTAGTACCTGATTAAGATACCCACCTTGTGAACCTAATAAACCCTATTCCCTTTGACTACTATGAGCCTCTGATGCTGAATGGTGGGATGATTTACCTGTATCTTTATTTTTCTTATCTCTTACTGGGAGATGTATAACAATCTTTGTCCTCTTGCTGCTCTCAGACTTGCTAGCAAACATTTCAGTTTGTGTATCCACTTTCTCATGTATTTGACTGTGAGATGACTTGGAACTGCTTTTACTTTAATGACCTTTTGAATTATTTTTTCCACTAAGTAAACCACTTTCAACTATGTTGCTTTTAAAAATCATGTCATCAGCCTCCACTGATATCCCATCTTCAACTAAACTTGTTGTTTTGGGAGGAGAATATAATTTATTCCCATCTGATTTTTGAGACCACTCCTCTTCATTGTTTTCATATATCGAAATATTTTGGTCCTAACTTGGTGTTGAATTCTCTTCTACTTTCATTTCAGACTGAAATATATGCAAACTGTTATTCAATGCCCCTATTTTACTATTTGACTGAACTTGTAATCCTTTCTTCTTAACAATTTTTTTATTTACTAATGCATTTTTTGAGGCCTTTTTTCCATATTCCTTTGGTTTCATCATTTGATCCTTTCCACTTTCAAATGTCTTTTCAACTAAACCCTTGGATATGGATTTGGAATATTTTGGCTGAATGGAAGGGAATTCTTCGTCATCATCTGAGTAAGGGCAAAGGCATACCATTTATTGTTGTGAAGGGAGTCTAGCAACAGCCTTGAGTTTAGTCATCTACTCCTGCTATGTTTCATCCCTCCTCCTCCACATCTCTTGAACATCATCATCAAGATCATTAACATGTTCTCCAAAAGTATGAAACAAATATGTAATTGAATGCAATCATAAAACCACTTGAATTAATGATCTACATAACCATGTGACCAGGAAAACCTGGTAACAGTCTCTACGACATGTAGCACATCTATAATACAAATTTCCATCTGCTTGGAATTGCTGATACTTTTCTTCACTGCATTGCAATCCAAAACCACCCATCAATACGAGGAATTAAAGAGTTATGATAGTAACAATCATGTTACAATCCCAACACAGGAAATCAAGAAAAACCAAACATATGAATAATATAGGCATCCGTGGAAAAACAAAAAAGAAGAATAGTGTATAAGGTAAGAAGCTTGCAAATCACATAACATATTTGTATTTTACGCTGCTGCTGCGCGATCGAGCAAGGCGGCCGCCGCTTAACCTAGGGTTTGCAAGCATGGAGGTGCTGGTCATGCCCCAAGTGCCTCCCCCTCCCCCTCCATCGCCTTCATCCGCAGATGCTTTCAATATGCTACTGGCTGGGCTGCCAAAGAAGAAAAAAACTGAAGCTGCGAAGTTCGTAAAGAAGCTGGATGATATCCCTAAGATTTTTCTTCCTACAGAAACTCCGATCCAGGTTGCTCTCTCTTTGGCTGATCGTGCCCTTGTTGGCTAGTTCACCAGGCTCTGGCCGTCTCCTAGATCCACCGAGAACTAGGTCAACAAGAAATGGGCGCCCTTGATTAAGAACAATGCCACCTCTTATTTTCTGGGGAGAGGTTTCTTCCTATTTGAATTATCCTCAAAATACGACAAAGACCTGATCTTCCAGAATGGCCCCTACTTCATGGGCCCTCAAGGTCTGTACCTCAACAAATGGACGCTGGATTTCGATCCAGTAGTTGATGTCCCCAAGGCAGTTCCAGTGTGGGTTCAGCTCCGAAACCTTCCAGTCCACTGCTGGAACTGGGACTCATTGAATCATATTGGCAATTCCCTTGGGAAATTCATAGATCAGGCGAATAATAAGGACCAATCTGACTATGACAGAATCTGTGTAGAATTATACCTAGAGGTGGGTCTCTCGGAGGCCATAGAAATTAATGTCGGCAGCCGGTATCATGTGCAGATACTTGACTACGAACAACTACCCTTCAAATGCCAGAAATGTCACATCTACGGCCACTTTGCTAGGGTTGTCCGTCTAATGTCGAGGCAGAGCATGGGAAGGAGGATGGCTGGAACCACGTCAAGAACTCTAAAACTTCTCACAAGCCCCACAAGCCTGGCAGCCCCAGTGGCAAAGGCCCTCACTAGGCCCCTGCCCAGCAACCCCCACCCAAGTTGGGGCAAGAAAAAAAGTTCTATATTCTAATCTCTCAGATAGAGGAATCCCAGGAGGTCGAGATCCAAAAGTTAGTCTCCCCTGACAAAGGCACCCCCTCTGCCTCCCTCAAGGGTGTGAGTGCTCTAGAAAGTTCTAAAGGTATCCCCTTAGAAGCCGAGGAAGAAGAGCAAGAGTCGGAGGATTTGGAGGAGGAAGGAGAAATAGGATATTCTCAAGCCTCTATAAGGAGATCCACAAGAGGCCGTAGAACCGATCGGGAAAAAAGAGAGAAGGAAATGTACAAAGACAAGCTTCAGGGTAGTCAACCAACCCTTGAGAAGGTTTTAGCAAAAAATCCAAAGATGGTGAGAAACTAGTCCCAAGGCTCCAAGGGGGCCCATCAAACTAGAGGTAAATGATGAAGGTCGTCTCCTAGAACTGTAGAGGTATGGGGAGCAGAGCCAAAGAAGAAGCCATAAGAAATTTAATAAGGATAGAAGCCCATGACATACTCCTCATCCAAGAGACCAAAATGGAGGATTCAGTCTTCCTACAAGCAAGTAATAAATTATAAAATAAAATTGGTGCGAAAGTTATGTCAGCCCGTGGGGCTTCGGGAGGGCTAGGCACTCTCTGGAATGCTAGTAAGTTCTCATTAGTTTCTGAGACTCTAAATACTCACTGGCTGCTGTTAAAAATGCAACACCTAGTTACAAAAGAGACCTTTTGCCTCTTCAACTTGTATGTTCCTGTCAACGCTGGGGAAAAAAAGGCTTGCTGGGACTCCATAAGAAGTCAAGCAGATTTTGTGAATCTAGAAAATATCATCATTGCTAATGATCTCAATCTCACCCTACTCTTAATAGAAAAGAGAGGAGTTAGCATATTTCTAGATCCAGCAAGGGAATGGGTGGAGGACCTAATGTAGGACGGGGACTTGCTCGACATCAAGCCTTCTTCTGGTAAGTTCACTTGGTCTAATAAAAGAATAGGCACAGGCCACATCGCAGCAAGGCTTCATATATTTTCCATCCAAAGCTCTTTACTTTTTCTTCGTATAGAGGGTAGAATGCATATCCTCCCTTGCAGCATCTCCGATAACAAGCCCATTAAGCTCGAGCTTCTAGCTCATCTCGATCTTGGCCCTATTCTTTTCAAATTTAGCCCCCTCTAGGTCAAGGAGCCTAACTTCATGCATATAGTCAAATAAAGCTGGACACAGCCTATCAATGGCTCCCCTTTTTTTGTTTGGGAAGAAAAACTTAGAAGAGCGAAAGTTGCTCTGAAAAGCTGGGCCAAAACTCTTCCTAATCCAGCATCTAAAAGGAAAAAAATCCAAATTCAGTTAGATATCGACCAGCTGCAGTTGGAAGATGCTGATATTACCAAAGAGCTGCTTGACAAAGAGGCCCTCCTCCAACAGAACTTTCATAAGGCTTGCCTGGACAAAGAAGAATATTGGAGGCTAAAGTCTCGTTGTCTTTGGCTTAAATATGGGGATAGGAACTCCTCTTTCTTTCATAAGAAAAATCATGCGAGTAAATGCTTTAACTCCATCGCTGAAATCAAGGGAGAAACAAATATTCATAAGGACTTCGCAAGCATCAAAAGAGAAGCTTGCCTCCACTTCAAAAATCTATATAACGAGGATCCTGATCTGGGCCAGAACTCTAATCTTCTTGAAGTGGTTCCCCCCATGATTACAGCCGAGATGAACCAGCTGTTAGAAGCTAAAGTCACCAAAAATGAAGTTAAATATGCCCTATTTTCTATGGACCCCGATAAAGCCCCAGGTACGAATGGATTCTCAGCCGGATTTCTCCAATCCTGCTGGAAGATTGTGGAAAAATATCTATATAAAATGGTACTAAAATCCCAAGTTTTCTAGAAAATCGGAGGAAGCACAAACTCTGCGTTCCTTTCCCTCATCCCCATGGAGAAAGGAGCCAACTCCTTCGACAGATTCTACCCTATCTCTCTTTGCAACATTGGTTACAAGCTGATTACCAAAGTAATCGCCAACAGATTGAAGTATATTCTCCCTAAAATTATCCCGGAGAACCAAGGAGGCTTCATTCATGGTAGGCAGATTGTGGAAAACTTCATACTAGTCCAAGAGGTGATCCACTCAAGCCTGCACTGCAAAGAAAAAGGTATGGTCGTCAAACTTGACTTAGAAAATGCATTCGATCATGTCAGGCATAGTTTCCTTTTGAATGTCTTGCTTAAGTTTGGTTTTGGTGAGATTTTTGTCAACTGGGTTTGGGCTTGCATCTTGGAGCCCTAGATTGATCCACTAGTGAATGGTTGAGCTGCTGACTTCTTCAAAGCCTCAAGAGGACTGAGGTAGGGGTGTCCCCTTTCACCTCTCCTCTTCATCCTTCAAGCCTCTGTCCTCAGCTTTCAGCATGACAAGAAACTGCAAGATCAGGAGATCACTGAGCTAAAAATAGCAAGAGGGATTAAAAACATTAATCATGCCCTCTTCACAGATGACACCTTACTACTGGGGGCTACCATTGTTCTTTCAGATTCTAGATTCAAAGGATTTCTATATGATTTTTGTAAGGAGTCTGGCAGCATTCCCAACAATGGGAAATGCCACATTTATTGTTGGAACATTTCGTCCATTTTGCTAAAATCCATTGCTAGATGTTTAGGTTTTGCTGCCTCCTCTTCCTAGAACTCCTTCAAGTATCTTGGTCTTCCTATTTTCCTCAAAGATATTACAGTAGAGACTGGCTCCCTCAGTTGGAGAAATTCAAGAACAAACTCCAGGCCTAGGGATTCACCTGGCTAGACATCACGGGCAAGACTGTGCTCATCAAATTAGTGCTCAGTAGTCTCCCTCTTTTCCACTTCTCAGTCCTTCTTGCTCCTGTTGGCATCATCCGAAATATGGAGGACCTCATTCACCAATTATTTTGGACAAGAGGCAAACATAATGAAAAAAATTCCCACTTGTCAATTGGGAAATCGTTACCAAACCTCTGTTGGAAGGGGGGTTGAACTTCAAAAATATCTGCCTATAGAGTATTGCCATGGGAGCTAAAATTCTATGGAAAATCATAGAAACTAAACCTAGCTGGGCTCATTTGGCGCTATCAAGGAAATACTTCAAAGGAAAGAGAGTCTGATGTTTGGATAAGGCCCTCCCAAATAGCAGCTCTCCCTTCCTGAAATTCTACTCAAAATTCGCTCCTCTTATTACATCTCATTCTTATCGGATCCCCGGGAATGGTAAAAGTATCAACATATGGATAGAATGCATTATGAAAAGAGAGTCTTTGGGGGAGATTAGCTCTCTCATTTCGTTGCGCAATTGGATGAGCAACTCTGGCTTAAATACCCTGTGGGATATCTCTACTTAGCACGGCACAAGCTGGGAGAATTGGAAGATTGAGACCCCCGTAGAGCTCCACCATGATCATTCTACCCTGCTATCTCTATTGCATGGGATGCCCCCCTTTCACGCACACAAGAAGGACTCTCGTGGTTGGGGGTCAATGGCACATGGTTTCTCTGCTGCACAGGGATACACTAAGCTCCTGGAACAACCTCACGTACCTCTAGATCTTGCACCATGGAAAGGGATATGGAACCATCCCTCCCTTCCTAAAATTGATCACTTTTGCTGGCTCTTATGCCACAGAAAAATCCTAACTGGTGATAATTTGCAGAAGTGTGGCTTCCATGGCCCATCAATGTGCTCACTGTGCAGGAAAAATGTGGAATGTGAAAGTCATCTTATGCTGGACTACACTTTTGCATTGAGTTTCTGGTGTGATATATTGAGAATCTAGAATTCCAATTTCGTCCTCCCCAGTACCATCCATGAACTGTTTGCAAAATGGTTGAACAGATACCTTGGCCCTTTTCCTCAAAACAAAGTGATCAAAGCAGCTTGGTCCTCCCTCCCAAAAATTATTTGTTGGCAGCTTTGGCTTGAAAGGAACAAACGAATCTTCTGAAATAAAGACCATAAAGTCAATACTGTTGCATTCAAGGTAAAATTCCAGTTAAAAGAGTGCCTGGAAGATCAAAAATATGACTCAAATCTAAGCCAGTCGAATATCATTTGGGGTTCTTCTCTATATATTCACTTTCAAAAAGCTCTCAAAAATATCTCCCTCCCCAAAGAGTGGCGAATAAGGGAAACAGAAAAAGACTTCCAAGATCGGATCTCCAAACAAGTCACTCACTGTTATTTGATGGGGCTACAAAGGGGAATCCAGGAAGGGCTGGTGCAAGAGGAGTCATAAAGAACAATGAAGGCACCACGATCTAGAGTTTTTCCTGGGGCCTGGGCCTCACATCCAACATTCAAGCAGAAGCTTTGGCTCTTTTCCAAGGCCTCAAATTCCTCATTGATTTGGATATCAGGGAGGCTAATGTTTTTGGGGATTCCAATGTTATCATAAACACCATTGTGACTAATGCTTCACCGCTGGATCTAAGATTGTCAAGGCTGATCTCTAGAATCAAAAGCCTGGGTAAATCATTCCAGAACTTGAAATTATTCCACATTTTGAGAGTAAAAAACAAGGATGTAGATCTAGAAGCTAACAAAGCATCCCTCCTCTCTGTTGGGGCTAGACTAAGGAACAGAGATGAAACATGGGACCCAATTCCTTAATCAGAAAACTGCCATGTTCTACTGTTTGTTACTAAAAAAATTTGTCTCTATTCACAAACTTGGGAAACTCACTGAAATGGAGGCTATTGTTGCATGTAATAAGAGCTGGAATTTTAGCTTAAGCACTACATTTCTTATGGTTTCTGAGGCACTTTGGGCTCTGCTCCCTCTCTTGTAAGTCCAAATTCTGACATTTAGGCCAGCTCATTAATACAAGCCTATATCCATTTCTGTAAAAAAAAAAAAAGGAAGCTTCCAAATCAGTATGAAAAAGATTGCTAAAAAATTAGGAACTATCAAATTTTTCCTGATTTATTCTCCCTACTTGCTGATTTTTTGTTGAGTCGTTACAAGTTTTCCAAGCTTATAATGCAAATTATTGAATCAATGATCTTAAGTCACACCTCACACCAATTGAATCACTAGATAATGACAACAGTATCACCTTTAAGATTTGATTTTTCCTATGAAATTGGACACACGTTTCCAGGTACACAGCTAAAGGAAAATGAAGTCCTTCCCTATAACATAAGAAACTATATCCATATAATTGTAACTTGAAAATTTCCACTTTCCTTTCCATCGATTAGGTCAATCATGCCTCAATCACATATAGGCATACTAACATAAAAGAGTAGTGAAGCCCAAAATTTACATTTCAAACATCTCCCAAGTCTTGAACAAGCCCTCACACTGATTCTTGTACCATTTTTTCCATTATAAACATTCACACATGCATTTTCCTGATCCATTTCTAAAAGAATGGTCATTTTCTTTGAATTTTTTCCACAGAAAATAACTCTGTGCATATTCAGTTACTTTGTCAATTTATATTGAATTCCACGAATGCCATTGTCCAAGCAAAGTTCATCTCAAGTAGTATAGGACAACAACATGGCTGCATATTGATTGCAACTAAGAAACAAATCCAACTCTACTTACATAGCATTGCACAATTTGCATTTTAAAATAGTGCACATCCATTAAAGTGCAAGTTCAATAGTAAATATGACTCATCATGAAGACTTGCCATCTCTTACAATGGAAATTGCATGTTCTATTATCTAGACTAACTTATAATGAAAATTATTGAATCACTGATCTTAAGTCACGCCTCACTCCAATTGAATCACTAGATAATGAAAACAGTCTTACCTTTAAGATTTGATTTTTCCTATGAAATCAGACACACGTTTCTAGGTACAAAGATAAAGGAAAATGAAGTCCTTCCTATAACATAAGAAACTATATCCATATAACTGTAACTCGAAAATTTCCACTTTCCTTTCCATCGATTAGGTCAATCATTCCTCAATCACATACAGGCATACTAACATAAAATAGCATTGAAGCCCAAAATTTACATTTCAAACATCTCCCAAGTCCTGAACAAGCCCTCACACTGATTCTTGTACGATTTTTTTCATTATAAACATTCACACATGCTTTGTCTTGATCCATTTCTAAAAGAATGGTAATTTTCTTTAAATTTTTTCCACAGAAAATAACTCTGTTGCATATTTAGTTACTTTGTCAATTTATATTGAATTCCACGAATGCCATTTTCCAAGAAATGTTTCATCTCAAGTAGTATAGGACAACAACATGACTGCATATTGATTGCAACTAAGAAACAAATCCAACTCTACTTACATAGCATTGCACAATTTGCATTTTAGAATAGTGCACATCCATTAAAGTGCAAGTCCAATAGTAAATATGACTCATCATGAAGACTTTCCATCTCTTACAATGGAAATTGCATGTTCTAGTATCTAGACTAACTAGACAACTACCTTTGTTTTAAAACTCTAGCTTTTCTAACTATTTAATGGAGGGATCAAAAAGGTTTAAACTTGAATACAAAGGAATTCAGTTCATACATATTAATGCAAGGATATTATCAATATGAATAACTTTCTTCAAAACAACTAACAAGAAAAATGGGAAACATATTTGCATCCAATTTGCAAACCAATTCTATAGGTCCAAAATTACAAATTCTTTTATTCAACATATATAATTTGTATCGTATATGATCTCATATGATGTTATCTTAGCTAATACTGTAATTCATCTAAACAGCCATGATCCAAAGTAGTTAAAGCCAAACTCTTCAAATTTAGATACCTAGTGAAAATTTTATCTTAACAGTCAGGGCTGGAAAAAGCTCCCAATCACCCCAATTTATATTGTTTGCCTAACATGTTGCATATGAGCAGCCATTCCCCAAAGTTTTTAAACCCAATCTCTAAAAATTTAGAAATAGATATTACATTTCATCTAAACAGTAGATAGTCAAGGATTGAAAAACCTCCCTATCACCCAATTTCCTTTTGTTTTATGAGTACAGGTTTTAAGAAATGAATACCTTTATCGCCAATGTAGCCTCCTTGTCTTTTTACCTTCTTGGTAGATCGTCCAACGCTGCAGAGAGATTCTATGTTGCGGTTGGTGAATCCCAATTCATTGTTAAAGACCAGCAAAGTAGCAGAGGCACCCACACCAGTGACATCTCAGGTTGTAATCGTGAAAGGGTTTAAAATGTGCATAAATTGTTTCTAATTGGTATCAATTCACTGGTTAGTGATAGTTATCCCACGGTTCTTACAAATCGCTAAAACGTGTTGGACAATTACCATTTCATTTGGCTTAGCATCAAATTTTGAATTCTGGGCATGGTAGACATGCTGCAAGATGGCATGTTTTATATAGGAATAGCTCATGAACAGAGGAGAATCAACACAATCTTCAACATATTATCGCCATGCCTTCAGCTTCGTCTTCCTCCATGAAATCTTGAACATGCAACCCCTTGAGTGCCTCGTTGGGCTGGTCTAGAGAGTTTTTAAGTGATAGATTCCTTTTGTAAAATGAATTTGCAATGATTGGAAAAACCAGGAATCCAATTTCCTGAGTTCAAATGAAAATTCCATATGTAAAATGAAATCACCATGATTATGCACCGTGAATCCAATTTCTTGAGTTCAACCAAATCCAATTTCTTGAGGTCAATCACGTGTATCGGATTAGACCTACTACAGCATGGACACGCCCTTCCTCCTCCTTCCTTGGAAAAACCTTGCAACGAGGGAAATAGAGGGAGGGAAACTAAAAATTTTGATATTCGAAAAACATAAATCCCATGAATTTTACTAGTTGTACTCAAAAGCTAAGGAGAAGGGGTTTTGAGAGACATTAGTGAATAGAAACCCTACAAGAATTGTTAACGAAGGAAAAGTTATTTCCTATTTACATTTTCATCATGGTGGTGTATAACTTTGTATTAAGTAATGGGTTATAATGGGGTTGGAAAATATGATAGCTCAAAGGATTAAATGATCATGAAGGAAACAAAAGCTAAAGAGCAAGTTGAATAATTTTTGAGGAAGTAGAGATAACTAATGAGTGGTGGTTGAAGTAGATGTGAGCAAATGAAGAAGGCAATGAGGAGTTCAAAATGAGATTAACGAGGAAGAGAGTAGTGAAGTGAGGATGAGAGAGTTGGAGAATTTCAATGGGAAATGTGAGTTGGTGAGAGGATGGTTGTGAAACAAAGGGTTGATGATAACATATAGCTCAATAAAGAGTAGTAGTCAAGGCATCTCAATGAGGTCTAATGAACACATTGGAGTGGGGTTATGAGAGATATGTGATTACAAAGTAGCAAGTTGGATGCAATGTAGGATGAGATTGTGGATGAGAAAGAATCAAATGAACTAAAGGGAAACCATATCCTAAGGCCAACAGAGGATGAAAACGTAGTAGTGGGCATGGAATTAGATGATAGCAAAGTTGGCCTTGTACCAACCCTTCCCCTTATGCTTCTTAAACACAATTAGGTAACACTACACTAGCATGTTAATAATGGTTCAAGTCCACCTCGTAGTCAGCTTACTTATGGATGAACAATAACAATTAGAGGAAGTAGCCTTAACAATAGTGAAAGTTTGAATATTAAGAGTAGCACACTTTGGGGTTTTAGTTATTTCGAGAAAAAAACAAGAGTTTCATGAATTTTAGTACCTATGATGCTTTGAATTATAACCTCGAAGAATGTAAGAGAAATAATATTAGAGTGATGTACTATTTAAAAAATTTATTCATGTGTAAATGCTTTGGAAAAAAAAAATAATGATGCACATACATTGATATAAAACAAACCTTAAAAATTTCACTTTTAAAATCTCTTATGAAGTTACCTAATTTCATTTGAGTAGATATCACAATTACTTATATAAGTAATGGTGCGACCATATTTTTCATTATCTTAAAGGAACTCTTTCTAGACATGCACCCCATCAAGCATAAATCATCCTAACATATACGTTTGAAGTAATATAAATCATCCTATGACTATCCTCAAATGAATTCTCACCCATAGCCTTGGTGATGGTGTAAGGCTCGTATCAAAATGGTATGAGATTCTTCTGGGAGTTTGTCGATTTCTCTTTATGCAAGTGCAACCATAACTCGTCCCAAATCTAAAACTTATGTGGAACCGAATGGATTGTGTATCTACTTGTACTTGGAGTTGGAAGCTTTTTATAAAATATCATGAGCTCATTATTGAATTTTCTAGATACATTCCTCAAAATTGGTTGCATTGCTCACCTCGTTCCAAGTATGGGAGGTATCTTCATGTCTTATTCCATGAATATAGCTACATCAATTTGTGTCAATTGTTGGGAAACCAAGCACGCCTGAAAAGGCTTGTGGGTAATAGAAATATGAAGAACTATGTATAATTTCTGTTGAAAATAAGGAAGGCTTTCAACATGTGTATGTGGATCCTCACAATTGTATACTCTAAGGACATCTACAATGATCATATCGAGTACTTTTCATTTATCAATCTAGGGATGGAAGGCAATGGATTTGGTCAAGCTTGATGTCCATCATGGACCAAAGGTTAAACGAGAAAATAATAAGGAACCTACTATCCCTATTAAGAAATATGGTCTTTGGCAACCCAAAATGAACCAAAATATGCTTGAAGAAGAGCTTATGAGTTGATTTTGTTTTGACAATATTCTTATAGGGTGCCAAAATTCTCGTACAAAGGAAGTGATAAACAACAACAAAAAACACATTTTTTACCATGCTTGGCTGAGGGAAAACATTATCTAGAGTAGGAAAATACCTATTATAGCATCATTTTTCACCTTCATATGATTCATGATTGCTTTTATGGCTTTGGGCACCCATTCCTACATACTTGAAAAAATTCACTAATAAACAGTGTTAAAATTCCCATACGCGGTTATGCCCAGACTTTTCCGCGTGGATACCCGAGTCCATATGTACTTTTCCGTGTATGCCATTAAAAACATTAAAAAAATATATAAATTCCCTATTTTCGGGCTGGGTTGATGGTTACTCCAGTAGTTCAACCACCCGAGCACGTGGCCAACTGTTTCCAACTGACTGAAACTACTTTGAGGGAGTATAAAAGCCCCTCATGTGCATGGCCTAAGGGAGAGAGAAATTTTATAGTCATTATACTCTGTTGGATTCCCGGTTCAAGTCTGATTCCCCGTGCCTCCTCCACTTTCCCAGATTTATATCAGGAAACCCTTGTTTCTTGGAGATGTTCATCCATTTATATGCCATCTCGAGTGCACAACTTCTGAAAGTTTCTTAGCGAGGCAAGGGCGGGACGAATCCGGACGACGGTCTGCTCGAAGATCGTGGAAGGATTCAGGTGATATCTCCACTCTTTATTTCTGTACATGCTATTCATAATAATGAAGAACTGTATTGTTCCTAAACTTCTGTGTTAGTATCTATTTGTATATGTGGAAAGATTGATTATTGAGCAGTTATTATCATTTATATCATATTTCACATTGATTACACTAAAATTTAGGAGAAATATGCTGTACAAATAGGTTTCCGTGCACGTTCTTTCTTGTTTTCAGGTTGAAGGAGGAAGGAAGGTTGCTGGGGGTTTGAACCCCGCGGGATCTACATCGAACGTAGGACTACGGGTGAGTCCTGCTATCGTTGATTTCTAGATTTTCTCATTCAAGTACGGTTGTGTGTGAGTCCTTCTGAATGGCATGCCCTGCTCTGTGGAGTTTTTGACCCAACAAACCTCTAGGGTGATTTTCCCCGAAACAATACCTACTATTGAAAAATGAAGCAAGAAAATCTCAATTTGACTTTGCCTTGGTCAAATTGAGAAAAATCGGATTTCCACATCAATGAACAACTTGGAGGCAGTTAACTAAGGTGACATCGATCTTGTCACTAATTTAGCTTAGTAAATTAGAGTTAAAGGAGTTGGAATTCAATTAAGCATGTGTGATTGCTAATTTTTAGCAATCAAGGTCAATTATTTCAAGTTGTTTTCAATTAAACTAGTTTTAACTATTGGAGGAACTAGTGGAAGGCCAGTTGTGTAGTGGGACTTCAGTATAACTCAGTGATCATCCAGATAACTGATCAATCAACCTAAAATATCTAGTGCATGCAAAGAATTCAAGTTCCCCAACTATGGTGAAGATTCCAAGGCAGTGCACAATTACTATATACTAGATTGAGTGTACATGAATTGTATTGGTCAAGTGATCAACCCTAGGGAATTGCGCAAGCATTTTGGAGGAATTTCCTAAATAATAGGGGCCTAATTCCTCAGGAATTGCACAATGAAATAGGGGCTCAAGCAGAGGCAAAAATTGACTAAGTTTGGGTTAGAGCTTCTCAATTAGCAGAGAGATAGGTTATTCACTTGTAGGTTGTGCTAAGAGCAAGCAATAAATTGCAATACATCTTTATTCTTCTAATTTAATGCAAGTAGGCATAAGGGGTTTTTATCAATTTCCTTCCCCTCTAAAAATATTATGTGCACGTGCATTATTTCTCATTGCATGTTTGTGATTGATGTTCTAAATTTTGAATCGAATTCTGCATAGCACTAGAGTAGGATCTTTGGATCGAAATGTTATTGGTAGAAAGGATATTTCTATTTACCCTTGTTGAAACAGTCATGTATGCCCACTCTGATAGGGTTGGGTAGCTAGAATAACAATCATGATTTTTTTTGGTTAAGATCTCCATGGTAATGGAAGCATTAGAGAATATGACAGGGAATGAGTGATTTTTAGAAAGGAAGCCATTGCAAATTTATGTTGTTTGAAATAAATAAACACGGTAAGGAAGGTCTTGTGGCCTCTGTTGGAGGTTTATTCTCATTAAATAATTTGAATTCCGCTCTAGGGTAGGAACTTTCGAATAATGAAGAAATGGGGGGTTTAATTCATGAAGAGGAATGGAGGAATTATTAAGATTCAATTTGTGAATGCTAATCCTAGGCTACTTTCCCACCATGATTGGTGCTCTACTCATCATTTGCAAGTAGTCTAGCAGTATTGGCAATAGGAGAAGGATGCTAAGTTATAGATTATTTTCGGAGCATAAATGAGATTAACACATAAACATGATCAATATCTAAAGTGTGGAACACAATGACCATTCCTTTTAACACCAAGTGAAAACCTTGATATGTGCTCTCTTAGTAGTCTCTATGGAGTTAGTTCTACATTCTAGCATGCAAGGGTTTGTTTACATTCTAGTCTCTATGGTTAATGGGTTATGATTTATGAGTGTAGGGGTTAAAGGATTATTGCTTTGGGGTTAAGGGGATAGGGAATTTAGTGGTTATGGGTTAAGGGCTTATGTGTTGTGATAGTGGGGCCCCTAAACCCCTTATCACAACTATTGGAGGTTCCCCTATAAATTTCCCTCATGTCCTTCCCTCTAGGTCCCTTATCCCTTATTCCATGAGGTCCTAAGGCCCCTTCTCATTCTGTAATGCTAGGATTATAGATATTAGTAAACCATGTTTGAACCTCTCACCTCTATCCATCCATGCTACCCTTATGTTCCCTTTCCCCATTCAATACACCAAAATATCCCCCTCCCCCAAAATTCATGATAATTGAACATTTGGAGGTAGACATTTAACAATAGCCTCTAAATGTTTAATTGATCTAATGAATTTTGGGGAGGAGGTGGTCCAAAACTGCCTTAAAAAGTTACATTTTCATGACTATTGAGGGTGGTTCGAGGATTATAAGTTAGCGGTTAGGGGTTAAGGGGTTAGTAGCTTAGGGTTTAAGAGATCAAGGGGTTAAGGGATTTTGGCTTGGGGGTTAAAGGCATAAGGAGTTTAGTGGTTATGGGTTAAGGGCTTATGGGTTTTGATAATGGGGCCCCTAATACCCTTATCACAACTATGGGGGTTCCCCTATCAATTTCTCTCGTTCCCTTCCCTCTAATCCCCCTATCCCATATTCCATGAGGTCCTAAGTCCCCATCTCATTCTTTAATGTTAGAATTATAGATATACTGCTCATGTCTATGTCCTGACTAGCTTTGGTGCTTGATGTGGACATCATGCACACCAGAGCCCCTGTGACATCAGGTGATGACTCAAGGATAATGGGAGGATCTCCTAGGAATGATCCTAGAACGAACGATGGTTTGAACTGGCCGGGGCCATATTCTTGGTACCATGAAAGCACATCCAAGGATGTATCGATGTAAGGTATAATTAAATCAGTTTTTTTTAGGGGTCGCTCCTCACTATCCGTGAAATGGTTTCCAATAATGATGCGGTCCTCGTGGGGGAACATCATAATGCGGAAGACAGAGGAGGCTATGGCTAACATGGCGTACATATAACTCTGCCCAAGGAGTATATTATAATCCAAGTGAGCGTCTAAGACATCAATGTCTATGTGGACTTTTTTTTCGGCTAAGCAAATCAGGACGTTTTGGTAGAGGCCGACGGGGGTCGAAAGATGACCGTCGTATGCTCTAAGCATGATGACTTAGGGTTTTAGTTCGGGAGACCCTAGCTTCTGCCAAACATTTTTTTACATGATGCACGTGGATGCACCCTCATCAATGACACATCAGTGAATTGTGATATTCTAGACGGACACTAGTATCTGGAAGGCGACCATGGAAGTAAGCCTGGGGGTGGCTTTGGCTAAGTCAAAAGCCATTAGGCATGTATCGATAGGGTCGATAGTGCCTGACGCATAAAGCAAGGCATTATGTTTTTTTGGGCATGAATGAAATACTTCCAAAGTTGACATAGCGACAAGAGATTGTGCTAAATCATCCATGATTCAATAATTATAGACCGCTTTGGAGTAGTTTCTTGCTCGCCTATTGGGTCCTTTCACCATCTTTGGAAATGGTTCGATAGACGTCTTTGAAATGGTCAAAGGTGTAGTCAGTGCACTGGTACTTTCCCCTGACGTATTGGTGTCTGGTGGGGTGTCGTAATTGCGATTCCATGTTTGGAAAAACATCTCTTCGCTAGTCATGTAGATTTCGTGGCTACTTTTCCTAGAGTCGTCTAGATTTTGTTGTTGAGTGCTTACCGTCCCTTGATGGGGGAAAAGTTCCTACATCACAACTGTTTTTTGGGAAGATCCTCCTTGTCCTCAATTACTCTGTAGCTTCTTCAGCTCAGGGAGATCGGGATAGTGGTGAGTATAATTGTCGTACTCACCACATATTGAACAAGAATGGTTTGTTCGAAGAGGTGGCCTTTTGCTCTGTCATTGGGCATTGCTTGGATCTTAGCTCTAATTCCGGTTGGATTTGCCTCTAGCATGGGATCGCGGTAGGCGTTGCTGGTTGTTACCCCTATCCAGGATTCCCTTTTGGCTTGTTTTTTTATTTTTTCTTCACCACTTTAGGAGGGTAGTTCTCCTGGTTATATTGCTGAGGTTGGTTTGGGGAAGGCTACACAAAGTTCACCTATGCATTGGTCTGCATAGGCGAGTCTTGTGCTGGGGACTGAACATAACACGATCCTTGGTTTTCACCTAGCTGTTGGAGGGGAGATATTCTTTCATATTTTCTCTCTGCGTACTGGGTCCCCTGAGCCGGACAATAGGGTTCTCCATGGTGATACCATTGCACCCTATTGGTCAAATTTTTCTGAGGCATATGATGACTTTGAAAATCGGGTTGAGGTACATTCTGGGTAGAACTATATGTGTAACCTGGGTTTTGACTGTGGCTACCTAGGTAACCTTGGGTCAATTACCCAATTAGTCCATCTGTAGAGTTTGACATGCTTGGAAATTCTTGATGAGTGTGCAGGTGCGAGGTGTTTGGTAGGATATTGTAAATATATCCTTACTGGGTATAAATCAGCTCAAGTTGTTGGGCTTTGCTAATGGATTCCTCTTCGGATGTGGGCCTTTGTTGTGCCACATCCTTTGAAATCTCTGTCATGAGATTTTTCATGAAAAAATATAAAAGAACCCGGTCGTCAAGTTTTTCTTTACATAAACTACGACGCCACCTCCATTCCTAGAGATGGTCCAAGATATGGATGGTGGGGGTTTGTCTAAAATGTGTCAGTAATTCCATTTCGGAATCATGAATGGGTAACTGCAAATATGTTAGGAACATGGTGGCAAGGGCGCTAAAGGTTCCATGTGAAGCAGAGGGTTGCTCCACGTCATACCATTTCATAGCTACTCCTGTTAGAGTGTGCTGAAATAGTATCAATCGAATGGTGTTGTCAATGATACTGTTCGATGAGAACCACAGGTGGAAGGTCATGACATGATTACTTGGGTCTTCCGCTTGCTTTCCTTCGAACTTTGGAATATTGGAAGGGAGCTTCGTGGGCATGGGAGTCCATGTAGGGTTATGTGCGATGGGGTCATTTGTTAGTTTGGTTAAATCAGGTAGATTCAACGAAGCTAAGAAAGGTGACTGGGAGGTTGACACCATTGCAACTTGAAAAAACAAAAATATTTGGTTAGGAAGAGGGTTGGTATGTGACGTACCCTACTGTGTATTCGACTGGCTTCCCGAATGGGTCGCAACCCTCTGTCCTCTAGGGGTCGTGGGAGGAGTGGTGTGTGGTGTGGTGTTGGGAGACTGACTAGGGTTCCCAACTAAGGATGCCCCAATAAAGGAAGAACCAATAATGGTGGCAGCGTTCCGTCTTTAACGCCTAAATGATGAAAGACCTGGAACCCCTCCCGGTAATGGGGGGAGGTCCAAAATATGCCTAGATCGACGAGGTCCCGTTGGGTCTGTTCTGGTGTCGACTAGGTCTGGTTTTGGAAAAAAATTGAGAGGATAGAGTCTACGATCAAAGAAAAAATTTGGTCACATACATAAAACAAAGCGAAAATAAAATAAATATTCCCTTTAAATTAATTCTATGTGATCAAGCAATTAAAAAAGTGGTTTTTGTTTTTTTGAGTATGATACTCAAATCTTAGAAGACATATTCATCCTCACACACTCAAATGTAACTGGGCATTGAGAATATATCTTGCGAGTGTTGGCACAACGTCCCATAAGAGCTAGCGACGTCCCCAGTCAGTCGAAGAAAATCCACCAAGGTAACGGTAGAGGGTCTAGCACTTGCCTGCACCGTCACCTATAGGGAAAGGATGCCCTAGATTTTGCCACTAAGTACCACCATCCCATGTGAGCATTCGAGTCTTGGGATTCTTGGTAAGTCAGCTAACAATACCGAGTATCAGCCGGGTCAGGTAGCCCCAACTGATACCGCATGCACTGCGCGTAAGCCTAACACATGTCGGACAATTTCAATGCATGCTGAACTAGAGTTTTAGGGAGTGTTGGGTAATATCAAGTGATAACTAGGTAAAAATGCATGGAAAGGAACAAATAAGGGTGTGTTGAAGGGAGTGTTAGAGAATTCAAATGTCCTAAGGATGAAGTGTGTTAGGAGAAGTTTAGAATAGGATTTACAGGAGGCAAGCCTACAATTGTTCTAAGGGGCTCGACATAGTAGTTTTAGACAAAGGGAGATCACTTTGTGCTAGGCACAAATTTTTTTTTCCTTTAGTTATTTTTTTGTATATGAGATGTGGCACACTTTGGCTACATGCTCATGTTTTAAACTATTCTAGATAATTTCATATTGTGCATTGTTGTGTATAATTTTTGGGGCACACAGCTTGTGTAAGCTTATATCTTGTGTGCCTTGTGACTCTTTTGGTTCTTTTAAACTCTCAATTAATGTTCTATTGTTTATATGAACTGAACATACATGTGAAATATTGCCTGTGTAAGCTATGTTGCTTAGCTGTTTTATGGCCATGGCTAGATCATGTGATCCTTGTCTTGGTAAATAGTTAAGTGGGACAAGTTGAGATTGGACATGAGTGGCATAAGATGAGTTATAAGCACTTCTTAGGTGAACAAGGCACAATCTACTTGTAGTAGGTTCAATTGGTCAAGTTGTTGGGGTTGAAGCAGACCAATGTTTTCACATGAACTACAGTAGCCAAGGACTTGATTGGGTTCCCAAGTCGTGAAAAAATGCAAAGTCTAGTTGTGAGGACATGAGTACCAAGGCATGATAGGGAATGCTAAGATGTGCCAGATAGTGCGAAGGAATGTCAAACATGATAATATGTGCCAAGTGATAATGCATGCCAAGATGTGCAAGGGTGTGTCAATGCATGCCAGGGACTGCCAAGGAAAATAAAGGGAGAAACAAGTTAAACTACAAGGAAATGAACACATAAGAGGGTTAATTAATCATCAATTTACCTTTTCTAAGAGGGGCATGCCAGGCACACCAACACTAGGCACCAATAGGTGCGAAGTGCAAAGTATTAGTGCATTCTAAGTGCCAAGTATTCCTTTGTTGCTTCTCATCTACTTTCCCAAAATTGATCTAAAATAAATTTAATATTAAACCATTCCAAATCATACCAAGGCATCTCAACGTGTTCCATACATGCTAAGACTTTCCAAGCACCAACACGTGCCAAGAGCCAATATGTGTCACGGAATGTTATGCATGCTATGAAGTGGAATGGCATGTTGAAGACTGCTAAGGTGTGCTACAGAGTGCTAATGCATGTTTAGGAGTTCTAATGAGTAATATGACAAAACATTAAGGGAGAACTAGGTCAAAATTCATGGAAGTTAATGAATATGAGGAACGTGTGCCAGGGACTAGTGTTAATGAGTGCTAGCTATCATGCCAAGGAGGGAGTGACAAGGTATGCTAAGCATTGGTAAGGCATGATAACGAATATAAAGGCATGTAAAGAAGTTCCAAAGTGTGCTATGGAGTTACAGGGTGTGCTAATTATATGTTTTAAATAGTGCCAAGATATGCCAATAAATGCCAGGTGCTAAGGATGTGCAGGGTGCAGGGGACATATGTCAATATGCGTCAAGAAGTGTCAAGGCAACAAAAGGAAGAACCAAGCTAAAATTTAAGAAAATGAACACATAATAGGGTTAATAAGTCAGGACTTAATCTTTTTCAAAAGGGGCATGCTAGTCACACTAATAATAGGTCCCAATACATGCCAATTGGCATTGTGTGCCAAGTGCTAATGTATGTCAATGCATTCAACCAAGGTGTTCTAGGGCATGCTAGGGACTACATGCATGCTAACACATGCTAGGAGAGTTCCATGTTGTGCTAGCGCATTCCACCATGTGCTTGGGCGTTAGTGTCATGACAAGATGTTATAGGTACAAATATGTTCCTAGACATGCGAGGTGCTGAAAAATGTTAGTGTGTGACAAAGCATTAATTTAAGGTGTGCCCGAATTGTTGAGGAGTGTAAGCTCTTTCTCATTAATAGAATTGTCAGAGCTTGATTATGTATTAAATAATATATTTCCTATACATACTAGTGGAACTTTATCTAAAGGGAATTTTATAGAAATAAACTTAATAGATATGAATCATGTGCTGACTCATAGGAAAACTCTATTCAACTAGTGATTACTTGAGGGAAATGTTACACACTAATTATTTCTTGACTGATTATAACCACTATGCCCTTGGAAACATCATAAAAAATACTCCACAATAATGACTTTAAATCGTTATCTTTTGAAAAAAAATATTAACAGGCATATAGCGTCATTAAAAAATCATTGGAATGATCAATGGTGACAAACATTTTTTTGACTGTCGCCAAAAATAACAAAAAGAGCATTGGTGAGTGTCATTAAAAGTTCGTCACTAGAAGTGTCACCAAAGAGAGAATTAGTGATGGGCCTTTAACGACCCTCACCAAAAGTGTCATTGAAAATGGATTTGGTGACGAACCTTAAAGGACCATCACTATATACACTTACAGTGATTCTTTTTTAAGGACCGTCACCATATGTGACATTGGTGACGGACCTTAAAGGTCTGTCACAAGCATGACCCTCACCAATGTCCTTTTTTCTTGTAGTGATGGTTTGAACCAGGATTAAGAAATCAGATTCTCCATGGGTTGTGGCATTGGGACAAGCTACACACAAACATTATTTTTGTAAAAACAAAACTAGAAATCATGAGGGTTGTGATTGATCATTTGTTAAGCCTCCTCATCTTTCTCTTTGGCTCAGATTTGAGCATGGAGAACCAATATCTTCTCTTCGTAATCTGCTCATACTAACAATTCAAGTTTAGATTCTTTGACAAATTCTCTTTCACTAGCCTATCAACAACAAATTGAAAACATGTTCAGCCATGATTAGGCTATATGACTAAACAAGACTCCTTTCTTATTAGCTTGCACACTTTCAACATCACTATTTTCTAGGTATGGGGCTGTACCTCTTTTTCAAATTTTCCCTCTTTTTCCATTTTCTATTTTTTGAGATTTTTTTATTTTACTAATTTTTCCTCATGCAATGTTATGTACAATGAATTAAGGTTTAAACTTAGGAATTCCGACAATAGTAGTGCTTGAGCATCCTGCCATTGACAGGACCTCCGAATAACTCCACTCCATCCAACTCTTGTAAAAAGAAAGCATTGTTACCTCTAGTTGAATGAATGATGTAAGGACCCTTCCACAAATTTTCAAATTTTCCATGTTTGCCCTTGTCTTCTCTCCTTGAGTCCCATTTTAGAATTGTGTCTCCAATCTAGAAATCATTGGTTTTGGTCCTTCTGTCAAAGATCTTCTTGATGTTTTCCTGTACTTCTTCTGTCCTTTTGTAAACTCCCTCTCTTGACTGCTGCAAGTGAATGGTTTGGTTCAACCTCCTTTGCATGTCATTTTCTTCTAATTTCACTTCTTGGAGGAGCTTCATGATTGGAACTCCCAAGGATGTTGGGAAAACCGCATCCATGCCATATACTAACTGATAAGGGGACATATTGATTGATTTCTTAGTGGTCAGCCTATCAGCCCATAATGCATGTACTAGCTTACCATGCCATAATTTTTGGTTTTGTTCCAGGAGCTTTTTGATGATGCTCATCAAAATTTTGTTGGAAGACTCAGCTAGCCCATTACATTGAGGATAATAGGCCATGGAATTCCCTAGTGTGATGTGGTACTTATAGCAAAAGTCAACCATCCTTTTAGACTTGAAGGCAGCAACATTATCGATTATGATATTTCTAGGACAATCGAATCTGGACAAGATGTTGGTCTCGAGGAATTTGATAATCACTGAGTCAGTGGCATTCATAGAAGGGATGGCTTCTATCCACTTGGTGAAATAATCAGTGGCAGTAAGGATCCACTTGCGTTGGGAAGATGAGGTGGGGTGAATTTCTCCAATGAATTCCAAACCCCATTGTTGAAAAGGAGCTTCAACACTGATGGGATGCAAAGGCAAAGGTAGAATTTTTCTCTTTCCATCAAAAATTTGGCACTTATGGAAAGTCATGACCAGTTTGTGAGTGTTAAGGAAAAGGGTGGGCCAATAGTAGCCAACTCTAAGGATTTTTTTTGCTATGGTTTTCTAGTAGATATGACCTCCACACTCTCCCTCATGCAGCTCATGCATGATTTTACTTGCATCGTCCTCAAGAAAACATTTAAGCAATATGCCAACAGAATTCTTCCAATATAGAACTCCATCTAAAATGCATAAATTTAAAGCCTTTTGTTTCAAGAATCTTGCTTTTGTCTTTGATAAAGCAGGAGGAGTATTAAGATAAAGAAACACATATAGGATATCATCATACCAGGATGAATTCAAAAATACTTCTTCAATTTATGGAGCTGTGAACTCTTCCTGTTCTTCTAATGCATCAACCATATTCATGTATAGTGCTTGGAAATTCGATTCAACCATGAGTTTTACTAATCCTTGTCCTTTAATCAACTTAGTAGGTCTGATTTCTAAATCATGTTCTAAGACAATCCACTTACCCCTCTTACCATCAAGGTCTTGATTTAGAATGTCTTTGACAACTGTGTGTGGAACAAAAGCAATGATATGAGAGTGCAAAATGTAGACTCAGAAATATTTCAATGCTTTAATCAAGGAGAAGGCTTGTTTATCCATGATGTTATATTTTAGGGGAGCATATCTTAATGCTTTACTAAAAAAGGATATGGGTTGTTCTTGCCCCATTGTGTTATTTTGCAACAAAACTGCAGCAACGGTGTGTTCGGATGCAAATGAGAAAATGTAGAAATCCTTAGTAAAGTTAGGACTGATTAGAACTGGTGTTTGGGTGAGTGCTTGTTTTACCAGTTCAAATGATTGTTTGGCTTCCAAAGTCCATTTAACTCATATCTCCTTCTTGAGCATGTTTTTTATATTCCTCAAGAGTTTAGCAAGGTTGGGGATGAACCTCCTCAAAAAGTTGATCTTCCCAATGAAATTTGCAACACTTTAATGTTTCTAGGATGACTGATTTGTAGTATTTCTTTGATCCTTTTGGGGTCTATTTTGATTACCTCTTCAGAGATGATGTGTCCTAGGAGTTTACCTTCCTGAAGGCGAAATAAGTTTTTCTTTGGATTTAATGATATGCCATACTTCCTACATTTTTCAAAGACTTTTATCAAATGGACTAAGTGTTCTTCACTAGTCTTGGAATAGACAGTGATGTCATCAAGGTATATGACTAACACTGTTACCGATGAAATAGGTAACCTGACCTCAAAATGGGAACTCTAGCCCAAAAAGACTCAAAAAACATGAAAAACATCGCAAAAACAAAAAAAGTGTACTCCAGAACGCACTTGGTTTTTTTTTAAGGTCAAATTTCAACATTTTATAAAATTATGCTAAAAACAAAATTGTTTCTTGAAAAAAGGATTGAAAAAACACCCTCAAAACAAAACCAGTTGATGCTGGAATAACAAAAAAAAAATTGTGTCATATTTTTGACATTTTTAAAAATAGAAATAACATTTTTTAATTTTAAAAATTCAAACATTAAAAAAAACCTAAAATTTAAGAAAAAAATAAATTTAAAAAATAAAAACATTTTAAAGCTTAAAATTTAAAAATATATAGGAATAAAAAATTAAAAATAAAAACAAAATAAAAATTTTAATTCAAACATTAAAAAAAAACCTAAAATATAAGGAAAAAAACTGAAAAAAAAAAAACAAAAATAAATTAAAGAATAAAATTTCAAAATATATAGAAATAAAAAAATAAAAATAAAAACAAAATAAAAATATTAAATTAAAAAAAAAAAAACAAGTTAAAAAAAGAAAGAAATTATAAAAAATAAAATATAGAAATTAAATATAAAAAAGAAAAAGAAAATGCTTTTTAAATTAAAAAAAATTAAATTAAATTTTAAGATAAAAAAATTGAATTTAAAGAAATATAATAAATTTTAATAAATTTAAAACTTAGAAAAAAGAAAAAAAAAACATTATTGAAATTAAAAGTAAAAAAATGAAAAATTATTTAAAAAAAAAAATGAAAAAAAAATACAATAAATAGATTAAATTTAAAAAAATATATATTAAAAAAAATAGATTTTAAAAAATAAATAAAATTTAAATTATAAAAAATAATATATATATATATATATATATATATATATATATATATATATATATATATTTATTTTATTAAATTTAAAAAATATATATATTAAATTTTAATAAATAAATGAATAAACAAATAAATTTTGAAATAAAAAATAAATTTTAAATATAAAGAAAAAAAAGCATTGTTAAAATAAAAAGTTAAAAAAACTTTAAAATCAATTAAAATTGAAAAATTGAAAAAAATAAATTAAAATATATATATATTAAATAAAAAATAAAATAAAAAACAAATTAATTTCAAAATATCAAGTTTAATTAAAAAAAACTAATTTTAAATACACAATTTAAATTGAAATAAAAAAATATATAAAAATTTTATGTAATTAAAAAAATAATAATAAAAAATAAAAAAATTTAAAAAAATATTAAATTGAAATAAATAAATAAATAAAATACAAAATTTACTAAATTTTAAAAAATTAAATGAAAAAACTAAACATAAAATTTAATAATAAAAAAAATTTATGAAAAAATTAAAAAAAAAAATCAATTAAATAAAAACAAAATACAAAATTTAATAAAAATTATTAACAAAATTTAGAAAAATAAAATAAAAACAAAAAAATGAATAAAATTAAAAAAAAAATTTAAAAAAAATTAGAAAAAACAAAAAAAATTAAAACAAAATAAATGTCAAATATAAAAATTAAATTAAAAAAAAATTAAATATTTTGAATTTAAAAAAAAAAATTAAAAAAAAATCAAATTAAAAAAAATATATTAAAAATTTAAAAAATAAAAAATAAAAATAAAAATTTTTGATCGTTGTGGCGCCGCCAATCAGCCTCCCGCCCAGGTGGCGGCGGAGGCCGGCCGCTGGGCGGGAGGCCGATTCTGGGAATCGCCCTCACGCCGATTCCGGGAATTGTCGTCCCGCAGCGGGAGGGCGATTCTCGGAATCGCCCTCTCGCCGATTTTAGGAATCTCCCTCCCGCTGCGGGAGGCCGATTCTAGGAATCGCCCTCCCGCCGCAGGAGGCCGATTCCGTGAATCGCCCTCCCGCGGCGGGAGGCCGATTTCGGGAAACGCCCTCCCGCATGCAGCCTCCCCTCTCGCCCAGCATCCGGCCTCCGTCACCACCTCGGTGGGAGGTCGATTCGCGGCGCCACCACGATCAAAAAATTCTTTTTTATTTTTTTATTTTTTTTTAATTTTTAATATTTATTTTTAATTTGATTTTTTTATTTGATTTCTTTTTTTTTAAATTCAAAAAATTTAAAATTATTTTTTTTTAATTCGAATTTTTTATTTTAAATTTAATTTGTTTTAATTTTTTTGTTTTTTTTAATTTTGTTTTTAAATTTAATATTTTAGATTAATTATTTTTTAAAATTTAAAATTTATTTATTAAATTTATTAAATTTTAATTTTAATTTTTTTGTTTTAATCTCTTAGTTTATTTAGTTTTTCATTTTTAAAATTTATAAACTGTTTCATTTAAAAAAAAACAGTAAATTTATGCATATTTTTTTTTTTAATTATTTGCACGTGGTTTTTTTCATTTTTTTTTTTTTAATGATAATTTTTTTTATTTTAATTTTCTTTTTCAATTTTAAATTTTGTTTTTTTTTTTAATTTGTTTTTTTGGTTAATTTTAAAATTTGTATTTCTTTTTCTTATTATTATTATTTTTTTAATTTAAATTTTTAAATTTAATTTTTTCTTTTTTGTATTTTATTTTTTTTAAACTAAATTTTAATTTTGTAATTTAAATTACTTTTAAATTTTCTATTTTAATTTTTTTTTCAATTATATGGTTTTTTTTTGGTAACTTAGAAAAGAATGTTTTTGATGTTTTTTTTTTTATAATTTTTTTGGCTAATTTTTGTTTTTTTCTTTAAATTGTGTGTTTTTTTTTCAAATTTTGCCATTTCTTTTGATATAATTTTCGAATATTTTTGTTTTTTTTTGTTTTATTTATTTATTTTTGTTTAAATTTTTTATTTTTACGAGTTAATTTTGTTTTTTTTTACATTTTTATTGGTTTTTTTAGTTGTTTTTATACATATATTTTTATCTAAGTTTTGTGTTTTATTACCAACATGAAAATCACCAATCTAAACGAAAAAGGTTGATGCTACATCAATACGTTTCAAAATTAGCATGAAAATCACTAACATTTTAAAACAAATATTCATACTTCATAAATAAAAATATTAGTGTCAAAAATGTGCTAAAAAAAAAAAGGTGATTCTGCATCACCACTTTTCAAAATCGGGTGCTTTTTATGCTACCAAAAAAAAGTAGGTAACAGTGCAGTTACCTATTTCATCGGTAACATTGTTGACTATGAAGTAACCTATGTCTTCTGAAAAATCTATGTCCATGGCCCTTTGGAAAGTGGCCCCTGCATTCATTAACCCAAAGGGCATTTGAACATACATGAATGTGCCCCAAGGTGTAGTGAAAGAAGTTTTGTGATGATCACTTGGAAGTACTAGAACTTGATTGTAACCTGAGAAGCCATCAATAAAAGATATTCTCTGTGAGCTGACTACCCTCTGAAGTATGTCATCCATTTTAGGAAATGGATAGTTATCTTTCAGGGAGGCCTTCTTTAGATTCCTAAAGTCAATGGACAGTCTAATCTCCCTGATTTTCTTCCTAACTGACATAAGGTTAGAGACCCATTCTAAGTACCTAAGAGGGAATATGATCCCAGCATCATACATATTTTTAATCTCTTTCTCAACTAAAGGTAATAGGACGGGGTTTATCCTTCTCAATTTTTGTTTGAATGCATTTTTATTTTCCTTGAGAGGAATTTTATGTTGAATAATGCTTGTGTCATAGGACTTCAGGTCTTCATACCCCCATGTGAACACATATTTAAAATCTTTAAAAAGCTCAATATATTTATTTTGTATGTGAGGAGCAAATGTTTTGGAAAAATTGATCATTTTGGGTTCTTTCATACTGCCTATGTCATATTCTTCTACATAAGTCTCTGTGTGTTCCATTTTTTGTTTTTTAGCCACATCATTAAAATCAAACAGTTCCTCTAATGGTGTAAGGCCCCTTGTTAATGTATCACTTTTACATTGTAAAACCTTAAGGTCCCTTTGATCTAGATTTTCAAACAATTCTACCTTACAAGGATGTTCAAGCAAATTTATATCAGCAATAGAGGACAAATTTGTTTTGTGGGCTTGTTCTTTAGCAAAATAATCTTCTTCATGCCTGAATCTTGGTTTTGGTATTGCAAATTCATTCTTAGATTGCACAAAATCATAATTTTTTTTATCACCCATAAACACTTGCCAATATTTTATGTTGTCAGGTACTGTAGGCCGGTTTTTTACTTTGACAGTGTATTGTTCATATGCATGGGGTATTAGGCAATTTTTGGCAGCAAAGGCAAGCTCATTGGCAAGGCTGTTTTGGGCTCTAGGGATGAAAGTAAGTTCATATTTCTCAAAGGTTTTCAGGAGGTCTAGGGAAGAATTTGTATACTCTCTTAGTCTAGGATTCTTGGCTGAATATTCCCCTTTTATCTGCCTAATGATCAGCTCTAAATCTCCTTGGACTGAGATCTTCTTGGCTCTTATGTTTTTAAGAAAATGTAAACTAAGAAGGAGAGCCTCATACTTTGCAATGTTGTTAGTGCATTGGAAATATAGTTTGTAGGAATGGCCTTCATTTGTGTTATGTATCCAGACACCAGCTCTGGAACAAGCTTTGTGACAAGAGCCATCAAAGCTCATGTTCCAAAGCATTTCCAGTTCACACTACAAGAAAAAGACCCTATAGAGGATGTTTTTGAGGAACCCCATAGAAAAATACCCCATACATCTATTTATAGCGGAGGTTACTAGAGGAGGTTGGCAAGCGGAGGGTTTTGCGGATGGTTTCCTCTCAGTGCACTTATCATTACACGTTGCCCCGGTGCACTTGAACCATGAAAGCACTGGTGTGGACCAAAAAATTGGCACACCAGACACCGTGCACTCCATACACACCCTCCTAGTGCGTCTTATTATTCTATAGCATCAGTGCATCATAGATATTCCGCATCAGTGCATTATAAAACACAATGCCAAAACCGAGATGACCCAGTGCGGTAGAAAGAAACCACACTGATCCATCATAATACATCGTGCAAAAACACAAACCCACCAGTGCATTTTTAAGAAACAGAACTGGTGCACCTATAAACAATGCCCACAAGTAAAGGGTTATATTAAAAAAAAAATTACGACAAAATAACCCAGATTTTTCAATTTTCCAATGCTTCTGAGCTCTCAATTACTGATGCACGCCCTACCATAGAATGCATCGGTGCGCATGAGACATTAGCACACCGGACAGCTTGCACGATGTACACACACATCCGGGGCCTCCTATTTCTGTAATGCACTGGTGCTTCACCGCTCTTCCGTGTCAGTGCATCATAAAACAATGCACCAAAACATAAATGCGCCAATGCGTTCTTATTAAAGAGCATCGGTGTGCCTATAAAACACGTGCATCGGTAAAGGGTTATATTAGAAAATTACGGCAAAAGAACCCAGATTTTTCAGTTTTCCAATGTTTCTGAGCTCTCAATTACCGATGCGCACGAGACATTGGCACACCGGACAGCTTGTGCGACGTACACACACATTTGGGGCCTCCTATTACTGTAATGCACTGGTACTTCACCACTCTTCCACGCTGATGCGTCATAAAACACCGCGCCAAAATAGAGATGTGTCGATGCGTTCGTACCCAATAGCACTGGTGCGCTGATAAACCACACACACTGGAATAGCGTTACATAAAAAAAAATTTAAGGCCAAAAAAATGGTGCTTCACTACTATTCGGCACCAGTTCTTTACGGATTTGTCGCCCCGGTGCCTCATCAAAATTTCGTGACGAAACTAAAACATCCCGGTGCAGTGTTAGGGAACCGCCCTAGTGCATTATAAACAACGCGCCAAATTTGACACAACCTGGTGCAATTGTAGGTAAGCATACCAGTGCCCTTATAAAACTCCGTGCACTAGAACAGGGTTAAATAAAAAAAAATTACGGCCAAAAAACTTCATTTTTCACTTTCCTCAGTGCTCCAGAGCTCTCAAGCACCGATGCCATTTCCCTTTGTCTGAGCCACCCTTACATCAGTGCTCTCATTGCACCCATTGCACACACTACTACTCTGCATTGGCCACCAATCTCTAGCTTGCATTTTGAAAAACGGTGGGCAAATTTTCTTTTGCAATGTTTACAGCCAATATGCCTCGTCGAAAATGAAATGTACAGGTATTTTTCTATTTTTTCCAAAATTAAGCCTTTTAGTGGATTAGAAATTGAAATAACCTTAAAAATAACCATTAAAAAAAAAGGAAAAAAATTGTCGCGCGGTGCGCCAGATCTGTTCGGCTCACACCTGATAATGGTGCTGCCTGTAAAATTTACACGTCGCATCACCACCGGTGCTAATGATAGCCGCACAGTTTTCGGGGCGGTACCAAAAGGCGCCCCGAATAATTTTGAAATTAAAAAAATAAAATAAACAGTGGTACGCTCATTTATCCAGGTGCACCGTTGACCACATAAATCACAATGCGGTGCATTGACAGAATTATCTGCCCTGGTGTATGTTAGCGCACCGCATTCTGGATTCCAAGAGGGTCAACGGTGCGGGCGGGTAAAATACCACACCGTTAGCTATGTAATTGTCATGAATTCGGTGCGCTGATGCGACTATACGCGTCGGGGTGTATATTTCAGTCAGCACACTGCTATTCTGAACTTTGATAAAGTTAATGGTACTTGAAAAATATATAGTTGGAATGAGACCGGTGTGTTGTATTTCATTAGGGGCAGCGGGACCAGTGCTCTATATTCTTAAGACGCACTGCGACCGGTGCATGACTATTTTTCTAGCGCACTAACTTTTCTGTTTGTTTTTTTTTTCAAAAAAAAAAATATATGTATATTCCTAAATACATGTCTGTTTTAATAAAAAAAAATTATTTAATATGGAAATGATTCAGAGAGAAGAGGAGGAATAGCAGCAACAACAGGCTGAAAAATATGACATGATTCGCCAATGGGAGGCTCGAGAGAGGGAGAGAGATGCACACCCTCGCCCTATTACCGTAGATACCCAGGAGATCCTTAGGCAGGTAGGCCTCCTCAAGTTCTATGAGGAGGTTGCTTCCCTAAAGGCGCACAGTGTGTTTTTGAGATATCTTATCCACAGGTGGAATGCCCACCGACAGGCTTTCCAGGTTGGTCTTGACCAGTGGTACACACCCAATAAGGAGGATATTTATTTTATTACAAGACTATCGAGGAGAGGGGTAGATTTTTCCTCATTCCCAGACATGCAAGTTGGTTTTGCAGTAGGGAGTCACTTAGTTTACTCCCAGAGATACATTGGAGCACATGTATTATCCCCTTCAGAGTTTTAGGTACCTGGAGGCCAGTTACGTATAGGTGCTTTTGGTAGACAGGACGTGCAGTGCCTCTCCCTTATAATTTCGACCATTTCACACAACACCAGTGATGGGCAATGCATTAGTTGCTCGCTTTTATATTATGTTGATTCTTTAGTACAACAACCACGACTTGTCAGGTGGTCTGCTATTTTTTTTTGTGGCAGTTTTGTACGGCCTTAGATAGATGTCGTGCTCATGCATAAGGGAGGGTCAAATTCCCTTTTTCTTTAGAGCTATTTTGTTTATTTTTTGAGAGGTTTCCAAATATGAGACCTAGTTTTTTTCGACAGCCTCGTAGGCCAATGTTTGAGGCCCCGATGCACATGTGGGGACAGATGATGCCCAAGAGGGGAGACACTTTATTTCCAGCCGGGATATCACATGACTCACTAGACTTACTGGCCAGTGTTGATGGGATGCATCCCTTAATTTTGGTCACATGTCCTTATGCTGGCTTAGATTGGTTAGGGTGTCCCAACATCCTCTTCATCACTGATGAGCCGCCAAATGATAGAGGTAATATTACTGTTTTATTTATATTTACTCTAACATGTTCTCAATAAACTTGTTTTTATTAAATTGTGTAATGGAATTGTCTAATTATTGTTGTGTACTTGTATATATTTTGTAGAAATTGGCTCTTTTGATGGCGAGGAGATGCCAGGTCCACCACATGATCCAGGTGTGGATCCTAATGATGAAGATTAGGATATGGCTGATGTCGAGCATGCTCATGATGAGGATGAGGCTGGTGCAGTAGAGAGACATGCTCCTACTCATCTTGGTGCACCGGTGCCACCTTTTGCTAGGCCTGGTCGACCTGAGACGAGATATAGGATGGAGTTGGCCAACCAACTCTGTGCATTGATTATTGATGCGGGCATCAGGTCCTCTCATTACAGAGACATACAGGCTGATGATAGGCTATTACGGATGTGGAGAGGAATGCCGCATGACATGTACAGCCTAATGTGGCATGTCGTAGGAGCTACGACAGTAGTTATGTGACTCAGGAGGACTGTCCATAGCTATAGGCATAGTCGAGCCGCAACACGTGATGCACATGAGTCTGCGAGCAGTGACTCACATGTATCTCATGATCGCTCACCTTGCAACGCGCATTATGAGCATGATGCTCCACTGGCAGCATCTAACAATCATCATGGAGATGAGGCTGGACCATCGGTCATGTCCAGTCAGCAGCTTGCAGCTACATCCATCAGTACTAGTCATGATGATCATGACCAGGCTGGACCATCGACTGCTGAGGCTGCACTATTCACTAAGTAGGCCTCCACTACTACTGCTCATATTGATGTTGTACTACCACCAGTGGATGCATCCATCAGTACTAGTGATCATGATCATGAGCAGGATTGAGCATCGACTGTCGAGGCTGCACCCAACTTTACTGAGCAGGCATCCACTTGTAGTACTGCTATTGATGTTGTTATACTACCACCAACGCTTGATCCATGACATGTATATTACAGTTGTATATTTTTAACATTATTCAGTTATATATATATATATATATATATATATATATATATATATATATATATGGTCCATGTATTTTATGTTCATGTTGCAAATATTTGTACTTAGTTTTCATACAGATCATGATGTGGCGCATATTGTTAGGTCATGTTAGATATGTTCATTTAATGCTTAGTTTGCAGATAGATGTGTATATGTGATAGCATGAGTTATTTGACATATTGACATGTATACTTGATGTTTGTGTTGTGATGATCTTAATATATAATGTTAATTTGATGTTTGAATGTGTTTATTAGTCAAATATGATGTTTGTACGATGGTTATCATGAGCGTGATGATGTTTATTAACTAATTTAATATTAAATGACCATGATATTTATTAAATATTATGTCATGACTGTAATTGTAATTTAAATTTTAATTGTATGTAAAATTGTAAAATTGTATTTGTATTTGTACTTATTGTAATTTAAACTGTAATTGTATGTAAAATTCTAAAATTTAAGTGTATTTGTAATTGTAATTTTAATTGAATTGTATGTAAAATATTTGTAAAATTGTAATTGTAATTGTAATTGTAATTCTATGTAAAATTGTAAATGTAATTATATGTAAAATTAAAATTGTAATTGTAATTCTAATCGTAATTCATGTATGTGGAATTAATGTAAAATTGTAATTGTAATTTTAATTCTAATTGTAATTATTGTAATTTTAATGGTAACTGTATGTAAAATATTTGTAAAATTTTAATTCTATTAATGTGAAAATTTTAATTGTATTAATGTGAAATGATTTTATTAAAATATTTAAATTTGTAAATTTGCAAATAATTGTAAAATAACAAATCTAGAATAATACGAATTTTTGTAACATAATAAAGTTTAGAAAATGATGAAAATAAATTCATGTACTTTATAATTATCATTATTTTATTATTATCTTACATACCAAAAAAAAAAAATTATACAGTCTGTTGTGCTTATTATCATAACACGCACCGGTGCATCGTATAAATAAGACGCACCGGTGCATCACAACTCTTCTGCACCGGTAACGAATAAACACAAATAAAAAAAACACAACTCTATTTTCTTTAAGTGAAAAAAAGCCGGCAATTTGAAAAATGGGCGGCAAAATATTTTCAAGAATCTAATTTCATAAAATAATTCTTTAAATGCTAAACACTTTTCATTATTTCACTATTTTTGCTAAAATTTTCAGCCAGATATTTGCATGAGACAACTTGGAGCAAGAGAGAAGGAGGACACTGTATTCAGACAATCAGAAACCAAACCTTTGGTGATTCAAACCCTGTATCATAGAATTTGAAACCATCTTGTGATTAAATTTGATTATTTGTTTTACTTTTTTTTGCAATTTATCCATTTTTACCATAAACCCTTCATTTTTTTGTTTTTTCCCTTTCTTCTCCCTATTTCTGTGATTTCAGAATTAGCATTTTTCATTTTATATCGACGTCCAACCCACGAGACGACTTGCATAGTCGGATCCCAATCCATTTGGCCATTGCGTGAATTTTTGAAAAAATGGATTTTTCTTTATTGGTGCACCATGTGTACTATACCACATCGGTGCTCTATATTATACACCGCACCGTGAAAGTATTGTAGAAAAAAAAAATGAAAACATTTTTCTAAATCCGTTCGCCAAATCTGAAATAGGGCACCAGTGCTCCATTTAACTAGGAAAGCACCGTACGGTGTATTACACCATTTTTGCGGTGCGTTTATAATACCCGACGTATCGATAGGTCTATTACACTATTTTTTGCGGTGCATTTACAATACCCAATGCACCGTACGGTGTATTCTACTTTTTTGCGGTGCGTTGCTAGTATCCAAATGCACTGGCGGCAGTGCAGACCTCATGAAAGGAGCACCAATACCTTGAGATTTATTTTCTACCTGAAAAAGTTGAGAATTTATTTATAAATATATTAATGAATGATATGGTACATGTTTTAGATTGATAAAGAAATTTCTGACAAGAGATCAAGTAACAAAAATACTGTTAACACGTCAAGAAAAGAAAAAAAGACAAGTTCTTTGTAAATTCTTTATAAAAAATATTATTTTTGAACTATATGTAAGTTTAAATAATAAGTATTTTTTACTCTGTATCATGCACAGCCAAAAAATGACGAAGCTCGATATGATTATTTCTGATCTAGGACCAGAAGAGCATAAAACTTTAATGGAAAAATTGCAAAAGGGTGAATCAAGTGAATGAAAAAATACTATTGATCCAATATGAGTTTCTTTTTTTAATTATCATTAATAATATACTTAAAATTATTCGATAACATGTGTCAAATAGTCTACTAATTCACATATGTTTAATGTTGTATAGGGACCAAAAACTCAGAAAAAGAATGTTGTTCTAACAAAAGAAAAAAAATAGAACATGCAAATGAAAATCAATTGCTCCTTAGCTCATCTGGAGTGGTGCTGGAAGTTAATGAAAGGGGAAAAACTTTTACAAAAGTTTGAGGGATCTAGTGGAATGAATGTATAGACATTCTTTCCAACAAAAAAAATGTGCTTCAAATGTAATATGTAATCATTGAATTTTTCAATCATTGGGTACAATAAATAAACAATTCAACATTAAATATTAATTTTCAAGAATTTTCTTGCAGAAAAGAAAAGAAAATGGAACCCATTCAGCACATAAAATAGGACGATAAGGAAGAAAATGGTTGATCTCTAAGTTTGTGAGTAATTGTTACTTCCTTATAACAACTTAACTAGATTTCATTTTTGTATTTTTTAAGTTGTTTTACAAAAATCATCATTTTCGAATGTCTTCAAATATGTGCTAACATACAAAGAAGAACCATCAGACGAATTGATTGAAATTTGGTTAAATATGGGTTGTCAGTATATGTTGGCATTTCAAAATTTAGTTGCGAAATTTGTAAGAATCTATCGATCTTGTTTTACTTAGCTCCGTCTATAATTAATAGAACAAAAACATCCTTTATATTAAATATATGATTTTTTATGGGGTATAAAACTTGCAGGAAACAAAGTATGGAACTGCGCCAACAAACGAAATTTTGAAAGATGGAATGGTACATGGTTTTCAAAGAATGTGTATAGTTTATGAGTCAATTGTTTCTATGGTACGTCATTTTTATTTTCTATTTACATTGATGTATATTATTTAATATTTAAATTTTCATTATTCTCACTAATGTATATACACTCATTTCAGTTTATTTTTATGTTTGTAGATAGAATGTGAAGAAGAAGAAAACAATCAATGCCATGAACAAAACATTCCTGAAAATAGCCCAAGTCATGGAAGTAGCTCTAGCAGTGACAGCAGTTCAAGAGAAGAATGATAACCATTATGTTTGGATATCAAAGCAAGACGTTTTATTTTTTGAAATATATATGTCTCTAAAATCATACATTTTGTTTAATGTAATGGACATAGTGCCCCAACTGAAAGACAAAGGGATACCAATAATTGTCCCATTTTGTATGATAAAGATCGTCTTATTCATATATATATATATATATATATATATATATATATATATATATATATATATATATATATATATATATATATATATATATATATAATCATAAAATATGTTCTAATTTATTCTATTGTGTTCTCCATTTTCGTTCTCAAATGCACTAATAAAAAATTAATTCATATGAATATTGTTATAAGATATATATATGTGTTACTTTTTATGAATAATGAATTTTAAAAAACCACAATAATTATGGTATGATATAACAAATTAATCGAAACATCACATTCAAATGCATTAATACAAATGTACTTAATATGAATATTTTTATAAGATGTGTTGACTTTTGATGAATAATGAATTTAAAACAATCACAATAATTGGACTGTCACCGGTCGATGTTTCTAAAAAATACAACATGAAAACTAGTGTGTGTTAGTAACTGTACACCAGTGTGTTTATGTGTCTATACATACCGGTGTTGTTATACGATCTATGGGCACCGCAAAAATACCAATACCAGTTATCAATATCGGTGCGTTTGTGTGATACTGCACACTAGGGCATTTACGTATCAATAAGCACCAGTGCATTTTTACGATCTATGGGCACCACACGAATAACGATACCAATTATAAATCTCGGGGCCTTTCTATGATACGGCGCACTGGTACATTAATATGACCTATGGGCACTGGAAAAATCCCAAGGCCAATTACAATGGCCTTGTGCATTGTATGACCAACACTATTCCCGGTACGGTATTACACCTAAACATCTCGGTGCGTTGGACTGACACAGCCCCGGGGTGCCATCGGCATGTACACGCTGGTGCGTTAAAGTCATAGTAGCGTACCGATGAAAAAACATCCATAATAACCTCCAGCTACCCATTTTTTTTTAGTTGTGTTGAATTTCCGTTAAAAGCTCTACCAAAACCTCCGTAACCATAAACAGATGTTGTAGAAAATGTTTTTTTGACAATTTTGGCCAAGTTTATAACACTAAAAACCTCCTTTATAACCTTCGCTAGAGAGTATTTTCCTTGTAGTGTCACACTCGCCATTATGTTTTTGTTCAGGGCTACTAGAGTTTGGGCTGTCATGTTCTTGATTTAAAGATAGATTTGACTATTCTGGTGGGCCTAGATCTTTCTCATTCTCATTTACTTGTTCTCTGATTTCTTCTTCATTATACAAGATAAATGAGTCAAGTTATGAATTAATTCAATAAACAAGGGTGTTGTTTTGCCTATCTAGGCTGCTAACCATATATTTCATGTGTGATTCTTGCTACAATCTCCTTTCTTGGTTAAAAATCAGGATGGTAGCATATGAAATGTCTAGTTGGAGGTTCCCCTGGAGTTTGGCTCCCCATGATCTCGATAGAACCATGCCTTACTTCGGGGGAATTTCAACAACTACTATGTCCATGAATAGACTCTTGGCTGGTATTTGTGCTAAGTTGACACATAAATCTTTGATTAGGCCTAAACATTTAACTCTGCTTGAATCAAATGAATATAGGTATTTGTAAGGTCTAGTTATCTCCAGGCCTAGTCTTTCCATCACTACGTTTGGCATTACGTTATGGGAAGCACCAGAGTCTAACATGACATTGTGCAAAGTTTTATCAGGGATGTTTAAACTGACATAAAATGGAGGAACACCTCCCTCTTGAAATTTTCCTTCCACCTCTGGACCAAATAGAAGCTCAGTTTTGTCATCATTTAAATTAACAAAATCAGCATTATCTCCTATGTTTAAAGTTCTTAAAAGTTGAGTTTTATATACATCTTGGGTGAATAGTTCAGTAAGAGGAATAAAGATCTTAATCTTGGCAATTTTGATCTCTAAACTGAAAGGTGTCTAAGTTTTTGAAATGTTTAAATCATCCTTTTTAGTCACTTTTTTCTCAACAAATTCAACTTGCTGGTTTTTATTATGAGCAGTTCTTAAAACAATTTTATCGGGAGCATTAGCTGAATTTCTAGTGCTTCTTTGGTCACCGTCATGTTTGCCACTAAATTGGTTGTTTTTATTTTTGTTTCTATGAGAAATTTCAGCCACTATGTTAGTTTTTTTTGTTGTGTTTTTAGAAACGTTTTCAAGATTATTCCTAGAAGAAATTTCAAGGGTCTTTCTTTTGGGAGTGTCTTAATTTTTCTTGATTCTAAGGTCATATTTTTTGTGCACTTCCATTATAGCATTTTCAAAACCTAATTTGTACTCTTTAGAGACCTCATAGTTTTTTTTATCATTTTGGTTTAAGTAGAAAAACCCTTGTTCTTCTTCTGTGAGAAAAATACCATCTTCATTATCAGAGCCTACCAAGTTGACATGGTTTTATTCATGTTGTCCAGTCTCTCTTTCTTCTTCATCTACATAATTTTCTTGGAAGGGGGGTCTGATTTGTTGGTCATTGTCTCTTTGTCTGTTTTCGGGGGGGATCTCTTCTGAAGTTCTGATTTATATTCCTGTTTTGGGGATTCGTTTGGCTTTCCCTAGGAGTTCATGTTCTTTCATTCAAAATGATCCTCTCCATCATTATTTCCATCACCCTCACTATATTTTCTATCTTGGAATCAGAGGTGGAGGTTGAGGCCACAGTTTCATATTTTTAAGTGACTCTCTTTTCAGATCTCATCCTAGCCCTTTTCTCAATAAAATTGGCCTCTACAGTCACAGCCCCTTTTGCATATCCTCTAAAGTTAGGGGATATCTCTCTCTCAATTGTTAGGCCATGTCGGGATCAAAAATTTCTGGAAATTTTATCAAGGCTAGGCCTTGTGGGGGTTTCATGTGAGGTGGGAGTGCATTGTATACACTATTAAATCTAGTCCAATAATCTTTGACACTTTCCCCAACATTTATCTTAAGGTTTTTATACTCTAAAAGGATTTGGAGAGGGTTTTTCTTAATCTCCCACTTGTTTATGAATGTTTGGTAAAGGGAAGGGAGATCATGTATGCTATTAGGAGTCAATATTTTGAAAAAAAAATTGGCTTCTCCTCCTAAGCTTTGGGCAAACATCCTCATTTTTATGGTTTCCCCTTCTATCTCTTGGTAATCAAAGGCATCATTCATCCTATCTACATGTTGTTGGGAAGTGGTAGATTTAGCTCTGGTAAAGTGAGGGATTTTTGATTGGTAGTCATTTGGCAAAGGCATTAAAGGTTGTGGTAGCACCAAGGGGGCATACCAAGCTGCCATGATGGGAGATAATGGAATTCAAGGAGCATTTATAAGGGGAGAGTTTGTGAGGGGAGGTGGAGGATGAAGTCGAGTGGTTTGCACAATGGATGTGTGGATGTTGGTGGTAGAAGTACTAGGACCAACAAACTAATTTTGAGCAGATTTGAAATGAAAAGAGCTAAAGTGATGGAGAAGCTAAAAATCAGGAGAAGTGGAAGGAGAGGTTTCTCTGTTAGAACTCTACTGCAAATCTATGGGCTCAAGGTCATTTTGGTCAATCCCACTTTGTGACTTGGTTCTGAAAAGGTTTCTTGTATGGTGTAAGTAAAACTTGGGATCTTGCAAGGTTGTAAAATGTTCAGAGACAAAACTTTCTCTATGAATGGTCCTAACAGTAGTTGAATTTTTAGAAGTTCACCATAAAACCTTTTTTGGGTCATCAAATATGGTAGGAGGATTTGGGTCTCGGTGAGATCTGGTACTAATCCTTTGTGAAGACAAAATTCAAAACCCAAAGTGTTGAGAGGCTAAAAGTTTATGACTGTTTCCAAAAGGATAACCTCTCTTAGTTTTTGCTAAACTCACCGAGTGTGTAACTAGGCATCCAAAATTCTCAGGGCTAATTTGACACAATCCTAGGGAAATCTATGAGAAATATTAAAGTTAGTAGGTCTACTGGAGGTTAGTGGAGTCGCTAGGTGGATGTTTTTTGTTGTTTTGAGGGTATATATTTGTGGTCCACCACCAAAAATTTGCAGAAACCAATCTAGGGATGTTTTTTTGGGTTTTCTGAGTTCCTTTATGGAGATCTAAGGTTTCTATGAGTGGCTTCCAGTTGATTCAACATTTTTCTAGGATGTTGAAACAATTAGATTCTACTTTTAGCTAACAGTTGAGTTTTATAAGATTTGATAAGGGTTTCTGAAGTCCTAAGGAGTACTTAGATTGTCGTTAACTGAGAAGGTCCCACCGTGAACACCATTATGTTAGGATCTTGTGATTTGACATATTGGAAAGACCAAATGCACAAGGTAACATCAGACCAGTCTTTGGAGTCCTAGGACCTAGCCTTCCTAGACTCAGAGAGGGCTCTCTCTTTATAAGTGTTTTCAAATGATATCTCTTTATGCTCTTTGTTTATGATATTAGGCTAGTTATGAGGTTCTAAGGACTTTTTTATTTTCGTTGAATTAATTTATAGGTTGAAAGATCTATGGTGTGACTATTGAAACTATGTTTTAGCTAAATAGATAGACTGTGAGAAAACATTGATCCATTGGGCTATGGAGTCATAAAATGATTTAATTTCTCATCAACTCTGTAAGGGTTTTCATAGGTCAAGCTAACTACATCAAGTGGATCTCTTAGATTAGATTTTGATATGAAACAATAATAAGTTATGAAGGCAACAAAAATATAGTCAGTTAAGAACATTCTAGCTCTACTTTGAGAAGAAAAGCCTTTTAAGGTAGTTGTTTGAGGCAAACCAACAAACAGGGCATACCATAGACTTCTTTGGCGAGAATTTAATAAGAAAACCTTTAAGACAACAATCCAGTAATTGTAAGACTACTTTCAGACAAAGAAAACATATAAGATAACAGTGAGAGAAGCTAAAAAGAAAACTGAAGCTTATCTTCTTCAACTTAACACTCAAAAGAATCTTCAAAGCAACATTTTTAGGCAGACCAGAGGACAGGGCATACCATAGACTTCCCTAGTTTAGACTCTATTAAGTATACTTCAAAGAAATGTCTTAAAAATAATATCTCAAGCCATACCAATGAACATGGGATCACCATAAACTTCCCTGGTTTCACTCTATTGAATCATTTCTAAGACAAGGAAGATGGAACTGGAAGGAAATTAGGAATCCTCCAATCAGACCTTGTAGAAGAAAACATAAAGATAAAGAATAGAGAAAAAAATAGGAATCTAAGACAACAAATCCTATTCTAAATTTTTTGTTTTCTTATCAGAGAAACATGGATAGAATGAAAAAAAACATAAGGAAAACAATGAAAAATGAGGAAAAATTCACCATTAACATAGCTCAAGAATCCTGTGAACGTGATTGTATTACTGATGATCAAACCAGTTACATTACACCATGTACCATGGCTCTCTGCACCTCAAAGATTTCTCTAATCCAGCCTAGCAATCCTCAACTAGCTCAGCAATAGAAATCATTCAAGTAACACCAACTAACCAACCATCTACATAAGACCTCCTTTCTCTATTTATCTAGAAAATTAGGAGGTGGAAACCCTAAGAGGCTTCTAGACTATAGTTATTATAGAGTAAATGAATTCTTGACCTTTGTGGTCGTGAAAGGCCCAAGGCAAGATAAGACTGACGGTATATCTGTAATAATAACTCTTAATTTCACTATTTGAGCTGATTTCTGGAAATGTTTGACTTTAAGGTTTCTTGAATAAATTTAGCAATAACTACTGAGCTATTTTAAATATCTCTGACTATTTCAATAACTGATGATATATTTATTGAAAAAAAACACGCTATAGGTGGAAACAATGTGCTATAGGTGGCAAAAAAGTGTCTCTGAAGAAGTAATTTCTTTTTTCTGAGTCATTCAAATCTATTTAGGTGCAGATCTTCTTTTGTCTTAGCCTAAAAACTCTGTTTTAGGCTCTTAAACTTTTTTTTATCCTTTTAAACTATCTTATTGCTCTATCTCTGCCTCTTCGTCCTCTAAACTGTGATTAACCCTTTAAGCTTTAATATTAATTTATGTCTTTTGTTTTGACTTTGATCTTCTGGTGCTTTTACCTTTACCTCTGATTCTTCATTTATATTTGATTTGTGATTTAGTCTTCAAACTGGCCCTTTAACTCTATTTTAATTTTAAACCTATGTTTAAAATGTTAATCTCCCTGAACCTTTAATGATTAGGTTCCTCCAACAGTGTTCTTCATTTCTGGTCATCTTTTCCTTTTGAAATGGATTGAAAGTGCAGTAATGACCATGGTTCATTACTGTATTTCCACATATTATGCTCAGTGTCCCTTTGATGAATAAAAACCACTAGATCGTCACCCAGAGATATCGATTAGACATTTTTTTGAACCTGGAATGCCAATTATGTGATCCGGCATAGAAACCTACAAAAAAACAAACAAATTAATATGAAAACCTGTGTTGGAGGGCCTTTTTGCATTTATTTTGGGGCTTGTGGGTTATTGGATCATTTGAAGTGGTGGAAAATGATGTTTTGGGCTTCATTGCAGAGCCGCAGGGCTCCGGAGTGTTCAAGTTGCATGGCGGAATGGAGTTTTGGTGCAAATATGGGAGAGAGGTTTTTTGCGAGCGAGAAGGTGGTTTAACAAAAACTGCTTGTGGAATTTTTCGGGGGTCCATGGTGGTTTCCAGTTTTAGGCGGAGGGGGGTCGAAGTTTGGATGGGCATCCATTAACGTCAGACTTCGCGCCCCCCCCCCCCCCTGCCCCCCGTGCGTTAACAATAAATGGGCGGAGGGGGGGGGCAAAGTCACTCTCCGCCTTCAATCTAGAGAAATAGGATGATCCATCGGCAGAAGTTGCAACTTCGTTAACCCTTTGAGGAATAGGTATGTCGGAGGAGTGGGGTCGGGGTGGACAGGTGGCAAAGTTTAAGTGGGGTGCATGTTTCGGTGAATGTGGGGCTCGACGGGTTAATCGAATAAACGAAATTGCTTATTTGTTGGGTGAAATCCAAGGTTTTATGGCTACAGAGATAGGTGTAGGTGGGTGAGGGCTTAAGGAAAAGGAGACCGAGTTAGAAAAATGGGCCAAAGAAGGGTTTTATGGGGGTTTCATAACAAAGGTGCAGGGGCTAAAAATAGCTTAAGCGGAAGGCTTAAACCTTTTATAAAGTGGGTCGAATTTTTATATTTAAAACAAGATTTTTTAAATATAAAACAAAGGTCCGAACATTATATTTTTTTACTTAAAAAAATGTAAAAAGGAATTTTTCACCTTGTTTTAGGGAAATAAGGGGAAATGATGAAGGTGAGGGGGTTAAGTGGAGAAAATGAAGGTTTTAGGTGAGAAAGAGGGTGAAAATGAGAGAAATTATCCCAACAGGGGATCTTTGAAAAGCAGCAAGGTGACTTTGAGAGGGCAAAATGACAGATATGGAAAATGGTTTTATGAGGATAATGAAGGCAGTGAGATTTCCAAAACTCACTAGATTCATGAATCTTGTTTTTAGAAATCCAAGACAAGCATTTAGTCATCTAGAAAATAGCAATATTATTGATGAATAACACATACAGACCTTAGGTTATTTGTTTTGATTTATGATGCATCGTTTAAATGATATACCACATGCTTTTAATGTGATAAGTTCCCATATGGGTATTAGACCATACTTTGTGGATTTAATTGTATCTACAATAATTAATTTATGACAGATCTACCGGTAGCATTTTCTTAGTTTGAGGCTATCACAGATTAATTGATGGTACTGCATATTAACTCGGTCACATGGCCATATTAACTTCATGACTAGATTGATCTCGGATCTCACGCCACTTTGACGGTGGATATTAGCTCATACTCTTCCCTCCCTCATTCAGGTTTAGGGTTTATTGAATTTCACTTTACTTTGTTTCACTTCTCATTGGGCATTTTCCCCTTCCGAGGGTTTGGATTTGGTTCTATACTGTAACGTTGTAGCGTTAATGGCTTCCCACTACCATTTTTGCCTAGCCATCATTACTACAACTAGAGGTAAGCTTATTACCTTCTTTACGTTGCTTAGCCCTTTTTTTTTTAATACACACATATATTTTCAGAGTTTTTTCTTCATTTGGGAATCTCTGAGTTAGCTCATTATTCAAATTTATGTTCATAATTTATTTAATGAGTAGTTTTCCCTTTAATATTTCAGCACTCCTCGCATTAAATTTCATTCTAACTCTTTCTTTTTGCACATAGCAATTCCACGAGGATTCTACGTTGAAGGACCCAAAATATTTATGCATGTTTTTAGTGAATTCATGAGGTAATACAATTTCAGTCATAACACAGGTAAGCTCGGTACTAATCCCACCATTCCTATACTTCTATACTTAGGCATTATAAAAAATTTTTCCTCTTTGTATTGTAACATTTCCTTCTAGAAATTTAGCTCCTTCTGGAAATGATATTGACTGAGCTCTACGTTACCATTTTGAAGTTTGTATTCGATATTTTACAATGGTTTCTCTGTGCAAATTATTATTTCCATCACTCACACAGATGGTTGATTTTCTTGTTTATATACAGTTTTTACAAAATATTTTCTTCTTGGTTTGATAATAAATCCCACTGTATATATCTCTGTTTATTCATGCTTTGCAGAAATAACTAATTTTATCTCATATTTCTATTAAAATATTTAGAATATCCTCCACTCCTAATGATGTAATTCTTGCTTGTAATTTATTAACTCTTACAACCTAACAACATTTTAAACCTTTATAATTGGGTTTATGCATTTTTCTTGTTGGTTAACTAATTTAACTACCTGATGTAACTATACAGAACTACAACTATACCTGTTATGGTTATGTTATGTTAAATACATCACGCACTTCACTTTCAATAATAAAATAATTTATTATACAAATTAATAATTCAGAAGATATACTTTCCCACTTCTCTTCCTAATTAAAACACAAATACTATTATTCAATCATCATCATCATCATAAAAACATAATAACAAGACATAATTTAATAATTGTGCATACCAATTCTGGTAAAGACTATTTTCTACCCAACCTTGAGCTTTTATCAACAACTCCCCTCGAGCAAAGACCAATTCCTACAAAGTGTAGACAACCTCTTGTCTACCCAAAAATGGCTTATTTCAGCCTCCTTTCTCTTTAGTATGTTTCTATAGCTGCATCTAGTAAAATGAGGATGTTGTTTTCCTTTATCCCAAGCTTTACTTTTGTTTTTTTCACAAAAGCTCTTTAGCACTAGCTTTTTCCTCTTTCTAGTTTTATTTCACCTCTTCTTGATAACTTTCCACTTTACTGAGGTATCTTCTAGATTTTTATCTCCAATCTAATATTTTTAATTTATTTTATTTTCTCCAAGGATTTTTGGAGATTTTGTGAAATTTTTTGGATTTAATTCCATCCTTGTGGACTTGAAATCCTGGCCTCCAATTTACTCTAGTCTTTGCACAATAATTAAAATTCCACATTTATTAATTAAAAAAAATAATATGTCCACACATATATTTTTCCTTTAGGTCCACTTAAAATTTATGATTTTCAACTGTCTCAATAAGAGTAGTAAAATAGGGATATTACACACAGCTTAACAAAAGTTGTTTTTTTTTTAAGTCGTGGAAGGGTCTACAGGGATTGGGATATGACTCTGAAAGTGGTGCCATGGGTTATATGTCACACACACACACACACACACACACACACACACACACATAGTAGTACAAATTTTATAAATTTAAAATTAAAAGCCCTAAATGTGAAGTCACATAAACAAGAAGAAGCAAGGGTATAACGTAAGAACAGATAGTTCTGTTTTTTTTTCTAAATTTTAATTAAATGTAAATAGGAGTAGAGATTGTAAATTATTTTATTAGTAAAGTTCACAGTAAAATTTAAAATTTTTAATATGCATGTATTAAATCTAACAGAAACTGTAAAAAAACAATTATTACAGTAAAATTTAACAATTTTACTATACTACAGGATTTTGTGTGAATCACTAGACGTTTCAAATTTTTATTCTCTGAATAGTGTTGTTGTTCAAAATTATTTTGGTGCTACACAGTGCTCTCTTGTTCCAGGTATGCCTCTCATGCAAATCCCTCCCTGAAAATTTTTGCAATAATAATTAAATAATGAATCACTTATATGATTTAAAGAAATTTTTATGAAATTAAACTTCTGAAAATCATTTTCTGCTCATTTTTTTATTTACCATTTTTTTCACATCAAAAAAATAAATTTGTGCTTTTTATTTCGCCGATATTCGCTATGTATTTTTAGCTAACAACACCTGTGTGTCTGGTAATAAAACCCCACTGGTGCTATTAACAATACATTAGCACTGATAACAATAACTCCTTTTTTAAGGCAGCGAAATTACTTTTAGGTATGCACACCAAAATTATTGTTGATTTTGCTCAAATGCATGGAGAAAATTTATAATTAGATCAAATGGACAATTCTTCAAAATATTGTTCATTCCATAATATTTGTCAAAGTCCATCATGGAGTTCTCCCTATCCATCTCCAGACATAATTACTTTAGATTTTATTTATATTCTCATTATCTAATTTAATTTAAATTTTTTATCCATATCAATAAGCTAAATAAAATTAATGTATACAAATTTGTAGTTTCATGCAGATTTAGAATCGAGTTCAGATACATGAAATATTCAAACAGTTACAAAATTTCGGAAGCTCTTATGAGGAGAAGCATACCGCAAGGCACGGTTGGTAGATGAAATGGATGGTCGCTTCACCCTGCCAGTTTTAACATGCCATCTTCTAGCCACAATCCTCGGACAGTGATGGTAATAATTTTTTTCTATAATATAATTATTTCAAATGAATTAATCATGCATTGATGTGCTTGCTAATTGACATCATCGATTTTGTACTAATCATGTTAAAATATTTTTTTTTTAAATTATTAGGATTCTAGTGATGATGATTGATATACATATCATCTTTTGTTTTACCCCATGACAATGGAAAATCGAGAGAAGGTTGAATTAAGAGAAAACTTGGAGAGGAACAATACCAAGAATGGTTGAATCAACCACCTATTCAATTCCCACTACATCCAAATTCACCAATTAGGAATGACTACATCAATAGTAGTTCTTCACAAGTTAGCAATGGAGGCAATCAAATATAGGTTGGTGTGGATGATTACTTAAGGGATGTGATTGCCATGGAGACAATGTCCCCATCAATTCCCTTATATTTCGAGAAATATTGTCACACAATCAAGATTAAAAATTGTAATTTTTATGAACGATAATATTATTGGCATTGTAGATTTAATATTGTCCACCAACTATAGGTTATTCAAGGATAAGGTTCTTTCAAGTGATAATTTATTTCCTGGTAGCTATGAAGAGGCAAAGAAATTGTTTAAAATGTTTTGTGTTGAGTAGATATCATATCATGACTGTCAAAATGATTGTATTATATATAGAGGATAATATGTAGACAAAGATATATGTTTGAAATGTTGCCATGATAGGTATAATAAATAAAAAAAGAAGGTAAATCACGTGGTCCTCCTTTTAAGATGTTGAGGCACATGCCTATAATATAAAGGATTCAAAGGCTCTTCCATTGCAAATAATTAGCTATGTTGCAAGCATTGAACGCCTCAAAAAAAAGTGAGTTGGGAGTTATGAGAATCCAAATAGATTCAATAGCCATGAAGCATATAGAGGATACATGGCCTGAAAAATTCAAGGATGAAGTAAGAAGTCTAAAATTCAGCATATGGCGTCAACCCATCCCATGTACTAGTGATCAATAACAATATGCCCCCATCATTGTCCATGAAGAATGAACATGTTATATTGGCTCTCATAGTCCTTGGTAAAAGAAAAGTGAAGAATATGGATGTCTACTTACAACCACTGGTAGATGAATTGAAGGAATTATGAGATAGGATAAATGTATATTATGTATCAAGACCCATCATAAGAGAGAGGAGTTTTACGTTGTATGGAATATGTTCTTACACCACACATGATTATCCAGGCTTAGGAGTTTACTCTTTTAAATTACATGTTTATTTATTTTTTTATATACATAAAAATATTCTTTTGCATATTAATTTAATTCATTATCATTTTTATGACCTTCATGATATTCTTTAACGTGACATGCATATTGTATACACTAATTTTGTAGGTCTTGTAACAAAAGGGCATTATGGATGTAAATTTCTTTGACCTTCTCTAAAATCTAGATGGTTCAATGACCTAAAAAAGCCAGTGTATGACTACTCCAGGGTATTCCTCCCAGAAGATAACCCTTACTTAAGAGCAACATCTACTTTCAATGGTAATAAGAGAGAAGTGAAAGGCCTGCAATAAAACACCAAATAAATGGATTAGAGAATATGAGAGAGAGAAGGAGAAGGAGTTCATAGAAATGTTCGATTCAAATGGGGAGTCTATATTCAATGATCCACAATTCTTCGACACAAATGTTCAGAAATTTCCCATCGGGATGAAAAGGAAATATATCTTTTCTAACCTCCCACTTATTAAATCCCATGCATATTTAAAAATGTTACATATTCTTTTTGAAGGCACATATCATCAAAACAAAGTGACAGATTGGTTGTTAGGAGAGATCTTATTACTTCATAAACTAAAAAGAAACATTTTCCAAGACAATTATAAGGTATAGGATTAGAGGTTGTTCCCTTCAATTGGTATTTCAAAGAAGGTGTTTTTCAATGGATTTTAAAAAAAGATGATATTTCTTTGTCAAAGGGAGTTATAATGGGTGTGGGGGTGCCATCTTCATATGGTTCTTCACTAGAGCATTGCTTCACCATGGAAGACCATTTGTCGGAGTTGAGATCACATGACCATTTGAGTATTCTAAGAGTACGTATAATTTCAAAAGCATGATTTTATTAATTTTTATATTAATAATTTTTATCCCATGGGATCATAAAACATAACTATTTTTGTATATTATTGCATGTGTTTATAACTTTGCAGTTTCATTATCCTGTTTTCATGCATGGGTGTGTGAAAAATGACTTCCCCCAGACCAACGACATGCCATAACTAAATTATCTACACTTGTATGTTGAATCACGTCAAAGGAGATTCATGTGGCTAGCATTCCATGGTGGCGTTAAGAGATAGTTGGGATTGTTTGTATGTTTGAGAAGGAATTGCCGATGAGTTTCATTGACTTGCAGGTTCATCTTCTAATCCACCTAGTAGATGAGGTTGAATTATTTTGGGTGGTTTCTTATCGTTGTATGTTCATCTTAGAAAGGTACATGAAGAAATTGAAAGGTTTTGTTTGACAAAGGGTAGAACTCGAGGGGTCTATGGGAGAGGGGTACATATCGTATGAGTCTTTCTATTATGCCAGTGAGTACATCAACCAGATCGACAACACACCAGGTGCGGTGATTTGGGATGATGAAAGGGATGAAGAGAAAAGAGAAGGGGAGCTTCTCCAAACAAATGGAAAAAGGCACTTGATAAAGAGTAAGTGACTTATAATTTCTCAAATTTACACGAAGTAAATATTAAAGTTGAACTTTGATATAATGTATATTTTGATCTCATATGCATGATATGTTGGTTTGATTTCATCACCGAATGCAGAAATCGAAGCAATCAATAAATTCGTTCTTTACCATTCCGAAGTGACAGAACTATGGGTCGCATTGTACAAACATTAGAGGAAGAAATGGGATATTGATAGGAAATAATCCAAACATTTGAATGGTAGAAGTGTTCCTTATCCAGATCATTTAAAATAAAATATTCCAATTATATGCCCCAACAGTTGGGTTGATGACTGATTCAGAGGGAAATATGGTGTAACCAGTCATTACCCGTGCGCTAAAGAGGATGTGCTAAACATAGGGATTGGGTGCAGTAATTCTGCAATAATCCATTTATGTACATTCTAAAGTTAATAATGCACCTTTAAAATGTAACATCTATATTTTATAATTTAACAGTTGGGTTATTAGATACATGACACTATGATTTTTTTTTAACTTTTTTATAGGTGCATTTGTTCCCATCTATGTGGGTATATGGACACCATTTTCACACAGAAGATGCCAATGATGGACACAAGACACAAGACTATGGAGTGGAAGTCAAGTTCGATCAATCTAGTCGAGCTAGCCACCGTGATCAAAACCTAGCACCAGGGATGCTAGGTTACGTCGGAAATATAAAAGAGATCATTGAAGTGGACTTCTCTTATTTCCAATGTGTTATTTTTAGGTGCAAGCCTTTGGTACATATTTGATCAGAATAATGTAAATAAAGGTCGCGATGGTAGGCCAATATGTATCAACTCTAGAAAGATGAGGGATAATGCTAAGGAGCCTTATGTTTTCCCCAAACATTGCAACTATGTTTTTTTTACCCAAATGTGTTGGATAGGGATTGGTGGTTCGTATTGAGACATGACCCTAGATAAAAAAATATTTTTGAGAACAATAGTTTTATCATGACAAGTGAGCTGGAAGATAATGAGGGTGATCATGACAACAAAGAGTGATATGGTACATGTTGTATTTCATCATTTATACTATTTAAGATGTGTTTTTATAAAGAAGAAGACTTAACCTTATAACTAAGAAATTTTTTTTCCAAACATTATAATATGTATTTCAAATTAATTATTTTGCATTGTGTTAATGTTAAAATAATTTCACTTGATAATTTTTAATTACGTTGATCTTGAAAGAGATGCATTGTATCAAGTTCTTTTTTTTATGTCAATTCTTAAAATAATACAACTACTTGATTCCTTTAAATTGTTTTTCACTGGATCATTACTTTAATAAATGCACGCTATTATATATATATATATATATATATATATATATATATATATATATATATATATATATATATATATATATATATATATATTAATGATACCTTCAAAATAAAATAAAAAAAATGTATTAATGTATACTGTTATTTTTGGTATGTAAGATCATAATATAATAATGATAATTATAAACATGAATTTATTTTCATTATTTTCTAAACTTTATTATGTTGCAAAAATTCATGTTATTCTAGATTTATAATTTTAGAATTATTTATATTGATACAAATTTACAAATATACAATTATGGTAATTTAGCAATATGTATGGTATGCATTTTACCTACGGTAGTTATCGTTCAAAATTGACAATTAATTTACAATTTTACAAATTTACAAAATTTCCAATTTTAATAAAATTGAATCATGAAAATACGTGCAATTACAATTACAATTTCACAATCCAATTACAATTTGATAAATATTTTACATACAATTACAATTATAATTATAATTATAATTTTACAATTTTACATGGAAACTAGCTACACTTTGCAAAAAATAAAAGTTAAAAGGTTCACAAGTCCAAAGCGGATGATCGTATGTTGGAGTTATGCTAAGATCACAATGGAATTATGACAATTTGAAATGAACATAATTTATGATGATGGAAACCATTGGAAAGTGGATTTCCCAAACAACACATCACAATATGGATAGTTGTGATGCTTTCCAATGGATTCCCCCACTTTTCAAAAACCATTATGAGGATTCACAGAAGTAGGAAATGATGTTCATAGAAAATATATATTGAAATGGATACCAACCATGTGAGTGCCCACCCCACCCCCTCACCCCCTCCACATGTCACTCATGTGCATGCATGTCACCTTATTTAAATTCACATCATCTTCCTCCGTGCTCTTACATCATCAATTTTTTATTTTTCTAACTTCATGTACAAAACCAAAAAGGGTCTCCCTACATATCATTTTATTTTTCCTTAAGTAGTGAAGTAGAGGTACCAATGTCAAAGGGTGCACACTATTGACTCCACATCAATATCCAATTATTTATCATCTACAACCATCAATTAATTCATATTCCCACACCCTTCTTTTTTTTCCCTTCAAATTGTAAACATGGAGAAAACTCCAAAACTATCTAGAAAACCTACAATCTCTTTTCCATCAATTCATATAACTCATGGACAAAGTGGCTGCAATGTATGCCTCTCATTGCCCCTTTAACCTAATGGGGATTCAAAAAAATATTCTTTACAGTTTCAATGACTCAGATGATATCTTCTGGTCCTTCCAATCTGGCCTTTATCATGTTATTGTCCCACACACCCACAATTTTCTTGAATTTTTCAGTTTGTTAATAGCTTGTCTTGTTCCACAAAGGAATTGTATTTTGTCTTCATTGGGAGAGAATATTTTTGGAGTTACTCCAGATTTAATCCATAAATATTTTTATTTTCCTATGGTTGAAAATTGCAAGGGTTTCATAAACAATTCCCTACTAAGTTATAAGAAACTCCCTAACAAAGACAAAGAATTTCTCTTCAAAATTATTATGCCAACCAATTCACAAATTCCCACAACAACAAAAGAATATTCTATGGTCCTATTCTATGAAACTGTACAACATGTTCTCAATATAGTTTTGTCTATTTTTGGAGAAGATGATCTTAATTGAACAAACTCTAGGAATTGCAGTCTCATGTTGCAATGAGCCATTGTTTTAGATGTCACCTCCTATCTAGCCACATATGACATTTTTCAGTTTCAAAACTTTGTTTCAGACACTCTTCTCCTTTGGTCTATCTGTTCTTGTATGAAATTGTTACAGGTCAATTTGGGCATCATTCCCAAAGTTGCTACATGCCCTAAACAAGTCATTCCATTGATGGTTTTCCTTCATGAAAGTTTCACTGCTTAGATGCTAGTTGAAGTGCCCCATTGAGCCATCAATGCACCCATATACTAAAGTAAGTGATTTTCAGAGGATATACTCCCATGAAAATATGTTTTGTAGAGGATATAGGCCCACTTTAGAGTGTGTTGGTCGACTAGGCGAAAATTGTTCATTGGATTCTGGGAATCTTCCCAACCTCTAGTGGCTTCTATAAGTTGTTCCAACTATCACATCATCTGATAACTTTGAATATGGACACCATGGAGCCATTGAACCTCTTATCATCCTATTCCCATGAATAGGAAACATGTTCATCCATTTTTGGAAAATCCATTCAATGATTCATTAATGTTAAACTACCTTCATCTACTTATAAATTGAGCATTGATCATATTTCACAAGGGAGCAAGAATTTGTATTAGTAGAGATATGTTGGTGAGATCACAGAGCTTGGAGGTGTCGTCTGCATGTAATGTTATGATGTTGGAGTGATGATGCTGGTGTGATGAGGATGGCACTAAAGCTGGAGCATTTTGACATTGAATCGATCAAATAGTTGTAACTTCTCCTTCTACTTCATAATAACAACATTTGTTCCTTTCCTAATACATGTGTCAACGATTTTATATGTGTATTTACAAATGCAATCAATTCAATTTTTTAAAAATGTCTAGATCATATTCCTTTATGTTGTTTTATGTCTTTTGTTTTCCATTGTAGGTACCAATCAAGCGAGTTCAGTTCGATTAAGAGCGACGGAAGCGACAAAGGGAGGTGAGGGAAAGTGAACAAATTACAAGTATGTTTTATTCCCTTATCTTTTCATTTTAACAAAAAGGTCAAATATCTTTCTTTCTGTTGTTCTAAGTGTGACCACCACACTTAGGGAAAGGATACTTATCCATAGGTTTGATTTTCGTAAAAAAAATTGGTGACCATACTAGGGATCGACGGATCATCCTTGGTGGTTTTATCCTTACTCATCAGCCTCTAGTAGACTTTACCTAGTTTATTTTAGTGATTTTAATGTGTTTTAGAAAAATTAGTGTGTTTTATTGTTTTTTTTTAGTTTTCCTCTGGCACCAACACACTGTTGGTCTTGACAAAGTGCTTTTCATAGCACTGCTGGGTAAGGGATAGTGCTCTGCAATTCACTGTCTCCTACTCAGTGGTGCATTGCTCCTGTAACCAACCAAAATATATCATATTTTTTCTTTTCCAATCCATTTCAGGGCTTTGTTTGTTGAAGCTTCAAGTGTTTGATTGCCTATAGAGATAAGATTTCCTAATGTTCTTGCCTCACGTCTGGAAATTTGTTTGATTAATGTTTATTTTTGTTTTCTTTATCATTTTTGAATAGTTCAAAGTTAAAATTTTACATTTGATAAATTATTTATTTTCAGAAAGAGGAATTTTCGTTTCAGTCTCCATTTCTCTTGAAAGTATTGAGTGATTGTTTGTGGATAATAGTTTCTTTTTTGTTCATCTAAAATTAAAATAAATTGAAAAGAATGTTGTGAGACCAGCTCCAAAAATAGAAGAAAAGAGATATCAATGCCTTAGAAATAAGCCACTTCGAGGGGGCAACCTCCAATACATTACATGAATGAACAATTCTTGGATGATACAAATTACAAAACCTCCTTTCTATATATAGGATTCCATGGGGCCCAATGTAATCCTAGTGGGGCCACAATGTAATCCTAGCGAACCTAACAATAATAATTTAATGGCACAATAATAACAATATGGGTGTTACACGGGTACAATAATAAAAATAAGGGGGTTACACTAACAACAATAAGGGGATATACTAGTAATATAGGGACCTAACATGCCCCTCTCCTTCAAAAAAGTGTTGTCCTCAATGCTTGAGTAGATTTGGGTGCTTATGTATAAAATTATCATCCTCCCATGTAGAATCTTCAGTGGGTAAGTTCTTCCACTTGATGAGATACTTTGAAATTGATCAATTCTGTAGCTGTCGAGTTCTTGTTTCCATGACCGCTTCAGGTTCCAATATGATTTTTCCTTCCTCATCAAGTTTTGGAAATATTGTTTGAACTGGAATATTTTCACCTATAACCTTCTTTAAGCATCAAACATGGAAAACTGGATGCACTCGTGAAGAAGCAGGAAGCTCCAATTTGTATGCCATAGTACCAATCTTTTGCAACACCTTGTAAGGACCATAGTACTTTGGCGATAATTTATTATCCTTCTTAGCTTGCTTGAGGGACATTTGTTTGTATGGTTGTAGCCGTAAAATACCCAATCTCCTACATCAAAACTTCTCTTGCTGCGATGTTGATCTGCCTGTTGTTTCATTCGATTTTGTGCCAAATTCAGGTTATCCTTTAAGAGTTGGAGAACTTCTTGCTGATGCTCGATGTGATCTTCCACTGCTTGAAACTTCGAATTTTCTCTTAAAGATGATGTGATGGATGGTGGATGATATCCATAAAGTGCCATAAATGGGGTCATTTTTGCTGCAGTATGGAAGGAAGTGTTATACCACCATTCAATAAGAGGTAACCACTTGACCCATTGTGTTTGTTTATCAGATACAAAACAACGAAGATATCCTTCCAAACATTTATTTACTATCTCAGTTTGACCATCGAATTGAGGATGATAAGATGAGCTATGAGCTAATTGAGTACCCAAACAAGAAAATAACTCCATCCAAAAATTTCCAGTAAAAATGGGATCTCTGTTGCTCACAATAACCCTTGGGTTTCCATGTAGCTTTTGAATTGTGTCCATAAATGTAGTAGCAACTGTACTTGCTATAAATGGATGAGATAATGCACAAAAGTGTGCATACTTGGTAAGTCTATCAACTACCACCATGATGACACTCTTTCCTTTGGACTTAGGTAAACCTGTAATAAAATCCATTGAAATATCCTCCCAACGTTGACTTGGAATGGATAAAGGTTGTAGAAGTCTTAGGGTCTTAATTGTCTCAAATTTATTCTACTAGCAAACCAAACATTCTGCCACAAAATTTTGAATATCAGATTTAAGGCCATCCCAAAAAAATTCTTTCTTCACCCTGTGGTAAGTTTTTAAAAATCCTGAGTGTCCTCCTAAAGGAGAAGTGTGCAATTCCAGAAGAATCTTTTGTTTTAGTTGGGAATTCTTATAAAGATATAAGCGATCTTTGTACCATAAGGAATCATTTTTCCAACTAAATGTATCAGATGTACTAGGATCTTGCTGCAACTTTTGAATGAGTGTCCATACATCTTTGTCCTTCTTCCATTCATCTCTTGCTTCGGTTATCCAATCTGGTTGGATAATAGAAATGGCACAAAGCAACGCTTCCACCTCTTCATTCTTTCTTGAGAGTGCATTTGCAACAACATTAAGCTTTCCTTTTTTGTAGATTATTTCAAAGTCATAACCCAACATCTTTGTGACCCATTTTTGCTGCTCTTCTGAAGATAGTCTTTGTTCCAAAAAGTGTTTAAGACTATCATGATCCATTTTTACCTTGAAGTGTCTTCCCATTAGGTAAGTTCGCCATTTCTTTAGTGCATGCAGTATTGCTAACATTTCCTTCTCATAAATAGGTTTCTGTAAATACTTTCCTTTGATTGGACGACCTTCAAAAGCAATGGGTCTTCCTTCTTGCATTAAAACAACACCAATTCCATTTCCTAAGGCATCACATTCCACAATAAAGGTTTTTGTGAAGTCTGGCGTAGCTAAGACCGGTGCTAGGCACATTGCCTCTTTAAGATGTTCAAAGGCCTTAGTTGCTTCAGGGGTCCATGAAAATGCATCTTTCTTCAATAATGTTGTTAGAGGTGCTGCTATTCTCCCATAATTCTTAACAAACTTGCGATAATACCCTGTTAACCCGAGAAATCCTCGCAACTTCTTTATGGTTGTGGGGACTTTCCATTCCTTAATGGCTTTAATTTTGTTAGGGTCTACTTTAACACCCTCATGAGATACAATATGAACCAGATATTCCACCTCTTGTACTCCAAAGAAACATTTGGATGTTTTTGCATATAATTGTTTCTCCTGCAATAGTTTGAGCACCCTGTCAACATGTTCAACATGATCCTTCCAAGACCTGTTGTAGATTAGTATATCATCAAAAAATACTAGCAAAAATTTTCTAAGGAAGGGTTTAAAAGTGAAATTCATCAACCCTTGAAATGTAGAAGGTGCATTGGTAAGTCCAAAAGGTAAGACCAAAAATTCATAATGACCCTCATGAGTTCGAAATGTTGTTTTTGGAATTCCCAAATGAAGATCCAACTTGGTAAAATAAATTACTCCATGTAATTCATCCAATAATTCATCAATCACAGGAATGGGAAATTTATCTTCAATGGTGAGCTTATTGAGCTACCTATAATCCAGACACATGCGTCATGATCCATCCTTCTTATGTACCAATATTATAGGAGTAGAGAAAGAACTTTGACTAGGTTGAATTATACCCGCCTCTAACATTTCTGCAATCATATGTTCAATTTCGCTCTTTTGGACATAAGGATATCTATAAGGCCTGATGTTTGGAGGAACACTTTCTGGAATCAAATGAATAGCATGATAATGTTCACTAATAAGTGGGAGTCCTTTGGGAGTTTCAAACACCTTGGAATGATTGTCCAAGACTTGTTGGAGATCTGCAGAAATAGATGATTTTGATGTTGGAACTTCTAGTGAGCATAATTGTGCAATTACGCCTCGTTTTTCTTTCTTTAGAAGCTTTTTCATGACATTAGAGCTTATTATCTTTCCCGGCTTCTCTGCAATACCTCGTAATTCAACTTCCTTTCCTTCTGAAAAAAATTTCAAGAAAAGTTCTTGAAAATTAAAAACTACCATCCCCAAAGATTGTAACCATTGTACTCCTAGTACAACATCAACACCTAGCATAGGAATGGAAAGCATTGGACTATTCAATACATATTCCCCCATGGTTAGCTTGATATTATGGAATTTTCCAGAGCAATTTATAGTTCCTCCATTTGCAACCATCACTTGACATTCTGGTGCTGGGTATAGGAAACAATTCAATTCCTTGGTTACCTTACAATGAATAAAATTATGGGTCCTACCTGAATCAATCAACACGATTACCATTTTCTTCTTGATACGTCCTTCTATCTTGAGAGTTTGAGGAGTGGTAATTCTTGCCAATGCATTGCACGATATGGTCGAACTCATTTCTTCCTCTTCTAGGGCTATTTCCTGGTGTATATCCTCTTCTTGTTCATTTTCTTCTCCCTCTTCACAATCTATGTAAAATAATTTCTTCTCAGCACACTTATGAACTTTAGTGTATTTTCTATCAAAACTGTAGCAAAGCCCTTTTGATCTTTTTTCTTCCAATTGTTGTGGTGTCAATCTTGTAGGTTGTGGAAATCTACGCGTAGCAACGCTTGATTCTTTATAGAAGTGAGTGGTAGGCTTCCTTATCACCATAATTTTACATTCAATTTTTCTTGCCAACATGAATGCCTTCTCCTATGAATCAGGTTCCAAAACGCGAACTTCATGTTGGATGTTATCCTTTAAAGTACCTATGAAGAGATCAATCATGTGTTCCTCTGGAATATTATTTACCCTTATATTCAATTTTTGGAAGTCGTCAATGTGCTGCCCCACTAAACCCTTTTGTTTGAGATTTATCAATTGGCTAAAGAAGGTGTTGCTCTTTGTATCCTCATAATGTGCTATCTTTTCCTCCGTAAAAATTGACCAAGTGAAAATTTTTTTATGGGAGAAAATCCATCGATATCGTACAAATGTATTTTGTTCTAAATGTAAAGTTGCAATGCGTACCTTTTGTGTGTTTTGCACATTATGGAGATCAAAATATTGCTCCATCCGTAGTATCCATGTTACAGGATCATTTCCATCAAACTTCCTCATATCCATTTTTAGAATATAGTGGTTCTTCCCACCAACATTAGAGTTTATGAAGTAACGATTAACATTTATTTTGTTCTCATCATGAGTTTCCTCTACTATCTTTTCACCATTAGGAAACATTTCTTGTATCAACTTTGTCAAACCTTCCATGTCTGCTTTTAGATCATTCTTCATGTTTTCCATGTTGTCTTTCATGTCATACATCTTAGCTTCCATGCTAGCTTCCATGCCATCCATCTTAGCTTCCACGCCATCCATCTTAGCTTCCATGCCTTTCTTCAAACCATCCATCTTCACTTCCATGCCTTTCTTCAAAACTTCTATTTCATTTTTTGATGCTCTTTGCGAGAGCGAAATTTGGTGCACTTGCTCTTGTAATTTTGATAGATCAGGTCGCAATTCTTCATCTTCATGAGTCATGGTAGATCCTTCTAAAGGCTTAATGGGTGTTGAATTATTTTTACGGGGCATTTTTAAGAACCCAATACTGTTATCTATTCTACAATATTCCCTTGGAATCAATTCAAATTGATTCTTCAAACAAGACTAATGCAATTCGGAAAAAATTACACTCCTTTTTCTTGCTTTTGAAGAGCTTGATATTTAAATTGGATTATCTCTATGGTTACAGTTGTTCAATATCTGAAATTTGGCACTACGACAGCCTTCCAAATCCTCTTTTGAATGCCACATGTCTGAGCTGATTTGGATTCTTCAAGGTAAAGTTATGTCCAATCTCCCACAATGACCTAATTATGGAATGTTTCAGTAGATCGAGATTGTACGACTTTCCATGTGTCACCATTTCATATTTTAGCTCTGAAATTGATAGCAAAGAAACTACAGTCCGTGTACTTGTGGCCACTTTTTACGGTACTCCAATCTGATGCTACGAGAGAGAGTTATGAATATTTTCTCACAATCACCTCTTTGAGATGAAATTCAGGAGCTTGAAAAAGCACTACCCTCCACAGATCATATCTCCGAAAATATTGCGAACCAAGCTCTAAAAGTTTGTGAGGAGTTTCCTCAGGATTTCATCTTTGTACCCTAAAAATTTCAGATTCTGAACCTTGGTAGAAAAAACGTTATAGTGCAAATTGCATGATGACATGTTTAGATTAAATTGAGGAGCCTGCAAAAAGACCTAACTTCCATAGATCATATCTCTAAAAATATTGCGAATCAAGCTCTAAAATTTTGCGACGATGTTCCTCAAGATTTTGGCTTCGCACCCTAAAAATTTCAGCTTCTGAAACTTCGTAGAAAAAAGTTATAGTGAAAATTCCATGATGACCTATTTGGAGTAGCGAAACCCTAGAATCCAAAGCTCTCATACCAAATGTTGTGAGACTAGCTCCAAAAATAGAGGAAAAGAGATATCAACGCCTTAGAAATAAGCCACTTCGAGGGGGCAACCTCCAATACATTACATGAATGAAAAATTCTTGGATGATACAAATTACAAAACCTCATTTCTATATATAGGAGTCCATGGGGTCCAATGTAATCCTAGTGGGGCCACAATGTAATCCTCCCTGACCTAAAAATAATAATTTAAGGACACAATAATAACAATATGGGGGTTACAGGGGTACAATAATAACAATAAGGGGGTTACACTAACAAAAATAAGGAACTATACTAGTAATATAGGGACCTAACAAAGAAAAACATGCATTTGCATATAGGGATTGTAACTATTGCATAGGAATAGTTTATGGAATTTGCATTTAGATGTGCTTACAATCTGATTTCTCTATCCCTTGTATCTAGTTTTTCATTGTCGAAAATCAAATAGAAAATAATACTTATCATTTTAATTGCATTATAGGAATCAACATAAAATTTATCTGAATTTATCTAAGGGAGCATTGTCACTTAACGATGACATTTAGAGGTCTAGGCTAGAGACGTGTTTCGACATTGTTAAACATAGGAGCCATCAATAATTTTCTAAGATACATTTCGACTATGATACCTCATTCCACGTATGTAAGTATATAGGAGCTCGTCCACGTACTTTCGGGTATATTGGGCGATGTTCTAGTATGAAAAGTATAAGGGGATGATCTCAGTGTGTGGTTCCACATTAGACAACACTAATACAGATTGGGCCACCATGTACCATCGACTATTTTGGGAGGATAACTTTAGGTTGCTTACCATCCATAGGTAACCGAGTCGGCCGCCTTGTACATTGTGATACATCGAACACATCATTCAGGGAAATTGCATGCATGTACATAAGTCTTTGGTTTACTAGGGCGGTATATTGCAGTTCATAGTTGCTTGGTAAACCTTTTACCTAGCATTACCCTGTTTTTGATTATTTTTTGTTGTATTAAAATCAATTGGAAATCATGGAAGAATATGAACCCTTTCCTCGTCGTTCACGTAGGACAACAAATAAACCACCTTTACCGCCAGAAGCTACATATAGTAGACGAAGGCCAACTCGTCCTACCGATTTTGGTACCTCTAGAACCTTTGGTGCTACATCTTCATCTAATTTACTAGAGTCATGTGATCCTTTGAGTACCAAGTCTTGAATCATTTAAACTGATCTCCATTTTTCTGCTATTCTCAAGACAGAACCCTCACATTTACCTGAGGACACTGGAATTCAATCCATCGAAATGGTAAATCTGAAACCGGAGCTTGTTCAACTAGAAGTCGATCCAGAACCTATTGTTCTTATACCATAACATCTTGATCCCAAAGTTGAATAACAATAAGTTGTTCTCGTGCAACCGTCTCATCCTTAGTCATCTGTAACCATTGAGTCTTCCTCTTAACCACAGATTTTACTACCTGAAATTTATCTCGGGCCTGACAGTGAAGTACTTCCACCTGGTTTGATTTGAATAGGGGAATAACATCAGGAAGAGACAACCTCTTCAACTCCCACTCATTTTGGGTCGGGGCTTCATTTTTATCCGTCTTTTCCTTATTTGAGCTACTCTTCTCATGTTGATCATGTTCACTCTCAAGTTCCCGTAGATTTGTTAGAGTATTTTCTGGGTTATTTAACCATAGTTGAGACAGCATCCCAGACTGTACCATTTGTTACAGCTGTGACATCATCTATTGTTTCTTCATTTTCTATGTTTTCTATGACACCCAAGTCTCATATTTATGGTGGTCCATCCATCCCATTGAGTTACCAAGATTGGAATGGAACCTACTCTGGTGTCTCCTCTAAGACATGGACTTTTCTCATGTCATCATCTGGAATTCTATTTCGTTCATCTCTTACGAGTATTGAACAACCTCATCCTTTATTGACGTCATCAGCTCAATATCAATCTGGTCCATCCAATTACCGTTCATCTTATCCAGTATCTACTGGATTCCCATCATATGAAATTTAGTATGTGAAATATCATTATACTCCATATGTTGGGGGACAACAGATGGTCGGGCCATATCGAAATACTCATTCATTTTTATGTCAAATTTTATGCGGGAATGCCTATTTGTCAATGGAATCCTACTTTTTCAATTCAGCTACAAATGGTTGTGTACCATTATCAACCAGTTCAACCTGTTCCATCTATACCTACTACGCATGTTATTACTTCTATTGTTGTTTCTCAGTCTGCTCAAGTGATTCCTTCAACCCCTAACCCTCACGTCTCGCGTCTACATACTTTTTCTTCTGAGGCTAGTGTTCAGCAACAATCTGTATGAGGAATTTCACAACCACGAGCTAGTTTACCTTTGTAACAAGCTTCTACTGGTCCCATCTCTTCATAACCTAGTCCAAATTATCCTGGTGGGAAATAGTTTTATGAGATTCCATGGCAGCCACAACAACCATTCCAATGGAATCAAGCTTATCTAGGTCCCAGTCAACACAAAAATGCACTGACAAAAGGTACCAACTGAACCTCAGAAGCATTTTTATAAGGGAGGTCTATATTTTCTTCATTTTCCATTATTTTCCTTCAGTTTCCTCCTCGCGTGTAACCTGCGACCTTTTATCTCCATTTTCTCATAATTTCCCTTATTTTCATAAATAAATGTGCCAAATATGCCATTTTACCTTTCCAAAGCCTTTTCCTTTTCCTTTTCCTTTGCCAATTTCCTTATCCATAATAAACCAAATGAACACCCACTAGGATCATTTTTCTCAACATTTATCTTGGAATAAGTGTCCCATCAATCGTGGTTATTATTTTTATCTTCATTACATGGAATTTTCACAAAGGCCATGATAGAGAGGTGATAGACACATGTACTATTCTAGTTTTGGTTTTGACAGGCACTATGATGGTCATAATTATCATCCTTATAGGAGGAGTGACAAGGGATATTTTCTAGATGAGTTTAAGAAAGAAAAACCACCTACATTTGATGGGGAAATGAAGAAATCATAGGATGTAGAATCATGGTTTCTTAATATGAGGAATTTATTCAGGGTGCATGATTACTTATAAATCATAAAGGCCATAATATATACATTTAGCGTCAAAGGTAAAGTGAATATTTGCTGTGAATATGTGAAGAATGTTAGGGATATTTATGAGGAGGAATTTATTTGGAGCGAATTCAAGAGACTATTCCAGATGTATTATCAATGGGATAGATACTATGATGAATGGAAAAAGAGTTTTGTGAACTAAATATGGGATCTATGACCGATGAGGGATACACTAACATATTTTTGGAGTTGTTAAGGTATGTTCCTTACCTCAAGGAGGAGAAGTCAAAGATTCATAGATTCATCAGCGGGTTGTCGATAACACTAAAATATAGGATTGAGTTTGATGACCCAATATCATTGTAGGAGGCCATTCGAAAACTAAATCATTGCTACGAGAAATTCAAGCACAAATATGATACTAAGAAGAAATGGAAATGTAATGATAACAATAAAAGAAAATGGGACATGAAACAAGAAACACCTTAGGATATAGGTAAAAAATAAAATGTTGGACCACCTAAGAAGTTCGATACAACTGGCAGAGGATAGGGACTTCGGTTTAAGGAGTAGTATAACTATGAAAATATGGATCTCATATGGTTTTGGAATTGTGGAGGATATCGTCGTAGGAAGGATTTTCCACGACATCAAGGTTTTAGACCACCGATATATATTGCACAGGCGGCAAAGACAGTGGGAGATGTTGGAAAAAGTTTTTCGAGGATCTATGCAGTGCTGGATAACAAGAAGGCATATCACCAGAACCTTATTATTGAGATGGACGATAAGATTTGTGATCAAGTTAATTTTATTTTGATTGACCCTGAATCTAATTATAGTTATGAGAATCCTAACCTGGTGGATAACTGTGGTTTGAATAAATAAGTTCATGTAGAGTACTTGTTAGTAAAGTTGCCTACAGATACCAAGAAGATAGTTCATCATTGGGTAAGAGCTTGTGCATTTGACTTGAATGGTATGTCTACATCATCACATCTGAATATATTTCCGTTGGGTTCATATAACATGATTTTGGGTATGCATTGGTTGTATCTTCATAGGACTAAGGTGGATTGTTATGACAAGGATATTGAGTGTTTGGATGATAATGGGGAACAACGAGTCTTGCGAGGTAAGAAGAAAGAAAAACTAGTTAGAATGGTTATATAGCCATGCAGATCAATAGTAGTCACATGAAAGGGTGTGTATTATTTGCAGTGCACATTTCTAGTGACAAGGTTAAGGAAGTTGAGGATGTAGATTTTTTGAGTAGGTACCCAGTTCTACAACAATTTTAGGATTTATTTCCCACAGATATTTCATAGTTTCCACCTCACAAGGAATTATACTTTTATATCAAGTTGGTTCTAGGGGTAGTGCCAGCATCTAAAGAACCTTATAGGATGAGCACACTACATTTGGTAGAGTTGAAGTTGAAGTTGAAGGAAATGTTGGAGAAGGGATACATTAGGCAAAGTGTATCTCCTTGGGGTACACTAGTATTGTTTGTGGAGAATAAATATGGTACCCTTAGGTTATGCATTGATTACAGACAGTTGAAAAAAGTGACCATCAAGAACAAGTATTGGTTTCCAAGGATTGATGACTTTTTTGATCAATTGAAAGGATTAGTAGTGTTATCGAAGATTATTCTGAGATTGGGATATCATTAGGTATGCATTAAAGAGGATGAAATTCATAAGATAAATTTTCATACCAAGTACAGATATTATGAGTTTGATGTAGTTCCATTTGGTTTGAATAATGCTCTAGCTACCTTTATGTGTTTGAAGAATAGTGTGTTGTGTCCTTATCTCGACAAGTTTTTTATTGTATTTATTGATGATATATTGGTATATTCTAAAAATTAAGAAGAACATGCCAAAAATTTAGCAGGAGTGTTAATATTGCTAAGAGAGAATCAAGTGTATGATAAGATTAGAAAATGCAGTTTCTTTCTGATAGAGGTACATTAATTGGGACATTTTTTCTCCAAGGAAGGCATACAGTGGATCCATAAAAGATAAGGGCTATCATGGAGTGGGAAGCTCCTAGGAATATGGATGAGATAAGATAATTTATGGGGTTAGCATGTTATTACAATAGGTTCATCAGGAAATTCTCACATGTTTCTTATCCTATTACATCATTTCATAGGAAAGGTAAGAAGATTGAATGGACAAAGGAATGTGCACCCAGTTTTGAGAAGTTCAAGTAGTTGTTGACAGATGGTCCAATGTTAAATATCGTAGATCCAAGAAAGGATTTTTTGGTATGCACATATGCTTGTAAGAGAGGGCTTGGTGTAGTCTTTATGCTATGTAGGAAGGACATGTGCTATGATATGAGTCACAAAATCTAAATGCACACAAGCATTTAACTATCTGACACATTATCTTAATTTGGCAGTGATCATTCATGCATTGAATATTTAGAGGTACTATCTTTTGGGAGATGATTTTTATTGATGAGTGATCACAGTGGATTACAGTATCTATTTTACCAACCTAATATGAATTCCAGGCAAGCTATATGGTTGGCCACGATCATTGAATTTGACTTTGAGATCAGGTGTATTAAAGGTAAAGATAATAATGCTCCAGATGCTCTCAGTTGGTGGATACAGGTGAATCATATAGCACCTATGAGTTCCTATGAGAGAGATCTATAGGGTAGGATCGTGCAGGTAGGTCAGGAAGATGTTAGGTATATGGAGCTTAAGCACAGATTGAAACAACGTAAAGGTACATATAGTGGTACAGATATAAGGGCAGAAGATGTGGACTATTGTCTCACAACAGATGGCTTTATCCATTTTAGAGACAGGATATATGTGCCAAACAACAGTGAACTCAAGAAGGTGATCTTGAGGGAGTTTCATGTGAAACCATATTCACGTAATCCAGGCTATCAGAAGATGCTGACAGTAGTAAAGAATTTTTACTATTGGATTAATTTGAAAAGAGACGTAGGAGAGTTTGTGGCTAGGTGCTTGGACCATCAACATGTAAAAGGAGAGTGTAAGAATCCAGGTGGACTACTACAACCGATTCCAATTCCAAGGTGGAAATGGGAGGTAATTTCCATGGAATTTATCATAGGTTTACCAAGGACATCTAGACAACATGATTCAATCATGGTTTTGGTGGATTGGGTTACAAAGGTAGCACACTTCATTCCAGTGAATTCTACAAACTCGGCGAATGATGTAGCAAAAGTCTTCAACAGGGATGTGGTCATATTGCATGGTGTTCCACATAATATTGTGGCACACAATGATGTGAAGTTCACTTCCAGGTTTTGGAAGGAGTTGTTTGCAGGTTTGGGCATAGAGTTTGCCTTTAGTACAACTTATCATCTGCAGACAAATGGATAGATACAGAGGGTCAACATGATATTGGAGGACATGTTGAGGATGTATGTGATGCAACAACAAAAAAAGTGGGCAGATTATCTTCTAATGGTAGATTTATCTTACAAAAATGGGTATGAGTCTGTTTGAGGCATTATATTGGTGGACTCATAATACTCCCATAGGTCAGAGTGATCCAGTTAACAGGTTGTTGATTGGACCAAGCATGTTGGAAGAGATTGCATATGAAATGTAGGTAATCAAGAAGAATTTGAAAGAAAGAAAAGATAGGTAGAAAAGCTATGTTGATCAAGAGTAGGTTGTTTAAGGAATTTTAGGTTGGGGAACATGTGTACTTGCACATAAAGCCTAAGAATACCTCCTTGGATATTGGATCATGCTCCAAGTTGGCACCTCAATTTTTTGGACCTTTAAGGATTCTTGAGAGGTTTGGACCTGTAACATATCGAATTGCATTGCCTCCAATAGTGAAAATCCATTATGTTTTCCTTGTGTCATTTCTTAAGAAGTATGTTAAATATTTTTATTGTGTGATTGAATGGTCTGTATTGCAGGTGGAGCGAAAAGGAGAATTCCAACTCGAACCTCAGTGAATTTTGCAAAGAAAGGTGCTCATGCTCTAAAACTGAGCAATCAAGCAGGCTAAAGTGCAATGGAAGCACTTTGGGTTGGATGAAGCTACATGGGAGATGGCGGATCAGATGCAGGCTATGTATCATTTCTTATTTGTTTGTTGAATGAATATTTTGGCCTGTGTTTTGGTATATGTTGGTTTGTTGTTTGGTATATGTACATATGTATATGGATGAAAATATGTTCATGAGATATGTTATAAAGATCAAATAAGTGATATGGGTGTCATTTCAGTATGACGTTATCTTTGTTATGACGTCATGATGGTTTGATTCTCAGCAGGTTGATCATTATAAATACTGGAACAAACTAAGTTATAAAGCTCCATCAGAAGTATGTTTTTCTTACAACAATATTGTTGGTGGCAAGTGTCATTGAACATCAAGGATAATGCTCTCCCAAGGGGGAGGGTTCTATAACATTCTGGTTAAAATTTCATGTAATAAAATTTAATAAAGGAAAAATAATAACCAAGGTCATGGGACATGTATTTGAAGACGAATTTTCAAAAAACAAATCCTAATGCGGTTGTTCATGTAGTTTATAATGGCTATGGAAATTAGAAAAGGAAATGCCTAAGGATTTGGAAAGGAAAAGTCACATTTATTGACATCTATTTATGAAAATAATGGAAAATAGGAGAAAATGGAGGTGAAAGGTTATAGGTTTCATGTGAGGATTAAAATGAAAGGAAATAATGAAAAGTTGAAAAAATTAGAGGCCTCATTAATAAAAAGGATTTTGAGGATCAGTTGCTAAATTTTTGTTAGTTTAGTTTTGGAGCTATCATTATATTCTCTCTTTCTCTCATACTCTTGGACACTTAGATTTTCATGGAGCACTCTTCGAGAGTGTGGCATACTTGGAGTTTTGGAGCAAGAAGGCAAGGGAAGAGCCTAAAAATGCAAGAGGACATCGAGATCAACAACTATACCGGGTTTTTTATGCAGGTACAAATTTTCATGTATGTTTTCCTCACTAGCTTTGGAATGTGTGGGACCTACATGTGGTTTCCTAGTTATGATTTATCATTGACATGGAGGATTTCCTAGATTTACAATGGATATTCCTAGCCTTTAATTTCCTGGATAGCCATGGTGTTGTGGGTTCATTTCATTGCTTGTTTTTATGGGTGGTTCTCATGTTCCTTTAGGTTTGGGTTGAGTTACTAGTTCATGGAGCCTTGTTTGGACAAATGCTTTGGAGCCCTATAACATCTTGTGTTGAGTTACTAGTCTTGGATCATTTCTTGGAAAAACACTCTATATCCCTTGGTGGGTTCAGTTATTAGTCCTAGATACTTGGTTGGAAAAATTCCTTGGAGCTTGAAAAAAGTTGTGGATTTATTTACTAGTCCTATAGCCTTGATTGGAAAAAAGGCTCTAGAGTCCTAGACAGCTTGGTTAGAGACTGATCTAGTGATAGTTAGTGATGTCCAGCTGTGAGGTGGAATCATTGGTTGAGGGTTGAGGTGGTTTCGCCTCAGAAAGCCCTCGTTTGGTTTCGATTGATTTGTTTTATGAGATCCCATATTCATTCTTGGAATATGGCATGGGGGTGACTAGCTGAAGAAATATTTGGCTCAGTCATGTCTATGGTCGGGTGGAATGTGGAAGTCCCAAACTTGATTGCGTTTTTCTTATGGAAATAAGAGAGCTTTTTCTCTTGTATTTATGGGTAAATATTCTTTCTATTATTTGGATTATATGGATGTTCTATGATTTCCATTCATGTTTCTTATATGTTGGTTATGAATGTGTTCTATATCGGTAATGATGTATGGCTCTCATCATGTTTTCATTTATAAATGAATGAAAAATGTATCTATGACCAAATAGATGATAATGCAGTTAATGTGATGAGGAAAAAATGCCTCTTAGTGATTCTCAGATAAGTATGAGACCCTTATGCTTAAATATATTGTTTAAACGTATATATTAGACATTTGTGAGAGATTTGATGAAATGAATATCATGGATTGTAGGGGTACAATCAAGTACTTCAAATTTTTGCATTTACATCGTTATCTTGAAGTTATATTTCATTTATGAAATTGTCATGGGGTTTTGGGTAGTGACCTGAGCTACAGGCTTGAAAAAGAAGCACATAAATTGGGGTCGTGGGATTATAACTATTGGGAAAAATCCCTAGTAGCATGCATACCCATGTTGTGTGTGTGAATAGAGGCTTCCAGTCACACTCTTTCCCGTGTCAAGGGAGTGACTGGGGGATTCATGCATAAAAATGTCAAGTTGGATCAAGGTTTAGACTCTTGGAAGGTTTGGATGGCTTCTCGGTGTCCTGTAGCATGTGTAGAAGGTCTATGATTTTGTGTGGTGTTGGTTACACTTCCTTAAGGTCACCTAGGAGGTTGAATCAGATCATAGTAACTCTTCATCACGTTTTTACATCGGTTGGATGGTTACTTGGGTAGATGTGGGAGGAGGGTGTTACAAATATACCTTAATTTTAGTCTAATCTCTTTTATAGAAGTGAGATGTTTTAAATTATTCCCTCTCCAGAATGCCTCAAACTTATTCTAACCACCTTGAGGGGGCATGGAGGGTCAATGACTCGTTAAAAATTCATCATTTAGCGAGTCATTAAAAAAGACAACCTTTGACATAAAGGTCGATGCAGTGGTTGAAAATTCCCCAATCACTAATGTTAATATCTTTCACAAAAACATTGGAAAATTTTCAATCCAATAGATATGAGGACATAGTACTTGAGGTCTCTTGGCAAGTACCGATGGTATTTTTTAAATAAATTTTTTATTCTTAAAAATACCATAAGCTTGAAATTATGCATCATAAATTTGTTTGATGGCCTTCTTTAAGCCTGTGACTATTTCAAGGATTTCATTTTGGTCATGTTAGTATGGATTAAGTTTGAAAACAAGTTATGAAAATAGTCAAGATCGTATTTAAAAATGTTGTAGCTATAATTTGTATCAAGGAGATTTTCTTCCATAAAAAATGTATTCAAAATCATCCTCTATATTTTTATTGCAGATATCCTTAATTATTACACATTCAGTACATTAGGTACACATATTTGAGGGGTTTTCCATGTTGTTACCACCTACATGACTCATAGAGGTTTTGAATCCACTGTCGTTAGCCAAAGATAGTTCACAATGGTAATATTTATAGAACCTATAAAAGTTGGTGGCTACACAAAAGTTGTCATTGGTAAAATTAAAATGTTGCTACAAACTGAAATATCAAACTGTTTTATCTAGGTTGATTACATGACAAGTCTCATTGGAAAAATACAAGTGTCCCTATAAAACAACATTGTCGTGTAATAAAAAATCTTCATACCTTTAGGCATGGATTTGTATTTTACATAGAAATAACTCTACGTAGAGGAAGTAGATGTGATGTTTATCCATTACTTTTTATTATAGTTCAATGAATTCATTGTGAAAGGGTTTTAGATCCTCACTATTGATTATATTTTTTGTTTCATAGATTTGTTGTTGTTGCCTAATCAGACAAGTTATTTATGGTTGGCTTGGTCTTCATAAATAAATAATATGATATTTATACGTCTGCAAATATATACTAGAGCATTAGAAGATTTATTTCATATTTTGTATTCTTTACAGTTATTGTTTGCTTCTAATTTGTCTAGTATCAAAGTAAGAGGTTTGTTTGGCATGGCCCAACTTGGTCCATTTTTTGTCAAAAGGCTCTGCACCTAAAGGAGTGGAGTGCGCAATCCAGTGAAGATAAGTCAACTGTGGAGAGTTTAGGGGCTTTGGGGTAGGTCAAATTCCCTCCTTTTGTAAAGGGATAGGGGTTATTTTATTATTTTTCAGTCCACCCATGGTATGTGGACCAGGGTTTTGAGTCGATGTAAATTCTATATAAAAAGCTATAAAACTATGTCAAAGTAGAGAGCCTTGTACTTGTGATGAGAAAAAATTGTTGAATATCTTATCTTTCTATGTTTTGGGACTAAGGCAAGGCTCCACAGCTGTGTGCATGGAGACCTTGAAGTGTCTATAGCTGTGTACGTGGGTCATAGAAGTATTGTAGTGAAGAATAAATATCATTAATAAAGGAAAGGAAGTTTGAAGCATATCCATGTATATTTGTGTACCTTTCTTATTATATAAAATTGAATTTTTTTTTAGGAATCGAGAAGTATTTTATGTTGCTTATATGCATTATATAGTGGTGAATGTTGCATAATATTGATAAAGGTGCAATGCACAATAACATTAAACGATGAATAGGGTATAAACTGTGAAAGTAGATAATTTCCCCAACACAGTCTAGAAAACAATAAGAGAGAATATTAGTAGTATATCCACCTCCTATTGTACCTCTGGATGCATAAAATTGGTTCTCACATCCCCCAATATTTCCTCGGGTGATACTGTGATTTCTGGTGCAGGCTGTTTCTGAAAGGGCTGATAATATAGGGTTTTGTTGGTTGCACAACAACTATGAACCTGGGTCGAGGCCCCTTTGAGCCAAAAAATGGTTCTATTGCAAGGAACAAGATCTGATTGAGGGATGTGTGGATTTTTTATCCAACCAAGAATGAAATACAAGACTGGGTAGAACTGAAAGAACGAGAATTCACAGTTCAAGGAAATAGAAATTTGTGAATTTCGACTACAGCTTAGTTGTAGAGGTATATTTTCATATAACAACATGATATTTTCTTCGTGATGCTTGCTAATGAACTGCATGAATGGTTATTAAGGCTAACTTAGAACAAGACTTGTTTTAATAATGGCAAGGCTACTACGTGGAGCCCTGAATTGTTACAACGAATCAAGGAGATCGATAACAAGATCTCAAAAGATATTAATTTCTAGATCGATTTTATCTGAGGAGGATTTATTACTAAATTTGTAATATACATGTTTTCATATTAAATTGAATCTGAGCAAATATTTTTCAAGGGTCTGTGAGGTAAGTATCTAAATTCTTTGAAGTTGTGGATTAAAATTATTTTTATGTGAAAAGGGTGTACTACGAATGCAAACAGATTAATGTTTGGGCACAAGTTTGGATGTGGATCTACACAAAGTGGAAAATTATATATATTGGGTAGCAAAAATTACATTGAGACTGATTACAATCCATTGTTGAGTGGCTCTGAGAGCGAAGAAGAAAGTAACCCTACAACCCCTAAAGGTGTGATGCAGTCAGAAGTTGAGAATAATAAAGGAAACTATGGGATTAACCATCCCGAAACACTTCTCATCCCCCATCCCACTCCCTACACATTCCCTACACCTCCACCTTTACCTCCCCCACCCCCAAAAAGACGGTTAATGATATCAAGCTACTGATATTTAAATGACTCAAATCAGAGTTTTGTGAGAAATTTTGGTTTGAAGCTGAAGTTTTATGGAAAGAAATACATATCATTGATGAAGATATCAAGAAGGCACAGATTGTCACCACGCTACAAGATAGATATTCGACATGGTACATAAAATGTTCTACAATGAACCAGGGTGCTTCACTGGATGATACAAAGAAATCACTTACTACAGAGTTCATGAAGCCAAAATCGTAGTTGCAGTGTATTATAGAACTAAAGGAGATTAAGCAATTTGTCACTAAGTCGATTTGGGAATTATATCAAAAGTTCAAGATGTTAATGAGTCAAGTAAGGTTTACAATCCCTGAATAACAACATAAGGATTTGTTATAGCTGCACTATTTCCACATATTAGGCTACCTTTGACATAGCAGAAGATATTACCACAAGCTGGAACTCTAGAAATTGCGATGAAGTTGGAAGCTTCCCTAGTGGGCGATAATCATTCAGGATTACAACAGATTCAGAACCAAGTAGTCGCAATGCATTTAGAGCTAAAAGATATGAATAAGGGTAAGGAATTCAGGTCATAAATATGATAAGAAGTATGGTGCATAAAGTGTAAGGAAGAAGGCCACTATAAGGATAAATTCCCTATGTTTAGAGACTACATCAATAGTGGGGGTCCTAATCCATTTCACCCTAGTTCAAGTGAATGGTGTGACTTATCTAAAGTTGCATGTAGAAATTGCATGAAAAAATGCTATCTGTTGCGGATGTAGGTGCAGAATCCAGAATATTTTTTTTCTAAATTTTGTAGCTTGGTGGGGCACAATGAGAAGAACAGTCACAATTATGATTTGATGATAGAAAAAAGTGCAGCCAATTATAGAATGAAATTTTAGGGAGGTGCATAAGAGGATCAAGGTCAGTATGTCGGTCGAGGATGATTCCAAGGATTATGAGGAGGCGTTGGTCGAGGACGGGGCCAACTCAGCTCTTACACCTGTGGTGAAGGAGGACACTCCACGCGGTATTGTCAGAATCCTACCCCCACTTGTAAGTATTGTAAATATTTTCATAATGTGATAGAGGAATTTCTAGTCCTTATCACAAATATGCATGAGAAAAGAAACCAAGAACCTGCGCAGAATTTGCAAATGATGACCGTTGAACCAAGGGAAGATGACCCATGCATTAACGTAGTCAGGCGAAATGGCACAGCAACAGGAGATGATATAGCCAAAGGTCAGAAGATGATGGAAGACACTTTAGTTATGGAAACTACAGAAAGAGCCCCTGGGTTTAGTACTCAGGCTATGGGAGCTTCGACCTCTACCACGCAGCCAAATAAAAAGTTAATACCAAAGAAGGGCAGTGCTGCAGTAATGATTCAACTGAAAGAATTTGATCTAGCTATACTGAAATCATTTTTTCAGACCCGCATGGAGATGTTTCGAGATCAGAAGGTTGTTTAAGGGCTTCAGGAGCTAATAGACTCTTGTGCCGGAAAATAAGAACCACGAAATGGGTTGCGCACAATCAATAAGTTGGATCGACATAATAAGAGAATATGAAGGGAGATGGGACTAACTACGTAGATTGGAGAATATGCCATGCATATGGTAATCTTATATTTAGGATCTTATGGAAATTTATTACCTAAGAAAACTTGGGAGTGAATGGGAAACCAGGTGTTGCAATGGTCGTTGATTAAGTTGATAATATCCAACCTACATAAGATCATCCGTGTGGGAAGCCTATTTGGCATTATAGTAGATATCAAAGCAGTGCACATTGTTGCATATTTCAAATTAACTGAGATTGTAGATGATAGCTATATCTGTCACTGCTTGGATTGATTTGGGCTTTAGATTCTGATGCGATAATAAATATTGAAAGGATACATATTGTGTTTGAAAAGGGAAATTTATGAGTCATTGCTTCTATAGATCCACTAGAAGGAGCACGATATATAGAGCATGTCCGCGATGAGTAATGTGATGGTGAAATTGACAATATATACAAGATAACAGTGAAGGATGAAGATTGGATTAATCACTACATATGGCAAGCTAAGCTACGAGTAGGACATTTATTGTATCAGACTCTTCTCAAGAACTAGATAATTGGCAGAACAGGTTGTATGAAGTCTCTACAAGATGATGTAACAGAATTACAAGATCACTTCGTTGTTGATCAGAATCTTGATTTAGGGAAAAATATTGCTAAAAATTCAAAGTGCTTAGAATCACTCCAAACTAGAACGACCGGATAGGCCTCGTCACCAGGAATTTGGTGCACTTCGTTTCACTAAAAACAAACTATGCATGAGGAAGATAGCGCATCTTGTTTTTTTTCGTAAACAATTAAAACATTTACAGTAGCAAAAAAAATGCTGACATGGTAGCCTAGTCAGCAAAAAAAAGATATCCTTGGAATATTCCCTCAATTTCACCCAATGAAACTATGCAAAGTGTCAATATGTGGTTGATTGTTGAACTAGGTGATTTTTTGTGTTTTCATTGGTTTGGGAGAGATCCAATGGGATGGGGACATGTGGCAATCCCAGAAGCCGCCACGTGCCCCCCTCCAAGGCCAAATTATGGTTCTAAGGTCGAATTTCAAACTATGGTCAAAGTTAGATTTTCATATTTCAATGGCCGAATTATTTTTATTATATGGTTGGAAAAGAACATATATCAAAGGCCGGATCATATAAAATATAAATATGGTTGAATTTCCAAATTTAAAAGGTTAGATCATATAATATATGAATATATGGTGGTGGAAAATTAATATTGGTGGAAGGGCAGAGGTCGGGGCTCGACCCCACGACTTCCCCAAAGGGAGCACACCTCCATACAAGTACGCTCGCAACTTCCGACTTAATAATCATAGCTCCCCATTAATAATTTAATTATATGTATTGCATCATTGGGTAGAGGAGGGGGGCAACCCCCTCAAAATGTGACCTCATGCAAAGACCGTGGTGGAGGCTTAAGCTAAATGGCAGGATTAAGATTTTAAGTGTGGTTTAATTAACATAACTTATGGTTATCAGAGTTAATCTATATTACTAATTTGGATTATGGTAAGAGCGCGTTAAGCACTAAAACTAAGGCTTATCCTTAATCAACCCCACTTACCTTTAATTAATCCTGAGATTAATCCAGCAGCAAGTTTGGCGGGTCCACTATTTTCGGCGTCAACTTCAAAATTAGCGGGGTTAACTGGAGTTTCTCCTATTTTGGAGGAGTTTTCCTAGGGAAAACTGAGGAATCCATAACTTTGGCATTTTTCAACCAATTTTGGCTCATAAAGAGTCATTCCTAGATTATTTGGATGCTTTGAGCATGATGGTGGAGATTATACAGGAAACGAAGCACTTATGTAAGTGATTTTTCCACTTTGACGATTAAAGAAGCCTAGGGCCACCAGGAGAGGAGGTCATGCCTAGTTCACTTGGAGACAATTTTCAGAGCTTGAAGAGCCTATTTTGAGGTTTTTGGATCTTCTCAATCCAGTGGAGTAGGTTTCAAAGCCATTGGAGAAATTTAGGTGCATGTAATCAGAGAATTGACCATAAATCCAAAGATGGCCTAACAATTTGAAGCAGGTCCATGGAGATGTAGCCCAGAAGGGGTGAACTTCATTATTAGATATTGTGTAATGTGTATGATGTGTGTTATTTCTCTACAAATTTCTTGTTGTACATGTGTTTTTAACGACTAATTAACTCATGAATTTCTCATAAAAACTACATAAACTTGACACATAAACCCTTACATAACTGCCTAATTTGAGACGATCATAAAATTTTTTATTTAATACTAACGAGGGAGCTATCACAACAAAACTATTTTTCCCATATTTAGATCAAGTTGGTATCAAAGCACATTTTAGCTCATTTTAGCCCTGAGATGGTTTGCCAAGGTTAGCTATAAATTTAGCTATTGGTTTTGAAATTATTCAAGGATAATTTAACTGTGTGCAAGTTTATGTGTGTGAATATAAGGTCAATATTGAGGATGCAACTCTCAAATCACAACAAAGAGGCTTTTTATGTATTACAAGTGTGATGGAAGCTTCATCAAGCATTATTTCTAGTCAATATTCCTTAGAAAAACTCTTTTATAAAGAGATGTTGTAGAATCTCTACATCATGAATAATATCGTGCAAGAGATGTATGAAGATAAGAGGGAGGGCATTATACTTCAAGAGTATTTGATTGCCATAAAGGAGGAGAAGCAAGAGTGTTACACTGAAAATTGTCATCTTGACATTCTACTATTTGTATGAGCTCATTATCACTCATACTTCCTCCTTTGCAAGTCTAACATATAAATTCCTCATGTCAAGCCCCGAAAATAAGAGAAAAGTTCTTAAAAATCTCCTTAACTCTGGTATCACACTTTCTCTTTGTCTTGCCTGCAGTCCCGCACCTAATGATCATGACTCCTGCATTCCTGAACGCACTTTCTCTATGTTATTGGTGCGGACCCCTGTAAAAGATTAAAAAGGCAAAAGTAAACTCAAAAATCTCACTTCAGTAATTTCTAGAAGCCTCTGGAAAGAATCTTGCGGTGGCAGAACCGCTCTTTTGAGGTTCATGTATCCCTTACCTTAAGGAGCTAACCCCTTGATGTGAGGAACTTATCCCTTTGAAGGAGGATTCTATCCCTTCATAGTTGGAACTGAAACATCCTCTTTTGCACTATAAAAAGAGGCATTGGGTAGCCTCAAAGGGATTTCAATATTTAGAATTATTTGAGGTTAAGTGCTGTTGGGATTTAGACTCATTTAACTGAGATTTTGTGAGGAAATATCACATACCTCTATCTGTCTCGGTTGGAAGAGTGCAAGGCTTGTCAGAGTAGAGGAGATTCCTGCTTTCGGACCCTGGGAAGGCATGTTCAACATCAAGGCTAAGGTTGTAAGGTTTTCCTTCTTTCAAAGTTAATAAAAATGAATTCATTTTTCTCAATAAGCTGTTAATTAACTGTTTATTTCATGGATTCCTTGATCACCATGATAGGCATGATTTATAATATTTACTATATAGGTGCTATTTAATGTTTGCTTGTTTGTGACTGCATGTTTATAAAGATAACTCCTTCAAGTGACTGAGGGACAACAACTTCGAACAAGCGTTGGATCTACAGTAAGACCTTAACACCTTTATAGTATTCTTTTGCAAATTGCATATGTTTAGAGAAAGATAGGTTTATTTGTATGTTTGTTTCTAGATTACCTTTTGGTACTAGGGAGATCGATCTTGTCCGCAAGATTGATTTATCCGGTCAACAAAGAGCTTCTTGAAATGATGCATGATATGGAGACTCAATTCCATACTACAAATGAAAAACTATCAAGGATGCATGAGATGGAGACTCAACTCCATAATGCTAAGGAAACACTAGCCAAGTATGTGCATGAAAATGAGGTATGTAATTCAATTTTATCTTATATTTCTTCTCAAGATGAATGTGTAGGTTCTTTTGAAAGACACACTATAGGAATATGGTCCAAATTATTGATGAAAATGGGATATGAAGGTAAATTATTGGGAAAACATGCACAAGGCATTGTTGAGCCAATTTTTGTTGAGGAAAGGCCTAGGTATTTGGGTCTTGGATATCGAAAACATGATGGAGAATGATCCAAAGCTGAGGAGGCACATGAAGGTGTTCCAAGAAGGAATTTTCATTACATTTTCATTACCTCAAGCTTGTGAAGTTTGTGTTCACGAGGAATGCAAAAGTTTTACACCCACTTTGGAAGAATATGTTCATAAGCATGCAACTAATGAGAATGGAAAACAAGAGGATGTTGAAAGATCTGAAGTCATTGAAGCCATTGTTGGTATTCTTAAGAGAGACACTACCTCATCAAATTCACCTCCTCAAGAAGGCGATAAAGGTGAATGTGCAAGGTATTCCTTTAATAAAGTTTCTTTTCATTATGATAAACATGGTAAATCTTCACATACGATTTGGATAAATTTTACATGTTCCTTTTGTGGTTTAAATAACCATACTATTTCTTGGCGTTGGAAGAATATAGTCATGCACATGAAACTTTATAAACAAAGGATGCATAAATCCAAAGGTCCATTGGACAATGAGAATCGTGTTCAAAAGAAGATGCAATTGTTTTGCACTCATTGCCATATGCAGGGTCATCTTGTAGACAAGTCATCCACAACATTTGAAGAAGGTGGAGAGATATTTTGGAAAGAATGGAAAACAGGATTCCATAATCTATGTGGGTCAGGATGATTGACATGATGAAGTGTAGCTGAAAGGAAGAACCATTGAAATGGTTTGGAAAGAGATAGTTATATTTCTTAACCAATTAAGGGCTTGCATTTCTTTTGATGATTGATGCAAATATCGCCTTATTCATGCATTTATTTTTCTCTAGAATTCATGTTGCATTTTTACACCAAGAAGTTGTTTGAAAGTATAGTTATGTTGAATCACTTACATGCAGCAAATATTTCAATTTGTACATGCTTTTGTTTGACATGAGAGTCAATTGTTTGAAGAGGCATGTTTTGTCGACTTGTGTTTGGTCGATGATTTTTACACCAAGATGTAAGAGTACATGGTAATTTTCACATGATGTGACATTTATTTCTTTGAAGGAGAAGAAGGATATGTCATCAAGCTATGTTTCTTGCATGATGTGTTTTTTAGATTGATGGTTGTGTTTGTGACTAGATGTCGCAGGATTTTGAGAAGGTCCACTCTTGAGAAAAAGGCTCATGATTAGCCTTCATTCTGAAATCATGGCATGAACAACATGTCAAACTAGAAAATGATAGAATCAAGAAGAAGAAAGAGGGATAAGATGCCAAAATTTTGCAGCCAGAACAACAATCATTGTATACCATTTGATGTGTTGACGCTAAGATGTGAAAGAGATGGTGAATGCATTCTTCCATATGTGGAATTTGGAACCATGGTAAAAATAATGGTCAATTATTTTCTTGTGATTATGATATTGGAACTCATTGTTGTAGTTCACTCAAATGGGCTTAACTTGGGAAAGTGGTTTCCAAGGAGAAGCTTGCATCAAATACATGTGTGTGAAATGGAGGAACATGATTCTCAGTGGGAAGGCCATCAGTTAGCTTTCGAAGCACCGAGGGATTGATTTGGTACAAAAAGGTTTTTAATAAGTCAGCAAGCAGCCAAAAATTGTTGGATTGGGTAGGCAACGAAAGGAGAACATTCGCTAAAATGCCAAGCCATTTGCAAGGCAAGGCATGTCAATGAACCCAAGTGGTTGTCATGGAGATTTTTCCAAGTAGAATCAAGTTGATAGAACTTGGGTAAGAGAAGAGTATTCAACTCTCATCAAATAACCAGCTTTTGTGGGTCCAAAATCTTGTAAATGGGAAGGAGTGATTAGAATCTAGATTGGGGGAAAAAAATTGCTAAAAACTCAAAGTGTTGAGAATCTCTCCAAACCATAATGACCGGATAGGCCTCATCACCGTGAATCTGGTGCACTTCATTTCACTCAAAACAGACTCCGTATGAGGAAGCTAGAGTGTGTTGCTCGTTTTCCTAAACAGTTAAAAAATTTGCGGAAAATGACAAAATGGTGACATGGTAGCCTAGTCAGCAAAAAATGGATATTCTTGGAATATTCATTTAATTTCTCCCAATGGCACTATGTGGTTGATTGTTGAAGTCAGTCATTTATTGTGTTGTCATTGGTTTGGGAGAGAGCCAATGGGAAGGGGACACGTGGCAAGCCTAGAGGCTACCACGTGCCCCCCCTCCAAGGCCCAATTATGGTTCTAAACACTTGTAAAAAATGATGAAATTAATGACTAGGTGACTAAAAATGTTAGTCACCGCAATTATTTCAAGTGAATTACTACTAAATTTGTGCAATTTTGTGTGACCAAACTAAAAATGACTAACTTAAATGACTAATTTAGTCCTGGAATAAAATATATGACTAGATAATAAGTGACTAAACTAAAAGCGACTAACTTAAATGACTAATTTAGTCCAGGGATAAAATATATGACTAGATAATAAGTGACTAAAGTAAAAGAGACTAACTTGAATGACTAATTTAGTCTAAGATTAAAATATATGACTAGGTAATAAGTGACAAAATTAATAATGATTAATGTAAATGACTATTATAGTCCAAGAATAAAAATATGGCCAAATAAAAAGTACAACAAGTATATGAATTAGTCATTTACGTCATTAATTTTTAATTGTGTCAGTCCATATATAACATAAAAAAACGGTTGCAAAGCATTTTATGAAAGACTCAGAAAAAATGCTATGGTGATGAGACATCCTTGTCAGTATTTTGGGAAATAATAAGTTTAATAAGCTCGAAACAACTCTTGGGGTCATGTTCAATGAGTGACCATAAACTTAGGGGTGTCAGAGTGACTAATAATCATAGTTTACAGTGGATGATAGTCACCATAAATAACATTTGTCGTTTAGGTCATTTGTTTGGTGGCCAATGTTGGTGAATCACTATAATATTATATCATGGTACCATATATTTCTTTTTTAAAGGAAAAAAATCTATTGAACGTGAATTAAGTTGCATCTCCTGTAAATTTTAATGTCGTGATGTTGTGAATGGTTTGCACATTATCTGTATCATATATTTGTAATCACTTCTTTCAACTTTACTTTAAGAAATAAAGGAAGAGGTGCATGACCTTTCCATAAGAAGGAATTGCACTAACTCCTGATCTCCTCATATCATGCTTTTAAACATTAGCCCATAAATCAAACACATGCCCTAATTTCTCTAGTCTGGAAGCCCCTAGATGAATACGATAATGAAATCCTCCCACCTGCTAGTTCTAACCCAACTATTGAATGTCTTTAGTTGGCATGTGTAAATGCCTTTAATTTATCCATGGATATGTATGAAACCTAATATTGCATTGAAATGATACAAACACCCAAATTAACACGAGGTATAGAAATTTCAACCTTACAACTCTCTCATCCAATATTAAATACTTCACTAATTATTCAAGGGGTAATCTACTTAACTGTATATTAAATATTAAAAACACTCATATTAACACAAGAAAATAATAATAGTATTTAATATAAAGTTATAACATAGTTAGATGTTAAATTGGCATGTGAGACCCCCTTGTTCATGGGACAATGGCTGCCCTTCATGCAATGATTTAACTATTTGATCCATGGAGGTATAAATACCTTAATTTCCCTTGGATTTAGACCCGTGACATTTAAAGGGGAAACAGTTTATAACACAATTCTAACAAGTAAATACAAACTTAATTTGTATATGTATCAAAGTTAGTCTAAGAGTTGCATGACATGCTTAATTTTGCACGAAAGCAAGGGAATTTCTGAAGGGCTGATCACAATAGGCATGTATGGTCGATTAAGATTATCATAGGTATGTTAGTTTGGTTTTCCCAATCCACAACTTGCACACATTGTTATTATTGTTAAAGGTATGTTAGGTTGGTTTACTTGTTCAACATCATGCACATTTGGTTGTGTTCATTAAAGGCATGTTAGTTCAATGACAAAACCAATAGTTTGTCAAGTTGGTCAACTTAGCCGCGAGTTGTGTGTCATGTCAATCGTCTTAATGAGAAACATGTCATGTTGATTAGTTTATTTACTGACATGCACATTCCATTGTCATTGTTAGTGATGTGTTAGGTTGGATTTAACATCTATTTTTTATTAACACTGTCTTGGAGATTAACCCTATCAACAAGCATGTTTAACTAAAATTGTGAGAGGTATATTAGGTTGGTCAACCCCATCAAAAAATTTTATGTTCAATTACGAATGTTGAGGCATACCACATTGGTCACCCGATTACCAATGTGTACCTTTTGTTTATCACTAGTAGAAGCATGTTAGTTTGGTCAACTTGATAAACAACATGTATGGTTGGTTACACATATTAAAGCTTCATTTGATTGTTCGATGCAATATATAGTGTGTAAGTCTTGTTACCATTATTGAAGGCATGTTTTGTTGGTTAACTTAGTTAACATCACATACCTTCAATACGATTGGTAGAGGCATCAAAGGATACTCAACCCATTTAAAGTAATGCATAACATTGATGTGGGCTTGCTTATTTCTTGGTGGGTGAAAATAGTCTGTTATTATTCCTCCACATTGCCATGTGACATGTTCACCCCTCATGGGCCAAATTGCCTTCTTAAGGGGGTTGTTTATTTAAGATAGGGTTAGGTCAAAGTCTAGAGTGACTTTAGTAGAATAAATACCACTTAGTTGTAACTGTTGAGTTAAAGTGGTGCTTTCATAAATTTGAAGATGCTTCTACCACATTGCAATGTCTAAAATTAATTAATTTCCACTTTCTTGTGTTCATCAAAAAAATTTCAATCAAAAAAACAAATGTATGTCAAAGCAAGTTAAATAGCCCAATGCTCATTGACCCACACCACCAACGTTCCTAGATTGATCTCCTCGCTTGAATTTGTTGGGGTTCAACCTCATCCCTCCTAATATAAGTCATTTACTCCACCATTACGTACACATTCATACTTCTAGAAAACATGGAAAACTTGACCATTGTCATGCCTTACAAAAGAATTTCAAAAACATTGTTACATTTTCACCACAACAAATACATATGTGAAATTTGTATCAATATTTCATAAATTGTCATCTAGTTCTCTTAATACAACATTCTAGCACCTTGACACCCCTTAACCCTGTGAAGATCCTTATATTGATTTCATGACCCTCTCCATTTTACGGTTTCCTCAAACTGATCTTGTAACACCCTCCATTAAAATCATTAACTACACTTCAATATATTCAACTTGACAAAAATTAAAACAAAAATAATACTATAATTATAATATTGTATACATGAAATATCTAAACATCTAAGAATAATGATATATCTTTAAACCTACTTAACAATATCAACAATATATATACATATCTAAACTAATAATACATCAACAATATATCTACACATAAAATAATTATATGTATTTAAACCTACAATACTACAAATACACTCACGGTCATTGCTTTATTGAGAACCTTCTCCCTACAAGAGTTGATCGAAAAAGATTTCTATAATGACCCTCATTATTTTAAATTATTGTTTTATGAAATTTAAAAGATGAAAAAGAAAAAACATAAAAACTAAATTACACATCAACTCAAAACTGAGTATAAAAGTCAAATAGTAGCATAAACATAATGCCTTGAAGATAGAAAATCTACTAAAAATCACACTTTCATAATCACTATACTAGAAAAGTGTAATGAATATAATAAAATATGATATCTACAACATGATTCCACCCACCATTTCCACTAAATTTACTCCTGATTCCCTCACTTGAACTCCTCGTAAAGTCCATGTAAATTCCTCAAAATCAACTTATCAATATAAGATTATAATGTAATGTGTTCGAAATGCTCATTGAAATCCATCATTAATCATGAGCAAGTGATTTCCTCGTTAATCATTAGGAAGTTCAATTAGTTCGATTGCGTTATTATTAAAATATCTAGATATAGATATATACCATATGGATATGGCCATGGATATATTATACCTTAGTGCATGTATTGTTACGCTATATTTGTGAATGAGTCATTATATTATGAATTATTTTAAATTATATTTAGGAAATCCAATCAAAAAATGGCGGGAACTTCCAAACCTGGGCGGGAACCTTTCCCTCTCTCAAATTTCACGAGAAGGAGAAAACAAATGCATTCGCAAGGATCTTTTTATTTATTTGCCAAATTTTAAAACCCTCGCTGGTTCAAGGGTTTCGAATTTGAGCTCGGGCTTTCCATACGGATTGCGAGATCGATCCTGCGCAGCTGTGTCGAGCCTAGCCATGGGAAAGCATGGTAGGAGTTAGATCCCCATCAACTGAGCCGAGACGAGCTATGGGCAAGCATGGTAAGAGTTCATCAGACGACCTGGCTTCCTCTGAGGAAGAACGACCACAGAAACATGGTAAGAGTTCATCAGACGACCTGGATTCCTCCTTCACTTATAAGCGACACAAACGAATTTATTCAGTCACATATCGGGTGGGATCAGAATAGGTTCTCCTCTATGTATCTTGAGTGGTGGGGATGGTACGCTGTTTCATTCTTCCTTTTTTCCTTTTTTTCTTTTCAACCCTGATCAAGATTTACAAGTACAGCTCTTATTCTCATATGTTTTTCTCCCAAATCTATTTTCCTTTTTCCTCGAAATACATCCAACGATGAGCTAATGGCCCTTTACCATTGACTAGTCCCTTTTTCTCTCAGAGTACATGCAGAAACAGATTAACAAGCTTTTACCATTCTGTCAGGCACCATACCTTTCAAACTACTGTAAAAACACACTGCACGGAGATCTGAAAACAACACATGCAACAAAAATTGCTTCAAAAGCTTAAAATTCACTACCTTTCTTCAGAATTTAATGCCAAGGACACCGAATTGGCCGAGTTTCAAATCTCCAGGGGTAACAAAGAGAAATGCAACATCAAACAGGTTCACCTGAAATAAAAGATGTAAAATTTAACACTGTTTGAACCTGCTGAACGCCTTTGGGGCATGATCTTTGTGCATTGTGTCATAAATTTCAGCATGATCTTGGTGCATCATGTCATACATTTTGGCATTGTGTCATACCAGAGTGCTTGGTTACAAATTTTATACAGTGCATTGTGTCATACATTTCGACATTTCGGCATTGTGTCATACCAGACTGCTTGGTTACAGAGTTTATACAGTGCATTGTCTCATACATTTCGTCATTTCGGCATTGTGTCATACCAGAGTGCTTGGTTACAGAGTTTATAGAGTGCATTGTGTCATACATTTCGACATTTCGGCATTGCGTTTTACAAAGTAGTTGAGATAGTTTTATAGAGCACATGAGCTTTTGAAATTCCAACTCCACTCTTTCTTTATTGCATTTTACTGAACTTGAGAGGATTACAGTGAAATTTCATTAGCCTATCAGACATCTCATGCGGATGCTACATATGACTTCAAATATGGTGTTCGTTCAGTTCAGGTATGCTTAAGCATGCCTATTTGCTGAGTAATATTCCTCTCTTGAAATGCTTCTTGTTTTTGAAGATACAATTTATTGATTTATGTGTTATAACTGCATTTCTATAAAATGCAAGGAGGTGGCAGATCTTCAGCACGGGAAACAATTGGAAGAGTAGCAGCTGGGGCTGTGGCAAAGAAGATACTTGAGCTAAAAGCTGGGACTGAGGTATGTCATACTAATTTCAGTATTGCAATTTGCAGAAATGTGTTGAGGCTTCTTGTATACTTTTTTCCTTTCTAAATGAATTAGACATTTTAAATTTCTAGAACATTATTTCTCTACTAACTTAAATATATATTGTTGACCTTTAATTTTTTTAGAAAATAATATAGTGTGGAATACTTCATTTAATTGCAGAAATTTCCAATTATTGAAAGCAGTGCCATGAATGCTATGTCAAACTGCTTTCTTTGTTGGTATCTATGTGAAAATGGCAAGACTCATGATAGGAACGTGGTAAACAATATCATGTATGCATACTGATATTGCTAGGATGTAGGAATTTCCATTTTGTAGTTATTCATAGGATCCAAGTAGAATATTTGTTTTAAGAATTGAAACTATGCCAAAGGATCTGAACTCATGAATTTACCATGCCCAATTTTAGGCATGTGGCTTGGTCAATAATAAATATTAAGTTGGCTTTAGTTGACACTTAAATTACAGAATTTAAGAATTAAGACATATAAGTTCTCTAAAGCCATCAAATTCTAGCCATCCTCTAGTTAACCAACAAAATGAGCAATGGAATACTAGTGGAAGTCATGAAAACTAATGAAAATGCATGTTATCAAAATGTCTAATCTGATAGTATGTGTTAATATTTCTTTGAAACCACCATCTTGGCAATTAACCACCTATTAGATTACAAAGCTACTAAATAAAGATACAAATGGGATGTTAAGTTATCCTAAAACCAACTATCTAAGCAAACAGATCAGATCTAGTTACTTGCTGGAATTATTAACTCAAAAAACTTTGGGATGTAAAGGGGTAGTCGATCAACTAGTAAAAGAGAACCAAACTTGGAGTGATTATGCAAAAATTTTAGATGCACATGAGTAGTAATCAGTGAGTAAAATACCATAGTCGCTGACAACCTCCTTCAACAAACTGTATGAGGCATCTTCAAATACAAGACTACATTAGCTCATAAATTTTCCCTATTAAGTAGCACTATCTACTCAATTCATATACCACACACTTCACAGTTTGTGCTGGAATTTTGCAAAGCTTTTGTTTTTGAAAAAACAGTAAGAACACTAAATATGAATCTCCTTTTCCTTCAGAAGGCTCCCATCTACAATGTGAATGAAAGGCATTCTACCAAGTAACAAGGATAACAACTTTAGAGTACAGAACTTCTTGACAAGTACTAAGGCTGTGATTGCAACCATTGATTGATCGGTTGCACCGAATAAGGGGACATCTAATGCATGCCAGCCCCTACCAAATAATACATCAAAATTTTTTAAACCGTATTGTCTAGGAAGCTTTATATTTTAACCTATTGAATGTTTTGGAAAATGATCTTCAATGTTTGTATTTCCTTCTTGCCTTTTTGAATGGCTAGTGCTATTCCCAACCCTTGAATTTTTTTTTCCACCACTTCCTTTTAGGAGCCATAGTTTCATTTGTTGTAACTAAAGCACTGTAAGCATGCTCACAGCTATTACTTCAACATTTTCCTAGTTTTAGTATTTTTTGCAAGGTATACAATAAAACATTACCATTCAAGCCTCCTCAACAACTATATACTAAAGATAGTAATAGGATGTTAAGATCCCCTTTCTACTCCATGAAAAATCATGAAAATATTTTAGAAAAAGACTACAATAATGCTCTCAATCAACCAACTCCATGATACAAGTCAACGATAACATGATAATGGAGTTGGTTTTGCAACAATCCTCCAAAAATGGCACCACAAAGTAAGGTTCCTCCTCCAAGTGGTTGACCATGTATCTACCTTCAGGAATAATGAATGAATCCTCCTTAGAAGCATGTGTGGCCTCCAAAGTGGATTCCTTCTTCAAACCTTGAATGAATGCACAAACACCATGCAAAACTTCAATAAAGTGGCACTTGTGGCATCACGAGTAGAAATTTCCATCAATATTCAATGCATAAGATGTCTGGCTGCACTTGAGCACTGCTCAGCTATCTATCAAACGAACTGGGTATGATGGAGGCATCTAGTAGAGGTATTGAGGGTGAAATCTAGTAGAGGTTTAACTCCTTCAAGACCTTTGTAGTAGTGCAATGTTACTATTAGCATTAAAGGTTTAGTTGTTGACACATTTAAGCCTTGTGGCTTGGTACCCAATTTCCATAGTGTATATGCTATAATTTCAATCCATGTATATCAGAGCACAGGTGATGAAAAGCCCAAGCAAGAAGAGAATGCAATACAACTGAGAAGTGAGATATTCTACCTTGAAGGCATGACTCATTAGGTATGTAGCTGAAATGAGAGATAGCACAAGAGATATTTTTCCTCTGAGATCCTTACATTGACTATGAAATTTTTTATTAAACGTTGAGGTTTCATAGTGACATGATTTTGCATAGGGGTCTATCGGTTATTTGTATGTCAGAATAAGAGGCAACTTGAAATTTTTAGCAAGAATTGAGTTCGTAGAAGTCTGGCCTAATTAAACAAGAGGCCTAGTATTGACTTGATTCTTATACTCTGAAAAACAAGGAGTATTGTTGTAGTACCACTATAAAAATGAAATTCTAAACTTTCCTACAGTCCTAAAGTAGTCATTCGGACCTCCTTAAGGACAAAAGGTTTTGTTTGATCTTGGATTGTTCATTTTGTATACCTGTCACTTCAAGTGGGTATGCTCTGAAATATTTTGACCTTTGGAGAAGTAATAGTCCTATTGTGGTGTGAGATTCGTTGGATACATGAAGGTGTATTAAAGACTCTAAGGGCTCAGTCTACAGGCATTTCTTGACAACTATTTGACCCCTGGCTATATGAGTCATAACTATACGTTGATGAGACTTCATGTCTGTCATAGTTTCAAGAATGACTTCAGCTCATGTTGATCCAAGTTTCAAAGATTGCAAGCCATTCTTATCCGAGTTTTAATGGAAGATTTCATATCTAGGTACAAAGGTTCTTCTGTCCGAGTTTGAGGATTTATTTAATAACTCTCTTCTACCCTAGAACAAAATGACCTGTCTTGCAAATTGTTCACTTGAAACAACCTCAATACAGACCGAGATTTATTTGGACTGAATTCTCTTAAATTTGATTTGTAGTTCTGAAAAAAATTATAGTTTTTTGTTGTTTAAGGTTCTCATAAGTAGTTGTTTGAAATTTGTGGCCTCTCCTCTACTCTTTGAACAAGACTATTGAACATAAGTATGATAAATATTTGTTATTAGAACTAGTGCCTAAAGAAAAAAAGTGTCATTGGCGTAACTCACTTAAGTTTCATGCATGGATATTTTACTGTTTGAAAGGCTAGTCATCTAAGTATACATTTGATGTAGAATGAGTTCAAACTTGCAAGAAGACTTCTCTAGTCCAAGGCTTTACAACAAAAGTCTCGATCAAGACTCGGTTCCCAGTAAGACCATCTCAAATATTAGTTGTCCAAGGACTTGAATTGTGAGCAGTAACCTATTGTGACATCTCCAAATTTTTTATCTTCATAATGACAAGGGAGACAACATACATCTTCACGACATGAAAGGTACATCAACTTAGTTTGATTTCTGTCTTTTCTCATTTGAAGGAATTTTTATCAGTTGAAGTAAGTGTGTTGTCACATACAAAAGTAAAACCTTCATTATCATCAATTTCTTCATTGGATGGTAGAATGAATTTATTGCAACAATTGAGATAGTGTAAGGCTAGGTACAAGTCAGATTAGCGGCATCTAATTCACATATCCTTTCAAGAATATAAGTTTCACATTTCTTCACATTGCAGGACATTCGTACTATAAAAGGTAGAAAAGCTAAGATATTCAACAATGTTCAAAACCCATCATGATCGTCATGATATAGTCAAGGACCTCTCCTTAATAATTTGTAGGGTGTCTGAAGCAGATCATTTGATTATGAAAAGCGCAACATGCCAAGTAGTGATAACAACACCTTCAGGCATCATGGGTACTGTTACAATAAGAGAATGAATATTGTGTAAGTATATAATGGAAACTCCCTTATTCGAGATTGACTATGAATCAAGCATTCTTGATCCTTAAAGCAAATGAGAGGCAAAAACACCTTATGATTTGAAACAATATTTGTTGTGGCTAGTTAACAGAGGAGTTCAAAATGATGGTACTATATAACCTGGAAGTGACTTTTGCATAATGACAACTTTCTTCATGAACAAAGTTGTATAACAATAGATGAATTTTAAACATGATTATGACCTCCAGGAATATTATGTGGTCCTAGTAAGTCTAACCACATGTCATTATAGTAATATCATGTGATAAGTAATTGGATAAATCATAAAAGTTCTCGGGGAGAGTTCACTCTATGATGATTACGTCTACTAAAATCATGAGTTCTTGGTTAAAGATTTTATACTCTGAATAGAGAACAAGATTGTGTCATGCATTTCAGCAATGCGTTTTACAAAGTCATTAAGATAGTTTTTTACAACACATGAGCTTTTGAAATTCCAAATCCACTCTTTCTTGATTGAATTTTATTGAACTTGACAGGATTACAGTGAAATTTCATTAGCCTATCGGCCATCTCATGCAGATGCCACATATGACTTCAAATATGGTGTTCATTCAATTTAGGTATGCTTAAGCATGCCTATTTGCTGAGTAATATGCCTCTCTTTAAATGCTTCTTACTTTGGAAGATACAACTTAGTGATTTATGTGTTATAACTGCATTTCTATAAAATGCAGGGAGGTGGCAGATCTTCAACACGAGAAACAATTGGAAAAGTAGTAGTTGGGGCTGTGGCAAAGAAGATACTTGAGCTAAAAACTGGGACTGAGGTACGGTCATCCTACTTTCAGTATTGCAATTTGTAGAAATGTGTTGAGGCTTCTCTTATACTTTTTTCCTCTCTAGATGAACTAGACATTTTTAATTTCTAGGAAGATTATTTCTCTACTACCTTAAATATATAGTGTTGATCTTTAAATTCCTAGAAAATAATATAGTGTGGAATACATCATTTAATTGCAGAAATTTCCAATTATTGAAAGCAGTGTCGTGAATGCTATGTCAAACTGTTTTCTCTGTTGGTATCTAGTGAAAATGGCTATAGATAATCATTAAATGACTCGTGATAGGCACATGGTAAACAATATCATGTATGCATACTGCTATTTCTAGGATGTAGGAATTTCCATTTTGTAGTTATTCATAGGATTTGAGCAGAATAATTGTTTCAAGAATTGAAATTATGCCAAAGGATCCGAACTATTGAATTTTACCATGCCCAATTTTAGGCATGTGGCTTGGGCAATACTAAATATTAAGTTGGCTTTTGTTGACACTTAGATTACAAAATTTAAAAATTTAGACATGTAAGTGCTCTAAAGCCATCAACTTCTAGCCATCCTCTAGTTAACCAACAAAATGAGCAATGGAATATTAGTGGAAGTCATGAAAACTAATGAAAATTCATGTTATCAAAATGTCCAATCTGATAAGTATGTGTTAAAATTTCTTTGAAACCACCATCTTGGCAATTTACCACCTATCAGATTACAAATATACTGAATAAAGATACAACTAGGATGTTAAGTTATCCTAAAACCAACTATCTAAGCAAACAGATCAGATCTAGTTACTTGCTGGAATTATTAACTCAAAAAACTTTAGGATGTAAAGGGGCAGTCAATCAACTAGTAAAAGAGAAAACCAAACCTGGAGTGATTATGCAAAATTTTTGGATGTACAGGAGTAGTCAATCAGCTAGTAAAAGACCATAGTTGCTGACAACCTCCTTCGACAAACTGTATGAGGCATTTTCAAATACTAGACTACACTAGCTCATAAATTTTCCCTATTAAGTAGTACTATCTACTCAATTCGTATACCACACACTTCACAGTTTGTGCTGGAATTCTGCAAATATTTTGTTTTTGAAAAAACAATAACCACACTAAATATGAATCTCCCTTTCCTTCAAAAGGCTCCCATCTACAATGTGAATGAAAGGCATTCTACCAAGTAACAAGGATAACAACTTTAGAGTACAAAACTTCTTGACAAGTTCTAAGGTTGTGATTGCAACCATTGATTAATCAGTTGCAACGAATAATGGGACATATAATGCATGCCAACCCCTACCAAATAATACATCAAAAAATTTTAAATCGTATTGTCCAGGAAGATTTATCTTTTAACCTATTGAACATTTTGGAAAATGATCTTTAATATTTGTATCTCCTTCTTTCATTTTCGAATGGCTAGTGCTCTTCCCAACCCTTGAACTTTTTTGGCCATCACTTTTTTTTAGCAGCAATAGTGTCATTTATTGTAACTAAAGCACTGTAAGCATGCTCATAGCTAATACTGAAACCTTTTCCTAGTTTCAATATTTTGTGTAAGGAATGCAAGAAAATATTACCATTCAAACCTCCTCAACAACTCTATACTAAAGATAGAAATATGATGTTGAGATCCCCTTTCTACTCCAAGAAAAATCATGAAAATATTTTAGAAAAAGACTACAATAACGTTCTCAGTCAACTAGCTCCATGATACAAGTCAACGATAACATGATAATGGAGTTGGTTTTGCAACAATCCTCCAAAAATGGCACCAAAAAATATGGTTCCTCCTCCAAGTGGTTGACCATGTATCTACCTTCATGAACAATGAATGAATCCTCTTTAGAAGCATGTGTGGCCTCCTCCAAAGTGGATTCCTTCTTCAAAACTTGAATGAATGCACAAAGACCATGCAAAACTCTAATAAAGTGGCACTTGTGGCATCATGAGTAGAACTTTCCATCAATATTCAGTGCAAATGGCTCCATTTGGAAAATTCCATGGTTGAAGTACAATCTACAAAGGAGAAGACGAAGTAATTATCAATGAGTGGACATCCTCATCATAATAGCTTGGAAATGCATGCAAGGAGACTTCCTCTCATATAAGGTGTCCTCCCCATTGACTAACAAATTCCTCAAAAGGGTAACGACCCTTAAAATATTTGTTGAAATTGTGAGTGCCTTATAATCATATGTCTGGCCAACATATCAATTGTTTTCCTTGATGAACAAATTTGAGAAAGATGTTTTAATTATCGCTGGAGATGCAAGTGAGACTTGAACACACTGAAATAGATATGAGAGAAAGTTGTATATTCTTCACATAAGTATAAAAATGGATCACGCAACACTCTGAATGCATGTGCAACTGCTACTATATTTCATGTTACCTTATTTTTTCTAAATGCTGAGTATATTTTGTTGGCAATTATCAACTATTCACTAGTGGCTTGGCCTCTTCAAGTGTGTAAAAAAACATCAAACTGTTCTCAAATATTTGCTACATGTTGTATAAATTTTTTGATTTGTAAGAAATGACATGTTTAGCTACAAACAACCCTCATACACTATTTTAATTTCCACATCTGATGAAGTCAAAGTAGTATGGGGCTTCTTCATGTTGTTTTGGATTTCTTAGCCTACATGAACTTTGTCTTGCTTTTATTTTTTTTACTTTGAATTTTTTCATGAAATTTTCTTTAGTTCTTTTTGTTAGAACTCATTAGGTTCTAGAAGATGTGCATCAATCTTCTCCTCCCATGCTTGAGAGTTAGTTTTGTATAGAGAAAATTTCCAAAATTTTTCCAAATCTCTCTTTTCACAGCGCGCATAAACTTATTTATCTAGTCCATTTAGGCCAATGACTTACTTATCTATTGGACCATTATATGTTTTGGGTGAAGGAGTCACACTTCTCAATTTTGAGATAGATTCATTTTACTAAACATGATTCCTTAGCAGCCAGGTTGGTCATGAAATCCTATTCGAGAAAATGGACTTCATGTAATTTTCCTATGGCATACCTATTATCTGTAGCATCATTTTACACAACTGAATTGAGCTTCATGGTTTCTATGGCTTTGTCTATAACATTCTTGGACATTTCCTTTACTGAATTTTATATTTGCAACTCTCCAACACCTTTCTGTGAGCTTCCTACTTTCTCCAAGTCACCAGACAATGTGGGTATTCTAGTAGATGTTATGGGAGAGGTACACTAGCAACCATTTGCCTCTTGGATGTTGAAATTGCTGAATAGATGCCTTGTTGAAACAAGGCTTCAAGTAGAAGGCCTTATTAGTTCATCGTTCATGTTTGCATCTTGTATTTTACATGCTTAAGGAGATGGTACATTACAAAGGCCTTGTTTGGACTTTATACATTTAGCATCATCATCACTGGATGCAGAAATAATTCCTATCAAGAATATTATGCATTCAATGGACCACTATTTATGATTTTACCATGGGTTCTTTCCTTCATACCTTAAATTCCATATGCCCTAGATGCATTGTTGAATGTACAACTCAATAGTTTCTCAATTCTAAGTGTGTTTTCTCAGACATTTCAAAATACAAGCAACAGAGAAGGATTTGTGAACACAAACACTTTTGTCAATTTTAAAACTTCCATGGTTGTTTTATGATATTGAAATCGAATCTGATATCATCAAGAATACAAAGTGAAGAACTATGAGTATGTTGCCTAAGGTACGGATCAAAGCAATGAGTGAAAACATTTTTGAGGTTTTGGACTTAGCATTGAAAGATCAGATTGCTGATGTCCAAGCTGAAGATGTTGCATCTATGCCAATTCTTGCATTCAATTCTAGCTATGATGTTATTACGACCATGTGTAGAATATTTGAGGTATTTGTTGAAGACAAATCTGAGAAAGTTTGTGAAATTTTAGCTCATGATATTGGATACATTTCATGTTTATCTTCTACTCCTTTAGCAATCGATTATGCAACCAACTTTCTGTGTCAAATCCACAAAAATGTTGGTTTGAAATTCAATTTGGGAAACATAGATGTTCTTATATCAGGATTCTTTTGTGCTCAGTGTGATAAACAAATTTTAGCTAACTCAGGGAAAAGTGACCTTGATGTAAATTTATATCAAATATAAAGGAAATACATTCTTAATAATACAACTGTTAGAGTTTTTGCTTTCAATATTTGTCATTCTCTCTTTTATCGACTTTTTTTTAGTGAATCATTAGAGCAAGTTTGTGTTGCTACTGTGGGAAGAATTTCTCGTCTTCTATGCCATGCAATCAAAATTGGCCTTCTGGGAACAAGACCTTTGTGGATAAAATACCTAGATATACTTCAACTTTATGAGAAGAAGGTTGTGAGGAGATAACTTTTTTTGAAAATACATTACTTCATTGGGAATAATGTATTTGATATTTTGTTTGAAGATGATGACGCATGCAACAAAACAAAAGAAGAAAATATGCTTGTAATATTGAAACATGTTTTGGAATCCATTGAGGATCCAGATGTATTTGAGACTTTGTTGGAAACGGTAGCAAAAATTATGAAAATGGCTGATGTCCATGGATATTTGTTTTTTTCTTTCTCATTTTCTTTATTGATTGATTAGCTTAACAATTCAAATAGTTGGGTAATAACAACGACTACTAGGTTAATACATAAATCTGCTAGTTTTAAATAGAAGGGAGGAATCAGATCAATCCTTTTCAAGTTTGGTGGAATTAGAGATGAGCTGTTTGAATACTTGAAAGAAAGGTTTGTCACATGCCTAGTTATGAGAATTGAATTTGCAAAGATCATTTTGGGTATACCAAGTGTAGATCTTGTTCAGGAGATGGTCCCTGTGGTTCTTCCAAAGCTTGTAGTTTTACATCAGCAGAATTGCCATGCATTAGCTACTTTTCATGAATTGGAAACAGTTGAATACAATTTTTCCAGTTTTGTTGCTGGAATGGTGTCACAAGGTTCTATCTTTTGTGTTTCTTCGCTGAGATAGAAAGGAGATGGTTACTGTAATGCAATTCTATGAATCCCAGACATGATCCAATACTAGAGATATTTTTACTAGAGTGTTGCCAGTTCAGCTTGAGGAGTTTGTACATTTCCTTAGGGATTCACACAGTGACAATACTGATGAAAGGCTATCAAAGGTTCTAGTTATGATTTAAGAGGTGGCTAGTATTGTCACTGGATCAGATGATATTCTAGGATTTTTAAGGAATTACTGGTTTCCATTTTTCTAATTTAGGGAACAATTCCTTGTAAGCAAGGAGGAAGAGGTGAGAGTAATACTAGGTGACAAGTGGCAAGTGGGAATGTATCACAGTGTATTTGTAAAAATATAATTGTAACTCACATGTTTAGGATACAAACAACCACCAATGACCCCATTGATTTCTCCATCAATTAATCCATTAACTAACTTCATTATATTTTCGATTCTATGTACTACAATATATCTGCATTTGTGGCATTCCTCTCTTGTAGGCTTCCATTTATTTTTTAAATTCCACTTATATTACTTTAAGGAAAAGGAGCAATTAGGAAAATGAGAAATTAGTTACACTTGTGATATGTGTATGCACATATTTTATCAAGCTCCACACAGAAGAAGGTTTGAGAACTACGGAAAAATATTTATGATGTTACTTGTTTACAAATTTGAGAAAGGCTCAAGGGTTATAATCAAAATCTAGAAATTTTGTTTCCTGGTGGATTGTGAGACATTATTGGATTTGTATAACGCTTCAACGCTTGTTTAGGATATAGGTAAGTGTAAATGAGTAAAAAATTTCTGTCATTGTTCTATATTGGATTCCCATTCTCTCTGAGTTATCAAAGGCAAGTTAAAACTTGATTAGACTAGGGACAACATATTCCATTGCCAAAATTTAATCTTACAGGGAAGTGCACAACACTTTTTTGATACTTCCACACATTTTAAGGGCACGCCAATAGAAATGTCAATGTTGTTGCATACACTGGTGTTGGTTAATTTTAGAAAAGTTCTATTTATCAAATATGTTGGTTTCATGAAGTAATATTTCCGACCAAGAGGATAGAGACTTGGCATGTCTAGGACATAGTGGTGTTATTTCTTGCCTGTATTTGTGATTTATTAGTATTCCACCACTAATAACTTCATTACGTAGTTGTCTGTTTAGTAGTATATTACAACAGTGAATTGTTAAAGGAAAGTGATTCTAGTTTGTTTGAACGTCATAAACTAGAAGCAAATCTAGATTTGAATTAGAAAAATGGAATATATTTTAAAAAAAATGTTTTTTGATCAAATATAGGCCCGTTGCCTGATCATTTAAAAAAAACAGTCACGACAATAAACAATGATTTTGGACACGATGAATTACAGAACTCTCTAGCTCAAAATCAAGTTAGCATATTCAGTTTTGTGTGCATCAGATAAAAATGAATGAGTAACATTAAGTTTTCTTTCAATATTTATATAACCATTTTAGAGATTCTAAATGGAAATTGTGTGTGCTAATCTTGCTCAATTAATTACATGGAAAACAAGGGGCATACATAATTTGTTGGCTTATGGAAATTGGATTCCTTTTCCCTTGGAATAGTATGTTGATATTGAATATTACTATATTAAAGCTATATTCTTGGTTATTATCACAATTTACAAAGTCTTGTTTTATTCTTTTTTAGTTTCTTGTTGTAATATTGTGTCAGCAATACCTTTCTCCACCCATTAGATTTCTACTAACTAGTTTTATTGTTGAAGTGTAACTTCTTCTTAGAGATAACTAGAGGAAGTGATACAAATACAAAAGTGGAGCATGAGACATTCTTAGTAGAAATTGCTATCTTTGTTGTGTTTATTTGTGATATTTTATTTGCTTTGTTTATACAGGTCATCTGGCCACATAGTGGCCACTATTTCCCAACTAAAGAAAATTTGTTCGAGTTTCTTGCTTTTATGGGGAAAAATGACATTAACAATATTGCTGATGTTAAGGTATATATCATATAAATCCTTTATAGTCTACTTTAGTTTATATTACAGTGTTCATCGAATTTTGTGTCTTATACTCTGCATTGTAACTTCTATTGTTTTCTTTTTGCAAAAAATGGACTCAGTATTGATGGTAAGAACAAGGATTGAAGAAAGAGGGGAACAATAACACTAGAGTGAAAACGAGAGATAAGTGTATTGGTCCAGTGGTATTCGTAGAGCCAATATTCCGCATAAGACACACAGATAAAGACTGATGGTCGAGTTTTCAGATTTGACGAATTCACTTGCAATTCCTTGGCAAGATAATGATAATGTTTTGAAGTGATGAACAATATTATATCTGTAAATTGTACTCCAACCAATATTAAGTTGGAAACTCATATTGTGATACTTGAAATTTTATATAATATAATTTGCGGTTGGAATTATTTATAGTTTCACTTGATATTACTTGGTATTGTAATTAACTTTGCGTTTTCATATTAGATGAACATGTAAATTGTATGACATTTTTTTTTTAAATTTAGTTGCAAAATACTAATTAATTTATGTTGATTAATAATGAACGCAGAAAATCAATCTAAAACTATTAAAATAGTAGTTTATATTGATTAACGATGAATGCAAATAAAATTAATATACAACTAAATCAGTCATTTATAATGATTATTAATGAAAGTAAATGAAATGAATATAAACTACTAAATTAGTCGTTTATATAAAAAATAAATGACTATTGCAAATGATAAATTTGTGGCTACAAATGACGACTAAATTTTGCATATATACGACTATCAGTAGCTAATTTACAGTATCTTGTAACACGACTAAAATTTAGTCATATTTCTTTGGTCATTAATTGGTTTCAAACGATGACTAAAATTTGCATATATATGACTATTAGTAGCTAATTTAAAATATCTTATAACATGACCAACATTTTGGTCATATTTCTTTGGCCATGAATAGGTTTTCTTGGGTGATGATATAGTCATATATTTTGTTGTATATTTGGTCATTAATTGTGACAATTAATGACCAAATCCAAGATTAAATCAATGACCAAATTAATCACCAAATTAATGATCAAATCAATGACAAAATTAATGACTAAATCAATGACTAAATTAATGACTAAATATACAACTAGACAAAAAATTGAGATAACCAATTAATGACTAAGCTAAAAACGACCAAAAGTTGGTCGCGTTATAAGATACTGTAAATTAGCTACTATTGGTCACCGACCGAAAAATAGTCGTTTATATGCAAATTTTAGTCATTTTTTTAGTAACTAATTAGCCTTTTTCTACTAGTGAAAGTTGAATTTCAAACTATGGTCAAAGTCAAATTTTGATTTTTCAATGGTCAAATTATTTTTATTATATGGTTGGAAAACAACATATATCAAAGGTCAGATCATATAAATTATAACTATGCTCAAATTTCCAATTTTCAAAGGTCATATCATATAATATATGAATATATGGCACTAAAAAATTAATATCAGTTGAAGGGTGGAGGTCAGGTCTCGACCCTATTGGTGTCCAAGTGAGAATGATTATTCAAACCCTTTCCAACATTAATTATCAATCTGGGTTCATTGGTAATTGCAAGGCTAACGCACAAAATATATGCAGATTACAATAGCACAATTTTGTATTAATCGTGGATTTGATGAAATAAGTCAAGAAACAAATCAATGTAGCAGGAGTGAAATAATAAAAACAATTAATTTTAAAACTTGCAATACAATCACAATAAATAATGATTTCAGCAATTACATCTACTGTCACAACAATTAAGAAATATACAAAACAGGAAATGGAATTAACACACACAGAGAAAGCATGCAACACCTGGACAGGAGAGTGGGACCAACTCCCTGATCAAGGCCATGATGTATTCACAAACTCATAAGAAGGATAGAAAGATAATTTGCATTAACATGATGAAATTTTTTGTTACCGATCTCGATTCCCTCTGTAGCCAACCCTCTATGTGTTATATTCCCCTTCTATTTGATTTGTGTCTTTTTAAATATACAAAAAACAAAGGGAAATAAACCTATTACAAAATATCAATAACAAATATGGTTCTAAAATAGGTTTTCATCATGATTCAGCTGGCACAAGTCAAATCTGGTAATTATAATTGGAGCAATTTAGAAAACAGCCACAACATAAAATCTGTGAATATGTCCTTCGAAGAACCTCGAGTTTCTCTTAATCATGACTGAATTTGGGAAAAATGGTCCGTTCTTCACAAAACCCATGTTTCGGATTTTTAGGATTCCTCTTCGTTTGCCAAAAATGATCAACTCAAAATTGTCTCTTGTTATCCCAACGAATTTCTGAGTTGGAATATTTAATTATCAGTTGAAGGTCAAATCTACAACCTTGAAGAGATCTTGGAGGCTAAAATCATGAGTGATGTTATAACGAATTCATTAATAAACCATTATTGGAAAAATCATGCATAATAATAATTAATTTATTAAAATAAAGGAGAATAGGTATTACTTATCCAAAAGAGAATAAATAATTATGAAATAGAATTATATAATAAATTATGATAAATAATGTGATAAAATAACATTATAAATGGATGAAATTGATGTTAATAAGTGATAATAATAATACAAATTAGTGGCCCAACATCCCCCCGAAACTCAACATGTTGCATGTCCTCATGCAGCCCAATGCCTCTGTATTAACCAAGATGTAATACAATAATCAAAATGCTAACCCCATCTTATGATATTGATGGAATAGAAGGCTTCTCCCCAAAATGATTCCCTAAAACATTTTTCATATATAATTTCAACCATATGTATATGAAGTTGCAGTAAAGTATGATACAAGTAAAAAAAAACTTCATTACAAACCAAATTTTGTTGAAATTTTGTAAGCAAATTTATACTATATCAATGCTTCTCCATTCTGAAAATTAGATCAATGCAATGAATGGATTTCAATATGTCAGCAAAATGGTTGTAGGTAATAATGCATGATTTTTTGGAATTTACAAATATGTTTAGCTTGAAAATTTATGAGTTTAATGATACCTCTTTATTGTCCAAAAATCACAAGAATCCAATTGTTTAATAATACCACTTTGTTGTCCAAAAATCACAAGAATCCAGTTGATAGTTTCAAGGATATACACAAATCAATTTTAGGATTTTATATCTTAAATAAGGGAGAAATGAGAAATCATTCATCATGCATAGCAACCCTTCCTCGAAACTGGAGAATTAGCATGCCCTCATGGTACACTAGAGAACAAATTGAGGTGGTTGCTACAATCATGGCTGAAATCTTTGCTTGGTGTATAACAACATGGAATAAGAGATATTTTTAGAATTAATAAGGAGATAAATGGATGATAAAGAATATTAATGGCATGTTCATGATAATGAAAGTAGCACTCCCCCAAATTGAAAGATTTTGCGTCTCTGAAAAATGGGAAGTGGTAAAGAAGGGGAAATAATGGTTGAAAAATATGAGTGAATAATGCTCAATGGTTTTTCATGACATTCTCCTAAAATTTTAATAAATCAAAAACTTATTCTATTTTACCTCAATTTCTACCTCCGTAAAAATGTGGAATGGAATTTATGGATTGACATTTGTTGAAGCTGATGTAGGCTGAGCTGATGTTGAAAGTGATGCGGAAGGTGGAAGCCATACAAGCTTAAAAAAGTAATCAAAAAGTGTCGCGGGGTTTGTTTCCACCAAACTGATTAGTTTTCCTTGTCATCTATAAAAAATCTCATGAGTATCCTTAATCAGCAATTCATCACCTCAATTACCTTATTCCATATAAAAGTGACATAATCATATTGTGAATGGCATGGGATAATAATGGATAAGAAGAGAAAATATGCATTCCCTATACCCATAAGCTCTGGTTGTTATGAGCATAGAAATCATGAGAATTAGTTATCTAGGTCTTTGCTTCTCAAGGTCTATCCAATTACCTAGGATTCAAAATCAGGATTAGGCCTATTTATTCTTCCTCAAAATAGTAGTGGTGTTGTTAAGCTATGAATAAATGGTGACTAATTAGGAAAAGCAACTATCTTTGGTTAAATATATGATACTTGTAGAATAGAGGAATGATAGATTTAGATGATACAAAATGTCAAGTATCAAATATCATAAAATTTTCATCCCAGACATGTAAAGTAAATATTTATAACTCAATAATAAATATAAACCATAACCACCATCATCTAAGAACTAATTAAATATTACCCCATGAACCATGAGTTTTGGAAAACCTTGTATATGCAAAAGTCACCTTTATCAAAAATTAGCTTTGAGAAAACACGGTAACAAAGTAGATTATAGTATTAAACTAATTTTTATATCATAGGCATAGCCACTGCTTCCAGAAGGCATCCATAGCCTCAACAGGGACGCCTTTTTAACCCATTGAGATGCTAGTGTCCCATCTATTAGAAATAAGTACATAGTTACAAAAGCCTTTAAACTTAATTAAATGTCAACTAAAAATCATTGTTTTGGTGTGGTAACTAGTTAATAACAATGTCATTCACAGGAGCTAAAAAAAGTGAAAAATTCGGCTCATGATGAGACCTCTTGTTCTTCAGTTTTATGACCGAAGGCCATTACTGTGGCTTGGTGACTAGTAGTGGTAATGTCACTTTATTAGGACATATCATCATGGTAGGTCAGCTCGTGATGAAACCTCCTATCTTCTAGTTGACTATTTGTGTTTAAAATTCAACTATGGTTATTGTTAATCAATAAAAAATTACTTAATAGATGGGGTGGAAGGTCAACTCCTTAAGAGCTAGGGATGGGGTAAAATGTTGTGTTGTAACTATTTTCAACTTTGATATTTTTTCTTCTCAAAAACTAATAAAATTCAAATGGCTGCTGATAAATTTATTTTTCATTGCTAAGATTAGGGATGAGGAAAAATTCATTAAATAGTGACAGAAATATTTAAATACAATTCTATGGTCATTATCATAAATTTTACAAGATGAGGGACTTGACCAATTACGAAAGTTGGAAGTTTCCATGATGAAATCATCTTTGCATAATTATTCCCTAAAAATAAGATTATGTTTATAAATAAACAAAGACAAATTGACTACCGAATCATTATGTCAAAGAAGGCCTAGACCATTAAAAGTATTTCCCATTCACCAAAGAGAAAAAAAAATCAGAAAGACCTACACATGTTGAACCCAACATGAAAATTGACCAAAAACATTAGTTGTGACTAAGGTAAAAACAACCATGACTTAGGTAACAACAGTGAAAGGGGAAAAATAACGATGTTGGGAAGGTGATATGAAGGAGGATTAGTCACTTTACAAAATAATGTGGAATTAAGAGTGAATCATTCCTAACAAGACTTACCATAATAATCATCTTTATTATTAAATACAAGACCCCTCGCCAAGTAAAGTATGACTATCATCAGTCATGGTTGGTCATTTCATAACTAAAATACCAATTAAATTCACGGATTCAGTCGAGGACATACCTGGCGACTTACCTTGATAGAGTAATAACACTAGAGGAGTAACAACACTGAAGGAGCAACAGTGCCAGTTACTTAGAAAATTTCTCGAAGTAATAGCATTGGAGGAGTAACAACACCATATACTTAGAAAAATTTTCAGAGTAACAACACCGGAGGAGTAAGAGCACCGAATGAGTAACAACACCAGATACTTAGAAAATTTTCCGGAGTAACAACACTGGAGGAGTAACAATACTGAAGGAGTAACAACACCAGACACTTAGAAATTTTTTCGGAGTAATAGCACCGAAGGAGTAACAACACCAGACACTTAGAAAATGTTCTGGAGTAACAGGATAGAAGGAGTAACAACACCAGATACTTAGAAAAGTTTCCGGAGTAACAACATCAGAGGAGTAATACCACCAAATACTTAGAAAATTTCATGGAGTAACAGCACCGGAGGAGTAACAACACGGAACACTTACAAAAATTTCTGGAGTAACAACATCGGAGGAGTAACAACACTAGATACTTAAGAACTCGTTTCTTTTATTTTGAGAAAAAAAAAAATGTGACTTTGAAGTAAACAATAGCTGAAGCATAAAAACCTAAGATAAATCAAAAAATAAACAACTCTTTAATGAAAACCGATAAATAAATAAATAAATTAAGTTACAATGGTTGTGATTTTGGTTGCAACAATGTTGTTTCCTTGGCAAATCATCACTCTGTCATTGGTGAATGAATGGAAAATTTCTTTTTCAAAAATGAATTAGATCTTCAAATGGAAATAAATTCCCCATTTCTCATGTTATAAATCGTTTAAGTGATGAAAAGTATTTATGTTGTTTTATCTGTGTAAGGAAACGTCTTTGAAAATGTTCTTATTTCATTATCATTGTATTCAAGAACCATTTGTTCATAAATTGACCTCATTTATTCTGCAGGGAGCTGAAAAAAAAACGAGCATCTACCTGCAATAAAACATGAAATCCTAGGAGAAGAGAGGTGATCGGGCTCTCCTAATCCAACACATATGCAAAAACAAATAACAAGTAGTTAATCTGCAAAACAAATCTAGAGAAGGATAAATAAAACAAAATTTATTTGTCACCTGTGGGAGAGCAGTGGTCGACCATACTGACTAACAGTGTTTTAATCATAAATTATTTTTTTTCATCCAAATTGAGTGATTCAAAAGCTAAATGAAAGCTAATTAAAATATATATCACAAATAGAAATATGTTTTAAAAATTCCATGATATGATATGCCAAATTTACATAGAACAACCTTCATAACAAAGTCATTTTCGATTTCCCAACTTAGACCAACAGTTGATATTTTAAGCATAAAATTTTCATTTGATGACGGATTGAACTGATTAAAATTAGAGATTTAATTATATTCATGTAGTTATCCCCAATAGTAACAGTTTTTTAAGGAAAGAAGAATTTATAGGTCAAATATGCTAGTGAACAACCGGAAAAACTGAGTTTTAAGAATCCTTATTTATGATATATAGTTAGTATTGTGGTTGTAACTTTCTCATAAAATATCGAAATAAATTGATTCAAATTTATTTGTAAACTATATTCTTAGGAGATTATACCATAGAAACAGGTTTCCAAAATCTAGTCATTTAGGCCTCCAAAAACGGATTGTCCCAACTATGTTCCTGAGCTGCCTACTAGACATCCTGTCAATATTTTGGTCATAACATTTTCGTTTCAAATCCAAATCAAGTGATAAAAAATGGGTTATAAACTAGACATAAAGGGCTACGTAGAATAGAAACAAATTTTGAAAATATTCCCATTTGGTCCCTCAAAGAATGATTGTCCCGATTGTTTTTCTAGAATTTTCATCAAGCCCGCAAGCCATAAGATATGGTAATCAAGGAATTTTTCCAAGAAGGTGAGAAAAATGAATATGAGTGTTTGTATAAATTTTATTTTCAATATATATACATATAAAAATAAATTTGAATATTGATCACCGATGGTAATTTTTACAACGTGTTGCAATGAAAACAACTATTTTTACATATAAAGATATTTATTTATTTATCTCTTTATTTGTTATATTTCTACGTTACACTACTCTACTTTGAAAAATAAAAAATAATTACATATAAGAGTACTTCCAGTGAATCCATTTTTTAAATAAGGCCTCAAGTATGCACATATCCATATTTTAAAAATGTATGTTAATACATACATGGGTATGAGAGACCAACTTCCCTATTAAGGATGGTTCCAAATGTTTCTGAACTATGGAGTGATGTTACAAAAAAACAACGGAGTGAAACCAGGCTTCAATATAGTCTTGATTTCCCATAATTTTGACATCATGAATGTCCTTGACTGGGTTCCAGATTGTGTTGATACTTTCTTCCTTGACCTCATCCCGTGAGTTTTGGGGGTCTTCCTCTGCATTTTTGTTTAGATCCCTATTCATACAACCAGAGGAAGGAAAACATTCAAACAATTCTTAAATATGGGGACCTGGAGTAGGGTGATACTTCCCTTCCTAGAGACGAGAGATTGAGTGTTTAAAACAAAGAAATAAAGGAAGAAGGAAAATGAATAAAACTTAAGCTCAGGACCTGGAGCAGGGTAAGAGAAATTCCCTCCTAGGACGAGAGATTGGTCCCTATAAAATCAACCAAAAAGAAAATAAAGAGAACAACTATGCTCAGGACTTGGAGCAAGGTAGCATTTCCCTCCCTAGGACGAGAGGTTGATCCTTATATCAATAAAAATTATGTTCTTTCACCTTTGATAGCCTCCCCAACAATGACACCAAAATTTTGGTGTCCAAGTGTGAATGATTATTCAAACCCTTTCCCACATTAATTATCAATACGGGTGTTTTGGTTATTGCAAGGCTATCGTGCAAAATATATGCAGGTGACAATAGCACAATTCTGTATTAATCGCGGATTCGATGAACTATGTAAAGCAACAAATCACTATAACAACAATGAAAGAATAACAACAATGAATTTTAAAACTTGTAATACATTCATAGAAAATAAGGATTTCAACATTACATCTACTGTTATAGAAACTAAGAAATATGCAAAACAGGAAATGAAATTAACACACACGGAGAAAGCACGCAACACTTGGTCAAGAGAGTGGGCCCAACTCCCTGATCAGGGCTACGATGTATCCATGAACTCACAAGAAGGATAGCAAGATAACTTGCATTAACTTACTGAAATGTTTTGTTACAGGTCTCCATTCCTTGCGTAGCCAACCATCTATGCATTACATCCCCCTTCTCTCTGATTTGTGTCCTTTTAAATATACAAAAAACAAAGGAAAACAAAACAATTACAAAATATCAATAAGCAATATGAGATTTGAAATATCTTTCCATCATGATTCAGTTGGCATAAGTCAAATCTGGTAATTACAATTGGGGCAATTTGGAAAATGACCACAACAAAAAATCTACAAATATGTCCTTTGAAGAACCTTTATTTTCTCTCAATGAAGACCGAATTTGGGAAAACTTCTTAACAGAAACCTAACTTGCCCTGTTCTTCACAAAACCCATGTTTCAATTTTTTAGGATTCTTCTTCGTTTTCCCGAAACATTCAACGTAAAACTGTCTCTTGTTATCCCAATTTTTTTTTGAGTTGGAATATTAAATTATCAGCTGAAGGTAAAATATGAAATCTAAAAGAGATCTTGGAGGCTAAAATCATGAGCGATGTTATAATGAATTCATTAATAAACCGTCATTGGAAAAATCATGCATAATAATCATTAATTTATTAAAATAAAGGAGAACAAGTATTACTTATCCAAAAGAGAATAAATAATTATGAAATGGAATTATATAATAAATTATGATAAGCAATGTGATAAAAGAAAATTAGAAATGGATGAAATGGATGTTAAGAAGTGATAATAATAATACAAATTAGTGGCCCAAAAGACCCCACCACCTCCCCTAAGCAAGCGCATGTCCATACCACTACGCCTGCAACTTGTGACTTAATAGTCATAGCGCCCCATTAATATTTGAATTGTATGTATTGCATCATTGGGTGGAGGAGGGGGCCAACCTCCTCACAATGTGACCTCATCCGAAGATCTTGGCAAAGGCTTAAGCTAAATGGAGGGATTAATATTAAGTGCGGTTTAATTACCATAATTTATGGTTATCAACGATAATCCTTATTACTAATTTGGATTATGGTAAGAGCGCGTTAAGCGCTAAAACTAAGTCTTATCATTAATTAGCACCACTTACCTTTAATTAATCCTGAGATTAATTCAACAACAATTTTGGCGGGTCTACTATTTTCAGCGCCAACTCCAAAATTAGTGGGGTTAATTGGATTTTCTCGAGTTTTGGAGTTTTCCTGGGGAAAAATGAAGAGGTCATAACTTTTGCATTTTTTCGACCAATTTTGGCTCAGAAAGAGTCATTCCTAGATGATTTGGATGCTATGAGCACGACAGTGTAGGTTATACAAGAAATGGAGCAATTATGTAATTGATTTTTCCACTTTGAAGATTAAAGAAGCGTAGGGCCACTAGGAGAGTTGGTCATGCCTAATGCACTTGGAGACCATTTTCAAAGCTTGGAGAGTATATTTTGAGGTTTTTGGGCCTTCCGAATCCAATGTAGCAAGTTGCAAATCCATTGGAACATTGTAGGTGCATGTAATCAAATAATTGACCATTAACCCAAAGAGGGCCTAGCCAGTTGGAGCAGGTCCATGGAGATGTAGCCCAGGAGGGGTGAACTCTGTTATCAAATATTGTGTAATGTGTATGTTATGTGTTATTTCTTTGCAATTTCTTGTTATACATGTGTTTTTTTTTTTTGACAAGATCGGTTGCTAATTGTATTTCAAAAAAGGAGAGGGAGTGGAGACTCCATGATTACAAAAAGAGCTATTTGTAATGCTGTAATGACGTAGCTACAACTGAGTATTACAAGCCTTTTGGTTTTAGTATTTGGAAGATACAAAAATGCTGAGAAGTTGTAGATGCGAATGAACTGGAAAAGAAGAAAAGTGTATTTAAAAGACATGATAAAAGAAGGAGGAGAGCTAATCTATGTTTATGTGACTGATTTGCCTTGCTATAGAATGCTCTGGATTCTCATCATTCCCCGCATTTCTTATGTTGTTGGAGCTGGTGTTGGGGCAGTGCATTTTTCAATCATGTATTTCAGGATTTGGACCGACTCTTTAGCATGGGCACACCTATTCGAGACGTCTTCAAACTGAGACTGGAGAGATGAGACCCTTGAGAGGAAGAAGTTAACATCAGTTTGATGTCTATCCTCCAGGGCTTTGACATCGTTCTTCAGCTTATCATCAATGGTCTTTCTGATGAGCATGAATTTGTTTGAGTTCTGCTTGTAAATCCACACAATGGAAGCAATTTTCACTTCTTGCCATTATGTTCCAAGAGAACCAAATGATTGAGGCTGAGGCAGAAGTTGTAAGCTAAAACCAAGGACTAGAACGAGAATAGGAAAGATGAAGGCACAGAATAGGGAGGGCACTGTAAAAACTCGACAGAGGGGCAGGGAGGAGGTGGAGAGGGGAGGGAGGGCGCGGAGGAGCACACAGCCAACCACCGAGAAGCCCAAGGGCTTGGAGGGGTTCTGAGAGAGTCAATAGGAAAATGAGGCAAGAGTGAAGCAAAATGCGGAAAGGAGGAGAATTTATAGAAACGGGAAGGTGGAGAGGGATCAAGCTAGGGGAGTCCCTGGGAAGGAGAGTCACGAGGATGGAGTGAAAAGGGTAGCTGAGGGTGCATTAAGGGATCAGAAAATGCAGAGGGGAAAATCACAAAAGATTTAGGAAGGGCGATGATCATCATTAATGGGGAGGAACAAGGAACGAGACATCATTGCAATGCAGGTGGCCCAGAGATCGAGCGCAGGCACTATTCGCCAGGACATATGCTTCACTGTTGAGCGATATAAGAATGTGATAGAATGTGATACCTTTCAAATCATTTAGAAGGATATGGCATCTACTGAATATTTTCTCCAGGGTGACATTTGATGTGGGCCGATTGCGTATTATGGACTGAATGACAATAGCAGAGTCACCCAGAATGATGGCGTTATCAAGTCTGAGATTTTTTAGTTGGATTAAACCCTGATATAGGGCCAGAGCTTTGGCTCTGTTATTGTATAATGATCCAAGACTCCATTCATATGTTAAGATCAAGTTCCCAGTTGCGCTTTTGATGCTGCCTCTTGCTCCAGTGTTGCTAGGGTTTGATTTCGAGGCCCCGTCAAAAAAGAGGGTAGTTTTTCCTCTGTCTTTAATCGAATATTTGAAGGAATTTTCCTTGATTCAAATTTTCCATGGAGTGGAACAATGAGGAGTGGAGGGGAGAGTATTCTTATTACTTCTAAATAATAGGTCGCAGAGAAAGATTCTTTCATCCACACTCAGATCAGTGATATCAATTCTATGATTACTTTTTGCAGCAAAGATGTCTATGACTAAACTCCATGATTTGTTATAGATTTTTCTATGAGATGGCTCTTTGTCTTGGAAGATCTTATTATTCCGAGAGAGCCATATGTTCCGTAGAGCAGTGAGCGGAAGGGTGTTCTAGACCCTACTTGAGAGTTTGTTCTTCTTTTTTTTCGAAGGAAAACTAATTTTACATTGGAGAAGGAACTCAGCAAAAGTGTCCCCGTGATTGATATCAGGCTTGAAATGAGTAGTGAGGTTAGTCCAGTAGATAGTGTCGAAGGGGCTCTAGAGAAAAAAGTGAGATATAGTCTCTTCTGCATTTTGACAGTTGTGACAAATAGAAGGACCTATGACTCCCCTTTTCTTGAGATTGTCAGCGGTGAGGAGTTTTCCTTTCAGTAAGGTCCAAATGAAGAATTTAATCTTTGGAATGGCTTCAGAATGCCAAATAGTTTTCCAGATTGGCTAAATTGGAGCTGGAAACTACTCTTTGCAAAGGAACTGATAGGCAGACTTGATGGTGTAGGCTTTGCCTGTGGGATCCCAGCGGAATCCATCCAGGGCATTTTGCTTGATAGGGGCTAGGCCATGCAGGTGAAATTGAAAATTCCTGAGTTCTTCATTGAGAGGGAGGGGAATAATAAGAAATTTCCATCCGATCCACAATTGATTTCGGGTGTCCCATTTAGAAATCTGATTTAGGGATTTAAGGCCCATGCTATCCAAGTGTCGAAGAATGTTCGGAGTTCCTAGTATTTCTATGATGGGGATACCTCCCATTATTCTATCCTAGCCAATATTGATTGACTTGCCTCCTTTCGGAACTTTGGAGAGATTTTCTGCAAGAAGAGTGATGGATTTTTTGCAAGAGGACCAAATTTTGGTGCACGGCCTATTGGGGATATCCTGCTAAAGAAGTTGTTGTCTAGGAGAGTTTAAATATTTGAATTCAAGCACCTGTTTCCACCAAGTTTGGTTCCCATTGATTAATATCCAAACTATCTTACTCCCAAAGGTTTGATTCATGATTTTGGGCGAGCGAACACCAATGCCTCCATGCTCTTGATCTTGGATAACTTGGTTCCACTTGACTAAATTGTATTTTTTTTTGTCTTGTTTTCCCCCTTTCCATAGGAAATGTCGAATGATAGCCTCCATTTTTAGATGAATGCTTACCGGGGCTTTCAGAAGAGTAAATTGGTAAAGAGGAAGGCAGGATAACCCTGACTTTAGGAGGGTGAGCCATCCTACATGATTCAGCCAAGAGGAGCCCCATTGATTCACTTTCCTCTTCATTTGATCAATAGTCACATTCTAGACCTCAACCTTCAAGAAATTGATGCTGACAGGCATGCCAAAATAACTAAAGTGATCCCAATTTAGCTTGTAGGGGACCCCAAAAATGCTAGCAATGTTGTGTAAAGTTTTTCTGGAGACATTCTAGCCATAGACACAACTTTTCTTGAAATTGATCAAGCCTCCAGAAAGGAGCATAAATCTGTCCAATATTTTTTAATCGTTGTGCAATAATTTTGGAGGCTCCTCCCATTAATAAGGTATCATCAGCAAATTGGGAGTGATTCATGTTTCTTCCTTTGCCATATTTTATCCCTGTGATGAGACCAACCTACCTCAAATGATCAAGAGCTCTGCTGAAGGAATCAGCCATGATGATGAACAAATATGGGGAGAGGGGGCAGCCTTGACGGAGCCCTCTTGAGGATTGGAAGAAAGAAGCTAGTCTTCCATTGACAAGAGGGGATATCTAATCCCTGGAGATGCAGGATTTGATAAGATCAAGGAAACTTTGATTGAACCCCAATTTTTGCAAGACAGCTAAAGGGAAAAAGTGCCTTACCCTGTCAAAGGCGTTGGTGAGATGAAGCTTAAGGATGAAGCCCTTTTCATTGTGGGATATGCTAGAGTAAATGGCTTCCTGGATGAGGAGGATAGAGTCAGAGATCAGCCTTTGAGATATGAAACCACCTTGATTCTCTGAGATGAGGTTATTTATATGTGGCTTAAGGCGGGTGGCCAAGATTTTAGTGATGATTTTATATCAGGCGTTGCAGAGAGAGATTGGCCTGAATCTAGATAAGGAGGATGGTCGATTTTCTTTAGGTATGAGGGCTAGGAAGGTGGAGTTTGTATATCCCCCAATTTCTTTTTCCGGTGAGCCCAGTGAATCATTTTCATGAGATATTTTTTAATGAGGCTCCAATAGGCTCTGTAGAAAGATATTGGGAACCTGTTAGGCTCGAGGCTTTGTCCTGGTGCATGGTCCAAATCACACTTTCCACCTATTCTTCAAATATGACTTGATTGATAGAATTGTTTATCTCATCATAGATAAGAGTCAGGAGGTATTGTAGCAGATCTGAATAGTCCTCTGGAAAATTGTTCTCTGTGAGGAGCTCTTTAAAGTGGAAGGTGGCAGCCTGCTTGATTGCTTCAGGATCAATTTGAGTGATACCTGTTTCATCTGTGATGGAGGAGATATTATTTTTGGCTTTACGCACTGTGCGTTGTTTGTGGAAGAAGGCAGTGTTCTTATCTCCTGCATGGCGCCATAAGTTCCTTGATTTGAGGCGTCATTTATCCTCCTCTTTCCTATTTATGTTATGGAGCTACCAGTAGAGGTCCTTTTCCTGGGTTAAAATGTCCTGACTAGTGCCTTGGGAGTCGATAATGTGATGGACATTCTTCAGTTTGGCTTTGACTTCTGCTTTGTTCTTGTCTAGTTCTTGATAGTGGATTTTAGCCCATTATTTTAGAGCTTGTTTAGTCCTTTTTAATTTAGACTCCCATATGTGAATAGGTGAACCTTCAATGTGAGTGATCCACACCTTTTGAACAATCTGATTGGCCTCTTGAATATCCTTCCACAATGGACTATAGTGGAAAGGGAGAGGCCCATGAGGACACTGTGTTGCTAGAGAGAGCGTGATGGGATAATGGTCCAAAGTGGAGAAGGTGAGAACATTAGCCGATGCTGAGGAAAATTGAGAAAGGAGGGAGACTATGATGAGGATCCTATCTAGCCTTTCCATGATATCATCATTTCCGATTCTCCTATTAGACCATGTGTATCTACATTTTTTTGGGGTGATGTCCACTAATTCTTTTTCTTGGATAATGTCTTCCAGCAGTCTTCTAAAAGGATCATCCCCAAAGGAGCCACCTCTTTTCTTGTTGGCATGAAGAATGAGGTTTAGATCGCCTCCCATTATGATATTGTTGTTTTCTTCATTCTGCATATCTTCCCTTAGAGAATTCCAAAAAGCCTCTTTTTCTTTGTAGTGGTTAGGGCTAGAAAGATTGTACACAGTGATTCTTTGTTGCGTTGTGATGCTCTCTAGCTCAATTTTGAGTTGCTGTGGTGTCTTTAAGCTACCACGCATTTCTTACCCAAAGAGTGGCAAGCCCCCCAGAGGCTCCTCTGGATTCTGACAGAGCGCCCTTGTAATGTTTCTCTCTATCTATTATTATCCTCATATCGACTTCTCCCTGCTTGGTTTCTTGAAGAAGAATAATTTCTAGCTGTTCTTGGTTTATAAGATCCTTGAGAGCTTTAGTTTTGGAGGAGTGCCCTAAACCCCTGCTATTCCATGATAGGAATTTCATCATTGTATGAGTTCAGTATGAGGAGGTGCTCTTCCTCCTCAGGCCTTTTGCATGTTATCCCTGTTGTTTTGACCCAGAATGTAGTTCTCTATTGGATTATGGGTTCCTAGAGTGATGTCTTTCTGAACATTTTCATTCCTTTGTTATTTTGTTGTTTTTCTGTTGGGACCTTGCTTCTTGTGAGTTTCCAAAGAGGCTCCATGCTCCTTTGTCGAGTTTCTAGTGATCCTGGTGGAGGCCGAGCCATGGGAAGGGGAGGTGGGGTCAAGAGGGGTAGGAGAGGAGGGGGGAGGATCAAGAGGAGGGGGAGGGTTGGAGAGAGGGGGATCATCGTTAGGGGGATTGTCGTTAGGGGGAGAAGGGGTTGGATTACAGATTTGGGGAGGGGGTTGCAGAGGTTGAGGGAAGATTGGATGGATCTTTTCCAGAGGGGGGAGGAGGGTGGAGGATGGGCTGAGATGCGTCCTAGGGATTGAGTGGCGAGGCAAGATTAGGTTTCTTCTTCTTTTTTACAGTCTCCCAAGGCTAAGCTGATTCCTGACTATCAATATCAATTTTTTTTGTACAGCGATTAGAAAAATGTCCATACTCATGACATACCTTACACTTGAATGGGATCTGCTCGTAGTCGATCTGCTAGATGTGAGTCCAATCGTCCACTTTGAGTTTGATGGCTTCCGGTAGGCCTTTTCCCAGATCAAATTCGACACAAATTCTGGCACATTTGAGCATGTTCTCTTTTGGTTCGCTCCTATCAATGAATGTGCCGATCGCATTTCCAATAGCCCTGACCGAGTCATCCCCCCAACAATGCAGGGGAAGGTGGGGAAGGCACACCCAAACAGGGACAGCGTTCAGCACGTTGAGATCTCGATCAAAGTCAGGGGTCCATTTGTTGAGATAAAGGCCCCTAGAATCCATGAAATAGGGCCCGTTTCTGAAGATCAGGTCCCTATCATCTTTAGATTCAAAGTGGAAGGTAAAATACCCCTTACCACAGAACCTGATGGAAATTTTCCCAGAGATTTTATCGGACCAGTTCCGTTCAATCCATCTTTGAACAGTCTTCAGAGAAGGCCAAAGCCCTGTGAACTGACCTATTAATCCCTTTTCAGCCAGAGAGAGAGCAGCCATGTGAGGGAGCAAGGGAGGGAGAACAACTTCTTGCATGCCATCTAATTTTTTCACAAATCTAGAGATGGAGGGATGAGGCTTAGGAGGGCCCAAAGAGCTGATGAGATCAGCGAAGGCATGAGCTTGGGACGAGGCAGCAGTCAGATCCGGTTGGGCCTCCGGAGTGCCCATGCTGAAGGCAGACCAGCAGACAGTCAGAGATCAGGATTGAAATAGGGGGATGAGAGCAGAGCACAGGAATAGGGGCGTAGGGCAGAAGGCACAGGGAAAGAGGCCCAGTGCAGGGGCGCAGAGGCGGCGCTCAAGGGAGACCTAGGTCATCATACCAGAACGCACCAGCGCGCGAGCAGTTTACGATAGTCTGCTCCTCCTATACATGATTGTTGTACATGTGTTTTTAACTGCTAATTAACACATGAATTTCTCATAAAAACTACATAAACTTGACACATAAATCCTCACATAGCTAGCTAATTTGAGACAATCCTAAACACGTTTATTTAATACTGATGAGGGAGCTAGCACAAAAAAACTAGTTTTCCCATATTCAGATCAGTAGCATAATTTTAGAGGTCTATAATTTTCCTTATTATGAAAGGATAAGAGATGTTTGTGTTTTTCTCGATGAATTTGAAAAAGAATTTCTGGAAGAACAGAGGTTCCAAGCATTGGAGGTAGCCCTCAAATCTACACGCGCCAGATGGTGGGGTAGTCATCAAGTAAATATCAGATGTTGGAAAGAGAATTGATGAAGATAACATAGTTAGTGATTAAACGAGAACTATTACCTCAAAATGAGAACTCTACCCCAAACAAACTCAAAAAACATGAAAAAACAACCCAAAACTGTAAAGTGTGTCTTTGAGAATGCACCATTTTTTAGGGTCAATTTTCAACATTTTTTTGAAGTATGATAAAAACCAATTTTTTCCTTTAAAAAAGGATTGAAAAAACATTCTCGTAACAAAAAGTGTTGATGGTGGAATAACATCGCCAAGTTTGTGTGTACAAAAAACAACTTGAAAACAAAAAGTGTTGATGGTGGAATAACGTTGTCAAATTTTTGTGTGCAAAAAACACCCTAAAAACGAAGAATTTTAATGTTGGAATAATGTCTTTTTCTTTTTGGGGTAAATTGTCAACAATTTTTAATAATGACATTTAAGATAAAATATCATGACTCTAAAAAACCTTAAAATTTCAACTATAAACATGACATTAAAGATCAAATATCAAGTCTTATATTTCCAATGATTGTTAGGCACGTTATTAAAGATAATCTATTATTGTGTCTCTAAAAAGCCTTAAAAATCCAAGGATGACATTAAAGATAAAATATCACATTTATCAAAATAAAATTCCAATGATTTTTAGGCATGGTATTAAAGATAAATTATCACTTGCAAAAAAAATAAAAAGAAAAATTAAACTTCAAAACCTTAAAAAAAAAACAAGAAATTTCAAAAATAAAATAAAAAATGGAAAAATTCGAAAAAACACAAAATTTAAAGAAAAATAAATAAAAATTAACCCCAATAATAATAATAATAATAATAATAATAATAATAATAATAAACCGTATAATTTAAAAAAAAAAGATAAAATAAAATAATTTAAATAAAAATTTTAAAAATAGTTAAAATTTAAAAAAAAAATATAAAAATATAAAATATAAAAATAAAAATTAATTAAAATTTAGAAATTTAAATTAAAAAAATTTATCTAAAAAGAAAAAAAAATATAATTAAAAAAAATAAAAAGAAAATTTAAATAATAATTTAAATTTAAAAATAAAGGTATATAAATATATGAAAAATACAATTTTAGATAATAAAAAATTAATAAAAATCAGTTGTTTCTAAATTAAAAAAAATTTTAAAAAAATAAATATTTAAAAAATATAAAATAAAAATAAAAACATTTTTAAATATAAAATTCAAAAAAAAAATAATAAAAAAATCAAATAAATTTTAAAAATAATAATAATAATAAAATAAAACAAAATAAAAAAAACAAAAATTAAAGAATTTTAAAAAATTAAAAATTAAAACTAAAAAAGTAATTAAAAACAAAATTAAAAACAAATCAACTTGGTCACCGCAATAGGAATCAACCCCTGCCGCCCAGGGAATAGAACCTTGCCGCCCTTGGGTCCACGGAGCTCGACCAGCAGGCGACGAGAGAGCTGCTAGCTCTCCCGCCGCCCACCGGCCGAGCGACGCGACACTTTGGGCATCTGTTAAAACCCATTTTTTAAATTTTTTAGTAATTTTTCATTTTATTTTATTTTAATTTTTTTACTAATTTTTTTTATTAGTTTTAAAAAAAAATTATTATTATTATTATTACTATATATATATATATATATATATATATATATATATATATATATATATATATATATATAATTTTTATTTTTATTTTTTTAATTATTTTTTTAATTTTAGTTAAAAAAATGTTTTTTATTCATTTTTTTTTTAAGTTAAAAAAAATGTTTTTTTTTAAACTTTTTTAATTCTTTGAAAATGTTAATTATTTTTTTTGATTAAAAAAACGATTTTTTTTTAAATTAAATTTTTTTTTTTGGGTTTTAATGTTTTTTTTTATCTTTAAATTTTTTATTTTAATGTTCCTTTTTTTTTATTATTTTTTTTAACTTAAAGTTCTGAATTATAATTATTTTTTATTGTAATATTTTGTTATTTTATTTCATTTTTAATTTTTATTTTTAAATATTTTATTTTATCATTTTCTTTAATTATGTTGTTTTTTTTAACTTTAAAAAATTGTTTTTTTTGGTTAATTTGTTTCCTTTAAATTATGAGTTTTTTGCATTTTTTCTTTTTTTATTTAGTTTTTGAATTTTTTTTATTTTTATTTACTTATATTTTAAATTATTTTTTTAAATTTTTTATTTTTAGAAGTTATTTTTTATTCTTTTACACTTTTATTATTGTTTTTTCATATTATTTTTTTTATATCGGATTTTTTTTTGTCACATTATTTTATTTTATTTTTATATTTTATTACCAAGATGAAAATCGCCACTCTAAACAAAAGGGATTGATGTTGCATAAACACTTTTCAAAATTAGCATGAAAATCAATGACATTTTAAAACAAATGTTCACACTTTATAAATAAATAAAAACACCATTTTTCTAAATCAACATGAAATTAAAAAAAAAAAAACAAAGAAAATTTAAAGTTCCAAAAAAATGCTCCAATAGAAAAAAGCAGGTTATTGTATATCACCACTTTTCAAAATCGACATGAAAATCATGACATTTAAAAAAAAAAGCATAAGAAAATTTAAAGTGCCAAAATTATGCTAAAAAAAAGGGTGATTCTGCATCACCACTTTTCAAAATTGGGTGCTTTTTTGCTACCTCCAAAAAATGGGTACCAAGTAATTTTCCCATTTGATCGGTAACTCTATTAGATTATATTTTGCCATATAAAAACCTAAATCAAAGTAAAGTATGATGGAAAAGAGGATCCCTCGGAGCATATGTCTCATTAGACAAAGGCTTGGTGTGATGATCCAGAGCCAGTGTGAGTACATATATTTTTTCACACATTGGACCTGATACCTATGAACTGGTATCTTGAGACAGAGCTGCAACATGGAACAACGAGCTTGACAGATTTGGTTGAAGGGTTCCTCCTAACATTTACTTTTGAGGATGGTTGTCAATGCATTTATGAATCCCTTTAGGAAGTCAGAGAAGGGATTTTCAAGACTACCACTACGCCAACATGGATGCAACTCGATTGGGTAATGCAGTTGCAGCACGTGCTGGACTACTATAATGTGATAACGAAAGAATATGTAGAGGATCCAAGAAATATTGATATCCCAGAGTTACAAGGACTTCTGGTATTCATCAGTCATTTTTGCCTTTGTAGATGACTAAATGCTTATCCTATATATCTAGAAACAAAATTCAAGAATCTCATGAGTTCTAGAAATCTCACTGCCTTCATTATCCTTAGGATAAATTTTTCATTGTTCTACCACTCTATCAAGGCATGGCTAGTCTATCACTCCCAGAAGACCAAATCATAGACTTATGTCTCTCATTCTCACTATGTTTTCCACCTCTGACCTTGTCACTTTGTTTTGACTGGCCTAACCCTTATACCTACACCTTTGATTGCCAAGTAGCCCAAACCTTTTCCCCTATTCATCAAGTGCCTCAAGCAATGGTGATTTTGAACTACCTTTCTAGGCTCTTTAGATAAATCAAAATTATCATTTTCTAGGATTGAAATTCATAAAAGTTGGTCAAAACTCTGTTTTACACCTTCAAATCCTGATTCAAGTATTCGGCCAAAGACCAAGTCCATAAGGCCTCGAAGTAGGTCATGTAAGGTCTCCTAGGTTATTCATTATTTTGGTTTTCCACAACTCACTGTTTTACAGGTTCCCAAAGATGAAATCAAATGAAAAAGAAGGTGAGCTCATGATTGTCCAAAGGTTATCTTAAAGAAAAAAGACAGTTGCCTATCTTAGAGCATAAAGTCTACAAAAAATACAGTTGACTATCTTAAAGCATTTATGCAAGAATGGTTTATGATGGTTTTCAGTAGAAGAAAGGCAAGGTGAGAAGCCAAACTCCTCAAGGACAGTCACAGTAGAAGAGAAATAACATGCCTAAGTAAACAAAGAGTATTAGTGGTTTTTTGTAACTAATTGGCACAACAGGTGTTGCCTAGTAAGGAATCCATGAAAAATATCACAAATATAAATATGCATCAGCATCACATAATATAAATTGAAGATTTATTTTGAGAGACCTCCTTACTGATGGAAAGCACAGGTTTGAAGGATGATGTCAGATGGTCACCTCTATGGCTTGTCAAAACAGCAGTTTCCACTGCACCAAGGGAGAAATTCTAAGAATATCAGTGAAGGCTACTTAAGTTTTTAAAGTACAGTCAAAGGATTTTCAAAAGTAGTAGGAAGAAGCAGAAAGTTTCCTTTCCAAAAGACACCCACCAAAGAAACATTTTTGTGCTTGTGTCATCACCTGCCAAAGAAAAGGAAAATATTAGAAAAATAGATGAAGGATCAAAATTAAACATTAGTCAAGGTGGGTTTTTTATTTTAGTTTTTCAAGGGTATAAAAGCATCACAAGTATCATCACTCAACACCATTTTTTCATCAACAAAAGGAGTGGAAGGATTTTAGGACTTTCGAAGTTTTGTGGCAGATATTCGAGAAAAAAACTTTTGCGCTGCGCTCCTGAAAGGCTGCGCTACGCGGCTGTGCATGTTGCTTGTGTATTTTTCAAAGGCACGTTGAGCACCTCTGTAATAGTGTTGTGCACAGGGCCATAGCCCGACCCGACTCCATGCACAACTGCCCGACGCTATGCTCTTTTGATTCCATGAGCTAACCCGATAGCCCAGGCGCTACGCGCAAGGGCGTACAGGAGCTGCCCGATAGCCTAAAGCTGTGCGTTGGTCTGTTCAATAGTGTACACAACCGCCCGACACTCCATCTGCCTGACACCTCGTGCAGAAGCCGCCTAACCCGACAGCTTGTGTTGCACTCCTCTCCGTTCAAGGCTACCCAGGAGGACCTGACTACCCGTTCAAGCCTCGCCCATGCTACGCTCCTGTACTGCGTTCAGGGCAAACCCGACAGGTCGTGTAGAAGCCACCCAACTGGCCCATGCTGCATTCTTGTGTATTGTGGCTTCACCTGTGAGATTTTTGAGAGGTATTTAGACATTTTCTACCTTATTCTATTAATCTAAAGGTAAAATTATAAAGAAATGTGAAGGGTGAACTTAAAGAAAGAGGAAAAAACCCTAAAGGAAGAAAGGTTAGGTCCCCATGTTTGCAAGCATTGCTGATTGAAAAGCACCCATCCATCTACACACTGAAAACACATCGAGGTTGAAGGTGTCCTTCTTCACTCCTCTTTTCCCCTCCAAATTTGCAGATCATTTCCTTCCTCATTAACCTCTCACTTTCCCTCTCCATATCCTTTCACAAACAGTTTTCAGGGTTTGTTTTCAAAGGCGAGAGTAAAGGACAAAATGCCTAGAAAAGGCAATGTTGACAGTGGCGAGAGAGGCCAAAGCCCTAGAGAATAGCAAAGGAAGGGTGGGAAAGAAAATAGGTTTGAGCCTGTAAACACTAAAGAGTTGGTAGCCTCTCCTACTACAGTTTCATATTTCCAAGAGGTAGGATGCTATGACTTCTGTGAAAAAGTACAAAGAGTCAAAAGTCACCCTGAGTTCACTAGAATTTTCATCCTAAACCTCCATGGTCACCAACTACATCTAGCTAGAGTAAATTTTGAGTTATCCCCCAATACAATTGCCATGGCCACTGGGATACGTTGCATGGGAGAAAAATGGTTCAAACAAGTGAGTTTGGATTTAAGCCATTACCAGACCTTTTTGAAACCAAGGTACCAAGTTGTTTGAAAGACCATTTTTCCTTTCTCCCATCTCTTGGAAAGATATGCCCCTCTAATGAAATTCATCATGAGGTACTTCACCTGTGAGGGTAGGTTTTTCAGGATCTATTCCTACCACATAAGACTACTCATGCATTTCACTATGGCCAAGCTGCTACATTTTCCCTACTACCTTTATAAAAATATTGATAAAATGTCATCCATTGTGCAAAGGATACATCCTTCATAGTAAATGCAAAGTCTTTTCCACCATTCCCTCATAAAAATGATTGTGTTGCATCAATTAGAGCAACAGGACATCCCATGGGACGTTTTCATCACCCATGGTGTTTTCACAAATCCATAATCTCTTCCTATGCAAAGTTTACCCTCATCATCCCATCCACCTTCCTCCACTCTTTCATCACCCCCCACCGGCCATGATTCATCCTCTTCACATGAATCCTCTCCCCAAACAAACCTCCCTTTTTCACCTTCTCCTAAAGCCTTAGAACAAGAAGAAAGTGTTGAAGAACATGAAGAAGGCAGTGGCAAAGAGGAACAAAGTAGTGGCAAAGAGAAACATGGCAGTCAAGAATAAAATGATAGTTAAGAGGAAGAAACAAGTAATGAGGGAGAGGAAAATGAAAGTGAAGAAAGTTATTATGATGAGGAAGAGGACAAAGAAGAAAGTGTTGATGAGGAAGAAAGCAGTGACAAAAGGGAAAATCACAGTCAAGAAAAAGAAGATAGTGATAAGGAAGAGGGCAGTAGCAAAGGAAATGAGCCTAATGATGAAGAAGAAAACAATGACAGTCCAAGGATAGAGGCATATTTTGATGAACGAAGACTTGGATTTACAAAGAAGAAAACATTATGCCCAAAGAAACCAATTTGCAAGGGCGAAACTCAAAAAGACCTAAAATGAGATCCAAGCACTAAAAGAGGAAAAGGGCCAAGCTAACCTTAGTATTTTGGCTCAAGCTTCACTACAGGTCTCCCAAAACCCATGGGGCATAATTCCACCAAATTTGGGAGAATTTTGACAAGTTTTTGTTTTTTGCAAATTTTGAGGCTAGGAGCGCAACACACCTGGTGCTACGCTCTTTTTCAAAGCATATTCAAGAGGTAATTCTTGCATTTTTGGGTTCCTCATCAATCATATAACATGCTCATAAAGTTTCAGATCAATTGGAGTTGTTTTGGTCCTCCATAAGGGTAAAAAACACCCACTTTTTCATCATACTGCCTACTTTTCAGGATATGTGCTGCGCTCCTACCAGTATTGGAGTTTTCACATTTTGAATAGGTTGTAGAGGTCAGATGAGATGACCAAGGGTAGATCTGGAAATTATACTTCAAAGGCTTTCCAACGAGCCATCACGGAGACTTTTCAGACATCGGGAAGACCTTCAAAACAATGTTGTTAGAAGACCCATTTTTCCTGTTCATTTACTACGCTCCTAGCATGAAATTCATTTTAAAAACACAGTGCTACAACCCTGTGGTTGAAAATTCAAAATTTCTGTTTGGCAAGTTTTAGGAGGCTTGTCAGAGCCTAAAGGTCAATTTCTTTGCTAAAAATGGCCGGAAAGATATTTATTTTAGATATTTTTGTGCCTTGGACCTTGCAAGGCCTCAAGGACAATAGAGATACTTCTAATTAGCCAATAGACTTCTAGATACTCTAATAGGTTTTTCTCCTCCTTGCTTTTTATATAGAGCATGAGGATTCATTGTAAATGTTGGCATTTGAGAAGTTTTAAGAGCAATACATGGTTCTTTGAGGTTGAAGAGCAATTTGGTGTTGTGGAGCTTGTCGATGATTTGCCTTGATTGATGATGATGAAGGCTCGCTTGCAGGATCCCTGAGTTTAGTTAATGGTGATGTATCTCTAGATTTGTTCATGTTTCCTTATTTATCATTGTGTCCATCTTTCTATGTTGCAATAGCTCAGAAAAGTATAGGTTGAGAAATATTGTTTGAGCCACCTTAGTCCTCCTGTTTGCTATTTTATTTATGTTTTCCTCTGCTAGGTTAGTTTAATGAATTCTTAGTTTCTCCTTAGGCCCATCTAAGCTTTTTTATTTCATCATTGGATTTATATGCTAGTTTACAAATATGATTTATGGTTATCCCTACTTATTTGATTCTATCTAAACTCTGTCTTGAAATCTCTCTTTGATGTATTTATTGTTAGTTTAAGCCAAAGAGGTCTTGTTTCGATGTTTCCCTTTATACATGCTTATCAGTTTGCCTCAAGGTTCTTTATGACTTTATTTATGATGTTTAGGAGTTCCCTCTTCATGGATTAAAGTTATTTGTGATCTTAAATGTTTTCTAAATCTTGAAGGTGGAATCACTAGAAGTTAAATGAGTTTCTGGCCTTCTATATTTCATTGGAATTGTGTATCTTGAATGTTTATTGGTTTAAGTATTGTCATTGAGTAAATGGTGTGCCTATCTCATGATTACTATCTTTGCTTATCAGTATTTAAGACCTTCTTTTTCATAGGTATTTGACAAAGGATTCTTAACTGCCCTTTGCCCTACCTTGTTTCCCAAACTTAATGTCCATCTCACCTCACCCAGAAACTTTAAATATCCATTGACTTCACTATATTTTCCCTATGATGTATCCTGATTCACTATTGAGATATCAATGACTTCATAGACTCCATAGCCCAATGTTTGATAACCTCTCATTCCACCTATCCTACTTGATCACCTTACCCAACCAAACAAACAAACAAACCCTAAACTTCACAACTAGCCTAGAATCAACCATCTAAAGAGAACAAGTTCACATCCTTCGCATACAATAGAGAGAGCCTTCTCTGAGTCCAGGAATACTAGGTCCTAATACTCCAAAGAATGTTCTGATGTTACCCTGTGCATTTGGTCTACCAATCTTCTAAATCATGGACACTAAAATAATGGCGATCATAGTGGGACCTCTCAGTACATAGTAGCCTAAAAACACTTATAATACTAACTTTACCTTCAGTTAAGCTTAGAAAATCTACTGATAACCAAGAGTAGAACCCAGTTGTTTCACCATCCTAGAAAAATGATGACCTAGCCGTAGTTCACTCATAAAAACCTTATGGATACATATATGAAACTTAGAAAACCCCAAAACATTCCTAGTTTGGTTTTTTGTCAGTTATTGGTGGTGGACCATAGACATACATCCTAAAAAAAAATTAAATACATCCACTTGGTGACACCACTTGCCTCCAGTAGGCATTATCACTTTACTAGTATCCATAGACTCCCTTAGGATTGTGTCAAATCAGCCCTGAGAATTTTAGAGATCTAGTCACACATTGTGTGAGTTTAGCAAAAACTAAGAGAGATAAAATTTTCAAAAAAGTTCAAAAAAAAAAAAAAAACTTTTAGCCTCTCTAAATTTTGAGTTTGAAATCTGGCTTCACGAAGAATCAGTACCAGATCTCATCTGGACCCGAACCCTCCTATTATATTTGATTACCCAGAAAGGATTTTGTGGCTAACTTCTGAAACTGGAAACTTAACTACTACTGGAACCATTCATAAAGCAAGATTTGTACCCAAACAACTCATAGCCTTGCAAGATCCTCGGTTTGACTTGCACCATAAGAGAAACCTTTTCAGAACCAAGTCACACAGTGATATTGACCATACTAACCTCGAGCCCATAGATTTGTAGCGGAGTTCTAGTAGAGAAGCCTCTCCTTCCACCCCACCTGATTTTCAGCTTCTCCACCACTTTAACTCTTTCCATACCAAATCTGCTCAGAATCAGTCTGCTGGTCCAATTAATTCCACTACACCCATCTACAACACCATTGTACGAACCACCCCGCTTCATCCTACACCTCCCCTCACAAACCCTCCGCTTGTAAATCCACCATTATCTCCTATCATGGTAGCCTGGTATGCCCCTCTAGTTTTACCACAACCTTTGGTACCTTCGTCGAATGACTACCAGTCCATAATCCCTCACTTTACCGGGGCTGAATCTACCACTGCCCAACAACATGTAGATAGAATAAATTATTCTTTTGACTACATGGAATTAGAAGAGGAAACCATGAAGATGAGGATGTTTGCCCAAAACCTAGGAGGAGAAGCTAAAAAATGGTTTAAGAACTTGACTCCCAATAGCATACATGATATCCCTTCCCTTTACCACACTTTCATAAACAAGTGGGAAATCAAGAAAAACCCCCTCCAAATCCTTTCTGAATATAAAAATCTTAAGAGGAATGCTGGGGAGAGTGTCCAAGATTATTGCACCAGGTTTAACAGTGTCTACAATGCCCTCCCACCTCACATGAAACCCCCGCTAGTCCTGGCTTTAGCTAAATTTTCAGAAGGTTTTGACTCGGACATGGCCTATCAGCTAAGAGAAAGAGAGACCCTAACTTTAGAAGACATGCAAAAGGGAGCTATAAGTGTAGAGGCCAACTTAAATGAAAAGAGAGCTAGGTTGAGATCAGAAAAGAGGGTAACCTACAAAGATGAAACCATGCCCTCATCCTCCTCATTTGATTCCAATATTGACAACCTACTTAGCACCATGGAGAGAATGATGGAGAGAATAAGCATAAATGAAAGAGAACCTCCTAGGGAGAACCAACTGGAATCCCCAAAACAGAAACTGGAATCAAAACTTCAGAAGAGACCCACCCCAAATCAGACAAAGGGAAAATGATCAACAAATCAGGCCACCTTTCCAAGATAACTATGTATATGAAGGGGAAAGAGATATTGAAAAGCAGGATGAAAATCATCTAAACTTAATAGCCTCTGATAACGAGGCTGTTTTTTTTCTCTCAGAAGAAGAACAAGTTTTCTTCTCCTCAGATTTAAATGAAACAAGCTATGAAGACTCTGAAGACTGTGAATTGGGATTGGAAAACTCCATAATGGAAGTCCATAGGAAATATGATCTTAGGAGTAAGAACAACCAAGAGAACTCCAAGAAGAACAACTTAGACACTGCTATTAGGAAAACCCCTAAAAACACTCCTAAAAGGACAGTAGACAATACCGATACCATGGCTAATAAAATTGATCCAAATAGAGACAAAACTAGCCAACCAAGTGGTGATACAAGTTGCCCTAGTACCTCTACTAGTGGCCCTGAGAAAATTATTTTGTCTAAAGCCCCAAATCAAAATCATCAAATTAAAAATGTAGAAAAATTTATGGCTGATAAAACTGATGTAAATATGTCTAAAACACAAGTACCTTTCAGTTTTGAAGCAGAGATTGCTAAAATCAAGATAACCATGCCTCTCACTTAACTGATTACCCAAGGCACATATAGGTCCCAAGTTTTGAAAGTTCTGAACATAGGAAACGATACAGACACTCTAAACTAAACTGATGATAAACCCAAGCTTTTGTTTGGTCTTGAAGTAGAGGGAAAATATCAAGAAGGATTTCTCCCTCCTTTCTATGTTAGCCTAAACATACATGACAAAATATTACACAATGCCATGCTAGATTCCGATGCCACGCATAACCTCATGCCTAAGGTGGTCATGGAGAGATTAGGACTAGAAATAACCAAACCTTACAAATAATTATACCCTTTCGATTCGAGTAGAATCAAATGTTTGGGTCTAATCAAGGATCTTTGTATCACTTTGGCGCAAATACCCGCTACGAGTCTAGTCATGGACATAGTGGTTGTTGATATTCCCTCGAAGTATGGCATGATTTTGTCCAGATCATGGGGAGCCAAACTTCAAGGAAACCTCCAAATTGATATGTCATATGCCACTATCCCTGTCCTCAATCAAACTAGGATATTATACAAAGAATCCCACATGAAGTATATGGTGAGTAGCCTAGAGAGGCCCAAAAACACCCCGGTTTATTCCATTCATTCAGATTTGGAATCTTTTATCTTGTATAATGAAAATGAGATTTATGGACAGGTGAAAGGAAATGAGAAAGAACTAGGCCCTCCAGAACACTCACACTCACCCTTAAATGAAGAAAATGATAACCAAAACTCTAGCAGCCCTGAACAACAACTCAGTGACAAACATGAAATAGAAATACTTTGGAACATGAGCTTTGATGGCTCTTGTGGCAAGGCTAGTTCAAGAGCTGGTGTCTAGATACATAACACAAATGAGGGTCATTATTACAGACTAGAATTTTAGTGCACTAATAACATTGCAGAATATGAGACTCTCCTCCTTGATTTGCACTTGCTTTAAGACTTAGCAGCTAAGAAAATATCAGCCCAAGGAGATTCATAACTTGTCATTAAAAAAATCAAAGGTGAATACTCAGCCAAGAATCCAAGATTAAGAGAGTATAGAAATGCAGCCCTAGACCTCCTCAAAATTTTCGAGAAATATGAGCTCACTTACATTCCTAGAGCCCAAAATAGCCTCACCAATGAGCTCGCCTTTGCTGCTAGAAATTTCCAAATAACACTTGAAAATGAACAATACCCTATCAAAGTCAAACATCGTCCTACAGTACCTGAAAACATTAATCATTGGCAAGTGTTTGAGGGTGATGAACAAATTGATGATTTTCTACAATCCAGGAATGAATTTACATTGATTAAATCTACCTTAGAACATGAGAAGGATGCTTTTGTTGAAGATAAAGATCATGAAACAAAGCTGCCCTCTTTTGTTGATATAAATCTATTTACACATCCTTATGAGGCTGAAATGTTTGAATATATAAACGAAAAGGACTTGGAAGTCTTACAATGCAAAAATGACACATTACCAAGAGGGCTTGCACCATTAGAAGAATTGTTCAACTTTAATGATGTGGCTAAAAAACCAAAGATAGAATCTATCGAGACGGATGTTGAAGAATTCAAGATAGGAAACATAAAAGAACCCAAAATGATTAAACTCTCCAAGACCCTTCCTCCTCACATAAAAAAAAATTATATTGAGCTTTTTAAGGAGTTTAAAGATGTGTTTGCATGGGGGTATCAAGACTTAAAATCATATGACACAAGCATTATTCAACACAAAATCCCTCTCAAGGAAAATCATAAACCTTTCAAGAAAAAGTTAAGGAGAATAAAACCTATTTTACTACCTTTAGTTGAACAAGAAATTAAAAAGATGTATGATGCCAGGATAATAGTTCCCCTTAGATACTCTGAGTGGGTTTCCAACCTTGTGTCAGTTAGGAAGAAGACCGGGGAGATTAGAATTTGCGTTGACTTTAGAAATCTGAACAGGTCCTCCTTGAAAGATAACTATCCCTTGCCTAAAATGGACCACATACTTCAAAAGGTAGTTGGATCTAAGAGAATATCACTGCTTGATGGTTTTTCCAGTTACAACCAAGTGGTAGTATTCCCAAGTGATCAACACAAAACTACCTTCACCACACTTTGGGGTACATTCATGTATGTTAAAATGCCATTTGGGTTGATGAATGCAGGGCCCACTTTCCAAAGGGCCATGGACATAGCTTTTTCAGAAGACATAGGCTACTTCATAGTCATTTGCCTTGATGACATCACTGTTTATTCTAAGACTGATGAAGAGCACTTAGTCCACTTGAGAAAGGTTTTTGAAAAATGTAGGAAATACGTCCTGTATTTGAATCCCAAGAAAAAATTGTTTGGTCTTCAGGAAAGAAAACTCCTAGGTCACATCATCTCTGAAGAGGGAATCAAAATAGACCCCAAAAGGATTGAAGGCATATTTCAAATCAACCATCCTAGAAACATTAAGGAATTGTAGTATTTCATTGGGAAAATCAACTTTTTGAGGAGATTCATCCCTAACCTTGCTGAAATTTTGAGAAATATTACAAACATGCTCAAAAAGGAAATAGAAGTTAAGTGGACTTTGGAAGCCAAACAATATTTTGAACTGGTTAAGCAAGCGCTGACCCAAACACCAATTCAGATAAGTCCTGATTTCACCAAAGACTTATACATTTTTTCATTTACCTCTGAACATACCGTGGCTACAGTGTTGTTACAGAAGAACATAATGGGGCAAGAACAACCCATAGCCTTCTTTAGCAAAGCCCTTAGAGATACTCCCCTAAAGTACAACATCATGGAAAAGCAGGCCTTTGCATTGATTAAAGCATTGAAAGATTTTAGATTTTATATCTTACATTCTCATGTCATAGCTTTTGTTCCTCACACAGTTGTCAAAGACATTTTAAATCAAGATCCAGATGGTAAAATAGAAAAATGGATTGTTATTGTTTTAGAATGTGACCTAGAAATTAGACCCACTAAACTGGTTAAAGGACAAGGGCTCACAAAACTTATGGCTGAATCAAAACTCCAAGCATTAGATATGAATTTGGTTGATACTTTAGAAGAACAAGAAGAATGCACATCTCCCTGTGTTAAAGAAGCATTCTTGAATTCATCTTGGTATACTGATATCCTGTATGTACTGTTTTATCTTAATTCTCCTCCTACCTTATCAAAGACAAAAGCAAGATTCTTGAAACAAAAAGCTTCGAATGTTTGCATTTTAGATGGAATTTTGTATTGGAATAATCCTATTGGTATATTGCTTAAGTGTTTTCTTAAAGATGATGCAGGAAAGATCATGCATGAACTGCATGAGGGAGAGTGTGGGGGCCATCGTTACTGGAAAACCACAGCTAACAAGATTCTTAGAGTCGGTTATTATTGGAAAACCCTTTTCCCTATCACCCACAAACTCGTCATGACTTGCCATAACTGCCAAATTTTCAATGGCAAGAGATAACTCTTACCTTTACCTTTGCATCCCATCATTGTTGAAGCTCATTTTCAACAATGGGGTTTATATTTCATTGGAGAGATCCACCCTACTTCTTCTACCCAGCACAAGTGGATCCTCATCGCCACTGATTACTTCACCAAGTGGATAGAAGCCATCCCCTCTAGGAATGCCACTAATTCAGTCATTATCAAATTTCTTGAGACCAACATCCTGTCTAGATTTGGTTTCCCCAGAAAGATCATCACAGACAATGTTGTTGCCTTTACGTCCAAAAAAATGGTTTAATTTTGTTATAAATATCACATCACATTAGAACATTCCACAACTTATTACACTGAAGGTAATGGGCTAGTTGAGACCCATAATAAAATCTTGGTCAATATCATTAAGAAGCTTCTGGAACAGAATCAAAAAGCATGCCATGGAAAAATAGTACATGCACTATGGGCCGATAGACTAACCACCAAGAAATCAATCGATATGTCTCCCTATCAACTAGTGTATGGCATGGATGCCATTTTCCCAACATCTTTGGGAGTCCCGGTGATGAAACTACTACAAGAAGTGCAATCAGAAGAGAATGACATGCAAAGGAGGTTGAACAAAACTATCCATTTACAATAGACAAGAGAGGAGGTTTACAGAAGGACACATGTATTACAAGAAAATATGAAGAAAATCTTTGATAGAAGGACCAAGGACAATGATTTCCAGATTGGAGATAAAGTGCTAAAATGGTACTCAAGGAGAGAATACAAAGGTAAACCTGGTAAGTTTGAAAACTTGTGGAAAGCACCATTCATTATTAGTTTAGCTAGAGGTAAAAATTCTTTCTTTTTACAAGAGTTGGATGGAGCCGAAGCATTTGGATGTCATGTCAATCGCAGGACACTAAAACACTACTTTTTTCAAGATTTCTAGCTTTAGGCCTTCACTCATTGTACATATCATTGTTTCATGAAATACCATAAAGAGAAAAACACAAAAACACAGAAAAAATAGAAAAAGAGGGCAGATTTGAAAAGAAGGTACAGCCCTATACCGAAAAAATAGTGATACTGAAAGTGTGCAAGCCTAAATTCCACTACTTGTTCTAAAAAGAAGTTCTTGTTCAGTCATCTAGCCTAATCATGGCTGGGCATGTTTTAAATTTATTGTTGATAGGTTAGTCAAAGAATACTTTTCAAATCATTTAAGCTTGACCTGTCAAAAGAGAATACATAAGGAATGAAAGATATTGGTTCCACATGCTTATATATGAACCAAAGAGAAGGATAGGGATGACTAACTAAAGATGAAACACAACCCTCATACCTTCTAGTTTTGTTTTTTATGAAAATAACTTTTGTGTACAGCTTGTCTCAATGCCACAACTCATGATGGATCAGATTGTCTAATGTTAGTTCAAATCATGTTTTCAATTTTGTGTCAATAGCTTAGAGAATGAAGTCTGTCATACTGCTTAATATTGACAGTCAAATAGTCTAGGTAGAGAATAAGAAGTGTTCACTAGCATAATTTGAACTCTTGGAAGAAATAAGTGTAGAAGTAGATATTTTGTTTTTACTTTCAAAAGAAAAGGATGTCAAGGGTCTGCCAGTTCAAGTGCACCCAAGGAAGAAAAAAATGTTAGGATAGTAGGTTGGGTAGGTAAAGATGAAGTTGAGCTAATCACGTTTTCATATTATTGAGATCACAACTTCAAGGAAGTAGCAACAAATGAAAGAAGAAAACTCTGCCCAATGGATAAGGCACTGGTCTTCATAAACTAAGAGATCTGAAATTCTGGACACCTCCTAAAAAGGAGCTTCCCTCCCCAAGTGGAGACATTGTTAGTCATCAGTAATTTTTGCCTTTGTAGATGATTAAATACTTATCCTATATTTCTAGAAACAAAATTCAAGAATCTCATGAGTTCTAGAAATCTCACTGCCTTCATTATCCTTAGAATAAATTTTTCATTGTTCTGCCACTCTATCAAGGCATGGCTAGTCTATCACTCCCAAAAGACCAAATCATGGACTTATGTCACTCATTCTCACTATGTTTGTCACCTCTAACCTTACCACTCTATTTTGACAGGCCTAACCCTTCTACCTACACCTTGGATTTCCAAGTAGCCCAAACCTTTTCCCCTATTCATCAAGTGCCTCAAGCAGTGGTGATTTTGAACTACCTTTCTAGGATCTTTAGATAAATAAAATTTATCAGTTTCTAGGATTGCAATGCATAAAATTTGGTCAAAATTATGTTTTACACCTTCAAAACCTGATTCATGTATTGAGCCAAAGACCAAGTCCATAAGGCCTCCAAGTAGGTCATGTAAGGTCTCCTAGGTTATTCATTATTTTGGTTTTCCACAACTCACTGTTTTACAGGTTCCCAAAGATGACATCAAATGAAAAAGAAGGTGAGCTCGTGATTCTCCAAAGGGTATCGAAAAGACTTCAAGGAAGGACCTCCTAGATCTGAGCATAAAGTATGCAAAAAGACAGTTTCCTATCTTAAATCATTTCTGTAGGAATGGTTTATGATGGTTATTAGCAGAAGAAAGGCAAGGTGAGAAGCCAAACTCCTCAAGGAAAGTCACAATAGAAGATAAACAACATGCCTAAGTTAACAAAGAGTATCAATGGTTTTTTGTAACTAATTGGAAATACAGGTGTTGCCCAGTAAGGAATCCATGCAAAATATCACAAAGACAAAGATGCAACAACATCACATAACATAATTGAAGATTTATTTTGACAGACCTCCTTAATGATGGAAAGCATAGGTTTGAAGGATGATGTCAGATGGTCACCTCTATGGCTTTTCAAAACAACAGTTTCCACTGCACCAAGGGAGAAATTCTAAGAATATTAGTGAAGGCTACTTATGTTTTTCAAGTGCATTCAAAGGATTGTCAAAAGTAGTAGGAAGAAGTAGAAAGTTTCCTTTTCAAAAAACACCCAGCAAAGAAAGATTTTTCTTCTTAGGTCATCACTTGCCAAAGAAAAGGAAAATATCAGAAAAATAGATGAAGGATCAAAAGTAAAGATTAGTCAAGGTGGGTTTTTGTTTTTAGTTTTTCAAGGGTATAAAAGAATCACAAGTATCATCACTCAACACCATTTTTTCATATGCAAAAGGAGTGGAAGGATTTCAAGATTTTCGGAGTTTTCTGGCAGATATTCGAGAAAAAAACCTTTACGTTGCCCTCCTGAAAGGCTACACTACACGCCTGTGCACGCTGCCCATGTATTTTTCAAATGGATGTTGCGTGCCTGTGTAATAGCGCAGCGTGCAGGGCCATAGTTTGACCTGACCGCATGCACGACCGCCCGATGCTGTGCTCTTTTGCATGCATGAGCTGACCCGATAGCCGGGGCGCTATGCACAAGGGCGTGCAGGAGCTGCAAGATAGCCTAAATCTGCGCGTTGGTCCATTCAACGGCATGCACAACCACCCAGCACTCCATCTTCCCGACACCTCGTGCAGAGGTCACCCAACCGGACAGCCTGCACCGCGCTCCTTTCCATTTAGGGGTGCCGAGGAGGACCTGACTACCTATTCAGGCCTCACCCGTGCTACGCTCCTACACTGCGTTCAGGGCAAACCTGACAGGTCATGCAGAAGCCACCCGACTGGCCCATGCTGCGTTCCTATGTATTGTGGCTTTAGCTGTGAGATTTTTGAGAGGTATTTAGACATTTTCTACCTTTTCCTATTATCGAAAGGTAAAATTATAAAGAAATGCGAAGGGTGAACTTAAAGAAAGAGGAAAAAAACCTAAAGGAAGAAAGGTTAGGTCCCCATGTTTGAAAGCATTGTTGATTGAAAAGCACCCATCCATCTACACACTGAAAACACATAGAGGCCAAAGGTGTCCTTCTTCACTCCTCTTTTCCCCTCAAAATTTGCAGATCATTGCCTTCCTCATTAACCTCTCCATATCCTTTCACAAACAGTTTGCAGGGTTTGTTTTCAAAGGCAACAGTAAAGGAAAAAATTCCTAGAGAAGGCAGTGTTGATAGTGGCGAGAGAGGGCAAAGGCCTAGAGAACACCAGAGAAAGGGTTGGAAAGAAAATAGGTTTGAGACTATAAACACTAAACAATTGACAACCTCTCCTACTACAGTTTAATATTTCCAAGAGGTAGGATGCTATGACTTCTGTGAAAAAGTACAAAGAGTCAAAAGTCACAATGAGTTGACCAGACTTTTCATCCTAAACCTCCATGGTCACCAATTACATCGAGCTAGAGAAATTTTGAGTTATCCCCCAATACAATTGCCATGGCCACTAGGATACCTTGCATGGGAGAAAAATGGTTTAAACAAGTGAGTTTGGATTTAAGCCATTACCAGCCCCTTTTCAAAACAAGGTACCAAGTTGATTTCAAGAACATTTTTCCATTCTCCCATCTCTTGGAAAGATATTTTGTTGGCCGGATAAATCGTTCTTGTGGACAAGACCGATCTCCCTAGTACTAAAAGTATCTAGCAACAAACGAACAAATAAGTTTTTCTTTCTCTAAGTATATTCGTTTTACAAATAAATGCTATGAAGGTGTCGATCCTACCTTAGATCCAAATGCTTATTTGTGGTCGAAGTTCTTTCATCGCAAGAAAGTGTCGTCTTTCATCGATCTGCAATCACAAACAAGAAAATATCAATAGCACCCGTATAACAAATAATCATAAAACATACCTATCATAGTGATAAAGGAATCTATGAAATAAATGATTAAACGACAGCTTATTTAAATAAACAATTGAACGACAATTTATTGAGAAAAACAAAACTTGATTGTGAAATCTTAAAATAACAGAAGAACCTTACAACCTTTGCCTTGATGTTCAAAAGGCCTTCCCGGGGTCCGAAGCAGGAGTCTCCTCTACTTTGATAAGTCTTGCACTCTTCCTCCAAGAGCACAAAGAGGTATGTGATCTTTCCTCTCAAAATCTCAGTAGAAAGAAGTCTAAATCTCAACAGCACTTCAACTCAAACACACATAAAGCTTGAACTCTAATCCTCAATCTCCAAAAACTTAACCCTTTGAGGCTACCCAATGCCTCCTTTTATAGAGCAAACGAGGAGGTTAGGATTCCACCTTTTAAGGGATAGAATCCTCCTTCAAAGGGATAGACTCCTCACATCAAGGGATTAGTTCCTTAAGGTGAGAGATACATGCACCTTATCAAAGCATACTCATCCCCAAAAAATCTCATCTAGAACCTTCTAGAATTGACCAAAATTCACTTTTTTCACTTTAGTTTCTTGCCTTTTTTACTTTGGAGGGGGTACGCAGGAATTCCAAAGGAAAAATGTGTTCTAGAACGTAGGTAAGCCATGCATTACCTACGTACCCAAGCTAGGAACACAGGCAGGCTTCATGTTACCTGCGTACCCATTCTTTCAGAGGTTTTTAGGGTTTTTCTTCTTGTTTCAGAGCTTGACATGAGGAGTAAAGGTTGTAATACTTGCAAAGGAGGTATGTATGAGGGTTAATGAGCTCATACAATTAGCAGAATGTCAAGGTGACAATTTTTAGTGTAACAGATTGCCCCCTAAAGTGCGAAGTCTGAAATAGATGAAAATGAAGTCTATCATATTTGAAGAGTAAAGTACTTTATCATTTCAAGGATCATCCTGTGGACACCCCAGTCAGAGCCTGTAAAAACATTCAATGCAAAATATATATATGTAAACATATCATCGCTGAGGTAGGCATTCCCATACTCAGATCAAAACTAACTAGAAACTAATCTAAACTGTTCTGATACAGGAATGATTTTAATATTACATCAATAGTGTAGACACAACATGGGCACATCCATTTGTAATGAATAGTCTACTGTATAATAATAAAACTCCTCGTAGCTTGGATGGTAGAAACTAGATCCAGGGTCCTGATTTCCGTTTCTTGAACCAGTACGATTCTATCCATGTGAATAAATGTGTCGAAGTCGAACATGGTAGAAACCACTTGATTACCAGTCAATAATGTAAACTGTTAACAAGTGTGAGATTAACCACCAGTAATGTCAATGGCTCTCAAAGTAATTAGTACAATCCATGAAATGTGAATGAATGAGCTGAAGTCGAACATGTCATGGAATCATTCGATCAAAGGTCAATGATGCAACCTGTCGTCGAAGGTGAGAAACTTGCCATTGAGGCATGCAGATTTCAAGGTACTAACGATTTCTGGATCAACTTCCTAGATAATGAGTTGTCGTCTATAGAAAGCGATCTGTCGTAGGCAAGCCCACAACACGAAATCATAGATCAAGTTTTGAAGAAATATATTGGCAAGGACTGACTCAGGCATGGTCAAAATAGATGATAGATATTTTGCAAATGAATGGTTTATTTGAACTGTCCTCTTGAACACATAAAGATACTGCAGATGGCTTGGTGACAATTGACCCAAAGGTAATACCCAGAAACCGGCTGAAGACTTTCAATATGGTTTGATTAACTGTTAGGCAAAGGATTTCCCAACCCAGGTGAACAAAAAGTGTCATGTTCAAGAGTGGTTAATGGTTTTCTGAATAATCAAAATGTAACAAACAAGTTCATTTTACTCTCTTTTCCCCCACCATTTCTGGCAAGTACCTCTTTATTTTTGACAAGCTTGAGGAGGATAACATTTGCTTGTTTATAAGCTCATCCTTCAGATGATTCCAACTTAGTTTAAGATTCGAACCCTAAGAAGGAGTGGTTCTTTCCTGTTTGAAATTGAATAGGTCCTTTACTGTTAAATTTTAACGAGTCCAGTATAGGAGAAACTCAGTGTTTTTCAATTTTAGGGAGTCAGAAGAAAAAACTTAAGAAAACTCCATGGGTGTACTTTTTCATAAATTTAGTCTCTCGAGCCCGAAAAAGGATAAAATAATGTAGGAGAGAACTCTATTGACCACAATTAGTCAACGTATACCTTTTTCATAAATAGTCCATTTCAATCCGTAAAAGAGGTAAACTTATACTAAAAGGACGATTATTCATTTACTTTAACGAGTTCGAATAATCAAGTGCTTGGAAATCTTTTCATGTTTAGAGAGTCTGAAAAAGGCTTAAAAGATAACTCCAATGTTTCGCTTTTCGTAAGTTTTAACAAGTTCGAAAAAGGGATAAAAATGTACTCATGGCTTTCACTTTTTCGTAAGTTTTAAGGAGTTCAAAAAAGGGATAAAAATGTACTCATATGGCCGACTTTCAATTTAATTTACGAGCAAGAAAAGACGAAAAGAACTCAGCATTTTCATGTGTTTTACGAGAATTAAAGATAGCAAAATAATCTCGGGATTTTCATGAGTTTAACGAGTCTTGAAAATAATAACCGAAATTGACTCAAGATAGGTTTCATTTTTACAAAAGCTTGAAACAGAGAAAAACTATGCTTTAAAGTGGTTTCATTTTTACACAAGCTTGAAACAGAGAGAAAATTGTGCTTGATGCCCCCTAAGCGTAACTACTAGAGCGCATGCCCCCCTAGCTTCATTTTATTCAACTAAGTACACGTCTGGTAATTAATAGCTGGATGGAATGAAGGTTCATTTACGAGATCATATGAGAGACCCGACCTAAAACTGTAAGAAAATTATACAAAAACTGAAATAACTAACCTAAATATACGACTTAACATTTATGAGATCTAGTCAAAGACTCGACTCAATTAGGGGAGGATATGTTTCATTTTTTAACAAGCTTGACACAGCAAAAGAACTATGCTCATGGCAACGTGTTTCATTTTTTAATGAGGTTGAAACAGTAAAAGGAACTATCCTCGTCTACATGTTTCATTTTTTAATGAGGTTGACACCATAAAAGAAACTATCCTCTTATCTACTTTCTATAATCTACCTATATAACCTACTGATTCATTTTTTAATGAGATTGACACAGGAAAAGAACTGTCCTCATACCTGATTCATTTTTTAACGAGGTTGACTCAGTAACATGAACCATCCTCAGAAACTACTTATTTCTAATCTATTAATATACTCTCTACAATCTACCTACTGATTCATTTTTTAATGAGGTTGACATAGGAAAAGAACTGTCATCATGGAAGCTTGTTTCATTTTTTAAAACGAGCTTGACACAAGAAAAGGAACTATGCTCTCGACTAACTGATTCATTTTTTAATGAGATTGACATAGTAAAAGGAACTTTCCTCAGACTCACTGATTCATTTTTTAATGAGGTCGACACAGTAAAAGGAACTCTCCTTGGACTCACTGATTCATGTTTTAATGAGGTTGAATCAGTAAAAGGAACTCTCCTCAGACTCACTAATTCATTATTTAACGAGGTTGACACAGTAAAAGGAACTTTCCTCTCACCACTGATTCATTTTTTAACGAGGTTGACTCAGTAACAGGAACTATCCTCAGACTCACTGATTCATTTTTTAATGAGGTTGACACAGGAAAAGGAACTTTCCTCGCAAACTTGATCATGGCTTCCAACTGGAAGAAACACATGTCAATGGACACACCTTGATCATGGTTTCCAAGAGGTCTTCATTAGAAGGAAGAATAGTTCTCTGGAAGGAACACATGTCAAGGGACTCATAAGGGATAATAACATCGCGTTCCAATAATCGCATAGAGTTTTCCATGTCAATTACCGGATCTAAGTCAAAGGAAGTTGAGCAAACAGTGAGAGGCTCGCTTGCATCGGTAACTGAAAACATCGGACTAGTTGCCACATAATTAACTCATGGTGGGGTAGATACCACTTTAGAATCAGGAACATTTAGGGGTGTTATATTATTGGTATTCGAAACAAGACTAGGGAACGAGAGCTAATCTACAGTCACAATATTTCCATTGTGAGGGAAAGACATCATGCGAAAGAGTGTCGATACGACAACTTTCATTGCATAAACATAGTCTCGCCCAAGGAGTAAATTGAAATCCAAGGGACCTTGAACTACCATAATATAAATCCAGACACTTTTACCTTCCAAAGTAATAGAAAACTTAGGAAGGATCCCTAAAGGTTCACTAATGGTTATGTTAAAATCTTTCAGATTCTGCGTAATAGGCACAAGCTGAGGGGAACCCAAAGCTTTCCAAACAGTTGAGGATAAAATACTAATAGAAGCACCTTCATCTACCTGTGTGCGGTGTATTTCCCTACCACCCAACTTCATAATGATTTGGAAAGGTATAGAGGAAGGAAGACGAGGTTCTGTTATTCTATTCCAATCAAAGGAAAAGACCTCAGTACTTGGAGGGGGTTCTATAGAAACAGGTGAAATGCCCCCCGACGTAGAAGAATCTGATGTAACAAGAAGAACCTGAGCGGTATGAAGTTCACTCTATAAAGGGAGAGTGGGATCGACCGAATGTGAAATTGAATCGAACACTTGATCAACTAATGGATTATCAACCTGATTGATATGAGTTTCACTCTCCAATGGAAGAGTGGGATCGACCGTACTTGAAATTAGATCAATCACTCCGTCAGTTGACGGTAGGTTGGGAGAAAGTTTACGGTAACCAGTTGGAAATTCTTGCTGTGGAACACTAAGGTTTTCCAATAATTTTGAGGCTTCATCCATGTGAGGGAAAATGTGAGTTTGATGACTCCCTTTGCATAACTTACAAGGAAACCTAACTTTACCCTTTTTCCTAGGAACCTGACTATCACTAGTTGATGAATCAACAAAACGTTGATGAGATTTTTCTGACCATACTTCCAAGACCTTTAGAATACCAGGACAATTGATAAGGAAGTGGTCACCCTTACAAATCCTGCAATGGTATTTGGGTTTACGATGCATGTTGGAGGTTTTCTCAACACAACTAACACTTACAGCCATGGTTGGTTGGCTGACTTCTTTCTTATCTTGCTTCTTCTTCTTCTTCTTCTTCTTCTTCTTCTTTGTCACCTGGTTACTAGCATCAAGGATTTTACCAAGCAAAGAGGAAGAAATATTAGGCGAAGAAGGTAAAGGGTCAACAGAAGGTTGGTGATGTTGAGATGGTGAACTCTGTTGAAGTGAAGCATCCGGTTGAGGTGGAACAATTGGAGTATTCAGGGCCAACGAAGTTGAAAATAACCATATCGGTAAACCTATTGTAAATCTAGGTAATGACAAAGTAGCCATATAAGGAGGACCAACATTTCCAAAGGAAGGAAAAGTACTAGGATTCTCATTAAGAGGGGTTCCTTGGTTGGTAAATTCCGGAACAGTTTCCATTATATTCAACTTCAGTGAATTTTATTAACAATTTAAAACTAAAATTAACAATTCACAATTCACACCTAAAATTAAAATTCACAATTCACACCTATGGTCTCTAAAAGTAAAAACAAAAAAATTAACACACGCTATCAAATCTAGGAGTCAAACCACACACAAACAGTAACTTTCCATACTAAAAACACTAGTTTGTGATGAAATCCAACATCGTAGAATTTAATATAGAAAGGGCAGTTGGAACAGTTACCCCGACAACCTGCTTAATGAAACAAACTGGCACAAGTTTCTTCACAAAACCATCTCGAGTGAAGAGAACCCCCTAGAGAGTTCAAGTGAGTCTAGTCGACGTCTGCTCCAGGTGCAGTGAGATATTTCCTTCATCGTCACCTTAGGAAATAATCCTAAGCTTATGGACACTAAGGTTACCAACACTAACAAATACAACTGGGGGAATAGTCTACAATCCGATTCCACGCGCAAGGGTAGAGTAACAAAGCTCAATCCCCTTGAAGGCTCCTCGACATGGCCAATCCGAGGTTTACTGACAAGTGACCCCAGGCTCCTCGACAATGGTTAATCTGAGTTTTACCATTTGTAATGCGCGCAAAATCTTCTATCTTTCCCAATGAAACAGAATTGATTGTCTCAAAGGTTCGTTCATGATCTCGTGATTGAATTCTTTAAGAGAATCTTCCCAGATTGTACCAATTACAATTGGATTTATTTCCTACCACAAGATTTGTCTACTTGTTTGTTTTTGTTATCTTGGAGAGTTAATTACTCCCTACTCCAAGATAGTAGCCTAAGCTATGTTGGTGATAAGAGCCCTAAAAATTTAAAAATTACTAGATGAATTTTATTAAGCGTTGTGTTATTTAAGCTGTTATTACTCAAAAGGGTAAATGGATATGAAACCAATGGTGTTATGACCCGAACCAAAACTGAATGCAATCGAATATGATAATTTAATCTTTTCAATTTGATGAATCCTAACTAAAGTAAGGAGAGAGTTTCCATTCACTTCCAACAATGCAAAAAATTGATCACTAAGAGAAAATATAACAAATTCTCTAATGCACTAATTTCATCAAGAAAAACTAATGCAAATCAATCCCAAAACAATTTTTATATTTTTTTGTTTTTAAAACAAGCATAAAAACATCTAAATTTAAATCAAAGAAAACTGATCTAAATCTACAATTGATTTTTCAGAATGTAAACTATGCAATTGTAATCTATGCACAATTCACTTGAAAAGCATGCAAATGTAATCTATGCACATTTTTCATTCATATTCTGAAAATGAGAATTCTAATTATGAAAATTTGATCTATGCAAGAGAATTCTCAAACACAAGATGATTCTAACGTAATCTAAGAACCAATCAAGTGCAAGTCAAGAAAATCGGGTGAGAGTTCCAAAGATCAAAAAACACTCAAAGGCGATTAACACTCATACACAATTTAGCCCCCCCTGGCGGAAATTTCTCAAAGGGGAATTTTTTTTGTAAAAACAAAAGCAAAAAGATGCAAAATTGTGAAAATACTGAGACAAACCTCCATGTAATGACCAAAGGAAATCAAATTAAGATTTTCTCAAAAAAGAGACTCAAAACACCCAATTAACTTAATGGAGATTGATGAGATGAAGAATTATTGAAAGAAACTCATAAACAAGGCTTTTTGACAGAAAAATACAGATCTGGGTAGATGCTAAGAATCCTAAATTAAATCTAAACTAAACTGGAAAAATAAATCTAAAGTTTTTCAAAAAATTTAACAGGGTCCGCAGGCCCCAAAAGTAACAGGTGCGGTCCCGCACTGTTAACTCAAGGAAAGTGCGAAACTGCCTGCACTGTGCAAAAGAACAAAGTGCAGTCCCCAGAAAAGTTCAAGAAAAACGTAAAAGATTTCAAAATTTTCAAAAACAAAGAAAACCTAAGCTACCCAGGCAGATATCCATCAATCAAAAAACAGGAAAAACTTTTCCTCAAATCAAAATAAAAGAGAACCAAAAACAACAAGTTCTTTCCCCAACAGAGTCACCAATTTGTTGGCCGGATAAATCCTTCTTGCGGACAAGACCAATCTCCCTAGTACTAAAATTATCTAGCAACAAACGAAAAACTAAGTTTGTCTTTATCTAAGTATATTCATTTTACAAATAAATGCTATGAAAGTTTCAATCCTACCTTAGATCCAAATGCTTATTTGTGGTCGGAGTTCTTTCGTCGCAACAATAATCCTTCCATCGCAACAAGAGTTCTTTTGTCACAAGAAAGTGTCGTCTTTCGTCGATCTGCAATCACAAACAAGAAAATATCAATAGCACCTGTATAAAAAATAATCATAAAACATACCTATCATAGTGATCAAGGAATCTATGAAATAAACGATCAAACGACAGCTTATTTAAATAAACAATCGAACGACAATTTATTGAGAAAAAAAAAACTTGATTGTATTAATCTTAGAATAACAGAAGAACCTTACAACCTTTTCCTTGATGTTCGAAAGGCCTTCCCGGGGTCTGAAGCATGAGTCTCCTCTACTTTGATAAGTCTTGCACTCTTCCTCTAGGAGCACAAAGAGGTTTGTGATCTTTCCTCTCAAAAGCTCAGCAGAAAGAAGTCTAAATCTCAACAGCACTTCAACTCAAACACACATAAAGCTTTAACTCTAATCCTCAATCTCCAAAAACTTAACCCTTTGAGGCTACCCAATGCCTCCTTTTATAGAGCAGATGAGGAGGTTAGGATTCCACCTTTTAAGGGATAGAATCCTCCTTCAAAGGGATAGACTCCTCACATCAATGGATTAATTCCTTAAGGTGAGGGATACATGCACCTTATCAAAGCGTACTCATCCCCAAAAAATCTCATCTAAAACGTTCTAGAATTGACCAAAATTCACTTTTTTCACTTTATTTTCTCGCCTTTTTTACTTTGGAGGGGGTACGCAGGCATTCCAAAGGAAAATTGTGTTCTAGAACGCAGGTAAGCCATGCATTACATGCGTACCGAAGCCAGGAACGGAGACAGGCTTCATGTTACCTACGTACCCATTGTTTCAGAGGTTTTTAGGGTTTTTCTTCTTGTTTCAGGGCTTGACATGAGGAGTAAAGGTTGTAAGACTTGCAGAGGAGGTATGTATGAGGGTTAATGAGCTCATACAGTTAGAAGAATGTCAAGGTGACAATTTTTAGTGTAACATATGCCCCTCTAATGAAATTCATCGTAAGGTACTTGACCGGTGAGGGTATGTTTTCCAGGATCTATTCCTACCACATAAGACTACTCATGCATTTCACTAGGGCCAAGATGTTACATTTTCCCTACCACCTTTATAAAAGTATTGATAAAATGTCATTCATTGTGAAAAGGAGACCTCCTTCACAGAAAATGCAAATTCTTTTCCACCATTCCCTCATCAAAATTATTGTGTTGCATCAAATAGAGCAACTGGTATCCCATGGGAAGTTTTCATCACCCATGGTGTTTTCACAAATCCACAACCTCTTCCTCTGCAAATTTTACCCTCATCATCATATCCACCTTCCTCCACTCCTCCATCACCCCCCACTGACCATGATTCATCCTCTTCACATGAATCCTCTCCCAAAACAAACCTCCCTTTTTCACCTTCTCCTAAAGCCTCAAAACAAGAAGAAAGTTTTGAAGAACATGAAGAAAGCAGTGACAAAGAGGAGCAAAGCAGTTGAAAAGAGGAAAAAAGCAGTGGCAAAGAGGAACATGGCAGTCAAGAAGAAAATGACAGTCAATAGGAAGAAACAAGTAATGAGGGAGAGGAAAATGAAAGTGAAGAAAGTGATTATGATGAGGAAGAGGACAAAGAAGAAAGTGTTGATGAGGAAGAAAGCAGTGACAAAAGGGAAAATCACAGTCAAGACAAAGAAGACAATGATAAGGAAGAGGGAAGTAACAAAATAAATGAGCCTAATGATGAAGAAGAAACCAAAGACAGTCTAGCAATAGAGGTAGATTTCAATGAACACAGACTTGGATTTACAAAGAAGAATGACCAAACATTATGCCTAAACAAACCAATTTGCAAGGGAGAAACTCAAAAAGCCCCAAAATGAGATCCAAGCACTAAAAGAGGAAAATAACCAATCTGACCTTATTATTTTGGCTCAAGTTTCTCTACAGGTCTCCCAAAAACCATGAGGCATACTTCCACCAAATTTGGGAGAATTTTGACAAGTTTTTGTTTTTTGCAAATTTTGATGTTAGGAGCGTAGCACACCTGGTGCTACGCTCTTATTCAAATCATATTCAGGAGGAAAGGCTTGAATTTTTGGTTTACTCATCAGTCATATAACATGCTCTGAAAGTTTCAGATCAATTGGTGTTTTTTTGGTCCTCCAAAAGGGTCAAAAACACCCATTTTTTCATCATTCTGCCTACTTTTCAGGACATGTGATGTGCTCCTACCAGTCTTGGAATTTTCACATTTTTAATATGTTTTAGAGGTTATATTAGAGAAACAAGGGTATATCTGGAAATTAGACTTCAAAGGCTTTCAAACGAGCCATAACGGAGCATTTTCCAACATCGGGAAGACCTTCAAAACACTGTTGTAAGAAGACCCATTTTTCCTGTTGCTATGCTATGCTCCTGGCATGAAATTCATTTTAAAAAGACAGTGCTACACTCCTATGGTTGAAAAGCCAAAATGTGCATTTGGAAAGTTTTAGGAGGCTTGTTAGAGCTTAAAGGTCAATTTATTTGCTAAAAATGGCCAGAAAGATATTTATTTTAGATATTTTTTTTCCTTGGGCCTTGCAAGGCCTCAAGGACAATAGAGATACTTCTAATTAGCCAATAGAATTCTAGATACTCTATTAGGTTTTTCTCCTCCTTTCTTGTTATATAGAGCATGAGGATTCATTGTAAATGTTTGAATTTGATGAGTTTTAATAGAAATACATGGTTCTTTAAGGTTGAAGAGCAGTTTGGTGTTGTGGAGCTTCTGGATGATTTGCCTTGATTGATGATGATGAAGGCTTGCATGCAGGATCCCTGAGTTTAGTTAATGGTGATGTATCTATAGATTTTTTCATGTTTCCTTTTTTATCATTGTGTCCATCTTTCTATGTTGCAATAGCTCAGAAAGGTATAGGTTGAGAAATGTTGTTTGAGGCACCTCAGTCCTCCTGTTTTCTATTGTCTTTATGTTTTCCTCTACTGGGTTAGTTTAAAAAAAATTTAGTTTCTCCTTAGGCCCACCTAAGCTTGTTTATTTCATCATTGGATTTATATGCTAGTTTAAAAATATGGTTTATGGTTAGCCCTGCTTATTTGATGTTATCTAAACTCAGTCTTGAAATCTCTCTTTGATGTATTGATTGTTAGGTTAAGCTAAAGAGGTTTTGTTTTGATCTTGCCCTTTGTACATGCTTATCAGTTTGCCTCAAGGTTATTTATAACTTGATTTATGATATTTAGGAGTTCCCTCTTCATGGATTAAAGTTATTTGTGATCTTAAATGTTTTCTAAACCTTGAAGGTGGAATCACTAGAAGTTAAATGAGTTTCTCGCCTTCTATATTTCATTGGAATTTTTTATCTTGGATATTTATAATTGGTTTAAGTATTGTCATTGAGTAAATGGTGTGCCCTATCTCATGATTAGTATCTTTGCTTATCATTATTTAAGACCTTCTTTTTCATAGGTATTTGACAAAGGATTCTTAACTACCCTTTGCCCTACCTTGTTTCCCAAACTTAATGTCCATCTCACCTCACCCATAAACTTTAAATATCCATTGACTACACTAGATTTGTGCTGTGATGTATCCCGATTCACTATTGATATATCAATGAATTCATAGACTCCATAGACCAATGTTTGATAACATTTCATTCCACCTATCCTACTTTATAATCTTACCCAACCAAACAAACAAACAAACCCTAAACTTCACAACTAGCCTAAAATCAACCATCTAAAGCAAAAAAGTTCACATCCTTCGCATATAATAGAGAGAGCCCTCTCTGAGTTGAGGAAGGCTAGGTCCTAGGACTCCAAAGAATGATCTGATGTTACCCTGTGCATTTGGTCTACCAATATTCTAAATCATGAGACACTAACAATTTCGAGAAGTTGATGGACAATAGCTTGAAATCCATGACATAACATAGCATATGAAAACAAAAGGGTGAATATTGGGTCAGAATAACAACCAAAAATTACACTAATTGGAGATTATCGGGATGAAGAAACAATTAGAAAAGTTGCAGTTTTTTTGCATAAATATCAGGAGCTCTTTCCCATGAAGTTTTCTAAAATGAAGGGGATAGTAGGAGACCTCAAACTTATGAGGATTACTATGAAACTAGATGGGAAACTAGTAAAATAGAGACCATATAAATTGAACCCGAAATACAAGGAAGAGGTAAAGGCGAAGTTAGAAAATATTATCAAGGTAGGGACCGTCAAACTGGTCGAAGAATATGAATGGGTAAGTCCTATGGTAGTTCAGGAAAAGAAGACAAAGGGTGAAGTCATAATATGTGTGGACATGAAGAAATTGAATGATGCATGTGTACATGACCCTTTTCCAACACCATTCACCGATGAAGTGTTAGACAATGTAGGAGGACAGGAGGCTTACTGTTTCACAGATGGTTTTTCAGGTTACCATTAGATCAAGATTGTGCAGGAAGATCGACATAAGACAACTTTCACTACTGAGTGGGGTTCTTAATAGTATATTGTGATGCATTTTGTGTTGAAGAATGCTCCTACCATATTTTTCTATAGTTGTAGTTGCAACTTTCAAGAAGTATATACACAAGTTTTTGGAGGTTTACTTTGATGATTGGATTGTTGAAAACACATGTTTCAATCTTTTGATTGATGTTGGTTCCCTGTAGGCATTATCAAATATCTTTGAATGGGCCATATTTGGTGTACCTTTTGGTATAATATTGGGGCATGTTTTTTGTAGGCAGGAATTTATGGTAGACCCCATGACGATAGCTGCTATTATGAACCTAGAAACACCTAAGACCATGAAACAACTACGCACAACACTGCAAAATATTGGCTAAAACAGTAAGTTTATAAAGACATATGTGTATATAACTACGACGATGGAGAATATGTTGAAGAACGATGTTACTTTTTGTTGGGATACATAATGCCAAAAGAGCCTCGACATACTAAGGAATAGATGGTAACTATGTTGATTCTAGTTTTCCCGGACATGAATAATGAATTTCATGTGCATGTCAATGTCTCTTGCATAGCATTGGGTGCAGTATTGACACAACGAGGAGAAGGAGGTATTGATCACCCCATCCCTTTTCCGAGTAAAAAACCGTCCAAAGCAAAGAAAAACTATTCTACGACAAAAAGAGATGGGTTGGATATGGTTTATGGATTACATAAGCTCAGGCATTATTTGTTGTGAGTGCACTTAAATATGTTCACTGATCAATACGCATTGAAGTATTTGGTGAATAAGCATGTTTTAGGAGGAAACAATTTTTGGTGGTTGTTACTATTTCAAGCATATGACTTTGATGTTATAGTCAAACTAGACAGATTGAGCATTGTACCTGATCATCTGTTAATGATAGAAACAAGCGAAGAACCCACGAGCATTGAGGATAACCTACCTGACACAAAATTGTTCGCAATTGGGATTTCAAATGATCACTTCACGGATATTATTGAGCTTTTGACCATAGGAATGGCACCCGGGGGGTACACCACTCAACAGAAGAAGGAGCTGGTAGTCAAGGTATCTTATTTTTCATTGATTGCAAGACATTTGTATAAGACGGGACTAGATAAAATACTACACAGATATGTCCCTAACCACGAAAGGTAGCACATATTGGCATAAGCTCATGGAGGAGTTGCAGGAGGCCATTATGCAGGGAAGGCCACTGTGCAGAAGATTTTAAGAGCTGGATTATGGTGGCCCACAATGCATAATGATGCAAAGGAGTATAGTAAATCTCGTGATGCATGGAAAATAATGGGAAGACTGTATAGAAGGGATGAAATTCCCTTGAATCCACAAGTAACGTTATCGGAATTTGATAAGTGGGTGATTGACTTTGTTGGACCTATCAATCCACCAGGTAAGAAGACTCGACCAAGGTAGATCATCACTGCAATATATTATTTGACGAGGTGGGCTGAGGCAAAGTTGGTGAAGGATAACAGTGCAGATACTATCATGAAGTTCATATTTAAGTATATTCTGTCCATATTTGGGTTTTCGAATATCTTTATGAGTGAAAAGGGTTCACATTTATTTCATAAGACTATTGAGGCACTGAATGAATAATTTAAAGTGTACCATCAGAAGAGTACATCATATCATCCTCAGGTGAATGGGATGGTCGAAGCTTTAAATAAGATTCTGAATAATGCACTCACAAAGGTATGCAATGTGAACAAAAATTACTTGGATCTGAGAATTCCAGTGGTGTTATGGATATACAAGACAACATGCAAGAACCTTACAGGACATACACCTTTTAGGTTGTTTAATGGAAAAGAACAATGATGCCTATGGAATATATTGTTCCCAGTTTAAGAATTACAAAATTTACATACATGGTGCACCGCCACACAATGGAAGAAAGGATGGAGTAATTGCTCGCTTTGGAGGAAGATAGGTTCATTGTCGAATTTCAATAGCAAGTGAAAAAAGAAAGGGAAAAATCCTGGAATAACAATATGATGAAGAAGAAAACATTTAAGGAGGGACACCTTGTATTATTATATGATAGCAAGTTTGCGAATTTCCAAGGAAATTTCCAAACACATTGGTTGGGGCCATATATTATCAGGTATGTCTCTAAGGGAGGTGCAGTTCAGCTCACAAAATTGGATGGTCAGTTGATGTTAGAACTAGTGAATTGGAGGAGATTGAAGATATACAGGGATGAACTTGTCTGTGGAACTTCATATTGACTATATGAAAGGAGGAAAATCTTAGTGTCACATGCAGTTGAAAGTGGGCATGTGACTATAAACTACTCTATCGAATAAGGACTTCGCCAAATATGGATTACTGCATGAATATTAGGAGGATGTTGATGTCTGAGAAAACTATGACGAGGGAGGAATTGCTGCGACATAAGAGAGGATCTGTTGAAGTCCACCATAAATATGACTATTGGATGTAAAAAAGTTGATTTGACTGGAAAATTTTCGTTAAAAGGAGCGGGGCAAACACATTTACTGAGCATAGCTAGGAAAATTTCTCACAAAATCTGCATTAATGAGTCGAATTTGAAGAAAATCATTGGGGCCTGAAATACAAATTCCTTATAAATATCGCTTCCTGCTCCTATTTTGGCCACTTTGCTTCACGAGAGTTATATTTGTGAAGTTGCGCCTAAGTGTGACCTTCGTTGTATGTCTATGAATAAATGGGATGAAATTTCCATAGAATTAATCATAATAGAAATAACAGGAACCATGACAGCCACAACACCAACTGTCACAAGTCCTATATCGCCATGGAGATAATCGACTGGAGGAGAAGCAACATAGCCGAAGAAAAAGAAGGACAAAAAACCAGTTGTGTCCCCTAGTCTTAGAAAAACCCCAAGGCAGAAATTCACTAAGGATCAGAGGTCTAAGTAGTGGTTAGACAAGAAGAAGAAATGTATGGAGGTCCTGAGTATATTGTAGCAGACATTCATTGCAGCAGACATTCCCGAGTATATTGTAGCAGAATAAGTAGATCCTATTTCTAGGTTGTTGCCATATCTAACACCTAGGAATATGAGTGTGAATTAAGTAAAGGACCCTGATGCTATGAATTTTGTTGTATTCATACCGATGTTTCCTTATCATGTGTCATTTGAGGGAGAAAATTTGGAAAAAGTACAACACCTAAGGATGGAGTACTGGGACTTTAGCGATTAAAGAAAATATCCTCAGTTTGAGCCCTGTATATACCTGAAGAAGACTCATTAACCAACAGGAAATGTCACCAGATTGGATCCACACACGTGGGTTACAGGAATCCAACAAACATGGTTTCTCAACATGTTGTATGTTCCACATTTTTGGTGAAGTAACATCAATATTGTATGTGTCCTACAATTGTTGGCTTTACTGCATGATGGGTGCCTTTAGCTGGGAGAGAGGATACTCATAGATGATATGTTGATCAGTAGGATCACCATGATGCCCTATCAAGGAAAGAAACCCGCCAAGGAGTTCGTGGGGAATATTCAAGACAAGGCAGTCACCAAGGAAAAGAAGAAACATTCTCGAGTATATTGTTGCAGAAGAAGTAGAGCCTATTTCTAGGCTGCTGCCATATGTAACACCTAGGAATATGAGTGTGAATTAAGTAAAGGACCCTGATGCTATGAATTTTGTTGTATTCATACCGATGTTTCCTTATCATGTGTCATTTGAGGGAGAAAAATTGGAAAAAGTACAACACCTAAGGATGGAGGACTGGGACTTCAGCGATTGAAGAAAATATCCTTAGTTTGAGCCCTATATATACCTGAAGAAGACTCATTAACCAATAGGAAATGTCACCAGATTGGATCCACACATGTGGGTTATAGGAATCCAACAAGCATGGTTTCTCAACATGTTGTATGTTCCACATTTTTGGTGAAGTAACATCAATATTGTATGTGTCCTACAGTTGTTGGCTTTACTGCATGATGGGTGCCTTTAGCTGGGAGAGAGGATACTCATAGATGATATGTTGATCAGTAGGATCACCATGATGCCCTATTAAGGAAAGAAACCCACCGAGGAGTTCGTGGGGAAGACTCAAGACAAGGCAGTCACCAAGGAAATGAAGAAACAGTTCAGCATAGTGAAGAATTCAAGGGGTTATCATATTATATCCATCAATTATCTAGCTGTTCTCTTTTCTGTACACATCCTTTGATCCAGATTTATGCAGGAACGCAAAAGAATAAACATATAGCCATAAATACAGAGATGCAGCGGAAATAACACTTCATTTCATTAATATCAAAGAACTGAAATTTTCTTACAGACAGAATGGAAATAAAACTAGCTAGGGCGCTGGTAGCTATCTCTGAGAAGAGATGTGCGGCTACAGGCCTCTGAACTGAGTTACAATGAGGCTCGAGGGCCTATTTATTATTGAGAAACAATGGAGAACCCTAAACATCCAAAAAAATAACCCCTAGGAGATGAAGCGCCAAAACTATGGGCCCCGTTTGGGTAAATTGGTGTTTCAACTTCCCAGGGACGTAACTTTGGCCTACTATCTCCGTTTGACGCACATGATACATCATTAGAAAGCTCTGTCCGAGGACCACAACTTTCGGGATGAATTTTAGGCTGGTAAAACGATGCCCAAAAAACGTCGTTTAGGGCCTCAAAACGGCTCCGGAAGTTCAGGACCCGAAAAACTGCTAAAAATAGTAAGTTATGCCGAAACTGAAAAACTGAAAGAGACAATGGTGGGGGCCCAAGTGGAATAGGCTGGTGGCCACCAATATCCACCTGGATCATTCCTCCCCCCTTAGGAAGCAATGGTCCCCATTGCGTTAAGTTCCTCCATGAGATGAGGAAATTTCTGCTGAACTTGGTCCCTGGTGAACCACTTTCCTTGGTGCAGGAGTTGGCCAGCTTTGACAACAATTGGATCCTCTATTGGCGAGTGTTCTTGATTTGCATGTCCATGATACAATCTGTGGTGGCCTGTTCCATGCAGTCTGGGTTTAACTCTATTGGTGTGAGTTGTTCTACAATGTCCGAAGTGTCCAGTAAAGGTGGGAAGTAAGGACAATGGCGATCCACATTGAGGACTAGGTGCAGACCAAGGAATGGTGGAATACTAAGCTCGAAAGCATTGTTCCCTACAGCCTTGGTGATGGTGTACGGCCCGTATCGGAGCGGGCGAAGCTTGCGGTGGGGTCCAGTGAGGCGCTCCTTCCGCAAATGTAGCCATACTTTGTCGCCCACCTGAAAGTTGTGTGGCACCCGGTGTTGATCATGGCGCTTCTTGTACTTCACATTGGTTCTGTCCAATATATCATGAACCTGTTGGCGGATGTGTTGAATGCGCTCGATGAAGCTACTTGCTTTGTCAACTTCAGATTGGACATGAGCTGAATCGGCCTGAGCAGCTGCAAATGGCATGGCTATGTCAATGGGGCATAGTGGCTGGAATCCCAAGCCCACCTAAAAGGGGATGTGGCCAATTGAACTGTGGAGAGCCCGGTTATAGCTATGTTGTACATAGGGGAGGCTCTCGTCCCATGTGTGTGGATGCTTTGAATTGTACATGCGCAGAATGTGTACAATCATTCTGTTGACGACCTTTGTCTGGCCATCTATTTGGGGATGGAAAGCTGTGGACTTGGTGAGCTTTGTGTCCAACATTGACAGTGGACAAATGTCTTCGAGGAGCACGATAGGTCGTCGATATGATAGACTGTGGGATCCCAAAGTGCACCCACACTTGTTCAAATAAGAGTTTAGCAGTGGCTTCTGTTGTGATATTCTTCTTACAGGCTGCCATAATGGCCATCTTCGAGAATCTGTCAACGACCACGAAAACACAGTCATTTCCATTCTTAGTAGAAGGCAAGCCCGACATGTAATCCATGGAGATGGATTCCCAAGGTCGACTAGGGGTAGGTAGTGGAGTATATAGGCCTTGCTTCTTGATGGTCGGTTTGGCAATGGCACAAGCAGTGCAGGATCTGATGTTCTTCTCGACATCCTTTCGAAGGTTCGGCCAATAGAAATACTTCTGTAGTATTGCTACTGTTTTCTCGACCCCGAAATGCCCAGCGACTCGACTGTAGTGTGCTTCCCATATCATCTTGGCACGCTCGCTTGAAGGAACACAAAGGTGTCCCAGGTGACATAAAAGTGCATCTTGAAGGTGAAAATTTGGAACTTGCGTGCCCCCCAAGAGTGCCTTGTAAGTGTGGCCGAATTCTGGGTCACTCTCATAGAGAAGCGGCCAATCAGAAGTCTCGTGCCCACAAGAGTTGAGCACGATGGTGAGCGCCACGATCGGTGGTCAGCTGAGGTAGTCTGCAACATTATTGGTGCTACCCTTCTTGTACTTGATGTTCAAATGAAACTGTTGCAGATATGTGGACCACTTACGAGTGAATCATTCTGCAACTTCCCTTGTGTCTGTATGAACTGTAGGGGCCGGTGGTCTGTGTGGATGATTGTTTTCTTCCCCAAAATGTAATGCTTCCATTGTCGACAAGCTTGCATAATGGAATACATTTCTTTGTCATAAGTGGGATACTTGCGAACTGTGTCAGACAATGTCTCACTGTGATATGCCACTGGATGTCCTTGTTGAGTAAGAACTACCCCAATAGCATAGTCAGAGGCATCTGTCTCGATCTCAAATGAGGCTGCTGATGCAGTGAGTGAGCAGGGGGCAGACGAGAGGCGATTTTTCAATTCTGTAGGCATATACATTTGAGGTTCCAACCAAAGAATTTCTCTATTGCTCCTTTGATGACTTGATGACTCTTGACTCCAGGGCCAAGTGATATGAGAGAATCCCAACACAAATCTACGGTAGAAATTAGCAAGACCCAGAAAGCTGCGAAGCTCTGTTATAGTAGTCGGGGCTGGCCAATCCCGAATGACTTGGATCTTGGCTGGATCCACATGCACACCCCTTTCATCAATAATGTATCCCAGATATTGAACCTGGGTCATGCCAAACGTGCACTTCTCCAAATTGGCACACAACTTGTGTTGCCGCAGTGTTTGGAGGACTTGTCGGATGTGATGAAGGTGCTCTTCCCAGGTCTTGCTGAAGATCAGAATGTCATCCAAGTACACCACTACGAATGAGTTGGTGAATGGCCGCAAGATGTCGTCCATCATCCTCATGAAGGTTGCGGGAGCATTCGTCAACCCGAAAGGCATGACCAGCCATTCAAAAAGGCCTTCCTTGGCTTTGAAGGCGGTCTTCCACACATCAGAGGGTTCAATTGGTACCTGGTGATACCCAGACTTCAGGTCGATCTTACTGAAATATTTTTCACCTTGGAGTTGGTCCAGAAGGTCATCAATCCATGGGATTGGGTACCTATTCCGGATAGTGATCTTGTTCAGCGCCCGATAGTCAATACAGAGTCTCCACGTCCCATCCTTCTTCTGTACCAACACGATCGGGCTCCCACAGGGCGATGAACTTGGTCTGATGTGACCTTTCTGCAACAGCTCCTGAATCTGCCTCTTGATTTCATCATTTTCCAGAACAGAGCGTCGATAGATCGGTCCATTTGGTCGCGGTGCACCTGGGGTCAGATCAATCGAGTGCTTGACCTGACAGTGCAGAGGAACCCCTGTGGGTGAGGTGAAGATGTCCCCATACTCCTCCACAACCTTATCCATTTGTTGTTGTCGTGTAGAGGGGCCCTGTCTGGAGGTCATGGCCACTGTCTTCTTCTTGCCCTGGGGGCGGATCATCAGGAAAATGAATTTCCTGGTTTGGGAAATGAGCTTACTGCATTGTTTTGCAGTAACCAAAGAGATAGTCATAGGAGGTGGTACCTCTGGTATCCTGTACAAATTATTCCCCAAATTAATAATAACAGCACGAGGTCGAGACTCATACACAGCATGACGCTTCCACAAGTATGGTTGTCCTAATAATACATCAGAAACATCAATAGGAGCAACGTCACATAATACCTCATCCGTGAAGGGCTTGACGCTATAGGGAAGGCGGCACTGCTGGCTGACGCGGAGATCTCGTCCTTGGTGAAGCCACCCAATGGTGTATGGATGTGGGTGAGCTATGGTCGGCAAGCTTAATTGCTTCACGGCGTCTGCTGAAATGAGGTTATTTTGGCTCCCATTGTCAACAATGAACTGTACCGGGGAGCCCTTTACCCACATCTAGGAGTGGAAGAGACATTCCTCCTCCTCTGGATCTTCCAGTTCCTCCTTCTGGATCTTTGTAGTGGCAACAGTGGCATTGGGCTCCGCATCAATAACCTGTTTCCCTTTTTCATTCCCCTTTTCAGGTTCTGATTCGAGTCGGAGCATGCATCGACTCGGAAAGTCTCATCTCGGCCACTAGCGTCTGCTTGGCCCGACACTCACTTGTGTTGTGAGTGGAGCTCTTATGGAACTCACACCACTTTCCCGTGTCCTTCTTTGGCTTTGTGGTGTTGTTCTTCTCTTGTGGCTTTGACGGGTTGTCTTTAGCCACCATGCGTTGGCTCTGTCCTTTGCTCTGCGATTTGGAAGCACCTTTCCCTTGCTTTTGATTCACAGATCCAAAGTCTCGCTTCTTCTGTTTGAATTTCTGCTCAATCTTGGCAGCATACCGGTATGCCGTACCAAGCAAGGAGATGTCGAGGAACTCCATTTCCTCCTGAATGTATCTGTGCAGACAGCTATGATACTTTAGCACCAAATGTTTCTCTGAATCTTTGATACCCAACTTTGTGCGCAGGGTATGGAACAGATTCGTCAGCTCATGCACATCTTGATCCCTTTGTTGTCGCGGCGTGGTCCATTGTATGTACTTGTCCTCATAGCTCCCCACGGGATAGTACTGTTCCTTGATGGCGTCTCGGAAAGAATTCCAAGTTGGTACGGCCGAGAACAGAGAGGGTTCTGTCTGGTCCTTGTTCTCACAGTAGGTTTCCCACCAGTCCTTAACATGGAGGGTAGCTTTGAGGAGTGCAAAAATAATCTTCTCCCCGTCTAAAAAGTCATGAACAGAGAAATATCCTTCTAATAGATTCAACCATCTATCTACGACATCTGCGTCTATTTGACCCTCAAATATGAGAATGTCAAAATTTACTTGTACCTTAAAGGGAGTCGCAACTCCAGAGTGGCTACTGGATGCAGATGCGCCGCCGGTGGGCAGCCGTTGAAGGATCTGAGCAAAGCTATCCATCATCGCGTTCCTTTGTTTTTCGAGGGCCTCCTCGAGCAATATTTTGATAGGATCTTCTGCTCCCTCATCTTTCTTTTCGTCCCCCATGGGCGTCCGTCGAGGTTTGCGAGGCTGACAAAGGTTCCACCAGATCAAGCCCTAGCTCCTTATACCCCGACCTCGTTGGGGACATGCAAAGAAGGATCGAGAAAAAGCAGACCGCTCTGATACCACTGATCCGGATTTATGCATGAACGCAACAGAATAAACACATAACCATAAATACAGAGATGCAGCGGAAATAACACTTCATTTCATTAATATCAAAGAACTGAAATTTGCTTACAGACAATGGAAATGAAACTAGCTAGGGTACTGGTAGCTATCTCTGAGAAGAGATGTGGTGGCTACAGACCTCTGAACTGCTTTACAATGAGGCGCGAGGGCCTATTTATTATTGAGAAAACAATGGAGAACCCTAAACATCCCAAAAACCTAACCCTAGGAGATGAAGCGCCAAAACTATGGGCCCCGTTTGGGTAAATTGGTGTTTCAACTTCCCAGGACGTAACTTTGGCATACTATCTCCGTTTGACGCACATGATACATCATTAGAAAGCTCTATCCGAGGACTACAACTTTCGGGAGTGCTTTGATACCCAAAAAACGTCGTTTAGGGCCTCAAAACGGCTCCAGAAGTTCAGGACCCGAAAAACTGCTAAAAATAGTAATTTATGCCGAAACTGAAAAACTGAAAGAGACAATGGTGGGGGCCCAAGTGGAATAGGTGGGTGGCCACCAATATCCACCTGGATCATCCTTGTCGGAAATATCATGCAGAAATTTCGCGCAAATGAGGTACCAACACCTGTGGTGTCTTTGGATGCGTAGTGGAGTATAGGGGTAAAATATAACTATACGGGTTACTTGTGCAAATAATTTCTTGATGATTTCCGCGAAGCACAAGAGGAAGGGAAAAAAATCGACTATGCATGGTTGTTACTGCTCATTACATTAATGGCATGGAAGGAGCTAGAAGAGACCAAATTCCCTACTATGGACCCGAATTTTTGCGAAGCTACAAGGTATACCTTGCTCTGGTTTTCTAAGGATCGGAAGCACGCGATGGAGAATAAAGCTTTCTAGGTATTAATGGTGATTGATCTACACACAGTGGTGAGTCATCATCCAAGGCTCTCACTAAATTTGTTCGAATATTACCGCGGAGTAGCAGATTTCAAGGCCAAATTTCACATAGTATACATCAAGGCGCAAAAGGATGAAGATGAAGTTTGGTACCCGTTGCCATACCTAGTTATTGAATTTGACATTGTGAAAGTCACAAAGACCTAGCCTCTAGATTGGTTGGCTCCATCCACTGAAGGCACTGAAACAAAACATGCAAGGACTAGTGGGAAAGACATCGCAGCAGAGAAGGCCACAAAGGAATATGTTCTAGTACAGAAGGCAACAAAGAAAGATACACAAGGAGGAAAAGAAACATAGAAAGAAACAAATAAGGGGACAAAAAGGATGATGAAGAAACTGTAGGCAACTAACAACATGGACAAATTCTAGTTTGAGTATCAGATTCAAATCACTAAGCTGCAGATGAGGATGCAACCATCCACACCACCAGAGGTTAGAGAGAAGCGGGAAGCAGATCTTAAGACTGCCTTGAAAGACATTTCCACAACAGTCAAGGACTATGAAAAGTTTTTAGACGACACCATGGAAAGTTAGATCTCATTGCAAGAGGATTTTAACATTCAAAATATTGAACAAGAAGTACTACAAAGGAAAAAAAAGTTAGATGAGACCAAGAACACTGTGAGGACTTTGGCACCCGCACAACAAATCGCTCAGATTACAGAAGGGAAAACTCTGCAGAGCCAGATCAAGGATCTGTGCAAAAAAATATAATTGATTACATCAAGGACACATTTGTGGCAGGATGAAGACATTCAACTATCCGAGATAGTAGATGTGAAGCTAAAAGAGATCCGCAAGAAGCTTCAAAAGGTCATCGGGCCAACATCAGAGAAGCTGGTAGAGGAGGTGCATAAAGAAGAGAATTTGTTTGTAGAAATGATTCATCCTTTGAGTACAGCCTATAAGAGAATTGTAGAGAAGGTTTAGGGTGCACCAACTGAGTGACTTGGGATGAGCCACATGTGAGTGTTGGGGGTCTGTTGGGCATGGCCCAACTTGGTCCATTTTTGGTCAAAAAACTCTACAACTCAAGGAGCAGAGTGCACGGTCCAATGAGGATAAATCAATTGCATGGATTTTAGGGGCTTTCGGGTGGGTCAAAATCCCTCTTTTTGTAAAGGGATCGGGATCATTTCATTAGTATTGAGTCTGCCCATGGTATGTGGACTATGGTTTTTAGTTGATGTAAATTTTATATAAACAAATGTAAATCTATGTCGAAGTAGAGAGTCTTGTACTTGTGATGAGCACAACTTGTTGAGTATCTTATCTTTCTGTGTTTTGGGCCTAACAGAAGGCTTCATGGTTGTGTGTGTGAAGGCCTTGAAGAGTCTACATCTGTGTGTGCAGACCACCCGCAGTTGTGTGTGTGGGTTAGAGAAGTATTTGTACTCAAGAAGACATATCATTAATAAAGGAAAGGAATTTTGAAACATATCTGTGTAATTTTCTTATTATTCGCACTTGGCGTTCTTTTTGTGCATCACGAAGTCTTTTATGTTGCTTATATGTGTTATATTGTGCTGAATATTTCATAATATTGATAAAGGCGCGGTGCACAATAGTATTAAGAGATGAATAGGGCATAGACTTTGAAAGTAGATAATTTCCTTCGCGCAGTCGAAAAAAGTATAAGAGAGAATTTTATAAATAGATCCACATCCCATTGTCCCTCTAGATGCATAAACCTGGTTTTGACATCCCGCAATATTGCCTCGATGGATACTACAATCTCTGCTACAGGTCGTTTTCGAAATGGTCGGTAATAGAGGGTTTTATTGGTTACAAAGCAACTTTGAGCCTGTGTTGAGACCCCTTTGAGCCAACAAGGCTTTTTCATGGAAAAACTAAATCCCATGGTATTAACATAATAATTTTCATGTAGAAATAGGTAATAAAATTTGTCTTCACTAATATGATGATACAATTTGGCTTCTTGATTTTTTTCTTTTCTGATGGAGAATAGCACATTTATTTAAAGGGTGCTAGCTCAAATGGAAGAGCATTTTCCTTGCAAGCAGGAGGTTGGTGGTTCGATTGCACGATTCCCTAACATGAATTAATCACTGAAGAAACAAAAGATTCACATTTTATATTTTTTTTATAAAAATATTTTTTATTGTCTATAGAGAGACAATAACTGTGATTAAAGACACATTGTCTCTATAGAGACAATAACTGGGATTAAAGACATTGTATTTATAAGATAATATTTCTTTAAATGTAGCTATAATCTATTGAGAAACAAAAAATAATTGTCTGTTAAGCGACAATAATAATTGTATCCTATATTGTCTTCATAGTTACAATTTTTAAGACAATAATTTGAGACACTCGCTTAAAGTCAATATTTAAGACAATTTACATGTTTTTTTTGGTCTCAAGTTAAGACAATCAACTCAATAATTCTCTTAAATATTGTCTTAAAACCCCCTTCTATGTAGTAATCAAATAAATCAAAACCAATAGCTTTTGTTGTTTCGTTGGCCAAAAGGCCTTGTTATAGTATTACATTGGGTCCACTTATAACTAATTTTGAACAATAAGTAGCAAGGGAATAGTAAATAATTTCATGTGGCTTGAGGAATAAAAATATCCAATAATAATTAACTATGATAGATTGGAGGTTTCGGTGGTGTAGATTTTCAGATGCAAAACTCAGAATATCTACAGAACTAATGAAACATGAGGCCATAGAGTGCACCCTCAAAGGATAGGTTTTGTTGGTGATGCACTTTGTTTAACATGCACACCTTTGTGATTTATCTCAATGTGTGAGTAGTATCTAAAAATAGAATGTTGATAGACTCAAATAGAGGAGAATCTATGTTGCAAATATATGATATTTGGAATTAAAGCTACAGTTGAAACTTGGAATGCTATAGGGTGTGGATGTGGATTTGCAACGTGTAGCTTTCATAATAATGAAATTGGGACCAAAAAGTCCCAACGTGATTACTGAATAAAGTCTTCATTCCTTATGTGAACTTATTATGGTAAAAAAGATATGGAAATCATATGATTTTGTAACTATTTCATTTACTAGGGAACCAAAATTATATAACAATTGATTATGAAGTTTTGAATGTTATGGTATGGCATGACATGATAGGACTTGCTTAATTACCAATATCTTCATGGGTGGATTTTTTATATTTTTTTAATAGTGTTGAGTATCGTCCAAGGATAATAGTGATATTAGTTCTAACAACATAATAAGATTATAGCCAAAGTAATAGGTTCACTCCTAAAAGGTGATACTAGTTTACACTTTTGGTTGTTCGAATGCACATTAAAAATCAAAGAAATGAAACTAAATTTTGGTTGTGTTTATGTTTAATTCATTTATTGAAATAAGACATTGTTTATCCTAGATTTTATCAATTTATATATTTTCAAAATTAAATCAATAAATAAATTTAGAGTAAAATGTGGTTTATAATAGTAAAATATTATTAAAATACAAAAATATATGAAATTTAAAAATAATTGTTCAATATTTTAATGTTAAACTTTACATTATATATATAAATACATTCACAATCTTAAAAATTAAAATATAAAAATATAATAATATAGATTTTTTTGTTAAACATTATGTTAAACTATAAAAATATGTATTTATCTATATTCACTCACGAATTTACATATTTGAGAAATCCTGCTTCAACATAAACATAAGTTAATTTTAAATTTACCATTTTCACTCATTAAATTAAAAAATAATGAAAAAAAATTAATAATTTATATTAATAAATTTATATATAATATTTTAAAAATATATTTTATTAAATTAATTTATTTTGAGTATTATAGATTAAAAAATTATAATATTTATATATTTAATATTTAAAAAAATTTATAAAGAATTTGGAAAATAAAGTTGAATCTAATTGTATTATTATTTCTCCCAACTTTATAAGCACAATCACATTAATAAATATCAATCATTTATTATTTCTAGTGGGAAATACATTAGTCAAATGGATGAAGTAAATAAGCTTTCAAGAAAATATAAATTTAAGACACCCACATTTTATGATTTTTTTTTCAATCTTGAGAATGTAAATGGTATCATAAAACTTTTGATAAAAGTTTTATGGATTAATTTCTATCATTTTTTACTTACTAAATAATTAATAATTAAATTAAAATTATAAAAATGCTATTTGAAAATTAATACATTTAATTTTTTTAATCTTAATCATAGAAACCAACCTCCATTATTATATTACCTGTCATTGATATTTACATGTATAAAGTTGTGTCCATCCGTTCTCTCAATGCTCAAATTAGGGGCTCCAAGGTTATGCCCCTTCAAAAACCATTTGATATGATCACCTACACGGTTACAGTCATTCCAAATATATATATGCGTTCAGGATCATATAAAATCAAAATATAGAATAAAATATAAAAAGATGCATTAATATAAACTTTTAATTACACAAAAGTATGTATTAAAAATTTGATAATGATGACCTATGTACAAAAAGGTTTAATAGTATCTATTGATAAATTTTATACAAAAAGAATTAAATTACTTTCTTTCTCATACATGTATATGCACGCATTTTCATATTAATAAAATTAAATGTATCTCTATTATTTATATATGTAAATAAATTTTATATATTTTAAATATTTTTATTAGTTGATATTTTAAAAATATTTGTTTTTATTATTACTTTATTGAAATTTGAATTTTGAATTACTTGATTTACATACACTAAGATAGCTAATTGAATTACTCGTAATAAGATATTTTTTTATTAATTTTTTAAAATATTTTTTTCATTTAATTATTAATTTTATTTTTATATTTATGTGTTTTTTGAAATTGGGCTTTTAAAACTTTAATTTAATTATCAATAATTATTAGGTGGATGGGAGAGATTTAATTTCCATAGAATGTTGCATAATATTCTTAGTAGTGTACACAAATCAGAGGTTAAAATTTATTTCCAAAGTAGTTACATCTTTTTACCATTTTATTTAAATTTTTTAATTAAAAATAAATGACATATCAACAAGAGTCATACAAAATGATAAAATCATGGTATTGTAACAAAGCCTATTTACAAATTAAGAATTTTCATGGTTAAAAATATGTTTACATTTTTTTTTAATGTATACATCTCTATCTTATATATTTATTATTATTATTAGAATTAGAATTAGAATTAATGACCCAAGAATTAATGGCAGAAAAACCCTTCCACCCCTCTCTTAAGGCCATCAAAAAGACCTTGAATTATAATAAGCCTTCAAAAAGTCACACTAAAGACAACTCGGCGTTAAAATACGACAAGCTCATGTCATCAATTATCGTAAGATCAACTCGACCGTTGGTACAAACGATGGATGACATATTTTGTTGGATTCTGGCTTCCTCATATGTGGCCACGAGAAGACTTATGCCTTTGAGAATGAATTGAAAAATTCTTTCTAGTCGTTGATCGTGTTTGATCGAAGGTTATTAACCATCGAATATTCTTGTATTCTAGAGTTTTATTTTACCTTTGATGATTATTGGTATGTAGTTCGATGATGCGTGAATAAAATTTGTGCCTCATCGAAATGGAGAGATAATTTTAGTTTTTTTTTATTATTTTATTTTTTTCTGAAGGAATTATGTACAATCATAATTTTGATTGCGAATTTTATCTTCAAAAATGAATTTTTTGGTATCTCTAGTTGGTATTGTCCTTTCTAGATAAGAAAATTATCAGGAGTGGTATAGGAACCCTAAAATGCACTTATTTTTAACGATTTATGGAAATGTGTTCGTGAAAGAACAGAGGAACAAGCTCAATAAGACAAACGACTAGAAATAACGTAAGGAAAAAAAGGCTTTTGCATTAATTTCTACTCCAAGTAAAAAAGAGGTAAGAAGTTACATTATTCAAAGAAAGACAACATATGAAGCATTCGTAAAATTAAAAATATCTTTCTGATTCACATTAAGAATTGGAGATAATTAAGTCATTGTTGAAGTTGTTTAATCTAGAGATGAAATATGTTCATCCATTGAAACTTGCTTCTGAAATTAAAGCCATCAATTACGAAATTTAATACTAGTAGAAAATGGGGAAATTAGTGACTAGGTGACTAATAAATTTAGTCGCCACAACTTTTCAAACTAAAATACTACAAAAAATGACCAATCTTAAGTCACCCAACAAAAAACGGTTAACATAAATGACTAATTTAGTTGTGGGCTAAAATATACGACTAGCTAATAAGTAATACAACTAAAAATGACTTACAATAATCACTAGTTTAGTTTAGGAACAAAAATACGACTACCTAAAAATCAATATAATAATATGAATCAGTATTTAATGCTAGTCATTTTAATTGTTTCGTTTCGACAGTCTAAACTTACAACTGATAGGGGATTGAAATGTTGTTGTAGATTGGTAGAAATGCTATACTTCATTAAACACTTCTTTATTAGATCAGTGGATGATTAGAGTTAGGAAGCTGATTAGAATCTTCAGGGTCATATCCTTTGATTACATTCATAGGGAATTAAATTCAAGGGCTGAAAAATTATCCAAAATGGGAGTTGGCCAAGACCTCCTTTTGCAACATGATATAACAACCTATAAATGTTGCAACAACCTTTCCAACTTCTTTAGTGGGTTGCACATTTATTTCACATGTCTTCCTCATCTTGAAAAGTGGTAGTGCCAAGGAGAGGGTGTCAATTTTGATCAAGGAATGTTCACTTAGTACCACTGCCAAGTTTCCTTCGTACAACTTGTCAAATTTCTTAATTTTACTTCACAACTTCTCATGGTGCTTAAATTACTTGTCTAGACCTATAGGTGAGATTACAACCCCCAAAAATTTTTAACTTTTCGACCTCTTAAATCCTTGTTAGAGTCTTCTTGGACATGCACTCATGCCTCAAACATAACATAGCACTATAATACCAAATTTTCATTCTTTGTTCCCTCTTTTAATGCCTCATCGAAACCACATTATCACACTGGTTAAAATGAAATGTTCACATCTCAAGGAAAAGCACATACTTTTCTTATGGCAACCTAAACTATGTGAATGACTAGGATACAACTCTATTTTCTCAAGATGAAAACACACCACCTCACAACCCATTCGTGCAACAATTTATGGATCACAAAAGCCAAATTCCTAAAATTTGAATATATTTAACCTAAAAAAGGATATGTACCCTAATCCTTTCAAATTTGACATTTGAATTTTAAGAAAATAACACTAATTTTTAATTATTAAATCCACTCACTATATACTCTATTTTTTTTGCACTCATCTAACATATGAGAAAACCTAAATGTTTTCAAAAAAACCAAGTTAAGAGCACTTGTTTCCTTCAGACATCTCAGTTTCTACCTTCATAAAATTTAGCAACAAAATCATTACATATAAATCATCATCTTAAAATTATATTATTAATATGAATCCAATTAAAAAATATAATAAAAGACTATTAAAATAAACGACAGAAACACACACAAATAAGACATGGCATAAAAGGTAACAAACTTGCTATAATCCTCATACTCTCATTATTGAAACAATGGTTATGATACAACTAAATACAAGAGGAGAATGTGTCTCAAGAGAGTGCGTCTATCTTGGACACTTTGGTTGAGAAAATTTCTCAACCATACACCAATATAGGACCCTAGCTAGGTGGAGAGAATATCTAGACCTAAAATAACTCCTAATTGAGACGAACTAGCTCAATCTAGAAAATTAGGCATAAATTCCTAATTTTCAAGATTTAATTAATCTAATTGTGTTTGTATTTATAATTGTTTTTACTCACATGAGAGTGAGGCTAACATAATATTAGTATTATTATAAATACCACCTAATATGAAATAAAAGTTTTCACTCACAATAAAAAACATATAGTATGTCATTAGATTCTCAAATACAACAAATCTTATGTTAAGTGAAAATAAGATATTGAATCTATTGTTTTCAAAATGGAAAATTTTGTGAAATTTTATCATTTTTGAAAAATCAACTTTTAATTTTTCTTTACAAAATCCCTCCCAACCAAAACTTCATATTTGTTCGCTTTCACAAGGTGGGAACAAAAAACAAATTTTAGAGAGTTCCTAAATAGGATTTTGGTGTAGCAAAACCCGATATCAAATGCCACCATAGGATTTCCAGTCCATTGGCAATGCCAATGTATATTCATATTTTAACTTCAATCCATTTCCACCGACATTCGGTCTTCCCCAAACAGAGGAGTACACACACCTTGCATCTATGGTTTAAAATACATTATTTTTTTTGCATCCACACTTGTAAGTTTAGGTTTTAATCATTGTGCTACATTATGTTACTATCTGTGGGTATGGTGTTGGCATTTGATGAGTTCGGGAGGTCATTTATCTTAATAAAGGAGTAGGAACAAAATACATGAATAAGAGCCTTATATTCTTAGAAGGCCAACATTTCGGTTGGCAAGGCCATTGTGATATTCCTCTACACCTAACTCAATCCTGAGGGAATCACCAAGACGTTGGAGAGCCCAGACCATAAAAACATATAGGTTGAAAATTTGAGAGTCGGGATGGATGTATATCAAAAAATTGAAATTTGGAGGGCTATCAATTGGAGGAAAAGCTAAAGCAAAAGTCTAGAGAAACTTATATGTAAAAAATTACATAGCCTATGGTTCTTGGAAATTTGATGGTTTTGGCTATTAAACATTTATGTTAAAACATGTTTTGACAAATTCTGTAAAATGATAGTTCCCACGATCTTCTAAACGAGGCATAATTGAGGGATTATAGGTTTCCATAACTGAGACTTTAGGCTTCCTACCACACTTCATCTTATTTGAGAAGTTAATTATTAGACACTCTCTTTAATCGATTCTACCTTCGACACCATTAATACTTCCACAATCTGTGACAATCCAAAAAATCCTTTGAGGTACGCATTTTGTTTGTTGATTTCTTCCCCTTGTAAATATGGAGTATGTCAGAGCCTCCATAAATATCCCTAATGTATAATTTCATGGTTTTTAGCCTAATATTGACTATCCCTATTATATTCAAAATTTTCACCATGATTTAGTGCAGTTGATTTAGGTTGGCTTCACTTTTTGAAGGTCAATTAGTCCATGTCTCTAAATAATTTACAATGCAATTCTTTAATCAAGATATCAATTACAATGCAAGACTTGAGTCAAAGCCACAATATATTCTATAAGTTGGGCATTATGGATTGAATGAAAATGAAAAATATTTGGACATGAACTGACTTCCTAGTGGCACAACTTAACTTCAAGTTGCCACAATTTCCTGATAGAGTTTACCTTAAATTATAATAACCTTCTATTTAAAAATCTAGGCACATGGTGATTTATACAAAATGAAATTGTAGTTTGGATTAAAATGCATTGTATAATAGGTCATCTTAATAATTGATCCATAATACATATTCCACCCATTAGCTAACTATCCAGACGAATGATCGGTTGATATTTTTGGTTTGGCATGAAAATTATAAGATGTATAACTTAAATAAGTATGTAATTAAATTTAGTTGTTTTGGAACCCAAAGAAAGATGAATAGTTGAAACTAGATATTAGAAAATACACAAAAATTACATAGTTTGGAAATCATATTGGTACAAATGGATTTTACATAATACTAATCATATTTTATGCAATAATTTTGACATATGCATTTACTTGGTATTATGAAAAATAATCACACAACGAAACCAAGAACACATAAAAATAAAATAAAGAAAATGAAGAGAGAAACACTCTATAAAAATGAACGGGCACATACCCATAAGTGCATAAATCCTATTACTCATTAACATGACACAAAAAGTGACCTAAACATAGAAATTGATTTTACTAATATGCTTTACTCTATAGTCTAGATCCTCACTTAATGGTCAATTTAGAAAATATGTGAAATTTTTCCTTGAATTTTATAATTTTTTCTAGACCTAAAGATTTGGTGAGAATGTTTGTAGCTCAATTATTCCATTTTTATAAGCTCTTAGATGAAGTTATAGTTAAATTCATCTTGTCGGTATCCTTGTGGAAGTTAAAAAATTTTACTAGCTTCAGATACCCATGATTATCATACTATAAAAGCATTTGTCTGAGCCAAACTACATTCTCATTTCACAATTGAAGAAAGAAAAGCATCATCTTGCTTCTTTTTGGTCCATGTAATGTCTTTGATACCTTCATTGAAAACACTGCTTAATGTGAATTTCCTGCCATCCATTAATTATACCTAGTATAAATCTCAATAATCGCATAATTTAAGTTCTTTATTATTCCATATAGAATGTGAAAATCTAATGTTCCTTCTATGCTGGCACTCTTTTTTTTGGTGTCCAGTGTTCTAAAATTCTAATTTTGAAGTGGAGATGTAGCTAATTACATAACTCAAGTTATGTATAATGGATATAAATATATATGAAACTTCACCTTAATTACTTGAAGACTATTTCATTAACTACTTTAGAATCATTCTTGGCTGAAATATTCAAGCCTTTCTCCAAAAGTGTAGATATAAATTGGAATAATTAATGTTGAAACCAATCTCAAAAACTCGTGTCCTACATTTTGTGAACAAAAATGTGTTTATCTATTCTACAAATAAGTAGTAATGTAGGAGGCCTAAGTTATTCATGTGAAAATATGCATATAAAATGGATTTTACCTATGAAATAATCCTTGCCTTGCTTCTTATACGATGATTTCATATGCATATATAATTTGAATAATTACGTAATATTGAATTATTTTGATGTAAAGATTGGGATTTGGAGGGTTTTGATGGAATTTTGGTTCCCCCTGATATTTTTCAATTTTGATGTACTATGTTGTAGTCGCATGTTGTAGGGCATAGAGAGCTTACCTCTGTTGACAGAAAACATTATTTCCCCAAAATTTGAAAATCTAGTGTTTGGTTACATCAACATGGATACTTCTTCCAAATATCCATTGAAGAAATTATACTCTTCACATCAACTTGGTAAATATTCTAGCTCAATTTTGTTTCCATGTCTAAAACCAAATGGATTGTACTCATCTTTGATGTTGAAGGTTCTTTTCATAATAAATTCCCCGCTTTTGAGAAAAACCCTTTGGAACCCATCTCGCCTCATTTTTTTTCAAGTGTCCCATCTACTTTGTACTTGAATTTATGTCTATACACCCATTTGCAGCTAATATACCATAATAATCGAGGAGAAAAAATATCAATAAATAGAGCCTTGCATGTACTTTCATGAACCTTCACTTCTGCCTTGGATGTTACATTCAACTAGGCTTAGAGTAGTTTTCCCTATGAATTCGACCGTGAATAAACAATGGAGGGAGTGAATGCTTATATTGGTTTGAGGTCCATCTCGTTATCATTTAGTGGAATCTAGATCCACATATCTCTTCAGAAAATAACCATAAAATATATTTATATTCATAGTTTTATCAAATAAAAACACTATAATAATACACCATAGGGCTCTCTAAGACAAAAATAACCAACGTATAGTGACAATGGTGAATGGGATGCCACATGTCTCTTCTTCAAGAAAATCACCTCCTTCAATGAAACATATTTAACCAAGAAATTAATCACCTAATTCTTTTTGTTCTCTTTTCCTTTGGCATTCCCTTCAATGATGGCCACATAACACGTAAATTTGTTCCCTATGTGCAATTTTTTCTCCACCATATGCATTCTCTAATCAAATTCTTCCCAAATAGCCAAAATGATCAAGAAACAAAGGTTGGTAATTTCTCAAAAAGTTGATAAAAATGTGGTGAGGGTTTTAAGGTGATGGATTTGTAGCCACCATAGCTCCCAACAATTTTTCTTCAAATTTATATTATGACCCTATTTTTAAAAGTCTGCAACATTTTTTCATTTGTTGGCATTAATTTTTCCCCAATTTGGGCACTTGTCAAAAGGTATATGCTCAAGAGCTAGGATGCCGCTCCAATAAATTTATCACACTCCTCCATAAGTTGATCTCATAGATAAGTGGGAAATAAATGGTTAAATATTTGTTATGAGAACTCCTCAAAGGGTGATCTCAACATGTGTGCCAATAAGATGTGGGGAATTCCTCAAATGATTCCAACCAATCCCATATGTAGTGGATCTATGTAGATAGAGCTATAAAGTGGTAAATTATTGTAGTCTATACCATGGAATACAATAATATGCTTATAATCATTCAATATGAATAAAGGTTTTTACCTTGTGAACTTCAAACCATGCTAGAGCATATTCAATCACCCTAAGAATAATTTCAATTCAAGTGATAGTAGGGGGAGAAAGCTATAGTGTTGTACACCATCATGAAGCTATTGAAATCATTATACAAAAATGACGTTGGCTTAGGCCAAATATTCTAGGGAATTTCATCAAGTGAGTCATACATGAGCATGTATCATTAAACATCTAATGATCACAGGGGCTTCACAAGTGAGTCGACTAGTATGAATAGAAAAAATCATCATCAAGGAAACCCAAACATCAACATCATGAAGCTATCTGTGCTTACTTCATCAATAACCTCATAAAATGCAATCATGACTCTAGGTCCATCTAAAGGTCAATGTGTAAACCTGCATTTGTTATGGAAATCACAATATTGGTGAAAATATTCATAATTGTAGGCATCATATAACATGAGAGGTAACAAGAGAGAGAGCCAAAATTCCCCAAGTATAGCCTCCTTGGGTGGGGTCTTCAACTAGATTAACTCTCATGCTATATGATTGGTAAAAATTCCCACCAATCATGAATTTATTTATTTATTGGGGATTCCCACCTGCCTCAGAGGATATGTTGTCATTCCCCTACCAATTATGTGATATGTGCGCCCACACATGGAAGAACCTACCCTGATAATTACACATAGATACATCAGAAATGACATGTGATAATGTTTGTAATAGTTTAATACTCAAGTCTTCAATACATAAATGTGTTATATGAACTATTTTTATGATTTTTTATTGTATTTCTGTCATTGATAAATGATATAGTCCATTCTCATGTATGCATGAGAAATGTGTTTATCCTTGTCTCATTTAGCTATGTTGGGACCTTGTTGCAATAAGGATGTGTCCCGCCCCTAAGGCATTAGGGGAATTTTGAGGTCTAAAATGGTCCTCCTAAGAAAAATGTACAACCAAAATAAACTTTATAAGAACCAATAGGATTCAAGATGATGATGTCAACCATGACGGATGATTCACCATTTTTGGAGTAACAAAGTAAAAAGATTAAAAACTAATAAAATAATAAAAACACTTTTTCCACTGGTATTTTCAACTTATCTCCATAAGGTTTTACTCAAATTTCAAGCAGGAGTACTCATTGGATGAAAAAATTAATTCCTCATCCAAGGATTACCCATGTTTCATACCTTTGATGGACCTTTCTAAATGAAAAATGAGAAATACATGAAAAAACGTGATTGCAATAACATTTTTCATGTAGAAAGGTCCATTGAAAGTATGTAACATGGGTACTCCTTAGACGAGGAATCAAATTCTACATCCAATGAGTGTTTTTTCTTTAAATTTATCTAAATCGATAGGGATATAAGTTGAAAATACGAGTTGAAAAAATAGTTTTTTTCTTTTTTATCCTCTAAAAGTTGATGATGTAATATAATCTTATTTTATTATTTCCAATATTATTTTATAATTTCCTTAGGAGTTCCATTTTAGACCAAAACCTTCCCCTATTGGGATGCATCCACTCATGGAGAAATCATTGGATCTATGCTCATTGTGAACCCACCCTAAATGGATATGGCCACCATCAGATGCAAAATGAAAGTGGTTTGGCTTAATCTTTAGTGTTTCCCTATCCATGAGGTATAACAAAACTATTGGGGAGAACTATTTTTTATTCTGGGATGTTACCCACATCTAGAAAATAGGTGTTTTAAATGTCCCTAACGATGGGAAAATGTCCCTCAATTTTCTTATGAATGTTTGGTTTCCACTTGTCAAAACTAGTTCCTCTTAGGTGCACATGATGAAAAGTAAAAATAAATCTATAATTCCCATGGGTGCGCTAGCATGGGATACAAAGGAAGGAAAAAAAGCAGCAGTGTTACTATTATATTTTTCAATAAATAAAAAATATTTGAAACAAAATATATATTTCAACACCATATTCTTCTACTAGTGACCATGATTAATAATGAAGACACATTCTCTAGAGTCACCTTTCTTAATAGTAAAGACCCCATGTTGTAGAGGATTGTTGGAAATCTCACAATACTTTATTATATGATAATCAAAATATTTTCCAAATTACAAAAGCTAATCATTTCAAGTCACTTTCCTAATATTTTTTGAAGGCAATATATGTTCTTTTTGAAGAAATTCTTAAAAACCTTCAAAAACATCTTAGGTTATTGCAAATTTTTGTGATCTCATAGGTATATAGGAGTTGTTAATTAAGCACACTTACTAATTTTGTGAGCTATTTGTTAAGAAATTTTTCTTGCCACATTACCATTTATATTGAAATGTTGGAAGCCATTGTATTTTAGTTTATCCTAATGGAGTTGCCTAAATTCCTTAAGCTTATCAGACAAATATTTTCACATTCTACATTTTATTAGAAAGTGAAGTAAGTTTCTTACCAGTTGATTCTTTTTTCCTTATCATTTGTGAGAATATAATTTTTTTAGTTTCTTATGATTAATCATTAACCTATAAATATAACAAATTTGTAGATCCCCATTACTTATATAGCCATGATAGTAGGAGATGGTATTGGTTGTGTATTGTTTAGTTGTCTATTATCATTCGCCTCATTTGATAGTATGTATTTATTAAGTTGTTTTCCATGTTTTTCTTGTAATAATATGTTTTTGGATTTTTTTTCTGCCAATGCACTTTCTAGAGGTTGCTTTGACATAGGAACTAGCTTAGAGGCACCAAAATTTACAACCTTTTGGATAGAAGTTTTGGTATATTGTGAGGGAATTGAACCAGACAAATATGCTTGTTAGCTATTGGGACGAGGCCATCACCAAAACCTCATCAAATTCAATCATGACTCTACGACCATCTAAATTTTAACTTGTAAACCTCCCTTTGTGATGGAAATGATAAGAGTAGTGAAAATATTCACAAGTGTAGGCCTCATATAACATGAGAGGTAACAAGCCAAGGACCCAAAATTATCCAAGTGTAGCCCACATGGGTGGGGTCTTCAATTGGATTAATTCTCATGCTATATGATGGGTAACAGGGACCACCAATCATGAATTAAGTTATTGGTTGGCAATGCCCACCAGCCTAGGAGGATATGTTTTCATTCACCTACCAAATCTATGAGATGTGCACCCACACATGGGGACACCTACCCTGAAAATTACTCATAGGTACATCAAAAATTATATGTGACAATTTATCTAAAAGTCTAAGGCTCAAGTATTAATACATAACTATGTTAGATGAAATACTTTTATGATTTTGTGTGTTCTATTTTTTTCACTCATAAATAATATAGTCCATTCTCATGTATGCATGATAAATTTTTTTATCATTATCTCTTTTATGTTGGATGGGACGTAGTTGCATTAAGGATGTATCCCACCCCTAAGGGATGCATCCACTGATGGATCAATAAATGGATCTATGGTCATTTTCAGTGCACCCTGAATGGATTCAGCCACCATTAGATGCAAAATGAAAGTGGGTTTGCTTAGAATTAAGTGTTTCCCCTTCCATGAGGTACAAGGAAACTATTGGGCATATCTCTTTTTCTTCTAGGATGCTACCCACATCCTTGAAAATTGGTTACATAAAAATGTCACTGACGATGGGCAGATGTCCATCAATTGTCTTAGGAATGTTTAGTTTCCACTTGTCAAAAATAGTTCCTCTAAAGTGCACTTGATGAAAAGTGAGAACAAATCTAGCATTCCCTTGGGTGCATTAGCATGGGATGTAGATGAAGGAAATCAAGCATTGGTGTTACTATTAGAGTTGCTAATAAATAAAAAAAAATTGCAACAATATATAGAGTTCAAGACTATATTCTTCTACTAGTCACCATTTTAATAATGAAAACCCATTCTCTAGTCATATTTCTTAATAGTAAAGACCCCATGTTGTAGAGGATTGTTGGGAATGTCACAATACTTGATTAAATGATAATCAAAATATTGTCCAAATTTCAAAATCTAATTATTTAAAGTCACTTTCCTAATATATTTCTAAAGTCAATATATGTTATTTCTGAAGCAATTATTAAAAGTCTTTAACAAAGTCTCAAGTTATTGCATCATGTTGTGATATCGTAGGTATATAGGATTTATTACTTAAGAAAACTTACTACTTTGGTGATATATTTGTTAAGAAATTTTTCTTACCACATTATCATTTATATTGAAATGTTGGAAGTCGTTGTATTTTAGTTTATCCCAATGGAGTTGCCTAAATTCCTTAATATTATAGAACAAATATTTTAGCACTCTGCATGTTATTGGAAGTTGATATCATTTTATTAGCAGTTGATTCCTTCATCCTTCTCATTTGTGTGAATATATTTTGTTGAACATCTTATGATTAATCATTAACCTCTAAATATAAAAAAAAATTATATGCCCATTACCTCTATAGTTCTGATAGTAGTAAATGGTATTGGATGTGTATTCCTTAGTTGTATTTTATCATTTGTCTCATTTTATTGTACATAATTTGTACGCTGTTTCCCATGTTTTACTTGTAATAATACGGTTTTGGACATTTTTTCAGCTGGTGCACTTTTGCAGGTTTCTCTGACACAAAAACCAACTTAGAGGCACCAGAAGTCCAAACATTTTGGGCAACAGTTCAGGAAGATTGTGAGGGAATTGAACCAGAAAAACATGCTTCTTGGCCATTGGGACGAGGCCATCACAAAAACCTCATCAAATGTTATCATGAATCTAGGGCCATCTAAAGGTCAACCTATAAACTTCCCGTTGTGATGGAAATGACAAGAGTGGTGAAAATATTCACAAGTGTAGGCCTAATATAACATGATAGGTAACAAGCAAGAGAGCCAAAATTCTATAAGTGTAGCCTGCTTGGGTGTGGTATTTAGCTGGATTAATTATCATGCCATATGATGGGCAACTGGGACCACCAATCATGCATTTATTTATTGGTTGGGGAATCCCACCAGCCTGGGAGGATATTTTTTCATTCCCCTACCAAATATGTGAGGTGTGCACCCACATATGGGGACACCTAACCTGAAAATTACTCATACATACATTAGAAATTGCATGTGACAAATTCTATAAGAGACTAACACTCAAGCCTTCATACATAACCATGTTAGATGAAATATATTTATGATTTTATGTTTACTATTTATGTCACTCATAAATAATATAGTCCATTCCCATGTGTCCACGAGATTTTTTTTATCCTTATCTCTTTTATCTTGGATGGGACCTAGCTACATTAAATATGTATCCCGCCCCTAAGGGATGCATCCACTTATGGATAAAGAAATGGATCTATGCTCATTTTCAGTCAACCCTAAATGGATCTGGCCACCATCAAATGAAAAATTAAAGTGGGTTGGTTTAGAATTTAGTGTTTTCCCTTCCATAAGGTAGAAGACAACTATTGGGGGCATCTCTTTTTCTTTTGGGATGTTACCCACATCCCAGAACATTGGTGATATAGATGTCCCTGAGGATGGGAAGATGTCCCTCAACTCTCTTAGGAATGTTTGGTTGCACCTATCAAAACCAGTTCATCTTAAGTGCTTGATGAAAAGTGAAAACAAATCTAGCATTCCCTTGGGTATGCTAGCATGGGATACCTAGGAAGGAAAGAAAGGAATGGTGTTAGTATTGGAGTTGTTTGTAAAAAAAAAAAATATTGTAAACTAAATATAGAGTTCAATATTATATTCTTCTACTAGTCACCATGCTTAATAATGAAGATACATTCTCTAGGGAAACCTTACTTAATATTAAAGACCCCATGTTGTAGGGGATTGTTGGGAATATCAGATGAATTATTAAATGATAATCAAAATATTGTCGAAATTGTAGAATATTATCATTTCAAGTTACCTTCCGAATATTTTTTTGAAGAAAACATATGATTTTTCTGAGTAAATTCTTAATAACCTTCAATAAAGTCTCTAATTATTGCATAATTTTGTGATCTCCTAGGTATATATGATTTTTTACTTAAGCACACTTAGTACTTTGGTGAGCTATTTGTTAAGAAAATTTTCTTGCCACATTATCATTTATATTGAAATACTAGAAGTTGTTGTATTTTAGTCTATCAAAATGGAGTTTCCTAAATTCCTTAATCTTATCCAACAAATATTATAGCACTTTACATGCTATTGGAAAGTTAAGTCATTTTCTTAGCAATTGATTCCTCTGTCCTTTGAATTTTTGTGAATATATTAATAAGGACACCATGGGCCTTTCTCAAAGCTATAATTGTGGTTGGTGCAAGTCTTGTTTCTAGTTTTTTTGAATCTGTCTGTAGTCTTCCATTTGATTATGTGAAGACTCAGATATAAAATATGAAACTCTATTCTAGTGGGAAGTATCCATATTTAGGCTCCCTATACTATTTTCTAAAAACAATCAAAGAAGGAGGACTGTTTAATTTCTATAATGTGTTTTCTCGTTTAAGTGGCTATGGTGTTGTAGAAGTTGTTGATTAATGGTTGTCATTGATGTCAACCCAAGCAGAACTAGGTGCTAACCTAATCTTTCATGGGAATTTTGACTTGATAAATTACTCTATTCCGAGTCAAGGATATTTTGAATGGTTTCTACTTGTTGAGATGTTTTCGTTGATATATGGCATGCCAGGTAATTCTTCAGGGTTTGAGAGATATTCGTGTTTGAAGTTAGTAACCCTAGTTACTGGGCTAAAACCCCATGGGGTTGTGGCATGAAACTAATCATTGGTTGTGGTCATTGAATAGTCAATAATTAATAATGTTTTAAATTCCTAAATCCCTCCAATGTTCACTTATTGAAAACCCTCGTAACCTAATAATTTATATAAATTGTTACCCTCATATCCTCTTAATGTAAGGATTTCACTACTTAAAATAGGCCATCTTGGCATTATCTCTATAAATTATTTTTTGGGAAGCTTCAGATGCTAAAAAAAAACAATTTGAGCTGAAATCCTGAGGAAGCGCATGATCTAATTTAAGATATTGGTTTGCTATATTCTTGGAGACATGATCTGAGGAATTTAGGGTTTTTGCAGGCTCCCGAATTTCTTTTCAAACATCTGACCTTGGGAAAATATTCATAACTTTCTCTCTAAGCATTGGATTCAAATTTTGTAAAATGTGATAGAAATAGGACGGACTATAGTTTGTTGGATATCACTTTCAGGATCAAATATTGAAACAATGACATGTGGCACTTCGTAAAAGTCCACAATACTGAACCAATCTATAATCATGCCATCATAGGAGATTGACAATAAATATTTCTTGAAGAATCCAATATTGATAAGACCTACAGGGGTAGAAAGTGGACTCAGAGGGATACCCTAGGGAACAATTTCAGACCTTGGAGATATGAAATTACATAGATGCAACAGATTCAATATCGAGCTTCTAGAAGGCAAGAAACAATATGCATTCAAGGATCAATGTAGTAAGGACAACAAACCAACAGTCAAGGGTAAGTCTGCTACAAAAATCTATGTATGATTAGTGTTTCAATTTTAATGCGAATATCATCTTTGACATGTGTTTTTGCAAGACAGTGAAAGTATTTTGTATGTATGTTTGATTGGGTTTTGTTCATAAATGTTGAACGTATTTACACTTGAATTTTGAATATTTATCTGACATATGGTTTGAAGGACAGTGTAGGTATTTTGTTTGTATATTAGTTTGGGTCTTGTTCATTAATGCATGTACAGGAAGGAGGACACAATAGGACAACTCGGACACATACTAGAATTAAAATGAAATTCCATAGTATGATTAATTAAAGCAAGCACAAAAAGAACTCAATAGTTGCTAGTTTTCAAAGAAGCAGTGTCAAGTCAGGTATCAGTTCATGTGAAAAATAAGTGTTGTAAAAATCAGGGAAAATTTTAAGGATGGAAAATTATTTTGAAGTTTAAAAAATTGGCAAATCTTACTAGTCCCTAATGTGAAAAATATAAAATTTTTATTGATGTATTTGTAAAATTATTCAAATTTATAATAATATAATATATATTGTCTATATAATTTTGGTGATTTTTAAGATAAAATAATTCTATATTGTAAAATTTGGGGGAATCACTTTTATAAAAAAAGGGAAATTGCCGAATCTTTTTTTTTGGAAAAACCATAGAAAATTAGCCCACCTACGAATATTAGCCCCTAAAATTTTCCATGGTAAAAATCATCATTGTAAAATTGTAAAAGAGTCTTTATTGTAAAAGAATCAATCTGCATAGCGTTGGTGAGGCATTTTTGGGAGGTATAAGTGTCATTTTTGGATAATGCTATGATTGGGTTGTAGCTCATAGTGTGATTGGGTGATTGGTCTATTTCATGAAAATATTCTGAATCATGTTTTATCATGGATAATTATCCCTGGTACGGGAGTCCACACTCGTATATTATTTTTGATCATCACAGGGTGGCATGGAGGTGCTAGGTTGGTGCATGAATTCACCTATAGGTTGGAGCCTGTGAACACTTTAGGGTGGTAGGTCGGTCTAGGATGTCGGGGCATCCATTCAGTTGACTACTGAAGAAACCGGGGTGCTGGGGCATCCTTCTAATGGGAGTTGGAGAAAAATAATTTTCTATAATTCTAGGAAGTTGTACCTTTCATTTAAATTGGGGCTAAAGATTAAAGAATTTATTAGAAAATTGTTCGGTGTTTTTTGACTCGAAGGGGGTCATCCACCTAAAATTCATGTTTCTATTCTTTTGTATTATTTGCTGTTGTTACTGGATAAAAATAAATAATAATTGACAATTAACTAATGATATGAAAATATTTAAAAGTTCTATTTGATAAGAAATATTGATTCACCCCCCCACCCCCTCTCATTATTTCCAACAATTGGTATCAGAGCTTGGTTCCTTCAATATCAGTCTAACAATTGGAAGGAGAGCATGGAGTATACTAAGAAATTAGTTCCTCTATTCATTGGAAATAAATATGCACTTTGGAGTGGAAGAATGCGGGTTGATTTGCTGACACAAGGATACAAAGTATGGGAAATCATTGAAAAAGGCTTTACAACGACCCAAGATGAAAAACATAAGAAAAATATGGTATATGATGCAAAGGCTAAAGATCACATTATCAGTCGGATTATCAAATTTGTCTTTCTTAAGGTACTGAGTTGCAAACCTGCTAAAGATGTATGGGGCAAGCTTCAAAATATATATGCATGTGACTTAAATTGAAAAGAAGCAAAGCTTCAAATTTACAGGGAAAAAATTGAGCAACTCAAAATGAAGGAAGATGAAAATATTTATGCATACTTTCAACTTTTTGATGAATAAAAAATGTATTGGAAGGTTTAGGAGAACCAATCGACATGAAAAAAAAATTCCGGAAGATCCTTAGAACCTTGCCAACAAGATTCAACCCAAAGGTATCTGTCTTGGAATATAGTTTGAATCTAACCAATCTTGGCAAAGATGAATTGCATGGAATGATTACGGAATATGAAATGAGGATTGAAGAAGAGGACAATGCATCTCACCTATAAACAACAGTCGCCACATCTAAGAAGACTAGTAAGGACAAGCATACTCTAAGAGTGAAAACTTGTAGTTGTAAGGAAGAAGAAAAGGAAGAATACGAAGAAGAATTTTCAGATAAAGAATTTTCCTACTTCACGCGAAAAATGAGAACAGATATGGGGAAATTCAAAGGTAAACTTCCATTGATATGTTTTGGTTGTGGTGAGGTTGGGCATTTTGCAGCCAAGTGTCCTCACAAAAATGAGGTTGTTGCGAAAGGAAAGAAAGGTCTGAGGAAGTTCAACAAGCAAGGCAAGAGGAAATATTTTAAGAAGAGTTTCTTCTCCAAAGAAGATAGATCCTCATCTAATGAAGAAGAAATGAAAGGAATATTATTGTTTATGGATAATCATAATAAGAAAGAAGCATCGAATGAAGAAAGAGACAAAAAATAATAGATGACTGAGGTTGAGTTTAAAAACGAAGTGATCAGGGTTATCAAAGAGCTCAAGGTCAAGAAGAAGCATGTCAACACTCTTGAAGATGAAATAAAGATAGAAAGGGAATAGATCCTAAATCTTAAAATCAATTTTAAAGAATACAAATGAGTTGAAAAAACACTCAGGGAATAATTAAAGGAAAACAACAAGGAAAGAGAAGCATTGGAAGCTGAAATAGTTTCTCTACGAAAGAAAGTAAAAAATGGAAAAACTTTTCGAAACTACACCAAAATCTCCAAGGAATTGGAATAAATCATCAACAATGAATGATCAAACAATGACAAGACCGGTCTTGGTTACAAAGAAAATTCTAAAAAGGAGCCAATTCCTTCTACGACAAAAAAATAAGATGGATATGCAAAATTTAAAGGTAGGTAGACTTCCCAGCCAACTCAAGAGATCAGGTCTCACAGGAAGAACCATGGAATACAATTCCTCAAAGAAGATTTCCTCTCAGGTATCAACCTATCTTATATGGTCATTATTATCCATGTGGAAGGTTTGGGCATAGAGGTATAGAATGTCACACGTATGTTTGGAACAAATAAAATTTCGGGAGATATTTTAGAAATGGATATTTTGGAACTCAGAAAAATATTAACATATTTTATCATTTGAGAGATGATGTCGAATGTTACAAATGTAAAAATTTTGAACACCTAGCTAGAGATTGCAGACTTGGAATTTCTTCAAAGGAATTCTTGCAAAATTAGAATGAACAAATAAGGAAAAGGAAGAATGAAAAATGTGGTATCACTCTCAAGGCTCAAAGAAACATAAAAATTTGGTATGTTGATAGTGGTTTCTCAACTCATATTACTAGAGATAGGAATTAGTTTATATCCTTGAAGAAAAATATGGAACAACGTATTTTGGAAATCACAGGTCTTCAAATGTCATATGAGTAGGTACAATCATACTTGGAAGAAAGAATGCATTAGCGAAAGATGTGTTTTTGGTTGAAAATATGAATCACAATCTGCTCATTTTTGGACAAATGTGCAATCAAGGACACACTATGCTATTTAACTTTAAGAAATCTGAAATTAGGAAAGGCAAGTTCAGTAAAATTGTGGCTACAACAAGCAGAGCTCCAAATGAAATATATATTTTGGATGAGACACCTAAAGGGTTAATTTTGGTGAAAGAAGATGAAAGTTAGTTGTGGCACAAACAAATGTGACATACAAATTTCGAGAATTTGGTCTGGATCAACAAGAAGGAAGCAGTAAGAGAAATGCCTAAAATTTCAAAACCTACCAATACGATATGTGAATATTGTTAGCATGGTAAGAAGACAAAAGTTGAGTTCAAAACAAAAGAACACTTTGCATCATGATTGGAATTAGTACAGACTGATCTATGTGGTTCTATGAGAACAAAATTATTATATGGACAATAATATTTTATGCTAATGATAGATGATTACACCAGAATGATATCCGTAGGATTCTCAAAGAAAAATATTGAGGCATTTGAGTGCTTTAGAATCTACAAGGAATTCGTCGAAAATGAAACTGATTTGAAGATGGAATTTCTAAGATCGGATAATGGCAAATAATTCACTTCCAAGGTATTTCAACAATACTGTGATGAAAATGGAATAAAAAGGAAATTCTCAACTAACAGAACACTATAGCAAAATGGAGTTGCTGAAAGAAAAAGAATTGTACATGTAATGGGTAGAACAATGTTAAATGACTCAAAATTAGATGATAAATTATGAGTTCAAGAAATCGATACAATTGTATTCATTATAAAAATATTTTTTCTAAGGAACAATTGTAACATGACTCCATATGAATTATGGAAAGGAATATCGGCGAATGTCAAAGACCTCAAAATATTTAGAAGAAAATGCTACATCAAAAAAGAAAATAAAAAATTGGGCAAGTTCGTTTCCCATGTCAATGAAGGTATTTTCATTGGTTATTCATGCAAAGGAAGGCTTATGAGTGCTACAATCTGAGGCAAAAATAAATAGTGGAAATCATAAATACTACTTTTGATGAATACTGTGTTACAAAGGATGACGATGAGATTATCCCTTTAGGAAAATCTAAGGGATCTGAAGGAGAATTTCTGAAGGATGAAGAAGACCTGTCAAATAAGGAAACAACAGTCAACCAAGAGGAAATAAGAAATGATTAGCAAGATGTACAAGAAAAATCTCCAAAATATTTAAAATAATGGCATCAAAAGAATAATCCATCAAATCAAATCATCGGCAACATAAATAAAGGAATTGGAACTAGAAAAATTCGACAACTTCGTTCATCACAACAATCCCACCTTTCCTTTTTAGCAACTTTTGACCCTAGCAATTTTGAGGAAGCTAGTAAAGATGAACACTGGGTAGCAACGATGAATGAAGAACTGTGTTAGGTCCCTATATTACTAGTGTAGTCACTTATTTTTTTTAGTGTAGCCCCCTTATTGTTATTTTTGTACCCCTGTAACCCCCATATTTTTATTATTGTGCCCTTAGATTATTATTGTTAGTCCGGCTAGGATTATATTGTGACCCCATTGACTGCTATACATAGAAAGGAGGTTTTTTCATTTGAATCATCCAAGAATTTTCCATTTATGTAATGTAAAGTAGGTTTCCACCTCGAAATTTCTTATTTCTAAGGTTTTAATCTATCTTTTCTTCTATTTTTGGAGCTGGTTTCATAAAATTTGGTATCAAAGCTTTGGATTCTAGGGTTTCGCTGCTCCAAATAGGCCATCGTGGAATTTTTTCTATAAATTGTTTTATACGAAGGTTAAGAAGCTGAAATTTGTACCACGAGAAGCCCAAATCCCGAGGAACTTCGTGTAAAAATTTCAGATTTTGGTTCAAAATATTTTCGGAGATATGATCTGTGGAAGTTAGGGTTTTTGCAGGCTCCCGAATTTCACCTAAAAGAGGTGACCTTGGAAAAAATTTCATAACTCTCTCTATGAGCATTAGATTTGAATTTTCTAAAAAGTGGCCGAAATTAGATGGAATTTAGTTGCCTGTGTATCAATATAAAAGCTAAAGGAGGAAAAAATGATACATGGCATGTCGTACACGTTCGCTCTATTGAACCGGTCCATAATTAGGCCATTGTGGGAGATTGGGCATAACTCTGTTTTGAAGCATCCAAATCAGGTTTGACCGCATTCTAAAGAATATTTAGTGACCTGCTATAGGACCAAATTTTAGATATTGAATATCCAAAATCAAATATATAATTCAATTTCAATATTGAGCTCATCAAAAGTAAGAAAAAGGTGTGTATTTTTTTTCAAATTGCATAAGTCTTGTTTGAAAAATTAGTTTGGAGTGATTCCAAGGGCATATTGAAGCATAGATATCATTATTGCATTCTAAAACTCCCGCCTAAAAAGAATTAAAAACCCATTAATCCCTCATAAAACTCTACTATGACTCATGAAGAGGAAGAAATGCAACATGAAATATCAAAATTACAAGAGAAAGTGCTACAAATTTCTCTCTCTCAAGGAGCAAAAAAAAATGAAATGGAAGTTTTGAAGAAAGGCATGGAAGATAATATAGATGGTTTGAATAAGGGTGTGGAATATAATATCGATGGTTTTAAGAAAGGCGTGATGGATGGTTTGAAGAATCAAATGGAAGACATGGAAGAAAAAATCGAAGACATGAAGAATGATATAAAAGCAGAAATTGAAGGTTTGAAGGAAGGTTTGGAAAAGTTGATACAAGAAATGATTTCTAATGGATAAAAGATAATAGAGGAAGCTCATGATGAGAACAAAATAAATTTTAATCTTGATTTCATAAACTCTAATGTTGGATTGAAGACCCACCATACTCCAAAGGTCGATATGAGGAAATTTGATGGCAAGGATCCCTTAATATGTATACTACATATGGAGCAATATTTTGATATCAATAATGTGAAAAACACATAAAAGGTACACATTGCAACTTTAAATTTAGAGAAAAATACATTTATATGGTATCAATGGCTTTGCTCCCATAAAAAATATTGTCACTTGGTCAATTTTTATGGAGGAAATGATAGCACATTATGAGGATACAAAGAGAAACACCTTCTTTAGCCAATTTATAAATCTCAAACAAAAGGGTTCATTGGTGGAGCACATAGACTTACAAAAATTGAATATATGGGTAACTAATACTCCAGAGGAACACAGGATTGATGTCTTCATAGGGACTTTGAAGGACAAAATCCAACATGAGGTTCACCTTTGGGAACCCGATTCATTGGAGAAGGAATTCAGGTTGGCAAGAAAAATTGAATGTAAAATTATAGTGACAAGGAAGCCTACCATGCACATCTATAAATATGGAAGTGTTGCTACTCCTAGATTTCCACAACCTACAAGGTTGACACCACAAAAATTGGAAGAAAAAAGAGAAAAATGGCTTTGCTACAGTTATGATAGAAAATACACTAAAGGTAATAAGTGTGTCGAGAAGAAATTATTTTACATAGATTATGAAGAGGAGGAATAAAATGAAAAATAAACTTCAAAAGAATATGATATACACCAGGAACCAACCCTTGAGAAAGAAGAAATGAGTCTGACCATATCTTGGAATGAATTGGCAAGAATTACCACTCCTCAAACTCTCAAGATAGAAGGACATATCAAGAAGAAAAAGGTAATAGTGTTGGTTGACTCAAGTAGTACCCATAATTTTATTCATTATAAGATAGCCAGAGAATTGAATTTCTTCCTATACCCAACACCATAATGTCAAATGATGGTTGAAAATGGAGGAACTATGAATTTCTCTGTAAAATTCCATAATCTCAAACTAAGAATGGGTAATATGTATTTAATAGTCCAATTCTTTCCATTCCAATGGGAGGTGTTGATGGTGTACTAGAAGTACAATGGTTACAATATTTTGGGATGGTCGCTTTTAATTTTCAAGAAATTTTCTTGAATTTTTTTTCTGAAGGAAAGGAAGTTGAATTATGGGGTATCATAGGGAAGCCGACAAAGATAATAATCTCTAATTTCATGAAAAATATTTTGAAGAAATAACAATGAGGGGTAATTGCACAATTATGCTCACAATAAGTTCCAACATCAAAATCATCTATTTCTCTATATCTCCAAAAATTATTGGACAATCATTCCATGGTGTTTGAAACTCCCAAAGGACTCCCACCTATTTGTGATCATGATCATGCTATTCATTTGATTCCAAGAAGTGTTCCTCAAAACATCCGACCTTACCGATATCCTTATGTCCAAAAGAGCAAAATTGAATGTATGGTTGCAAAAATGTTAGAGACTGGTATAATTCAACCGAGTCAAAGTTCTTTCTCTGCTCTAGTAGTATTGATGCACAAGGAGTATGGATCATGCTACATGTGTCCATATTTTAGGGAGATCAATAAGCTCAATATTAAAGATAAATTTCCCATTCCTTTTATTGATGAATTACTGGATGAATTACATGGAGCAGTTTATTTTACTAAGTTGGATCCTCATTCAGGATATCATCAAATTAGAATGAATACTGAAGATATTCTGAAAACAACATTTTGAAATCATGAGGGTAATTCTGAATTTTTGGTCATGCCTTTTGGCCTTGCCATTGCACCTTCCACATTTCAATGGTTGATGAATTCCATTTTCAAAACCTTCCTTAGAAAATTTGTGTTAGTATTTTTTGAGGATATTCTAATCTACAACAGGTATTTGAAGGATCATGTTCAACATGTTGATAGGTTGCTCAAACTATTGGAGGAGAAACAATTTTATGCAAAAACCTTCAAATGTTTCTTTGAAGTACAAGAGGTGGAATATATGGGTCATATTGTATCTCACGAGGGTGTTAAGGTAGACCCTAAAAAAATTAAAGCCGTTAAGGAATGGAAAGTCCCCACAACCATAATGTAGTTGCGAGGATTTCTCTGGTTAACAAGATATTATCGTAACTTTTTTAATAATTATGGGAGAATAGCAGCACCTCTAACAACATTATTGAGTAAATATGCATTTTAATTGACTCCCAAAGGAACTAAGGCCTTTGAACATCTTAAAGAGGCAATGTGCCTAGCACCGGCCTTAGCTATGCCATACTTCACAAAAACCTTTATTGTGGAATTTGATGCCTCAAGAAATGGAATTGGTGTTGTTTTAATGCAATAATGAAGACCCATTGATTTTGAAATTCATCCCATCAAAGGAAAGTATTTATAAAAATCTATTTATGAGAAGGAAATGTTGGCAATACTACATGCACTCAAGAAATGGAGACCTTACCTAATGGGAAGACACTTCAAGGTAAAAATTGATCATGATAGTCTTAAATACTTTTTTGGAATAAAGACTATCTTCAAAAGAGTAGAAAAAACAGGTCACAAAGATGTTGGGTTATGACTTTGAAATCATCTACAAAAAAGGGAAGCTAAATGTTGTTGCAGATAAACTCTCAAGAAAGGATGAAGAGGTGGAAGAATTTCTTTGTTCCATTTCTATTATACAACCAAATTGGATAACCAAAGTAAGGGATGAATGGAATAAGGACAAAGAAGCATGGACACTCATTCAAAAGATGTAGCAAGATCCTACTACATATGATACATCTAGTTGGAAAAATGATTCCTTATGGTACAAATATCGCTTATATCTTTGTAAGAATTCCCAGATAAAAAAAAAAATTATTTTGGAATTGCACACTTCTGCCTTAGGAGGACACTCGGGATTTTTAAACACTTACCACAGGGTGAAGAAATAATTTTTTTGGGATGGCCTTAAATCTTATATTCGAAAGTTTGTGGAAGAATGTTTGGTTTTCTAGCAAAATAAAGTTGAGACAATTAAGACCCCTGATCTTCTACAACATTTATCCATTCCAAATCAATGTTGGGAGGAGATTTCAGTGGATTTTATCACAATTTTACCTAAGTCTAAAGGAAAGAGTGTCATCATGGTGGTAGTTGGTATACTTACCAAGTATGCAAACTTTTGTACATGATCTCATCCATTTAAAGCAAGTACAATTTCTACTGCATTTATGGAAACAATTTAAAAGCTACATGGAAATCTAGATTATTGTAAGCGACAAAGACCCATTTTTACTAGAAATGTTTAGATGAAATTATTTTCTTGTTTCGATACTTAGCTAGCTCATAGCTCATCTTATCATCCTAAATATGATGGGAAAACTGAGATAGTGAATAAATGTTTGGAAGGATATCTTCGTTGTTTTGTATCTAATAAACAAACAAAATGGGTCAAGTGGTTACCTCTGGCTGAATGGTGGTATAACACTTCCTTCTATATTGTAGAAAAATGACCCCATTTATGGCACTTTATGGATATCATCCACTATCCATCACATCAAATTTAATAGAAATTCTAAGGTTCAAGAAGTGGAAGATCACATCGAGCATCAAAAAAAAATTCTCTAACTCTTAAATGATAATGTTAATTTGGCACAAAATCGAATGAAACAACAGGCGGATCAACGTCACAGCGAGAGAAGTTTTGATGTAGGAGACTAGGTATTTTTACGACTACAACCATACAAAAAAATGTCCCTCAAGCAAGCTAAGAAGGATTATAAATTATCAACAAATTAATATGGTCCTTACAAGGTGTTGCAAAATATTGGTACTATGGCATACGAATTGGAGCTTCCTTCTTCTTCTCGAGTGCATCCAATTTTCCATGTTTCATGCTTAAAGAAGGTTATAGGTGAAAAAATTCCAATTCAAACAATATTGCCATAACTTTATGAGGAATATTGGAACCTGAAGTAGTCACGGAAAAGATAACTCGACAACTACGAAATCGATCAATTTTAGAGTATCTCATCAAGTGGAAGAACTTACCCATTTAAGATTCTACAAGGGAGGATGAGAATTTTATACAAAAGCATCCAAAGCTAGTCAAGCATTGAGGACAACACTTTTTTGAAGGAGATGGGCATGTTAGGTTCCTATATCACTAGTTAGTCCCTTATTGTTGTTAGTGTAGCCCCTTATTGTTATTGTTGTACCCCTGTATCCCCCATATTGTTATTATTGTGCCCTTAAATTATTATTGTTAGGTAGGCTAGGATTATATTGTGACACCATGAACTTTTATATATAGAAAGGTGGTTTTTTCACTTGAATCATTCAATAATTGTTCATATATGTAATGTAAAGGAGGTTTCCCCCTCGAAGTGGCTTATTTCTAAGGCGTTGATCTCCCTTTTCTTCTATTTTTTGAGCTAGTTTCATAACAAACTGGATCAAATTGAGAAAAAAAAACACTTGGGAATTGGTTCCACGACCAAAGGATAAAAATGTTATTGGAACTAAATGGGTCTTCAGAAACAAATTGAATGAGGATGGACAAGTTACTAGGAATAAGAAAATATTAGTCTGCAAAGGATATGCACAAGTTGAAGGAATTGATTTTGAAGAAACATGTTTTCATGTTGCCATAATGGAAGTTATCAGAATGTTTCTCACTTATGCATGCTCAAGAAAAATCAAGGTCTACCAAATGAATGTTAAGTCGTCCTTTCTAAATGGTGAATTGGAGGAAGAAGTTTACATTGAACAACCCAAAGGTTTTCTACTCTCTGAAAAGGAAGACTATGTGTACAGATTAAAGAAGGCACTATATGGTCTCAAGCAAGCTCCTACAGATTAGTATGATCGTCTTGATGGATATATACATCTACAAGGATTCAAGAAAGGAAGCCCTGACAAAAATATCTATGTGAAAGTGGATCAAGGTAATCTAAAAATTATTGGGCTATATGTGGATGATATAATTTTTGGAAACCATAATGACCAATTAAGTAAACTCTTTTCCAAAAAAATGAAAAGTTAGTTTGAAATGTCTCTACTTGGCGAGATGACATAATTTTTAGGGCTTTAGATATCTCAGTAGCATAAAGGAATATTTATGTATCAAACCAAGTACATAAATGAAATGCTCGAGAAATTCAAGATGGAAGATTGCAAGTCTATCATTACCCCAATGGTAACAGGATGCAATTTAAGTTTAGAAGATTCATCAAAGGATGTGGAACATAGTTTGTATATATCTATGATTGGCAGTCTTCTATATGTGATAGCTTCTCGGCTAGATGTAATCCAGGTATTTGGACAAGTATCAAGATTCCAAGTACCATCAAAATAATCTCATATTATTATCATCAAAAGAATTCTACGATATATTAAGGGCACAATTGAATCTGGTTTATGGCATCCAAAAGGAAATAATATAGTCAGCCAAGCTTATACAAATGAATATTGGGTAGGAAGTGTTGATGAGCGAAAGAGTACCAGTGGAGAAAAATTCTATATAGGTGGTTGCCTTGTTTCATGGTTAAGTAAAAATCAGTATTCAATCTCGTTATCCACAGTAGAAGAAGAATATATCATTGCAGAAACTTGTTGTACTCAGGTTCTCTGGATGAAGAAAATTTTGCATGATCTTCAAGTCAAGTTTGATGAGCCTATTCCCATCTTTTGCGATAACACTAGTGCTATTAGTATCTCCAAGAATCATGTGATTAATTCTAAAACAAATCACATTCCGATAAGATCTCATTTCATTAGACAGAAGGTCACCGAAAAGAATATAAAGCTTGAATATGTTGGCACAAAGGAACAAATTTCCAACATCTTTAACAAATCATTACCTTGTGAATAATTTCAATATCTTCACCTAAAGCTTGGGATTCTCCCAAGTTCTCATTAGACTCTTTCTCTTATCCAACTAAGTAAAACATGGGGAGTTGAGGTGTGTACAACTTCACAGGATGGCATTTTTCAGGGTGAGTTACCCTTTTCTATTGATGAAAAAGGGCGAGACAATGATGTAGTAAGAGATGTCACGATCGTAGGGGGAGTACTTCTCGTTCCATCATTTCCAAATGGGGATATTTTTGATCAGTATTTGTCATTGATGTCAACCGAAGTAGCACGAGGGGCTACCCCAATATTGCATGGGAATTTTTGACTTGAAAACTTACTCTATTTTGAGTCAAGGATATTTTGGATGGTTTCTACTTGTAAAGATTCTTCCTTTGATATATGGCACACCACATAATTCTTCACAGTTTGAGAGATATTAGTGTTTGAATTTAGTAACCCTAGCTAGAGGGCTAAAACCCCATGGGGTTGTGGCATGACACTAATCATTAGTTGTGGTCATTGAATAGTAAATAATTATTAACTTTTTAAACTCCTAAAATCCCTTCAACATTCACTTGTTGAAGACCATCTCAACTTAAGCATTTATTTAAATTTTGACCCTCATATCCTCCTGATGTAAGGATTTAAGTACTTAAAATAGGTCATCGTGGAATTATCGGTATAATTTTTTTTCTGTGAAGCTTCAGATGCTAAAAAATAAAACCATTTGAGCCGAAATCCCGATAGAGCACGTGATCAAATTTTAGATATTGGTTCACTATATTTTTGGAGATATGATCTGAGGAAGTTTGGTTTCTTGCAGGCTCTCGAATTTCATGTCAAACAGGTGACCTTGGGAAAATCGTCATAGCTTTCTCTCTGAGCATTGCATTAAAATTTCATAAAAAGTAGTAGAAATGGGATGGATTGTAGTTTTTTTATGTCATTTTTAGGACTGACGGTTGAAAAAATGACACGTGGAACTTCGTACAGTTTCGTTATACTGAACCATTCTATAATCAGGTCATCGTAGGATATTGGGCATAACTATTTTGTGAAGAATCCAATATTGATCATACCTGCGAGGTTGGAAAGAGGACTCAAAGGGCTACCATACGACAAACTTTCAGACCTTGGAGATCCAAAATTACATACATATATCAAATTCAATATCGATCTTCTAGAAGGCAAGAAAAAATATGCATTCAACGATCACTGCAGTAACAAAAACACATCAATAGTCAAGGGTAAGTCTGCTATAGCAAGGTATTTATGATTAGTGTTTGAATTTTAATTTGAATATCATCTTTGACATGTGTTTTTGCAGGACAGTGTAAGTATTTTATATGTATGTTTGATTGGGTTTTGTTCATAAATGTTGAACGTATTTACATTTGAATTTTGAATATTTCTCTGACATATGGTTTACAGGACGATGTAACTATTTTGTTTGTATATTTGTTTGGTTTTTGTTCATTAACACATGTGCAGGAAGGAGGACACAATAGGACAACTCATACACATACTAGAAGGAAAATGCAACATCAAAGTACCATTACTTGAAGCAATTATAACAATACCTCAGCAGTTGCTAGTTTTCAAAGAAGTAGTGTCAAGTCAAGTATCAGGTCATGTGAAAAGTTAGTATTGTAAAAATCATCATTGTAAAATTGTAAAAGATTCATTATTGTAAAATATTCAATCTTTCTAGATTTGGAGAGGCATTTTTGGGAGGTATAAGTGTCATTATTGGATAATTTTATGGCTGGGTTGCAGGTCATAGTGTGATTGGGTGATTGGTCTAGTGCATGAAAATCATTGTGAATCATATTGTATCGTGGATCATTATATCTGGTAGGGGATTCCAGACACTTATATTATTTCTTATCATTATATTATGGAAGGGAGGTGCTAGGTTGGTGCATGAAGTGACCTATAGTTTGGAGCATGTGAACACTTCAGTGTGGTACGTTGGTCTAGGATGTCGGGGCATCCATTCAGTTGACTACTGAAGAAACCAAGGCATTGGGGCATCCTTCCAGTGGGAGCTCGAGAAGAATTATTTTCTAGAATTCCAGGAAGTTGTACCTTTAATTTCAGTTGGGGCTAAATATTAAATAATTTATTAGAAAATTGTTTGGTGGTTTTTGACCCAGATGGGGTTTTCCACCTAAAATTTGTGTGCCTATTGTTTTCTATTGTTTACTGTTGTTACTGGATAAACATCGAGAATAATTGAAAATTAACTAATGATCTAAAAATATTTAAAAGTGCTAATTGATAAGAAATATTGATTCGTCCCCCCATCGATACTTACAAAAGAAGTAGTGCCATGGATGCACCAATATCGAACCTTGAAACCAATTTTCCAAGCTAGAAGTATTTTACAAGGCATACATAAGGAGTGAATTCCAAGAAATATCCAAATAAGTTTTTTAGGTTTATAAAAAATTAATTAGCCATGTTAGTGACCACCATTTTTACGGAATAGTTGGACTCAACACCATTGGAAGCAAAGAAAAGGATCTGAGAGGCTACTACCCTCTTCTTTATGATATGACATCTAGTTATTTTCAATGCCTTCAGCTTGAGGATATGTAGGTATTAATAAGCCTGTGGAGGAGAGCCCCGTTGTTGTATTTATCTGCCAGCCACTACTGCTCCTGATAGTTCTTCTACCCAGCCGAATTATTTTTCCAATCCCACTCCCACCACACAACTCTAGGAAGAACAAGGGGATGGAGATGGATGGGAAGCTTCAACCATTAAAAATATAAAAGCATATTCAAATGAAAAAAAGTCTCTCAGGATTCTGTTGCATATAGGGATGATGAAGCACGATGTACGGGACATTGTAGAAACCCTTGACAGAATGATGTTAGTGGAACTGTATGAGATAGAGTGGAAATTTTTGAAGGTGCAGACAAATTATTATGTAGGAGACATGAAGGAAGCTTGTCATACTTATGAACACATTTTTAAATTCTCTCCCCTCTCCCTCGAGGCTCTATAGGTAAAATTTATTTTTATCACATCACACCGCCTAAATTTTTTTTCAATGAATGGTGAATATGAAAAGTGGTCAAACTCCCCGAGAACGCAATTTTTAGGTTTTATGCATTTTGGGATTTGAACCTGGGTGCCTAGGTAGAACATTAATCTGCTCACATTTATGCCTTCCCTTTCTCATCTTGTTCCCTTGGTAGAATATTAATGCTTTCATATTTCTCTATATTCACTACAAGAAAAAAAGACATTGGTGACGGGTAAAACTGGTCACCATAAGCTCATTGGTGAGGGTCAAAAGAGCCTTCGTCACAAAAAAATGAACGCCACCAAGGTGGCGTCACCGAAAGTAAAGGTGTTGTGGTGACATTCAAGGTCCGTCACCAATAATGATTTATAGTGACAGATAGTGACTGTCACCATTTCATATGAGCAATGGTGACGGACAATAACCTCCGTCACCAAAAAAATGAACATCACCAAAGGTGGCGTCGCCGAAAGTATGTGTTGTGGTGACATTCAAGGTCCATCATGAATATTGATTATAATGATGGATAGTGACCGTCACCATTTGATATGAACAACAATGATATTTTGTGATGGATATTTCATGGTCATCACTATTGGTGCATATATATGGCGACATTCATTGACCATCACCATAAACTCATTGGTGACATCAAGGTACATCACGAATAATGACTATAATGACAAACAGTGACCCTCACCATTTCATATCGACAACAAATATTTATAGTGACAGACCTTTAATGGTCATCTCTATTGATGCATATATATGGTGGCATTCATTGACCTTCACCATTTCATATTTTGGTGATTGTCGAAAAATGTCACCATAAGCTCATTGGTGATGGTCAAAAGAGCATCCGTCACTAAAAATTGATTGTCGTCGTTCCCTATGAATATCAAGGCATGATGGAATCGAACCACCAACCTCCTCCTTGTAAATCAGGTGCTCTTCCATTGAGCTAGCACCCTTAAAATAATTATACTTTAAACTAGCGATTGCCCCTAAAGGTGCAAATATACACCAAAGGAATAGAAAATCTAGGAAGATCAAAAGTTGCTAGAAATAATATGTTCAATATACATAATAAAATTGCAATAAGAATAAATTTTGATATAATCTAACAAAGCATGTACTATGTAGGAGAATAATTGGAAAGCACAACTGGAAATTTGAATCACAACATAACAATATAAAAGAACATGCAACAGGAAAGGAACAACTCCACAGTTTGATAAATATGAACAATCCATGGGTATGTTCTTATATAGTGATATAGATAATGAAATAGAAATCTAGATTTATGAAATTCAAGTATCACACAAGAATATTTTGAACAAATATAAATATGTAAAATAGTATTTTTTGCATTTGGATTTACCTTGCAGAACCTTAGGAAAAAGTTTCGACAGAAACAAGCGATAAACATAACATGGACCTCAGGATAAATTGTGCAAGGGATAAAATATGAAGGTAAAGCACTAGATAAGTATTCAAATAAAATGATGAAAAGCATATCTAGAAAGAACTGAGAACCCTCTAAAGTAAGCCACGCATTTATCATCGTGACTAGTACACTTGCAAAAAAGATCAGAATAAATTATGAACTATACCACAAAAAAATAGTGATTTTTTACACTAAAATATAGTTTCGAATTAATCACTAACGTGATGCTAACTTCTCTTCAAAAATAGGGAAGTTTCAAGACAATGTGTAATAGCTTGCATGGAAATCATGTTGATAAAACCTTCCAAGGAATAAGACCACAAAAATCAACAAGAGTTCCATCATACTTGATACTATCAAAGAGTGGTGAATAGAAAAATTGAATTGACGAACCTTCATAACTTGCATTGGTTCCTTCTCCTTCATCCAACCCTAAAATTTTAGACCAAGGTTAACATTTTGAAGGATAATTAAGAAAAGTCACATGATCTTGTGAAATAAGATTTTTATCACTACCATTAACTATAATGTAAAATTTTTTCACAAACAAAGCATCCTTGTCTAGAGTGAAGTAGTCAGTGATGATTAATACTAATTGTAGGCTTAGAATTGTTTTTCCATTTTTTTTTTTGAATTGTCAGAATTACCGTACTCAGTAGCAGAGGCATTCCCACCATGGATTGGGAATTCTACAACAACCACTTATGTAACTAGGATTGTTGACTATAATCATTTTAACCTTCTCCTTCCTTTTTCTCAGCCACTGAAATATGTGTTGATAACTCTTTGCTTAATACATCCCTCATTAGAATGGGCAGACCATTTGTGATAATAACAATATTTTCGTAACATTTCCACTATCATTACAATTGATTTTGGGCTAAAATTTAGACTTATGGGTACCTTTGTCATGCCTTGTAAACAAATGAATATGACAAGGGGAAGGAGCAAAAGAAGAGGGATTAGGAAGCATCCATTGAGAGGAGCTTGAATTGTTGTCAATGATGCTCCATATTTAGGGATCGCTTCTGTAACTTTCTTTCAATATTGAAGGCAAGCCAGAAATCCTTACTCCAATGAACTGAGTGCATGTAAATTCCATCTTGTGTTGAATATGAAACAGGAGACACTTGATAAAATTAAAACATTAATCACCGATGATGAATTTTTCAATATACTAATGAAAAATCAATACCAGCAATTGTCAGAGAGGCAGGCACTGCTAAGTAGCTCCTTCCTAAGAGGGTAGAAACATTTTCTAATGAATAGTTTGTAGAAGCCATCGAAATCACCCAACAGGCACCACATTGCACACAACATGTTGAGTTGTGGGAGAAATAATCTTAAATTAAAATGCACCTTTTTGCAAGAGTAACGATATTTTGGAGAAAAAAAAATGTTTATGATAAGTGATATACCTACTGAAGGTATAGAAATTCTTCCAGCAGATCATGAGGTTGGTCCAGACCCCAAGAGATATCTAGGGAACAACCCCAAACCCGAGTACCTTTGAGGTTATGGCAAAAACATTGAGAAGGAATGTGAAGGAAAAATTCTTGCAATCAGACTAAAATCACAAGATAACTACGAACCAAGAGTGACAAAGTTCTGGACATTTCCTTGTTCTAAAGAGGCTAGAATCTCATGCAACACTAGAAGGTTATTTTATTGGGCAAAGAGAATGATATGTGCATCTTGCAGATGAAAATTGCTCTTGCACATGATGGGAAAAAGGGCTTGCAAAAATATGCCATGTGTGCAGCATCAATGCACACAACATTATCTTTTGACCAATGCACTAACCTTCTAGTTGTGGCCAAATAGCACTTGGGTCATAGTGGCAAGGCTTTTAGTAGCAAGCACTTACCAAATCTTCCATAATTTGTGCAATTGTACCAAAACTAGATCTTGTACCTATGCTAAGATGTGAGGTGTTTCCACTGCAATACATCAAGCAACATGTTTAGTATTCAGAGCTGACAAACTTGAGGAACACCTTGACCAGGGAGAAACAGTCAGAAAGAAACGAACAAATAATAATAATAATAACTATAGAATATTATAAAAAGGAAATCCTACTATCACTACACTAGAGGTGTAGGCCTTCACTTTTTTATTTTTCATAATAATTTTCACAAAATTACTCCAATCCTAGCTTGTCACATTTTTTCATTTAGCGACAGTTAAATCCTTTTTCATTTGGTCACGTATGAATCTCAATGGACAGTTGGTATTATATATGTCATACATAACAATTAGGAAGCCAAAACAAGTAAATGAAATGTTTCAACTGTAAATTCTTATCAGGAAATGTTAGTTACAGTAACAGCAATGGTATGCCAATTGCATAAGCCATATGTATCTCCTATGGAAAGGCTAATTGTAATCCCCGTGCGAGCCAAAATCTCAATAAATAGCAACATAAAGAACTAATATGCAGCAGAATTGTTGTAGAAACTATTTTATAAATGGGAAATTTAGTGAATTATGGAATAGCATATCATGCGTACTACCTATTTAGTTTCTTACCCTATAATATCTACTATCATTTTCAGTTTCTTTATTGTTTGGGTACACTGTTCATTTTATCTAGAATTATAGTGAGATAGTTGTCCAACATTTGGTCATATTACAGTAGGAAGGTCATCAATATAGGAAATCTAGTTTTTGACTGAAAATGAGAGCAAGGCATAAGGAAAATTATTTCCACAAGGTAAAACTATGATTGACAACTTCTTATTGGAATGTATATTATTTGGAGTTAAATACAAACTATGATTATTTGTGATAATGCTATGGATGTTTGAGAATAGAAATTAAAGAAATTATTGTCACTGCAACATGTATACAATGTAGCAGTAGATCCTTTTTCACCTTGGTTTCTATTTTCTGCAATGGCTTATAGTGGTAGCATGATCCGTGCATTAGACATTTTCTTCCATTGTTCTAGTGAACCTGGTATTTTCAACAGAGACATAACCTGTTAGGAAAGAACTTATTTTTTCATAAGAAGCATTCCTAGAAAAAATTGGTCAAGGGGCCAATCTGCAAGACAAAATTATAATATATATTGTGACTTCTCCAAAGCTTGAAACTTACTCACTGGTTGATACTTCACTAATCAGTCAATAATGCAACAGCCTTCAGAAACTAAAACACAGTGGTCACTTGCGGGTCATGTTTGCAGCTGTAGATCCTTTTTCACCTTGGTTTATATTTTCTGCAATGGCTTGCAGTGGTAGCATTATGCATGCATAATATATTTTCTTCCAATGTTCTAGTGAACCTGTTATTTTCAAGAGGGTCATAACCTGTTAGGAAAGAACTTATTTTTTCATAAGAGGCATTGCTAGAAAAAAATGTTCAAGAGGCCAATCTGCAAGAAAAAATTATAATATATATTTTGACTTCTCCAAAGCTTGAAACTTATTCACTGGTTGATACTTCACTAGTCAGTCAATAATGCAACAACCTTTAGAAACCAAAACATAGTGGTAACTTGCAAGTCATGTCTGCATTATGCTAGTACAAGATTAGTCTATTCAAAGGACAACCATATGCAAAAAAAAAGATTTGCAGAGAGTCTTTCCATGTGCACTATTGGAATTGTAGGACAAATGAAATAGTCAGTTTATATATCTTCAAAGATTTTGAATTAGGAAAGAAGCCCTTAAAATGTACATCCATCATAATACTAGGTCGAGTTCAATCTAGTCAAGTGTGTTGCTGCTTGCACACATTTGTTATTTATTTTTCCTATCTTAGGCCTTAGGAAATTGACATAGTAATTGTATAAGATTTCCCAAAATAAGTGTCTAAGTTAGATGGAATACATGTGAGAAATGTCAAGATGGACTATCCATGTTCACCCATTATTGGGATTCTTTAGGATTAATAGTTGAGGAATTTTTTTTAGCACTGCAAGACTAAGAAAGTATGCCAACTTGTAAGATTAAATAACATTGCAACACCATGAGAGTCATCTAGAATTTTTGAACTGATGCTGACCAGTTTAGCATATTAGTACGAGACAGCTTAGCAACTTCTCAGTATCATGTTGCATGAATAATTTACTCGAACCTATGTTTTTTAGGCAACTGATATACTACCCAAATCATGTCCTTTAGGAGACAAAGTTTTCACATTGAGTGTGTGAGAGATCGAATGCGTATCATGTTCACATGGATTGATACATTATTCCAATTTATATTTTCTTATCTTTTCCTAAAGGCTAATATCAGTAAATGTGAACATGAGAGTGGGTTCCCTCACATTTGAAAAGAAAAATCTAGAGGGATTATGTTAAAGACCATTTAATTTAATCATTCTACCCTCATGCTTAATGGAAATAAACATTTCATATGATTCATGTCATATGTGCCCAAGGTTTGAAAACACTAAAGTTTAAACTCCCAACATGTCCTTTATGAGAGTGGAAGCCCTCACATTTGAAGAGAAAAATATAGAGGGATTGTGTTAAAGACCATTTAATTTAATCATTCTACCCTCAAGATTAATGGAAATAAAAATTTCATATGATTCATGTCATATTTTCCCAAGGTTCGAAAACACTAAAGTTTAAACTCCTACGATATCATCATTCCCTGTAGTTGAAGGAAGAAGAAATTTGAAAAGAAACATTGATCTCCTATAGTGACTCGTAACTTTCTTATTTCACCTTTGCACTTGAGGATTTGATGGCTTAGGATTTGAACCTCAAATTAAGTGGTAGGTTCAACATATAATTGAGGTTGTTTGACCTTTTGGGAAACTATGCAACGATGAGTGCTTTCTATGTCCAAGATTATAATGATCCATTTTAGATGAATCTCTTAGCTTTCCATGTCTTAAGATTTTTGAATATTGATCTTATTAGAAATTGTAAGTTAAAGTTAATTGTTATTGAAAAATATAGCACATTTATGGAATCATAGGTATGGGCACCTCAACTTGATCAATCTCTCTTAGTTGGCATGATAGAAACTAGTAGATGGACTTCCAAACATTCTATAGAAGATCCATAGAGCTGTTTGCGGAGCTTATCGGGTAGGGAAGCTACATTGAATACCATTTTATGAAGGACAAGCTTGGAGAGCATAGAGGTCCTTCAATTGGTACTTTTAGACATATGTGGACCAATGAACATGACATCAACCATTGGTGCTAGGTACTTCCTTCCGATTCTTGATTATTTTAGTAGAAAAATTTTGGTATATTTTCTATAATTAAAATATGATGTGTTTAATGAATTTCAAAAGTTTAAATCATTAATAGAGACACAAAAAGGTTTTCATATTGTCTCTCTTAAATATGATACTGGTGGGGAATTCTACATAAAATATTTCAATAAATTTTGTGCTAAACATAGGATCCAAATACAATATACTACACCTTACACTCCACAACAAAATGTATTGATTAAGAGGCAAAATTGTACTATCACAAAGATGGCTAGGTGTAAGTTGTAGAAGAAGTCTATTCCAAATAGGTTTTGAGCTGAGGCAATGTTCACAATAGTATACCTATTGAATAGATCTCCCATGATGGCGATGAATTAGAAGGTCACAAAGAACCTTGGTTTCTATTTTCTGCAATGGCTTGTAGTGGTAGCATGATGCATGCATAGATATTTTCTTCCAATGTTCTAGTGAACCTGGTATTTTCAAGAGGGTCATAACCTATTAGGAAGAAACTTATTTTTTCATAAGAGGCATTCCTAGAAAAAATTGGTCAAGAGGCCAATCTGCAAGATAAAATTATAATATGTATTTTGACTTCTTCAAAGCTTGAAACTTATTCATTGGTTGATACTTCGCTAGTTAGTCAATAATGAAGCAGGCTTTAGAAACCAAAACATAGTGGTGACTTGCAGGTCATGTTTGTAGCTATAGGTCCTTTTTCACCTTGGTTTCTATTTTCTGCAATGGCTTGTAGTGGTATCATGACGCATGCATTAGATATTTTCTTCCAATGTTCTAGTGAACCTTGTATTTTAAAGAGGGTGATAACTTGTTAGGAAAGAACTTATTTTTTCAAAAGAGGCATTCCTAGAAAAAGATGGTCAAGAGGCCAATCTACAAGAAAAAATTATAATATATATTGTGACTTCTCCAAAGCTTGAAACTTATTCACTTGTTGATACTTCACTAGTCAGTCAATAATGCAGCATCCTTCAGAAACCAAAACACAGTGGTCACTTGCAGGTCATGTTTGCATTATGCTAGTACACGGTTAGTCTATTCAGAGGCCTACCATATGCAACAAAAGAGATTGTAGAGAAGATTTCCATGTGCACTATTGGAATTGTAGGACAAATGAAATAGTTATTTTATATATCTTCAGCAATTTTGAATTAGGAAAGAAGCCCTTAAAATGTACATCCATCATAAGACTAGGTCGAGTTCAATCTAGTCAAGTGTGTTGTTTCTTGCACACACTTGTTATTTATTTTTCCCATCTTAGGCCTTAGAAAACTGACATAGTAAATGTATAAGAATTCCCAAAATAAGTGTCTAAGTGAGATGGAAGACATGTGAGAAAATTCAAGTTGGCCTATCCATGTTCACCCATTATTGGGCTTCTTTAGGATTAATAGTTGACAAAAAAATTTAGCACTGTGGGACTAAGAATGTATGCCAACTTGTAAGATTAAATAACATTGCCACACCATGAGATTCATCTAGAATTTTTGAACTGATGCTGACTAGTTTATCATATTAGTAGGAGACAACCTAGCAACTTCTTAGTATCATGTTGCATGAAGAATTGACTCGAACCTAGGTTTTTGAGGCAACTGATATACTGCCCAAATCATGTCCTTTAGGAGACAAAGTTTTCACATTGAGTGTGTGAGAGAGTGAATGGGTGTCATGTTCACATGGATTGATACATTAGTCCAATTTATATTTTCTTATCTTTTCCTAAAGGCTAATATCAGTAAATGCGAACATGAGAGTGGGTACCCTCACATTTGAAGAGACAAATCTAGAGGGATTGTGTTAAATACCATTTAATTTAATTAGTCTACCCTCATGATTAATGGAAATAAAAATTTCATATGATTCATGTCATATGTGCCCAAGGTTTGAAAACACTAAATTTTAAACTCCCAACATGTCCTTTAATAGAGTGGGTGCCCTCACATTTGAAGAGAGAAATCTATAGGGATTGCGTTAAATACCATTTAAATTAATCATTCTACCCTCATGCTTAATGGAAATAAAAATTTCATATGATTCATGTCATATGTTGCCAATATTTGAAAACGCTAAAGTTTAAACTCCCAGGATCTCATCATTCCCTCTAGTTCAAGGAAGAAGAAATTTGAAAAGAAACATTGATCTCCTATAGTGAATCGTACCTTTCATTTTTCTCCTTTGCAGTTGAGAATTTGATGGCTTAGGTTTTGAACCTCAAATTAAGTGGTAGGTTCAACATATAATTGAGTTTTTTTTACCTTTTGGGAAACTATGAAACGAAGAGTCTTTTCTATGTCCAAGATTATAATGATCCATTTTAGATGAATCTCTTAGCTTTCACTATCTTAAGTTTTTGAATATTGATCTTATTAGAAATTGTAAGTTAAAGGTAATTGTTATTGAAAAATATAGCACCCCTATGGCATCATAGGTATGGGTACCTCAAATTTACATATCTCTCTTAGTTGGCATGAGAGGAACTAGTAGATGGACTTCCGAACATTCTGTAGAAGATCCACAGAGTTTGTAGAGCTTGTCAAGCAGGGAAGCTACATTGAAAAACATTTTATGAAGGACAAGCTTGGAGAGCATAGAGGGTCCTTCTGTTGGTAATTTGAGCCAGATTTGGACCAATGAACATGACATCAACTGCTGGTGCTAGGTACTTCCTTCCTTTTGTTGATTATTTCAGTAGAAAAATGTGGGTATATTTTCTATAATTAAAATATATATGTGTTTAATGAATTTCAAAAGTTCAAAGCATTAATAGAGAAATAGTTAGGTTCTCATATTGCATATATTAGATATGATACTGGTGGGGAATTCTATTTAAAATATTTCAATAAATTTTGTGCTAAACATGGGATCCAAAGACAATATACTACACCTTACGCTCCACAACAAAATGTATTTGTTGAGAGGAAAAACTATACCATCACAAAGATGGCTCAGTGTAAGTTGCAGAGGAATTCTATTCCAAATAGGTTTTGAGCTGAGGAAATGTTCACAATAGTATACCTATTGAATATATCTCCCACGATGGCAATGAAGTAGAAGGTCACAAAGAACCATGGTTTGGAATAAACTCCAAGTAATTCATATTAAATTTTTTGGTTCTATTGCCTACACTTGGATTATAGATAAGAAGATAACCAAATTAGGTCCAAAGAGAAAAGCTAATGATTATAGGGTACAACAACACTATAAGGTTTATAGGTTGATTGATATTGACAATGATTGGGTAAGCTTCAATAGTGAATTTGATGTTGATGAGGATGTTGGAACTTTCCAAACTTATCCTAAGCTTCAGATTACTTAGAAGCTGGAAGGGGTTGAGGATTAAAGTTTCAAGCTTTAGGTAGCTGCACTTGAAGGGGGGGTGGAATATTTTGAGCATTATGAGTCTCTTAGAGTAATAATTTATGATTTAGATATAGGTGGTCCAGGTCATGGTGAAAATAATGACTTGGATGAGAAAGATCACAAGAAGAGACCCAAGTAATGGCATAACACCATAGATATGTTTGAGTAAGAAAAATGATAAAGGGATGATTATTGAGTGGACAGAGAAAATAGAGAACATAACCAACTTTTCTCTCATGGTCAATATTAGGGAAATCTATGAGTCAATATGTTTGAGGAAGCACAAGGGAGACCGAATTGGGAAAGAGCCATGGTAGTCAAATATGATAGTTTGATGAAAAATTAGACTTTTGGTCTCAAATCACTTCCATTAGGGAATAAACCTATTGGTTGCAAAGGGCTGTACAATATAAAGTACAAGGAAAATGGTACATTTGACAAGTACAAAGTATGGTCTATTGCATAAGGGTTTTCTTAGAAATAGGGCATTGAATATGAGGATACCTTTTCTCCTGCAATAATTATGAGCACCATCCAACTTGTTCTAGCCACGCTAGGACAATTTGGCTAGAAGGCCCATTGTATGAACGTGAAAAGTTCCTTTCTTAATGGAAATTTGAGGGAAGAAGTCCACATGTATCAACCATACTATTTTTAGGTTTCAGGGAAGGAGAATATGGTTTGCAGACTGAAGAAGGATCTTTATGGTTTGAAATAGTCACCTAGGACATACTATATCAATATTGATAGGTATTTGGATGAACAGGGGCTCCAGAGGAGTGCTTCAGATTCCAACATGTATGTGAAAAGAGTTGGTAATGATATCATATTTCCGTTCATACATGTAGATGATATCATTATCATACATAGTGAGGAAAGTTCAATAACACATCAAATTCAATATGAGAATTTTTTTTGACTTGATAGATCTAGGCCTCCCACACTACTATATAGTTGTATAAGTTTGGAAAATAGGTAAAAACATTTTTGTCGCACAAAAAAATATGTTAGGAGTTTGTTGGATAAGTTTAGAATGATAGATTGCAAAGTATTGTCTACACCTATGGAGAAAGGGTTTGAAACTTTCAACCAAAACTGACTCTAAGGTAGTCAATGAGTCAATGTACAGGATACTAGTTGGTAGCTTGATACATCTTAGAGTTCCTAGACCTGATTTGGGCTTCACTATGAGCTTCATTTCCAGATTCATGATAGTGCCAAATGTAGAGCACTATACAACAACAAAGTGAGTGCGGAGACATGTGAAAGGGACATTTGACTTTGGCATTTTCTACAATAGAAGAAAATACCCTAGCCTGTGTGGGTATATAGATTCATATTGGGAAGGTTATCTTGATAATATAAAATACACTTTTGGATATGTTTTTATCCTTGGCATAGGTGCAATCACATGGACTAGCAAGAAACAGCATGCAAAAGTCGGGAGTCCTTTCGTCAACAGAAGAAAAATATCAAGGAGTAGTGAAAGAAGCATGTTATGCAGTTTGGCTTAAGAGGATGCATTGAAATGCAAAAAAAATAGCCAACACCCCTGTGATGTGAGAACCAAGGCTGGATGAAACTTTCCATGCATATGGTCTTTCACGAGCATACCAAACATGTTGAGGTATATTACCACTTCATCACATAGCTTGCAGTATATGGGTCTATGGAATTGTAGTATTGTCCTATAAAGAATCAAACTATAGACATTCTCACCAAGGGTTGGGGTCCTGAAAAATATGTAAAAATATGGGATAAGCTTGGTGTAGTTATTAGATTGACCATTAAGGGAGGGTATTAAAGTATATATTAGTTCACTATTCAATAATGATCAATTAGGTTCTAGATTTAGGCGCTAATAAAGTTAGACAGACTTTAGTTTATGTTATGTGTTTGATGTCTTATTTCACTTTAGTGTGTATTTCGGTCTATCTCACATTCATAAAGTGGATTGACTCAAATTTATTGTAACCTATATAAGAAATATTTTGATTTCTCACTATTAACTTAAAGGCACATGCCAACAATGAAAAGAGGGGTTTTTGTAGTTGCAAGACACAATATTATTTTTGAAAAGTGGAAGGCACATGAATAAAAGGCTCTTTATCCGTCCTTTCCACAGGTACAATAAACCCAAAATATTTTCTCATAGGTTTCTTGTATTTTTCTCCAACGACCTCAATGACTCACTTCACATTCCTTAGTTTGAAAACAAAGAGAAATAGCCATTTCCCAAGCTTGTGAGAAAGGTCTTACTTACAACAAATGAGATGACCCCAACTCCAAACCCTGTGAACAATCTTCCCCAATATAAAAATAAATAATCCTGCAATAATAGCAATATCAAATAAAAAATTGGCTTCCAATTTAGAATCCAAATGAACCTGAAACTATTTAATTTCTAGACAAGACCCTTCTCTAAGGTAGTTTAACTTTCCTTTGCAAGAAAATGACAAGCCACCCAATAATATTTGGAATGGCAGCCACTAATAATGCCTTCATACAAACATAGAAGAGATTAATCCTACCAAACTGAATCAAAAGGATGAAATCCCTAGGAAAGCAAAATTTAAATCTTATTAAGACCACATAAATGAGGGGCCTACATGGATTGTCCCCATAATAGATGATATCTATTTGAAATGAAGATTTATAATATCAAAAACAAAAAATAGTAATTAAGCTAAATCCAAGTCTTCTTGAGCAATGATAGGGTTGGAACTTTATATACGGAGTATTAAGGGCAGTTACACCTTTTTGTCCAATATAATAAACAACCTGTCCACTGACTATTTCACCCTAGTGGCTCCCATGTTTGATAAGGATCCAAATAAAGAGAACTGACACAAAATTCAACATGTTTTAGGTTGCAATGGGCCTTTTTGTAGTCCCGTTGGGAAATATTAATCACTTTAACCGAGTAGGCAACAATCAAAATTTTTTGTGGTAGCATTCAGAACTTATGGACTTGATTGCCTTGGACAATAGTAAATTCAAAATAGATATTAAATAGGTCCATTAATTTCTTAAGAGATGTATGATCGTCTTTGTATTTATCCTAAAATTCTAACTGAAAGACATGCCTTTAAAAATCATCTAATAGTGAAAACATAATTGAGACAAGGTTAAATCAAGATCATCAATGATCCCATTTTGAGTAGGTGATGAATATTCAACCTGCTACAATGTTAGTTTCCCCGAATCGTGAGAAATTTAATTAACCCTTCCCTATTTTGAAGATTGAAAGGTATTCAAGACAAAGGTTGAGAAGCAAACTAAGAAATAAGAAAAAGAACTTACAAAGAATCCAAACTCTATAGGCCCCAAGGCAACAATATATGTACAAAGTATTTCAACAAGAGAACTCCCTTGGAAGGAGTGAACATCTGCACCTTTTTCCCCTTTACCACTAGGACGACTAGATTTTGAGCTGCTACGTCGACTACTTCTTTTCTCTAAAATATGCTTCTTCACATCTCCACTGTCATCCCTATTTCCTGTCTCCAAATCATTTTTTTATGCCTTTTGGTTCTCAAGGGTAAAAGTCCCAAAGACAAAATTTCTTGCAAATTTAATGCCAAATTACTAAACTCCTCCTACACAAATCATCCCATGGAAACCTTTAACAGTAGCACATGATGATGATAGACATCAAGGCTAGTAGAGAAATCTCATAGCTGGGAAAAAAAACAATGATAATTCAACAATACTGTGATGTACATTGTTATGGTTTTGAGCAAAATCATGGCAATCAAGCAACAAATAATCATTCAGGCTAATTCATCAATACATGGAAAAAATGCATTTACAATTTTTTCTAGTAGATGCAAACATATATTTTCTGGAATGGTGTGGCAGGAACCTAGAATAGAAATAACACCAACAATGATATCAGTGAAACCTATATGGAGCATATTTCAGAACTCAATACACTAGCTCCCAATAATTTATTTTTCTTTTAAGAGAACAAAATTTATTGAGATGCCTGCTATACAATGTCTAGTTGCTGCAAATGATATTTTTCTGGAATAATTTGAGAGAAGCCTAGAAGAACAAAGATACCAACAATAGTATCATTCCAGAAATGCAACATATTGCAGAACTCATTCTATTAGAGCCCAATAATTCTTTGTCCCTTATGTACACAAAAACATACTCAGATGACCACCCTACATAACAATGCAGATCCAATTTCAAATTCACAAACAATGGTATATTTGAAACATGCCAATGAAACCAAACCCCCAATCTTACAATTTGAAACATGACAATCAAATCAAACACCCAATGCAATATGATTGTTAGGAAACCACCATTCTCATGGAAGGGAGGAATGATCAATATCCAGTGGGTTCAAAGTCGATTCAAAATAAGATACTTATGCACAAGCTGAGGAACCATATCAATATGTGCTAACAATGACTTGATTCAATGGTAGTGCCATCCATATGTAGAAATAGTGGCTCCTCTCAACATTTAATTTTTCCAACAACCACAATTAACTTATTTTTGAATATCCATTAGTTTCCACTTGAATGAATTCAAAAAAACTTCCAAATAATATGTAGAGCATAGCTTAAAAAGGGTAGATTGAAAGACAAAATAAATCATATCTTGATGACCTCATAAAGTAACAAAATGGAAACAGAAACTCAAAAAATTAAGAAAACCCAAACAAGAACCAAGAAAGAAGCATAAAAAATAAATGCATTATTGTTGTTACCTCTTCCAATAGATACAAAAAATGGGTACTATGCTTATATCGGAAGATATACCCAATTCAGCCAAACTAGCAAACACTATCATAGATGGAGATACAAATTTCGCCTTGTGGGATTCTCCTCTGCTAAATATCATAGAAAATTTAACATATTTGAATAATTCCCAAAACTCAAAATTCCAGTGTGTCTTTCCTTATAACCACTATTTCATTACAACTGCAATTTTAGATAACTGAAACTTCAAATAAGGTGAACACGTCATACTAGCAAGGCTAGGGCTGATTATGTTGTTGTTTCTCTCATGGAAGACCATAAAATGGCCAAGAAAAACCCAAGAGCATGCATTCAAACCCTATGTAAGCATGAAGTGCTCCTTGTACAAATCTATCACAGTTCTAATGCCCACCAGAGGAGAAGTAATGTACTCTATCTATAAATTTCATCTACAATAATCATATTCAAGTCCTACTTAGATGCTAAGAGGTAATGGAATAGCACAAAGTTCCAGGGACTAATAATGGAATAATACAAACAAGCCAACTAGTACAAAGGAAGTTTCAAGCTTATAAATCATAATATTCAGTTTGTCAAAAAAATGAATTTTTCAAGAAAGGAATGTGTCTCAGAATTGCACTAGGGTTTAAAATGTGCACCAATTATTTCTACTCTGTATCAATTCATTGGTCGATGATTGTTATCCTATAGTTCTTGTATATAGCTAAATTTTTTTGGAAAATTCTCCTGATATAGGCAGATTTCGTGTAGAGATGTTATTTAAATTTTATAATTCACTGTGGCATGAAACTAATTGAGGTTCAACGGGTTGAACTCTATATATAAATATGACGGATAAATTATTAATCCTTTTTAAGTTACTTCTTGATTTGTTGTTGAGGCTATACTATTTTTGTACTCAACATTACCACCAAGGATTTTGAATTAGAGTGAAACTGGCTTGGAGCAACCAGGACATAGTGAGACCACACGTACATAAACATACATAGCTAAGAAACATGGATCTACATTTGAGCCCTTAGCTTTGCCTGCTAAATGTCTAAAAAACATGGGCATGGAAATCTTCTTTGTTGTTTGCAAAATCCTTACAACACAAATAGTTGAATTTTAGGCTTGTATTTATAAAAACGGATATAGCTTAATGTTAGACTTGACTATATAATATTCAAGGGAGATTTCAACCCATTTTTGGTATAGATTAACTTCTTGGGATTGAAGTCAGTAGGACATGCTGGAAATTGATAGTAGAAAACAATTAGAGTAGAAGCCACTGGCTGGAGGGAGCTATAAGCTATTGCCTGGGATTGTTTGTTGGGCCCGTGTTGTGATGTGTTCGCTTGGGGTATTGATTTTGAGATTTACCTATGAATAGTATTCATGGAATTAATTTTTTTTTATTTTCGAAAATGTAACTCCTATAAAAGATAATAGTCAAGAACTTGAACAAATCCATCTTTAAATAAAAGCCTAGCCATGAAATCTGTCACCCTAACATTCTTAAAGATCCACAAGGGAATTTTTGATGCTAGTAGTGCAATGTATTTTCTTCACTAACCATCCAGTAATTTGTCTGCTACAAATTTATTTATGTGCCTATATCCATGAAAATATTTCAATCCATCAAAAATGACATTTCAGCTACCTAGAAGAATATAAAAGGGATTAGAACTTGTAGTAAAAAATGTTACCATGCTATCATAAATATTTAATTGATTATTTTATCAGTTTCTTCATTCATCATGGCCTTGTTAGCTTGATGGGTCCTGACCCAGGTTCGGAGGCTAAGGTTTTCCAAGAAACCCCTATACTACTGGCCTTTTTGGCAGTGAATTTCTTGCGCAGGCCAAAGTCTCACTCGAAGCAGTATGGGAGGGTGTTGGAACTAGGTTTCCACACATTGAGAGAGAGCAAGTAAGTCAAACATAGTTGTGTTCCTAGCTTATCAGATTTGTAGTTAACAGATCTAGTTACAGACTTATATCACAAAGCTCATATCTACTAACTACCTTCACATCCATGTGCATAACACTGATATATTAGTACAACAACTATAATCACAATAATTAACAGATCATAGAATGATATAACAGGAACAAGGATATTCTCATAACTATAAAATAGATCTATTCATAGTTTTGCTAATCAGTTATAGTCCACAGTTACCAAAGTTACTATCAGTCATAGATCAAATCAGTAGCTTTGCATTAGCAATATCACAAGTAATATCATAAATGCATAAACAATAGATCAAAGGAATACTCTATATTATAACAAAGACAGATCCATAGCAACAACGGATAACCAACCATAGATCGAACAGTTTGCATCAACAATGACACATAATCTCAAAATAATGCAGATATACTCTAACCAGATTCGCATATATTAGCATCCAAAACCTAATACAATCCAACTCATCTTGCGCACACAGCCAGCAAGAGTCCTTACCTTAGCAACCCAAATAGATCTAACAATTTGCAACTATCATCAATCTCTATTCTTTCCTACCTATGACTCAAAAATGTTCATCTATTTATATCGATTTAGCCTATGCATCCAATGGTCCGCAAACCGTGGTTGGTGGACTCTTGGTCTACCCTTTCCGGTTACAATGCATTAGGGGCTTTGACCCACCCCAAAACCCCTATGTTAGACTAATTAAGACCAAAATATACAAAAATTATACAAAATTGCAGCTTTTAGGGGACCCTGTTCCAATAGTCCCCCAACACAATCTTGTGAATCGTCCCGAGTCACTGAGATGGTGGGTTATCCACCTGGGCTTGCAACAATTTGATCACCTTGGCTAATGGAGGTAGCACGCCTTCACTATGAGAAGCAGAATTATGTGTGATGTTGACAAAATTTTCTGAAATCGGGCCTTCTGTCGCGGTGGTGACACTCTCCAAAGTCTAGTTTAATTTCTTAACCGCGACATCCACATCTTGTGAAAGCATGAGGGCCTCATCAACCCAAGGCTTTATGTGGTCGCCGAGGGCATTCTTCTTTTGCCAAATTTTATCAACATCAGCTTGCAAGGCGTGAATCATGTGCAGTTGTGTCAATCATTGAATAGGAACTAAAGTGGGCAGGGTAGCTTCTAACATCTCGAAATCTTCTTCTTTCTGCCGCAGGTCCTGGTTGATGCTACGTAGGATCAGGTCACGCTAGAAATTGGTCTATAGATGCATGGCCATTTCTAATAATTGGGAACCCTACGCAATTTTCCCTATAATGGTGTTCATGGCCTCAGTGACTAGCGCAGAGTACTGGGCCCGTACCTCCATAGGTGTTTCAGGCTGTAACTTAGCCTAGAGGTCGGCGTTCTGTTGCTCCATCATGCCTGGACCATCTGAAATTCCATGCGGGAGGCCTTCAGTGCTACGAACAACCTTTCAACCTTCGTCTGAGGTGTGGCTGTGGCCGGGATCTTTGTGGTAATATCTGCGCAAAGTTGGTGAATCACATCTTCGAGCTCCGTGTGCTTCGCGGTGGTCTGCAATGTTTTTGTCTTCATCTGTAGCGCCCAGAGCTCAGCCTAGATTGTGTTGACTGCAGCTTTCTGCTACTCCTCCAAGGCTACCCATCTGTTCTCCGTAGCCAGAATGAATGCATCTGTTACTTTTTCAAAGTCTCCATCAGTCAATGTGACTGTCTTGTCACGTGCCGTAAGCTGGGAGTGTTGCTTCTTGCGGAGCGTTTTGATAGGTTTTCTTGTTCGCTTCATGTCGTGGGGGGAGACAGGTCCTCCTACATTTAGTCCTTTTGCTCCTATGGTTGGTTGCAAATCTACCTGAGTCTCCTCCTCGATGTCCTTCTCAAAGGTCTGCTCCTATTGCGCATCATTTTATGCAGCCATGGTCATGTCTTGTCTGGTACTCTTGGTCACACTTCTAGTATCCATGATGATGACAAAGGGGGTGAATTTTTATGTGCCGGTCCCTTCGACGCCCTTTGCGCCAGTTTTGAAGCCGATCTTCCAGTTAAGAGGCCAGAGTGCTATGGCATTGTCAATTTCTGAATCCGCCACCATATAGGGGAGCGAAGTCCAGGCTTTATCCTTGTGTGCTTTGATCTAGATGTTGTGCATAGTGATCTGAAATGTTGCAATGTCCTTGTATCTGTCATACATGGCAAGGGATAATCGTGGTCGAGAGTTAATGGCTACAGCCAAGCTACTCTGAAAGAGGACCAATAAAACTTGGTTGTCCTTGAGATGTTGCAGGTCCTTAGAATCCCACAAGTGTGCATAGTGAGCCCCTTCGCTCATGTCCGGGGTAAGTTCAGGAAGGACTGATTCCTCAGGGGCTTCCTAGGCAACCAACTCTATGAGGAACAGTAACCAGGAATAACAAAAGGCATGGCCTTACTCCTGGGACTTGCGAACATTAGTCAGAAACTCATCACACAAATACTAGGCCCAGTTAAAACATACCCCTTTCCCGCATTGGCTTGCTAACTGAATTACATAGGCTGGGACAGAGGATACCTAACATTTTCTCATCATTTTATACACAAACAACATCTTTCCCAGCTGTGTGCCTTGGTCACTGATAGACATGATTATAAAAGCCCGAGTATTGCGCTCCACATGGTAGGTCTTGCACACATATTCAGCCATTTCCGCCTCATAATTTTTACCCATGCGCTGCAGAGGGTTCTGGCCGTGCATGGGAAGGCCAATAATTTTGTGCATTAGCATAACGTCGATGAGGATCCTATCCTGGATCCACAGACATCCATCATGAATTAGGGCAAGCAACTGTCAGGCTAGTCGGTTCGTCACATTGTAGTGACCGAAGTGAGGCATCCTTAGCAAGTTCAGGAGCCCAGACCCAGCCAATCCATGCACCCAGTGATGAGGAACAATTTTGATCCCATTATCGTCCTGAATCATGTCAAGGTATAATTCAGGCGCCAGCTCAGGGAAGGCCTCCAGACTGGCCAAGTCATGATTGTCAAATTTGCGCTCGTGTAGCTTTCCAACAGGGTCACCAATGATAGGGAATTCTCCTAGGGTTAGCGGTGTCTGCAAATAATTGATCATGCCGTCGAGGTTCTTTGGCATGTGTGTCAAGGTTTTGTACAACTGGATGAAGGGAGGTAACCAATTGATTGGTCTAGCAGGTTGGGCCTCATCTTGATCAGCTTACGCCTGGGGTGTTGCCTTCAGGGATGTTACATTCTGCGAGGAAGCACGAGGTTTCCCCTTAACCCATTGTGTGGATTTTAGGGGTTTCCCGGAGTCTTCTCCTTTTTCCTTTCCCATATTTGTGACTGGGGTGGATAAAACTTCTTCCACGTCAGACTCAATTTCCACCACTCCCTTAGTGCCCTATTCCACCAAGATTACTGGTTCCAAGGGTTCAAAATATTCATAGTCGTCATGCTAGCACAAAATACAAACTCGGGATTGCTAATGTCTGAGGGAGCAGGTTGCTCAGACAGGAAAGAGACGCTAGAGGCAGAAAAACTCTTAGAGCGCAAATTTGTCTAGGACAAATATGCCAAGTATGAGCTATTCAAGCGATACAAAACCCTTGTCTTCTCTAGCCCACCTGTTTTATAGCTTTTGCGATCGCCCAACGGTTGGGTAGACTTTACGTGGGACTTACCATCGAGTAAACGGTAAAAAATCTCCAGAAATCACCTCATTCAATGTTGATTGCCATCCCATCCAACGGTATTTTTTTCCTTTTACCCAATTTGACAGTTCCAATGACTAGTTTTTGCACCCTAGGTGTGCTTAGCATACCCCTACACTCCCAGCGCACTAGCTTCAGCCTGAGCTTATTCCTTCCAAATGTAATTCTATGTCGCCATAGCCTAGCCCGCAAGATTTTTTGTGTCATTGTCTTGCCTGCGTAGTGACCTCCTGCTATGCCTTCATGAGCGTCTGCCATGATAGCATGCTTGTCATGCTCCAAAACGTATCTGCACAACACTTCACCAATAGCTAGTTTATATAAAGGACCTGTGATAATGGTAAAATCTGTAGCCCGGGTAACCAACTCCTTATTTTGTCGTACTGAATATTCTGTAGATGCCATGCCTGTAGTCAGGAGCTGAATGATATCAGTGAAGTGTGCATCAACGATCCTAATGGAAAACCATTGTGCATTAGGTAATCCTTCCCTCAAGTTAGTGGGTTCCCCACCCGTCTCAAGTCGGGACCAATGATTCGGCTCAACATTCAACTTCGCTGGCTTGACCATGATTTCAAAGTCATATTCCTGAAACATCAACAGCCACCTGCAGAGTTTTTCCCCCAACACAAGCTTATTTACTAGGGAATTTAAAGCTGAATGATTTGTAAACATCAGATAGTATCCATACTTCTGTATTGCATGGACCAGGGCCAACCCTTCCCTCTCTGTGGTGGCATAATTTTTCTTTGCACTCGAGAGTTCGAGATTAGCAAATGTGACTAGGTGATCAATTTCTTCGGTGCCAGGCTGCGTAAGGACCGTTCCCACGGCAATCCCCGAAAATTCCTTTGCCCCATTGGGGAAATTAAGAATAGGTGCAGATATCATCCCTTCCCAGATTAGTTCAAATCTCTTCTGGCACTCGTCATCCCAAAAGATTGAAACATCTTTCTTAAGTAGTTTTTCCAAAGGTGCAGTGGTCAGTGCATTTCCTGGAATGAATCTTCTGTAGTAGCTCGTATTTCCAAGGATCAAACGCAGTTGTTTATGATGCTTCGGCGTGTCCACAGTCTGTAGTTGAGGTCCTGAAACTGCGCGCCCCCCCTCTGACTAAGGAATAGGGACATTGCACGAATCATCATCGCACTTTTTATACTACCGGAGTCATCAAAGTGGGGCAATACTCTTACCTCTTAAGATATGCAGCGGAAGTCCCTTATAATTCGCAGGCAGTGCGGTGCAAAGACATCATGCAGCTGATTTTGCCAATTTTCCATTTCCTCATCAGAGTCGAAGAAGCATTCGCTATATCTTTCCCAGCAAAGCATACCATCGACCGTAGGATTGAACCAGTCTTCATCCCTCATAGTTAGCTTATAGATGTGATCCACCTCTTCTTCCTCATGCATTGACTCTGTATACCTCTCTCCTTCTATGGGATCTACCAGTACTATCACTCATGTTCCTTCACTTTCAAATACCATGCTCCTCTTTTTTAAGTTTATAATACTACCCATATCTATGGCCCAATCCAATCCTAGGAATGCAGGATAGGGGTCTACATCTTCTACAATCTGAATGACCTCAAAATCATCTCGAAATTTAACCCCTGCGATTTCTATGATGATCTTTGATAATATTCCTAAAGGTATGATCTTCTATTGATTAGCCATGCGCAGATGGATAGTGGACCATTCCTACTTAGGTTCTCCCATTCGCTACTAGGTTTTCTTAGGTAGTACGTTTGCATCCGAGCCTAGGTCGAGAATAACTTGATCCATCTCATAGTCGCCAATCTACATGGTTAACCGCATCTCCCTCCCAGTGCATCTCTTATTCTTACAGCTTTTGTGTACATCCTTAATTTCCATGGCTAGGGTTGTCTTTTCTACGCAGCTGTCTATCAAAGCTTGGAGGTTTTCTATGGCCCTTTGGTTGCACAACAGCTTCATACATGCCTGTATGAATGGTTTAACCTCATAATCTGCCTTGAGGTTTGCAGGGGCCTGAGGAGTAGGTGCCTCAGCCTTAGCAAAGTCTTGGTGAGCTACGAAAAAGGTTTCCTTTTCTTCCTATAAGTCCAAACCTTCTTGTTTAACAACTGCTTTTCAGATGAGAGGCTTCGCCTCCACTTTTTCTGCAGCACCTCCAATGGTCATGTTGTTGCATGTGATAACAGTTTCCCTAGGTCTCAATGGACTGGGTCCCCCAGCCTGTATGTAGTCTGCTAGCAGAGGATAGTTATCCTTGGTGTGTCCATTCACCCTGCATCGTATGCACCATCTTTCAGGGCTAGCCTCCATTCCTCGCTCCTTCCGTAGATTATGGATCTCCATATGCATTTCTTCTAGCTGGCCTTGTATCTATTGTACTCCTAACTGTGTATCATCTCTTGGCATAGCTTCTTGCTTCATCGCAATTTCCAAGGCCTTTTCCTATGATTCAATGGCTTTATGTCCCATTGGTATGCGCAGGTGGGGCAGCATCATAGCAGTGAACTACTCCATGTGCTGCCTATCATCGTACATAAATCTTCCTTCTCTAATTACCTTCTTTAACAATTGTTCGGCCTCCCATATGGACTCAGATGGTCCTTTCTTGCAATCCTTCAGATCGTTCACTATCTACAAGTAGGACTTGGGCTTCTTGAAATACTTCTTTAAGGAATTATTAATGTCCTTGATGGTGGCATTCGCATGATGGTAGATGTATACCATATACCAGTCCAAAGCCCTTCCTTCAAAGGCCAGGAATAGTTGTGCCCTCTTTACCACATCGCTCGCTACATTCTGCGCAGTCTATACCAATCCTGTAACGAACCAAAACCGATCCATATATTCATCCCCTGTGCCCTTGAAGGTGGGTAGCTTCATGTGCGAGGCCATATAGTCTTCTGGTGATGGCGGAGGTGAATTATTACCCCTATGAGGGTTTGATGGTGGTGTAGACAGAGAGTTATGCGCAGCAGAATTTTTTACTGGGCTGTAGACAGATCGATCCCCTTCTTGATTGGTTCTGTAGTATTTAACACTATGCGTTGTACCCTCACTTTGATCGGAGCTCGTTCACTCTATATGACTACACAAGATATTCTTTTTGTACAATAAGATCTTAATTAGTAATGCCAGAGTTTTCAAAAACTTACCCCGAAAACCCTTGTAGAATCTTCGTTCCACCTCAGAGTAGGACACAACTTGATCAATCGCAAATTTCATCAAAAAACCTCCTATCACACTGTCCACCGAATGATCTAGCATGTGAGTGATGGTGTTATTAGTCTTTTATAACTGCTGAATCAGCTCTAGGGTCCACTGCGTGATCTGTTCATCCTTCCAACACTTCTAGAACTCTACGAGCCTTGCAAACCACTCCTAAAGCTTGGTTGCAAATGTCACAAATAAAATCTCGTATATCTCTATGAAAACATACGTATTCTTCCACTTTTCCACTGTCAACCTTCTGCTGCGATTCTCTTTAATCACAAATTCCTTAATTTGTTTTTTGAACCACTCCTCAATTTCTTTCTTCTCAGGTTTCCAATATTCTCTTGGCATTACCTGATCTCTCTCTAAAAATACTCCCTGTCCCGACAATTGAACCATTTGTTGGCTTGAGGGGTCCTCACCCAAGTTCGGAGGTTAAGGTTTGCCAACAAACCCCTATACTATTGGCCCTTTCGGCAGTGACCTGCTTGCGTAGGCCAAAGTGTCACCTGAAGAAGTATGGGAGGGTGCTGGAACCAGGTTTCTGCACCCTGAGAGAGAGCATGTAAGTCAAACAGATTTGCGTTCCTATCTTATCAGCTTTGTATTTAACAGATATAGTTACAGACTTATATCGTAGAGCTAATATCTACTAACTACCCTCGCATCCATGTCTATAACACCGATCTATCAGTACAGCAACTATAATCACAGTAATCAACAAATCATAGATTCATATAACAGGAACAAGGATATTCTCGCAGCTATAAAACATATCTATTCGCAGGTTTTCTACTCAGTTATAGTCCACAGTTATGAGAGTTACTATCAGTCATAGATCAAATCAGCACCTTTGCATCAGTAATATCACAAGTAATATCATAAACGCATAAAAAATAGGTCACAAGAATACTCTGTATTATAACAAAGATAGATATGTAGCAACAACAGATAACCAACCATATATCCAACAGTTTGCATCAACAGTAACACATAAACCCAGATAATGCAGAGATACTCTAACCAGATTCGCATATATTAGCATCCAAAACCCAATACAATCCAACTCATTCTACGCACACAGCAATCAGGGTCCACACACAGCAGTACTAAGGATCTTTGCGCACACAGGAAATAGGAGTCCTTACCATAGTAACCCAAACAGATCTAAAAATTCACAACTATCATCAATCTCTAGTCTTTCATACCTATGACTCAAAAAGGTTCATCTATTTATACCGATTTAGCCTATGCATGCAATGGTCTGCAAATCGTGGTTTGTGGACTCTTGGTCTACCCTTGACCTATTACAATGCATTAGGGGCTTTGACCCACCCCAAAACCCTTACATTAGACTAATTAAGAACAAAATATACAAAATCACAACTTTTAGGGGACCATGTTCCAACAGAGCCTCTCAATCCCATGCCAATAGAATGGGGTACCTCATATGATATATCAAGCCTTGCAAATGTGGTAAAATAGTAAATATTTCCAGTGAAAGTGGTTTAGAATCAAAATTCTTCAAGCTTATTTCTGGTCAAGGGTTTTCACTCTAATATGCGATGTGGAGGAAGAAATATGTGTCTTCTCCTTATGAAATTTTCTCCATCCCAAGAACTCACTTTTAGAGTTTCAATTCCATGACAAGTTGAAGTGAATATCACCATAAGTGATTTCTATTTTTTTTTTAATTGTGACGAATAAATGATTGAATGTGTTCATTCTTGGTAATTCTAAATGTTGTTCCCCGTGAAACATAGATTACATTAACCCTGCTCAGTGCGGAGTGTTCATTATTATCACGAATAGACAACTTTTTTATTTTAAACATAAACATAATTGCTTCAAGAGGAATATTAGATAGCTTCTCTTTCACAGCATCAACCTTCTCAGGCTACAAAGGCAGTATTATTATTTTGTTTGGAAGCTCAAAACCATACACTTCTTGGAGGTCTTTAATGCTCGTATTTTCATCTATCCTCTCTGGAACGATATATCCAATTGTGGTTCCAGGTGGAGGTATCTCATTAAACCTTATCTTATATCCATTACTGCATATGTAAGGATGTTTTGTTATCAAGAAAACACTCTTAAACCCAATCCATGAACATATAGATGGCATAACACATATCATCTCAATCGCCATGGCCCAGAGCTCTTAAACCTAGTCTCTACATATTTTGGAAATATGAAACAAATTTTATCAACAATCAAGGCTAGAAAACGTTCCCAATCACCACAAATTTTATTTTTTTCATAACATACTTAAGCTATACAACTATGACCCAATGTTTTCATAGTCAATCTCTGCAAATTTAGAAATGTATAGTGAAGTTTACCTAAAAAATCAGGACTAGAAAGTACTCCCCCTCATCCCAATTCTATTTGCTTTTGTACATATTTGGTGGTTGAACTTGATATGAGAAAATGAAGAAGGCAATGAGGAGTTGCCAAATTTGATTAACTAGGAAGAGAGTAGTGAGGTGATTATGAGAGAGTTGGAGAATTTCAATGGGAAAAGTGATTTGGTGAGCAGATGGTTGTGAAAAAAAGGGTTGATGATAAAATATAGCTCAATAAAGAGCGGCAGTCAATGCACCTCAATGAGGTCTAATGAACACACTTGAGTGACGAGATATATGTGATTACAAAGTAGAAAGTTGGATGAAATGTAGGATGAGATTGCAAATGAGAAAGAATCAAATGAACTAATAGGAAACCATATCCTAAGGCCAATAGAAGATGAGAACCCAGTAGTGGGCATGGCACTAGACAATAGCAAAGTTGGCCTTATACCAACCCCGCCCCTTATGATTCTTAAATACAAATAGGTAAAACTACACTAGCATGTTAATAATGGTTCAAGTCCACCTCATAGTCAGCTTACTTATGGAGGGACAATAACAATTAGAGGAAGTAGTCTTAACAATAGTGCAAGTTTGAATATTAAGAGTAGAAAACTTGGGAGTTTTAGTTATTTAGAGAAAAAAATTAAGAGTTTCATGAATTTTAGTACCTATGATGCTTTGAATTATAACCTAGGAGCATGTAAGAGAATTCCACCAATTTAGTGACACTCCAAAAAAAAAATTAGAAAAATAAATGCCTAGCTCAAAAGACTCCATGTGTGGAACTGATCACCATAGGTGCACATGAATGATTTTGAAATTTCACAGTTAATCGATCAACAGCTTTGCGGCAACACACTTTCAACCACGCTGAGAGGCTCCATAGTTACATGACACTTGGTAATGCAAGAATATTTATTATTTTTCTGTACATTTCTCAAAGAATTTATTGGAAGGACAAATCCCTCCTGAGATTTGGTAAATGAAAAACCTTTCGGTATTGTCTCTCTTAGCTAACTACCTCACAAGAACTATTCCAGCTTAATTTGGAAATCTGAGCAGCTTATTATATCTTAACTTGGGCCACAATAGTTTAATTGGTACAATACTTACAAGTTGGAATGACATCATCAAAGTTTGCACTTCTTATCATTGGAATATAACTTATAAAATACAATGTTAAGGCTCCAAATTAAGGATTGCATAGGTGTTAGCACTAACGTCCACCTAGGTGAAACACAACTCTGTATGGATGCTTATAATGCTCATAACATTGAGGTATCTACAAGGATTTATTGTTCACTGTTAAAAATCCTGGAAAGCTAAATTCTGTTGGTGATTTGGGTGTGAAATAAGTGGAAGTGGAAGAAAATTATCAAAATATATTGAGTCTATGTATAATGCCAGGCACAGGAATGTTGTTGATAAGCCACTCATTTACAGAAATGACAATAGATTGAAAACCTGGGATGATACTTTAACCACGAGGTGTTTCCCTTTGGTTCACATGGCCTTTAGTTATATATATCTTCGTTATGTTTAAATAGTTGAGGAATCCGAGGTAGGAGAAGTAGCAACCATCTCCCAAAATCACATTTATTCAACACTGGATGGCACCATTTAAACAGTTCCTTTGATGGTTTCTATGGGCAGCATCGAAATACGGTGGCACGAGGAATCAACTTATTCCTATTGCTACTACTTCAAGACCAATATTGGTATGTAGACCATTCCTCACAGTGTAAATTCTAACTCATCTCACTCATATTCTAGAGATTCTGAACACAAAAGTTGCAGCTATGAGAAAATATCTTCGAGCGGTCCTGTAGCAATGCTGCCTAGATCTTCGTGTGACCCATGCTACCCTTGAGAGGTTTGATTGACTACATATCCCACTTTTTATCACTTCATAGATCATGGACTTGCATCTTGGATCTCTAGGGACAATCTTAGAAGTGCGACCAATACATGCTGCAACTCTCTAAGTTCTTGAGAGTCAGAATCCCACCTAGGTTTCCAAGTCGCAGAATAATATTTGGAGTAAGAGAGTGACCGAACTGAATGGTGAGACTATACAACCTCTTCAGCTATGTATGTGACCAATGCATTGGAGAATGCACGCTGCGGGAAATGAATTTACGATCATACACCAGCTTTTCGGGCTTGAATACGAATCAAAATCTTTAACATTAATGTAAGCAGTGTTGCAGTGGTAGCAGTGGGTTCTGGAAATGGGAATAGTAGTTATCTTTATCCACACATCGAAATCGTCTTTCAGATGAGGGATGCTCTACTACATTATTTCCCATGATGCCTTGTGTCCTGTGATGCGAGGTGGGTATACTCCAAGTAATAAGGTTTTGTTTGCAACTGTGTTGGCAGGATTATCGAGTTACTTGCTTCCAGATGTGTAACTGATCAAATACTTCATTTATGTAAAAGGGAAGTATTTCATCTTCATTTATATGCCTTGAGAACGTTGAGTCTATATCTGAAGGTGGTCCTTAATGAGCTATCGCATATTTTAAAAATGCTTCTTTCTGTGTGGATCACCTAGTTCCAACACCAATCTCATTAGCGTTTTCAGGATAGTATGAAAGGAGGTGTTCCATTCATTATTTCAGGAATGCCAAATTGGCCAAGTGAATTTGACGCATGAGGATGCCTCACACATTATAGTTGAAGCGAGTCGAGACTTGCATCGATAGCATTGAATTCATGGCCAAGACTACGGATCAATCGTTGAGTCATAACCTCAAGTAATAGCTGGAAGGTGAGACCTATAGCCAGTTGTGACCAGTTGATGAGTCACAACCTCAAGAAGAAGGGGTCAGTGCGACCAACCTGACCTAGTGACCAATGCGACCTCCACTAGTCTTAATGCAGAATCACATATGAATTCCCCAAAAAATGTGACCAATGCGACTAGTGTGACTCCCCCTTTTTTCTGACGTTGCATAGAGGTCATCACTATTGATTACATCAATGAGAATGAAGTGGTCCCTATTGCAAGTGGCATACACCATATCAAGAGACATAATTCATGTATGCCTTTTGTCTATGGTTTTTGGAACCTTAGTGAGGCTCTAACAAGGATTTTTGAAGGAGTTGTTGTGATCAAGGCCAAAGGAGAAGTTGGTACTTGGAATGTATTGAAGCAGTAGGACATGCAAGTTCTTCGTTGAGTAATATACGTGAGCTACAGATATTGGATGATGATACATCTCTACCTTCATTAAAATAAAAAATTCTCTCTCTGAGCTTGGGAGGCAAACCCAAACAGTTGTAAAGGTTGCATGTTGTAATTTTTTCAACAAGAGGCATTCCTACACATGCTAATGTTTCCTTGGTGGTGCGTACTGAATAGTGTTAGGGAGTGTTAGGGATTCACAAGGGAGAACTAGGTAAAAATGCATGGAAATGAACAAATAAGAGTGTGTGCCAAGGAGTGTCAATGAATTCCAGGTGTCTCAAGGACAAAGTGTTAGGAGAAGGTCATAATAGGAATTGTAGGAGGGAATCCTATGGTTACAATAAGGGGTTGGTCAAAGAAATTTCATATAAAGGGAGAGTTTGGGTTGGGCACAACATTTTTTTCCAATGACTTGGTTGGGTTCCCAAGTCGCAAAAAAAGTAAGGCTATCTATGCGGGAATGACAACTAGGGAGTGCTAAGGTGTGCCAAAGAATGCCAGGAAATACTAACACGTGCTACGAAATTCGAAGGCATGTCAGGCATGCCAAGACAAGGCAACTGTTAAGGAATGCCAAGATATGCTAGGTGCTAAGGTGTGGTGTGAACGCATGTTAGGGAGTGCTAGGTCCAAGTGCTAGGGAAACACAATGGAGCAATAGTTTCAAATGCATGGAAATGAAGTGTTAACGAGTTCTAGGCATGCTAAGGAGGGGGTGACAAGGTATGTTATTTAGTTTCAAGGAATGCTAGAGGCTTAGGGAAGTAATATACCAATATGTGTCAAGTGCTAAGCTATGTCAATGCATGCTAAGGAGTTTTAGGGAGTGATAGGGAAACACAAGGGAGCACTAGGTTAAAATTAATGGAAATGAATGAATAAGAGTGTGTGATAGGGAGTGTCAGCGAGTTCTAGGTGTGCTAAGGAGAGAGTGGCAAGGTGTTCCAGGAAGCGATAAGTCATTCTAGATTTCCAGGGTGGCATGCGACCAAGATGTGTAAGGTGCCAGGGTGTGCCAACATGTGCTAGGCATCATTATGGAGTTCCAAGGCATGCCAAGGAATGAAAAGTGTGCTAACACATAGCATACAATTTCAATGCATGTTGAGGATTGTTAGGGAGTTCCAAGGGAACACAATGGAGAATTAGGTCAAAATTCTTAGTAGAACGAATAAGAGTGTGTGCCAAGGAGTGTCAGTGAATTCCAGGTGTCCCAAAGATGAAGTGTTTTAGGAGAAGTTGTGAATAATAATTGCAAGAGGATATTCTATGGTTGTGATAAGGTGTGGAAAGATTAATTTCAGATAAAGGGAGACTTTGGGTCGGGCACAACATTGCTTTCCTAATGACTTGGTTGGGTTCCCAAGTTGCAAAAAATGTAAGGCTATACATGAGGGTGTGACAACTAGGGAGTGCCAAGGTGTTCCAGTGAATGTAAGGTTCCTAGGTAAGGCTAGTTGTGAGGGCATGAGTGCCAAGTCATGCTTGGGAATGCTAATATGTGAAACATATTGTGAAATCATGTCAAACATGCTAAGATGTTCCATGTGTTAAGGCATGCCAATATGTGTAAGGGTGTGACAATGCGTGCCAGGGACGTCAAGGAAACAAACAGAGAAAGGATCTGAACTACAAATAGATGAACACATAAGAGGGTTAATAAGTCATCATTTTACCTTTTTCGTGGGGGGAATTCTAGGCACGCCAAAACTAGGTGTGAATAGGTTCCAAGTGCCAAGTGTTACTGCATTCTACGTGCCAAATATTCCTCTATTGATTCTCATCTACTTTCCAATAACTGATCTCAAATATATTTAATATTAAACCATTCCAAAGCATACCAAGCCATCTCATGAATGCATGTCAGACATTCTAAGACTTTCCAAGTGCTAACATGTGCCAAATGCCAATGTTTGTTAGGGAGTTTTATGCATGTTTTGAAGTGGCAGGGCATGTCGAAAAGTGCTAAGTAGAGAGTGAAAATGCATGTTGAGGAGTGTTAAGGAGTAATAGGAAAACACAAGGGAGAACTAGGTAAAAATACATGGAAGTGAATGAATATGAGGGTGTGTCAGGGAGTGGCAAAGAGTGACAGTTTTCATGTCAAGGAGGGAGTGAGAAGGTATTAATCTAAGAATTTACACACCTTATTGACCACTCAATTCGTACCATTCTCACACCATAACAAAAAACCATAAAAATTTCATTCCTAAAGTCTATTGTGTAGTTTCCTAATGTCATTCAAGTAGAATCTCTCAATTACTGATGTCAGTAATGGTGAGATCATTTTTTTATTCTCTTAAAGGAACTCTTTCTATACATGCACCCCATCAAACATAGATCATTGAGTCAAAAAGAATGGAAATGAATGAATAATAAGGTGTGTTGGGGGTGTCAGTGAGTGTCAGGCGTGGCAAGGGGGGAGTGACAAGGCATACTAGGGAATTCTATGGCATTTCAAGAAGTGTCAGGGTGTGCTAATATGTTCCAGATAGTGCCAAGGCATGCCAGGCATGCCAAGACATGCCATGTGTTAAGGAGGGGTTGTTATCAAGTTCTAGGTGTGCTAAGGAGGGAGTGACAAGGTATGTTAGGAAATTCCAAGGAATGATTTAGTTATAGGAAATCATTCCAAGTTGTGCCAAGTTCTAGGGTGTGCCAATGTGTGCCAAGTAGTGTTAGGGAGTGCTAGAGAAACACAAGGTAGCACTATTTCATAATGCATGGAAATGAATGAATAATAGTGTGTGACAAGGAGTTTCAATGAGTATGTGTGATAAGAAGGAGTGACAAGACATGCTTTCTAGTGATAAGGAAAGATAGAGTGCTAGGGCGGGATGCAGCCAAGATGTGCCAACTCATGAAAGGAAGTGTTAACTAGGAGTGCCAGGGAAACGCAATGGAACACTAAGTCAAAATGCATGGAAATTAACAAATAAGAGTGTGTGATTGGAAGTGTTAGTGACTTACAGGTGTGCTAAGGAGGGGTTGCCAACGTATGCTAGGCAGTGTTAAGGAATGTTAGAGGCCAGGGCGACATTCAAAGATGTCCTAGGTGTTAGGGTGTACCAACACGTGCCAAGGAGTGTTAAGGAATGATATGGAAATAGAAGGGAGCACTAGGTAAAAATGCATGAAAATGAATGAATATGAGTTTGTGACTAGTATTTTCAATGAGCTCTATGTGTGCTAAGGAGAGAGTGAAAAGGTATTCTAGGTAGTTCCAATGAATGCTAGAGTGCTAGGGTGGAATGCCAAGATGTGCCAAGTTTCATGGTGTGCCAATTCATGCTAGGGAATGTTAGGGAGTGTTAGGTAAACACAAGGAAGAGCTAGATCAAAATGCATGGAAATGAATGAATAAGAGTGTGTGATATGGAGTGTCAATGATTTCTAGGTGTGTTAAGGAGGGAGTGACAAAGCTATATGCTAGGCAATACGAAGGTATGCTAAACTACCAAGGTGTGTTAGGAAGTGCTATGGTGTGTTAGGGAGTGTAAAATAATGTCAAGGAATGTAGGGGATGCTAACACATGCCACATAATTCCAAGGCATTTAAGACATGTCAGGTGTCAAGGCATGTCGAGATGTAAACTATGTTTCTTAGTTGTTTTACGACCACAGTCGTATGTGATGAGCCTTGTATTGGTAACTTGTTAAGTGGGATCAATTATGAATGGACATTAGTAGTCTAATATGAGTTACATGTAGTTCTTAGGTGAACAAGGCATATGTTTAATTTCCACGACACATGAGAATTTGGGTTTGGTCTTAGAATATTTGATGAAAACACACTTAAGTACCACAATACATCAACTTTTCACAATGAAATATACACACATCAGGGAATCAATTAGTTGACATGAAAATTTTAAAAAATTTCAAAACTTTCTTCGTTAAATTACTAACTGTAATTAGGCTAGAGCTCTCCTACCAGGGATGATGGCCCTTTACAATCACACTGATACAAGGAATACAACTAGGGCTTGGTGTTAGTCCTTTGAAAAATAATTTACCTTGAAAAATACAATGCTTGACCCAATTTTTGATGGTGGACACACATAGCCCTTTCAATCCACATGTCTTGAACACATTTGGTAGGTCCTCTTTCCTCCCATTATGTAACTCCTCAATCTGCCTCTATCAATGAACTAAACTCCTTTATGTTACTGAACTTGGCTCAAAAAAAATTTCCCTCTATCTACCTCTTTTTTCCTTTAAGGCCTGCAACACTTAAATTTTTCGATTAGTTGTTCACAACTTTGTTGTGAAAAACTCTTTGGTCCACCCACTTTTTCCATATTGTTTCTGCAAGATGACAGGTCTAGGGATATGGAGGTTTCCTTTCCTCTCAATGATGCAGTACTCTACAATACAGTGAACTAGGGCTAGCTGGCTAGCCCACTTGACTACTACTTTATTCCTTCAAATTTTGCACATCCTTAGGCCCAATACACCTACCCTTCTACCAGTCTTGTTTTCCTTCACAAGTAAAGGACTTAGAGCTCTTCTTTGACAGTCACCTAACAACCCTCCAATTGTACTTGTATTTCCATCAATTTTCCCAGCCATAGTAATTTTTTTTACTGATATAGTGCCCACAACATTGCCCTCATATAGGGATCTTCAAATATGCCACCTAATAGTGATTTGTGTCCTCTCAAAATCACTATTCTTGTGTACCAATTTTTTGTTGTCCAATATATGAAAAAATATGAACTACTCATCTTATCATCCTTCTAAAAATTTGTAGATGAGTGAAATGGGGTCACAAATCATGCATTAACAATCCATTGACTAATTGTTTATAGGCTGCTTCATATCTCTATCCAAAAATATATGGACAATCCAAAAAAATCAACTCCTCTTCATGTCAATCCATTCCTCATATGGCACATTTATTTCTCTCCATCTTCTACTCAGGTTCCACCTTCCTTTGGATTTTCTATCTCTGCACATACTTCTGCAAACCATCTTCCAAATTTGTGGTATATATTGCAGAGATAAACCTCTCTCTAAGGGTCACAACCCCTATTCTTATATGCATATTTTTCACAGTATTAATGACATACCTTATGGATTGAACATGCTAGGAAACCTCCCTAAATAGGTAATTATACTTCTATTCTAATTTCTTTAGAACAAACCATATCCACTCATAGCAAAAAAGAAAACTCTTTCCTTCATAATAGATTTGGCCTAGCTCATGTGGATCCATATATTTTGGTCATTTATTTGACTGAAGCTTGACCTGAACTTCAGATTTCTATGACCCTCAGACTATGATTACTTCAATAAATATTACACTCGTAACTACTTGTGTTCTGTCCCTAAATTCTAGTGGATACCCTCCTTCATTTGTGTTGGTATTTATCATAGACCTCACAACCTAGTAACCAGAACAAGGTAGGGTCTCAACCCTCTCTACTATTTCAAAATTTGATGCAGACTTCACACAAAAACACCACTGAAATCACATGCCCAAATTCTCATGAGTCACCTATCTTGAGCTTTATCTTCCCTAATAGAACCAACAATATGCCATCCTACTTCCTATCTTGAACCCATTAAGGTATGTGACATTCATTTTAACCCTCACATGATTATATTACTCTTGGTGGATGATCATGGCCTCCCTTTAGCAATGCTTACTCAAACCTATAACTAGACCTACTTTAGGACTACATCTCTCCTAGCCTCCTTGATAAAATGATCTCCTTCTCACTTTATTTTCTTGCCTTCACACTAAGGCCTCCTTAAATAGCTTTTCCTAGCTAGGCCTCTTAAGAATGCTCTAGAACTTACGAACTTTATCTACTTAGAACTTAGGAAATATTATTTTTCTGTTTAATTTTCTTTTAGATTTTAAGCCTAATCTAGGGTCCAAATCCCTTTCGCTTGGGTTATTTTCCCATAAAACATTTTTTGGTCAAAATCACACAAACCCATCTCACTAGGCTTATGGAGTACCTATGAAGCTACACAATTTAACATCATAGTCTAGTTGTAGTAATCATAACTTGGTCAAGCTCCTATAGTCAAGCGAGGACTTGTTTGGGTTCCCAAGTTGAAAATTAAGTAAGGGTAGTTGTGAGGGCATGATAACTAGGAAGGGTTACGGAATGCCAAGGAATGAAAAGGCGTGTGAACACATGCTGGAAAATGTCAACGCATGTTGAGGAGTGTTAAGGAGTGTTGAGGTATCACAAGGGATAACTAGGTCAAAATGCATGGAAATTAACAAATAAGAGTGTGTTCCAGGGAGTCTCAGTGAATTCAAGTGTGCCAAGGATGAAGTGTGCTAGAAAATGTTCATAATAGGATTTGTAAGAGGCTAGCTTATGATTGTGATAAGGAGCTCGACAAAGAAGTTTTAAACAAAGAGAGACTTTGTGTTGGGAACAACACTATTTTTCCTTTATCTATTATTTTTATATGACATGTGGCACACTTTGACCAAATGTTCATGTTTTAAACTATTTTAGACAATTCCATATTGTACATTTTTATGTATAAGTTTTGAGGAACTTGACTTGTGCCGAATTATATCTTTTGTGTCTTGTGTATCTTGTGGTTCTTGCAAAATCTCAATCAATGCTCTACTGTTTATATGAACTAGACATCCATGTGAAATATTGCCTATGTAGGCTATGTTTCTTAGTTGTTTTATGGCCATGGCTAGATGTGATGCTTGTCTTGGTAAGTTCTTAAGTGGGAAAGGTTTAGCTTGGACATGACTAGACTAAGATGAGGTAGAGGAAGTTCTTAGGTGAACAAGGCAAAATATACTTGTAGTAGGTGCAATTGATTAAGTTTTTACACTTGAAGCAGACCAATGTCACATAAAATAGAGTAGCTAAGGACTTGATTGGGTTCCCAAGTCATGAAAAAATGTAAGGATATTCGTGAGGGCATGAGTGCCAGGGCATGCTAGGGAATGATAACATGTGCCAGACATCTCAAAGGCATGTAAAATATGCTAAGATGTGTCTAGTGCTAAGGCATGCCAATATCTGCAATGGTGTGACAATACATGCCAGGGACTATCAAGGAAACAAAAATGAGAAACAAGTTAAAATACAAGGAAATGAACACATCATAGGGTTAATAAGTCATCAATTTACATATTCCAAGAGGGGCATGCTATGCACACCAACACTAGGTGGAAATGAGTTTCAAGTGCCAAGTGTTAGTGCATTCTAAGTGCCAAATCATCCTCTGTTACTTCTTTTCTACTTTCCAATAACTGTTCACAAATAACTTTAATATTAATCCATGTCAGAGCATACTGAGGCATCTTAATGAATGCTATACATGATAATGATCATGGCCTCTTTAGGAATACATGTCGCTTCGCCCCCTTGATCAAATGAGCTCCTTCTCACTTGATGTTATTTCCTTCATCCTATGGACTTCTTAAATATTTTTTCCTAGACCTCTTAGGAACCCTCTAGAACTTACGGGCTTTATCCACTTAGAACTTAGGAAATATTAATTTTCCTTTTTAATTTTATTTTATATTTTAAACCTCGTCTTGGGTCCAAAATCCGTTCTATTTTCTTCTATTCCCACAAAGCCTTTTGTGACAAAAATCACACAAAGCCATCTCACTAGGCTTGTGGTGTACCTCCCAAGCTACACAATTCAACAATATAGTCTAGTTGTAGTAACTATAACTTGGTCAAGCTCTTGCAGTCAAGAGAGGGCATGGTTTGGTTCCCAAGTTGAAAATTACCTAAGGGTAGTTGTGAGGGCATGCAAAGGAATGAAAATTCATGCTAACACATGTTGTACAATGTCAATACATGCTGAACTAGAGTGTTAGGGAGCATTGGGGCATATCAAGGAGTAAATAGTAGGTCAAAATGCATGGAAAGGAACAAATAAGAGTGTGTGCAAGGTAGTGTTAGTGAATTCAAATGTGCTAAGGATGAAGTGTGTCAGGAGAAGTTTAGAATAGGATTTACAGGAGGCAAGCATATGGTTGTTATAAGGGGCTCGACATAGCATTTTTAGACAAAGGGAGATCACTTTGTGATAGGAACAACATTGTTTTTCCTTTAGTTATTTTTTTTAATGTGAGATGTGGCACACTTTGGCTACATGCTCATGTTTTAAACTATTCTAGATAATTGCATATTGTACATTGTTGTGTATATGTTTTGGGGCACTCAGCTTGTGTCAACTTATATCTTGTGTGCCTTGTGAATCTTGTGGTTCTTGCAAACTCTCAGTTAATGTTCTATATTTTATATGAACTGAACATACATGTGAAATATTGCCTATGTAAGCTATGTTTCTTAGTTTTTTTATGGCCATGGCTAGATCATGTGATCCTTGTATTGGTAAATAGTTAAGTGGGACAAGTTGAGATTGGACATGAGTGGCATAAGATGAGTTATAGGCAGTTCTTAGGTGAACAAGGCACAATCTACTTGTAGTAGGTGCAATTGGTCAAGTTGTTGCGGTTGAAGCATGTCAATGTTTTCACATGAACTGTAGTAGCCAAGTACTTGATTGGGTTCCCAAGTCATGAAAAAATGTAAAGGATAGATGTGAGGACATGAGTGCCAAGGCGTGCTAGGTAATGCTAAGATGTACCAGATAGTGCGAAGGCATGTGAAACATGATAAGATGTGCCAAGTGATAAGGCATGCCAAGATGTGCAAGAGTGTGTTAATGCATGCCAGGGATTGTCATGGAAACAAAAGGGAGAAATGAGTTAAACTACAAGGAAATGAAAAAATATGAGGGTTAATTAGTCATCAATTTACCTTTTCTAAGAGGGGCATGCTAGGCACACCAACACTAGGCACCAATAGGTTCCAAGTGCAAATTCTTAGTGCATTCTAAGTGCCAAGTCTTCATTTTTTGCTTCTGATTATCTACTTTCAAAAAAATTGATCTCAAATAAATTTAATATTAAACCATGCCAAATCATACCAAGGCATCTTAATGTGTTCCATAAATGCTAAGACTTTCCAAGCACCAACACGTGTTAAGCACCAATATGTGTCAAGGACTGTTATGCATGCTATGAAGTGGAATGGCATGTTGAAGAGTGATAAGGTGTCCTAGAGAGTGCTAATGCATGTTTAGGAGTGTTAAGGAGTAATAGGATAAAACATTAAGGGAGCACTAGGTCAAAATTCATGGAAGTTAATGAATATCAGGAATGTGTACGAGGGACTATTGTTAATGAGTGCTAGTTTTCATTCCAACGAGGGAGTCACAAGGTATGTTAAGCATTGATAAGGCATGCTAGGGAATGTCAAGGCATGTAAAGAAGTGCCAAAGTGTGCTAGGGAGTTCCAGGGTGTGCTAATTATATGTTCCAAATAGTGCCAAGATATGCCCATACATGCCAAGTGCTAAGGATGTGCAGGGTGTTAGGGTATGTCAATATGTGTCAAGAAGTGTCAAGGAAACAAAAGGAGGAACCAAGCTAAAATGTAAGTAAATGAACACATAAGAGGGTTAATAAGTCATGAATTTATCTTTTTCAAAAGGGGCTTGCTAGTCACACTAATAATAGGTTCCAACACATGCCAAGTGGCATTGTGTGCCAAGTGCTAATGTATGTCAATGCATTCAACCAAGGTGTTCCAGGGCATGCTAGGGACTACATGCATGCCAACACATGCTAGGAGAGTTCCATGCTGTGCTAGTGCATACCACCATGTGGTTGGGCATCAATTTCATGACAAGATGTTATAGGTACAAAGATGTTCCAAGACATGCAAGGTGATAAGAAATGTTAGTGTGTGACAAAACATTAATTTAAGGTGTGCCCAGATTGTTGAGGAGTGTTAGGTCTTTCTCATTAATATAATTGTCAGAGCTTGATTATGTATTAAATAATATATTTCCTACAGACACTAGTGGAACTCTATCTAAAGGGAATTTGATATATAATAAACTAAATAGATATTAATCATGTGTTGACTCATAGGAAAACTCTATTCGACTAATGATTACTTTAGGGAAATGATACACACTAATTACTTCTTAAAAAATTGACCAATTCTAACCACTATGACCTTGGAAACATCATAAAAAATACTCCACAATAATGGCCTTAAATCGTTATCTTTTGAAAAAAAAATATTAACAAGCATACAATGTCATCAAAAAATCATTGGAATGATCAATGGTGATGAACATTTTTTGACCATCACCAAAAGTAACAAAAAGAGCATTGGTGAGGGTCATTAAAAGTTTGTCACTAGAAGTGTCACTAAAGAGAAAATTAGTGATGGGCCTTTAACGACCCTCACCAAAAGTGTCATTGAAAATGGCTTTGGTGACAAACCTTAAAGGACCATCACTATATATACTTACAGTGACATTTTTTTAAGGACCTTCACCATATGTGACATTGGTGACAGACCTTAAAGGTCCATCACAAGCATGACCCTCATCAATGCCTTTTTTCTTGTAGTGATTCCGTTTATTTTTCACAAGAGTGACAATGGGATATATTTTTAGAAAATTTTTGACACCATCACCACTATATATTTGAACTTGGTAGAAGGGGAACATCATTAGCTAGTTTGTACTTTTCTATTGGATGTTGGACTTGTGATTTTCTACTAGATGCTCCACAAGTACTCGATCTCAGGGTTTTCCCATAATTTTCACTATAAAATTTCTTTTAAGCATTTTAACTTGCCAAAAGGGGCACCTCATTAACCATCTTGTGATTTTCTACTAGATAATGCACTTGTGCAACTTCTAATTAGGATGTGGAAAATCAAGTTAGTCCCAAAGAAATTTTTTTCTTCCCTATTCAATACTACCTCCCTAACTACCTAAATAATCAATTCCCTCATTAGTCTATTGTTATGAAAGTATGAAATAATTTGCAATATTTTGTGCAATGTCTATTTGATTGATCCAATGGATCAGCAAAAGTTCTCGAAATTTGAAGTGTTCAAAAGTACTTGAAACTGGTGAAAAAATGAAGACATCATTGCCCTAAATCCAACACAACTCAAATCACTAAAAATCGATATTGTATGTTCTTCATATAATGTTCTAATCGTTTTCCCAAATAGCTGAAAAAATTGTAGTTGGGTTGCAGGTATGCACAGTTTAGAGTTTGTATGCTAATTAGGTAGGTGACTGGGCGGTTGATTGTGTTTATAAGGACAAATGGTTGTGTTCCTAGTGCACTCCTTTGATTTCTTTGTGGATGTTGTTTTTTGATTAGATTTTGGTGTTTTGGGTTGGACCAATGGTGGAGGGCCACATGGGCCAATGGTTGGCTGCCACGTGGCCTCCTCATACTAGTGTAAAATTTTGTTATGGATCTGGCTAGGCCTGGCAGGATTTGAACACATGCCCTACGGACTGGCAATGTGGAGTCTTACCACTTCACCTACATTAGCTCATAACAAGTATAGGCTTCAATTTATATTTAAAGTTTCATTGTGGGCACATCAGGAGATGGGGCCGAGGTTAACCCTTGGCCCCTGGTCCACTCCAACCCACGAGACTATAGGTCAAGGCATCGAGGGCGTGAGGTTAACCCTGACCGCAACTCACAGTCTATGCAACCAACTAAAATTTTATATACAGTTGGAACGTGTGGTAATCAGAACCCATACCACATTAAAACCATGGTAACAGTCACCAAAGAAGGTTAAGTTTAAATATTTTCGTGGGGATTTCAAACCTGAAACTATAGTTATAACCATAGTTTTAATGCGGGGCTGGGTAAGGTTTGGATGCAAAATTTATAACCCAACCACGGTTACACCAACCTGACAACAATGTGTAGGGGGGTTTTATTATTGGTGGGATTGTTTAAACTGCCCACATCCTACGACAATGAAAGTTACATGTGGCACTGATCCATCAGCTCATGGGTTCACTACACTTTTAAACCATTCAAAAATTTTCACCCAATCTGATAGAAATCTCACCAGTGCATGGCGAATTTTCTGCTCCACAATGCCGAAAAGGGTAGAAATTGTAGGATGCATTATAGGTGGGTGTGGATTGCTAAAAAGTTAGTAGTAAAACTACTCCAAAGGATAACTCATTCATTTTTTTACCAATTTGAGTGCAGAAAGAGATTATCTAGGGGTTTTTTCCTGTTGTGGAGCTATTGGAGACATTATTTTTGCATTCTCAACAATAAAAATCCATGTAACCACGTATTTGATACATAATGAAAAACACCCAACATTGAAAGTTGGACCAGGAGATGTAGCCAAAGAGGGGCTAACTCCTTCATCACTTTTCTATTTTTTGTTTCTGTTTATGTTATTATTGTCTATGTTTTATGTTGCAAAACTAAGTTTAAATACATAATTTATGTGTTAATGCAACTTTCCTAATTGCAAAAAAGACATAAAAATTCACTTGAAAATTCCATCAAACCTTGAAGTTTTCATATACATATCAGTTTGGTATCAAAGCTTTCGTTATTTGGTTGTATTGAGCGTTTAATTTGTTGCAAGTGTTTTCTTATGCTTACAAGGTTGAATCTCAATAGAGGATAAGGAAAGCATGTGGTAGCAAGTCCTTAATCTAGTTCAAGGAGAGCACATTTGCATCAATATTCACCACTAGTTTCACCTCAAGTGTCACAAAATGCCTCACCAGTCATGGCACACAAAGGAGAGACTAAAAATATGACTGAGGATGAGAAGGATTTCAGAAAAGCATCCTTTGACATGCATGAGATGGTGAAATTTATTTATGAAAAAAGGAACTCAAGATTGTATGGTGAGAGCTCAAATCCTCCAAAGGGAAATGGAGGAAATGGAGACAAGCCTCCAAAAGGGAATGAAGGGAATGGTGATAAACCACCTCTACCTCCACCTTTCTCCTCACCTTCATCGTCACCATCATCATCTTCTACATCAACCCCTTCACAAAAACCTCCACATTCTCCAAAGGTACATGGTAAAACTCCATTTTTAAAACTCGACATAAAGTTTGAATTCCCAATGTATAATGGAAAGGTAAATGCTAAGAAATTATATAGTTAGGTTCGTTAGCTTCAAGTGTATTGCATGATACAAAGGATCAAAGATGATGATACCAAGGTTCAAATTTCTTCATTAAGGTTGGAAAGTGCAGCACTCATTTGGTAGGAAACCAAAACTCAAGAGGACATGAAGAAACATGGTAAGGTTTTATTCTCTTGGTCTGATTTTTTGGCTGCATTAAGAATATGTTTTTATCCTTTAGCATACATGTATAGAGCTATAATGGATAGGAAAAAAATTAGGCAATTAAAGGGCCAAATGTGCAAAGTTATACCCAAGACTTTAGAAGGAGAGAATTTATTTTGGGTGTATATTTATCCTCTCAAGACATTTTACTCAAATACATTGGAGGTTTACATAGCTACTTGAGGCACACTACTATCATGTTTAACACTAAAAATTTATATGAGTTTTGTGTACACACAACACATGGAAGCAAGAGGGGAGAATGTTTCTAAAGAAACTAGCAATAATTCATTTCAATTTGTAGACAAAGGAAAGGAGAAGTTCAAAAGAAAATGGAAGAAGAATGCTTCCATCAAGGAGGAAAAAAAGCCCACATGTAAAAATTGTTCCAAAGAAGTCCATGATGAAGACCACTGTTTGAAAATCCATCTTGACATGAGACCCAAAAATTTTAACAAAAATGAGAAAGAGAAGGCCACTACAACTATACAACAAGGTTTAGGATGTAATTTGGGGTATGAAACAAATATCACAGTTGTCGGATTGAAAAGGTAAGGAATCCATTGCAAGTATTATTTCTTCAAATAGCCTCAATGAAACTCAATATGAAAAAAAAATATCTCTTACACATTAGAGTTATTTCAAAAGATACCAAGATAGATACTTTGTTTGATAGTGGATCAAAAGAAAACCTCAATTCAAAAGACATTGTCAAGAAATCCCTTGATTGAGATTTATATTATGCAAGGTACTCACTTAGAATCTCATGATATAAGTTTCCTCCATCTCCATGTCTTTCACCTTCCTCTTCAAAGGAAGTGGACATAGTAGAATTCTTTGGAGCTCTATGCAATCCTAGTTTATTTTGCTGCTGATAGGAAGTGCATGGACCTTCCTCATCTTGAAACCCTTTTCAGGTCTCATTGCATCTCTCCATTATCCTTTTCTTGACCTCCTTGGATAGGTCCTTCATAGATCTGAAAAGATATGAGGCAAATCTCATTCCTTCCATAATTTTATATCTCTTCTTCTTATTATTACTCTTATGATAGCATAATGGCTGGGATCCACAAGCTAGGCCAAGATTATGCTTTGATACCACTGTAATATTCCAAAATAAGAAAAGCAACAATATTGAGCACAATAATGGAAAATAGTAGTGAATATCAATACATAAATATGTGATACCAATATGGAGCCATTTTATTAACAAATCAGCAGCAACTAAACACAATACACTATGGAATAAATCAAATAAGAAGGGAAAACAAGCCTCCAATGTAGAAACACTCTCAAAAGTGGGATGTTACTGCTATACAAAATGTCAGAGAGCTTATGCAATGATACAAAACAACTGATGTATGCCTCAATAGATATTGGAAATAAAGATAAAGGCTCTATATCACCTTTCCAAGACAACCCAAGAGGGTTTCCGGAAATACACTAAAAATACAAATGGTGAACTACAGCCATAAGGATGAAGATTCACTTCAACTGAATATCTAGGAAGATATGGTTGAAGCTGATGTAGAAAGAATATAATATCCTACCAATATATTCTCTAGTTGAAAAGTTTAACCCTTCACTGGAAATCTAACTCCCCAGATGCTGCACTGAAACCACCCCTGCAACTGCCCTCTGAAATAATGCATTCTATGACTGAAACTACATTGTAGGGGATGGTAATGGCTTGGAATGGTGCCATATGGTGCAATAATTCCCAATTACCTCCCTTGTTGGCCACCCAGTGGAAATAATGCTTCCACCACTGGAGAGAAGCTCAAAAATGGCCCTATCAAACCCTCCACTACTGCAACCTTGAAACATAGCACAACCCTGGAAGAAACTACGTTGTAGAAGAAAGTTGTAGCTTGGCCTAATGCCAAAATGTGGAAATTTAGTCCAATGAAATCTCCTAAGTGGGCACTCAAAGTCCCCCAAGGATGAGGGTGGGATTCCCGCTCTGGAACACCCTTGTGCTAAACAACATTGCAGTCTCTGCTAAATAGCTAAATAGAGACAAAAGTCATAACATACCATAAATAAAATAATAATAAACATGCTATCCATGGCTTCCATTCCCTTCCTTATATTCTTTGTGAGCTTCCTCACCTTGGGCCCCATTCATTAAAGCCACTACTTCCATGCAAAGACTCTCCCTCGAAAACTATGTTGTCTCTTATTGAATATCCAGTTGCTCCATACGAGCACTATTTATTTGGTCAAAATTGACCCCATCCACATGCTTCATCCCCTATTCACACATAAGGGTGCTTTATCGAGCTACTTGGATGCTCCTGATTCACATTAGGAGTGATTTTATTCCTACTAAGGAGATTTATTGGTCTCCCTACCCTCTTATTCTTTTAGCTAAGAAGAAAAATAAAAATTTAATATTCCAAATAGCTGAAAGATAATTGGGAATATTACAGTCCTCCCCTCCCAAATGTTGCTTGTCCTCAATCAACTGTAAAGGTGAGTGTTGCAAAAATTCTCCTCCTTCCCTTGTGACACCTTCATGTGATAAGCTCTCTTCATGAACCAAGTTTCTGCCAATCAATCCATCCCTGAAATGATCCTCCCAAGTGCTCATGAGATGCATCTCCCAAGTGCTCGATTTAACCAAATGGCTCATCCCATAAGGAAACAAGAGGTCCACTTGCAAATGTTCTACCTGAAGAATGTGGCATAAGAAATGTGGAGAATCTCATTCCCAATGGTCACATCCAATCCATGTGTTATCCCTCCAATCATGCCCACAACAATTATAAGAACATCATCAACATATGGGACCAAAATCGAGGACATAATATCTTACCTGTGAAATACTGAAGGAGGATAATAGTCCCTCAAGTGGAACCAGTGTAGTATTACTCCTGACTACATGAAAATATGGTATGATGAGTGGTTTCTCAACCACTTTCTTGCTGCCCCAATCCTCTCAAATTCTTGGAGAAGGTGAATGATGTGTGGTGCCAATTGAGCACACCTTGAATAAGATATCATCTCCCCAAAATCTCCCATGGATTGGCCCTCATGATCACTGCTTATGGCCCGAAATGGACCATGAAGTATACTAGAAAGAGTGCCACCTCTTGGAGCAATGAATTGTACATGGATGGAAAGAAAATACAAATACATAGTTAGTGAATCATTATGCACATAAACACAACCGTTACCATATACCTTGAACAAGCTCGTCAAATGGCTCATAGATGGGCCTCCTCTCACTCCCAATGAGAAATTAAGTGGTTGTGATAACTCTTCCAAAGAGTTATTTCTCTCCTTAATCTCCAAACAATGCATGCATCTCGTAATATGGAAATGTATCTCCTCTTTGAAGCCCTCCTAAGTGAATCCCTTCATGATCGTATACCACTGATATGTTGCATGTAAAGCCTTCTTCTTGTGCTTGGAGATACAACTCAAGAAGATCATATCCTGGTAGTAGATGTCTCCACCCACCACTCCATCACTCGCGTCTCTTACTTTCCCACCAAGTGCATCATATGGGAAGTGATCCTAGGAACACTCCATCAACAGGTCCAAACCACCAAGTGACAGTGTTGTTGGCCTTTGTGATAAGACCCCTTTAATCTCATAACTCCTATGTTTGACATGTCCATTTCCAAAGCCACTAACTGGACCGCTGCTATATATGGGAGACTCCTTCTTATGTGGAAGTATCCCCTGATTCTCTAGAAGTAAGGAGTTGCCCCTTTTCACCATGATTGTGCCATCCTCTACTCCTGAATCACCATGTAAAGTATGGAAGAAAATCAGCCCATACTCTCCCAAGAGTAACCAAAGAAACAATAGCTCTTGCTTCCTCCTCACATCATCATCATATATACCATGGAGTAAAAACATGATGATTGATATGAAAAATATCACATCACCCCAATACACCCAAACTCCTTTCTGCCACATGATGCAAGTGTCATGCCATGTTCCAACCATTAACACACCCTTTGAAATAGGATATGTTACATGATGGCCAAACTCTCTCAAGCATAGCCAATGCAACCATGCCTCCTGCTGCCATGTGTCATAGATCTTCAAGTGGCTCACCAACCCCTTGCTCAACATCCACACCCATTCATCCATATGTGGGTGTCTCCTACCATGCTCCACTTTGGTATCCATCCAATGGAGAATACCATCCTCCCAAATATTATCACTATCTTTGCACTTCATGGGATGTTGAAGTGCTACCTCCTAGAGATCCCTACAAAGATACCACTCATCATTGACCAAGTTGAACCCATAAGGTTCCAAATATGTTGAAGGAAAAAGCTTCTCATTTAGCTGTGAATTTCTCATCAAGAAGGATTTATCATAATAATGGGAGATGTCATCCATCATAAGATGTCTTCCATCAACCATCTGCGTATCCACTGCTACACAAGTAAAATGGTCATTGGAATGATCCATTAATAGTCGGCTCCCCAACTCATCATTGTTGCTCCATGAAAGCATTATTCATCTCCATGATGGTGCATCTACTATCTCATGATCATGCACAATGTTGAACACATAGCTTTGCATTGGATTGACTAGGAATATGTTCATCCTATCCTAAAAAACTCTACACTCCAACCCAAAGTGTTGTGTGCAGCTCATCAATGAGATACCAAGACGACTATACATCTCCTCCTTGAACCAGTTAAGGGTCCTATACGCAGTGATAGTCTTCTGCTCCAAATAAGCAATGTGCTTTGAACCTAGGTCATGTAATTTCCCTGTTGGCATGTCCCCATAACTCTCCATATATGGTGTTGTAATAATAAAAGGTGGAAATTTTTGCATACCTTGGTAAAGCTAATCCTTGGGAACATCTTTTACTGCTACAAGGGTTCCTTCCAGTGGTGTAACGAATCCTCCAACTGCTGGTGATGATGATGGCTGCTCCTCTACTACTGCACCAGTGTTGGTAAAATTCTCTTCTTCCTCATGCATCTCCTGAATAATGCATGGGACTCTAAATGTCAAGAGATAAAGACCACTTTGCAAGGATGCAAGTGTTCCTTCTCCTGATGAAAGTAATCCTACAGCAAATGGTGGTGGAAGTTTTTCTCCTTCAAGAATGATAATATATACATCTTCCCTTGGCTCCTCATGTGCCTTCTCAAATATGTTAGAAAATGTCTCAATAGGAATTACTTCTAGTTTCTTATTATCAAACTTATTGATCAACCTTTGAGTAAAATCTGCATAAGCGATCACTCTTGCATGACTCAAATGGATGAACCACCAAATGTTTGCTTCACCCTCAAGGTGCAACACTGCAATATCAACAACTTCTCTTTCTACTACTGGATGTAGCAAGAAAAATGAATCTAGATTTCTTCTCCAATCCCTTGCTGTGCATATGGATGACCCATCAAATGTAGACAATAGAAATCTATTTTTTTCTTCTTCTATTTCTGCAAGGTCTCCTCTCTTCCTTGATCTAAATAAACTATTGGAGAGTTATATTCTCCTTGAAAGCCCTTTATTGAGATTTATATTCTGCAAGATACTCACTTAGAATCTCATGATCTAAGTTTCCTCCATCTCCATGCCTTTCACCTTCCTCTTCAAATAAAGTGGACATAGTAGAATGCTTTGGAGCCCTTTGCAATCCCAGTTTCTTTTTTTGCTGATAGGAAGTGCATGGACCTTCCTCATCTTCAAACCCTTTTGAGGTCTCATTGCATCTCTCCATTCTCCTTTGCTTTATCTCCTTGGAGAGGTCCTTCATAGATCTGAAAAGATACAAGACAAAGCTCATTCCTTCCATCATTTTAGATCTTTTCTTCTTCTTCTTAATTTTTGATAGCATAATGTCTTGAATCCACAGTCTGAGCCAAGATTATGATCTGATACCACTGTAATATTCCAAAATAGGAAAAGAAACAATATTGAACATAATAATGGAAAATAGTAGTGACGATCAATACATAAATATGTGAGACCAATATGGAGCCATTTTATAAACAAATCAGTGCCGACTGAGCACAATACACTGTAGCACAAATCAAATAAGAAGGGAAAATAAGCCTCCAATGAAGAAACACTTTCAAAACTGGGATGTTACTGCTATACAAAATGTCGAAGAGTTTATACAACATAGTCATAGTGGACATAGATTCAAATAGGAACATGCAATGATATAAAAAAAACTGATAAATGCCTCAATAGATACTGGAAATAAAGATCAAGGCTCTATATCACCTTTCCAAGACAACCCAAGAGGGTTTACCGAAATACACCAAAAATAAAAATGGTGAACTGTAGCCCTAGGGCTGAATATTCATTTTAACTAAATAGCTAGGAAGATATGGATGAAGCTGATGTAGAACGAATAGAATCTCCTCCCAAAAGATTCTCTAGGTGAAATTTTGACCCCTTCACTGGAAATCTAACTCCCCAAATTGTGCACTGAAACCACCCCTGCAACTACCCTCTGAAATAACATAGTATATGACTGAAACCAGACTGTAGGGGATGGTAATAGCTTGGCCTAGTGAAAAATGTTAAAATAATTCCCAAGGAACTCCTTTTCTAGCCTCTCGGTGGAAAGAATGGTTCCTCCACTGGAAACAAGCTCAGAAATTACCCTATCAAACCCTTCATTGTTGCAATCCTGCAACACAACACAACCCTGGTAGCAATTTCACTGTAGAAGAAAGTTGTAGCTTGGCATGATGTCGGAATGTGGAAATGTAGCCCAATAACCACTCTTGAGTTGACACTCGATGTCCCCCGAGGATGAGGGTGGCACTCCCCCTCAAGAATGCCCTTGTGCTAAACAACACTGTAGTCCCCACTAAATAGCTGAAGAGAGCCAAAAGTCATAACAAAACATAAACAAAATAATAATCAACATGGTATCCATGGCTTCAATTCCATTCCTTATATTATTTGTGAGCTTCCTCACCTTGGGCTCCACTCATTAAAGCCACTACTTCCATGCAAAGACTCTCCCTCCAAAACTGCGTTGCCTCTCATTAAATATTCGTTCCATCCATAACAACGATGTTGATTTCGTCAAACTTGACTCCATCCACATGCTTCATATCCTATTCACACATAAGGGTTCTTTATCCAGCTACTTTGATGCTCCTTTTTCACATTAGGAGTGATTTTATTCCTACTAAGGAGATTTATGGGTCTCCCTACCCTCTTATTCTTCTACGTAAGAAGAAAAAACAAAATTTAATATTCCAACTAGCTGAAAGCTAATTCAAAATATTACAAGAAGGGAGAGGGAAATATACCCTCATCTTTTTTTTGACTGAAAATGAGATTTTGGAGGTCCAAAAGCTTCTAGTGGGGAGGAATGATCCAGTGGATCAATAAAGTGCTCAAAATTCAAAGTGTTCAAAAGTGCTTGAAACTAGTGCCATAACGAATATCTCATCGCCCTAAATCCAATGCAGCTTGAATTGCTCAAAATTGATATTGTATGCTCTTGATATCACATTACGACTATTCTTCCAAACAACTAAAAAATTTGCAGTTGGGTTGCAGGTATGCACAATCAGCAATTTGTATGTTGACTAAGAAGTTAGCTGGGAAGCTTCATTTTTTTAATCATGACCAATGGTTGTGCACCAAGTTTCCTCCTTTGATTGGCTCATGGATGGTTGTTTTTTATTGTTTGTTGGTGTTTTGGGCTAGACTAATGGTGCAGGGCCACATGGGCCAATGGATGGCTTCCACGTGGCCTCCTCATACCTGTGTAAATTTTTCTTATGGGTTAGATTGGGCCTAGATGGATTCGAACACGCCATTAACTAACTACAAACACAGAGTCTTACCAATCCACCTATATTAGTTCTTAAGATGTATTGGCTTCAACTTCTATTTAAAGTTTCATGGTGGGCATGTTGGGAGATGGGGCCATGGTTAACCCCTGGACTGCAGCCCACCCACACCCCTGAGACCATAGGTCGAGGAATCGAGGGCGTGGGGTGAACCTCGGCCCCAAATCACAGTCTATGCAACCAACCACAAGTTTATATACAGTTGGAACCAACGGTAATCAGAACCCATATCACGTTGAAACCACAGGAACATTCACTAGAACAAGTTAAGTTTAAATATTTGGCAAGGATTTCAAACCCAAAAACACAGTTATAAGCACAGTTTGAATGTGAGGTTTGGTAATATTTGGGAGTGAAACTTCAAACCCAACCATAATTACACCAACCCGATGATAGTTTGGGGGGTTTGACCATTGGCAGGATCTGTTTAAACCACCAACATCCTATGACACTGAAAGTACCACATGGTCCTGATCCGTCGACTCATGGGATGACCGCGATTTTAAACCATTTGATAATTTACACAAAATCTAGTGTGAATCTTGCTAGTGTGAGGTGAATTTTCACTCCACAATGTCAAAAAAGGGGGAAATTGAAGGATGCATTGAAGTTCGGTACGAATTGTAGGAGAATTAGCAATAAAATAACACCAAAGCATAAATCAGTCATTTTTTGACCAATTTGTGTGCATAAAGAGCCTGCCTAGGGGTTTTTTACTGTTCTAAAGCCATTGGAGACATTATTTTTTAATTTTGACCACCAAAAATCCATGTAAAATCATATTTGAGAACATAATGAAAGAGACCCAACATTGGAAGCTGGACCAGGAGATGTAGTCCAGGAGGGTGAATTCCTTCATCATTTTGTTGTTTTTTGTTTCTATTTATCGCATTATTATCTCTATTTTATGCTGCAAAAATGAGTTTAAACACATAATTTATGTGTTAATGCAACTTCCTTAATTTCAAAAAAGACATAAAATTTCACTTGCGAATTTCATCAAACCTTCAATTTTTCATATACAGATCATTGATTCTAACCTTGTTTATGTAATTATCTCCATTAGGAACTTTTCAAATTACTCTTTTCTTTTTCCATCCTTATTTTCATGTTTCTTGTCTATCCCGATAAGTTTATTATTTTATTTTTTTCCTAAATTGTTATCTTATGAGAAAAAATGGTGTTTTGATGTTTCTTTAGTCAACGAGCCTTGGATTTTTTTGTCTCCAATATATTTCCTCTCTAGTAAGGACTTGTTCTATGCTAGTAAAAAAAGTATTTCTCCTATTCAAACGTCCTCTGTAGTTTCACTATACTTTCCTAAATGTCGACCAATTTTTATTTCCTAATTTCATTCTCCCAAGGACGTTGCAAAAGGTGTGGTTTTAGAAAACCTTTAAGTTTTCCTTTTAATATTATGTACAACTTTATACAATTTTGTTTCCCTTTTTTGTTCTTCTTTCCTCAACTCGCTGGAAATTTGCAACATTAGACATGAAGTCAAGGCATGTTTTTTTCAATAAACTCGTTATTATAAATTTCATAGTTCATACATGAAGAATTGATTTGCATGGATCATGCAAGAACTGATGGTGTCTTGTGACAAACATATTGTTGTCTTGTTACAATTCGATGTTTTTGTAAATTTGCGATAGTCATTAAATGCATGTTATTAACATTAATGTGTATGATTTCTGGCAGGTTTTGACACCATATGGAAAAAGTAAATATGTCTGTAGGATGATTTACACTTCTATGCTCTGATATGATGTATACTTTTGTCATATGGGGATTGTTTCACTTATATTTTCTCCGAAATATATAGAGAAACATGTATTTCTATCCCTTTTCTTTAATGATTTTTTTGTCCTCTGTAACCTTCTAGAAGTTAGTTTGAGTTAACTTGTCTTATCTTATTCTATATACTGATACCGTTGTGTTTTGGATTTTTTTCTTTGTTCTTTTCACTAGTTTCACTTCAATCCATATTACTGGAAATGAAAAGTGCATGGAGAATAAAAATGCCAGATGCAAATATTCTAGGCTTGAAAATCATAGATTTTTGTGGTTATGAAATACAAATATGGAAGCTATAAAGTTGCTAGAAATATTTCTTAATTTGACACCAAACATTGAATTATGCTTTCATTAAAATTCGAGACCTCAAAAGCAGAGAAAAAAGAATTGGTGTTTTGAATGTGATTTCCTTGTGTAAAGGCAGGTATAGTCTTAATGTGAAATGATTTGGAAATGAACAACCAAAAAATGTCCACAAATGATGAAAAATGCATTTTTCATATTGGAAATATGCATAATGCTCATTTTAATATCTAGAGATAAAGGTCTATGCACGTATAGTCGCTTATAATGAATACTATGACATTGAAAAGAATCTAATGCTCATCTCATAAATGTCCACGGAGTTGAGAAACAAGTGATCTGTCATTCTAACATTTATGTCAAATTTAATTTAAAATTCATATTATCTTTCTTAATTTATAGTTTAGTATAACAAAATAGACCAAAGTAATCTATGATATTAATGGTGGTTTCTTTCTCAGTGTCTAGCTTCATAATTCTTGATAATTTCTTTCTATAATTTTTTGGGATTAATTCATGGCACACCATTCATGTACCCTCTACCTAGAAGCTATTAACTTCCAGATATTGTAAGAAAATATTAATAATTTATTTCTCCTTTAGTTATTTTAGCATTACAAAGTATAATGTGGCATAGCGATAGTAATGATCTTTTTGGTCTTCCCGGTGATAATGATATTTTGTAGTCTACGTCTTCAAATGAAAATGAAGATAGAAATACAACTATTGAACTTATATAATTTCATATATTTCCAATATGTTTATTTATATATGATTAAATAACATACAGACAGTCTGCAAGCTATTCATGACTTTAATGGATATGAATTTTCACAGGTTGGATACATTATGACTTCATGTATATTAAAGGAGAATCATGACTTCTTACAATTGGTTATCAATATTGTCTGCAATGATATCATTTGGTGGAATGAGATGCTTCAATGTTTGGAACTTATATTGGTAAGATCTTGTCTTGGAAGCCCTATTTTTAAATAAATTAAGTTGCTAGGCAGGAAAATATCATATATTTGATCTATATTCATTTGTATTTGGATTAATCTACAAAATCATTGTTTGACCATTATCTTAAAAATTGATAACAAGGATAGATAGTTGTACTGCCTAACGGTGGAGTTTTGATTCAGGATAACAACCTTGGTTTGGGTATTGATTACAAAGAGGTTTATTTACCCTACTAAGGATTTATTAGCATCTTTCTTAAACCAATTTGGTTTATTGGATGTGTTAAGCCCCTTTAGAGATAAAAACCAACTCCTAGACAATATTCTTTCAAATTTCTTCTATATTTTTTTCATTACTATGTTTGTGTAATGAATATTTTGTGGAGGGTAGTCAGAAATGTGAAGCGGAGCTGCAAATGCACTATAATATAGCTATAAAAATATAATAATAGCACAAGGAATTGGTTGCAAGTCATCTAGGTCTTGTTGCAGTTAATTATGATACCCCTTTTTACATTCTTAGATTATTTTGAAGTCTTCCTGTAGTTTACATTAAATAAAATACACCATTAGACACCATTAGACACCATTATATTTCTATGAAGTGGCATTATTGAGAGGGAAACTTCTAAAAATTGGATAATAATTGGTTTTGTTTTGAATAAAAAAAATTCAAGAATCAGTGCATAGAAATCAAGCGAACGAGGGAAACTCAACTCTTTGACTTGAAACTGTTCCATGAAAGTAAACAGGAGAAGCCCATATTTTAATAAATAGAAACTAGCATCTGTAATTTTTCACACATTCAAGATATTGAATCTCTTTGATTGATAGAAAGCCCCATTTGTGAGCATAATATTTGATAACTATACAAACCTCACTCTCCACCCCACCCAAAAATATATTTACTATGACTAGTACATTCAAATATATAACAAGAGTAACAACAATAAGGCTTTTGAAAAATAATTAGAATTTAAACAGCTAGCTAAGCAAACATAATCTTATTTTAAAAAAAAATCTACTTTATAGCATAATTTTCATTGCATGAACCTAGTAAGGTTTACCAATGTTGAATGAAATTCAGATTTTTTATGCTTTCTCCAAGGTGGATTCTTTTGTATTTGTTGTTTTTGAAATGCAGAAGGAACCCCACCTATATAGTGTCTCATAAACTAGGCTTATCTAGATTGTAAGAATAATTCTGATCAGAACCCCAAAGTCACACACATATGCCATGATAATAGATGTAATTCTAAAGTAGTGTTGAAATGGAACCAAGAAATGGCACCCCAAATGGGGCTTCTGATTTAATTTTCCCTTATTTAAATTGGAAGAGAAATTGAAATTTCATCTCATGACTGCTTGTATTAGTTAACTAAGTCAGAATGAATGAGTTAGCTTAGGAAATTCAAATTGAGGGTCTGATAATATACATGTAGATTTCTACCATGATTTAAGGGGGTCCATTTACAGTTATTTGTGAGTTTTAATTAGTTAACTCAATTAAATGATTTAAAATTAGTTTAACTAGTTCTAACTGAGAGATTAGATAGTGAGAGGTCTAGTGAATTAAATCTGATTCAACTCACAAGTAATTATCAATCACTTAATTGATAATTCACTATAAATAGTTGTTTCACTTCATTTCTACGAATGTCCCAATTGAGACTGAGGTTAACGAGATGATAATTATCAGTTGTATAATTAGAAAATTCTACAGGTCATTTATAGAATCAGATGGAGGCCTAATAAGGATTGCACAATCAAACATAGGTATTTTCCTATTTAACAGGAATTTAATTCCTCAAGGAATGCATGAGCATGGAAGGATGAGAAAATGTACATAATTGGTTAAGTATTTGTGTTATTTTTCCTAGATCAAAGTGAGACATTTGGTAGAGTGTGTGAGTTTCTCTTTAGGGATAAAGCATTATATTGATTCACGGTCCTTGAATTTATAAAATTTATATCTACTAGGGTTTTAGGTAGTGTTCTTTCCCTAGATACATATTTTTTTTGTGAGATTGATTATTTCTTTCTCTTACTTGTTATGTGATTATGCGATCATGTTTTGTTTTTGCAAATTATAAAAAGATTTAATATATTATTTTAGTACATTACAAGACCATATTGAAAGTCATTATTATATTTTATACATGGTATCAGAGCACCAGGAATCACAATAAGAACAGAAGAACAATTATTTTTTAATGGGTTTGAATTTGCATTTTGTTCTTTAGTATCCAATAACAGATCAGGATGTCTTTTAATGGATTTAGACACAAATATGCATCAGAGGGAAATTTGAATTATATTTCATGGAAGGATATGATGGATGTAGTGCTTGAGGACAACGAACTAAAGGCTCTGATAGGTATTGATGTCTTGGAACCCACAACAACATATGCTCAACTTATTGATGCATGGAATAAGAATGTAGAAAAGGCGAGAAGGACCTCATTAGAGGGAGTTCAATATCATATTGTCTCGAGTCTCGATGGGAAGGAGACTCCATATGCAATGCAGAATGCCTTGACAGATATATATGAGAATATAAGTGAGCATAGGAAGTTGGCGCTAAAATACAAGATCAGGAAGATCAAAATGGAGAAGGGTGACACAATAAAAAAATAATTGACAAAGTTCACTGAATGTCGATATGAGCTTGGAAGCATTGGGATCACCGTTTCCTCAGATGATTTTTTGAGCCTATCTCTTCTCGGCATTCACAAGCTCTGGCATAGCTACCAGGACTCTATTACTTGCAGGGAGAAGCTACCATATTGGGAGCGAATATGGTCTGATTTCGCACAAGAAGAAATTTGGTGGAGCACCAGACAGATGATGAGGAGAAATGTGCCTTGGCAGGCAAGGTGGAAAAAGGAAAAGGGAAGGCTTCCCATTCCAACTCCAAGAATGAAAGGGTAGGAAAGAAGAGAGACTTGTCAAAGGTGAAATGTTTCAACTGTCACGAGCATGGAAACTATGCCATAAATTGTCCAAAAAATAAGAACAAGAAGAAGGCATAAGTAGGAACAGCAGGTGAAGCATTGGCTTCACAGTTCGAGTTGGACTTCAGCCTCATCACATGCATGGTTTCATCAGTGATGGGATCTATGTGGTACTTGGATAGTGGAGCTTCATTCCACATGACCGAAAACAAATAATTCTTCAATATCTTGGAGGATAAGGATCTACATATGCACATTGAGATGGGTGATGACGGGAGGTATAGTGCTACTAGTATTGGTACAATTACCTTTCAAAGAGAGTTAAGTAAACCCCTCATACTAAAATATGTCATGCATGTACTTGGTTTAAATAATAATTTGTTTTTTGCTCTTATGTTGGACTATCATGGATATGATGTGATTTTCAGTGAAGGAAAGGTGTTCCTTCATCACAAATCCATGAGACAGGTGATAAATATTGGGGTTCGAGTGAAGAACCTCTACAAACTTGATGTAGATGACTTCACAACATTGAGAAGTAAAGTAGAGAAGGTGGTGAGTCGAGAAATTGGTGAGTTATGGCACAAGAGGTTGGGCCATCTACACCACATCAATTTGAGGATCATGCAACAGAATTCTAGAGGACTTCCAAAGGGTGCACTTGCATAGAGAGATACATGCAAAGGTTGCAAATTGGGGAAGTATACCAAACCCACCTTTCACGATAAGGAAAGATGAGCCAATGCGATCCTTGAGAGAGTTCACTCAGACATGTGTGGATCATTCTCGATGGCTTCCACAGTAAAGCACATGCATTATGTGATTTTTGTTTATGATTGTTCAAGAAATTGCTGGATTTTCTTCATGCAAAAGAAAGATCATATGTTCTCCAAGTTTTGTGAGTTCAAGGCACCTGTCAAGAAAGATAAAGGGAAGAAGGTGAAGGCCCTGAGGAGTGACAATGGTGGAGAATACAACTCTAAAAAATCAAGAAATTATGTGCCTCGCAATGAATTCGAAGATAATTGGTTGCACTTCATAACACACAAAAAAATGGGGTTGCAGAAAAGAAAGAAAAAAACTATTATGGGAGTAGCACGAGCTATGTTGCATGATCAAGGCCTAATGTTGAATATTTGGGTGGAAGCATGCAATACAACAATATTTGTGCAAAACATAAGTCCTCATCATATACTTGGGGTGAGTAAACCAGAGGAGGATTTTTCAAGTAAGAGACTGGATGTGTCATATTTTAAATTTTTTGGTTCATCTATTTATTTCCATGTGACCAAATATGCCAGGAATAAGTTAAATCCAACAATAGAGTTGGGGATATTTGTGGGGTACAACGATACACCTCACAAGTATCGAGTGTACTTACCACCAAACAAGATGACAATGGTTATAAAAGATGTGAAATTTGATGAAGACAACGCCATGTGATTGTCCCTTGAGAGGGAGTTCAAGTTGCATACAATTGAGGAGATCTTGGATCCAAAGGATGAACCTCAATATGTGGAGCAGACAAAAGTAGAGGAACAGAGAGTGGCGAAAACCACTCATGCAGAGCCATCAATAAGAGATGGAATGAAGTGCAATAGAGAGGTTGAAATATTATTGCTAGACGCAATAGATAATGTGGGAGCACCCACATCACAACACAGACAAATAAGATCGCCAAAGTGGTACATTGGATACATGGATATTATGAGTGAAGGTATTGATATAGGACCATCCTCTTTTGAGGAAGAAATTGAACAGCCAGTGTTGGTTGATTCCATGGTTGAGGAGTATGAATCCATTATTAGAAATAGTTCATGGAAATTTATCCCAAGACTAGTGGGGAAGTCAATTGTAAGATCCAGATGGGTCTACAAGGTGAAGTAGGTAGCATATGGGAGTGTGGAGAAACAAAATGATATATTTGTGGCCATAGGGTTCTTTCAGGTGGAGGGGATTGACTATGATGAGACTTTTGCAGCAGTTATAAGGTACTCATCTATTATATCCATCCTTGCACTCTCCGTACAGATGGGGTTGTAGATACATTAGATGGATGTAAATACAACCTTTTGTCAATTAATTTATCGAGGAAGAAGTGTAAATTGAATGCCCAAAAGGTTTTGATACCTTAGACAAGGATTCACATGTGTGCGTACTCAAGATAGCACTGTATGGGCTAAAGAAAGCACCTCGTACTTGGTACACCAGGATTGGCACTTATTTCATTGGGATTGGGATTCACCAAGAGTGAAGAAGATAAAAACCTATATCATATTGTGTTTGACGGTAAGCTTTTCATTATTGTAATTTATGTTTATACTATGATCCTAACAGGTGATGAGCTTTTCATAAAGTCTTGAAAATATGATCTTGCAAGACAATTTGAGATGAAGGACATGGGGATCTTGCACAATTTCCTTGGATTGTAAATATGGCAAAGAGATTGGAGATATTTGTATCTTGGGGAAATTATGTCAAAAATATTCTGAGGAAGTTCCACATGGAGGGAAGCAAACCCATGGAGACTCCTCTTGCAGGAAACTAGAGGAAGGAGGATGATACTCTGGGAAAAATAGTGGATGCTACTGATTACAGGGAGCCGGTGGATTCACTCATGTATTTGGTGAACGCACAACCTGACATATGCTACGAAGTTAACCAGTTGAGGCAAGTGGTAGTGTGAAATCTAATCGCAAGTGTACGAAAAAATCTCACTTTAGTTGTGCATAACTAGCAACCCTAACAACAAAAATGGATGTCAATTTCCTTAGATATGGAGTTAGTGATTAGAATAAATGCTACATAAATCTAGATCTATGTAGTTAAAGATATTATACAACAAATAAAAGCAAGAGTTTCTCCATGCATCCAATGAACAAGACAATAATTTAAAAAAAAAAAAATTATATTTATGACACCTGGGAAGGGAACATAGAAATATGTTACCTGTCCCCCTCAATGGGATGGGTTCTTGTATGTCGTTAGTGCTTCAGATATAAGATCTCTCTCTCTTGATGTTGTAGAAAACCCAGACAAAAAATGGAACTCAAAGGGAGCTCACAAGAAAAAACTAGAAAAATATGACAATGATGGAGGATCAACGTCAGACCAAAAGTATAGATCTAGAGCGATATTTATCCAAAAAAAGGTAGTGAATGAATGGAAAAACCCTTCTATATATACCAAAATAATTAGTTAATCTAGAGATTGGGGCATAATTAAAATATTATTAATGAAATCTAGATCCAAATTTTATGGAATATTTTATTATTTTTGTTGGAGGGAAAAGGAATTTGAATTTGGTCAAATCCCTTTGTAAATAATAAATAAATAAATGATTCATTTATTATTCGAAGAATGTGGTTGAGTAATAATTAAATAAATAATGATTCATTCAATTATTTATAAATGATTTAGTCAAATTTAACAAGGAATATTATTTAAATAATGTTTTAAATAATTATTCCTAGAAAATAATAAGATAAATAGGGATTTATCTAATTAATTTTCCTGTTTTGGGTTAAATATGATCAGGAATATTAATTAAACTGTGGTTTAATTAATTATCCCTTGACGAAAACCAAATGAATAGGGATTTATTCAATATTTTCTCATGGGGTTTCTTGTTTAGAAAATAAACAACTTAATAAATTTTGGATTAGTAAATTATTTTTCATAGAGAAAGCAATTTTACTAGGGTAAAATTGGTCTTACATGATGTACTTTGGTCCATCTAATAGTAATAGGTTAGATGTCAAAAAATTGGTGTAAAATATTGCCCCCCAGCATGCGAGTGTTAGGAGCTAATCGTATGACCGAAGTACGTTGTAAGAACTCAATCACTAGACATCGTACGAGGAGTCAAAGAGAGAGAAATATAAGGTAGACTAAAGCGCTAGAGGACAAGACCCTGAGGAGGTGAGACTTATAGGTGCGAAAATTATCTTTTATGAGTGAGTACCTATTCTACATGAGGCAGGGGAGGCATACCTATGCCTTCCGGATAATGTGTTCAGTAAACAAGGGAATGAACTATATAGCACATGCTAGCGTAAATATGGGCCAGATAAAAACATGATAATGGATCCCACATACACACTGCACCTGGGACAACATCCAAGACTTATACAATAATATCTAAGTACATGAGATATAAGTACAATCAAAGACGCCTTGTAAAATAGGAAAGGGCTCTGAAAATTTGAATGATACATACAAAATGAAAAGGTGCTGCAAGAGGCTGAGGTTGAAACCATCAAATATATGAAGCTACATCCAAGGTTGTAGTAGAGAGGTCATCCAGGCATGTCGGGGGGTACCTAAAGGGCCACCCCCTCATGACATCTGCAACATCTCACACACACCCAGGAATCACCGGTACAATCTGCTGCATCAGTGAACCATCAAGTATAGAGACCTTGATCATGCCATAATGAGTTGGAGCTGAGAAACAATCAAATCAAAAGGCAATAAAGAGTCCCTTTGCCTGATCCAAGTCACCAAACAAGAGTGGAAGCTGGAACCAAGGTACGTCGCCCTCTAGACCTGTCTTATGGAATCAACAAGATGATGTCGACAGAAGGAGGTCTGCCATAGGTGAGGCAATAAGGGATCATCAACTAAGGCATGCGAGAAAATAGTAGAGAGACTGATATACTGACACCATGGATAATGGAGGAATTGGGGGAAATGAGTAGTGGGCTGACGACTTCCCTTGTTAGAGCATAAAAGACATGGGTGACCTACCAGCTAAAGACTTGACACCGAAGGGAATAGGGGACAGTATGAATAAAGGCAAAAATGTGTGACATGGGAGATGAACAAAGAAATGAAGGATGGAGGACTACAGTGGGATACAAAGGGACTCGGGACAGACTCCATGGATGCGATGATAACTCAACTCGGATGCTCCAAACAAGAGAGACTCGATGATGCTGCCACATAGAGCAGGCCCAGTGGAGACCATAAAAAAATGAGTATAAGATGGTTACTCATGACAAAAATTGACACGAGCATGGAAAATTATGGAGGAAAATTGGTGCCCCAAGTATAAGTGTTGCAAGTGAAGAAATTTGATTTTGAGGAGAGGTGAAGTGACCCTTCTTGGAAAAGATGTATCTAGGTGAAGTATCAAATCAGAAAATACTAACGAATACCCATTTGAGAGCTCAGTGAGAGCTTTTCGACGGTGTTGATGGTTTGTCAAACCAAGCTACTATTTGGTCAAAATTAGCAAAAGAAAAATCTGGGGTTTCTCTTTTAATAAGACATTTTCCTCCAATTTGACTCATTTGCAAGTGTCGCTGTTGTGAATGTATAGAGGAGAAAAGGCCCTAAATCTTGTGTCTATTGTAGTAGACAAACCGGCTGTTGGAATCGAGATCCATCAGTTGCAGGTAAGAGGCCTAACCCTACTCTTGAAATTCAGTGGATTAAAAGTTTATTTTAGGCACCAAGAGCTCAGGAACAGACCCCTGCTCTTCCTCAGGGTTGGGTTACAATTTTTGGGGCAATATCTGTGACCTGGGTAGCAGGTTTTGGGCAGAAAACTGTGACCTATCCCAGGTATGGCTTGAAAAGTGTGACCTATCAGAGAGAGGGATTTTGGTGCTCTTTTTAGCTGAGAGTTTAGTTTTATGGTTGTAATGCAATCTTTCCTTTCTGTACAATAACAAATATGATGGTTTTGTGCAGATATGGTAGAGTTGAGGATCAACTGGAGAGAGAGACCTAGACACATTATAGTTGAAGATATGAGAGGATCACAATGTCTACACTATATTGGCCTAGTTTGGGGTCTTGAAGTTTGTTGGGAACCCTTTGATGAGAGCTGGAGAGCCATTGTTAGCTTAGATTTTCAGCTATTGGGATCCATATCATGAGATATTTATACTACAGGGGCACTGGATCTAGTTGACTGTCCAAGATATATATTTTCTTACTAGTATCCCGCCACTTGGGATGGTCAGAAATACGCAACCAATGCTATTGCGAGGGCGGCACATGATGGAGTTTGTGGTGTGCCATTTTCAACTGGGTCTCCATGTTAAGGGGACACAGATACCGATCGGGGATCTAGAGTAGCTAGAGACCAGTGCTCTGGTCGCAGCGATGTTGTGGATCCTGGGAAACCAGGTGCTCCACCACATCATTGGTGGTCAGATGATGCTTGTTGAGAGTGTGTTGAGTGGGACCTAATATGGGTGGGCCCAAATGATGATGTCATCATTGAAATGACAGTTGTCGCTATTCAGGCAGTCGGTGAACCAGGACTGTGCATATGGCACAGTGTTGTGCTCCCTCTTCTTTGAGAAGATCCTGACACTTCAACTTCGTATACAGATCCAAGATGGGGGTCTGAGAGAGCCCAGCATGCACCACTGGGGGTGGCTACTGTGCAGAGAGGGAGGTGGCACAGTCGGACGGGTGTTCCGACCCTAGTTTTTTGCTCATTGGGATCAAATTTCACTATACATAGACGACTATTTCTATAGTGGGATGAGTTATCATGGGGACCCGGACTTTCCACTACCACCAATTCGAGCATGGGGGGCCGATGGTAAGTGAAAAGTTGCTAATATTTTATGTACATTTTAATGTTCCAAAATATTGTATATGGTATTGATTCCTTCACTTTTGGTATGCATATACAAAACCAGTGAAGCCGGCCGGGTATATAGGGTAGCTTGCAGTATCAGGAGCTGCAGCACCTAGTGGATTGAGGGGTACACAAAATGAGGATGTTGTTTCCCTCTTGGAGGACATCCGTCGTAGATGTGAGAGGCTTCTAACCAGTGTTTTAGAGCATGCCTGGAAAGATCTTGATGACCAGTACATATAGCCATGTATTTTTCTACCCTCAAAGTGGTGAGGGGTCATGCGGCGCATGGCGATGGCCGGATAGGGAATGCGGGATCTACGAGCTATCAGAGCTGGCCCATTGGCCTGGGATCCTCCAAATAGTGATTAGATGAAGGGGCATGAGGTGCACCTAGTTTTGATTTTTGTAACATGCTATGGGCATGTCATATGTATCAGAGTTGATGTAATCTAAAACATTTTGGATGACACATATAACGGATATGCATCGTTTTATGGTTTATTGTTACTGTCTTATGTGAAATGCATGTGATAAATTCCAATATAGAATATTATTTGCAATGCTATCTACATAGTGATTTTGTGCTCTAGGTACATGACTGAATTTAATGATTTCAAATTCACGCATCAAAATCTTCACTCATAAATATCTTCTAAAAAGAGTAGGGTTATGCACATGATAGACACCATTCAATTGCATTAAAAAAAGCAGGGAATTTAAACGAACATGGAGGTGAAGGATGCGACGAGAAAGGGAATCGAATAATAAAGCTCACATTACATCATATTTGGCCTGGTTATTGGTGGCAGTACCAATGCATACGTCGTTAGAGAGAACAAGAAAATTCAAGGGGGCAAAAATGGCCGAGGCTGCCGAGGTTATATTCCGGGAGTAGATACTTACACCATTGACATAACTGATATATGGTGTCGACGAGGGTTCCATATGAAAGGTGCCACAAGAAAACAAATGGGAGGATGATGAAAAATGTTGGCAACTTGAAAACAAGGTAGAAACAAAAAACAAAGTTGTTTCAATCTCAGAAATACGCAATTGCCAATGGACAACTCTACTGGAAAGACCCTCTAGGCATATTACTTTTATGTCTTACCGAAAATGAAGTGCAAAATGTAATAATGGAATTTCATGAGGGGATATGTGGAGGACATTACAGCTGGAGGGAAACAACCCATAAAATCTTGAAGGCCGGTTTTTACTGGCCAAAATTGTATTCAGATACTTTCGCTTGGGTCAGATCATGTGACAAGTGCCAAAGGTTTGTGGAAAGACAGAAATTAGCGGCATTTCCCTTGATCCCAATTCATGTAAACGAACCATTCCAGAAATGGGGATTAGATTTTATAGGAGAGATACATCCCCCATCAAGTGGCCAACATAAATGGATATTGATAGCCACAGACTATTTTACGAAATGGGTGGAAGCCATACCTACTAGAAATGCGACAGATGCTGTAATAATGAATTTTATAGAAGATAATATCATATCCAGGTTTGGCTGTCCTGCAAGAATTGTAACCGAAAACGCACAGGCTTTCAAGTCTGCCAGGTTCGTAAAATTCTGCCAAAGATACAACATCATCCTTTCTCATTCTACAGCATATTATCCACAGGGAAACGGTCTAGCAGAGTCATCCAATAAAACCCTCGTGAGAGCCCTAAAGAAGACAATAGCTGAAAATCAAAAGAACTGGGATTCTAAATTAAAGTTTGATGTATGGGAAAATAGGGTAACCAGCAAAAGAGCCACCGGAAAGTCACCTTATGAGCTGGTGTATGGGTAGGCTGCAATGTTTCCTTTGTAATTAGCATTGCCAGTAGCACGTTTCATGCAAGAGAACCAAGAAGAACCAGATAACATGATCCGAAGAATTAATCAGCTGGTAGAATTGGAGGAGACAAGGAACCAGGTAGATCAGAGACTAATAGAATACCAAGAAAAAATGAAGAATGTCTTCGATCAGCACGCGAAGAATAGAAATTTTCAAGTTGGAGACCTGGTTCTTAGATGGGATGTTCGCAGAGCAGAAAAGGGCAAACATGCTAAATTTGATCCATTATGGTTTGGGCCATTCAAAATAGTGGAGCTGGGGAGAAACAACACTTTTACTTTAGAAAATCTACAGGGTGATTTGTTGGATGCGCCCATGAATGGCCAGTTCCTCAAGCCTTATTTTCAATTCTGATCTCGGCTAGGAATGCCTGGTTGTATATATACTGTATATAACTTGCTTTTAGTTTTTATTTCTTCTTTTTATAAAGGAAAAGAACGCTGATCATTACTTGAAGTAAAGGTGCAGGAGAATTCAAAGTAAGATGAAATAATTGATGGTCTGCATGTTCTCGACATGTCCGAGGAAGAACATGCCGTCCCCAGATGGAGCCGATGTTGTACATATTCATCCTTGCCGTAGCCTAAAACCCCATGACCCTGCTTGACAATACTATCTCCGCCCGAAAACCTGCATCGCAATAGTTCAAAATTCAAATTTAAACAATCGGCTCGATCCTTTAAGATTTAGGCTCCCTCCCGCTTCGGCCTCCATATGACCCAGGTTAGAGAACCACAATTCAAAGCAAGAAGGGGCCTACTGTTTTAACAATCGGATGCAATACTGGCCATCCGATCTAGCTCAAATCGACGGTGCGGAAATCAACCTCTATGGTGGGTCCGCGCGCAGTCGATTGAAACAACTTTGTAAGATTGAAACAACTTCAAATACTTTTCTTTGTATTCTTCTGGGACCTTTTTGGACAATTTAAAAATTTTGGGGTCAGTGGAAGTACCCAGATTCAAATCTTCTACTTGATTATCTTCTACTATTTTATTTGGATGCACGGGTACGTCATCTTTATTGAACAACTTCTCTAGTGGTACCAACCCTCTGGGTATTACATTACCCTTTAGCTGCAGCACTTTACTACCTGCTATTCTTTCTTCCCATTTATTTTCAGCAATATTTTCAACTTCTTCTTCTCCATTATCATCAATCTCCATATTGGAGAATTCTCCCATAGCCTCTATAAATATTTTCATCTGTTCATCATCTTCGAATACCTGCCAATGCTTTATATTGTCTGGAATGGATGGTCTGTAACGTACCTCCACCTCATATCTTAGGAGTGGGTTCTGAGGAGGACGGAAAGTACTGGCAGCTACCACAAGAGAATCTGCTATTCTGTTTTGCTCCCGGGGCATGAACTGTATGTTAAATGCTGAAAAGAAGTTTTCTATTATGTCCCATACTTCATTTCTATATGCTCTGAGCCGAGGGTGCTTAGTTTGACATTCATTTTTAATCTGCCTTACGACTAGCTCAGAGTCTCCAAACACTTTTAGACAGTGGATGCCCATGTTTCTAGCTGTCTGCAGCCCCAGTAATAATGCCTCATACTCAGCCACATTTTTTGTAGCCTCATATTCCAATTTAAAAGACAATGGCACCCATTTTCCTGCAGGGGAAATCAACCACACTCCTGCTCCATTACCCTCCCTTGAATTAGCTCCATCAAAATGCAAAGTCCATATTCCTGATTCCTGCTCTTCTTTAGGCTGCTCAGCCTGAACCTGACCAAAAAGGGTCTCATGTGCGTAATCCTAATTTTCTTCCAACATGAAACATGAAAAGTCCCCTTCTTTGTTATAAATTGGGGAATTATCGGAGCAGTCAGCCCTGGTTACCATTTTGACAAATCTGGTCTCCCTGTATAACCTCCTTTCTTGACCTCCAAAGACTGGGACAGTAGCATATGTTAGATCCAAATTGATTGACCCCCTGATCTTGGTACCCCAGGACCTTGACAACAGCATGCCAAAGCGGGCTAGGATATCAGCAACCATGATGTCCATGACCACACTTTTTGCTGGGATTTGAGCCAGATTGACCACTAAATCTTTAATCATTCCCAAGCATTTAACCCTTTTAGAATCAAATGAATATAAATCTTTATATGGTATTGTAATTTGCAGCCCTAGTTGCTCCATGACAGATAAAGGCATAAGATTATGGGAAGCCCCAGAATCTAACATACAGTTGTGTAGCAGCAGATCATGGATGACTAGGGACACATAAAAGGGGGGAGTAGAAGGGTCTATCTCCTCGACATGTTGGCCAAAGACTACCATTGGTCTCTCTTCTTGCAGATTTAAACTATCAGGTGCGATGGTTAGTTCAGGAGGAAGAATGAAAGAGGTAACTTGAGACTGATATGCAGGTTGTTTTAATAATTCAGTCAGAGGGACAGGAATCTTAATCTTCTCAAGCTCTTTTTGCAAATTGAAAGCAGACGTGGGCTTTTCTAGCGCTACTTCTTTGGACTCCCTATTTTCAACTTAAGACTTGACTTCTTTTGACACTGGCTCAGCATTAGGAGGGCCAACTGGTATAGAAGAGGAGGGAACTTGATCATTAGACTGCAAGGGGGTATTTAGAAGATTCTTACATTTTTCTATACACCTCTTTGCTGCTGATTCCTTCTGAGCCGATGTTTCCTCTCGAGGTTGCTCTTCCTCTTGCTCCTGGGTTCGGGTCCTCTTCCTTGAGGATCTAAGATCATATTTGACGTTGAATTGTGCTTCCATGAAATCAGCAAATTGCTTGCAGTAATGGTCAATCTCTGCTTCTTCGTCTTCTTCTTGTAGGGGGCACTCCATATCATCATTATTAGAGAAGGCCAGATTTGAATCTTCAAGTTTATAAGCTGCATCTCTAACGGAGTCATCTGCTGGTCCCTCCAGGTACAAGGGATGGGGTACCTGGTCTTGCTGTTCTCTTGGCATTATCTGTAACGGGGGCTTTCTGTACTGAGAATTATATCCTCTGTTTGGAGCATTATAATAGTTCCTGGGAGCTACATTCTTAGCTTCTAGCTCTAGCTTGACCACTTTCTTTATCATCTTGCTTATCTCATCCATTTTGTTAGAGTCTTTGTCTTGATTGGAGGTAGAAACCTCTTCTTTACCTCTCCTCCTAGTATCTTGCTCAACTTTTCCCTTTGACTTACCAGTGGCGGCAAAATTTGCCTCCAATTCTAGAGCATCTGTTTGAGCATCATCCAAGGTGACAGGCATTCTTTCCCGCAGCGAGAAACCAAAATCGGAATCGAAAGCTGCTATGAAAACAACTTTGGCCGCAGCTTCATGTGGCTTCATTTCGGGAGGTAGGCTCAGGTATAACTTATTAAATCTCTTGATGAACTCGGATACCCCTTCATTCTGTTTCTTCTTCATGGTATTAAATTCAGTAAGGCACATTCCATAATCTTTCTTTTCCCTCCACTTCCTGAGAAAAGCAGTTTCCATTTGGTCCCAGGTAGTCACGGAATTATTCCCCAATGTCTTAAACCATTTTCTGGCTTCGCCTTCTAAAGACTGCACAAACAACCTCAAGACCACATCCAGATGTTCAACATTTAAGTTCTCCGCGAAAGAGCAGAAGGTCTCGAGATGCTTCTGAGCATCAGTGTCACTTTCACCATTAAACCTCGGTAGGATCTTCAGGTAATCTTGTGGCATGTCGTGCAGTACTGGGGGTAGAGCCAGTGGAGCATATTTATTTAACAGGAAAGCAGGAACATTGGCCATTGGGGGAGGTGGGGGTTGCACAAAAATTTGAGATACAGATGAAGGGAGAGAAGTAGGAGGAAGTGAAGTATGAATAACAATGGGAATATATTGCACAGAAGCCTGAGGTGTAGAAGGGAATAACTCATGGTTAACAATAGCTACTTCTGTGACCTCTTTTATTTCTTCAGCCTCGAAAGTAGGGTGGGATCCTCCTTCAATCCAGGCATTTCCTCTATGTGGAGTTTCTGAGTGAAACTCGGATTTTTCTGTTCTAACTTCTTGAGAAGAAGAGGGCGGATGGTATTCAACAGAATATTCAGAATTTTCGGGACGAACCTAATTCTTCTCTTTCCAACCTTTTTTACGAATAATCTTCTCCGGGTCAGAGACGAGTGTTTTCGGTGGTGAGGTATCCAACCTCAAATGGGGCCTCCGGGAAGCCAGAACTTCCAATAAAATTTATCAAATAAAGACCAGTGGAGTCGCCAAGGTGAGGAATCTACAACTCTTCACCTCTCTGTGCTCACCTGATTAGAGAGTGAATATAGGATGTCGAACCCAGGGAAACAGATATTCTTGAATTCGTTCCCCGGCAACGGCGCCAGAAAGATGTTGTGGATGATTTTGTCACCCTCCTAGAGATAGCCTAGAGTTGCCATAGACCAGTGCCTAGGACATCTTAATATAGCAAGGAGTCCTTTATAGTTTGGGTTGTCAGTCCAAGGGACTCACCTACTATCTCTTGTTCTAAACAAGGAAATTAAATTAGATTGAATTGGTCCAATTTCTCTCTCAGAGGCTGATACAAGGATAGGAGTAATGTAAAGACATCATGTAAAACTTCAGCATGAAAGTATCAGATAGTTAAGAGACCGCTTACTGTAAAGAGGGCCGATTCAAATAATATATCACATAAATCAAATATTAGGATGTGCAAGCAGTGAGGAAATATAAGAAGATATTACTGGCAGAAGGGCGCACCAATTTACGAATCCTTAAGCCACTAATATAGCAGAAATTATGAAAAGAGTGAACATGGAACAACATATCACTTCTAGGCCTATTTAAAGTGCTTGACTAATTCCAGAAAGGGCACCACTTAAGATGAATCCTTACTGCAAACTAGTGAGCCACTCGCATTCTAGAACATGATACAAGAAGAAAATTTGCATGAAAGGAGATGATATATTAACACATAAGAAAAGTTACATACTGTGAGATACCAAAGACTAGAATCCTCAATACAGTCATAACCTCTCCTCACTGAGACCCTACGGGCTCTGAAACTTCATACAGAAATGTTACAAGATGAATACAGTAGTCTTCTCGCTGCACAGTTTGCTGACAGAAATCTGGAACCTCTACAATGTCTTATTTTTGAGTATTTATAGAGAAGACAAAAACTTCCCGAGGAGGAGGAAAACGAGGCACAATTAATGACTCAGTTTGAAACCCAATGGCGGAAAACATTCGCGCCTTCTCTTATGAATGACTGGCTATAAATGATGGTACTGAACATCCTGTTTAAGAAATAAATGCTGGGAGATAAAATCTCCTTATATACAAGATGGGAGTAATAAAATATATACAATTTGTTGCCCGCGGCTAAAAGAAAATCTGCTGCCGTAAGAGATTTGGAACAATCTGGATTTAAGTACTGTACTCTCGGCTTTCGGCTGTGGATTTGAATCCTGGATCTTTAATGCGGGGCGGACGCATCCGGAGAGTTCTGAGAGTTCATATCCCTGTCTTCTTTAATGGTGGTCATCTCTCCCACCTACCCTCGGCTCCTTCCTTTAATTGCTTCCAGTATGGTCTGTCCTTTGTTATGCTCTATATTTTTCAATTGAGGCGGAAAATTAAAGCGCCAACAAAACTAAATTAAAACCTGCAAAACCCACAAATCATTAGAGAAAAACGACTCGGCGATATGGAGTGTGATTACAACAGCGGCCATGAAGTCGGTAATGCATTTTAGGCGAGACATTGAGAGGATGTAGGGTGACAGGAAACACATGAACACAATGAAGAAACGGAGAGCGACGAGGCAGAAAACAATGGGGCGACAATGAATGAACGGGATAAGGGTTCATAAACCATGACACGTCATCAGGATACACGAATGGTAGAGGAAGAACGCAGCGTACACTTGTGAAATATGATGACACGGCCACAGGAGGTGGGACCCGAATCGGCAATCGGAATCGGAAAGAAGAGTGGGTAGAGCGGGAGTGGCACATCTTTTATGTTCCGATTGCGATTGAAAATAGGGCTGCGATCAACCCAGGACCGTTCGATCTTGAAACAAGATCAACGGCTGCGCTTGCATCGGAGGGAAATAAAGTGGTGGAGCTATGAAAACCGCCGATCGACTGCGCGCGGACCCACCATAGAGGTTGATTGCCGCACCGTCGATTTGAGCTAGATCGGATGGCCAGTATTCCACCCGATTGTTAAAACAGTAGGCCCCTTCTTGCTTTGAATTGTGGTTCTCTGACCTGGGTCATATGGAGGCCGAAGCGGGAGGGAGCCTAAATCTTAAAGGATTGGCCCGATTGTTTAAATTTGAATTTTGAACTATTGCGATGCAGGTTTTTGGGCGGAGATAGTATCGTCAAGCAGGGTCATGGGGTTTTAGGCTACGGCAAGGATGAATATGTACAACAGGGACAAAGGTGGATAAAATGGCCATGGAGATCACATAAAGCACACAGGTGGTTTGTGTGAAAATTCTTGGGGTTCTTGGCTGCCGTCGAGGAAGAAAAAAAGGCTTCAGGTACCTTAGACTCAAGGAACATGACATTAACCATGGGCTTGGTATGAGGCAATTGAGGACAATTATGGGTGGCATGACCGACAACATCACACAAATCACATGGGGCGTATGCTTTGGAGGATGAGAAGGAGCATGGGTTTTTTGGGAAACCTTGTCCTTAGGTGTCTTCTTGCGGTGCTTCCCCCCTCACCTAAAGCTTTCACAATAGGACTAGGTTCCTGTTGAGGTGGCTAAGGCACAAAAGCAAAGCGAGGGGTCATGGAGACCGGCTGGACCGGGGTCAAAGCAATATAAGGTTTGAGCTGAATAGGTGGGATAGTGGATGGGGGATCAATGTATCAGACTGGGATTCCCAGGGTCATGTTAGGAAGAGAAAAGGTATGCATAACAGGTACCGAAAATACTCCATGAGGGGGAGCTAGAAATGGTATCTCACCAGAGGGGTAATGGCTAGGCAGGACAGCTCTGAGATTGTTAAGGCCAGGAGGAACCATTCTAGGAGGGTATATAGGCTCATAGATACTAGCTACAGATGAGGGGCCCTGAGCAGGGGGTCCTAAAGGTTGAGTCAAGGTGTTAGGAGCAGGTTGCGAAGGGCGAGGTTGCTGATTAGTCAAACCATTCCGTTTGAGGTCGGATCGAGATGATTGCATCATGCAAAAATTTGATGAGCTGGGATCAGAGATAGGAGGATGGATACTAGGGAATGAACCAAGAAAAGAGAATTCTTTGTAGACTCCGGGTGATACACTGGTTGGAGGTTCGACTATTTGTTTATTGGCCACCAAAGAGATGATGGACTCAGGGGAGGTCTGAGACTTCGGTTCATAATATGTCAATTGGTTGATGGTGACAATATTTTTCATTTTCAGGAAAGAACATATTATGGTGAACCGTGGATGGGACAATAGACATCGCATAAGTGTAGCTATGACCCAATGTAATGTTTTAGTCTAAGGGGGCATGAATGACTTCTGTGTCAACACAAATAGTCTTTCTCGCAAGAGTAATAGGACAAATGTAGAACATGCCAAGGGGTTGTGAAGAGTGGCCATCCCATGCTGAAAGGGTCAGGGGCTAACTCAGGAGATCCAAGTTTCTTCCAAACTGAAGTGGACATCACACAGGTGGATGCCCCCTCGTCAATGATACAATGGGAGACGTTGGCATTACGGATCTTGACAGGGATTTGGAAGGCGACGGAAGTAGGAAGGGGGGGATGTTCTGACCGGTCAACATCGAGGACCATAAAAATATCATATGAAGGATCTACAGTGCCCATGGTAGTTAGTAGAGCTTTTCGTTGTGAAGGGAACTACTGGAGGACTTCTGGTGTTTACATGGCAACAGGGGATTGTGCCAATTCATCTACAATACTATACAAATGAGTAGCTTTATAAGAAGCAGTGTTTGGGTGTAATGGTCCCTTGGGGATCTTGGTATGAACCTTTTCCTTAGGCTGAGGGATCAGTAAAGGACCATTGGATGTTGAAAAAGGCTCTCTGGGAATTGAATAAGGGGGCTCAAGAGAAGATGTATTGGGGGGCTTGGTGTACTGACGGGACCAAGTCTGAAGGTTGAGGTCAACGCTAATGGGTTGGTCAGAGTTCATCATGACAATATGGTAATCAAAGGTACCAGATGGAGGAGGTTAAGTGGCCACCTGACATTCAAGGGGTTGGGTAGCCATAAATCCTTGCTAAGGGAAAGGATTGGTAAACACAGCCAGCTGGGTAGGGGAAGAATTGGGAGGAACCGAAGGGGAGGCTTGTTGTCCTGGGGATGATGCTTGAGCTTCCCACATATGATGCATCTGAGGTAAAATATGGAAATCATGGGTGTAGTGACCTATTGAAGCCTCGAAAGTCGGGTCTACAACAAGGGGGATACCCACCTGGTCTGGACCTTGGTTGGCAACTCATTTTCCGTTTGGTATAGTGGTTCCGACTGGGATAATGGGACTAGTTTCCCAATATGTGTGTGTGTGTTGAGAATTGATATTTCTTTCCTAAAGTTCCTAAGTGAAATGATTTTATTCTAATTCTAACCTATAACATGCAATTTTATTCTAATTGAACAGAAACATCTAATTCTAAACTAACTCGGGATGTAATCTTTCTGTTATGTGATCTAAAATGATTTCAAATAAAAATTGGTAATAAATATCATTCAGTTGTTATAAGAAAATAATTCAATAAAGATAAACCACTTCGTATAAGAAGTTAGAAGAAACAATTGTGAAAAACATATCGCATAGTAAGCTATTCATATATTAGGCATAAATAAATAGCTATCACCATAGAAAAGTGCCAAATGATAACTCAAGCATTCAAGCATTAATATATAAACAATTGAACATAAATATCACTTTAACACAGAGGCAGAAATAGTTAAGAGATAAAAGTACCATTTATAACTAGTTCTACTCATGAGCTTCAAGCAATAATGACTTATCTCTTCTTAATCCAACATCCACTAAGAGTACAAAAGTGCAAAATCAATAGCAGATATTAAATGTAGATATCAATAAATCCTCTTCCATTCATTCATCAAAACCTCCTCGGAGGGTGCAAAAGTGCATGTTCTGAGGACAAGTTTTTGACAAATTTCAGGACCCTTCTCTAAATGCATGAGAATGGTTTAAATACTACTAACTAAATCTAAAAATAATTTATTAAAAAATGTAGGATATAGTTTAAATGACCGTTCTCTTTTTAGGCAAAAATTAAAGCAAAACTAATACTAAATCTAAAATTAAAACTTGACAACTAACTACTTATGAATCTGTTCTTTGAAATTGCAACTGTTCAGCATTGGCTTGAGAAGAGTTGGCTGGCTGACTTCAGAATTTAACTGTCCTGTGAAAATGGAATTGGCAAGAGTTGGCGCCATCTTTTCGGCAGAATTGATGATACACTTGAGAGTCATGCACTAGCTGTGTGGTTTTACCAAACACGCCCAGTAAGAATCCCAATTTAACTTTGTTAATTTTTTAATCGATTCCGCCTTTTCTTGAGCCTTCTGTATCCAGTTTGTTTGTAGTTGCTGTGCTTTTGGAAGTTCAGAGATCAGATTTTCCTCATGAAAATTTTCATTTATACAATCAATGATATTACTTGTTGTTGTGACTGCTTCTTCTGCTTCTTGCTCTGCTTTCCTGATTTGTGCATCCCATTTATTGAAGAGCATTACTTTGTGATTGTTATTGATTATTGGTGCACATGCTCTTTTCCCCTCCTCTGTTTCTTGCCAAGCTAAATAGTCAGTAACTCTTTTATCAATTGAATCATAATCATGTCATAAGTCTACGACATGATTAGTGAATTTATCACTTTCTTCACAATAAGAGTTCCATTGTAATATTTTTCGGCATAATATTTCCTGTTGCTACAGTAGTTGGTCATTTAAGGAAATAGACTCTATGATAAATTTTGTAAGCTTGGGATCATCTTTGTTCATCTCTTGTACATCCTATAGTTGTTTCTCTTTTTCAGCCAAGCTATTTTGATATCCTATCTGCATTTGTTGGAAGTCTTGCTGTAATTTTTCAAGTTGTCTTTGTGCTTCATTGTTGGCGTTAGCTTGTTGCAGCTGTTGTTGAAAAACCTGTACTTGATATTATTTCTCATTTAGTAATTGCTATACCTCATATGCTTTATCAATGGCTGCAGAGGCATACGCTCTTGTGAACTGAGATAATTTGGTGAGATTTTCAGTTGGATCAGTGGTAGGATCTTGCCATATGATATCTAATTGTCTTGCATCATGAAAGAGCACATTTTCAAATTTACTTTTCTTCCTTTGTCTTCTTACCACTGCCTTGTGTCGTGGACTATAGAATACATCAAGAGGATGAATTTCCTCTACTTTGAGCATAAGTTTAGAGGATGGGGTAGTGGGAATATGTTCTGTTTTCGAGACATTGCTAGTTATTCCTGTGACTATATCTTTTGTTGTCTGTACATTACTCACAAGTGTCTATGTGTTTTGTCCTTCAATATTAATCAAATCATTGAATGTCTCCCATTCCTTGTCTAACTCAGTTCTAACTGATGGTTGCTGTACAATGAGAGGGGGAAGATTTAACTGTGGAGAGGTTGAAACCTGTTGCTGTGAAAGCTCCTTTGACTGGGCAATATCCCTTACTGACCCTTCACTTTTATCATGGTCATTGTCAAACCTCTTGGAGTGTTCAGAGGTTTCTTTCCAGGACTTAGACTTAGACCTATCTGTACCTAAACTTCCACTGAGACTGATACTGAGAGTTGGTTCCCTTATGGGTTCCAAACGTAATTTATTTAAAGGAATAGTAGTCAACCTCCTTTCTTTGTATATCTTGAATTCTTGAAATTCTGCTAGAGGAAACCGTATTTGGGTTGAATGTAGAACTTCTTTAAGTGTGCTTTTTTCTTGGAATATGTCATCAAAAATATCATCTTCTTTAGAAAACACTCTTATCTTGACTGCAGTAGTGAAATTTTTAACAATATCATAGGGATCGAACGGTCTTCTTGGAAACTTGGATAAATGTAAACATGTAATGTTGTTTACTTCTTTGAATGCATGACCAATATTAAATAATGAAAATTGCCCACAGGCCATGGGAAATTGTGGCCAAATAGCCTCTTTTTGTCCTTTAAATCTTTAGTCAAACCTCCTTCTCTGCAGGTTTGATAAGCAATTTCCCGCGCCATGAGTTTTTCAAAGACATACAAAGGTAAAACATGAGGGGAAGCAAAACTTCCAAATACCCTAACATATGTAAACAATTATTCTCCAAACCATCTCGCAATAGGCAGCATGTCTACCTCTGCTTCAGGAGAAAACCTTGGAGCATGTTTATCATATAACATTCTGTACAGGGGCAACATGATTCCATGGCAAATCTTGTAAAAATAGGGAATGAACTCTGAATCCCACAACTCTTTGTGATAAACATGAATGGGTCGGGGATCTTGAGTTGTCCATTTCCAACCCATTAAAGGAAACTTAGAAACATAACAGATTGAGTCCATTACATAAGAAGATAAGTAAAAAGGGGGATAAATTCTCTGAGAAATAGTTCTTTTGGACCGATAATTCAAAATAGCTATGCCTAAGTTGTCAGATAATATCTTAGCCCAATCCATAATAGTAAAATTAACAGTAGAATTCAATAATGGTAGCCATTCAGATGAAAACTTATTAATGTCTGGCTTTCCAAAAAGCCTACAGAGCATAGCAGCAACAAAAAAATACGGAGAAGTGAGAGAACCAGTACTATACATACTGTGTTTATCCTTTTTTAATGGTTCGTCTCTCCTTGACCAGTCCTTGGTGCATTCTGCCAGGTTTTCATTTTCTTTGGCAAACTTCTCCATGAACTGTTTTTTATAAGTCGCCTATGGCTCCGACAAATGATACATGAGTCTCAAATCTTGTGGAGCAAATGAACCAATGAGTTCTTGACCCTTAGTCTTAAACTGTTTGTTTGTAATATCCGTGTTGTCTAGTACCCATTTAACCATATCCGTGTATGGAAGAATTTTAGGCCTCGCTACTATTCGATGTAAGAATGAACAAGCTAGCTCTGTAATGGATGCATCAGAAGACCCATGTGAGCCTGCAATAGCTATAACCTCCATTACTCTGGGGTTCTCTTCTTCAAGTAGATTATACATGCCCTCCCAGGTAGTAATACCAGCGTCTTTGTTACAGGCCGTGTCTATATACAAGGGCGTCATTTCTTTATCTTCAGAAATTGGAGCTTTGTATTTATTTCCCATAATACTCTGAATATTGCTTTGTATAGTTCTCTGTTCTTCGTTCCTGCAGTTTACGAATGAAGTGAGAATAATGATAGGAAAAAGGTGACGGGATGTATAAAATATACCACCTTACGTGAAATAGTTCTTCGATCAGAATGAAACAATATTTCATTAATGAGTGACAACCAATTCATTGATTAACATTAAAGCGCATAACCAAGTCTTAGTTTACGGAAAAAAAAATTCGTACAATGAGCCCTAAAGATCTGCGATAAGGCGATCTGCAATTTGCTTCACAACATCGCAGATCAAAACATAGCAGGTCGCAATATCGAAAATCGCAACATCACAGATCGCAATATCGCAAATTGCAACATCGCAGATCGCAATATCGCAAATCGCAACATCGCAGATCGCAATATCGCAAATCGCAACATCGCAGATTGCAATATCGCAAATCACAACATATAATAATCATCTGTTAATGTATTTTCCGCGAATTGCAATTTGTGATATGAGCCATCGCAATATCGCAAATCGCAACATATAATAATCATCTGTTAATGTATTTTCCACGATGTGCGATTTGCGATATGCGCCATCGCATATCGGCATTTTGAGGATTTTCAACATAAGTGATATTTGAAGCATGCGGTGCGATGAATGTTTTTCATACGTAGTTTCGCATCGCGATCTCGTAATCTTAGACTTCTGCTTGTAATGAGGTATCCATTACCTTTTTGCGATGCGATATTCCTTAAGGAATGCTTTTATTCTATTCTTATCATAAAACTTTAATCTTTTTTAGATTTTTCAAGAGGTATTTTTCTAATTTTATGATATTAAGTTTTATTGAACAAAGAATACAAGCGCTAATTAATTTTTATATTTTTTTTTGACTAAGGGCCCCCACTTATTTAATATTATCACTAATACTAAATAAGAAGGGGGGTTTTTGCTAGTCACAACAATTGGCGATTCACTCAGAAGAACCAGTTATCTCTGTTTTTCTTTTGAATTTTCTAAACTTTCAAAAATATAAAATTTTTCAGAAAATCAAACTTTATAATAAAAAGACAAAGTACATTATGCTTTTATCTATCAATGATATTTTGTTTCTTCTATATTCCACTTTGACTATTTACTTCCTCAAGCTAGTCCTTGTATCTATATCAGTCAGTACTTGGTTTATAGAGATAAAAACAAAGACTTCTTTGTAAATCAGTTTTAAATATGCTCATTTTTCGTAGGTATAGCCATTGCTGCCAACAGGCGTTTATAGCCTCGACATGGTTACCTATTACCCAACAATGATCCTGTATCCTATTTAGAGAAATATACAATTTTCAAAGCGAAATCCATATCCACACTTGTTTATTTCATTTTCTTTTTATTCTTAAAGAACAATTTTTTGGTTTGGTAGCCAATTTATGACAGTGCCATTCACTTGATTTATAATTTTGCTGAACAAGCTATCTTGTGATGAGACCCCTTGTCTTTTGATTGCAATAATCTTGAGTCATTTCCCTATTGTGGTATGCAGTATTTGCAAAGTCAGCAAGCTATAATATCTATGATCATGATAAGTCGACTCATGATGAGACCTCTTACTCTTTAAGTTAAAAGTGTATCATTGGATTATTCCCTGAACGTTGTAATTTCCTAGGTAGGGAGGAAGTCATTGTTTCCTTAAGATAGCTCTGGACGACAATGGTAGAGTTTTCGGAAAGAAATTTTCTACAGAGAATCTTCATTTTTTTATTGATACTTTTCATTGAACTGATATAAAACAATTTCCCACTAAAGGTCGTTTTTTTATAAAAATTTACATAGTTGAAACCAGTATCATTTCCAGGCTTAAAGCTTTTAACTGTATCTTTCAATAATAATGATCAATTTCCTAAAAGAATTCTATTTATACAAGTGAAAAAACAAAATCTAAAAGAGAATTTGTGTCTTTTTCATGAATTTCCAAATGTAACCGTTTACAACCGGTTTTATTATAAAAACAAAAAAAAACTAATATACAAAATAGAAGAATGATCTCCTAAGGAAAATATTGTTTGAGGATCTGTCCATTAACAGGTAAAGACTATCTTTTTCCTGTTAAATCCTGTAACATAAGAGTAGATGGACCTATGATCTCTGCGATTTGGAAGGACCAAGCCACATTCGTTGAAATTTTGTATGTTTTCCTTTTTCCTCATGAGCCTTGTCCCATTTTAAAACTAGATTTCCGATCTGAAATTCCTTTTTGGATATCATGTTTGAAGCAAAATAAGCTTTTACTAATGCTTGGTGATGAGCATGAGTTATTTTGGCCTGTTCTCGTTGTTCTTCTAGCTTAATTATTTCCAGCTGCCTGAATTGTAAGGAAGAAGTTGGTACTTCATCAATATATTGAACTAAGGCCAAATAAGGAATTGCTAGATGAGTTGGGAGAACCACTTCTTTCCCATAAACTAAATTAAAGGGAGAAGTGCCAATGGAGGCTTTTTGCGTTATTCGATCTGCCCATAAAGCATATATTAAATACTTATGCCAATTTTTATGATTTTGATCAATGGTTCTCTTAATGACTCTGATTAAGTTTTTATTTGTAGATTCAGCTAACCCATTTCCTTGTGAATAATAATTGGCAGAATATTTAAGTTTAAAACCTATTTTAAGTGCAAATTCAGTCATAGGATTACCAGAAAAATATGATGCATTATCAAACATTAAAGCAGAAGTTAAACCAAACCTGGTGATTATAAAATGATCTATGAATTCGATGATATGCTCGGCATTAGAAATCTTGAGAGGAACTTCTTCTACCTATTTAGTAAAATAATCATTTGCTATAAGGATATACCTATGTTGTTTAGAAGAGTGAGGAAAAATCTCACCTATTATGTCCAATCTCCATTCATCAAAAGGTTGTTCAATATTAACTGGTTGTAATGGCAATGATGGTTTCTTTTGTCTTCCAGCAGCAGTTTGACAAACTTGACATTTCCTTACGTAGCTATGTGAGTCTTTGAATAGTGTGGGTTAGTAATAACCTAAGCGGAGAATTTTATGTGTAGTAGTATCTCCAGCATAATGTCCACCTACTGGCCCATCGTGAAGTTCCTGCAAGACTTTTTCAGCTTCATATTTCTCAAGACATCTAAGGAGAACATAATCATAATTCATTCTAAAAAGAACATCATTCACAAGCTAATATTGTTTAGCTTTCAACCTTAGAGCTCTTTTCTTGGTGTAATTGAGATTTTGAGGAGCATATCCATTCTTTAGATAATATATGATATCAACATATAATGATTCAACATCGTTTGGGCTTACCTCATACATTTGTATCTCTGTAGATGGTTTTTCAGAAATAAGCGATGCTCTATCTAGTATTTTTCAAAAGCCTTGACCTCTTACAATATTTGCTGGTTTGATTTCTACGTCATATTCTTGCAAAACAGTAATCCAATTGGCTCTTTTCTCACCCACATCTTTCTGTACTAAGAGATTTCTTACCGCTGGAAAAGGTACTATGATTTTTGTATGGGTTTTAAGTAAAAAGGGTTTGAAATATTTAATTGCTTTGAAAACATCATAAGCTTCTTTCTCTACATCTGAATAATTCAATTCAGCCCCCTGTAAATTTGAACTGAAAAAGGAAATTGGGGCTTCTGCCTTGTCTTGATTTGCTTGAGTGAGTATCGCAGCATATGATTTATCAGAGGCAAATGTATACAAAATAAAAGGATCGGAAAAATTTGGAGGTTCTAAAGATGGAGAATTAACAATTGCTTGTTTGATCAGATTGAATGCCTCATATTCATTTTGGCCCCATTTTAAGTCTGAATTCTTTTTAATCATTGCTTGTAAAGGAGATACAATTCTTGAAAAATATGGCACAAATCTCTTCATGAAATTAATCTGGCCAAGGAAAGATTGTGTAGCTTTCTTGTTGTGAGGTAAGGGTATTTTAGAAATCTCCTTGATTCTATCAGGATCAATATGAATTCTAGATTTTGACACTATGAATCCAAGAAGTTTTCCTTCACTTAATGCAAAAAAAGATTTTTTTGGGTTAAACAAAATTCCATACCTTTGACAACATTGGAAGATCTGTTTTAAATCTCTAAGATGATTGCCTCATTTCTTGGAATATACAGTTATATCATCCAAATAAATTACCACTGATTTCTTAACTAATCCCTTGAAGGCGATGTCCATGGCTCTCTGAAATGTGGCACCAGCATTGATCAGACCAAAAGGAATCTTTTGATATGCATAAGTTCCCAATTTGGTTCTGAATGTGGTTTTCAATTGATCATCGGGATGGACCAACACTTGGTTGTAGCCAGAGAAACCATCTAAGAAATACATTAATTCTGATCTTGCAACTGCCTGCAATATTTGCTCCATAGGAGGCAAAGGAAAATTATCTTTTTGGCAGGCTTTGTTAAGATTTCAAAAGTCAATGCAAATTCTAATGTCTCCATTTTTCTTTCTAACAGGAACCATATTGGAAACCCATTTAGAATGTCGAACGGGAAAAATAATCTTGGCTTTCAATAACTAATTGAGTTTAGATTTGATCTGATTTTCTAGATTGGGATGGATCTTTCTCAGCTTTTGTTGGACAGGTTTTTCATTGTTTATCATTGGGATAGTATGTTGGATGATGGAAGTGTCATAATTTTTTAGTTCATCGTGTTTCCAAACAAAGACACTTTTGTATTTCTTCAAAAGATGAACATACACTAATTTTTCTTCATGAGCTAGACCAAGGCCTAGGTTGATATTTTGTGGTTTGGTATCAGTTCCTAGATTTACTAATTCATAATTCAAGGTTGAACTTTGCAGTTTTGAATTGGTAGATCTTTTGAATCGATCTTTCAAATCATAAAGGTCTTCTAACTTGACTACTGACTTTGGCATAGTATTATTAGTGTTATCTTGCTGCAATTGTCTGTCATGTTGGTCTTCATCAATTACCTGACTGGTGTAAGATCCTTCAGATGTGAGGAAACTTACAATATGAGCATCATCGTTGAAAATCCTCCAATGGGTAATGTTATCAAGAATCGAGGGTCTAAATATTAATTCGATTGAAAATCGATCAGGGCTGAAGTCTTCTGAATAAATGAGATTGGAAGCTACATTACCGTAAAGGTCTGCATTAGCATTCCGGATTCTGGGAATCGATGAAATATTAAATGATATAAAGTGTTCAGTCAGATCTTGAATTAAAGATTGATAATTCTTTAAATGACCTTATAATCAATGTATAGTATTGTGTACATGTCTTATTACAATTTCAGAATCTTCAAAAACTTGTAGATATTTGATGTCTAATCCGATTGCTTTGTATAATCCTTGGACTAAAGCCTCGTATTCTGCAGTATTATTGGTCCAATCGAACTCAAGTCTACAAGTTAGCATAACTTTATTTCCCTCTGGACTAATCAACACGCATCCTGCTCCTGCTCCTTCATTAGACTTAGAACCATCAAAAAATAACTTCCAAAATAAAGATTTATTTTCAGGAGTATCTATAAAATTAATACATCTAGAACTATCTGCTTGAGAAACAATTTCTATTTGAGATAAAACATAATGTTCTAAATAAGGTGAAGTATGAGAATTGAAATTTCCTAAGAAAGAATCAACTGAATAGTTTCCAAAGATATTATTGTTGTATGTAACTTGTTCATTTTCTCCTTCCAGTTCTGTTACTATGTATTTCTAATGTCTTTCTCTCTCAACCTTCATCTGATTTGGTTTACCATTATAAGGAAGCCACATGTGCGACAAATCAGTTGCAAAGTATCCATGAAGTTTTTCTGACCAATCTCTACTAATAATTAAGCCATAAAATTCTGGAATATTCGCAAGTAAAATGTCGATAACTTGACATACCTTTGGATTAGATGACAACCTTATGGTAACTTGATTTAATTCGCCAATTACTTCAACTTGTGATCGATCTAACTGGACTATGCGTATGGCAGATTTTTGCAGTTGAATATTCAACTTTGCACATATTGATTTTGGTAGAATATTAGATGAAGCTCCAGAATCCACTAAACAATTATGAAATTTTTTATTGAAAACTTCGTAAGTAAGAAGAAATGGAGGAGTATTAGATCTCGACCTTCCTCCAATTAAAGCGATATTTTCTAGATCAACTTTACTAATCGCATTAGTTGGAGGTCTTTCCATCTCATTGGAAGCTTGAGAGATTACATGATCGGGCAAAGGTTTTTCTGGTACAACATGTAATTCTTTCAAAAGTACCTTTTGCTGGTGTTTTAACTTGATCAATTCATAAAATGTGATGTTAGCCCTAGTCTTCTTCATGTCTTCTATGATATTATACTCCATTTCATCTGAAACGATCAGTGTTTTTAATGGAGTTGATGAATCTATTTGGACTGGGCTAATTTGAGTTGCTTTGGATGTCGTTTTCTTGGCTGCAACTTTATCCTTAGTCATTGAGCTTGCGCTTTTTGGCTTGGGAGTAGATTGAGGAGGATCAAGTTGATTTCTACTTCGAGTGCTAACCGAAGATGCCTCTTGATCTTCCTCATTTGGGAGGATGAAATCCCACATACCTTGTACCTCTACAATTTCTTCTTCATCAGTAGTTTCTTCAGTAGCAATTTCCTCTTCTTCTTCTTCTGATTCAGAATTTGTGATAACATTTGGCGGCTTTGAATCAATTGAAGGGTTTCTTCTATAAGGCTTGAATGAATTTTTAGAAGATGTTTCTGCTACTTGCTTCTTAATTTCAACCATTTCGTTGGACATGGTCTTCAGAACTTTCTGCAATCCTTCTAAATCGAATGGATCTTTCGATTGTTTTTTCTTGGGGTCTTCCTTAAAAGTAACCTTTTTGGATTTTCGTTCTTCTATCACATTTTTCTTTTCTAGAGCAATGATACGTTTCTCTACTGCTACTGCTTCTTTCATATTGTCAGCTAAAGTTGTTTTGTTAGCTCTATCAACGAAGATTGCTATGTTTGATGGTAAAGCAGATATGTACCATTCACTTCACACTTCTTCGCTAGTTTGGAAGCAGTAGGAATTTTATTTAACAGTTTATTGAAACGTGAATTAAAATCCTTGATGGGTTCTTTTGACTCAGCTCTAAGATTGGACAGGTCATTGATCAGTGTCGTTGTAGACCTGTCATCACTGAACTTAGTCAAAAATTGATCTTGGAAGATATCCCAACTAGTAATAGATCCAGACGGTAATGAGAAATACCGTGATCCAACTGCTCCTTATAAAGTATAAGGAAAAAGTCGAATGACAACATCTTCATTAGTAATTCCATTGAGATTTATGGACAACATGAAGTTATTTATATGTTCTTCTGCTAGCATGCCTGCTTCAAGATTAAACTTAGGTAGCCATTTTTCAGGATGGGCTGGTATTTGACTCAAGGGTGCGGGCATTAAGACTACCCCTGGGTTATTCCATGGAGAAGCCATCACTGAACTATCAATAGAGGAAAGTGCAGAAGACGATCCCTGCGGTTGGGAAGATGAGGATATTATGATTCCAGATGTTTGAGAAGGAGATGTGGAAGTTCCAGTGGACTGAAAAATGATAATATGAAGTGGAGGGGTGGATGGCTGACTTTGCAGTGAAGAGGTTGAGATGGATGATGATGATGAAAGAGTCTCGCTATCAGACCCTTTAGGTGATTTCATCGCTCTCTTCCTTATAGGTAGAGGTAACTCAGTTGGCTAAATGCCAAGCTTTTCACTCTGTAATCTGGTAAGGGGATGAGTAGGATTATATTGCGAAGTCACAATACCTTGAGATTTATCAGATCTTTGAGGTGATATTGAAAATCGTTGAATTTTATGAATCAAAGATTCAACTTCGGGAGGTTCAATAGTAGATTCTTCTGAAAAGTCAGGGTTTGTGGCAGTGGCCGTTGTTCTTTCGACTTCTGGATCTAGATTTAAAGATTCTATGTGCAATGGGGAAGTCGGGGGAGATGGTGAGGGAGATTTACTCTCAGAATGGTGTTTAGATTTTCAATTACTTTCCATTCATAGTTCGGATCCCTCGTTCTAGAGCAAAATATGTTGAAGCCCCGAAAATCGGGTCTACAACAAGGGGGATACCCACCCGGTCCAGGCCTTGGTTGGAAACTCCTTTTCCATTTGGTATACTGGGTCCGACTGCGGATAATGGGACCAGTTTCCCAATATGTGTGTGTGTGCTGAGAATTGATATTTCTTTTCTAAAAGTTCCTAAGTGAAATGCTTTTATTCTAATTCTAATCAATAACATGCAATTGTATTCTAATTGAATAGAAACATCTAATTCTAAACTAACATGGGATGTAATCTTTTCTTTATGTGATCTAAAATGATTTCAAATAAAAATTGGTAATTAATATCATTCAACTGTTATAAGAAAAGAATTCAATAAAGATAAACCACTTCGTATAAGAAGTTAGATGAAATAGTTGTGAAAAACATATCGCATAATAAGCTATTCATATATTAGGCATAAATAAATAGCTATCACCATACAAAAGTGCCAAATGATCACTCAAGCATTCAAGCATTAATATATAAACAACTAAACATAAATATCACTTTAACACAGAGGTAGAAATAGTTAAGAGATAAAAGTACCATTTATAACTAGTTCTACTCATGAGCTTCGAGCAATAATGAATTATCTCTTCTTAATCCAACATCCACTAAGAGTACAAAAGTGCAACATCAGTAGCAAATATTAAATGCAGATATCAATAAATCCTATTCCATTCATTCATCAAAACCTCCTTGAAGGGTGCAAAAGTGCATGTTCTGAGGACAAGTTTTTGACAAATTTCAGGACCCTTCTCTAAATGCATGAGAAGGTTTTAAATACTACTAACTAAATCTAAAAATAATTTATTACAAAAATGTAGGATACGGTTTAAATGACCGTCCTGTTTTTAGGCAAAAAATAAAGAAAAACTAATACTAAATCTAAAATTAAAACTTAACAACTAACTACTTATGAATCTGGTCTTTGAAATTGCAAGTGTTTAGCATTTGCTTGAGAAGAGTTGGCTGGCCGACTTCATAGTTTAACTGTCCTGTGAAAACGGAATTGGCAAGAGCTAGCGCCATATTTTTGGCAGAATTGATGATACACTTGAGAGTCATGCACTTGCTGTGTGGTTTTACAAAATACGCCCAGTAAGAATCCCAATTTAACTTTGTTAATTTTTTAATCGATTCTGAATTTTGTTGAGCCTTCTGTCTCCAGTTTGTCTACAGTTGTTGTGCTTTTGCAAGGTACCCTAGAGTAGTTTCAGAGATCAGATTTTCCTCGTGATAATTTTCATTTATACAATCAATGATATTTCTTGTTGCTGTGACTGCTTCTTCCGTTGCTTGCCCTGCTTTCTTGATTTGTGCATCCCATTTATTGAAGAGAATTACTTTGTGATTGTTATTGATTATTGGTGCACCTGCTCTTTTCCCCTCCTCTGTTTCTTTCCAAGCTAAATAGTCAGTAACTCTTTTATCAATTGAATCATAATCATGTCATAAGTCTACGACATGATTAATGATTTTATCAATTTCTTCACAATAAGAGTTCCATCGTAATATTTTTTGGCATAATATTTCCTAATGCTGCAGTAGTTGGTCATTTAAGGAAATAGAATCTGTGATAAATTATGTAAGCTTGGGATCATATTTGTGCATCTCTTGTACATATTGTAGCTATTTCTCTTTTTCAGCCAAGCTATTTTGATATCCTATCTACATTTGTTGGAAGTCTTGCTGTAATTTTTCAAACTATCTCTATGCTTCATTGTCGGCGTTAGCTTGCTGCAGCTGTTGTTGCAAAACCTGTACTTGATATTATTTCTCATTTAGTAATTGCTATACCTCAGATGATTTATCAATGGCTGCAGAGGCATATGCTCTTGTGAACTGAGATAATTTGGTGAGATTTTCAGTTGGATCAATGGTAGGATCTTGCCATATGATATCTAATTGTTCTGCATCATGAAAGAGCACATTTTCCAATTTTCTTTTCTTCCTTTGTCTTCTTAACACTGCCTTGTGTCGTGGACTATAGAATACATCAAGAGGAGGAATTTCCTCTATTTTGAGCATAAGTTTAGAGGATGGGGTAGTGGGAATATGTTCTGTTTTCGAGACATTGCTAGTTATTCCTGTGACTATATATTTTGTTGTTTGTACATTAATCACAAGTTTCTGTGTGTTTTGTCCTTCAATATTAATCAAATCATTGAATGTCTCCCATTCCTTGTCTAACTCAGTTCTAACTGATGGTTTTTGTACAATGAGAGGGGGAAGATTTAACTGTGGAGAGGTTGAAACCTATTTTTGTGAAAGCTCCTTTGACTGGGCAATATCCCTTACTGACCCTTCACTTTTATCATGGTCATTGTCAGACCTCTTGGAGTGTTCAGAGGTTTCTTTCCAGGACTTAGACTTAGACCTATCTGTACCTAAACTTGCACTGAGACTGATACTGAGATTTGGTTCCCTTATGGGTTCCAAACGTAATTTATTTGAAGGAATAGTAGTCAACCTCCTTTCTCTGTATATCTTGAATTCTTGAAATTCTGCTAGAGGAAACCATATTTGGGTTGAATGTAGAAATTATTTAAGTGTGCTTTTTTCTTGGAATATGTCATAAAAAATATCATCTAATTTAGAAAACACTCTTATCTTGACTGTAGTAGTGAAATTTTTAACAATATCATAGGGATCGAACGGTCTTCTTGGAAACTTGGATAAATGTAAACATGTAATGTTGTTTACTTCTTTGAATGCATGACCAATATTAAATAATGAAAATGCCCCACAGGCCACAGGAAATTGTGGCCAAATAGCTTTCTTTTTGTCCTTTAAATCTTTATTCAAACCTCCTTCTCCGCAAGTTTGATAAGCAATTTCCCGCACCATTAGTTTGTCAGAGACATATGAAGGTAAAACATGAGGGGAAGAAAAAATTCCAAATACCCTAACATATGTAAAAAATTATTCTCCAAACCATCTTGCAACAGGCAATATGTCTACCTCTGCTTCAGGAGAAAACCTTGGAGCATGTTTATCATATAACATTTTGTACAGGGGCAACATGATTCCATGGAAAATCTTGTAAAAATAGGGAATGAACTCTTAATCCCACAACCATTTGTGATAAACATGAATGGGTTGGGGATCTTGAGTTGTCCATTTCCAACCCATTAAAGGAAACTTAGAAACATAACAGATTGAGTCCATTACATAAGAAGATAAGTAAAAAGGGGGATAAATTCTCTGAGAAATAGTTCTTTTAGACCGATAATTCGAAATAGTTGTGCTTAAGTTGTCAAATAATATCTTAGCCCAATCCATAATAGTAGAATTAACAGTGGAATTCAATAATGGTAGCCATTCAGATGAAAATTTATTAATGTCTGGCTTTCCAAAAAGCCTACAGAGCATAGCAGCAGCAAAACAATACGGAGAAGTGAGAGAACTAGTACTATACATACCGTGTTTATCCTTTTCTAATGGTTCGTCTCTCCTTGACCAGTCCTTGGTGCATTCTGCCAGTTTTTCATTTTCTTTGGCAAACTTCTCCATGAACTGTTTTTTATAAGTCGCCCGTGGCTCCGGCAAATGATACATGAGTCTCAAATCTTGTGGAGCAAATGAACCAACGAGTTCTTGACCCCTAGTCTTAAACTGTCTTTTTGTAATATCCGTGTTGTCTAGTACCCATTTAACCATATCCGTGTATGGAATAATTTTAGGCCTCGCTACTATTCGCTGTAAGAATGAACAAGCTAGCTCTGTAATGGATGCATCAGAAGACCCATGTGAGCCTGCAATAGCTATAACCTCCATTACTCTGGGGTTCTCTTCTTCAAGTAGATTATACATGCCCTCCCAAGTAGTAATACTAGCGTCTTTGTTACAGGCCGTGTCTATATACAAGGGCGTTATTTCTTTATCTTCATAAATTGGAGCTTTGTCTTTATTTCCCATAATACTCTGAATATTGCTTTGTATAGTTCTCTGCTCTTCGTTCCTGCGGTTTACGAATGAAGTGAGAATAATGATAGGAAAAAGGTGTTGGGATGTATAAAATATACCACCTTATGTGAAATAGTTCTTCGATCAAAACGAAACGATATTTCATTAATGAGTGACAACCAATTAATTGATTAACATTAAAGCGCATAACCAAGTCTTAGTTTATGGAAAAAAAATTTCGTACAATGAGCCCTAAAGATTTGCGATAAGGCGATCTGCGATTTGCTTCACAACATCGCAGATCGAAACATCGCAGATCGCAATATTGAAAATCACAACATCGCAGATCGCAATATCGCAAATCGCAACATCGCAGAGCGCAATATCGCAAATCGCAACATCACAGATCGCAATATCGCAAATCGCAACATATAATAATCATCTGTTAATGTATTTTTCACGATGTGCGATTTGTGATATGCGCCATCACAATATCGCAAATTGAAACATATAATAATCATCTGTTAATATATTTTCCGCGATGTGCGATTTGCGATATGCGCCATCGTATATCGGCATTTTGAGGATTTTCAACACAAGTGATATTTGAAGCATGCAGTGCAATGAATGTTTTTCATACGTAGTTTTGCATCGCGATCTCGCAATCTTATACTTCTACTTGCAATGAGGTATGCATTACCTTTTTGCGATGTGATATTTCTTAAGGAATGATTTTATTCTATTCTTATCATAAAATTTTAAGCTTTTTTAGATTTTTCAAGAGGTATTTTTCTAATTTTATGATATTAAGTTTTATTGAACAAAGAATACAAGCGCTAATTAATTTTTATATTTTTTTTTGACTAAGGGCCCCCACTTATTTAATATTATCACTAATACTAAATAAGAAGGGAGTTGTCTTAGTCCATGACAATTGGCGATTCACTCGGAAGAACCGATTATCTCTGTTTTTTCTTTTGAATTTTCTAAACTTTCGAAAATATAAATTTTTCGGAAAATCAAACTTTATAATAAAAAGACAAGTACATTATGCTTTTATCCCTATCAATGATATTTCGTTTCTTCTATATTCAACTTTGACTGTTTACTTCCTCAAGCTAGTCCTTGTATCTACATCAGTCACTACTTGGTTTATAAAGATAAAAACAAAGGCTTCTCTGTATATCAGTTTTAAATATGCTTATTTGTCATAGGTAGAGCCTCTGCTGCCAGCAAGCGTTTATAGCCTCGACAGGGTTACCTATTACCCAACAATGATCATGTATCCTACTTAGAGAAATATACAATTTTCAAAGAGAAATCCATATCTACACTTATTGCTTTCATTTTATTTTTATTCTTAAAGAACAATGTCTTGGTTTGGTAGTCAATTTATGACAGTGCCATTCACTTGATTTATAACTTTGCTGAACAAGGTGGCTCGTGATGAGACCCCTTGTCTTTTGATTGCAACAATCTTGAGTCATTGCCCTGTTGTGGTATGCAGTATTGGCAGAGTCAACAAGCTATAATATCTATGATCATGATAAGTCGGCTCATGATGAGACCTCTTACTCTTTAAGTTAAAGTGTATCATTGGATTATTTCTTGAACGTTATAATTTTCTAGGTGGGGAGGAAGTCATTGTCTCCTTAAGATAGCTCTGGACGACAATGGTAGAGTTTTTGGAAAGAACTTTTCTACAGAGAATATTCATTTTGTTATTGATACCTTTCATTAGACTTATATAAAACAATTTCTTACTAAAGGTCGTTTTTTATCAAAATTTATAAGGTTGAAACTAGAATCATTTATAGGCCTAAATATTTTAACTGTATCTTTCAATAATAATGATCAATTTCTTAGAATAATTCTATTTATATAAGTGAAAAAAAAAATTTCTAAAAGAGAATTTGTATCTTTTTTGTGAATTCCAAATGTAACCATTTACAACTGGTTTTATTATGAAAATAAAGGAAACTAATATACAAAATAGAAGAATGATCTCCTATGAAAAATATTTTTTGAGGATCTGTCCGTTAACAGGTAAAGACTCTCTTTTTCCTGTTAAATCCTATATCATAAAAGTAGATGGACCTATGACTTCTGCGATTTGGAAAGGACCAAGCCACATTCGTTGAAATTTTGTATGTTTTCCTCTTTCCTCATGAGCTTTGTCCCATTTTAAAACTAGATCTCTGATCTGAAAATCCTTTTTGGATATCATGTTTGAATCAAAGAAGCTTTTACTAATGCTTGGTGATGAGCATGAGTTATTTTGGCCTGTTTTCGTTGTTCTTCTAGCTCCTTATTTCGAACTGCCTTAATTGTAAGGAAGAAGTTGGTACTTCATCAATATATTGAACTAAGGTCAAAGAAGGAATTTCTAGATGAGTTGGGAGAACCACTTCTCTCCCATAAACTAAATTAAAGGGAGAAGTGCCAATAGAAGCCTTCTGCGTTATTCGATTTTCCCATAAAGCATATATTAAAGATTTATGCCAATTTTTATGATTTTGATCAATGGTTTGCTTAATGATTCTGATTAAGTTTTTATTCATGGATTCAGCTAACCCATTTCCTTGTGGATAATAATTGGCAGAATATTTAAGTTTGAAACCTCTCTTGAGTGCAAATTCAGTCATAGCATTACCAGAAAAATATGATGCATTATCAAACATTAGGGCGAGAAGGTAAACCAAACACATTTGATTATGCAAATAAATCTATGAATTCGATGATATCCTAGGAATTAGCAATCTTGAGAGGAAGCGCTACTTGTTGGTAAAATAATCGGTTCTTGTAAGGACTGCCTATGTTGTTTAGAAAAGTGAGGAACAATCTCTATTACGTCCAATCTCCATTGATCGAGTTTGTTCAATATTAGCTGGTTGTCATGGAAATGATGGTTTATTTGTCTTCAGTGAGTTTGACAAACTTGACATTTCCTTACGTAGCTATGTGAATCTTTGAATAGTGTGGGCTAGTAATAGCCTGCGTGGAGGATTTTATGTGCAGTAGCATCTCCAGCATAATGTCTGCCTGCTGGTCCATCGTGGAGTTCCTGCAAGACCTTTTCAGCTTCAGATTTCTCAAGACATCTAAGGAGAACGGAATCATAATTCATTCTAACAAGAACATCATTCACAAGCTAATATTGTTTAGCTTTCAACCTTAGAGCTCTTTTCTTGGTGTAATTGAGATTTGGAGGAGCATATCCATTCTTTAGATAATATATGATATCAGCATATAAAGATTCAACATCGTTTAGGCTTACCTCATACATTTGTATCTCTGCAGATTATTTTTCAGAAATAAGCGATGCTCCAGCTAGTATTTTGCAGAAGCCTTGACCTCTTACAATACTTGTTGGTCTGATTTCCACATCATATTCGTGTAAGGCAGTAACCCAATTGGCTCTTTTCTCACCCACATCTTTCTGTACTAAGAGATTTCCTACCGCTGGAAATGGTACTATGATTTTTGTATGGGTTTTAAGTAGAAAGGATCTGAAATATTTAATTTCTATGAAAACAACATAAGCTTGTTTCTCTACATCTGAATAATTCAATTCAGCCCCCTATAAATTTGAACTGAAAAAAGAAATTGGGGCTTATGCCTTGTATTGATTTGCTTGAGTGAGTATCACATCATATGATTTATCAGAGGAAAATGTATACAAAATAAAAGGATTGGAAACATTTGGATTTGCTAAAGATGAAGCATTAACAATTGCTTGTTTGATCAGATTGAATGCCTCATATTCGTTTTGGCCCCATTTGAAGTTTGAATTATTTTTAATCATTGGCAGCAAAGGAGATACAATTCTTGAAAAATACTGCACAAATCTCTTCTGGAAATTAGTAATGAGAAGATTGCATAGCTTTCTTGTTGTGAGGTAAGGGTATTTCAGAAATCTCCTTGATTCTATCAGGATCAATATGAATTCTAGATTTTGACACTATGAATCCAAGAAGTTTTCCTTCACTTAATGCAAATATTTTTTTTTGGGGTTAAGTGAAATTCCATACCTTTGACAACATTGGAAGATCTGTTTTAAATCTCTAAGATGATTGCCTCATTTCTTGGAATATACAGTTATATCATCCAAATAAATTACCACTGATTTGTTAAATAATCCCTTGAAGGCGATGTCCATGGCTCTCTGAAATGTGGCACCAGTGTTGATCAGACCAAAAGGCATCTTTTTATATGCATAAGTGCCCAATTTGGTTCTGAATGTGGTTTTCAATTGATCATCGGGATGGAACAACACTTGGTTGTAGCTAGAGAAACCATATAAGAAATACATTAATTCTGATCTTGCAACTGCCTGCAATATTTGCTCCATAGGAGGCAAAGGAAAATTATCTTTTTGGCAGGCTTTGTTAAGATTTCAAAAGTCAATGCAAATTATAATGTCTCCATTTTTCTTTCTAACAGGAACCATATTGGAAACCCATTTAGAATGTCGAACTGGAAAAATAATCATGGCTTTCAATAACTTATTGAGTTTAGATTTGATCTGATTTTCTAGATTTGGATGGATCTTTCTCAGCTTTTGTTGGATAGGTTTTTCATCGTTTTTCATTGGGATATAATGTTGGATGATGGAAGTGTCATAAGTTTTGAGTTCATCGTATTTCCAAACAAAGACACTTTTGTATTGCTTCAAAAGATGAACATACGCTAATTTTTCTTGATGAGCTAGACCAAGGCCTAGGTTGATATTCTGTGGTTTGGTATCAGTTCCTAGATTTACTAATTCATAATTCAAAGTTGAAATTTGCAGTTTTGAATTGGTAGATATTTTGAATCGATATTTCAAATCATAAAGGTCTTCTAACTTGACTACTGACTTTGGCATAGCATTATTAGTGCTATCTTGCTGCAATTGTCTGTCATGTTGGTCTTCATCAATTACCTGATTGGTGTAAGATCCTTCAGATGTGAGGAAGCTTACAATATCAGGATCATCGTTGAAAATCCTCCAATGGGTAATGTTATCAAGAATTGAGGGTCTAAATATTAATTCGATTAAAAATCGATCAGGGCTGAAGTCTTCTGAAGAAATGAGATTGGAAGCTACAGTACCTAAAAGGTCTGCACTAGCATTCTGGATTCTGGGAATCGATGAAATATTAAATGCTATAAAGTGTTCAGTCAGATCTTGAATTAAAGACTGATAATTCTTTAAATGACCTGATAAACAATGTATAGTATTGTGTACCTGTCTTATTACAATTTCAAAATCTCCGAAAACTTGCAGATATTTGATTTCTAATCCTATTGCTTTGTATAATCCTTGGACTAAAGCCTCGTATTCTGCAGTATTATTGGTGCAATTGAACTTGATTCGGCAAGTTAGCATAACTTTATTTCCCTCTGGACTAACCAACACGCATCTTGCTCCTGCTCCTTCATTAGACTTAGTACCATCAAAAAATAACTTCCAAAATAAATATTTATTTTCAGGAGTATCTATAAAATTAATACATCTAGAACTATCTATTTGAGAAAAAAATTCTATTTGAGATAAAACATAATGTTCTAAGTAAGGTGAAGTATGAGCATTGAAATTTCCTAAGAAAGAATCAACTGAATAGTTGCCAAAGATATTATTGCTGTATGCAACTAGTTCATTTTCTCCTTCCCGTTCTATTACTATGTATTTCTAATGTCTTTCTCGCTCAACCTTTATCTGATTTGGTTTACCATTATAAGGAAGCCACATGTGCGACCAATCAGTTGCAAAGTATCCATGAAGTTTTTCTAACCAATCTCTGCTAATAATTAAGCCATAAAAATATGGAATATCCGCAACTAAAATGTCGATAACTTGACATACCTTTCGATTAGATGACAGCCTTATGGTAACTTGATTTAATTCGCTGATTACTTCAACTTGTGATCGATCTAACTGGACTATGCATACAGCGGACTTTTGCAGTTGAATATTCAACTTTGCACATATTGATTTTGGTAGAATATTAGATGAAGCTCCAGTATCCACTAAACAATTATGAAATTTTTTATTGAAAACTTCGTAAGTAAGAATAAATGGAGGAGTATGAGATCTCGACCTTCCTCCAATTAAAGCGATATTTTCTAGATCAACTTTACTAATCGCGTTAGTTGGAGGTCTTCCCATCTCATTGGAAGCTTGAGAGATTACAGGATCAGGCAAGGGTTTTTCTGGTACAACATGTAATTCTTTCAAAAGTACCTTTTGCTGGTGTTTTAACTTGATCAATTCATAAAACATGATGCTAACCCTAGTATTCTTCATGTCTTCTATGATATTATACTCCATTTCATCTGAAACGATCAGTGTTTTTAATGGAGTTGATGAATCTGTTTGGACTGGGCTAATTTGAGTTGCTTTGGATGTCGTTTTCTTGGCTGCAACTTTATCCTTAGTCATTGAGCTTGCGATTTTTGGCTTAGGATTAGTTTGAGGAGGATCAAGTTGATTTCTACTTCGAGTGCTAACCAAAGATGCCTCTTGATCTTCCTCATTTGGGAGGATGAAATCCCACATACCTTGTACCTCTACAACTTCTTCTTCATCAGTAGTTTCTTTAGTAGCAATTTCCTCTTCTTCTTCTTCTGATTCAGCATTTGTGATAACATTTGGCGGCTTTGAATTAGTTGAAGGGTTTCTTCTATAAGGCTTGAATGAATTTTTAGAAGATGTTTCTGCTACTTGTTTCTTAATTTCAACCATTTTGTTGGACATGGTCTTCAGAACTTTCTGAAATCCTTCTAAATCGAATGGATCTTTGTTTTTTCTTGGGGTCTTCCTTAAAAGTAACCCTTTTGGATTTTCGTTCCTTTATCGCATTTTTCTTTTCTAGAGCAATGATATGTTTCTCTACTACTATTGCTTCTTTCATATTGTCATCTAAAGTTGTTTTGTTAGCTCTATCAGTGAAGATTGCTATGTTTGATGGTAAAGCAGATATGTACCATTCACTTCGCACTTCTTCGCTAGGTTTGGAAGCAGTAGGAATTTTATTTAACAGTTTATTGAAACGTGAATTAAAATCCTTGATGGGTTCTTTTGACTCAGCTCGAAGATTGGAAAGGTCATTGATCAGTGTCGCTGTAGACCTGTCATCACCGAACTTAGTCAAAAATTGATCTTGGAAGATATCCCAACTAGTAATAGATCTAGACGGTAATGAGAAATACCATGATCTAGCTACTCCTTGTAAAGTATAAGGAAAAAGTTGAACGAAAACATCTTCATTAGTAACTCCATTGAGATTTATGGACAACATGAAGTTATTTATATGTTTTTCTGCTAGCATGCCTGCTTTAGGATTAAACTTAGGTAGCCATTTTTCAAAATGGGCTGGTATTTGACTCAAGGGTGCGGGCATTAAGACTACCCCTGGGTTATTCCATGGAGAAGCCATCGCTGAACTACCAATAGAGGAAAGTGCAGAAGACGATCCCTGCGATTGGGAAGATGAGGATATTACGATTCCAAATGTTTGAGAAGGAGATGTGGAAGTTCCAGTGGAATGACGGACGATAATATGAAGTGGAGGGGTGGATGGTTGACTTCGCAGTGAAGATGTTGAGATGGATGATGATGATGAAAGAGTCTCGCTATCAAACCCTGTAGGTGATTTCCTCGCTCTCTTCCTTATAGGTAGAGGTAACTTAGTTGGCTGAATGCCAAGCTTTTCACTCTGTAATCTGGTAAGGGGATGAGTAGGATTATATTGTGAAGTCACACTGCCTTGAGATTTATCATATCTTTGAGGTTATATTGAAAATCGCTGAAGTTTATGAATCAAAGATTCAACGTCAGGAGGTTCAATAGTAGATTCTTCTGAAATTTCAGGGTTTTTGGCAGTGGCTGTTGTTCTTTCGACTTCTGGATCTAGATTTAAAGATTCTATGGGTGATGGGGAAGTCAGGGGAGATGGTGAGGGCGATTTACTCTCAGAATGGTGTTTATATTTTGAATTACTTGCCATTCATAGTTCGGAGCCCTCCTTCTAGCGCCAAATATGTTGAAGCCCCGAAAATCAGGTCTACAACAAGGGGGATACCCACCCGGTCCGGACCTTGGTTGGAAACTCCTTTTTTGTTTGGTATACTAGGTTCGACTACGGATAATGGGACCAGTTTCCTAATATGTGTGTGTGTGTTGAGAATTGATATTTATTTTCTAAAAGTTCCTAAGTGAAATGCTTTTATTCTAATTCTAATCAATAACATGCAATTGTATTCTAATTGAACAGAAACATCTAATTCTAAACTAACCTGGGATGTAATCTTTTCGTTATGTGATCTAAAATTATTTCAAATAAAAATTGGTAATAAATATCATTCAACTGTTATAAGAAAAGAATTCAATAAAGATAAACCACTTCGTATAAGAAGTTAGACGAAACAGTTGTGAAAAACATATCACATAATAAGCTATTCATTTATTAGGCATAAATAAATAGCTATCACCATACAAAAGTGCCAAATGATCACTCAAGCATTCAAGCGTTAATATATAAACAACTAAACATAAATATCACTTTAACATAGAGGTAGAAATAGTTAAGAGATAAAAGTACCATTTATAACTAGTTCTACTCATGAGCTTCGAGCAATAATGACTTATCTCTTCTTAATCCAACATCCACTAAGAGTACAAAAGTGCAACATCAGTAGCAGATATTAAATGCAGATATCAATAAATCCTATTCCATTCATTCATCAAAACCTCCTCGAAGGGTGTAAAAGTGCATGTTCTGAGGACAAGTTTTTGACAAATTTCAGGACCCTTCCCTAAATGCATGAGAAGGGTTTAAATACTACTAACTAAATCTAAAAATAATTTATTACAAAAATGTAGGATACAGCTTAAATGACCGTCCTCTTTTTAGGCAAAAAATAAAGCAAAACTAATACTAAATTTAAAATTAAAACTTAACAACTAACTACTTATGAATCTGTTCTTTGAAATTGCAAGTGTTTAGCATTTTCTTGAGAAGAGTTGGCTGGCCGACTTTAGAATTTAACTGTCCTGTGAAAACGGAATTGGCAAGAGCTGGCGCCATATTTCTGGCAGAATTGATGATACACTTGAGAGTCATGCACTGGCTGTGTGGTTTTACCAAACACACCCAGTAAGAATCGCAATTTAAATTTATTAATTTTTTAATAGATTCTGCCTTTTCTTGAGCCTTCTGTCTCCAGTTTGTCTACAGTTTTTGTGCTTTTGGAAGGTACCCTGGAGTAGTTTCAGAGATCAGATTTTCCTCATGAAAATTTTCATTTATACAATCAATGATATTGCTTGTTGTTGTGACTGCTTCTTCTGCTGCTTGCTCTGCTTTCTTGATTTGTGCATCCCATTTATTGAAGAGAATTACTTTGTGATTGTTATTGATTATTGGTGCACATGCTATTTTCCCCTCCTCTGTTTCTTTCCAAGCTAAATAGTTAGTAACTCTTTTATCAATTGAATCATAATCATGTTGTAAGTCTACGACATGATTAATGATTTTATCACTTTCTTCACAATAAGAGTTCCATTGTAATATTTTTTGGCATAATATTTCATGATGCTGCAGTAGTTGGTCATTTAAGGAAATAGAATCTGTGATAAATTCTGTAAGCTTGGGATCGTCTTTGTGCATCTCTTGTACATCCTGTAGCTGTTTCTCTTTTTCAGCCAAGATATTTTGATATCCTATCTACATTTGTTGGAAGTCTTGCTGTAATTTTTCAAGCTGTCTCTGTGCTTCATTGTTGGCGTTAGCTTGTTGCAGCTGTTGTTGCAAAACCTGTACTTAATATTCTTTCTCATTTAGTAATTGTCATACCTCAGATGCTTTATCAATGGCTGCAGAGGCATATGCTCCTGTGAACTGAGATAATTTGGTGAGATTTTCAGTTGGATCAGTGGTAGGATCTTGCCATATGATATCTAATAATTCTGCATCATTAAAGAGTACATTTTCCAATTTTCTTTTCTTCCTTTGTCTTCTTACCACTCCCTTGTGTCGTGGACTATAGAATACATCAAGAGGAGAAATTTCCTTTATTTTGATCATAAGTTCAGAGGATGGGGTAATGGGAATATGTTTTGTTTCTGAGACATTGCTAGTTATTCCTGTGACTATATCTTTTGTTGTCTGTACATTACTCACAGGTGTCTGTGTGTTCTATCCTTCAATATTAATCAAATCATTGAATGTCTCCCATTCCTTGTCTAACTCAGTTCTAACTGATGGTTGCTGTACAATGAGAGGGGGAAGATTTAGCTGTGGAGAGGTTGAAACCTATTGTTGTGAAAGCTCCTTTGATTGGGCAATATCCCTTACTGACCCTTCACTTTTATCATGGTCATTGTAAGACCTCTTGGAGTGTTCATATGTTTCTTTCCCATACTTAGACTTAGACCTATCTGTACCTGAACTTCCACTGAGACTGATACTGGGAGTTGGTTCCCTTACGGGTTCCAAACATAATTTATTCAAAGGAATAGTAGTCAACATCCTTTCTCTGTATATCTTGAATTCTTGAAATTATGCTGGAGGAAACCGTATTTGGGCTGAATGTAGAACTTATTTAAGTGTGATTTTTTCTTGGAATATGTCATCAAAAAGATCATCTTCTTTAGAAAACACTCTTATCTTGACTGCACTAGTGAAATTTTTAACAATATCATAGGGATTGAACGGTCTTCTTGGAAACTTGAATAAATGTAAACATGTAATGTTGTTTACTTATTTGAATGCATGACCAATATCAAATAATGAAAAGGCCCCACAGGCCACAGGAAATTGTGGCCATATAGCCTTCTTTTTGTCCTTTAAATCTTTAGTCAAACCTCCTCCGCAGGTTTGATAAGCAATTTCCCGTGCCATGAGTTTGTCAGGGACATACAAAGGTAAAACATGAGGGGAAGCAAATCTTCAAAATACCGTAACATATGTAAACAATTCTTCTCCAAACCATCTCGCAATAGGCAGTATGTCTACCTTTGCTTCAAGAGAAAACCTTGGAGCATCTTTATCATATAACATTCTGTACAAGGGGCAACATGATTCCATGGAAAATCTTGTAAAAATAGGGAATGAACTCTGAATCCCACAACTCTTTCTGATAAACATGAATGGGTCAGGGATCTTGAGTTGTCCATTTTCAACCCATTAAAGGAAACTTAAAAACATAACCGATTGAGTCCATTACATAAGAAGATAAGTAAAAAGGGGGATAAATTCTCTGAGAAACAGTTCTTTTGGACCGATAATTCAAAATAGTTATGGCTAAGTTTTCAGATAATATCTTAGCCCAATCCGTAATAGTAGCATTAACAGCAGCATTCAATAATGGTAGCCATTCAGATGAAAATTTATTAATTTCTGGCTTTCCAAAAAGCCTACAGAGCATAGCAGCAGCAAAACAATACAAAGAAGTGAGAGAACCAATACTATACATACCGTGTTTATCCTTTTTTAATGGTTCGTCTCTCCTTGAACAGTCCTTGGTGCATTCTGCCAGGTTTTCATTTTCTTTGGCAAACTTCTCCATGAACTGTTTGTTATAAGTCGCTTGTGGCTCCGGCAAATGATACATGAGTCTCAAATCTTGTGGAGCAAATGAACCAATGAGTTCTTGAACCTTAGTCTTAAACTGTCTATTTGTAATATCCATGTTGTCTAGTACCCATTTAACCATATCCGTGTATGGAATAATTTTAGGCCTCGCTGCTATTCGGTGTAAGAATGAACAAGCTAGCTCTATAATGGACGCATTGGAAGACCCATGTGAGCCTGCAGTAGCTGTAACCTCCATTACTCTGGGGTTCTCTTCTTCAAGTAGATTATACATGCCCTCCCAGGTAGTAATACCAACGTCTTTGTTACAGGCCGTGTCTATATACAAGGGCGTCATTTCTTTATCTTTTGAAATTATAGCTTTGTATTTCTTTCCCATAATACTCTGAATATTGCTTTGTATAGATCTTTGTTCTTCGTTCCTGTAGTTTACGAATGAAGTGAGAATAATGATAGGGAAAAGGTGACGGGATGTATAAAATATACCACCTTACGTGAAATATTTCTTCGATCAGAACGAAATGATATTTCATTAATGAGTGACAACCAATTCATTGATTAACATTAAAGTGCATAACCAAGTCTTGATTTATGGAAAAGAAAAATTGTACAATGAGCCCTAAAGATCTGTGATAAGGCGATCTATGATTTTCTTCACAACATCGCAGATCACAACATTGTAAATCGCAATATTGCAAATCGCAACATCACAGATCGCAATAACGTAAATCACAACATCGCAGATCGCAATATCGCAAATCGCAACATCACAAATCGCAATATCGCAAATCGCAACATATAATCATCATCTGTTAATATATTTTTCGCAATGTGTGATTTGCGATATGCGCCATCGTAATATCGCAAATTGCAACATATAATAATCATCTGTTAATGTATTTTCCACGATGTGCGATTTGCGATATGCGCCATCGCATATTGGCATTTTGAGGATTTTCAACATAAGTGATATTTGAGGCATGCGGTGCGATGAATGTTTTTCATACATAGTTTCACATCGCGATCTCGCAATCTTAGACTTCCGCTTGCAATGAGGTATGCATTACCTTTTTACGATGCGATATTCCTTAAGGAATGATTTTATTCTATTCTTATCATAAAACTTTAAGATTTTTTAGATTTTTCAAGAGGTATTTTTCTAAGTTTATGATATTAAGTCTTATTGAACAAAGAATACAAGTGGTAATTAATTTTTAGACTTTTTTTTTACTAAAGGCCCCCACTTATTTAGTATTATCACTAATACTAAATAATAAGGGTGGTTGTTGCTGGTCACAACATGACCATATGCATCGCAACAAGAATAAGGATTGTTCGTGCAAATAGGCATGTCCTGCTTGGGCTAAGTGCCCTATTGTTGGGTTGCAGTGTTAGGTGCATTCCCCTGGGAATTTTTTCCTAGATTACCTGGGGCAGATTGGTTTTGGTTTCCTTTCCTCTTCTTTTTGGAAGTAGGAGGATTATTTGCACCCTATTGTGCATACACCTGACCCTGAGGTGGTGGTGGAGGTTGTTGCAAGGGTTGAGAAGGCAAGAGAGGCTGAGGTGCTAATGTTGGAGGAGCTGGAGCACCAGGTTGTAGATACAAATAATAAGGAGGTTGGGTAACATTGGGGTAAATAGGTTGGGCAAAAGGAGGAGGCATGTTGTATCATGGATATATGCTACCAGGAGGGGGAAAGGTGTTGGAGGAGCTTGTCCCTCCCTGAGAGAAACCATAACCCATGGGAGGATGAGTGTATAGATGAGAAAGGGCTCTGAAGATACTATCGGCGACATGGGATGCCCCCGGTTCATTGCCACCACCATGTCTAGGGAGATCAGGTAAGATGATATAAACATAACCAGACTGTGCATAGATCAAGTCATATTTCAATGATATCTGGAGGGAACCTTCCTCAGTCTTTGGGAAGTGAGAAGTGACATATTTTTCAATAGCAGGCATGAGGGATATGAGAAACCAGTCAATGTAGACATGGTCTTTGAAGGTAGGGGCTCGAAATATCCTCTTTCTTCTCCGCCATTATTGGACATGATCAGAATGCAAGTCACATATGATTGACAGAAATATTTCAAGAGTTTGGTACCGGTATCATAGCGAAGGGGAAGCCAGAAGTAAGAAGAAAAATCCCGGGCAAGAGTCGCAAAAGTAGCATAAGAGGTGGAGGCCTGGTCATCATACCACTTGGAAGCTTCTCTAGTATGCGTATGCTAGAAGAACCGAAGATGAACGAAGACTTCGGTGATGGAGTTAGATGAACACCACATGTGGAAAGAACGAACATGGTTGGCAAGATCCTGTCTAGCAAGACCTTCAAACTTGGGGATGTCTAAAGGGAGCTCAGTTGGCATAGCAGGCCAACCAAGATCATGGTTGATGGGGTCATTAATAAACTGGCTAAAATCGAGAAGACTCAGGCCTACCATATAAGGGAGTAGGGGAGCACCTGAGATAGTTCCTTTTGGGGCCCCACCAGTAGTATTCCTAGCATTAGGGTTGGGGCTACCACCAGCGTTAGGTCCTGAACCAGAGATGGTTAAGGTGACGAGAGGAGAGTCGGGGATAGAATCAGAAGGGGAACCTGAAAAACCAAATTTAGAGTCAAAATGAGGACTCGTTGGAGAATGAACTCGAACCCTACGTAGAGAAGTAATTCTTCCTACCAAAAACTAAGGATGAAGGCCTAGGAGTCTCTAGGATAAACACCTTGGGGGTGCAATGATGGAAAAAAAACATAGATCACAAAAGGAAGAGAGACCAGCAAGGGCAAGGAGGTGCAGGATCAAATGATTATAATGTCGGAACAAGGGCAGGGAGGTGCAGGATCAATTGATTACAATGTTATAGTCTTGGCCTGGTGGTGCAAACCAGGCGTTCTTCACTTAGGGTGTGTGTTTATGTGATAAGTGTGTTCATTTTAATTAAGCCTAGACATGTGTAGAGAAAAAATAAAAAATATGTTGTATAACTGTAAATAAATCTGAAAATGACAGAAAAGTAAACTGAATATGATAGAAAATAAACAACTAAAGATGCATCAACTTAAACCTAAGGAAGAGGGCTTGCCAAAAACTAGTCTATGGGTGGGCGAAATCTAGTCAGAACACAAAAAATGGCTAATGGATCTAAATTTGGGAGGGTCAAGGATCTAAAGGTCAGATCTGCTAGAAATAGGTGCATAAACAACAAAAAACCAGAGGGAAAAGTGTTGCAGAAAAGGTGGTGAAAGGCTACAACCTGAAGGGAAATGGACGGGACCCTAAAGGAGGACCAAAAAAAACTGAAAAGAGGTGTTTTGGACAGATGAATAACTGATCTGGAATGGATATGAAAGTATAGGTTCAAATCTAAAAAATGGCTGAACACATTGAAATCTCAGAAGACCTGCTTCAGCTAAGCTCCTCCTAGAAAGGTGGAATCATACTAAAGCTCTAAGGCGCTTGGTTTTGTTGAAGCCCCTAAAATCCTAGCTTCAAACATTGGGGAAATTACCCGGTCCGGACCTTGGTACAAATCCTTTTCCATTTGTCATAGTGGCTCTGACTGGATAATATGGAACCAGTTTCCCAATAATAAATGGAATGAGTCGGTGATGAGGTGTTTGTATAATGGATTGTGAAATTTTGATATTTAATCTACTTCTTGATAAATACAAATAACTCTAAAATAACCCGGGTATTTAAAGATGAACACGAATTAAGAATAATTTCAATTAAACAAACAATCATAAAGCTGACTTATTTATTTCAAAGAAGGATGAGATTTCATACCATGATAACTCTATTTAAGAAGTTAAACAGAGTTATAATAATGTATCGTATTCACAGATTTATATTTCTATATTGTCTATACATACTATGAAAGATAACATTTCTATATTTTCATAAATGATATAACAGAGAAATGTTTTAGAAACATATATATATATATATATATATATATATATATATATATATAAACAATAGCAATTTTAATAAGAATATTTCATTGCATAGGAAAAATGAAACATACATGATAGAAATACCAGATATATTTAAAATTCTCTGATGCAATTGATACTCTGATCCTGTTCCTTTACTTAGAACTATCTCTAAGACTCAAAAGTGTAGACTCTTAAAAATGATTCCTCATAAAATCATAGAATGTGATCCATCATAAAAATAATATATTTAGAAGTACAGAAGTGTATCTTCCAAGTCAAAAATTATTACAAATTCAAGACCCCTTTCTAAATACATGAAAGGGGTTTAAATAGTACTAAACATTCTAACAAACTATCCTAACCATCGCTTAGATGCTGTTGTGAATACCAAATCATGAAAGTTGGGGATGAGATTTTACAAAAATAGATTGGCGGTTCCCATCAGAATAGATCTAAGATACTTCCTACGTATATGATGTGTGCAGCTGACATATCGATAACATATCTTTGACTTATGGCAGATGACTCAGACGAGAATGTAGTTGACCAGTGTAGGTGGCATCAGAAAATTCTTGAAGAATATTAGCAATAGCATGGGAGAGGCATTTGAGAGTCAATTGCTGGCTATGTGGTCTGACTAGATATGACCAGAATGTATCCCATGTTAGCTCTTGTATTGCATTAATTTGTTGGTACCTGCTTTTCAATTCTTTCTCCCATTGTTTTTCTAACTCTTTGACCTTCGGAAGTTGTCCTGGAATGTGATCGGAGATTAAGTTAGCAGTATGTAGGTTATCATTGATTAACTCTATCACATTGTTCATTAAAACTCTTGCCCTGGAAATGGCTCTCTCTATTTTAATTAACTGTGCCTCCCATTCTGTAAACATAATTTCTTTCTGTGCTTCTTGAATTTTAGGCAAATTAGCTGCAATTTCTTGATCTGTTTCTTGCCATGTGAGAAATTCTGAGATTTTCTCATCGACATCTTCAAATTCAAGTCTTAAGTTTTTTTTTTTCTCTGCAAGCGACATGGTTATTTCACATAAAGGATCAACCATTGTTATATTTTGAGATAAAATATCAAGCTGTAATGATAACGTTTTATTTGATTCAAGGGCCTCCTTCTTGAATTGATCTATCTCAGGATAATCTTTAAATTTTTGTAGTTTTGCTTGCAATATTGCATTCTGTTCCTCCTTGGCCACCTTTTTTCTTTGAAGCAATGTTTATAATTCATTTACCTCTTGGGACAGTTGTTGTTGTTTTTGTATAGCTTGCTGGTCAATATTTTGTCTTTCATAATTTAACTGTTCTTTAAGTTCTTCATTCTGCTGTCTTTCTTCAACTAATTTGTGCCCCAGTTGCACTATTCTTTGGTCTTTTTCCTTTATTAACAAATTTACCTCGGAATCTTTATCTATGGTTGTTGCTGTATAGGCTCCCGCATACTGAGATAGTTTTGTTAAGTCCTCTAAAGGATAAATCTTGGATTTCTTCCAAACAACATCCATCAATTTGGCCTGGGAAGATGATAATAGATTGTGGTCAAGTTTTATTTTCTTTCTTTTCCTCTTAACCATAGCTCTATTCTTTGGACTGTAGAAAATGTCCAAAGGTGGTATATCTTCAACTTTTAACACAATCTCCTCAAATGGATTCTCAGAAATAATTCCAACATTTGGAGTGTTGATATTACCGATTGTCTCTTTAACTGTGATGATAGATGTCTATGTTGTATTCAGCTTCTGAAAATCATTCTGTCCTTGGATCTGCTGATTGAACTATTCAAATTCTTTTGAATTAACATGTATATCAATATCAGAGGAGTTGTTAGCCTTCTTTCCTTTGTTTACTTGTTCAGTTTTAGTATCACTCTTTTTTCCCTTTTCTTCTTTTTTTTCTTCTTGGGATAGCAGAGGAGTTGTTTGTAGCTGGTCAAGAGGGATTTTTAGTAACCTCTTGTTCCTGTAAAGCATGAATTTCTCCATATCACTTGTTTCCAGTTTTGAACTTGCTTGTTGCTGAACCAGTGAAAAAACTTCAACTGAGACAAATAGGTCATCGAAACTATCATCTTCATGTTCAAACTTGGCAATTTGTACCATAGATGTAACATTAAGGGAAATTTTATTCAGGTCATATTGTCTTGGGGCGATGACTGCTAGTTTGATTTGTTTAATTTTCAAGGCTTCTTTCTCTGCATGCTTGAAATCATTGAGAGTGTAAGATCCACTTTTGAGAGGAAATGTAGGCCACATTTGTTTCTTGGAGGTCTTAAGATTCTTGGACAAACCTTTCTCTCTAATCTGATAGGAAATTTCCTGAGCTAGTAATTTATCAGGAATGTATAGAGGAAAAACATGAGGGTTGGTTACACTTTTGAATATTTAGATGTAAGTGAAAGTCTCCTCTCCAAACCAGTTTCCAATTAGAGTTAATTCAAGGTTTTCCTTATCTGATAGTTGCAGAGGGGGTTTGTTAAAAATGGCTTGATGAATGGGCAACAAAAATCCATGGAAAATCTTATATACATGGTTTCTGTAATGGGCTTTCCACAAATATTTATGATAGATATGGATAGGAGTGGGGTCCTGAGGAGTCCATTTCCATCCTAAAATGGGAAATTCTGAATTTAAGCATATGGCATATATAATGTAAGCACACAAATGAAATGGGGGTGTCGTTCCGGTAGACATATGCATATTCCTTATATAATCAAGAATTTTATTTGCTATCTTGTTGGATAGGATGACTGACCAATCCATAATGTAAGAATTCATGGCGGCATCAATCAGAGGTACCATTTCAATAGAAGACCTTGCAAAATTGGCAAACCCAAATAGTCTGCATATCATGGCAGCAACATAGCAATAGGGAGGTGCTAGAGATTCTACAGAATACTTACCTGAGGATTCATGCTTGTGTTTCTCTAGAGCTTGCCTCCATTCTCTAATAGGTTCTTACTCTATTTCATTTTTTGTAGTGAAATCCTCTAGAAATTCTTTGTTGTAGATCTTCTGAGGCTCTAGTAGATGATAGATTGCCCTGATATCCTTTGATTTAAAGGATCCGAACATCTTTCCACCAGCTATGAAGAATTCTCTGTCTGTGATGTTTATGCACTCTATTACCCATTGTACTAAATCATAGTATGGAAATACATTTTCTCGAGCTGCTACTCTATGAAGATAAGATTCTGCCAGTTCTTTGAGGGGATTATCTGATTCTTCTGAGTCCTCATCTGGCACTATCGCTTTTTCTTCTGTCACAGTGGTATTTTCAGCTTTGAGTAGATTATAAAATTCTTCCCAAGAAATATTTCCGAGACCAAAGCATGTATTATCGGTTATTAACTTAACTTTGGCTGGCTTTTCCCTTGGGATGGTGGTAACCTTTGCTTTATTAAGCTTCTTCAAAATTTTCTCTGACTAGAAGCATTTTAACAAGTCTGCAAATAGGCAGAATAGTTGTTCTACAGATCTGTAAATAAGTGGGAAATGATGGAAAATTCTCTTAGAATCGGGAAGAAAACAATGAAGAATAAATAGCATCATGTAAAAGGAAATCATTTAAAGCAACGTCTTATTATTGAAAAGAAACAATCTGCAAAGGATTTCGTTCATGAATCTAACTTAATGATTTCCATATTAAAAAATTAAATGCCATTATGGAAAGTCACATAGCAAATTAAAATTTGAGTTAATGTCATGACTTATCTGATTTCCGATCAATGATGATCGTATCAGGGATCGGCAGACTCAAAGTCTCGGTTTAAAGATTACTGTTTGAAGCTTCCGATTGTGATTGCCGATGAGTGATGTGATTTAGAGCGATGAGCGATGAGCGATAAGAATTTGTTTTAATTTGTCACGTCGGAATTTTTGAAATGAACGCATAAGGATGCAGTTTTCCGCCGATTTGCGATTGCGATAAGACTTCATTGCATTGGAACTTTTCAAAAGGGACCACTTGTGATATGAATTTTCTGATTTGTGATTGCAGTAAGACTTCATCGCATCAGAACTTTTCGAAGGGAAGAATTAGCCTTATGTTTAGTGCGATATGTGCTTTTTCGATCTGATCTATCGCATCGGAATGATGGAGAAGGATTTTGAATTTTTCCCAATGTGATATACGATTAAGTGATTCACTTTATTGCATCGGAACTTTTTGAGCAATGACACATTGAGCTTTTTCTTTCATATTTTGTGAAATAAGATAAAGAATTATTTTTAGGCTTTGCTTTGTTTTATGATTCATTTGATTTCCTTTCAATATTTACATATATACAAATGTCTTTCTTTAATCTTTGCAATAACCGAAGCTAGGAAAAATGATTGAATCTAAAAATAAAAATGGGACCCATTCTTTATAAAATTAATATAAAAATTTTGAAATGGGGAGGGTTGTTTCACATTACAATAGGTTCCTACTTCGATGAGTACAAAAAAGCAAGTACAAGTCCAAGACAGATGGAGGGGGAGGTTAGACAACCCTAAACAGTAGCCTAGACAATCCTAGAAAAATCACAGAAAAACTCCAAGAAAAAGTACAGGTCGTAGGTTCTAACATGTTTTCAGTAGAGGTCGCAGGTTTGAGGTTTTGTTCTATGTCTTGAAGGGTGAGGTCATGGGTTTTGGCCCAAAATTGCAACTTGCACTTCCGGCCATCTCGGGAGAAGGTTTCAGAAAAATTGTCATCTCAACTGAGGCTAATGCCTCTCGCCTGCGCAATAGGCCCAAAAACACATGAAAGTTAGAATTTTTATTGTTTTAGGGTTTTAAAGGTTAAAAAGAACATCAAGAAATGAGAAATAGGAAGTTGAAGAAAAAAACTAGGGGTTGAAGCATCTGCTCATGTAGGGATCTGAAAAATAATATCGGTCATAATTATAAACCCTTGTGGAGTCGCCAGTTGTGAGTCTGAATTCTAATCGCAAGCGTACGGAAAAATTTCACCTTATTTGTGCATAAAAAATAGCCCTAACATCAAATATGGATGTCAATTTCCTTATATTTTGAGTTAGTGATCAAAATAAATGTTATAGAAATCCAGATCTATACAGTTAAAGATATTAAACAACAGATAAAAGTAATATTTTCTCCATGAATCTAATGAACAAGACAAGAATGTTTTTAAATAATTTTTGTATTTATGACACCTGGGAAGGGAACATAGAAAAATTTTACTATTCCCCTTCAATGGAATGGGTTCTTGTATGTCCTAAGCACTTCAGATCTAGGATCTGTCTCTCTTCATGGTGTATAAAACCCGGACAAAAAATGGAACTCAAAGGGAGCTCACAAGAAAAAAGTAGAAAAATATGACAATGATGGAGGATCAAACTCAGACGAAAAGTTTAGATCCAGAGCGATATTTAGGCAACAAAAGGTAGTGAGTGAATAGAAAAACCCTTCTATATATAACAAAATATTGAGTTAGTCTAGATATTGGTCCATAATTAAAATATTATTAACCAAATCTAGATCCAACATTTATGGAATATTTTATTAGCTTTGTTGTAGGGAAAAGGAATTTGAATTTGGTCAAATCCCTTTATTTGTAAATAATAAATAAATAAATGATTTATTTATTATTTTAAAATTTTGGTTGATTAATAATTAAATAAATAATTATTTATTCAGTTATTTATAAATGATTTAGTCAAATTTAACAAGCAATATTATTTAAATAACGTTTTAAATAATTATTCCTAGAAAATAATAAGATAAATAGTGATTCATCTAACTAATTTTCATGTTTTGGGTTAAATATGACCACGAATATTAATTAAAATATGGTTTAATTAATTATCCCTTGAGGAAAACCAAAAAACTATGGATTTATTCAATATTTCCTCATGGGGTTTCCTGTTTAGACCATAAACAACTTAATAAATTGTGGATTACTAAGTTATTTTTCATAGTGAAAGAAATTTTACTAGGGTAAAATTGGTATTACATGGTGTAATTTGGTCCATCTAATAATAATAGGTTAGATGAGAAAAAATTGGTGTAACACTAATCTATGGTTAAGTCGACCAAGCTCTTTTGGAAGGCAGGGAAGCATGTGTTGAGATATATGAGAGGCACGACAGAGTGTGGATTATGGTACAAACAGATAGAGGGACTGAAGCTTCAAGGCTTCATTGATGTAGATTTGGTACAAAGTCCATCCAAAAAGAAGAGAACATTAGGAGGCATCTTCATGATATGATCAACAATAGTTTCTTGATACAATAAGAAACAAAGATCAGTTGCACTCAATTCAGCAGAGTAATAGTAAATGGCAGCCAACCAGGCAACATGTGAGGCCATATCAATGAGGAATATACTTGTTGTTTTGTTTGGTCAACAGATGGATCTGACAGTGATACATTGTGATAATGGGAGTTGCATCAAACTCTCAGTTAATCTATTATTCCATGAAAAGTCCAAGCATATTGGTATATAGTATCATTGTCTCAAATATTGTGTTCATAGGAGGATTATGTCATTAGAGTACATTCCCACAGAGGAGCATGATGCAGAAATATTGACGAGGAAGAAAATTTGAATTCCACAGAGGGAGGATCAAGGTAGCAAAAAATATCATTCTTTTTGAGAGGGAGTGTTGAAATGGCACCCCAAAGAGGGCTTCTGATATAATTTTCCCTTAATTAAATTGGAAGAGAAATTGTAATTTCATCTCATGAAATCTTGTATTAGATAACTAAGTTATAATGAATGATTTATCTTATGAAATTCGAGTTCAAGGTATGATAGGATGCATGTAGATTTATCCCATGATTTAAGGGGGTCCAGTTACAGTTATTTATGAGTTGAAATTAGTTAACTCAATTAATTGAGTTAAAATTAGTTTAACAAGTTCTAAATGAGAGATGAGTTTGTGAGAGGTCCTGTGTATTAAATATGATTTAATTAAAAATTAGCGATCAATCAGTTAAATGATGATCCACTATAAATAGTTTTTTCATGTCAGTTCTAAGCAAGTTCTTGTTGAGACTGAAGTTAAAGGGATGATAACTATCAGTTGTATAATTAGAAAATTGTACAGGTCAATTATAGAGGGAAATGGAGGCCTAGGAAGGATTTAGGAATAAAACAAAGGGATTTTCATATTTAATAGTGATTTAATTCCTCAAGTAATTCATGAGAAATGTAGGTTAAGTAGAGGCAAATAATTGGCTAAGTATTTGCTTGATTTTTCCTAGATCAGACTGAGACAGTTGGCAGAGTGCAGGAGTTTTTCTTGGGAGAGAAATCATTGTATTGTTTCATGATCCTTAACTTTACGGGGTTTTAGGAGGTGTTCTTTCCCGAGATACATATTTTGTTGTGCGATTAATGATTTCTTTCTCTTATTTGTTATGTGATTGTGTGATCTTGTTTTCTTTCCACAAATTGTAGAAGGATTCAATATATTTTTTTAGTACATTACAAGTTCAGATTGAATCATGTTGTTAGATTTTCTACAAGTATTTAGGCCCCACACAATCAACATTGGCAACATTTATGCTTGATTGGTAGGAATATCTAGGCTTCCTTTAAGATTCTTGATCATATATGTATCCATCAGGGAGCCTAGAAAAGAGGAAAGTTGGCAGTGGATTCCCTATTGTTAGGAAATTGAATATCTTGTTGAAGTGATTCAAACCAAAGAGGTTAGGGGATGTCGTCACCATTATATATAACTGTACTCCATATTAAATTCGTAGTATGAAAGAAGATATATAAATAGATCCTGAAAAATTTGAGGTGATGAATAGAAAATCCCCTATCATAAGAGTGTTTGAAGATGTCATCCAAACTATCTAAGGAATGGCCTTTTGCTTGCATGTTTAGAATCCAATGTTATAATAAGTAGCAAAACCAATCACATGTGGAAAATATTTTATACTTATCAAAAAAATAGTATACCCATCTAACTAATTAACATATTTTCATAACAAAACAAAATGAGAATCCAAAAACCAAAAACCTCGCATAATATTATGATACAACCCCACTACCAAGATGCTCAATGAAGTTGCAACCAACAATTATCACTAATAGAATCATGATATTTTGATATGCCTTCTGTTTGGGTTTCAAAATGTCATACAAATATCACTTATTACCATATATTTTTCACCTATTCTTCCATTATATCACTCATTATTCACCACCATGTCACTTCATTTTCTCTATTTTTCATCGTTAATGGGTTTCATTTATATTTTCCAAATATTATTTATTTTTAAGCATTTTTAAGAGAAATTCTTGATTAAATATTAGAAAATAATAAATTTTACTTTATATATGGAAAGTGGATTGTTTTTGTGACATGTGTAGGTGCCAAGGAAGCTTCCAAGACACCTTTATGTGGCCTTGGATGATCAAATTCGAATTTGAGAAGATAAACCTCATGGAGAAGATTATGATCTCATGGAGAAGATCAAGGACAAAAGGGGTTATGTGTCTAGATGGTTGAGAGATGTATGGAACTAAAGAGAGATTAGTGTATGATCATTATGAGTTTGTTACTCATCCCATTGTATAAATAGGAGTACAATCTCCTCCATTTGTAATCTTGAAGTTTTGTAATCTTAGAATTTTGGAGTATGTAATCTTAGAAGCTTAGAGTTGTAACCTTAGAGTTGGTTTGTAATGGAGATTTTGAAATAAAGAATCATACTTCGATTTTGCTTCTACATCTGAGTCTCCATTGAAGTGGTGTGCCTGTGGAGTTATGGAGGGCCCCCATGGCCTCACTTGCATGCGTATTTGCTTATTTTAGGTATAATTTATTTTATGTTTTTGTTTGATTTCAGTTTTCAATTTTTTGTTAAATGTTCTAATATTGGAAGAGTCTTATTTGAAAGTGTTCTTGTAAGAGAACTGTAAGATCTCAGACAATTATTAGATCTAGGTTTACTTCATTTTAGATTTTATGTTCTTATTAGATGTTGTAATTTTGGAAGAGATCTTGTAGAATATGTTCTTGTAAGAGAACCATAGATCTCAAACAATTATTAGATTTAGGTTTGTTTAGTTATTGAAAGATATCTTAATGAATATGTTCTTGTAAGGGGACTTTAAGATCTTGGACAAATTAGGAATCTTTCTAGATCTATATATTTTAGATAAGCACTTCTAAGTTTACCTTCCCGGGTTGACATTAAATTAAACTCTAATTGACATCATCAATTGGATCCAAACACCTTCATCCAGTCCTATTTGCACCAAATTATTGAGAAATGTACCCCTAGAACCAACCCCATAGAAGAAGACTACAAAAAGAAGCCAAAAGTTAGATTTCACCACAGCTTCGTAAAAATTGAAATCTTCTCCTCGTCATGGTCTTCTATTTTTCTGGAAAGCTCATTCTCCATCAGCTAATATAACATCTAGGTCCATGTCCCTAAAGTTATGAAACATGGGTGAACTCTCTAATTCTCTCTGCAATTCATTGATATTGTCCTTTGACATGTTTGACACTGGGTTATTAAAATATAAAGATTCAACAATGTTCTTCTTTGCACTAGGCTTCATGTTTGGGCCTTTTTGTTCTGTACTAAGAAGTGCTTCTCTATAATGGTCCATCTGCAAGTGAAGAGTTCTGCATATTTTCCTGGTCTTCCTTGATTTCATGTAATGTCAATTCCATAGGAATAAAAGTGGGTGAAAAGATAAATAGAAACATTACCACTACAAATAGCTTGGAGATAGGATGGTTTTCTAAAGAAAAAATATATTTTTCTATATACATTGAAATAATATATAGAGATATAATAATGCTAAGCACTTGGATGAAAACAAAGTACACTTTCTCTTCTATATCTTTTGCATAAACTAGTGTGCAAGGTCTACTCAAATACATGATAAGAAGGAAGACTATAAGAGGACCCAATGCTAGGGAAAATAACAGATTTTTGGATCTCTGGCTAAGCAACCAAGTGAGAACTTCCATGTATATTGCAAAACTAATTCCAACAAAGACCTTGAGGATACCTGCCACTATGCCTGTGCGAAATTTTTCATATTCGTAATTTCACCATGTTGTACTATTTGCACCAACACATAGTGCGAGCCACATCTATAAGGAAAAAAAAAAGGGGCTAATGTTAAAAATGTTGAGAATAAGTAGCATGCCATTTCTACTTTTCTCTTCAACTATGGTGCATATGATTTCTCTTCGAAAGTTAATGATAGGGACTAGACAATCTCAACAACTTCTTAAAATTACATAATTCAAAGTCTTTAAAACTTTCATAGTTAAAATAGAGAATATTGTGGTAAGGTGGTGAGATAGGATGAACGGCAATAGAAAAAAGGATATTAGAGAAACAAGTTACATTTCAGGTTCTTATCTGGTATAAAAGTGGAGAGACTTGTTAACTATTTCTCACATTTATAAAAATGTCTATTCGATGAAATTCCTTATATATGCAGTGTTGAGCCCTGAAATTGTCTTCTGTTTTTCCAAAATTCACTTCATTTCATCATTCCTTTATCATTTCATAAACATAAAAATCAATGAGAATGATTAATATTGCTTAAAGGTTTAACACAATGATTAACTTATTGTACTTTTGTGATTTTTACTGTCTTAACTATTTTTGAATGGATTAGCTATAGAATACAGTCATTCTGTAGCAATTCAAGCGTTTTGTAGCTGTTTTGGTGTTTAAGTATGTTACAGGTGTCATCTGGAGAAAAGGAACACATGGGTGGATTCCAAATATTCCCTACATCATTCCTTCCCATCCTTGAGGACTGAATTGATAACTGGAGGTGTCTAAGCACATGGTCAAAGCAAAGGTCAAAGAAGCAATTTTCTATAGGAATTAGGACTCCTGATTTACTTTACAGCAAATCACGAGTCCCAAAAGAGTTTTAATTTGATTTTAACTTCAAAACTACACCTGTGCCTATTTTTTTTCAATGTTAGTTATGAATTTGCATATAAATTAATCTCTGTAATACCGAGAAGGACAGTTGATAAATATTTTATCATTACGGTGATACTTTGTTTTTCAAGTCTTGTGTTAATAAAAAGGATTTTTAGCCTTGATGTTGTTCTGAATACAATCTTGTGGAGTTAAAGGATTAATGCCAAGTTGATAGTAGAGGGCCCCTGCTATTCGAGGAGGTTTGACATGTTTTCTAGATAAGTAATTTTCAATTCTTTTTTGTCATATTTCCTTACTTAGACTACTTTCTGAAATCATAGCTTTCAACATTATGTTTCATGTCATTTTCTTAGATAAAGGATCCTCATGATATTGCAATTAGTCTCTTTCTCAAGCTCTTCCAATACATCTCTATTAAATGAATGGGATTCAATTGTAATATTCTGAGTTATTAGCATTTCATTTTCTGTTATTTAGTTAAAAAGAAGATCCTCATTATACTATAGTTAGTCTCTTTCAAAAGCTTTTCCAATAAACCTCTAATTCACGAATGAGACTTAGTTCTAATATTGTGAGTTATTGATTGTTTTGTTTCATAGAAGATCCTTATCACATTATGATTAATCTCTTTCAAAATCTCTTCCAATAAACCTCTAACTCATGAATGAGATTTAGTTGTAATGTTATAAGTTGTTTCAGCACTTCATAGGAGATCCTCACTACATTATAGTAATATTTTTCTCAAGCTCTTCCAATAAACCTCTATCAAATGAATGAGATTTCACTGTAATGTTCTAAGTTATTGTTTTTTTTTAGCATTTCCTTTTATGTTTTAGGAGATCCTCATTGCATTAGAATTAATCTTTTTCACAATCTCTTCCAGCAAATCTCTAACAAAATGAATCAGATTAAGTTGTAGTGTTTTGAGTTACTTTTCATTTCATGAATGTTCATTTAGAAGCTGTAATATCCATGGATTAGAACTCTATGTTTTCATCATTTTCTATTTAGTAATAGAACTTGCAAATAAACTTTGTTTTAATTCCTTTATTAACATTTCCTTTTTCTCCCTCTTGAAATAGATTTAACTTCATATTTTTAGCATAGAGTAGCATACTAAGAATCAAACATAAAAACCCAAAAACATCAATAAAACACTAAAAAAAATGAAGTAACAAAAAGGGATACTTAGGCACATACAGTGAATTATACTTCATTAGTTTACTAGCCTTGGTCGATAATGTATGCTATCAATTTAGGACACTAAAATGACTAAACATTTTGGCACCATTGTCGGGGAAGTGTAACTAGATAGCCTTATTTCCTATTTCCCAAAAACAATGATATGCATAGAGAAAGAGACTCTAGGGGTAGATTTATAAGAGGAAGAAGCTTAATTCCCACAACACCAATCACTCCACCAATACCAAGAAGTAGCACACCTCCAACTCAAACCCACATTCCATATTATACTGGTCATAGACTTCCAGAAGTCCTAAGATCAGATATCCAATCAGAAAGATCTCCCACTTCATGCACTAAAGTTGTTATAGAAGGAGAAGATCCAAGAACACCTACAGGACGAATAACCTTTTTCACTTCTACAGAAGAATATATCCCAGCAGAAGAATTAGAAATTACTAGTGAAGAAGAAGAAGATGATCATTTCTTCAATATACCTTTGATAGAAGAACCAGTAGAACAACTAGCTCTCCAAACTAAACCCTATATTAGTTTAGAAGAATCTATCATGGTAGAAGAAGGGGAAGGAGAAGTATTTAATGGAGAAAATACACTATTTGGAGGAGGTAGAGGTAGAGGAGGAGATAGAGGAAGAGATAGAGGTATAGAAGAAGGTAGAGGAAGAGGAAATGTAGAAGGAGGAAGAGGTAGAAGGGAAACTAAATTCTCTTTTGGATTCCCTATAATAGATGAAGAGACCAATGAAACTATGAAAAATATCTCACCCTATGATCTTACAAAATTTCAAGGACTAAAAAGCGAAGATCCTGAGACCTTCTTATTTGAATTTGAAGTTCTATGTAGAACCTATGATTACCTACAAGATGCTCAGAAACTTAAACTGTTCCCTTGAACATTGAAAGGAGCAACATTAAAATGGTTTAGGAGTTTAATCACTAGGTATATTAGGACATGGGATGATATGAGAAAATCATTTCTAGAAACATATTTGGATTACTGTATACCAGTCAACCATAAGGAAGAAGTGTTCAAAATTATACAAAAAGAGGATGGAAATCTGGAAGATTTGTTGGAAGGATTTAACTATAACATCAAGAGGGAAAAGATGGAAAACTTAGACCAAGATACTTTGAAAGCTCTTTGGTTGAAGACAATTAGGGATGAATGGATAGATATCCTTAATATGATGGGGAAAGGAGACATATCTCAACTTTCATTACCTGATATAGTAGAACTATGTATTAATCTTTCAAGAGGAAAATCTAAAATTCTAAAAGGACCAAGAGACCCTGCTCTTGCAAGGGCAAGAAAATCTGCAACTGGAATAGTAAATAGGGCAGAAATAGGGAATATGCTTGATGAATTCAAAACTGACATTCTAGGGACTCTTAGTGAGAAAATAGACACCCTTAAGTTACAAAACAAGCAAAAAGCCGGAACTAATGCCTTAGCAATATTTTGTCCCAAATGTAGGAAGAAGCATGCCTTAAGAGAGTGCCCTTTGGACACAAAAGTAATAGAGACTTGTGAAATTTGTTCAGAAAAGCATGAGACCAAGAACTGTCCTTCAATCCCTGGTCTTAAATATGTCTTTCAAGAAGAAACAACCACAAATTCCACAGAGTCTCTTAATTTTGTCTCTAGAAGACCTTGGCAGGGACCTCAAACACAAGGGTTTAGTGATCAAATGTGTAATCAACCCCCACCTAATTGGAACTCTTGGCAGAATCCTTGGCCCCAATTTCAAAATCAATCTCGCCCTTGGGCTCAAGGAGCACAAAATCCTTATGAAAGGTTCTCCCACTATTATCAATATCCACCATCTTATCCATCATATCCATCATATCCAAACTTTCCTCCTCAACAAAATCCTCAGCAGAATCCACAATATCACAATCAAAATCAAAATCCACCACTTCCATTATCATTTCCTCAAAAATCAAATCAGTTACCTGCCCAGCCAATACCAAACCCCAACAATAAAAACCCTCAGAATACATATATGATAGAAGGTCAACAACTTCCAACCTATTTGATTACTACTTTAGACCTTAATGATGTTCAACTTAGGTCTGGAAGAATACTTGAAAGAAAGAAACCTTCTATAGTTATACAAGAACAAAACAATTCTGAGGAAGATTCTCTAATGGTAAATAAAAGTTTTGAATAAAACACATCTCTTCAAGACCAAAACATTGAAAAAGAAAAATAGAAAGAACCAATAATTTCAAATCCTATGTTAGAGAAGCCATCAACATCTACTACTACACCTCCTTTTCCTGAAAGATTACAAATTGATAGAGGTGTAGAGAAACAAATTATGATGCCTAACTATGATTTCCTAGATGAGTCAAGAAATGTTTGTATTAATATTCCATTATTACAGGCCATCAAGGAAATCCCAATTTTAGCAAAGACAATAAAAGATTTGAGTATGAAAAAACGAGGAAGAAGAATAAAAGAGATAAAGAAAATACAACTGGTAGGAAAAATAGCAGACATAATGATGGGAAAGATTTGATTCCAAAATATCTAGATCCCAGAAATCTAGTTGTTAAGATACATATCAATGGAATTGAAATTCCAAACACACTTATTGATCTAGGAGCAACAATCAATATCATGAGTAGGCAAGTCATGGAAAAACTAAAAATTCCTAATCTTATTTTTACACCCACACTACTACAATTAGCAGATAGATCTATAATCAAACCATATGGGGTATTAGAAGACATTCCAGTGTCCTTATATTCTTGGGAGTATCCTGTGGAGTTTATGATCCTAAATCCTAAAAATGATCTAGGAGGACATCCTATTATATTAGGAAGACCTTGGTTAGCTACAGCTGATGCCTTCATTAGCTGTAGAACCGGTGATATGTACATATTTGATGGTAGTTCAACCAAGAAATTTACCTTGTATCCTCCAGCAAAAACAATCACAGAATTAGATGATACTCAATGGATTGATGATGAAGAAGATATACAACCTCTTTTCACTATTTCAGAAATTAGTGAAGATAGTCAGATTCTGAATGCCTTAGAAAATCATGAATCTTCTTCAGAATACAAACATGAAAAATTTCAAGAGGAATCCAATATTGAGTTTTTTTCATCAAGAAAAATGTCTCTTTACTCCATGGAAGAATTTGGCAGCTCTACAATTGAGATATTTCCAGGAAAAACCTTAAAAATAACAAAAACCTAGAAAAAATTCAACAAGAAAAGCTAGTCAAAATATTACAGAGACATTCTTCTGCATATGAATGGGATTACACTGATATGAAAGGGATCAAACATAATACTTGCACTCATCATATCTATATAGAGGAAAATTTTAAACCAATCAGACAACCTCAGAGAAGGATGAATCCAAACCTTAGGGAGATTGTTAAAGAAGAGTTGCAGAAATTGTTAAATGTCAACTTTATTTATCCCATTTCAGACAGTGAGTGGGTTTCTCCTTTGGTGATTGTACCCAAGAAAAATGGTAAATGGATGGTATGTATTGACTACCGAGAATTAAACAAATATACTCTTAAAGATCATTTTCCTTTACCCTACATAGATCAGGTGTTAGATACATTAGCAGGCAAAAAGTACTTTTCATTTTTGGATGGTTTCAGTGGTTATAATCAAATTCAAGTTGCACTTGAGGATCAAGATAGAAACACATTTACCTATCCTTGGGGTACCTATGCCTACCGAGTATTTCCTTTTGGATTGTGCAATGCACTAGCAACATTCCAAAGGGCACTATTGGGAATCTTTTCAGATCTAATACATGACTGTGTAGAAATATACATGGATGACTTCACAGTATATGGAAACACATTTGAAGAAGCCTTAGCAAACTTGGAAAAAGTTCTAAAAATATGTAAAGAAGAAAACCTTTCATTAAGTCATGAAAAGTGTTTCATGATGTTTACTAAAGGGATTGTCTTAGGACATCATATTTCAAGAGATGGGATTAGAGTTGATGAATCAAAAGTTGAAGTCATCTCTAGATTATTAGTTCCAAGTTGTCAGAAATATGTTAGGAGTTTTCTAGGATTTATAGGATATTACAAAAGATTTATAGAAAACTTCACCAAAATAACATTTCCACTTTTCAAACTACTTAGCAAGGACTGTGAATTCAATTGGAATCCTGACTTCCAATTAGCCTTTGAAACCTTGAAAACAAAAATCTCTGAAGCACCTATTTTAAGGGGACCTAACTAGAAATTACCTTTTCACATCTCGACAAATGCCTCAGATACAACTTTAGGAGCTATGCTAGGAAAAAAAGACCTGATCCCTTATGCCATCTACTATACAAGTAAAAATTTGACTCCTTCAGAGTTGAATTATACTCTAACTAAAAAAGAGTTCTTAGCTGTTGTTCATGCCATAAATAAATTCAGACACTATATAACAGGCTATGAAACCTTTTTTCACACAGATCACTTTGCAACTAGGTATTTAATGAATAAATCAATTACTAATGTCAGAGTCATAAGATGGTTATTGCTTTTACAAGAATTTAACATCACCATTCTAGATAGGCCTGAAAAGAAAAATACGGTGGCTAATTTCCTATCTAGACTCCAAAACATTAAAGACAATACTCCAGTTGAAGATAAATTCCCTGATGAATATCTCTTTCCAATTACTACTCAAACTCCCTGGTTTGCTGATATTTCCAATTATCTAGTTTCAGGAAAATTTCCTTCAATTATGAATGCAAGAGACAAAAGAAAATTCATTTATGACAATGAAAAATATTCATGGATTACTAATGAGTTATACAAAACAGGTCCAAACTTTATTATCAGAAGATTTGTTCGAGAAGACGATATGCCTAAGATTCTCAAGCCATGTCATGATGAACCTTGTGGTGGAAACTTTGTTGATAAGAGGACAGCTTATAAGATCCTTCACCTAGGATATTATTGGCCATCCCTCTTTAAAGATGCTAAAGAGTATGTCAAAAGGTGTGACAGTTGCCAAAGGGTAGGGAAACCTTCCCCTTTAGGTGAGATGCCATTTCAACCTCAAGTACATATTGAACCTTTTGAAAAATGGGCTTTGGATTTTGTAGGACATATTAATCCTCCATCAAAACAAAATAAATATATATTATTTTGCACTGATTATGTTACCAAATGGGTAAAGGCCAAGCCATTACTTTCTGCTACTGAAGCATCTGTAGTTAATTTTCTTTTTGAGGATATTTTTACTCGTTTTGGTGTCCCAAGAGAAATTGTTACAAATCAAGGAGCTCAATTCACATCAAAGATGGTGGAGCTAATGGTAGATAATTACAAAATCAGACATAGGAAATCCACTCCCTACCATCCACAAGAAAATGGCCAAGTAGAATCTACCAATAAGGTGATTGAAGGGATCCTGGCAAAGATTGTTCATTTACATAGAAGAGATTGGGCAGAACGACTTCCTGAAGCCTTATGGGCCTACAGAATTACATGGAGAAACACAACAGGACACACCCCTTATGAACTTGTTTATGGAAAACAAGTCCTGTTTCCCATAGATTTTCAGATCCAAACTTTCAAAATGACAATCCAGTTAGGACTTGATTTGACAGAAGCAAAAAAGCACAGACTGGAGCAGATTAATGAATTGGATGAGATCAGACAAGATGCAATCCAGAGAAAAATCATAGTCCAACAGCAAAGGACTAGATGGCATGACAAGTATATCAAAGAAAAGGAATTTAAAGAAGGTGACTGGGCACTCTTGGTTGATTCAACGTTCAAGGATTTTTAAGGTAAATTTCAAACTCATTGGCTTGGGCCATATGAAATTGTGAAAATATTTGAAAATGGAGCAATAAAAATCAGGACAATAGATGAAGGAAAGCTAGCATTTGTTGTAAATGGACACAGATTGAAATTGTATCATAAGCCACTTTCAAGAGAAGAATTTGTCAAGAAATTCCAAGATAACATTGATATGAAGTTAGTGAAGAAGAACTCTTCTTCTTCACTAACTTAGTTGTATTTTTATTCAATAATTTAAAAATTAAAATTAAAAAATTAAAAAATTAAAAAAAATTAAAAAACAAAAAAAAGAGTATAAATATGAAAACCAATCACTGATTGGCATGTTTATACAGAAAGTGTAGGGTGAAAATAAGAATTATTTGGACACTTTATACTTTCAAATTGTTCTTTTTATACAATTAAGTATCATAAAAATCACAAGTTGCAAATTCATTTTTCCTACTTCACTTCATTCATACTTCATTCCATCCCATACTCATAATTCATCTCATTCCATTCCATACTCATGATCCATTTCATTCCATACCCATATTTTATAATTTTTAATAGGTACATTCTGCAACTGTCTGTTTTGTAGCCAATCCTGTTCTGTAGCCAATTTGACCCTGCAAGCCTACTTCAATACACAAAGGATGATAGTCAAAGGAGATTATGGAGCTTAGAATATCAATATTTTACAAAATGGAGGAAAAATACAACAAGCAACAAAATCAAAAGGGCTGAGGTAAACTGTGTGAAATTATTTTGATAGCAAAACATGAAAGATATAATATGGTTAAATCATATGTTTCCTAAAGATAATCTATCATTCGAATTGATCCTTGCCTATCATAAAAACTCCTCGACCAAATCCCTTACCTTCCGCTCCATAACGGTTTATCATTAATTGAATGATTAAATGGTCAAAAACTTAGATGTGACCTATTAGGTCACAACCTTAGATCGTATCATTTATTGATGATTTTTTAAAATCATCATAAAATCTCTTCGCGGTATTTCATTTCATATCAAACTCTTAACCTGATCATTTTCATCATTTACCATTACCTTTTTCATTCATCTGTATCCACTCACTTCCATTACATTTTGTAGCCAGTTTCATCTGCAGAAACAGAGAAGTTATTTTAAGGGCAAAACAACCTTCCACAACTACTCTTTCTTCAGGCACGGGATCAGAGACAGAGTAGTAGACCTAAGCCAAGGAAAGGAAGAAATCTATACCAAGGAGAAATGGGGCTAATTGTGAGAACAAAGCCAATTGGGATCAAATATTTAGAAGGATACCCTCAGGTTAAGGGGCTATTATAGCAGGTTGGGTGGCTGAACTTTGTGGAGAATTTCAATGGATTCCACAAAGAAATCACGAAATATTTTACTAGGTCATTCGATGGATCAGAGGTAGAAATTGGGAATATTAAGTTCCCCATCACAGAGTCATTCATAGCTGAAGCCACAGAATTTCCAAGACAGGGAGAATGCTGGTTTAAAAACAAGGAGTTCCATAATGAAACTTGGAAACAAATGGCAAAGAACCTAGGTATGGAAATTTCAGTGTTTAGAAAGGGTATTCCTAGTACAACTCTAAAAAATAAATGGAGGAATATGTTGTTCATTTTACAAAAAATCATAACATGTGAGGGTAGATTCGACACCTTCTATGTCTATCATATCAGACTGATGATGAATTTCTTAGATGACGAAATAAATCTACCTTTCTTCCTGTTTAATAGTTTGAAAAGGATGGCCTCTAATGTTCAGAAAAGACTCCAATTCCTAGAAACTTGATAGCAACAAGACTGAAAGACGGCCTCTAAGGAGAGCTGGTCTCTTTGCGTAGCTCTGTCAGAATTTTCACCTCAATTGACTCAATTCCTCGCCAAGTGGTGTTCCACGACTTCTCGTAATTTTATTTGTCAAATTCGAGAATTTTGACAAATAAACATAATCAACAAACTTTGAAATTAAAATATACCTCTCGAGCTTTGTATTCTGCCGCCAAACCTTAGTTTAAAAGGTCACGATCAATATAATTTAAACTGGGGCCCAACGCTAACGACATTCCCCATCTGACGGCGGAGAGTACGTCGCGTGGATTTAGATGATCCAACGGATATCGCACGGTTTAGTTGCACGAATAATAACGCGCGATGGTGCACTGTGGAAGCAGTTTTGCAGCGCTGCTCAGGGACACGTGTCAACTGTTTGATGGAATCGCTCCCAATTTGAAAATACCACTTATCTCATGAAAAGCGGTACGATATGGCAGTCCGGTTTCAAAAATCCACCCGCGGTTTCAGAGTAGGGGTTGACCCCGGTTTAATTCGGGTTACGCTATCCTCCGTATTCACTAACTCAGGTCTCGCCCTGGTTCAAGATTCAATTAACAATAAAACAAAATTATCTCTTTATTAAGTGGGATTTCCACTATCATTAACCAGAGTTCAACGACCATGATTTTACACATACCTCGTCTGCGGTTGGGGTTTAATTCAATAGAACTTGTGTGGATAACTCACAAGAAAACAATAATCAGAGAAATGCGGAATTTATGCACAACCTTATTCAATGATTTCACACAGACCATTGTTCAATCGCCTCACAGTTAAACAATTTCCTTCACAATATCTATTCAAGACAATTTGGTAATCACGAGAACTGAAATCTGTTTAACCGGAAGCAATTGTTCAACACAAATTTTATTGCTAAAATCTCTCTCTCTTCCTCAATACATCTGAGGAATACAATTTATATACATTACAATGTGTCTCTTTGGTTCCTCGGTGAGGACCATTTTGAAAATCAAAGGCCTAATTACAATTTACTCAAATGACTGAAACATGACAGATGGGCTAAACTATTCGACTTCTACTAACTCTGACTGATCTAAATGAAACATTCAGCTGAGGTATTGACACCTAGCTGTTACAATTTAAGGATTTTGAACACTCCTAGCCACAACATCTGGAAAAAACCTCCTACATTGCTGACTAGTTTCTAATGCCCCTGCATCAGACTCCCGAGGGAAATTTTCTTCATGGACTCCTATCCATGAGCTCTTCCACTGATCTGCCTATCTTCTGCGACATTCTTTCAGTCATCCAAGTGGCATCTTCCTCTGGCTTATCCTTCCATTTGATTAAGTACTGAAAGTACTATTGTCCTTTGGTCTTCCTAAACAATCTTTTATCCAATATATTCTCTTGTTGCAATGGTTGTGCTGGAGGTAGCTACTTTTCCCACTTAATATGTTCCTTGTCTGCTGATATTTCTTCTTCACCATCATCTTCATACTTGTACAAATTTGAAAAATTAGAAATGGGAGATATTCCAACATCAGGTGGCAATTCAATGTCATAAGCATTTGCAGAAAACTTTCTAAGTATCTTGCATGGACCAATATTTTTGAACTTCAGTTTATTATACTGCTTCTTTGGGAATATCTCCTTTCTCAAGTGTGCCAAAACCAGATCTCCTACTTCAAAATGGACTTCTTTTCTGCTCAAGTCTTCTCTTCCTTTGTATTTGATGCTGCTGCCTTGTAATTGTTGTTTCACTTGTTCATGTATGGCCTGGATCTCTGAAGCAAATTCTTCATCGTCAGCACTTCTCATCTCTGCCCTTCCCAAATTTCTTAACTCTGATATTCCCCTAGGGTGCATTCCATAGATAATATGGAATGGGCTCTACCCTGTGCTCCTGTTTGGTGAGTCATTATATGCATATTCTACCTGGGGAAAAATATGATCCCACTGCTTGGGATGCTCTCTTGTAAGACTTCTCAACAAATTTCCCAGACTCCTATTCACTACCTCAGTTTGTCCATCAGTCTGAGGATGATAAGCTGAGTTTAAACTCAGTTTGGTACCAAGTTTCTTCCATAGTGTCCTCCAAAAATGGCCCACAAATCTGGTGTCTCTGTCTGAAACAATACTCTTGGGCAACCCATGCAACCTAACCACTTCCTTGAAAAACAAGTTAGAAACATGGGTGGCATCAGTAGTTTTATAGCATGGAATAAAATGTGCCATTTTGGAGAATCTTTCCACTACAAAAAATAATGCATCATTCCCTCTCTGAGTCTTGGGCAATCCTAGAACAAAATCCATACTCACCATGTCCCAAGGCCTGTCTGGAATAGGCAAGGGAGTGTACAATCCTGCATTGTGGCTCCTTCCTTTGGCATATTGACAGATTTTGCAATTCTTCACAAACTTTTCCACTTCTGTTCTCATCTTGGGTCAGTAATAAAAGTGACTCAGCTGCTCATAAGTTTTATCAGTACCAAAGTGTCCAGAAAGTCCACCACTATGCTTCTCCTTGATCAAATTTTCTCTCATGGAACATTTTGGTACACATAGTTGGTTTCTTCTGAATAGTAAGTCCTCCTGCAAGAAATAATCTAGCCACTGGCTTCTATCTGTTAGAATAGGATTACAACATGTCTCAAATGCTTCCTTAAAATCTGAATCTATTTTATACAATTCCTTGAGGAAATCAAATCCTACAACTTCAAAATTGGTTTCTTGAACAAGCATGTGCCTCCTACTCAAAGCATCAGCTACTTTATTTGCTTGGCCACTTATATGTTTCAAAAAAAAGTTAAAACCTTGGAGATACTCAACCCATTTGGCATGCTTCTGATTCAAATTGGGCTGTTGTACAATATACTGCAAAGCATGATTATCAGAATATAATAAAAATTCTTTGGACATCAAATAATGTCTCCACTTTTACAATGCTTGGAAAACTGCATAGAATTCCTTCTCATAAGAGGAATAATTCATTATGGTGTCATTCAGTTTTTCACTGAAATAGGCTACAGGCCTATCATCCTGACTCGACACAGCTCCAATGGCCTCCCCACTGGCATCACACTTCACTTGAAATGGTTTAGTAAAATCAGGCAGAATCAAAACAGGCTTCTCAGTTATCTTTTGCTTCAAAAGTTTAAAGTTTCTTTCTGCTTCAGCAGTCCACTTAAATGGATGTTTTCTCTTCTTTATTGTCACAATGATGGGTGCATTAATCTTACTGAATTTTCTCATAAACTTTATGTAAAAATTGGCAAGTCCATGGAAACTTCTTACCTCAAAGACATTCCTGGGTGAAGGCCACTCCACAATTTCCTTAACCTTTTCTGGGTCCATCTTCAATCCTTTTGAAAAAACAACAAAGCCAAAATACACCAACTCTTCCTTCATGAATGAGCATTTCTTTAAGTTTATCAGTAGTTTCTCTTGGTGTAGCTTCTTCAAGACATAATTAAGATGCCTTAAATGTTCTTCTTTAGTTTTGCTGAAAACTAATATATCATCCAAATATACTATCACAAATTTACCAATGAATTCTTTCAATACTTCATTCATAAGTCTCATAAAAGTACTAGGTGCATTTGACAACCCAAAAGGCATGACCATCCATTCATATAGTCCTTCATTTTTTTTAAAGGCAGTTTTCCAGTCATCACCCCCTCTTATTCTGATCTGATGATATCCACTTTTTAAATCTATCTTTGAAAAATATTTAGCACCACTCAAACAATCCATTAAATCCTCAACTCTGGGCAAAGGGAATATGTACCTGATTTTTATCTTATTAATTGATTTGGAATCATTACACATTCTCCAGCCTCCATCTTTCTTTGGGCTCAATACTGCTAGTACTGCACATGGAATCAAACTTTCTTTGATCAGTCCATTGTCCACCAATTCCTGTACTTGTCTCCTGATTTCCTCATTTTCTATGGGAGTCATTCTGTAGGCTGCCTTATTTGGCAGATTTGAACCAGGGATAAAATCTATCTAATGGCTGATCTTCCTCACAGGTGGCAGCTCATCAGGTGAATCATCCACAACAATGTCACAATAATTGTCTAACATCTCTTGGATTTCTATTGGCAAATCAGAAATCTTTGTAGAAGTAAGAAATACTTTAGGTTTGCAAAATAAAGCAAAACTTACCTCTTCTTCTTCTATCTGCTGCAGATATTCCTTCCTTCTCAGCAACAAGGTCTCTAGATCAATCACTCTGCTGGATGGCTCTCATTCTTCCATGGGTATCAATGTATGATGTACCCCATCCTTGAAGAACTTGTAAGTGTTCTTCTTGCCATCATGCACCGCTACTCTGTCAAACTGCCAAGGTCTACCCAGTAGTATGTGGCACACATCCATGGGCATTACATCACACATGACCTTATCTTTGTATTTTCCCATTTGCAGCTCTATCTCACACTGTTCTTTTACAACCAGCTGGTGCCCTTTAAGTAACCAGGACACCCTGTAGGGAGTTGGATGCTCCCTTGTCTTCAGCTTCAAATTTTCTATTACCTCAGTGGAAACCAGATTGTCTGTGCTGCCACTATCAATGACTAGTTGGTAGCATTTCCTTTGGACTTTTCATATGCTCCTAAACAAAGTCTTCCTTTGTGCAAGTTCAGTGACCTCTTTAATTTTCTTCAAGAGGACCTTATTAAGCACCAAGGACTCTCCCCTTTCTGGTATAATTTCTTCTTCAATTTCTACCTCTTCTCCAGCCTGGGCAACAAAAATATTTCTTGGACCAGTACCCACATTTTCTGGACACTCATAGTTCTTGTGTCCCACTTCTTGACATATATAGCACCTCAATTCTCTACCTCTGCCTTTGTCTCTGCCTCCTCTTCCTTTTCCTCTGTAAGAACCCCTTCTTCCCCTTGCATCATCCTTTGTAGATGCATTCTGAGGTGAGCTACTTTTATCTCCATCCCTGGGTGTAGTAGGCTTTCCTCTACCACCCTGACTTCCCCTTCCACGGAAAGTACCTCTCTTCTTGGCAGACTGCTTCCTTAGGAGTTTCTCCTCTGCTTTCAAGGCCATCTGGTAGGTCTCTTCCACTGTCTTAGGAGACAGAAGACCAATCTCATCTTAGATCTCTAGCTTGAGACCATTCACATATCTGGAAGTCTTCTCTGGTGTGTCTTGAAATTGCCTAGCTCTTATGCTTAATCTATAGAATTCTTCTATGTATTATTTTACTGTCAGCAACCTCTGTCTCAGGTTCTGCATTTGCCTAAACAATGTTATCTTATAATCACTAGGAAATAATTTACCTTTTAATTAAGCCATCATTCTGGTCCAGATTTTGATAGGTTGCTTTCCAACTCTCCTCCTTTATGCCTGCACTCCATCCCACCAGAGTTCAGCATGTCCTTTTAGCTTTGTCACTGCAAACTTGACCTTTTTATCTTCGCTTATTTCTTCATAGTCAAAGCACTTGTTCATTTCATTAATATAGTCCACCAGCTCTTCTGGACTCAGTCCTCCTGCAAAACTTGACACTTCAATCCTGGGCTTAATTGCAGACCCCAAAACAGTTCTAAGGAGCCTCATGTCAGGAGGAATCTCAACATTTTCTTCCACTTCTTCTAATTCTGGTTCACTGATTTCTTCAGGATCTTTGGGCTGTCTTCGCTCCATGGCATCCATTCTGGCCTCGAACCTCTGCAAAATTCCCAACACTTCTGTATTGGCAATGGGTCCGCCTCTCCTTCTGCCAGCACCTCTACCAACTCGGATTACCATATTAATTCTTTGAAAAAACAACTCGAAAATGATTTGATACCACGTATGATAGCAACAAGACTGAAAGTCAGCCCCTAAGGGGAGCAGGTCTCTTTGCGTAGCTCTGTCAGCATTTTCACCTCAATTGACTCAATTCCTCGCCACATGGTCCTCCACGACTTCTCGTAATTTTATTTTTCAAATTCGAGAATTTTGACAAATAAACATAATCAACAAACTTTGAAATTAAAATATACCTCTCGAGCTTTGTATTCCACCACCAAAACTTAGTTTAAAAGGTCCCGATCAATATAATTTAGACTGGGGCCCAACGCTAATGACCTTCCCCATCTGACGACAGAGAGTACATCGTGTGGCTTCAGATGATCGAACGGATATCGCACGGTTTACTTGCACGAACAATAACGCGTGATGGCACGCTGTGGAAGCGGTTTTGCAGCACTGCTTAGGGACACATGTCAACTGTTCGATGGAATCGCTCCCAATTTGAAAATACCACTTATCTCACGAAAAGCGGTGCGATATGGCAGTCCAGTTTCGCAAATCCACCCACAGTTTCAGAGCAGGGGTTGACCCCAGTTTAAGTCGGGTTACGCTATCCTCCATATTCACTAACTCAGGTCTAGCCTTGGTTCAGGATTCAATTAACAATAAAACAAATTTATCTCTTTATTAATCGGGATTTCCACTATCATCAACCAGAGTTCAACGACCATGATTTTACACAGACCTCATCTGCGGTTGGAGTTTAATTCAACAGAACTTGTGTAGATAACTCACGAGAAAATAATAACCAGAGAAATGCGGAATTTATGCACAACCTTATTTAACGATTTCACACGGAAAAGTGTTCAATTGCCTCACAGTTAAACAATTTCCTTCATAATATCTATTCAAGACAATTTGGTAATCACGAGAACTGAAATCTGTTCAACCGAAAGAAATTGTTCAACACAAATTTTATTGCTGAAATCTCTCTCTCTCTTCCTCAATACATCTGACGAATACAATTTATATACATTACAATGTGTCTCTTCGGTTCCTCGGTGAGGACCATTTTGAAAATCAAAGGCCTAATTACAATTTACTCAAATAATCGAAACATGACAGATGGGCTAAACTATTCGACTTCTACTAACTCTAACTGATCTAAATGAAACAGACAGCTGAGGTATTGACACCTAGCTATTACAATTCAAGGATTTTGAACCCTCCTAGCCACAACATGTGGAAAAAACCTCCTACATTGCTGGCTAGTGTCTAATACCCCTGCATCATCATGGCCTAATTAAAATACTAGTTGAGTTCCATTTGAAGAAAGTAGGAGATAGCTGGGAAGAATTTCTTCTAAGAAACCATTTTGAAGAACCAGAAGAAACACTATCTAGAGAAGAAACTGTAAGAAGAAGTAGGAGGGGAAAAATTGATAAATATGTTGAAATCAAACCGGATACATCAACACGGGAAGATAGTGAAGAAGTAATCTCTGAAAAATTTACAAAGATCATGAGAAAAATCAGGGTTAAAATAAAAGAGAAATTAACAAGTGAATGTGCTGAGGAGAAAAATTAAAATCCAACTAAGTTAAGGAGCAGTTCTAGGCTTAAAGGCATGGTGAAAAAGACATGGATTAAGGAAACAGGAGTAATAAACATTTAAGAGGAAGAAACTCCAATCCAAACACCAGTTGATAGATCTCCTTTACACCAGTATGAAGAAGACCCTAACAGAGGAACCCCATATATAGATCCAGCCCAACAACAGATTTATGACTATGTGGAATCAATAGAAAAAATGGCCTCAGAAAATTAAGAAAGATCTCTCAGTCCACAAGAACCTCCAATAGAAATTTTGAGAAGAGACAATTATGAATTGGAGATACTGAATAGACATATCAGGAATGAAAATGAAATCTTAAGAGAGCGGGTCAAATTGAAGAATGGCATGAAAAACACTCTCTCTCAACAAATGAAAACACTGTATAAAGAAAACAGGAAGCTAAAGAAGAAAAATAAGAAAATTAGCAGGGCACTCATTGATCTTAGGTTCAAATTATTCATGAGGAAACCCAGAATGGTATTGACTATCAACAGAAGTAGAAAAAGGAGGCTGGATGTTCTTGCAGAAGTTTTAGAGCACATGGAATAAATTTTTGATGAAATTGCATGAGGACATGCAAGAGTTTTGCAGTGGGGGTATGTTGAGCCCTGAAATTGTCTTCTCTTTTTCCAAACTTCACTTCATTTTATCATTACTTTATCATTTCATAAACCTAAAAATCAATGAGAATGATTAAGACTGCTTAAAGGTTACATGCAATGATTAAATTATTGTACTTTTGTGATTTTTGTTGTCTTAATGATTTTTGAACAGATTAGCTACAGAATACAGTCATTCTGTAGCTAGTCAAGCGTTCCGTAGCTGTTTTGGTGTTTAAATATGTTACAGGTGTCATCTGGAGAAAAGGCACACATGGGTAGATTCCAAATCTTCCCTACATCATTCCTTCCCATCCATGAGGACTGAATCGATAGCTGGATGTGTCTAAGCACGTCGTCAAAGAAAAGGTCAAAGAAGTTGTTTTCTACAGGAATTAGGAGTCTTGATTTTCTTTACAGAAAATCACGAGTCCCAAATGAGTTTTAATTTGATTTTAACTTCAAAACTATACCTATACCTATTTTTTTCAATGTTATTTATGAATTTGCATATAAATTAAGCTCTTTAATACCGAGAAGGACAGTTGATACATATTTTATCATTACGGTGATACTCTGCTTTTCAAGTCTTGTGTTAATAAAAAGGAGTTTTAGCCTTGATGTTGTTCTGAATACAATCTTGAGGAGTTAAAGGATTAATGCCGATTTGATAGCAGAGGGCCCCTGCTATTCGGGGAGGTTTTACATGTTTTCTAGATAAGTCATTTTCAATTTTGTTTTATCATGTTTCCTTACTTAGACTGATTTCTAAAATCATAGATTTTAGCATTATATTTAATGTCATTTTCTTAGATAAAGGATCCTCATGATATTGCAGTTAGTCTCTTTCTCAAGCTCTTCCAATACATCTCTATTAAATTAATGGGATTCAATTGTAATATTCTGAGTTATTAGCATTTCATTTTCTGTTTTTTAGTTAAAAAGAAGATCCTTATTATACTACAATTAGTCTCTTTCAAAAGATTTTCCAATAAAACTCTAATTCATGAATGAGACTTAGTTGTAATATTGTGATTTATTGATCATTTTGTTTCATAGAAGATCCTTATCACATTATGATTAATATCTTTCAAAAGCTCTTCCAATAAACCTCTAACTCATGAATGAGATTTAGTTGTAATGTTATAAGTTGTTTCAGCATTTCATAGGAGATCCTTACTACATTATAGTAATTTTTTTCTCAATCTCTTCCAAGAAACCTCTATCAAATGAATGAGATTTCACTATAATGTTCTAAGTTACTGTTTGTTTTAGCATTTCCTTTTATGTTTTAGGAGATCCTCATTGCATTAGAATTAATATTTTTCACAAGCTCTTCCAACAAATCTCTAACTAAATGAATCAGATTACGTTCTATTGTTTTGAGTTACTTTTAATTTCATGAATGTTCATTTACAAGTTGTAATATCCATGGATTATAACTCTCTATTTTCATCAGTTTCTAGTTAGGAACAGAACTTGCAAATAAACTGTGTTTTAATTCATTTATTAACATTTCATTTTTCTCCCTCTTGACATATATTTAACTTCATTTTTTTTAGCATAGAGTAGCATACTAAGAATAAAACATAAAAACCCCAAAACAAAAATAAAACACTAAAAAAAACAAAGTAAGATAAAGGGATACTTAGGCACATATAGCGCATTACACTTCATCAGTTTACTAGCCCTGGTCGATAATTTATTCTATCAATTTAGGACACTAAATTGACTAAACATGGAGAAAGGTATCTTCAATGGTTTGGAATCCCTTTTTGATACTATAAGAGAAATAAATAACCACTTAGATAACTATTACATATACTTTTCGAGCTTCTAGAACTGAAATTTTTGATATCCTTGGCATTAAAAAAAATGATTCAAAAGTTGCAAAATTTTGGTGATTCACTAGTTGTCATGAATTGGATGTGTGGAAAATATAAGATGGAAAATTTGTTCTCAAGTTCACTATTCTTCACTATTCAAGGAGATTAAAATAATGAAATCAATTATTAACACCATTTTATTTATCTATGTATTCAGAGAAGTAAACATGGAGATTGACTTTTGATTCCTTATCCAAAGGAACCCAAAGGGAAATTTTGCAATGGATATTGTTGAAATATAGAGATGTCTATGTTCAGGAATGATTCAATTCAGTTTTTTAATGCCAACCTTCACTATTGGGATTACAATTGTAGTACAGTTGTGAGATACACTTATGATATTTTAAAATTATAAAAGCAAAGAACTGAGCCATCAAGACGTGACATACTTAGATGGATTTATGATTTTTTTTTTACAATCATAGGAGATTTTAAGAAGGGGAATTAGCCTTGTTATGTATAAATGCATTTTTATTCCACTATAGGGTTACTTTTGAATCTTGGAGGCATAGGATCATTTATGGTCTTTGATAGTCAAGAGAATTATAGATATTGAGGATATATCTATTGGATAGTATAAAATGCACATGCACATAAAAATAATGTAGATCTCTCTTGTTTTATAGTTAGAATTTAAACCTTTTTTTTTGAATAAATGTTATTCTATGGACACTCTAGTTTGTGTGAATGGTATTGTTTATATTGGAATGTCTAGGGTGGCTAGTGGGGAAATATATTCCAAAAATCCTGTAGAAAACTTCCCCTCATATTTTTTGTGTGTATTTTTACCCAAAATGGGCTCAGTTAATATAAAAACTACCTTTCCTTACTAATAAAACAACATCCATCCTATATACCATGCTTTTGAAAAATGTGGGTGATTGTTACATGTCTCTATTTAAGTTCTAAGAAACAAGAAAATGTAATTCTATGTAGACTTCAAAAAATGCTTCCATATTTCATTCTTATTCTCAAAACCATTTTTTGAACATGTTAGTCTCATCCATGCATAATGAAGCCAATTTTTATAAATCGTATTGCCTTACCAAAGCCCACACTCACACCCTTGAATATTAGCAACCTTCGCAAAAGAGTATGTTGTCATCTTAAAAATGTACCTTTAAGTTTCACGAATTGAAGGGAGGTTCTTTTATAGCCCATGGTATGGTATATATATATAGATATATATGTATGTATACATATCTATGTATGTATACATATCTATGTATGTATACATATCTATGTATGTGTACATATACATACATACATACATACATACATACATACATACACACACACATATATATATATATATATATATGCACATTATACTAATAATTAACACACACAAAACCAACGTGCAATGCCTAATGGAAAAACTAATTTGAAAACGAAATAAAAAGATGAGTAGTGTAGATTCATCTTAATTCTTGGATTTTCAAAGCACCAAGAAGTCTTAATCTAGGTTTTTAATCCCTCACATTTCTTAATATTTCTAGGGTTAAGACAAACCTATGTTGATTAACTATAAATACCAAGAAGAGAATTTTATAAAATCTTTGCTAAAATGTGGGAGGCTTTATGGTGTGAGACTTTCTCATTTATTTATGGATAAATTATCATAGTTAAAGCTTGAAAATGATCCAATATTGAAAAGGATTGAAATTTTGCATCACTATTCATGGTTTTTTTTGTTAGAAAATGTTCGGTGCACTTAAGCATTTTCTCTTGATTTAAAATAAAATGTCTTAAAAAAAATTAAAAAACCTCAAAGTCGTTCCCAATTCGTTAATGCCGATAGAAATAAATATTTTAGATTAATTATATTTCTTTAGAATACAACTACAAATAAGAAAAGAACCCCTAAAATCTATTTAACTAACTAATAGACATGTACATTATGTTATCTCGATACTAGAGATTGTAACTTGATTTGCATATTTCACCTCTTATATTTGTAATGAGAGATAATGATTTGGATTTGTGCAGGAACGTAAAAAAATACAGAAAAAACCATAAACATAGAAATACAGTGGAAATAAGGCTTCATTTCATTAATATCAAATCAAAGAAATATGTTTACAAACATGATGGAAATAAAATAGCTAGGGTGCTGGTAGCGAATCTCTAAGAAGAGATGTGGCGGCTACAGACCTCTGAATTGTGTTACAATGAGGCTCGAGGGCCTATTTATTATGAAGAAACAATGGAGAAATCTAAATGTCTAAAAACCTAACCCTAAGGGATGAAGCGCCAAAAATGTGGGCCTTGTTTGGGTAAATTGGTGTTTCAAATTCTCGAGGACGTAAATTCGGCATACTATCTCTGTTTGGGGCTTCAAAATGGCTCCAAAGGTTTAGGACTTGAAAAAATGCTAAAAATAGTAATTTGTAAAAAAACTAAAAGAGACAATGGTGGGATCCCAAGTGGAATAGGCGGGTGGCCACCAATATCCACCTGGATCATTCCTCCCCTCTTAGGAAGCAATGGTCCCCATTGCGTTGAGTTCCTCCATGAGATGAGGAAACTTCTGTTGAACTTGGTCCCTCGTGAACCACTTGGCTTGGTGCAGGAGTTGGCCAGCTTTGACAACCCAATACAATTGGATATTTTTTCGACGAGTGTTCTTGATTTGCATGTCCATGATACAGTCTGTGGTGGCATGTTCCATGCAGTCTGGGTTTAACTCTTTTGGTGTGAGTTCTTTTTCAATGTCACAGGTTTCCAATAGAGGTCAGAGGTAGGGATGAAGGTGGTCTACATTGAATACTGGGTGCAGACCAAGGAATGGTGGAATACTGAGCTTGAAGGCATTGTTCCCTACAGCCTTGGTTATGGTGTACGGCCCATATCAGAGTGAGTGAATCTTGCAGTGGGGTCCTGTGAGGTGCTCCTTCTACAAATGTAGCCACACTTTTTTTCCCACCTGGAATTTGTGTGGCACCCGATGTTGATCATGTCGTTGCTTGTACTTAGCATTGGCTCTTTCCATTATATCATGAACCTGTTGGCAGATGTGCTGAATGTGCTCGATGAAGTTGTTTTCTTTGTCAGCTTCAAACTGGACATGAGTTGAATCGGCCTGAGTAGCTGCAAATGGCATGGCTACTTCAATGGGACATAGTGGCTTGAATCCCAAGCCCACCTGAAAGGGGCTGTGGCCGGTTGAGCTATGGAGATCCTGGTTATAACTGTGTTGTACATAGGGAAGGATCTCATCCCATGTGCGTGGATGCTTTGAATTGTACATGCGCAGAATGTGTGCAATCATCCTGTTGATGACTTCTGTCTGGCCATTAGTTTGGGGATGGAAAGATGTGGACTTGGTGAGCTTGTTGTCAAACATTGACCAGAGACTAGACCAAAATGTGGTGAGGAACCTGCTATCGTGATCTAATATGATAGACTATGGCATCCCAAAGTGCACCCATAATAATTGAAAGAAGAGTTTAGCGGTGGCTTCTGCCATGATATTCTTCTTGCAGGCCGCCATAATGGCCATCTTTGAGAATATGTTGACGACCATGAAAACACAGTTGTTTCCATGCTTAGTAGAAGGAAGGCCTAACATGTAATCCATGGAGATGGATTCCCAAGGTCGACTAGGGGTAGGTAGTGGAGTATAGAGCCCTTGCTTCTTAATGGTCGGTTTGGAAATGGCATAAGCGGTGCAGGATCTGATGTACTTCCCGATATCTTGTCGAAGGTTTGGCCAATAGAAATACTTCTGCAGTACTGCCACTATTTTCTTGACCCCAAAATTCCAAGTCACTCGACTGTAGTGCACTTCCCATATCATCTTGGCACGCTTGCTTGAAGGAACACAAAGGTGTCCCTCATAACATAACAGTGCATCTTGGAGGTGAAAATTTGGAACTTGTATACCCCCCAAGAGTGCCTTGTATGTGTAGCTAAATACTGGATTGCTCTTGTAGAGAAGTGGCCAATCAGAAGTCTCATGCCCACAAGAGTTGATAACGGTGGTTATGGCCATGATCGGTAGTCGGCTGAGGCAGTCTTCAACATTATTGGTGCTACCCTTCTTGTACTTGATTTTCAAATGAAATTGTTGCAGATATGTGGACCACCTCTGATGGTGATCATTTTGCAACTTCCCTCGTGTCTGTATGAACTGCAGGGGTCGGTGGTCTATGTGGATGATTTTCTCCTTCCCCAAAATGTAATTCTTCCATTTTCGACAAGCCTGCACAATTGCATACATTTCTTTGTCATAAGTGGGATACTTTCGAAATGTGTCAGAAAATGTCTCACTGTGATATGCCACTGGATTCCCCTATTGAGTAAGAACTTCCCCAATAGCATAGGCGGAGGCATCTGTCTCGATATCAAATGGTTGTTGCAAGTCTGGTAATGTGAGCACTCGGTAGAACAGAGGCGATGTTTCAATTCTACGAATGCCTTCTGTTGAGATTCCAACCAACAAAATTTTGATATTGCTCCTCCGTTGGTGACTTGACTCAAGGGCCACGTGATATGAGAGAATCCCAACACGAACCTGTGGTAGAAATTATCAAGATCCAGAAAGCTGCGAAGCTCTGTTAGGGTGGTTGGGGCTGGCCAATCCTGAATGACTTGGATCTTGGCTAGATCCACATGCACCCCCCTTTCATCAATAATGTATCCCAGATATTGAACCTAGGTCATGCCAAAAGTTCACTTCTCCAAATTGGCACACAACTTGTGTTGCCGTAGTGTTTGGAGGACTCCTTAAATGTGGTGGAGGTGCTCTTCCCATGTCTGGCTAAAGATCAGAATGTCATCCAAGTATACCACTACAAATGAGTTGGTGAATGGACGCAAGATGTCATCCATCAACCTCATGAAGGTTGCGGGAGAATTTTTCAATCTGAAATTCATGACGAGCCATTCAAAAAAGCCCTCCTTGGATTTGAAGGAAGTATTCCACACATCAGAGGGTTCGATTGGTACCTAGTGATACCCAGACTTCAAGTCAATCTTGCTGAAATATTTTTCCCCTTTGAGTTGGTCTAGAAGGTCATCAATTTGTGGGATTGGGTACCTATTCCAGACAGTGATCTTGTTCAACGTCCGATAATCAATACAGAGTCTCCAAGTCCCATCCTTCTTCTGTACCAACATGATCGAGCTCCCACAGGGTGATTAACTTGGCTGGATGTGACCTTTCTGTAGCAGCTCCTGAATCTGCGTCTTGATTTCATCATTCTCTAGAACAGAGTGCCTATAGATCGGTCCATTGGGTAGTGGCACACTTGGGGTCAGGTCAATGGGGTGCTTGACCTGACAGTGTAGAGGCAACCCTGTGGGTGAGGTGAAGATGTCCCCGTACTCCTCCAAAACCTTGTCCATTTGTTGTTGTCGTATAGAGGAGCCATGTCTGGAGGTCGTGGCCATAGTCTTCTTCTTGCCCTGGGGGCGGATCATTAGGAAAACAAATTTCCTAGTTTGGGAAATGAGCTTACTGCATTGTTTTGCAGTAACCAAAGAGACAGTGGGAGGCAGTGGTACCTCTGGTATCCTGTACAGTTTAGCCCAAAGTAACAATAACAACACGAGGCCAAGACTCATACACATCACTCATACACATCATGTCGCTTCCACAAGTATGGTTGGCCTAATAATACATCAGAAACATCAATAGGAGAAATGTCATACAATACCTCTTTCGTGAAAAGACGTGCTAGGGAAGGCGGCCTTTGGGCCGCCCAGGTCCGTCAGCAGTGACCACCCGATGGTGTATGGTTGTGGGTGTGTTGCGGTTGACAAGCCGAACCACTTCATGACATCTGCTGAAATGAGGTTCTTTTGGCTCCCATTGTCGACAATGAACCATAACGGGGAACCATTTACCCACATCTGGGAGTGGAAGAGATGCTCTGCCTCCTCTAGATCTTCTCGTTCCTCCTTCTGGATCTTCGTAGTGGAAAAAATGGCATTGGGCTCCACATCAATAATTTTCTTCCCTTTTTGATTCACCTTGTCAGGTTTTGATTCAGAGTCAGAGCATGCACCTGATTCAGAATCCCTCATCTTGGCCACCAGCAACTGCTTGGCCCGACACTCACTTGTGTTCTAAGTGGAGCTCTTATGTAACTCACACCACTTTCTCGTGTCCTTATTTAGCTTTGCGATGTTGTTCTTGGCTTGTGTCTTTGGTAGGTTGTCTTGGGCTGCCATGCCTTGGCTCTTTCCTTTGTTCTGCGGTTTGGGGGAACCTTTCCCTTGCTTTTGATTCGCAGATCCAAAGTCTCGCTTCTTCTGTTTGAATTTTTTCTCAATCTTGGTAGCATACTGGTATGCCGTACCAAGCGAGGATATGTTGAGGAAATCCATTTCCTCCTGAATGTATTTGTGCAGACAACTATGATACTTTAGCACTAAATGTTTCTTTGAATCTTTGATACCCAACTTTGTGTGCAGGGTGTGGAACAGATTTGTTAGCTCATGCACATCTTGATTCCTTTGTTGCCGCAGCGTAGTCCATTGTATGCACTTGTCCTCATAGCTCCCCATAGGATATTATTGTAACTTGATGGTATCTTGAAAAGAATTCCAAGTGGGTATGGCTAAGAATAGAGAGGGTTCTGTCTCATCCTTTTTCTCACAGTAGGTTTCCCACTAGTCCTTGAAATGGGGGGTAGCTTTGAGAAGTGCAAAAACAATCTTCTCCCGGTCAGAAAAGCCATGAACTGAGAAATATCCTTCTAATAGATTCAACCATATATCTACGACATCTACATCTATTTGACCCTCAAATATGGGAATTTCAAATTTTACTTGTACCTTAAAGGGAGTCGCGCCTCTAGAGTGGCTGCTAGATGCAAATGCACCGCCGGTGGGCAGTCGTTGAAGGATCTCGGCAAAGTTATCCATCATCGTGTTCCTTTTTTTTTCGAGGGCCTCCTCAAGCAATATTTTTATAGGATCTCCTTCTCCCTCATCTTTATTTTCGTTCCCCATGGGTGTCTATCAGGGTTTGCGAGGCTGATCTTGCAAAGGTTCCACCAGATCGAGCCCTAACTCCTTATACCTCGACCTCGTTAGGGACATGCAAAGAAGGATGAAGAAAAAAGCAGACCGCTCTAATACCACTGATCCAAATTTATGCAGGAATGAAACAAAATACATAAATAACCATAAACATAGAAATATAGTGGAAATAAGGCTTCATTTCATTAATATCAAATCACAGAAATATGCTTAAAAACATGATGGAAATAAAATATCTAGGGTGCTGGTAGCGAATCTTTGAGAAGAGATGTGGCGGCTACAGACCTTTGAACTGTGTTACAATGAGGCTTGAGGGCCTATCTATTATGGAGAAACAATGGAGAACTCTAAATTTCCAAAAACCTAACCCTAGGAGATGAAGCGCCAAAACTATGGGCCCCGTTTGGGTAAATTGGTGTTTCAACTTCCCGGGGACATAGATTTGGCATACTATCTCTGTTTGGGGCTTCAAAATGGCCCCAGAAGTTCAGGACCCAAAAAACTGCTAAAAATAGTAAGTTGTGAAAAAACTAAAAGAGACAATGGTGGGGCCCCAAGTGGAATAGGTGGGTGGCCACCAATATCCACCTGTATTAGATAAACCATTATGGGAGTACACACTTAATCACTATATTATCCTATTAATTTATTGAATTATCAAATTCATGACCCAAATGTTAGAGAGTCAGTTGACAGTTATCCAAACATGATTCTTGACCAGTTTTAATCCATAGATCAACATAGATTTGATGACCCAAGTTAGTGTCCTTGTTAACACCTATGTCCACAGCTCATGAAAATGTCTGTTAGCATGATGTTCGAGGTTTTCTTGGCATGATGTAAGTTAATTTTTTTCAGTTTGTGAATTTCTATGATGTATATGGAAAATTGAAATGTTATATCTCTTTATGTGGAGGTACTTCAACATTGGAATGAAAACGGATTTCTTAAAATATAATATAAAGAACTAAATATCCATTTATTCTTCTTAAATTTCATTGTAAAGAAGAGACTTTTCCTCTTAGTATTTTTACCATTTTATTTGGTAGAACACATGGTATAGAATGATGCGTTGGTCCGTTTCTCATTATGTTTGGAATTTATGCCGTTTGACTGAGTATTTTGTGTAGTGTCATTATTATTTTTTTATACCTATAATGTCATTTCTATTTTGTGTAGTTACCAATACAAATTAAGCTTCATTATACCAATAGAAATTAAGCTTCATTATGTAGCTTCATTATTTTTTATACCAATAGCTTCATTTTTGTTTTATCTGAATAGGTATTTTTTGGTAGCTTCATTGTTGTACAATGTTGATCACAAAAGAGTATTAATTCCTATGGTTTATTGCAAATATGGATGAGAATTAGGATCTGGAGATATTGGGGCTATCTTCTTTTTTAAACAAATATTTTTTATGATTTAAATCAATATGAAAAAAGAAAATCAAGTGGGTATATTTGGTTAGATACATTGGAAGAGGGTATAAATGACATAGTTTTTGTTGTGAAACCAGCTCCAAAAATAGAAGAAAAGAGAGATCAATGCCTTAGAAATCAGCCACTTCTAGGGGGAAACCTCCAATACATTACATAAATGAACAATTCTTAGATGATACAAATGAAAAACCCTCCTTTCTATATATAGGAGTCCATTGGGCCATAATGTAATCCTAGTGGAACCACAATGTAATCCTAGTTGACCTAACAATAATAATTTAAGGGCACAATAATAAAAATATGGGGGTTAAATGGGTACACCAATAACAATAAGGGGGTTACACTAACAACAATAAGGGACTATCTTAGTAATATAGGGAGCTAACATGCTCCTCTCCTTCAAAAAAGTGTTGTCCTCAACACTTGAGTAGCTCAAGGTGCTTTTGTACAAAATTCTCATCCTCTCATGTAGAATCTTCAGTGGGTAAGTTCTTCCATTTGATGAGATACTTTGAAATTGATCAATTTCATAGTTGTCAAGTTCTTGTTTCCGTGAATGCTTCAGGTTCCATTATGGTTTTTCCTTCCTCATCAAGTTCTAGAAATATTGTTTGGACTATAATTTTGTTCCTTATAAGCTTTTTTAAGCATGAAACATGGAAAACTAGATGCACTCACAAAGAAGCAGGAAGCTCCAATTTGTATGCCATAGTACCAATATTTTGCAAAACCTTGTAAGTACCATAGTACTTTGTCGATAGTTTATTATTCTTCTTAGCTTTCTTGAGGGACATTTGTTTGTATGGTTGTAGCCATAAAAATACCTAGTCTCCCACGTCGAAACTTCTCTCACTGCGATGTTGATCTACCTATTGTTTCATTCAATTTGATGCCAAATTTAGGTTATCCTTTAAGAGTTGGAGAACTTCTTGTTGATGCTCGATGTGATCCTCCACTGCTTGAACCCTAGAATTTTTCCTTAAATAATATGTGATGGATGGTGGATGATATCCATAAAGTGCCATAAATGGGGTCATTTTTGCTGCAGTATGGAAGGAAGTGTTGTACCACCATTCAGTGAGAGGTAACCACTTGACCCATTGTGCTTGCTTATCAGATAAAAAACAACGAAGATATCCTTTCAAACATTTATTCACTATCTCTGTTTGACCATCGGATTGAGGATGATAAGATGAGCTATGAGCCAGCTGAGTACCGAAACAAGAAAATAATTTTGTCCAAAAATTTCCTGTAAAAATGGATCTCTATCACTTACAATAATCTTCAGGTTTCCATGTAGATTTTGAATTGTTTCCATAAATGCAGTAGCAATTGTACTCACTTTAAATGGATGATATTATGCACAAAAGTGTGCATACTTGGTAAGTCTATCAACTACCACCATTATGACACTCCTTCCTTTGGACTTAGGTAAACCTGTGATAAAATCCATCGAAATCTCCTCCCAACGTTGACTTGGAATGGATAAAGGTTGTAGAAGACCCAGGGTCTTAATTGTCTCAACTTTATTTTCCTGGAAAACCAAACATTCTGCCACAAAATTTTGAATATCATATTTAAGGCCATCCCAAAAAAATTATTTCTTCACCCTGTGGTAAGTTTTTAAAAATCCCAAGTGTCCTCCTAAAGAAGAAGTTTGCAATTCCAAAAGAATATTTTGTTTTAGTTGGGAATTATTGCAAATATATAAGTGATCTTTGTACCATAAGGAATCATTTTTCCAACTAAATTTACCAGATGTACTAGGATCTTCCTCCAACTTTTGAATGAGAGTCGACACTTCTTCGCCCTTCTTCCATTCATCCCTTGCGTCGGTTATCCAATCTGGTTGGATAATTTAAATGGCACAAATCAATGCTTCCACCTCTTCATCCTTTCTTGAGAGTGCATATGCAACAACATTTAGCTTCCCTTTTTGTAAGAATGTGTTCATTCACAGCTTAACCTCTTTGTAATTACATTTTTACTCTACCGAAGAATGCTCTTTGTTCCAAAAAGTGTTTAAGACTATCATGATCAGTTTTTACCTTGAAGTGTCTTCCCATTAGGTAAGTTCGCCATTTCTTTAGTACATGTAGTATTGCTAACATTTCCTTCTCATAAATAGGTTTCTGTAAATACTTTCCTTTGATTGGACGACTTTCAAAAGCAATGGGTCTTCCTTCCTGCATTAAAACTGCACCAATTCCATTTCCTGAGGCATCACATTCCACAATAAAGGTTTTTGTGAAGTGTGGCGTAGCTAAGACCGGTGCTAGGCACATTGCCTCTTTAAGATGTTCAAAGGCCTTAGTTGCTTCAAGAGTCCATGAAAATGCATCTTTCTTCAATAATGTTGCTAGAGGTGCTGCTATTCTCCCATAATTCTTAACAAACTTGCGATAATACCCTGTTAACTCGAGAAATCCTCGCAACTGCTTTATGGTTGTGGGGACTTTCCATTCTTTAATGGCTTTAATTTTGTTAGGGTCTGCCTTAACACCCTCGTGAGATACAATATGACCCAGATATTCCACCTCTTGTACTCCAAAGAAACATTTGGATGTTTTTGCATATAATTGTCTCTCCTGCAATAGTTTGAGCACCCTGTCAACATGTTCAACATGATCCTTCCAAGACTTGATGTAGATTAGTATATCATCAAAAAATACTAGCACAAATTTTCTAAGGAAGGGTTTGAAAATGGAATTCATCAACCCTTGAAATGTAGAAGGTGCATTGGTAAGGCCAAAAGGCATGACCAAAAATTCATAATGACCCTCATGAGGTCAAAATGCTGTTTTTGGAATATCTTGAGTCTTCATTCTAATCTGATGATATCCTGACTTGAACAGGATCCAACGAGTAAGAATAAATTTATCCCATACCTAGTTAAACAGTGGAAGGAATGGGAAATTTATCTTTAATAGTGAGCTTATTTATATCCCTAAAATCAAGGTTCCCCTGCACCATGATCATATTCAGCATTTTAATGTCATAGAAACTAGAGAAAGAACTTTGACTAGGTTGAATTATACCAACCTCTAACATTTATGCAGGCATACGTTCAAATTTTCTCTTTTGGACATAAGGATACTTGTAAGGCCTGATGTTTGGAGGAACACATCCTGGAATCAAATGAATAGCATAATCATGATCACGAATAGGTGGGAGTCCTTTGGGAGTATCAAAGACCTTGGAATGATTGTCCAAGACTTTTTGGAGATCTGGAGTAATAGATGATTTTGATGTTGGAACTTCTAATGAGCATAATTGTGGAATTACACCCCGTTGTTATTTCTTCATAATATTTTTCATGACATTAGAGCTTATTATCTTTCTTGGATTCCCTATGATACCCCGTAATTCGATTTCCTTTCCTTCCGAAAAAATTTTCCAGAAAAGTTCTTGAAAATTAAAAGCTACCGTCCCCAAAGATTGTAACCATTGTACTCCTAATACAACATCAACACCTCCCATTGGAATGGAAAGCATTGGACTATTAAATACATATTCCCCCATGGCTAGCTTGATACTATGGCATTTTCCAGAGAAATTTATATTTCCTTCATTTGCAACCATCACTTGACATTCTGGTGCTGGGTATAGGAAACAATTCAATTCCTTGGCTACCTTACAATGAATAAAATTATGGGTACTACCCGAATCAATCAACACTATTACCTTTCTTCTTGATATTTCCTTCTATCTTGAGAGTTTTAGGAGTGGTAATTCCTACCAATGCATTACATGATATCGTCGAACTCATTTCTTATTCTTCTAGGGTTTCTTCCTAGTGTATATCCTCTACTTTTGAAGTTTATTCTTCATTTTCTTCCTCCTATTCACAATCTATGTAAAATAATTTCTTCTCAACACACTTATGACCTTTAGTGTATTTTGTATCACAATTGTAGCAAATCCCTTTTGCTCTTTTTTCTTCCAATTGTTGTGGTGTCAACCTTGTAGGTTTTTGAAGTCTAGGAGTAGCAACACTTCCATCTTTATAGATGTGAGTGGTAGGCTTCCTTGTCGCCATAATTTTACATTCAATTTTTCTTGCCAACCTGAATGCCTTCTCCAATGAATCAGGTTCCCAAACGCGAACTCCATGTTGGATGTTATCCGTTAAAGTCCCTATGAAGAAATCAATCATGTGTTCCTATGGAATATCAGTTACCCTTATATTCAATTTTTAGAAATCCTCAATGTGCTCCACCACTAAACCCTTTTGTTTGAGATTTATCAATTGGCTAAAGAAGGTGTTGCTCTTTGTATCCTCATAGTGTGTTATCATTTCCTCCATAAAAATTGACCAAGTGACATTTTTTTTACCGGAGAAAAGCCATTGATACCATACAAATGTATTATGTTCTAAATGTAAAGTTGCAATGCGTACCTTTTGTGTCTTTTACACATTATTGAGATCAAAATATTTCTCCATCTCTACTATCCATGTTACGGGATCCTTGCCATCAAACTTCATCATATCCATCTTTGAAATATTGTGGTTCTTAAATCCAACATTAGAGTTTATGAAATCACGATTAACATTTATTTTTTTCTCACCATGAGTTTCCTCTACAATATTTTCACAATTAGGAATCATTTCTTGTATCAACTTTGTAAAACCTTTGATGTCTGCTTTTAGATCATTCTTCATGTTTTCGATTTTGTCTTTCATTTTTTCTTCCATGTCCTCCATCTTAGCTTCCACGCTATCCATCTCAGTTTACACGCCATCCATCTTAGTTTACACACCTTTCTTCAAACCATCCATCTTCACTTCCACGCCCTTCTTCAAAACTTCCATTTCATTTTTTGCTGCTCTTTGCGAGAGCAAAATTTGGTGCACTTGCTCTTGTAATTTTGATAGATCATGCTGCAATTCTTCATTTTCATGATTCATAGTAGAGTATTTTGAGGGCTTAATGGGTGTTGAATTCTTTTTAGGAGGCATTTCAAAACCAAATACTAAAATATATGCTCAATAGGCTCTTGGAATCACTTCAAACTGATTTTTTACACAAGACTTATGCAATTCGGAAAGAAATACACACCTTTTTCTTACTTTTTGAGGAGCTCGACATTGAAACTGAATTATCTCTATGATTTTCGATCTTAAATATCTAAAATTTGGCCCAAATCTATCCCTATGAATCCTCTTTCAAATGCCAGAGGTTTGACCATATTTAGATTCTTCAAGGAAAATTTATGTCTAATCTCCCACAATGACCTAGTTATGGACTAGTTCAGTAGAGCGAACTTGAATGACTTGCAACATGTCACTGTTTCTTCCTTCAATGCTGAAATTTATACAAAATAAACTACCATCCGTTTTCTTGGATCCACTTTTTACCGCATTCCAATTTGATGCTCAGAGAGAGAGTTATAAATGTTTTCCCACAATCACCTCTTTGAGATTAAATTTGGGAGCCTGAAAAAGCCCTAACTTCCATGGATCATATCTCCAAAAATATCGTGAACCAAACTCTGAAATCTTGCAAAGATGTTCCTCAGGATTTCTACTTGGAGCTCTACAAATTTCAGCTTTCAAAAATTAGTATAAAAAACGTTATAGCGAAAATTCCACGATGACCTGTTTGGAGCAGAAGAACCCTAGAATCCAAACCTTTGTTACCAAATGTTGTGAAACCGGCTCCAAAAATAGAAAAAAACAGAGATCAATGCCTTAGAAATCAGCCACTTCTAGGGGGAAACCTTCAATACATTACATAAATGAACAATTCTTGGATGATACAAATGACAAAACCTCCTTTCTATATATAGGAGCCCATGGGGTCACAATGTAATCCTAGTGGGGCCACAATGTAATCCTAACCGACCTAACAATAATAATTTAAGGGCACAATAATAACAATAGGGGGTTACAGGGGTACAAAAATAACAATAAAAGGGTTACACTAACAACAATAAGGGACTATACTATTAATATAGGGACCTAGCAGTTTTAGAAACAATTCCAAAATGCTATTTCTTTGGCATAAATGAAATTTTTGGAAGGTATGTAGAGATAACATGTGAAAATGATACTATGGAGTGCAACTAGTTAATGATGGACTTTTTATTTTTTAATTTTTGGACTCACAAAGGAGAGGCAAGGCCAAGATGAAACCAATCATTCATTATATTAGTAGGAGGTTCACTTCCTATGGACCCTAAGGATCATGGAATATTGGGACACTTTACCCACCCACATGTAAGAGTAACCATAGGAGAATTTATTTCTTCTATGATGCAATTTTCCAGCTACATGTCATACATTATTTATTATATGTTGTCTTTTTCTTTCCATTTGTTTTCACAAGATATCTACAACTTGATATTTTTGGATTGTAACATAGTTTAAATTATTTTTATTAGGTTCCCAAGGTGTTATTTTTCAATGGTGAAATTTAATTTGTTTTGATTATATGGGTCATCTCACCACATAGTGGGCACTATCGCCCAACTAAAGAAAACTTGTTCGAGTTTATTGCTTTTCTGGGTAAAAATGAAATTGACATAGGTAATGTTAAGGTATATGTCATATAAATCCTTTATAGTTACTTTGTTTTATGTTTCAGTCTTCATCATATTTCATGTCTTATACTCGGCATTATATATTCTTTAATTTCAGAAGAGGAACTCGATATTGATGGTCAAAATTAGTAATTCAAGAAAGTGGAGAACAATAACATTGGAGCTACAAATGAAAAGAGAGAGAGAGAGAGAGAGAAGAGAATCAGTCTAGTGATACCCTTAAAGATAATATCTCGCATGATACACACACATAGAGACCAATGATCAGGTCCTTATAGTTGGTGAATTCACCTACAATGCCTTGGCAACACAATGATAATGTTTTAAAGTGATGAAACAATATTTCACGTGTAAATTGTAGTCCAACCAATATTAAGTTGGAAACTCGTATTGTAATATTTTACATTTTATATAATATAATTTATGTGGTTGAAGTTATTTATAGTCGCGCTTGATATTGTTTAGTATTGTAATTAACATATGTAACTTTTTGTTTTCATATTTGATGAACATGCACATTGTATGACATGTTTTTAATTTAGCCGCAAAATCATACTAATTAATTTATGTTGATTAATAATGAACACATAAAATAAATATAAAACTACTAAATTATTAGTTTATATTTCTGAATGATGAACACAAATAAAATGAATATATGACTAAATTAGTCGTTTATAATGATTATTAATCAAAGTAAAGGAAATAAATATAAACTACTAAATTAGTTGTTTATATAATGAATATGAAACTACCAAAAAAGGATAAATGACTACTACAAATGATAAATTTGTGATTACAAATGACGATTAAATTTTGCATATATACGACTATTACTAGCTAATTTATAGCATCCTATAACATGACCAAATTTTAGTCATATTTCTTTGTTCATTAATTGGTTTCAAACGATGAATAAATTTGCATATTTATGACTATTAGCAGCTAATTTACAATATCTTATAACACAACCAACATTTTGGTCATATTTTTTTGGTCATTAATTAGTTTTCTCAGGTAATCATATATTAATATATTTTGTTGTAAATTTGGTCATTAATTGTTGTAATTAATGACTAAATAAATAACAAAATTAATGAAAAAATTAATGACTAAATATACTACTAGATGATTAAATTGAGAGAACCAAATAATGACTAAGCTAAATGCAACTAAAATCGGGTTGTGTTATAAGAAACTATAAATTAGCTACTACTAGTCACCAACTGAAAAATAGTCATTTATATGCAAAATTTAGTTGTTTTTTTAGTAAACTAGTTAGCAATTTTTTACAAGTGGAAGCTAATGGTGTTAAGGTTGAACTACAAATTACTGCCTTTTAATATCTCTACCATGGTTATTCACATTACTTGGAATCTCTCCAACTTAGTGGAAAGATAAATTATTTAGCTTTTGACAAATTAGTAGGAAAAAAATCATAAAGGGAGACGCCTTTTGTCAAGAAATAACCTCTACCCAATTCCAATGTTGAAACTCATAGATATCAAAAGCCTCAATAAGAATGAGCCATAAATAATAAGGGTGGTAGAGATTGGGGTAGAAGGAATTATAGAGGCACGGGGGGTTATAATCAGGGAGATATACAAGAGAATGATAAATAACAAATAAATTTTTCTGATAAAAAAAATATAAAATGCTTTCGATGTGGAAAAATTAGACATACTAATATACATTGTAGAATTCCCTAGGATATAATTAATGAATAAAGATAACAAATCAATGAAAATAAATATTAGACACCTCCAGAAAAAGGAAAGTCTCCTAAAAATGCAAATTATGTTGTTTCTCATTTCAATTTTAATATCAATGATATATTTAGTACCTCATTTTATTCATCACATGATAGTCGGATCTTAGGCAAAGGTGCCACTTGTTATATGACCTTTAGGAGATATTGTTTGAAAAAATAGTTGATAACATTGATGTAGTAGTGTATTTTGTTGATAAGTCTCAAATTAAACCATTAGGTATAAGATCTATTTGATTAAATATGATTGGACTTGTAGATTATATTTTCAATGATGTTCTTTACATCCCACAGTTTCAAAGTAATTTATTATATATTATATGGATCAGAAAACAAGGACAATCAATAAACATATTTGATGGAAAAGTGGATATTTAAAGAGCAGCTAAAAACATTACTGTAATGACTGGTGTGGAAGAAGACAAATTATTAAAGTTAAAAGGTATGTCATCCATTACTTTAAATACTAATCATTCGGTCCAACAAAATTATACTTTGTCTTCAATTTTATTGTGGCATGCTTGTTTTGTTTATATTAATTATGAAAGTATTAGAATTATGAGGCAAAAATGGATTAACGGGATTCCAAAAATTACAATAAAATTTACTCTATGTAATGTTTGTATCTTGGGGAAACATCGTAAATAGTATTTTCAAAGTTCTAATTCTATAGATTTACGAAGATTACATCTCATACATTCAGATTTACGTGAACCTAAGCCTATTGCAACTACTAATGGAAATAAATATATACTGAAATTTTTTGATGATTATTTGAGGATATGTTCAGTCTATCTTCGTAAAGAGAAATCACAAGTTTTTGATGTGTCTAAAAAATTTCATCTCTTGATTACAAATGAATCTTAGCTTAAAATAGGTACTAAAAGAACTGATGATAGGGGAGGATATATTTCACATGTTTTTTGTAATTTATTTGCAATATAATGGTATCAAACACAAAATCACAATACCTTATAATCCACAACAAAATAGTGTTGTAGAACGAATGAATAGAACACCGCTTAATATGGTTAGATTAATGATGTTCTTTAAGAATGTGAAATTGATGTTTTAGGGAGAAGCAATGCTTTGTGCAACTTATATTTGAAATTGGTGTCCTTCTATCATCAAAAATAAAACTCCATATGAGATGTGGTATAATCATCCTCCTTCTATTCAACATTTTAGAGTTTTTGGTTCTCAATGTTATGCTTTGATTACTAAACAACAAAGAAATAAGTTGAGTGAAAGAGGCAAAAAATGTATATTTTTGGGATATTATTTGGGTTCTAAAGAATACATATTGTATGATGAAGAGAATAATATGTTTATTTTCTTAGGAGATTTTGTTTTTCTCGTATCTTATAAAGATATGCCCACTGTTGATAGAAAACTTAATAATTAGAGAAGTTTGTGTCTACAAAATTTTATTATGAATGTGATAATATTCTTCCACATCATGAAGGGGGGATTCCCATTCTATATTATTCTGTGGATTTTTCTACAATTTACCTATCAATAATGATAATAATTTTTCTCTTGAAGAGAAATTGATTGATAAAGTGTTTCTGCAGGGACAATAGGGACTAGGACAACAAGGACATATAGTGGGAAAACTTGGAATGAAGGTAATGAAAATTCTACTCCAAAATATCAGTAACTTTCTCCACAACCTTTATGAAGATCAACTCGTATCCGAAAATTTCCAAGAAAATAAGATGATTTTGAGACAAGGAGTTATTTAGGTAAATGCTCTCATTATTGTGAATATAATTTTTCTATTGATTGTGAGCCTACATGTTTTAAAGAAGATGCTATTTATGATGAGTGGAAAGATTCAATGTAGAGAGAGTATGATTCCCTCATAAAGAATCGAACTTAGCAGCTGGTGGATCCTCCTATTTGCATCAAACCCATTAGTTGCAAATGGGTTTATAAAACTAAGTATAAATATGATGGTTCACTTGACATGTGCAAGGAAATACTTGTAAGAAAGGGATATGCTCAAAAACAAGTTATTGATTACACAAAAAAATTGCTCCTACAACTAAATGGGGAGCTATTAAAACTTTTTTCTCTACTTAATCTTTGAAAGGATGGAGAATTCATCATATGGATGTAAAAATTGTTTTCCTAAATGGATATTTGAAGGAAGATGTTTACATGTTTCAACTCGAGAGTTTTTTTGTCAAAGGGAAACAACAAAAGGTATGCAAATTGATGAACTCTTTATATGCTTTGAAACAAGCACCTCGTGCATGGAATGAAAATCTAAATGAAAATATTCTTAAGTTGAATTATAAATAAAATAATCTTAGATGATGCAACTCTTTTTATTAATAAGGTTGGAAGATCAAATGTATATCTAATTGTCTATGTTGATGATTTGGTGATTACAACGAACAATGATAAGTATATATCATCTATTAAGAAGGAATTGTAAATTTTTTTTGATATGAATTAATTAGGTTTAATTCATTATTATCTTGGAACTGAAGTTGGTAAAAAACCTCAACATATTTTTATCTCTCAAAATATATGTTGGTAACTTATTACACAAATATGGTATGATGGATTGTAATATTTTTTCTAATCCAATGGAACTGAATGTGAAACTCATTTCATAAAAAGAAAAACCATTTGAAGTTCCAAAAATGTACACAAAGCTCATTATAAGTTTTATTTATCTTTCTACTACTTGTCCTGATATAAATTTTGTTGTTGGGATATTTTCCAGATTTATGCATCAACCTTGTGAAGGGCATTGGGTAGTAGCAAAAAGAATTCTTAAATATTTAAGAAGAACTCAAACTTATGACATAAAATATTATAAAGTTTCAGAAGTCCATCTTACTGGTTATTCAAATTCATATTTTTATGGTGATAAGGAGCATGGAGTCTCAACATCTAGTTATTTGATGAACCTTGGATCTTCAACTATCAGTTGGATATCACAGAAACAATATGTTCCTATTTATTCTACCATCAAATTCAAATATGTTCTAACATATCAACATATAAAATAAATAATTTGGCTTCTAAAAATACTTGAATATTTGCAGGAGAAAAAAACAGCTTCAACTCCTCTATTTGTTGAAAATTCTTCTCCAATTCAATTGGCCAAGAATCCAAAGTTTCACGATCGAACAAAACATATCAGCACCAAGTATCATTTGATTTGACATAATGTAGAGGCCAAATAGATTCATCTGACACATTGTCCTACTTAAAAAAAAAATTGTAGATATATTTACCAAATCATTGGGAAGTGAAAGGTTTAAAAAAGTTAGATCTTTACTTGGCATGTTAGATGCCCCTTCGGATTAAGGGGATAAATGTTAAATAATCCTTCGATATTTTTTATATAATCATAGTTGGGACATAGATTAGTTCTTTCTTGTATTGATAGCTATGGAGAAATAATTGTCTCCCTCTGAATGTGATTGTATAAATATGTCCTTGTGATTAATAAAAGCATCGCATAATACTATCATTTATATTGTGAATTTCTCCAAGAATGTTTGACATAATAAGTATAGGCTAAGCATTTCATTTTGTGGGAATCGAACTTGGGTGGAAACAACGCTAAAAGCTCAAATCTACCATTAGTCTACTCTGACTTGAAAATTATTTTTAAGATTAATAATAATAATAATAATTGTTCCAAGGGGCACTCTATCTCAGTATGATAGAGATGTTGTAATTCAATGTCTTGTTTAACATTTTGACTCGGTTAAATTACATGAAAAAAAAAACCATAAAATTAGTAATTACAATAATAATCATAACAATTATAAGTAATAATTAAACTCACCTAGATTCATATTAACTCGAGATTTACCAAAGGCTGGGAGGGGTCAAATCTCTCGACATGAAAATATATTTTAGAGTGAAATGAGATATGATCCCTCTCGAAACCTGGTAGATCGAGAGTTAACATCGATCTAGACTAGCTATTTTAAATAATGTTATAACTTAGTTAATTCTTATGATTTTTTATTCTAGAAACTTGAGGTGTATGATGAATAATCATAATAACAATAATATTTAAAAAGATCAAAATTGAAGGAACTATACAAAACCCTAGTTGAAAATATCTACAAACCCTAATTGATATGGAAAATTTTCTCTTTTCAACTGCTTCTCCTATGGATAATGGCACTATAGGGAGTGGTTTTACCTCTCATAGTAGGATTGTTTCAGAAGGAAAAACCCTAGAATGACCTATGACTTACAATATAAATTCTTTAGGGCCTGATACAAATGGTGTTTAACTTTATCAACAACAAAAAATCATCTAGGCTAAGAAGTGGATACTAGGGATTTTATTTCCTAAAGTAGATATATACCCTGAGATCAAAGTTGAATCTACTAGGATTGGAAAGTATATACATTATCTGTGATATCATGTGCTCAGAATAATTTTTTTGGCATTTGGCTATTTTATCCTTATCATAATGGGTTTAAAACAAATAGAAACTGGAGTGACACATCAAGTTAGAGCAAGGAGAAAAGGGTTTCTTTAATATGATTTTCACCATATTAGAATATCAAAATCGCTTTTTTGAGAATGGATCATATTTTTTCAATTAAACTAGAATCTACCTTTTATTCTAGATCGAGTATTTGTTTCCTTACAATGAATATTTCACAACAACTTTGATATGGATCTGGATGTATTCAATTTCAAGGGAGTTATCGAATGAGAAAATATTGGTGGAATATCAAATTCTATTGGGAATTTAATTAAAAAAACTTAAATTAATGAAGTAAGTACGGTATATATCATATGCTCTCATAGACATGTACATGAAAAATTCTAAGCCTCCTTCAACTTCAATAAATATGTATTACATGGGTGAACTGAGGAAGAAGATGCTAGACTATGAGCATATACCTTTTAGATGTTGAAAGTTCCATGAGTATGGACACTTATATGTCATTTTTTGTTTGTGAATCATACTGAATCCAAAAAATCAACATCAAATCAAGAAAATTACGGTTCTACATTGGTTGAGAATAACCATTGTAACCCTAAACAACAACACTCACATCATAATATAATAGTGAATAAATGAGGGGTGTCCATGTCATCAACAACTACCCTTGCATAGTTTCCTAAAAACGAGGTGTCATCCACTCCACCTCCATTGAATCTCTAGTCCAATTTACATTCCCCCTTACAATGCTTCAAACATTGATTTAGGGAGCCAAAGCCCTTCCATATCAAGCTGAGGAAATGGATTTAGATGTGCTCAATTTGCTTAAAATTGAAAATATGTCAAAAGGTAAAGATCCCTTTACTCTCCCAAAGAATCATGTTTTTTTATTAGGAAAAATTTGTTGGCACTATAAACATATAATAGCTAGATTGAACTTGGATAGTGGTAAAAATGGGACATTGGGGGTTCAAACACACTCATTGAGGGATTCAAGGAAGTTGCATAGATAGGAGAATAAATGGGGCATTAAAAGTAATTTACAACTACCATATGAATTGGGAGATACATTGGTAAATTTAGGATGAGTTAGGGTTATAACCACATTTATCCATGGATCTAACAACTTGCAGTCATGAAAATAGTGTCATGGAACATAAGGGGCCTTAGTAACAAAGTTAAGAAGAGGCTCTTAAGAGACAAATGGATTAGGGAAAATAAATAATAATGATGATCCAAGAAACTAAAATTTTAGGCATGTTCAAGTGGCAAGAATAACCAACAAATGGTGACTGAAATGTCAAACAACAACAATAGATGTCCAAGGGACCTCTGGTGTAATATATAATGTGTGTTATGATAAACATATTTGAGTCATGAATATGTTCGCCACATTATGTATTCTGAAAATACAGTTCTAGGTTATGCGACCAGGGGAATATTGTAATTGTTCCAATGATTATAGGTTGAATCTTCCAAATGACAAGACATTATTTCTTAACTTTACTCTTCAGAATGAAACCTTAATATCTCCTTCACAGTGGATTATTGGAGGATATTTCAATATTATAAATTTTTTTAATGAGAATAAGGATGGGGTTATAATGTTAGATGCAGATATAGAATGGTTTCAGGAAAAAATGTGTCATCTAGGCTCATGGAAGTAGAAAAAATAAATGGTATTTAGCTATAATAAATTGGTAAGGGTGATAGCGAAATTTGGCCTCGTGGCTCAATGGTTTTTAATATTGAAAAACAGCATGGGTTGGGATGTGTGTATTTAACACTCCATATTATCCATCCATGGTTTATATCATTGGGCCATATTCCTCAACATTGATCTACATGCATGCCCTCAAAAAAATCCTTTTAGATTCAAAATTGTTTGTCTCTATCATCTCGATTTCCATTAAAAAATATAGAAATGGTGGGAGGAGTGGTGTAATATTAACATATGAATGATGTTTTCCTTGTAATAAAAGTTGAAACACATTAAATGCAAACTAAAAGAGTGGAATAAGAGACATTTTAGTAACATCGTGGAATAGAAAATTAAGATGGAAAAAAAATGTTGGAGATCCAATACAAGGATATCTTATATGGTAGATAGAAACACAAAACTAAGGAGGAGGTGGAGAATTTGTATGAATTGGAGGAGTGAAATAAGCAACATGAAATGTTTGGAAACAAAATTCTTGCATCCAATGGTTAAAATAGGGGGAGAAAATAAAACTATTTTCCATAAATCTATGCTATAGCATAGGCACCATAACAAGGTCTCTTCGCTGAAAGGGTTCCCTTAAAGAAATATCTCAGGAGTTGGTTAAGTTCTTTGAAAACATTATTACAAATTTAGTAAGGGGAAAAATGGCAGTAAGGCAAAAAAATACTAAATATATTTCCCACCTTATGACAGTAGATCAAAATGAGGAACTTTTAAGAGAAATTTCCTATGAGGATATCAAATCACTAATCAAGTTGATGTATTATAACAAGGAACTAAGGTGGAACAACTTTAGGATTGAATTTCTATAATCTTGTTGGTCAATAATAGGAGAAGTCTAAAGAATAGTGGAAGAATCTATACAATCTATATCTATACATAGAGCACTAGATTCCACCTTCATTACCTTGGTGACAAAAAAATATAATCCTGAAGACCATGACAGATACATACCCATTTCACTTTTCAACATCATTTACAAATTTATTACCAATATTATAGTAAATAGACTCCATATATTCCTCCAAAATCTCATTTCTCTAATACAAATGGGGTTTCTCAAGGGAGATCAATTGTATATGGAATAATGGTCGGACATGAAGTGATTCATTCCCAAAAAATCACTAAGAATCAAGAATGATGATTGAATTGGACTTATCAAAATCCTATCACAATCTAAGTTGGGAATTTTTGTGTAGTATCCTAAGGGCCTTTGGCTTTGCAAAGGATTGGATTGCTTGGGTCTACAATATTGCCTCCTCTTTCACATTCTCTATTTTATTCAACAAATCTCCCTACCATCCTTGCCAACCATCTTAGGAGATGTGGTAGGGAAATCTACTATCTTTCTTTCCATTTATTTCAGCAGTGGAGGACTTAGGTCGATATTTTAAGGCTGCAACAACTAAGGATAATATAAAAAGACTCTGACTCTATGTAGAAGTTATGCCTCTCACCCATCAGTAGTTCATTGATGATACAATGAGACTTCGTACTCCAATGGTGTAGGATTCTTGTTATTTAAATAATATCCTAGATCAATTCTCTACAACCTTAGGTATATATATATATATACATAACTAGATCTCAAATTATTTTTTTCAATACTCTTATTATTGTTCAGAGACATGTGGCTAAAATATTTGGATTCAAGTAAGAAAGATTCCATCAAAGTATCTCAGTGAAACTCTCTCAAATGGAGTGTATGTGAGGAACCTATATATTTTGACAGTAAATTATCAAGTTGGAAATTTATATATCTGAATATAGTAATATTTATAGGGCCACTAAAAGTTATCCTTCAAGTTATCTCGATTTATCTATGCTTAGCCATGTTATCACCATCATAATTCTGATGGAAATACGAAGAATTCAATATTCCTTCCTCTAGTAAGGCTCAATAATGGATAATAAATGACCTATAGTAGCATGGGATAAGATGGGTAGACAAAATCTTAAAGGAAGACTAGGGTTAGGAGACCCAAGTATAATGGAAACATTTCTGGGTGCAAATACCTAGTGGCAATGACTCCAAGGAGGAATAAACCTTTGGAAGATAGCCTAAATATGTATATATGCACCTTGTATTCATAAAACAGATATGATAATATTAAATATTTCAACCCTTGGATCCTTGATTTGGACCTTGGAAAAGAAGGTAGTGATTTGTTTCTGGAAGATTAAAAATGAAATCATGACTTTATTATGGACTAATTCATCGCCAAAATTACATAAGTTGGAGGATCGAGGGAATAGAAAATTTAAGGAAGAAAATGATATCATTAGGAAAAATAAAAATTAAATATTACTGGGTGGAGGAAGTAGTAGACCAATAATGGCGCAGATTGATCCTAGTATAGAAGTGGAACCCTAAACTAAAAGAGGAAATCTAGAGGAATTTCTGGAAAAATATAAAACATAGACCAATCCCTATATCAAACCAAGAGGAAACATTAAGATGGGTATATGGGTTTAAAGTTACATTCTCCATCAGTGAATATTGCCATCTAGAAGCAGGATATCACTCTTAGCCTCTGGAAGAGGTTTGGGATATATTTGGAAGAAATTTTTCTTCCCAACAGTATCCATTTTCCTACTATTGAAGCATTATAATCAAGTAGCATGGGAGAATATTCAAAAGATAAATTTCTATGGATCCTCTTGTTGCTCACTTTGTGTTGTGCATGATGAGACTTTGGAGCATTTATACAACCTCTGCATTCTTTCTAGATGTCTATGGAACAATATTTCTGAATTTTCTTATGATTTGATAGAGGTCCTATAAGTATTTGAGAGTGGATATTTCCGCAATTATTCATATTGTAAAATAATTTCATACGAAAATCGTGTGTTGGATAAAACTTGTCTGACATTTTGGTTGGACACTACACCCATCATCAGGGAGAAGAAAGGTAAAATGATGAGTGAGAGTGTTGGTTAGTAATTAGATATTTCAAGGGATTAGAATAATAGTCAAGAATATAATAAATTATTATATAAATTAATAAATAGCCAAAAATATAAATTACTATATAAAATGATAAACGATAAAAAAAAATATAAATTATATAAATTAAAATGGTCGAAAAGTAACATTAAAGGGTAAGGATATGGTATATTAATTATTAATAAGGGAAAATACAATAGTAATCATTACAAAATTCTATGATATTAAGATGTTGGATGTGATGTGCAACTTTGTGGCATTAGAATTCTGGTGGCTAGGGTTTCCTTAGCTGCTACAATTTTGTAGGTACAGGGAATATGATTCATGTAACATCCTTCTTATAGTCTTCTCATTTAATTAAAAAAATAAAGAGTAGGAGGTAATATATATATATATATATATATATATATATATCATAAAAGAGTTATGTTGTAATGACACCACCCCACATTTACCCACTTTACAAGGCCTCCAGGTAAATGTGAACTGGAGTGCTACTACGACATGACCCAACCTCCAAGCTCCATTGATGGAAGTGGGGTCGACAAACTGAACACATATTGACATCCCCTAGGGATTAAAAACACTTAAGGGCTAAAGGACCACCACAGATGACCAAACCCTAAGCTAGGTCTGAATTCATCACAACTTAACCCCCAACTGCATGCCTGACAAGGACCGGCTGCGGTTATAGGCTTCCAACCACATGCAGAATACTAGGTCCATGTGGTTATAGCCCAAAATCTCCAATACAAAGAATGTGGTCCCGCGATATGAACCATTTTCCAGGACAGCCTCCAGACCACTACCTGAAACTTCTCAGAATGATAAATAACATAATGCCAAAGCCTTTCATACAAAACTTGAAGAATAACTTATACAGGAAATGCCTAGGCCATCAAAGACGTTTCTTCAAGCACATCGTAGACATGTCGGGTATAGGTCATGAATGCATATTTAATTGTAAACCTTTCAATACTTTAACTTAAAATAATCAATAAGGTTTGATTCCCTTCTCAATTAGATGCATCAACACTTGTTAACCCATGCATTCATCAACCATTAATCAACTTATCAAAGCATAAAAAGAGCCATAGCTAGAACATATTATAGAACCATTTTTATAACCAACATATAGCTATAATAGTAACCATTATAGAACAACCATAAAAGAAACATAATAACAACTACAAGTACTCATGAATCACAATAGGAAAATAGCTCTTATTAACATATGAAAAATCCAACCAAGTCAAGGAATTCCACGTACCACCTGACCGTAGATTTATTTGAACCAAAAATTTCATTCAACCAATCACCCTCGTGCAATATTCCAAGCATAAATGTCGCATCTCATGTGATAAACCAAGACATAAACAACCAAGGGAATCTAGAGGTTAAACCACCTTCACCCTCAAGTTATCGTGATCTTGCCAAAAATAATCAAGAGATCACAAAGCCAAAACAAGCTTTGATGCCTCAGAATTACTTCACCATGCCTAGAGTAATTTTCTTGAGAACACCTCACCCAATTCCAAAATCTTTCGGAAATCAAAATCTCAACCAAGAAATGAATCCCATCACACCATGGCTATCTAGGAAATCGCTGAAACCATTGTCAAACTTGGAAAAACCCATGCCAATGACCAAAAATGAACCAAACAAATAAATTCATGTACCATGCATTCACACCTCAACTAATAAATCACACATGTAGCCTGTTACTTGCTAAATCTTCCTGCTGAAGTTGTTGGTCCAACCTTCTCCTTCCTTTCCTTGTTTTTCCTTTTCTTTCTTTCTCCAAATCCAATGTATGGTGAAATGCTCTAAGTGTGCAAAAGTATGAGAGAGAAAAGCTAAAACTGACAAAAGTTTTTGCACTGATCCTTAGAAGTCTTTTTATCATTGAGGCCTCTATTTTCTTCTTTTTTCTTCTTTTCTCCTTCATTTCTTCTCATGCAAATTTATGTCTCTTCACGTTTCTTTCCTCCTATTTTCCATTATTTTTATAAATAAATTCCAATTAATGCCTCTTTTCGTTTTCCAATTTCCTTAGTCATTAATAAACCAAAATTAATACCCCTATAGTGTTTTCCCAACATTCGTCTTAAAATATGTGTCGCATGACTTTAGTCTTATTTTTTCTTTATTAACCTTTATTACATGAATTTTAAATTTGAGAATGTTACATATGTATTCATGAATATTTTCACAATGGCATAATATACATATACTTGTGCATTTATTCCCAAAAAGAAACAATGGATCGATAGTAACTTTGATTTTGATTCCTTCACTACTTTTTCCAAAAGTTCACCAATCTCTAATTTACGCATCACGAAGTTTTCAACAAAGTTACTATGTAGATCTAACTTATCACATTCCTATATTGGACATCGCTCATAAAATTTTATTATATACACTCTTGTTATTATAACAATATTTTTACACTAACCATTACCATATATTCAATCCTCCTCTCTGATTTAATATTTAAGAAAACAATGGTCCTACGGACCTCTTAGAGAGTATATGTTAATACAAGACTTATTATTTAGATGTTGAGCATGGTCACTAAATCTTATGGTTATACGAATCTTCATTTTTTTATCATAACACCATTATGAAATTTACGACACTAAGCATTATCATACTACCCGCATTGAGTAATAATGTTTTATTACTATGGAAAAACATATATTTATTGGGACTTAGCATGAGTTCCATTCGCAAAATGTATTTCTGCTATATATTTACATACATACCTTGGATACATTAAATTGTTGATACCTTTTTTTTTAATGTTTGTAATTTAATATCGATGGTCATCAAACATTCTAGTTAAATAGTTTTGAACGTAACACGTTTGACCTTGACCAAGTGACTATCATATGAATAATGGTTAATTCCAATATTACCTACCTTATATTAAGTGTTCATATTGATGATCCAAATTTATTTCCCTAAGATCGATGGTAGTTTTGGAGTAACAACCTGCAACCTGTTTGTCATCCAATCTCATTTGCACACTTCGCAAACAACTTCAAAATGTATATGTCCATGTTTGTAAAGTTCTATTCTCTATTCAAGCATTGTATTTGAATGAAGTGAATTATTCTAGCTCTATTGGCATTCATATATTCTCCAAATGAAACGACACGACTACCATTTTCCTCCAAGTTATGTCTCATCTTTCCTTTGCTCTAAGAGTGTTAGTCTATGAGAAATGTTTTATTATTTACTTACTCTTTTTGCAATTTTCCTTCTGTAATGGAAGTAGAGGCTACATTCTTGCTCTCGAGCTGATTTTTCCTTGGGTTACTCTTTCTTCGGAAAATTCACAAAAGAAATGGTTCATGGCACATTGTTTTCATATGGCAATCAGAGTGCGAAGGGTATTCACTCTAGCATAATTATCAAGGGTTTCCCTTCTAATTTTTTAATAGAAAAAAGTATGAATTTTATTATATTTCAAACATTACATTCAACCTAGTATCACTGATCATTTTTATATACTAATTTTGTTTATTTATTTTCATCTTATAAGTACTAAAGAAGAATTCATATTGTTCACTATTAATGAAAACCCCTAAATGCATATTTTCACTAGCTTTTTGTTGCTTCTGGAAAATAGATATATATTCCATTTTTATGGCTATATTGGGGTTTTTAAACTATTACTAAAATGCTTTGTCGTGGAGTATTTTTAATAATCTTTTCTGTCAATCATAATTATGAGGTAACTCAAATTGGAGGTTTCTTTTAAAAGATAAATAGAGTTGCAGTATGTACATTTCTCATAACACAATACATTACCTCTTCTATTTAGCTATTTCAATTTTTTGATAATGTGTATATACGTATCTATATAACCTATACAACTACATAATATATTTATAAATATGTTTCTTTTAGAATCCAGACCATAATACTTTGTGGAACCTATCATGGGGTTTTCCAATATTTTCTATGCCCTAATTATTCTTGGAACTCGGGATTGTTTCCACCCTAATCACTGACAACACACATCACAGAATCACTATGGTTATTAACCTTCCTCACTACTTCAACCCTTTCTTAGTTTATCAACTACCACCATAATAGAATCATGTTGTTTTTATGTCCAAGGTGAATCGGTAATAAAATCTAAGGAGATCACTTCCCACTTCCACTCTGGTATGGGTAATGGATTTAATAGTCTAACAGATCATTGATGTTCTTTTTTCACTTGTTGACATTCTTGGCACCTAGCCAGATATTTAGCAACTTCATTTTTCATTCCAGGAAAAAAAAACTATTCTTTAAGAGTTGAAACCATCTTCTAATATTCCTAGTGTCATGAAAAAGGGTTCTTATTATGTTCATCCAATATCAACCTTTTAATTTTTTCTTGATCTAAAATAAAAAATCTATTTTTATATGTTAACAACCGACTTTTACTGATTTCATGACCACTCAATTTTCCTAAATCAGATTCATTTTTCATATTCTCACGTATCAGATTATAATTTTGTTTTGTTAATGTTTCCTCTTTTATTTACTCTACGAAATCTATTTAAAGCTTCGACTTAAGGTGTCTGCTGCCTTGTTTTCTTTCCCCTTTATGTGTTTAATGTTGAATTCATATTTTCTTAGGAAATCCATCCACTTGGATTTCCTAGTATTCTATCATGTTTGTTGGAAAATATTTCTAACCTACATGGTCGGAAATCAAAGTGAACTTTCAACCAATTAAATAATGCCTCCACAATTTGAAGGCATGAATTACAACTACTAATTCCTAGTCATAAACTGCATAATTTTTCTCATTTTAATTTAATTAGCGACTTTCATAAGCATCTACATGCCCTTCTTGTAGAACCACACCTCCTAGACCTTTCAAGGATGCATATGTACATACCTGAAATCTTTTTCTAGGTAGGGTAGTTTGAGCATTGGAGCAATAGTAAGTAAATGTTTCAAATTTTTGAAGATTTCTTGACACTATTATGTCCATTTAAATCTTAGCCCTTTCTATTATAAAGAGGTTATAGGGTATGCCAGTTTGGAAAATCCCTTAATAAATTGGTGGTAGTAACTAGTTATCCCCATAGGTGATTCTATATCACCCACATATTTTGGTATTCGTCAATACATGATAGCCTTCACTTTCTTGGGATCCATTGTTATCCCTTATTTTGAAATTACATGGCCAAATTATTTTATATTTTCCTAGAAAATTTGACATTTACTAAATTTTGCATAAAGTTGATGTTCCTACAATTTTTGTAGTACTATATCCAAGTGTTTCTTATTTTCCTCTAGTGTATTGAAATATATTAGTATGTAATATATGAATATTAACACAAATTTATCAAAAAATATGTTGAACAAACTATTAATTAAGCACATGAAAGTGGCATGTGCATTTGTAATTCTGAAGGGTAACACTGTGAATTCGTAATGTTTGTATCGGGTTTGAAAAATTCTTTTTGGTATGTCTTCCTCTTTGATCCTCAGTTGGTGATATCTAGGTATGAGATATATCTTGGAGAACGGATTTTCCCCCTTAACCTAGCACAATAAATAATCGATGCAATGCCATATTCAATGCACAATATGAACATACCATCCTTCTTCTTAACAAAAAGCGCTAGTGCACCCCTTGGCGACACACTTGGTTTGATATAACCTTTACTTAAAAATTCTTGCAACTATGTTCTTAGCTCCATAAGCTTTGGTATACCCATATGATAAGGGGCCTTAGATACTAGTGTTGCTTCCGGTATCAATTCTATGGATAAGTCTATTTCGCTTTCAGGTGGTAGTCTAGGAATCTATCATGGGAACACATATTGATAATCTTGTACCACATCCAAATCTTCCAAATGCCTAATTTCTTTATTATAAGAATTATATTCCTCTTTAATAACAGAGAGTTCACACCTTTTTCTTCCAACCTTCTTCAATTGTAATGCTGATATTTTTGGTAGTAAAAGTGGTCATGGTATAACTCGTGTTAGTGTCAGCCTTTGCAGCTTTCCTCCAGTGATCAAACATGCTCTTACAAAGTGATCTTAAAGTTTCAAGGTCAAATTTTGTCATTTCAATGAGTCTTCAAGAAAAATTTGGTCACTAGGCATTAGGTCTAGGGTTTGTTTTCACTCTTTTCAAAGTTGTCCAAATGTCGGTCCATGTCACCATTCAGCTGAGTGTACCATCATTCAGAGGGTTTTCATCATCATGTTAGGTTCCAAAGAGTCATTTTACACCTTGTTCATGCTTCAGTTGTGCCTAGGTAAGGTCCATTTCCCTCTCCTAGGGTTTTGGAGGTAATTTCTCTTGGATGGTCAAATCATTAGAAAAACTTGTATCCTGATGTTCATACACCTTCCCCTATCATTAATGTACCTTATTAAACACTTCCCATCACCGAGATCCCCCAAATTCCTCATTTTTCCACAAACCCTAGTTTCTTGCCACAACTTGACAATTTTCTAGGCTAGGCCTGTGTTTTTCCCTTTTGGACCCCTTCCCCTCACTCAATCTCTGAGATTCTACTTTCCCCTACTTCCTAACATCCCTCCCTACTTCCCAAAATTTCCCCAAGAATTTAGAAGCCCCTTATCCCCTTCATTTCGCTTCATTTCGACAAATCCCTTGTTTCACACATCAGGATAGGTTTCACTCAAATGATGTTTCAGAGCAATAAAAGATGAATTTTCGAAAACTGAGAGAGGTTTTTGTACAAAACATGCCAAGGAAGAAAAACCTCCTTCACGTTTTACACAGGTGTAATGGTTTTGGAGAAATGTCAAGAATACCGTTGCCTCAGGAGAATTGATGCACCTACAGGAAGTAGTGTTGGGAGATTTGATTTTTGACAGGGTAAATGAACTCCAAATTGAAACATTCCACTTGGGTTGTAAAGTAGACTCCAATATATTTCCAACAAGCTATCACATGCCCAATTTGGACACCGGGAAGGCCTCCAAAATCCTCCTGTAAAATACACTATGTAGCGTGCGGCGCATAGAAAAGTGAGCGCGGCGCATTGGGCCAGAACACAAAATTTTTGCCACTGCCCTTCAAAATTCAAATTCTCTCAGTCTCCTTTGCCAAATCCAATGATAGCTATCCATGCACCAGTAGAAAAAGAGAATTCATCATCAATCCAGAAAGCAAATGGGAACAAAAACAGAGTTATGTGAAAGTGTCAAAGTTCAAAACATCACAAAAATGGGTTTGTCAATAGAAAATCAAAGTCCTTCGTGTATATCAGATGTTTTCATATTCAAATAGTCCATATGCACACCAAAGACATCAGAAAAAGCCAAGACACATCAAGGAAGTGAAAAAATGAGTTTTGAAGCCAAATTGTGTGTTGGATCAGCACGCGGCGCGTTGGGTTGGAGCGTGGCGCATTGGAGGACGCGCGGCGCGTAGAGAAAAAATTTTCAGTGTAAAATTACACTGGCGTGGCGCATTGGAGGGTGCGCGGCGCGTTGGGTTGGCGCGCGGCGCGTAGAGCTGACAGCCAAAATTTTTTCCACTTTTCTTCAAAATTTCAAATCAAACAAATTTTCTTGCTCCAAGTAAGTGAAAACCCTTTGCTTATTGATTTGAAAACATGCTTGGTGTGTTTGAAGACCAAAGATAAAAAGTTTAAGTGGTGAAAAGAAAACTCTACGTTTATACCAAAGTCTGCTCCTAGAGTTTATGAGTGAAGCTTGAAAGTTGAGTTTTGGTGCAAAGTTCTTGCTATTTGCCACCCTTTTTCATTCCCATTACACTGTTATCACTGTTTTTCCTTTTAATTCTCCTTTTTCCCATATCTCTCATACCATTTTGAGCCCATATTTAAACTTCAAACCCTATTACTTACTACTACATTCTTCCATTGACACAAGCCTAAATTTGCCATAACATCACAATGCTTTTGTCCTTGATCCCACTTGACTCACCGATATCTTGCCATTTAATTTCACTCTCGTCCTTAAAAACTACCCCATCACCATCCCATTCCTATCTCACTTATAGGGGTTCTCAATCCCAATTTCCACAACAGAGGATCATTCGCTCGCCTTAGCATAACCCTAGATGTTCTACTGTATTCCTTGTGACAGTCCTTTTCCCATTGTGATATTTCCTATAGCACCTTGACATATATGTGACACATCTGACATTGGAGCATACAAAAAACTCTTGTTTTCATCATAACCATATCAGCATACTTTTCATACACATTGTGACACCATGACAGAGACCGACACATCACAACAGAGACAGTGTTTTCACTACTGAAACTGCATGCACCAGGAGGATACTGAAACGTCGTGAAACACATGATCCACTCCGGATTTTGGCCGAGGCTTCGTTGGCTGGGCATGATACATGATGGAGGGTCTTCGCTCCAAATTTGAGCAAATTTGAAGAAGTTTTTGTCATTTTGGAAAATTTTGGTCTCAAAACAGATTTTTCAGCCCAACGCGTAGCGCGTCGACGCGCTCGCTTATGATTGGAACACTTGCTGGAGGAAAAATTTATATTTTTGGGTTTGTCATGGAAAGTTATGCATGCTCCAGTAGGACCAAATCATTTCACCAAGTTCTGGATGATCAAAGGGGCCAAAACACCATGAAAATCACCGTTCTGCCACCTTTTGCACCAGCAGGAAGTACTTCTGGGAGAATGAAGTTTTGGAGGGGTAAATGAGCTCCAAATTTGGAAATTCCACTTGGTTTGGATAGCAGATATCCAGGGCTTTCCAACAAGCTATCATGAGCTGGATTTTGATGCTGGGAAGTGCCCCAAAAGCAGGCTGAAAGGCGCGCGACGCATAGAGCTCAGGCGCGCGGCGCATAGAGAAAATTGGTCAATTTTTCATTTTCCAGCTCAGGATTTCGGCCAGTTGGACCAGTTTTGATTGTGGATGTAATTTTTGAGTTATCTTGATGTAATTTTGTGGTTTGCATGTAACTTTGATTCACTTTTACCTATTCTAGATGATTCACTCCCAAAAAAGTGAAAATCAAGTCAAAGAATCAGTTTCCTTCCTTTTAGAGGCAAGTTGTTTGGTTGCCTAGATTCTAGTTCCTTGTTTAGAATTAGTTGAAACTGCTCCTAGAAGGAGGAATTCGACCCCTAGAGGCATGGAAAGGGGTTAGGATGGTTTATATGATGTAATTTCTGAGACATTCTACAGGTTGGACTCTTGGGAAAAGTTTGGCACACTATTGTACATATTTTTCATATTTTGGCTAAGGAAAGATCAGAGGTTTTGCAGCACCTGTTGGGATTCTTGTGGCTTTCAGTTCTTGATGGAGTTTTCTCTTAGTTTATTGTAATTTCTTTCATGTTTAATGTATTCCATTCCCTTCTTATGCTTCTGAAACTAAATGAATGAGTAAATGAGGTTGAATCCATTGTTTCCAGTGCTTTGCCTTTAAATTTGTTTAGTTTTACATGTTTTCGCCAGTTTGGATAGGATCCATGTTCTCCCTTGCCCTCTTCAGCTCCTTGTCGTTCTGATCCATCCATATACCTGATCAAAATCATCAATACTACTGCCTACCTCACCCCAACTCGAATTCTGCAAAGATCTGGCCTCATCCCCGAGCCCAAAATTGTTTTTCCCATTTTTTCAACAAAAACCCAAAAAATCAAAATCAAAATTTCCTATCTCTTTACTAGCCTAAAATCAGTATTAATTATAAGTCATCTCAGCCCCTTTTAAGACCTTTTTCCGAGATATACCCGGAGAGAGCCCTCTCCTGTTCTCGTAGGGCTAGCTACGAGGCTGAGCGTGGTTTGATGTAGCCTTGAGTTTTACCTTATTTCAGCCTAAGGTAGATTTGAGCGCTAACATAGTGGCGACCATACTAGGGAAGAAAATTGTTTGCTTGTTACTGTCATTTGCTATAGAAGGAGTCTAAAGTCACGCCAGGTAGCCTTCGAACTTCTCTTGCTCTGCGAGTGCATAGTAGATAAAATCTGCTTCAGTCGATCTTCGGTTTAGCTTGTGAATGTGCTCCTTGATTTGTGAAATTGCCCCAGTACATGTATCGAGTTCAGATCTGATGGTTGATGGTGGAAAACGATTAGAAATAAGAAGGCTGAAATCATTCACCTGGTGACTCCAATTCAAGGTAGAGACTCCACTGGAGGACTGACTCTTTCTCTGAGAAAATGGAAGGATCTTACACAAAGTTCAGGTATCTAAAGTGGAATGGTATTCAGGATCTAGTTTGCTTTCTTGTAAATTACTTCTTTGCTGTTCTTGAGCCTGTCCTGAAGGTTATTCCGAATTTGTTTTATGATAAAGGTGATCAAAATCTTCACTCGAATTATTCAAAGAATGTAAATGCTGAGTTTCCCTTTGATCCTGGCCTCCTTACTTTTGTCACGTCTTATGATGACTCTCTTCAGAGTGATGAGCCAGAAAATCAAGCTGATCCCGCAGCTCTTGTACATACCCCTACACCTTGTAAAATTCCAGATCGGTACAAACCTCTTGTTTTACCTTCTGTTCTTCATGCTTTCCCTAAAAATTATGACCTATATCTACCAAGATTTGACGGTGAATGTAACAATGTCAACGCTGAGCAACATGTGCAGAATGTTGAGAATTTCCTAGATATTTTTGAAGTTGATGAAGAAGATGTTAGTATCAGACTTTTTGCTCTTTCTTTGCAAGGCCAAGAGAAAAGTTGGTTTAAAGCCCTGCCTGATGCGAGCATCACATATTTCCAGTAGTTTGTCAAAGTTTTCCTTGACAGGTGGATGATTGGACAGAACCCTTTCTTGATCTTAGAGGAATATGCCCAGCTGAAGAGACAGTCAGGAGAGACAGTACAACAGTTTTCTGCCAGATTTAATCAAGTATACTTTTCGATACCAACTGATATAAGACCTTCTCCTAGATCTTCTCTCTTGCACTACCCGGGTGCCTTTGATCTGGAAATGGAGTTTCAGCTGAGAGAAAAGAATATGACAACACTCCACGAGATGCAGAACAGTGCAGTAAATGTAGAGGCTCATTTGCTGATCTTGAGGGCAAGGTTGAAGGAAGAAGAAAAGAAGAATGTTTCAGAGCAGCTGACACCTTCAGAGGAAAATCTTGATCTTTTCGTAAACATAGTAGAAGAGATGGTGCGGAAAATGACTACAAAAAATGAAAATGACATTCAAGAAGAAGCGGCTGACCCAAAACATTTTGTTTCTTATCCCAGTTGTCATAGTGATTGTTTTATAGATCATTGTGAAGAAGAGAGAGCTGTTGATATGATATGTATGTTTGATGATGTGTTTTATACCGATGAATTGCCTCAGTTTGATCAGTATGATGATGATTATGTTCTCCAAACAGAAGCTAATCTTGCAGACAAATCAGCAGCTAGTTTGTGCAAGGAGGAAGTTCAATTTCAGCAGCTCGAGTACAGTGATCAACCGATGCATATCAACTATGACAATGACGAGGAAAGTGCAGTAGATTTTGAAGTAAGTGAAGGATCTTTGCCTTTTTGTTTTGATTCATTTCAGTTCATCAGAGACAACTACCATGCAATCAGAAATCAAATGTCAACAAGTCTTGATCTGGACCATCTTGAGCGCAATGAAAACCTTGTTCAAGACTTCTCATATTCAGATTTTCAGCCCCCGAAATCCATTGATTTTCAAGTTGCAGATGAGGACATGGAAGCTGGTACATGTGATCAAATGATACAAGGTGACTCCGTACCATTTTGTTTTGAATCATTTCAGTTTTTGAAGGGTAAATTGCATAGTAAATCTTCAAATGAGCAGCCTGTAAGAAATCAGCAATCTCTCAGTGTTAATGTTGAGGATGAGACAGATAATGAAATTCTTGAGCAGTCTGTAGCATCAGATTTGCAGCTACCAAATGAAATTGAAGGTCAGATTACAGATGAAGGTGTGGAAGATGAAATACATGATTTGATGATGCAAGAAAATTCTATACCCTTTTGTTTCGAAGCATTTCAGTTTATAAGGCAGAATCTTCGTAAAATCTCTCAAGAAAAAGATGAAAAGCCAGTAGGGTGTCAGGAAGTTTCAATGGATACAGTGCAACAATCTTCTCAAGTTTTTGATGATCCTATTGCTCGTGTGTTGGATGGTGTTTGTTGTAAAAGTTTTCCTTCATTAGCTAACCATGTGCCGGAAAAGAATGTTGATGATAATCTTATTCAAAGGTCGCCTTCATTCTCTTGTTTAACAGATTTTTCATTACAAAACCCTCATCAAGGTTTGCAGTCATATGAGGAGATTGATGAAGGAGACTTTTGTTCTGTTTGTAATCAGCAACAGTGTTTGATTATTCACGAAATTCAGGATCCTTTTGGCAGCTTGCTGCAATCACCAAAGAAAGACAGCACAGAGGTGAGGAAAATTTTAATGTCTAGCTATGGAGATTTCCTAGATCAGAGCTATGTGTATGAAGATCCTTTCGCAGTATTCTTGAAGTCATCCAGTCAATTCATGCTTTGCAAGTTTATTAGTAGTCCACTTGGTTCAAAGTTTCCATGGGAGTTGCCTTTCAGTAGTTATTTCTCGTTGTTCAAAAGCAAGCACTTGCGGAGAATTAAGATAGCAGCCAACATGCTTACATGGTTGCATTGGCTATTCCATTTCACTTGATCGGGTGGTGAAAAGTACAATTAGAGTAGGTTTGATGAATAAGCTCTACTTTGAGCATCTTTTCCAGCTTGTCAGTTGTGTTTAAGTATCGAGTCAATTTTTAGTTGAGTGAGAGTCAGTTTGTGTTATCAAGTCATCAATTTTCAGTCATGCATTTCAGTTTGAGTTTTTGATTCCATTGCCCAATGGATAAGGCACTGGTCTACTCTCCCAAAGATCTGTCGTTCTTGGCACCTCCAAGGAGCTACCATCCCCATTGGAGCCAATGTTAGTGTCAGCCTTTGCAGCTTTCCTCCAGTGATCAAACATGCTCTTACAAAGTGATCATAAAGTGTCAAGGTCAAATTTTGTCATTTCAATGAGTCTTCAAGCAAAATTTGGTCACTAGGCATTAGGTATAGGGTTTGTTTTCACTCTTTTCAAAGTTATCCAAATGTCGGTCCATGTCACCATTCAGCTGAGTGTACCATCATTCAGAGGGTTTTCATCATCATTTCAGGTTCCAAAGAGTCATTTTACACCTTTTTCATGCTTCAGTTGTGCCTAGGTAAGGTCCATTTCCCTCTCCTAGGGTTTTGGAGGTAATTTCTCTTGGATGGTCAAATCATTAGAAAAAATTGTATACTGATGTTCACACACACTTCCCCTATCCTTAATATACCTTATTAAACACTTCCCATCACTGAGATCCCCCAAATTCCTCATTTTTGCACAAACCCTAGTTTCTTGCCACAACTTGGCAATTTTCTAGGCTAGGACTGTGTTTTGCCCTTTTGGACCCCTTCCCCTCACTCAATCTCTGAGATTCAACTTTCCCCTGCTTCCTAACATCCCTCCCTACTTCCAAAAAATTCCCAAAGAATTTAGAAGCCCCTTATCCCCTTCATTTCGCTTCATTTCGACAAATCCCTTGTTTCACACATCGGGATAGGTTTCACTCAAATGATGTTTCAGAGAAATAAAAGATGAATTTTCGAAACTGAGAGAGGTTTTTGTACAAAAAATTCCAAGGAAGAAAAACCTCCTTCACTTTTTACACAGGTGTAATGGTTTTGGAGAAATGTCAATAATACCGTTGCCTCAGGATAATTGATGCACCTACAGGAAGTAGTGTTGGGAGATTTGATTTTTGACAGGGTAAATGAACCCCAAATTGAAAACTTCCACTTGGGTTGGAAATTATACTCCAATATATTTCCAACGAGCTATCACATGCCCAATTTGGACACCGGGAAGGCCTCCAAAATCCTCCTGCAAAATGCACTATGTAGCGCGCGGCGCATAGAAAAGTGAGCGCGGCGCATTGGGCCAGAACACAAAATTTTTGCCACTGCCCTTCAAAATTCAAATTCTGTCAGTCTCCTTTGCCAAATCCAATGATAGCTATCCCTGCACAAGCAGACAAAGAGAATTCATCATCAATCCAGAAAGAAAATGGGAACAAAAACAAAGTTATGTGAAAGTGTCAAAGTTCAAAACATCACAAAAATGGGTTTGTCAATAGAAAATCAAAGTCCTTCGTGTATATCAGATGTTTTCATATTCAAACATTCCATATACACACCAAATACATCAGCAAAAGCAAAGACACATCAAGGAAGTGAAAAAATGAGTTTTGAAGCCAAATTGTGTGTTGGATCAGCGCGCGGCGCGTTGGGTTGGCGCGCGACGCATTGGAGGACACGCGGCGCGTAGAGCGAAATTTTTCAGTGTAAAATTACACTGGCACAACGCATTGGAGGGCGCGCGGCATGTTGGGTTGGCGCGCGGCGCGTAGAGCTGACAGCCAAAATTTTTTCCACTTTTCTTCAAAATTTCAAAATCAAACAAATTTTCTTGCTCCAAGTAAGTGAAAACCCTTTGCTTATTGATTTGAAAACATGCTTGGTGTTTTTGAAGACCAAAGATAAAAATTTTAAGTGGTGAAAAGAAAACTCTACGTTTGTACCAAAGTTCGCTCCTAGAGTTTATGAGTGAAGCTTGAAAGTTGAGTTTTGGTGCAAAGTTCTTGTTATTTGCCACCCTTTTTCATTCCCATTACACTATTATCACTGTTTTTCCTTTTAATTCTCCTTTGTCCCATATCTCTCATACCATTTTGAGCCCATATTTTAAACTCCCAAACCCTATTACTTACTACTACATTCCTCCATTGACAAAAGCCTAATCTCCATAACATTCAAGGGTTGTTTCTTTGTCCTTGATTCCACTTGACTCACTGATATGTTGCCATTTCATTTCACTCCTGTCCTTAAAAACTACCCCCATCACCATATCCCATTCCTATCTCACTTATAGGGGTTCTCAATCCTGAAATTCTCCAAGCAGTGAGTAACTGTCCTTCCACTCCGAAAATCACTTGACAGTCTACTGTATTCCTTGTGACAGTCCTTTTCCCATTGTGATATTTCCTATAGCACCTTGACATATATGTGACACATCTGACATTGGAGCATACATCAAACTCTTGTTTTCATCATAACCATATCAGCATACTTGTCATACACATTTCGACACCATGACAGAGACTGACACATCACAACAGAGACAGTGTTTTCACTACTGAAACCGCATGCACCAGGAGGGCACTGAAACGTCGTGAAACGCATGATCCACTCCAGATTTTGGCCGAGGATTCATTGGCTTAACATGATTCGCGATGAGGGATCTTCACTCCGAATTTCAGCAAATTTGGAGAAGTTTTTGTCATTTTGGAAAATTTTGGTCTCAAAACAGGTTTTTCAGCCCAACGCGTAGCCGGTCGACGCGCGCGCTTATGATTGGGACACTTACTGGAGGAAAAATTTATATTTTTGGATTTTTCATGGTAATTTATGCATGCTCCAGTATGGCCAAAGCATTTCACCAAGTTCTGGATGATCAAAAGGGCCAAAAACACCATGAAAATCACCTTTCTGCCACCTTTTGCACCAACAGGAAGTACTTGTGGGAGAATGAAGTTTTGGAGGGGAAAATGAGCTCCAAATTGAGAAATTCCACTTGGTCTGGATAGCAGACATCCATGGTTTTCCAAAAATATATCATGAGCTTGATTTTGATGCCGGGAAGTGCCCCAAAAGAAGGCTGAAAGGCACGCGACGCATAGAGATTTTTGGCTAATTTTTCATCTTCCAGCTCAGAATTTCGGCCAGTTGGACCAGTTTTGATTGTGGATGTAATTTTTGAGTTATCTTGATGTAATTTTGTGGTTGGAATGTAAATTTGATTCAATTTTACCTATTCTAGATGATTCACTCCTAAAAAATTAAAAATCAAGTGTAAGAATCAGTTTCCTTCCTTTTAGAGGCAAGTTGTTTGGCTGCCTAGATTCTAGCTCCTTGTTTAGAATTAGTTGAAACTCCTCCTAGAAGGAGGAATTCGACCCTTAGAGGCATGGGAAGGGGTTAGGATGGTCTATATGATGTAATTTCTCAATCATTTTCAAAGGTTAGACTGGTTGGACTCTTGGGAAAACTTTGGCACACTATTGTACATATTTTTCATATTTTGGCTAAGGAAAGATAAGAGGTTTTGTAGCACCTGTTGGGATTCTTGTGGCTTTCAGTTCTTGATGGTGTTTTCTCTCAGTTTATTGTAATTTCTTTCATGTTTAATGTATGTCATTCCCTTCTTATGCTTCTGAAACTAAATGAATGAGTAAATGAGGTTGAATCCATTGTTTCAGTGCTCTGCCTTTAAATTTGTTTAGTTTTACATGTTTTCGCCTGTTTGGAGAGGATCCATGTTCTCCCTTGCCCTCTTCAGCTCCTTGTCATTCTGATCCATCCATATACCCGATCAAAAGCATCAAGACTATTGCCTACCTTGCCCCAACTCGACTTCTGCAAAGATCTGACCTTATCCCCGGACCCAAAATTGTTTTTCCCATTTTTTCAACAAAAACCCAAAAAATCAAAATCAAACTTTCCTATCTCTTTACTAGCCTAAAATTAGTATTCGTTATAAGTCATCTCAGCCCCTTTGAATATCTTTTGCCGAGATAGACCCGGAGAGAGCCCTCTCCTGTCCTCGTAGGGCTAGCTACGAGGCTGAGCGTGGTTTGATGTAGCCTTGAGTTTTACCTTATTTCAGCCTAAGGTAGATTTGAGCGCTAACAACTCGTATAACTTATTTCCCCCCATTGTCTTTACTACATGTGACTATTTTTTCTATGTAGATAAAAATTTATCTATGTATTTCCATCCAATCCATACATAGTAGAACACTATAGGATACCAATGATAGTGTATTCAAATTTATTGTGTTATGTTTCTCATTAAGCACCACTAAGAAATCCTTTACCCAACTGGTGACTCTTATTTTTTCACCCAAAGCTAGCTAAACCAACCAAGGGTTCTTATATTCTTTAGTCACTAATTTACAGTTTTCTATAGCCTTAGTGATAATATAACATATGCTGGCATAGATGGTGAGCCCTCATATTTCACTAAGAGTGCTACAACTCATATAGGCTACTCAACTTTACTTTATCAACTCAGGGTTTGTAAAAATTTGGAGGTGACGGTGCTATATGCACAAAACATGAGTTCTACTCATGCCATCCTCATTTGGGTTCTACAATGAGCTGCTACTACTAGGGTTACTTCTAGGAAAGGAAGTATGTCACACTTCTAAATCTAATCTAAGACTGGAAATACATCATGAACATTACTCTATCAACAAGAAAATAAACTACTCTAGATCACATTGATTCATCTAGCTAATTGCAAGAAAGAGAAATTCACACTTATGCTAATGCAAGAAAGGAAATAATACTAAGTGGCATTTATAATCTAGATTGTTGAATTAAATTGTAGAAAAGGAAACTAATCTAGAGAACACATACTGAATCAAATTACTAATTGAGTCATATCTATCTCATGCTTAGCTATTGTGTTTAATGATGCATCTAGCAATGAGCTAATCATGCTTTTAAATGAATCTGTTTTACATCAAAAGAAGGAGGTATTGAGGTGATATAAGAGGGTCCCCGGATCATAGGTTCAGAGCTGAAGCTCTATTGGTGGCTTGGCTAGGCTTATATGAGGTGAAATAGTGATTTTGGGTTGAAGGAGAGAGTGTTTGGCACTACTACATGAAGCTACTATAGGATTTCCTGTAGTGCTATAGGATGTCCTGAAAATCTACAGGAAACATGTTGTCTAGAGTTTGAGTCTAGAAATGGTGAGGAAAAGGTTAGGAAAGGTGGGTTGAATGTGGGTCTATGTAGATTAAGGGTATCCAACCCATTGGAAAAGCTCATAATTATTCACAAAGCCTATCTTACACCTTCAAGGTGGCTCTCAGTGATGTGGTGGTGATTTCCGAAAATAAAGTTGTAGGTGACTTGGATGGAATGTGGTTGATGAAGGGTGGAGACTGAAGTTGATGGTTTTGAAGGGGTCGTCCTCTATTTTTCTATTCAAAAATAAAATAAAAATACATGTTTATGCATTCATCATTTATAAACTTATCATAAAAGTGGTGAAAACGATTAGTTGAATTTAAATAAACCTACCTATGCAACTAAAACAAAAATCTACCTCAGCATCTAAAACACGTTCATTGTAAGAAAGGTAAACTATATAACTTTTCCAAGCAATAATAAAATAAAATACAATTTGGTTTGTGGTGGAAGACCTTCCTTCTCAAGCTCTAATGGAAGAGGTGAGAGAGGGAGGCTTAACACACCGTTTTGAGGTTTTATATGATACTAAACATAAAATGAAACAAATTAACTACTGCAACATAATATAAAACATAAGTACATAAGAGAGATTGAGAGAAATGGATTGGGCCCTAAACCACAAGCTCACCTCCCTGAAGCTAACTCAGTGGAGATGAAACCAAATGCTCATTTTATTTCATAACCTGTCTTGTACATAACATATCAAAGTCAGAAATTTCTAATAGAAGAGCCAAGAGTGCTTTAGGTACATCAAAAAATTTAATCCTAGTGATTTTTTTCTCTAGCTTATTTATGCTCAATGGTAGCTACCAGCTACTCCCTAAAAAGTAGGTGTTTGTTCCCTTGGAGCTCGAAAGAAGTGGATCTTTACTCCCTTTGACCTTTCACTTCCTTGGCTGCCTCAAATTTCGATTAATTGGATGAGAATCTCGAGGAGATATTGGATGCCTTTAGGAATTAAGGAGGTGGTAAACCCTCCTACAATCACTCCTTGTTGTCTACTCTGAGCCCTAATTGTGAAATCTTCCTAAAAAATGGCATTATTCCCATGATTTTCCTGCATTCAAGCCACATTAGGCCTCAAAGCATGACAACCCTTAACACACCATTCTCAGTAAGAAAAACATGAAAATGAAATTAAATATGTGTGAGAGAGAATAATTAGGCTAAAAAGGTGACAATTAACCCCTTAGAATGTAGCTAATGATGGTGATCATCATCACCCCCATACCAAATGGCTGCTCATCCTTTGAGAAACTGAGTATTATTTCTTCATTTCCTTTAGTGCCCTTGTGGCCTCTCTGACATCCCATGGTATCATGGAAGGAGTCCCTTCAGGAGGGTAGAACCCTGCATTATTTTCTAGTTCCTCACATTCATTGTCCTCTTAAGCTTGATATTTTGCTTCAATCAGTCTCAGTAGCAAAGGTGGATTGAGTTTTAATCCAAGCCATTTGATCTTCATTTTTTGAATGGCCCTTTTGTAGAAAGGTGCTCTCTCTAGGGCAGCTCTCAATCTGTCTAGAGTATGATACTCCATGTTTCTTCGGTTAAGTGGGACACCCTTCCATCTCCTATGACATGCCATAACACACTCCTCTCCCATCAGTCTAGAGATGTCATCATAATGTGAAATTGTCTGCGCTTGAGTGTTGCAATATCTATCTGTAAGGTTGGCATCATTAGCTATCATTTGGCGGTTTTTTATGATCCCTTTAGGGTTGATTAGCTCTTCCCTAATTTGGAAAGGCTCTTTTCCTCCTTTCTTCATAACCTTTTTGAGCTCTGCTTCCCTATCTTCTTCATTTATCATCCAAGAGGCTAGGGCCATCAATTTCATGTCCCTCAAGCTAGTGTTTTGGTCACAAATGTTCAGATCAGTTACGACAACATTATGCTTGTAAAACTATGCCAATTTGTCCCTATTTTCTATGTTGGATTGGCTGCAAAAATCAATAAATTTCCTGTAATAATGGAAATGTAGTGATGGGCCATACGATTCTAGTGTTTTGATCTAGAACTGTAGCCACTACTCCTTCAGGTAAATGGCATAAGAAGTTGAGGATTCCTGTGTTGTATTTCCTCCATGAATAGGTCTTCCATGGTGGAAATATTCTTTTCTTTTTGTCGCAGTTGGTCATTCAATCTTGAATTATCTGCTCGTACTTCTTGTAGCTACCCTTTCAAAATTTCCTTCCTAAGTATGAAATCATCCAAATCTCTCCCCATATCAATGATTTTCTCTTTCATGATCCCTACATCTTCCACATTCTTAGTTTTGGTAATTTTCATCCAGTGGTGTGTGCATGTCCTCTCTTTTTCTAGCTCATAGAACAGCGGAAATGAAAGCTTTTGAGGGATCATTCTTCCTCCTTCGATGAATGTGTAATAAGAGCTCAAGTTTCTTTGTGGGCTAGGATGTGGAACAGATGTAATGTACTTTGGGACAGTTTTTGGAGAGGGTAGTTCTTCCTTTGGCTCCTCCTCTTCCTTCTCTTGTTTCTCAACTTTGGCCTCCTACCCATCAACTTCTGCCCCTTTTTCATTACATTAGGGGAATTTTTAGGTCAAAAATGGGCCTCCTAAGAAAAATGTACAACCAAAATAAAATTTATAAGAACCAATAGGATTGAAGATGACGATGTCAACCATGAGGGATGATTCACCATTTTTTAAGTAAAAGGGTTGAAATATTAAAAAATTATAAAATAATAAAACTACTTTTTGAACTCGTATTTTCAACTAATCTCCAAAATTTTTTACTCGAATTTCAAGCGAGAGTACTTGTTGGATGCAAAATTTAATTTCTCGTCCAAGGATTACCCGTGTTGCATACTTTCAATGGACTCTGTTATGCAAAAAATGAGAAATACATGAAAAAATGTGATTTCAATCACGTTTTTCACGTATTTCTCATTTTTAGTGTAGCAGGGTCCATAAAGTATGCAACATGGGTACTCCTTGGAAGAGGAATTAAATTTTGCATCCAACAAGTACTCCCGCTCGAAATTTGAGTAAAAAATTTGGGAGATAAGCTGAAAATACGAGTTGAAAAAGTAGTTTTTTCTTTTTTCGCTCTAAAATTTGATGATGTAATCAAATATTATTTTATTATTTCAATATTATTTTATAATTTCCTTTGGAGGCCCATTTTAGACCTCAAAATTCCCCTCATTCCTGGGCCTTCTTCCCTTCCAAAGGTGTATTTTTCTCTTCTCCCATGAATTTTTTCTCTTCCTATAGAGAATTCCGAGTTTCCTATAGCATTGTCTAATTTCCCTGTAAAAAATCATGTTTTTGATGTTGCCCCTTCTTTTATTCCTCTTGGAGGTCTATGGGTGTTGATTCTTATTTGAGGGATGTTATCCATGTGGAGTTCCTCCTTGTATAGGTCATATGTATCTTTTTAGGTGAAGTGACCTCTTGAATATTTCCCTCCTCTAGCCCTATTTCTTTTTTATTATTTGGTCATTCTTCAGCTGTGATGGGGCTATTGCTTTGATTTTTAGGTCTCCGTTGTTTCACGTCAGCACTCTTCCTTTTCGTGTGTTAAGTCCCTATATTAATAGTGTAGTCCCTTATTATGTTAGTGTAGCCTCCCTTATTATTATTGTATACCCCTGTAACCCCCATATTGTTATTATTATGCCCTTACATTATTATTGTTAGGTCGGCTAGGATTACATTGTGGCCCCACTAGGATTATATTATGGCCCCATGGAATCCTATATATAGAAGGAGGTTTTGGTCATTTGTATCATCCAAGAATTGTTCATTCATGTAATGTATTGGAGGTTGCCCCCTCAAAGTGGCTTATTTCTAAGGTGTTGATATCTCTTTTCTTCTATTTTTGGAGTTGGTTTCACAACATTTGGTATCAGAGCTTTGGATTCTAGGGTTTCACTACTCTAAACAGCTCATAGGGTCATTTTCGCTATAATTTTTTTTCTACGAAGTTTCAGAAGCTGGAATTTTCACAATGTGAAGCAGAAATCCTGAGGAACATCATCAAAACATTTCAGAGCTTGGTTCACAATAGTTTCAGAGATATGATCTGTGGAAGTTAGGTCTTTTTGCAGGCTCCTCAATTTAACCTAAACAGGTCATCGCAGAATTTTTGCTATAACTTTTTTTCTACGAAAGCTCAGAATCAAAAAAAATTTAGAGCGTGAAGCAAAACTCCTAAGGACCATTGTCTCAAAATTTTAGATATTGGTTTGCATTATTTTTGGAGATATGGTCTATGGAAGTTAGGACATTTTCAGGCTCTCGAATTTCAAATCAAAAAGGTGATCGTGGGAAAATCTTCATAACTCTCTCTCTGAGCATCAGATTGGAATTCTGTAAAATGTGGACGTAAGAACACAGAATGTATTTTCCTATCTATAAATTTCAGAGCCAAAAGAGGAATAAGTGACACATGGCAAGTCATACAAGTTCACTCTATTAAACCAGTCCATAATTAGGTGATCGTAGGAGATTGGGAACAACTTTGTCTTCAAGAATCCAAATCAGGTCAGACTTCTGGCATTTGAAAGAGGATTCAGAGGGCTACTACAATACCAAATTTCAGATATTGAAGATCCGAAATAATAGAGATAATTCAGTTTCAATATCACGCTCCTCAAAAGCAAGAAAATGGTGTGTATTTTTCTTCAAATTACATAAGTCTCGTTTGAAAAAAAAAATAGTTGGAATTTATTCCAAGGGCATATTGAAGAATAGATATCAGTATTGGATTCTAAAATGGCCCCTAAAAATAATTCCATACCCATTAATCCCTCAAAAAGCTGTACTATGACGCATGAAGAAGAAGAATTGCAGTATGAGATATCAAAATTACGGTACCAAGTGCAACAAATTTCGATCTTACAAAGAGAAACCGAAGATGACATAGATGGTTTAAAAGCAGAAATGGAGGCTAAGTTGGATGGGATTAAGGATCAAATAATAGCTAATATGGATGATAAATTAGTGGAAGATCACATCGACCATCAACAACAAGTTCTCCAACTCTCAAAGGATAACCTAAATTTGGTGCAGAATCTGATGAAACAACAGGAAGATCAGCATCACATCGAAAGAAGTTTTGAATAAGTCACAGAAACAAGAACTCGGCAAGTACGATCAATTTTAGAGTATCTCAGCAAGTGGAAAAACTTTCCTGTAGAAGATTCCACATGGGAGGATGAGAATTTTATACATAAGCATCAAGAAATAATCAAGCGTTGAGGACAACACTTGTTTGAAGGAGAGGGGCATGTTAAGTCCCTATATTAATAGTGTAGTCCCTTATTATGTTAGTGTAGCCCCCCTTATTATTATTGTGTACCCCTGTAATCCCCATATTGTTATTATTGTGCCCTTACATTATTATTCTTAGGTCGGCTAGGATTACATTGTGGCCCCACTAGGATTATATTGTGGCCCCATGGAATCCTATATATAGAAGGAGGTTTTGGTCATTTGTATCGTCCAAGAATTGTTCATTCATGTAATGCATTAGAGGTTTCCCCCTCGAAGTGGCTTATTTATAAGGCGTTGATATATATTTTCTTCTATTTTTGGAGTTGGTTTCACAATAGGATTGAAGATGATGATGTCAACCATGGGGGATGATTCACCATTTTTTAAGTAAAAGGGTTGAAATATTAAAAATAATAAAATAATAAAACTACTTTTTCAACTCGTATTTTAAACTTATCTCCCATATTTTTTACTCAAATTTCAAGCGGGAGTACTCGTTGGATGAAAACTTTAATTCCTTGTACAAGGAGTACCTGCGTTGCATACTTTCGATGGACTCTGCTATGCGAAAAATGAGAAATACATTAAAAACCGTGATTTCAATTACGTTTTTCATGTATTTCTCATTTTTCGTGTAGCAAGGTCCATAGAAAGTATGCAACATGGGTACTCCTTGGAAAAGGAATTACATTTTTCATCCAACGAGTACTCCAGCTCAAAATTTGAGTAAAAACTTTGGGAGATAAGCTGAAAATACGAGTTGAAAAAGTAGTTTTTTGTTTTTTCCCTCTAAAATTTGATGATGTAATCAAATATTATTTTATTATTTCCAATATTATTTTATAATTTCCTTCAGAGGCCCATTTTAGACCTCAAATTTACCCTAATTCCTAGGCCTCCTTCCCTTCCAAAGGTGTATTTTTCTCTTCTCCCATGAATTTTTTCTCTTCCTATATAGAATTCTGAGTTTCCTATAGCACTGTCTAATTTTCCTGTAACAAATCATGTTTTTTATTTTTCCCCTTAATTTATTCCTCTTGGAGGTCTGCGGGTGTTGATTCTTATTTGAGGGATGCTATCCTTGTGCATTTCCTCCTTGTATAGGTCATAGGTATCGTTTTAGGTGAAGTGACCTCTTGAATATTTTCTCCTCTAGCCCTATTTCTTCTTAATTATTTGGTCATTCTTCAGCTGTGATGGGGCTATTGCTTCAAGTTTTAGGTCTCCGTTGTTTCACGTCATCACTCTTCCTTGTCTTGAAGTACATCGGGGTCTTCCTTTTTCACTTTTCTTTCACAGGGGTGCTTAGAGTGGCTAAGGTGGCAGGCACTTACTTTTCAAAGATCCCTGGTGAAAGGTTGATTTGTTGAGGGGAGATATTAGTGGTAATATTGGGGTCTAGTATCTCCTCCTATTCTATCTTTCCTTCCTTTTGTTTATATTTCTCTACCTCTTCGTTTTCAAGTTCTTCTCCTTTTCAATGTTTCTTTTCCCCCTCTTCTCCTCCTTCATCTGCTCCTACATTTTCTGTGGGTTCTGTCTCTGTTTCCATTTCTTTTTCTTCTTCTTCTTCCTATTCTTCCTCTGTCATGTCAGTCCCCTCCTCTTCTGATTTGATGCCATTTCAACTAAGGCTAAAGGCAATCGTCTCTCTAGGAGTGATGGTTTGTGTCCAAATCAATTCTTATTTTTCCATGTCAATGAAGGTGGACCAAGTTACATGGAGGTTAAGTTTGTTGAGAGAATCTTCCACTATGATTTTAATGAGACCATGATGAGCTGGGTGATGATAATTTATCTCCCTTACCCTCTGGCTCATATCTATGATTTAATGGAGGAGTGATTATGGGATATTGAGTCTATGATCTAAGGGAATATCACCTTCAAACCTAAGCTCATGCAACAATCTAAAATGGTATCCATAAACCACAATTAGTTTGTCGTCATAGGAGATATATTCCATGATGTGGTAGGCTACCTCATCCCATGGGTAAGGTAGAATTTACCTTATTACCACATTCTTATCTTCAATGTATTCTTCATTGGGAAAGAAGAAATTATTCTTAGAGGCAGTACTAGAGAGTATTTCCTCTCTATTCCACTTAACTCCTAGAGGTAAGGGGGTGACTCTGCTAATTAGATTAGGGGTTATGGTAATTTATAGCCCTCTTACCACTGTGGTGACCCTATCATATGCATGGGAGTGCAAGACCACTACAAATTATCGAGCCACTTCATCATCAAATCCTCTGAGGAGCTCAAAGAACCCAAACCTCTGGTGATTTCTAAATATGTCAGCCATGGGAGGGTGTAGTCTAATTCTTTTTACGTCTGTGGGATCCCTTCTAAACCTACACCCATATTGTGACTATTTTATAGGGATGGTTGTGTATGGATTTTTTTTGAAAGAATTATGCTATGGGACCCGGAAGGTTTTATCTTTACACACAATGTGGTTTTCTTATCTCTACTCCTTTGAGCAACCTTTTAATTTCTTGAATTATGGCTTGACTGTGTGTAAATTACCATGAAAAAACCTTTGTAGCTTCATGGCATGATGGCCACTTTCCTCTGGAATTATGATGATATATGGCTTGAAGGATGTTTTTGAGGTCTAAACACACTGTGAGGTTGGCTTATATGACACTTTCTAGCACTTTGTGCCCTACCTGGAAACTTCCTGTAGTAATAGCAGAGGTCTTATAGCACAGCTTCATGCAAATATCGATCATCGATCGAAGCTCTTGATGTCTCTTGTCTTTGTGATGCTCTAACCAATCTCAAAATTCACAATAGTATGAGGGGGGATGAGCCAAAGTACACTTTTTATTTAAAATCGAGTGGGATTGGAGCGTAGTGGTGATGTGTATTTGGCACAAGGTTTCCTCATTTGGACCATTGGTCCCACTCAAGCCAATCATTCCCTCCTACCTCGAAATAAGCTCCAAATCCTCGTGATATTTACCTTAATTGATGTGATAGCTCCATATGGCATGCAAAATCTACTAAATTTTTTCTTTAATTATTTGAGGGTGGCCAAGTTAATCGGCCAACATTTTCCCTATTAAACTCTCTTTTCTCTACATTTACTAGTTTTAGTCAAATGATGCATAGCGATAGGGTGGGGGATCCATACCTGAGCCTAGCTAGTGCTGATTAGTGGTAGGATCCTTTGATGCAGGGAGATGGAGCACTGTGAAGGCCATAAGTGATTTCTTTTAATTATTGTGTTTCTTTTTTTTTCCTGAGTTAGGAGCTTATTTTCTATGTGAGGTGGTTGTTGTGTTTTCTTTCTGATTCTTTTGCAGGTGCCTCATGGAGGTCCTAAGAAGCTTATGCTTGTGTATCTTCTCTTCTGAAGTCCTCTAGTTATCTTTAAGAGCCATGTTCATTAGTCATCTCATGCCCTTTTGATGTGCTAGCTTCATGCATAGATTTGCTAGAGGAAGTGATCATCTTCCTATAATAGTTCCCTTGTCTCTCTTTTAGAGATAAAATAACTTGAGGAATGAAGAAAAATAGTGTAGGGATTCTAGCGGTGGTGTTAGGAAGGGTATGGAGTGGTGTAATGGAGGAGGATATGAGAGGAGAGGCCTTGTGTGAGGATTCATCTAAACTAGCTCACAGTGGCGAAATAAAGGGTTTGATGAGTGAATCTTTATGCATGGGGTGGAGTGATGGGTAGGAATGGTATACATAGGTAAAAAAAATGAATTTTCATGTCTTTTTTAGGGTTAGGTGGCCTTGGATGAGCTTATTCATCCTCGGGTGACTTTCCGGTAGCATTACAGGGTTTCTTGTAGCACTACAGGAAATATTGTAGCAGCCTAGGATATCATGTAGCACTACAAAACGTAAGAGAAAAATGGATCGTTTTATCACCTGGGGGGGTAAATGGATGAATGAATTCATGTTGGGTTCGGACATAGAGTGCATAGGTAGAGGATAGAGATAGAGAGAAGGAGAGTTGGTCCTTTTCTCAAAATTTTCCCTAATCAGCAACCTGTAAGACAGAAGCAAGTTAGTGCATGGGTGTTGTGTCACTCTTTTTATTGTTTCCTTTATTTTCTATCCTCTTTTTTTTTTTAAAGACAGGTGGGCTACCTCGGTAGAGGTTTTCAACCCACAAGCTTCCCTTGGGTGCCTCATGGAGGTTTTCACCCAAGGATATTTTATTTATCTATTTTTCTTTTTTTCTCCAGGTTTGCCTCATGGAGGTTTCCGACCTAGGGGTTGGCCTTCGATGCGTTAGAAAGGTTTTCACCCATGCCTCTTAATTTTTCATTTTTTTCTTTTTCTAGGAAGATGAGGGGCTAGAAACTATGGAGCTCCCAATAACATTCACCTCCTTGTTTATTGTATTGATCAACTCAGACTTAGATAGGGGCTCCTTGTAAATTTTCAGCCTGTAACCATTGACAAGCAGAGGGATCCCCTCCTCATCTATGGTTATGATCTCAACAACCCCATTGTCACAAAATTTATCCACTTGACAAGGTGCTACCCATCTGGTCATTAAATTTCCCTTGAAGTCCTTGAATCTGGAGTCATAGATTAGAGCCCAATATCCTTCTTGAACTGTATTTTATTTGATGTTCTTCTCACACAAAACATTTATTTGCAATTGGATTACTTCTGTGTGAAGGAGGGCCTGCATTATACATTCATCCAAACCATTTATCTCTAGAAACCATTCTTTTTTTTCCTTTGTGATGTCCAATTCCAAACCAGCTTCCATTCTAAGGGTGTTATACTCAAACTCAATGGAAAACAAAGATTTATTCGCATAAACTTAGTTCATATGGAGTAAACCATGTAGCTTTGTTCGAGGTGGTATTGTAAGCCCAAGTGGATTCCACCAATATTTATGCCCAGTCTTTCCTATTTTTTCTCACAACTTTGGTGAGGTGTTCCCCAAGGCTCTATTTGTAACTTCCACCTGGCCATTTGCTTGAGGATGATAGGCAGTGGAAGTCTTGTACTTTATTCTGTGCTACCTCATAAGGTTCTCAATGAGATGAGATGTAAATTGAGCCCCTTGATTGGTGAATACCCCTCTAGGGTATCCAAACTTGTAGAACACATTCTCTCTAAAAAACTCAACCACCTTCTCTTTTTTTGCTGCCTTTACAACCCTTGTTTCAACCCACTTGGTCAAGTAATCAGTGAAAACAATGATATATGTCTTCTGCCCATATGGTGGATCAATGGATCCAATTAAGCCCATGCCCCACTTGTCAAATGGATCTAAAGCCACCAGAGGTTTCAGAGGCATTAATACCTCAGTGTAGGAGTCCCCATCCTATGACATTGATCACATATATTAGCATATATCTTGGCATCCTAGTGGAGGGTAGGCCAATAGTTGAAAATATTTGAAGGTTATTCTCTTAGAAAAAAAATGACCCCCACAAGAACCATCATGATATGCTACGAGGATTTCAAAGAACTCCTATTCGCTCACAAATCTTCTGAGAATTTGATCCGGACCCAATTTGAAGAGATTGCCACCAATGGAAATGAAAAAAGAACTTTTTCTTATAATCCTCTTCTTTTCTTTGGATGAAAGGTTTGGAGGAAACCTCTCAGCAACCAAGTAGTTAGTTATGTCATAAAACCAAGGAGCGAGTGTTGAGATAGAAAATAGATGTTCAACCAGAAGTTGATCATCCACCATTCATTCCCCATGTTTAGATAAAGTTATCCTAGATCATAAATCTTCTAAAACATTTTATTTTCCTGGTTTATCAACAATTTTAAAATCAAACTACTACAATAACAAAAACCATATAATGATTCTGGCATTAACATCAGGTTTATTCATTAATGACTTGATTATTGCATGGTCAATACGTACAAAGCTCTGATAACCAGTAATACAATGCCTGAAATTATTTAGGGAATGGATAGTGGCTAAGAGTTCCTATTCAGTGATAGTATAGTTAAGTTCAAGTTTGGACATATTCTTGCTAATGAAATAAATGGCATAGGGTAATTTTTATTTGAATTTCCCCAAGGTTTCCCCCACAACTTTTTCTAATACATCTATATGACTGTGGAAGGAACGAGTCCAATTGGGACCTCAAAGAATAGGGGTAGTGGTTAGATTCTCCTTGATGAGGTAAAAATCCTCCTGACAGAGAATAGACCAGAAAAAGTCAGAATATTTGGCCAAAAATCTGAATAATGGGGAAGTCGCTTTACTGAAGTCCTTAATGAACCTCCTATAGTAGTCAGCAAAACCTAGGAAACTTCTGACATGTCTATGTTTTTGAGGAATAGACACCCTTTTAATGATGGTAATTTTATTTGGGTCTACCTATATTCCTACTTGTGATACTAAATGGCTTAGGACTATCCCTGCCCTTTTTAGAAATTCACACTTTTCACGACATAGGGAGAGATTCATTTCAATGCACTTCATCAACAATTTTCCTATATTAGAGAGATCCTCTTGGAAATCATACCAATAAGGTGTGAAATTTTCCATGTGGATCTCTACAAAATCATGGACTAGCTCAATCCTCGGGATTGCTCTCTAGAGAGTAGCAGGGGCATTGCATAAGCCAAAGGAAAGGACTATGTAAGTGAAAGTACCCCAGGGTCTTATGAAAATGGTCTTGCCCTAGTCCTCAGGACTGATTTGAATTTGGTTATACCCCCTAAATCCATCCAAGAAAGAAAAACTTCTTTCCTGCAATACCATCTAGAACTTGATCGATGAAGGGAAAACGAAAATGGTATTTTTAAGTTGATTTTTTTAGTTCCCGGTATTCAACACAGATTCACCACTTTCCATTTTTATTTAGGACTAGAACAAGAGGAGATACCCACTCACTATATAATATGGGGTAGATGAAACCTACATCCACCAACTTTTTCATTTCATCCTTCACTGTGTCCTTTACGGTTGGGTTCATCCTCATTTGGGGATAGCGCATATGCTTACATACCTCCTTAATATAAATATGATGTGTGCACAGCGAGGGATGCACCCCTTTCATTTCTGGTCCCAAGAAAAAGAATCTAAATTTTTCTTCATGAGTTGGCACAATTCCTCTTCTTCCTTGGATGATAGGGATGAGTTAATATTTATGGATTTATATGGGCCAAATTTTACAACTTTTGTTTCTTCAAAGTTTGATTCAACTCATTACAGCTCGATCCAAGGGTAGATTTCAAATTCTCTCACTAGGTCATTGAGTAGAATGGAAGTGGGGGGTTGGATTTGAATGATGTGGTCAATGAGATCATCCTCATCGGGTTTCCCCCTCTAAGAACAATATTTATGGTACAAATGCGGTAAGGTGTGGTGCTATACACTTCATCCTCTTATTCTTCATTCTCCAACCACAAGGGTAGGTCATGGTCAATAGAATCATGGGAAAAATGATGTAATACTAGATTTTTAGACAATGGTCCATTCTTTGTAGTCATTTTTTCGGCCCTACAACTAATATAAGCATCGTTAGTATCCAACCAAGGTATTCATAAAATGAGAGCATATCCATTAAACCTGGTTTTTTTCTAGAGGACTAGGAGATCTATGGGGTAATCCGAGGCATCAAACGAGGCCTTCACATCCTCAAAAATTCCTTCTAGAGCTACTGTGGATCTCTCTTCAAGTTACAAAATAGTGGTGGTCTTTCTCAAGGCTCCTTGGAGGTTGATTTTAAGCATAGTTTCCTTGATCATCACATTAATGACAACCACAACATCAATCAAAGTGTGGGGGACTATGACACAATCAATGTGTACATCTACTACTAGAGTTCCAAGGTCTAGGTACTTCGAGAATATCACCCTTCCCAACATTGTGTCAGACATATATCCCACAACATTGATGATGGGGGTGTATTTATTCTTTCTCCCAATATTTTTAAATCATTTTCCTTTTATGAGCCTACTGTAAATAACAACATCCTTAATGGCTTGGAGAAGGGGTATTTCCACACATAGGTTTTTCAATACTCCTAGGAGTTCAATCTCTTTGAGGGTGTGCTGACTAGTGTGTATCAAGAACTCAGGAAAAGGAGGTTGATTGGTCTGAGGGTTTCTCTCTTCCTTTTCCTCCGCAACCTCTACAAGTGGAGATGGAGCATGATTGTCTGAAAGTACTCTTTCAGATCTGAGTTTGATCTGGATATGATATTTCCCCACTATAAACCTATTTTTCTTGCCTGTTTTTCGAACTTGGATTGGGATGGGCATGCATTTGAAGCACCTTAGGTGGAGCAGAGTGAGTGAGTTGAGGTGGAAGTAAAGCAGGTGGTTCACTGTGTTGGGGCTTCCACCCTTGTGATGGGTTGTTACACAGAGGTGGTTTATAAACATAGTGCTGGAAGGGTTGGTTTTTAGGATGAGGGTGATATGGAGTGGTGTAAGTCCAAGTAGGAGGTGTGTGACATGATGGACGAGTGCATTTGTACCAATATTTCATAGGTGCATTCTGGTTTGTATGGTAGTAGGAGTAAGGTGCACCTTGAGTGCCCTACTAATATGGTCGGGGCCCTTCAGGCATTCTCTGATTTATGAAATAAAGTTTCTCTAGTCCTTCTTCCCCACCTTGATATAAAAATTTGAGACTAGGTAAGGAGGGACACTTATCTATGGCATGATTCTCTTCACAAACTAAGAAAATCTCTATGACATTTAGTGGACATTCATTTTGAGTGTTTTTTCTGGTACATCTAGGGAAAAATATAGCCAAGGCCCTCTCTACTTCCTCTTCATATTATTTTTTTCCATTTGCAAAGAAATGGTGTGTAACATATCAATTTTAAAGTCTTGCAACATAATCCCAATCTCATGCTTGACGGAGGTGGAAGAGGAAGGGGTGTTGGACATGTTTTGGCTAGCTCTACCTTTCTTCCTAGCTTCCCTATAGTGGTTTCTAAAGACAATTTTGATGTCCTCATAAGCTAGCTAGTGGATGTCTCCTCCAGATAGCATACTAATTTTTTCTATCACCTCTTCCTTGATCCCTCATAGAAGTACCAATTTGAGTGATTTCATTTCAAGGGTGCAACACACTCTTTTATAGTTTAGCTAGAATCTTTCTTCATAATCCTCCAGCCATTCATGAGGTCCCAGATTCATCCTAAATATATCCTCTTTGGTCTCTTTGGACCTACAATAGTATTAATATTTTTTTTTAAGGAATATTTCATCTATGCCCAAGTAGTGATATTGTTCCCAGGCAAACCCATGAACCAGCACAAGGTTGTATCCTTGATGGTGGATGGGAACAAATTTAGTTTTTGGTCATCTGAGGTATAGTCATAAGACTTGTATACAACAAAAAAATCAAACATGAAGGTGTGAGGATCCTCAGAAGTAAGGCCATGGAAATGTGGAAGGGTTGAGGGACTGATATTCTTCATTCTAGTTTCCCCTTCTATTTCTCTCATGGGAAAGACTCCTTGGGCCCTAGTTTCAGGTATGGCTTGAATTAGTGAATAAATTTCCTTAGGTGAGGAGTGTTCCTCTTCTTATCTAATAGGCTCTTAAAAGTTTTCAAGTGGCTCACCTATGGTGTGGTCACCATAACAGTCACTGAATAAGAGTGAAGGTTGACTGTCTGGGGGTGAGGGGGTTTTTGCTAAGAAGTTTCCTTGGTTATGCCTACTCCTATGAGGCATGAAAGTCAAATGATTTTTGTGTTTTGCAATATTTTGGAATTGAATCTAAAATAAAAGTAGAAAATAATATTAAAGCATAAAAAGACATGTAATTAGACACATCCCCCGCAATGGTTCCAAAAAGAGGCGAGCCGTAGTATTGCACCAAGAGTGTTGCAACTACAATAGGATACTCAACTTTACTTAATCAACCTGGAGTTCATAAAAACTTGGAGGTGACAATGTTATATGCACAACAGATGAGTTCTACTCATGCCATGCTCTTCTAAGTTCTACAATGAGGTGTTACTGCTAGGATTAATTGTAGGAAAGGAAGTCTTTCACACTTCTAAATGTAATCTAAGACTGGAAATACATCATGAACATTACTCTATAAACAGGGAAAGAAACTATTCTATATCACAGTGATTCATCTAGCTAATTTCATGAAACAAAAATCCACACTTATGTTAATGCAAGAAAGGAAATTACAGTAAGTGGAATTTAGAAGATGGATCGTTGAATTTAATTGCAGAAAAGGGAACTAATATAGAGCACACATAATGCATAAAATGAATAATTTAGTCCTATCTATCTCATGCTTAAATACTATGTTTAATGGTGCATCTAGCAATGAGTTAATCACACTTTTAAATGAATCTGTTTTGCAGCAAAAGAAGGAGGCATTGAAGTGATCCAAGAGGGTCCCTAGACTAGAGGTTCAGAGCTAAAGGTCTATTGGTGACTTAGACAGGCTTAGATGACATGAATGCATAATTTTGGGCTAAAGGAGAGAGTATTTGGCACTACTTCAGGAAGTTGGTACATGATTTCCTGTAGTGTTATAGGATGTCCAAAAAAGCTATGGGAAAGAGGTCGTGTGGAGTTTGAGGCTAGAAATAGCGAGGAAAAGGTTAGGAGAGGTGGGATGAAGGTGGGTTTAGGTATATGAAGGGTAGAAAACCCATTTTCAAAGCTCATAACTCTTCAAAAATCTTTTCTTTCACCATCAAGGTGGCTCTCGGTGATGTTGTGGTGATTTTCAAAAACAGGGTTGTAGGTGAATTGCATGGAAGGTGGTTGATGAAGGTTGGAGACTTAATCTAATGGTGTTGAAGGGGCCCTCCTCTGCTACTCTATTCAAACCTGCAATCAAACTTCTTTTTCATGCATTCATCATTGATAAAATTATCATCAAAATGGTGGAAACAATGAGTTGAATTTAAATAAACCTACTTATGCAACTAAAACAAAAATATACCTATGCATATAAAACATTTTCATGATAAGAAAAGTAAGCTATCTAAATTTTCCAGGAAATCATAAAATAAAATTCATTTTGGTCTGTGGTGGAATATCTTCCTCCTCAAGCTCCAATGGAAGATATGAGAGAGTGATTAAGAGTTCCTAAATTTTGCTCAAAATTAAAAGTTACAAGATTAGTTTGAAAATAGGATGGTTTCATATATCTCGTCTTTCTGATTTCAACGCCATGAATGGTTCCAAAAACTGATGTCGTATGATGGATATATCGCGTTCTGATCGAATTCCCAAACAGCTAAATGTTGCGACAGGTTTGACTAGGATGCCCAGTCAGCATGGAGGGTGCACAGTCAACAAAAAGGAATATTCCAAAGAATATTCCTTTTCTCAGAGCTAATCAGAGGCTAAAAAGTGGTGCTATGTTATTGGGTGATGAGTTGTACGCTATTTTCTTAGGGCCATTTGGAGGGTGAGATGTGGCCAACCCTGAGGCTGCCACGTGTCCCTGGGAAGGTGTAATAAAATTTTGGTAGAGGTCCCGCAGGGTTTGACCCCTCAACCTCCGGCCTGTGCGCATAGGACTCCACCAACTGAGATACAAGGTCTTACTTAAATACTAAGGTTCACCGGTTACATTTAAAGTTTAAAACAATTGCATTTGGGTGTTGCGATCGGCGGCGGTCCCAACCCGCTGGTGGTCCATTGAACTTGGTCACATGACATTGTACCCACAACATAAAAATTTAACTCCGACCAACAAAAATTAATGTTGATAGCCAAAAACTGTTTCATACATGCTCCATGTCACATGAAATATCTGCATGGTTAACTTTTATCCACCGACATTTTCGGTTAACTCCGACTTAAACTCTGGTTCACACAACTCTTACCATGGTTCTAGCCTATGGTTCCACTGACCGTTATGGTCAGGCAGGGTTTAGGGGTGTGCATGTGGCCACCCCTACCCTTAACATTAAATTTTATAGTTAGCGTTGGTGGGAAATATAATGCGCCCCTATTTTTGTGGGTTTTGGCCAAATTTAACTCTAGTTAAGTGTAGTTCTCCACAACTAGTGGCATTTTTCTAGGAGTTACTGGGAAAATGAGTTGGAGGCCCAATTCTTGCCCAAAATGAGTGAATGAAGAGTCATTCTAGAATAATTGGAGAATTCTGGAGCCATTGGTGCAAAGAAAACAACCATTAAAGGCATGTAAACATATGTATTTGCAAAATTTTGAGTATAATGAAAGATGGACATGCCATGGGAGCTGTACCAATAGATGTAGTCCAGGAGGGGTGAGCTGCTTCATCATGCCTGCTGTTTAAATGTTATGTGTGGTTTTTTTTCTCTATTATACATTGTTGTTCAGTGTTATTTAGGCTTATTTTCATGCTTCTAATTGACAAAATAATCTATATTTAATGGTTAAAATCCTCAATACTTAATAAAAATATGGAGTAAAGTATGCACGTGTTTTATAACTAAAAATCCACTTAGAACATCAAACTATATAGTCATTTTCAAATCAGGTTGGTATCATAGCTAGAGTTTATTCTCTGGTGTTGTTTTGTGCAAATATTTGTTTAACTGTTTTCAAGTGTTAGATGCTTACTAGGCTCAATCTCAAGAGAGTAGAAGGCACATTGGTGGAAGCAAGAGGGTCTCAAAGTGAGGCACAATAAAGGAGAACAATATTTCCACATTCTCCACCACATAGTTCACCTCTGAAGGAAGAAGAAACGTTAATAAGCATGCCTATAAAGGAAGAAGAAATACATGAAGAAGTTGATCCCAAAGAGGAGGAAAGAGCGTTCAGGAAATAATTCCCATACATGACTGAGATGGTTAGAATCCTTTATCAAGAAAGGAGTGAGAAACTGGAAGGAGAAGGATCCAAACTTCACAAGGAAGGATAGGGATCATCAGGAGCTCACAATGATGAAGATAAGTCAAAGAAGGGAAATGGAGGAAATGGAGGCAGTGGAAAGTCACCATCCTCACCCTAATCATCACCCTCCTCTACTTCATCTTAAGTACATTAGCCACACGAGTCAAAGAACACTAGTAAAAGTCCTTTTTTAAAACTTGATGTTAATTTTGAATTGCCAATGTTTAAGGGTGAAGTCAATGCAGAAAATCTTGATAATTGGATTAGGAAATTGGAGGTCTATTTGAAAATCCATAACCCTCAAAATGATGATACCAAAATCCAATTAGCTTCACTGAAAATGGAAGGTTCAACACTTGTTTGGTGGGAATACAAGACAAAGGAGGAGATCAAGAAGCATGGTAAGATTATTCTATCATGGGATAATTTCATTATTGCAATAAACAACAGTTTTATCCATTAGCTCATATGCAAAAAGCCATAATGAACTGGAAAAACTTTAGACAATTGAAGGGACATAATGTACAAGAATACACCCAAGAATTTATGAGAAGAGATCTCTTATTAGGGGTAGATTTGCAGAGGCAAGAAACTTTGATCAAATACATAGGAGGCTTAAATAGCTACCTAAAACATATTATTATCATGTTTAACCCCACAAGCATAGATGAGGTATGTGTTCAAGCCACACATCTAGAATCTAGAGGGAAAAACATTTCTGAAGAGGGTAGGAAGAAACCTTTTAAGGGGAAAAACAAAGAAAGACCTCAAAAGGTAAAAGAAAAAATAATGCATATGTTAAGAAAGAGGGAGAAAAATTGGTTTGTAAAATTTGTTCAAAAGAAGGCCATGATGAAAACCATTGTTGGAAATTACATCCTGAAAAGAAGCCCAGGTACTACAACAGCAAAGGGAAACTGAAAACTACAACTACAACTCAACATGATTTAGGTGAGGATTCAAGTGATGAATCTAATACTATAGCCATGGGATTGAATAACATGAAGGGGAAAGAAATTGAAACTAAACCCAGTACTAGTACATCAAACTGTCACATAGATGCTCCAAATGAAGAAGAAATAATTGAATTGTTTAATGTGAGGGTCATATCCGAACATACTAATATAGACACATTGTTTGACATTGGATCACAAGAAAACTTAATCTCTGAAGACTTGGTCAAGAAACTTAATCTTGAGACCATACCACATCCAAAACCATATCCACTTGGTTGGATTTGTAAGGATGAAAATTTACAGGTTTCAAATAAGTGTATATTGTGGTTTGAAATAACTGCACATTTTGTTGACACGGTTGAATTAGATGTGGTTCCGCTTGACATAACATGTATTGTGTTGGGAAGTCATTAATTGTATGAAAAGAAATTGATCTTCCATCGCCATGAGAACAAATACCATTTATTCAAAGATGGCAAGGAGCACATTGTTAGAGCACATCACAAGAAGATAAACATTGCTATGGTAAATGTTGGATAGGTAAAGAGGCTGGTAAATTCAATTAATAATTTTGTTCTTCTAATGATTAAGCCTAAAGCTGATGTTAATCATGAAAAATTTGAGGGTTATGATCCTATTTTGAAATAACGTTTATATGATGTAGTTGATGCACATCATGAGATGTTTCAAGAGGCAACATGATTGCCTCCAAAAAGGGAGATTCAACATGAGATTTAGTTGAAAAAAATTTCCTCTTCCAAACATCGGCATGTATTGCATGTCGATAATGGAGAATATTGAAATAAAGAGTAAAATCAAGGAGATGTTGGACAAAGGAATCATAAGGCCAAGCACTTCGCCATGTGGTTCACCCATAGTCTTGATTCCAAAGAAATATGGGACTTGGCGCATATGTGTAGACTTTAGAGATTTTAACAAAATAACGGTAAAGAATCGTTACGCACACCCAAGGATAGATGATTTTCTTCATCAGCTGAAAGAAGAAATTTTTTTCACTAAGTTAGATTTACAAAGTGGATATCATCAAGTAAGAATTACATAAAGTGATATATGGAGGAATGCATTCAAAACCAAACAAGGACTCTTTGAGTGGTTGGTTTTTCCATTTGGTTTGTGTAATGCACTGACGAATTTCATGCATGTTATGGATAATTTTTGCGTCCATTCCTTGATGACTTTGTGATTGTGTACTTAGATGACATATTGATTTTCAACAAAAAAAGAGAAGAACATGTCTTGCATGTGAATAGAGTGCTTGATGTTTTGAAGAAAGAGAAATTGTTTCTTAAGATGTCAAAGTACGAGTTTGGAAAGACTTCTTTGGTTTATTTGGGACACATTCTAGGAGGAGGCGAATTGAGAATTGATCCCTATAAAGTGGAAGCCATTGTGAATTGGCCCACACTCAAAAGAGTAACCAAGGTAAGAATTTTCTTAGGTACATCTCAGTATCAGAGAAAGTTTGTTGCTAACAACAACAAGCTTTCGAACCTTTAAAATACAAGATCATTTTAGCTCCAGTCCTCGCATTATCAAATTTGAGACAACCATTCAAGATACAAAATGATGCTAGTGATTATGCCATGGGCACAGTTCTTTTGCAGCATGGTAAGCCTATCACTTTTCATTCTGAAACATTCAATGGTGTTGTAACTGATTATCCCACATATGAAAAAGAACTATATGCGTTGGTACAAAGAATTAAGAAGTGGAAACACTACTTGATGGGTAAAGAGACGATTATACATACTGATCACCAACCATTACAGTACTTGTAGTCGTAAACAAAATTGTAGCAATCATGACATTTCAGGTGGATGGGATTTCTTAAACAGTTTCACTTGGTTATAAGGTACAAGAAAGGTATTTCCAATAACGTTGCTAATATGCTTTCAAGACCGATTATTAGTGCATATACTTTACTCAAAAATTATTATATTGTACATGAGAGTTACATAGAACAATATGCACATGATATTGATTTTCAAGATGTGTATGCTAGTTTGGGTGAAGGGAATTAAGTTGAAGAAAATTATTATCACATGCATAACAATTTTTTGTTTCATTTGGGCAAGTTGTGTGTTATCACTCATTAGTTTCTCAAGGTTAAATAAAGAATTTACCGAGGTAACCACAAACCTAATTTTCAGTTTAGGATCTAGCCTTCCTAAACTTAGAGAGGGCTCACTCTGTATGATTTAACTTTATTTGAAATATATAATAGGCTAGTTCATAAGTACAGAGTTGGTTTTTGAATTGGTTTTGGCTGGAAATGCAAAGGAAGGCCACTTGGAAATGGAGTTAAAGAGGCTTGGGTGATCAATTTGCAGAAGTATCAAGCTTAAGTGAAATAGGGAAAGGTAGAAATTACTACTGGTCTTTAGATTTGGATGAAATGTAATAAAATAAGAAGGAAGACTTAATAGAAACTAGGGAGCATTTAATAATTCCCTAATATAGATATAAGAATAGAGGCTCAATCAAAACTAGGGAGCAATGAAGAATTCCCTAATCTGGATATTAGAAGAAAACATGTATATTACTAATATTTAAAGGTAGAGTGTATGATCTCAACAAATTCTGTAGTAATACTCTTGTTAGACAATTCATAATTAAGAAAACAATAAAATGGAAACAAAGGGAAGTACATATACAATGAGGAAAACATCACCAGTAGATATGGCACATGAATCCTAAAACAACTGCTCTTTTATTAATTAAAATAGTCACTTGAACTTAGTGGACTACATCACCCTGAATGGTGAGGTTCCTAGTTACAAAATCAACATCTATTACTTCAAATGATGAAGTATTTATACAAATTCTAAACTAAAATATTTTGAAAAAATATCAAGAGTTTTTACAAATATCTACAACTATGTTGCATAAATAGAACTCAAACATAGGACATTAAAAATTAATGAATCTACTTGGAACTATCTTTGTGAGTTGCTGTTGACAAAGAAGAGAAATTTCAATTTGATACCAACTCTTATTTGATGAGGTGGCACTGACTGTCTTTGAGATTTTTCCTCCTGAATTTCTGAAAAATAGGGTCCCGAAATCCTTTTTATATCTCAATCCGAGGTATATATGTAAAATGTGAAAGAGGTTACTGTAGATAAATAATTTTTCGAGTGAAACCTCTCTCAGTTTCCAAAAATTTCGCTCTAGTTGTTCACAATAGGCTCTGTAAAAATATGCGTAAAAAAAAACTTTACACAGTCGGAAAAATAGGCTGTGAATATGTGCATGTATCTCTCATTCTGTAATACCTGTGCATAAAGTAAGATATTTTTTTGTAGCTTGGCATCTTAGGAACATAAAACTCCTCCAATTTTTCAAGATTCATTTCAATTGGCCACAATGATCTCTGCAAAGTGATGACTAAACAATAATTTTCGGTAAAAAGTTCTTTAAAATATTGTTTAAAATTTCCAAAATCATAAGTGTTGTTAGAAAAGTGAGACAGGTTTTTGTATATGATGATGTTAGAAGAAAAAACCTCTTTCATATTTTGAAAATTATTTCTCATATGTTTGTTTGTTCCATTTGTCTTCTTTCAATTGTATGTAACCTTTGGCTGAGTAAAAGCCTTTCCTCTCTGTTAGAACATTACTGTCTCTGTGATAATTGTCTTTTATTTTAAAGAAAACCACTCAAATTCTCATTTCAAAAATCTAGAAGAAACATGTTTTTAACTATTATTAAAATTGTTTCCTCAAGCTTCTATTCTGCTAACAACCTCCAAAATAAAACATTTTTTAATGAAAAATCGGTTTGTAGTGAGGCAAGCAATGGCTTTGGGGAATGAGGAAGTCTGTGAAACGAGTTTGAACTGTAGTGGGAATTTAATTCAGTTTGAAAATGGAGTGTCACCTTCATATTTCAAGCAGAGAGATATTATGGATAAAATAGAGAGGTTTTAGTTTTGTTTGACAATGGCTTTGGTTTTATTCGCAAATCTACAGAAATAATTCAATTGCAGGGTTTTGAAACAATGTTGGCTTTTCTCGCAATGCCGGAGTGGAATGATGGTATGATTTTCTTCACACAGTGTGGGGTAAAATTAAAATGGCAGGGTAGTATTATTCATATAGGGATAAACTGCTTGGTGGATTTTTGCACCAAGAAAATATGGTAAGTGGTTTTCTTTTGAATGATGCGATGGATTGTGGAGGCACCACGTAGCGGGGAGTGGAGTAGTGAAAACCACTTATTTCGCAAGCTTTTGGAATCTTATAGATTGGGCTATCACGAGTGTGAAAAGGCTCATTGGTCATTGGATCTGAGGAACGGAGATCCAACGGTTGTCGGGTGTTTGAAAATTGATAGGTGGGTATAGGAGGTGGGGCTTGGGAATTAAATGTGTGGTGTATTTAACATGTGTTAAATAATTATTGGGTCAAGACTTTAGAATAGTGGGAAATTAATATAAAAAGGTAGGATATATAATATGTGGAGTTAAATAATGAATGTTAAGGTGGGAAAAATATACAAAGGGATAATGAATATATTACGATTTTAGTGTTAAAAAGTGTTATGGGAAATTAATAAATATTAGAATAAGTATTAAAATGTTTTCAGGGAAGGATTTACCATGGGACCTGATACATTATTTTTAATATTTAGACTTAGGATATGTGGGTTTCTAGGGGGAATTTATGGAAAAAGGGTAATTAGTAAAGGGAAATTATAAGGAAAGTTGAGTAAAATAAGGGGAAAGAATAAAAATGAAGGAAAAAGGAGTATTTTTACAAGGGGAATGATTTTGAAGGGAAATTAGTAAATGAAATGACCAAATTTCTGATATCCATGCCTTGTGAAAATTGTTTCTGCCTACCCATCAACTACCCTAACATTTTTTCTTCTTTTACGTGGGTGAATTTGAGCTTACAAACCCTTATTCATTTTTATTTCAATCAACAAACTAATTAATTCTATCCTTATTTCTTCCAATGGCTCATATTAAACTATTAAGCTCCTTATTTATTCTCTACCTAACTACTGATTTACCAAGTTTAAACAATTTGGCTAGATATTTATTCTCTATCTATCAGCATGAAATTTAAAGCATGAAAAGTCGAGATTGAGCTATTTTACTCTCATGGATTGTGGCATTTAGGACAAGTTGCACATAATCTTATTTGCAAAAGTAAACTAATAGTAGTGGCATTTGAAGGTGAAACACTTTCATGATCCATTTTAGTTGGGTTCATATTTAATATTCCTTTTTTAATATTTGTTTCTTTTTTTCCTTTGATTGTTCTTTTAGGACTTACCCTATTTTCATTTTCTAAATATGGGAAAACATTTGCAAATAGAAAAGGTATGTACAATATTACAAGATTTTAACATAGCAAATTCAAAATTATGAATCATGTTATTATAGGACCCTAATAGTGGCTTCACATGGGGATGACATCTCCTTGTGAGAAGTCAAGAACACCGTTGACTAGTAGCCTGATCCATTGGGTCAGTCCCAACATTGCTCATGATTTTGTTATATTATCTCTGTGACTAAAAATTTTGAACTGAAATCAAAGCTTTTTTGCAAACAAAAATCTGGTACCTGCTGAACTGCTACAACCTTCAAACCAACTACTAGATCATTAAGATCTTAGGACCTACTTCTTGGCTTTAAATCTTAATGAATTTATTTCAACACTTGCTGAAAACTAAATTCAATAAAAACGAAATCCTACCTACTTACTCTAATCAACTGTCCAACTACTGGTTAGGTAAAATGAAACAACCAATGTAACCATTCAATAATTATATACTTTTATGTATTTTTCTGATTTTCTTGTTGATTATCAAAACTGTAGTTATGAAAATCATTAGAAACTTGTCAACAAATGTGAAGATAAGGAAATACTCAATTTCCTTTGTTGACTCTAGAAACTGTACAAAAGGATCTTCGAAGGTGTATGTACATATGCTAAACTGATCTAAGCAACTATACATTTGTTCTGGATGGCCTCCATGCCATGAAACTAAATTGTTATTTCCTTGAAAAATTAATTGTTGATTTCCAAATAAGCTTTGTGATATATGTATGATGAAACCTTTATAATCTTGATTATAAAGCTCATAGTCAATAAATGGAGAAAAGCTTTGAATGTATTCATTATCCAACACATCGGCTATTGGATCATGAAAAGCTTGAAAGGATTGCTACAACCTATTGCATATAGGATTCCATGGGACTTCATAGACTTCAACAAGATTCTCATCATTTGTTTCAAATATATTATACCACACTTCCTTTAAAAATTGAAATGATTCAAAACATAGTGGTATATAACTTTCCTATCTCATTTGATCAGGTATCTCAATGGAATTTGATAACTGTAATTGTGAAACTGAAGAGTCCTGATCAAGATTTTTATTTTCTTCTTTGTTGGCAATAACAATATCTAAAGACTGCTGATTTTTTATTGTTTTAAATTTGTCTCTGATAAACTGAAATGAAGCAAAAAAAAGAGGTAGAGATCCATCATTTACTTCCCAATTTTCTGCACTTTCTTCTTCACTCTCATGGCTGATCTGTATTGGCTTATCACTGTAGTCTGGCTGCTGAAACTGAGTTTCCTCATCCCACAAACTAGCTTCTGATTGATATGTAAAGTTAGCTTGAGTTTGGAGAACATAACTATCATCATAATGATCATACTTAGGAAAATAATCAAAATAAGGAATTTCATCAAACATACACATTAGATCAGCGGATTCTTCTCCTCATATTGATATATAAATCCATTTTCTGATCTATGGGAGTTGGGATTAGCAAAGTGTTCCTGACCAACAACCTATTCCTTCTTCTGCATGATGATCTTGAACAAAAAAATCATCTTTCATGGTGATCTTCTGAATCATTTCTTCTATTTTACTTACCAAAATATCAAGTTTGACCTCTGTAATGTTGTTCTCCTCTCCTTCTTCTTTCAAATTTTCATTTCTTATTTGCAAATTAACTTCTACATCAATTGCAATATTTTTCATCTGTTCAAGTATTTCTAAATCTCTTTCTCTTAATTGGAATTCTATTTCTGGATCAAAGACACTTGGGTAATGCAAGAGAGCTGAATCAGGAGGAGGTCTTATATTTTCTAGTATTGAATAATAAACTTGATTAAATCTGGCAGAAAATTGATGTATTGACTCATTTGGTTGTCTTTTCAATTGATTATATTCTTCTATGATGATGAAACGATTGACTTTGATTATTCATTTATTAAGGAAAATTTTGGAAAGTTGTTGGAAATTTGAGATGCTTGCAATAGGCAGATTCTTGAACCAAATTTTAACTTTACTTTCCAAAGAAAGAGCAAAAATCCTGATTCTAACATCATCTTCATCAATCTCAAATAAATCCATATAATTTTGAAAACCTTCAATATGTTTTTGAGTAATGATTTTATCATTTTCTCCATCAAACCGAGGGAGGTATTTGTAATAGTTATCAGGGAAATTATGGAGTACAGGAGGTAAGATGAGGGGCTTATATCTATCAGGAAATTTACAAGGTACAGGAATATGTATAGGAATTGTAAGATCAATCTTGATTTCTTGAGGCTTATCAATTGGAAAATGATCATCATTAGTTCTATAAGAAACTTTCTCAAAAGGATAATTTATATTTACACTCTTCAAAGTAAAATAATAAAATATTATTCTAAGATCATCACTAAAATACAACATACATTGACAAACCTTCTTGGTAAGAAATAACATAATGTCTTGTATTAAGATACAAGTTGAAAACCTGATATTGCTGTGATGTTCTTCCAGGTTCATTTCTCAAGTGGAGTCTTGATTTTGAAACTGATTTGGAATTGGAGTCGCCAAGTGGATGATTTTAACCCTTGTGTGTCTGATCCCTGTCCACCATCATAGACAAATCTGATCCTTTTATAATATTTTTGAAGAAGATGTCCTTCCCCAGTATGGTCGCCACTATGTTATCACTCAGTAATTTCTCAAGGTTAAAGAAAGAATTTACCGAGGCAACCACAAACCTACTTTTGAGTTTAGGATCTAGCCCTCCTAAACTCAGAGAAGGATCTCTCTTTATGATTTAGCTTTATTTAAAATAGATATTAAGCTAGTTAATAGGTACAGATTTAGTTTTTGAGTTTGTTTTGTTTGGAAATGTAGAGGATGACCATTGGGCAATGGAGTCAAAGAGGCTTAGGTGATCAATTTGTAGAAGTATCAATCTTAAGTGAAACAAGGAAAGGTAGAAATTACTACTGGATCCTTTAGATTTGGATGAAATGTACAATAAAAGAAGAAGGAAGACTTAATCAAAACTAGGTAGCATTTAATAATTCCCTAATCTGTATATAAGAATATAGGCTCAAACGAAACTACGGAGCAATGAAGAATCCCCTAATCTAGATATCACAATAAAACATGTAGATTACTAACAGTTAAAGGAATACTATATGATATCAACAGATTCTTCAGTAATACTCTTGTTAGACGATTCAGAATTAAGAAAAAAATAAAATGGAAACAAAGGAAACCACATATACAATGAGGAAAAATTCTCCAGTAGGTATGGCACATGAATCCTGAAACAACTGCTCTTTTATTAATTAAAATAGTCACTTGAACTTAGTGGACTACATCACCCTAAATGGTAAGGTTCCTAGTTACAAAATCCAACATCTATTACTTCAAATCATGAAGTATTTATACAAATCCTAAACTAAAATATCATGAAAAAATGTCAAGATTTTTTACAAATATCTACAACTGTGTTACATAAATAGAACTCAAACATAGGACATTCAAAACTAATGAGTCTACTTGGTGTTATCTTTGTGAATTTCTCGGGACAAAGAAGAGAAATTTGAATTTGATAGCAACTCTTATTTGATGAGGTGGCATCCAAGTCACTAACTGTCTTTGAGATTTTTCCTTCCGAATTTATGAAAAATAGGGTCCCAAAATCCCTTTTTATATCTCAATCTGAGGTATATATGTAAAAAGTGGAAGATTTTATTGTAAATAAATATGTTTTCGAGAACAACCTCTCTCAGTTTCCTAAAATTCCGCTCCATTTGTTCACAATAGGCTCTGAAAAAATATGTGTAAAACATAACTTTACACAGTTCGAAACATAGGCTGTGAGTATGTGCATGTAACTCTCATTATGTAATACCTCTACATCAAGTGAGATAGGTTTTTGTAGGTTGGAATCTTAGGAACATAAACCTCCTCCAGTTTGCAAGATTAATTTTTCATTGGCCACAATCTTCTCTACAAACTAATGACTAAACATGAATTTTTTGTAAAAAGTGCTTTCAAATATTGTTTAAAATTTAAAAAACCATATTGGTTGTTAGAAAAGTGAGAGAGGTTTTTGTATATGAGGATGTTAGAAACAAAAACATCTTTCATATTTTCAAAATTATTTCGCATCTGTTTGTTTGTTCCATTTGTCTTCTTTCACCTATATGTGACCTTCTATTGAGTAAAAGCCTTTCCTTTGTGTTAGAACATTACTGTCTCTTTGAGAATTGTCTTTTATTTTAAAGAAAAACACTCGAATTCTCATTTTGAGAATCTGGAAGAAACATGTTTTTAACTAGTATCAAGACTATTTCCTCAAGCTTTTGTTCTACCAACAACCTGCAAAATAAAACATTTGTTAATGAAAAACTGGTTTACAGTGAGGCAAGCAATCGCTTTGGGGAATGAGGAAGTCTATGAAACGAGTTTGAGTTGTAGTGGGAATTTAATTTATTTTGAAAATGGAGTGTCACATTCGCATTTCAAAGAGAGAGAGGTTATGGATAAAATAGAGGGTTTTTAGTTATGTTTGACAATGGCTTTGATTTTATTCACAAATATGAAAAAATAATTCAATTGTAGGGTTTTGAAACAATGTTGGCTTTTCACACAATTCTGGAGTGGAATTATGGTATGATGTTCTTCACACAGCGTGGGGTCAAATTCAAATGGCAGGGTAGTATTATTTGTACAGGGATAAACTGATTGGTGGTTTTTCGCATCGAGAAAAGATGGTAAGTGATTTTATTTTGAATGATACGATGGATTATGAAGGTGCCATGTACCGAGGAGCAGAGTAGTGAAAACCAAATATTTCACAAGCGTTTGGAATGTTATAGATCAGGCTATCGCAGGTGTGAAAAGGCTCATTGGTCGTTGGATCTAAGGAACGGAGATCCTACAATTGTCGGGTGTTTGAAAATTGATAGGTGGGCATAGGAGGTAAGTCCCAGGAATTATATACGTGGTGTATTTAACATGTGTTAAATAATTAGTGGGTCGGGACTTTATAATAGTGGAAAATTAATATAAAAATGTAGGATATATAATATGTGGATTTAAATAATGAATGTTAATGTGGGAAAAATATACAAAGGGATAAATGAATATATTACGATTTTAGTGTTAAAAAGTGTTATGGGAAATTAATAAATATTAGAATAAGTATTCAAATGTTTTCAGAGAAGGATTTACCATGGGACCCGATACATTATTTTTAATTTTTAAACTTAGGATATTGGGGTTTCTAGGCGGAATTTATGGAAAAGGGTAATTAGTAAAGGGAAATTAAAAGGAAAGATGAGTGAAATAAGTGGAAAGAATAAAAATGAAGGGAAAATGGGTATTTTTACAAGGGGAATGATTTTGAAGGGAAATTAGTAAATGAAATGACCAATTTTCTGATATCCATGCCTTGTGAAAAGTATTTCTGCCTGCCCATCAACTAACCTAACATTTTTTCTTCTTTTACATGGATGCATTTGACCTTGCAAACCCTTATTATTTTTTCTTTCAATCAACAAAATAACTAATTGTATCCTTATTTCTTCCAAGGGCTCAGATTAAACTGTTGCGCTCCTTATTTGTTCTCTACCAAACTACTGGTTTGCCAAGGTTAAACATTTTGGATAGATATTTATTCTCTATCTATCAGCATGAAATTTAAAGAATGAAAAATCAATATTGAGCTATTTGACCCTCATGGATTTTGGCATTTAGGACAACATGCACACAATATTATTTGCAAAAGTAAACTAATAGTAGTGGCATTTGAGCGTGCAACACTTTCATGATCCATTTTAGTGGGGTTCATTTTTAATATTACTTTTTTAATCTTTGTTTCTTTTTGTCCTTTGATTTCTCTTTTATGAGTTACCCTCTTTTCATTTTTTAAATATGGGAAAACATTTGCAGAAAGAAAAGGTATGTACAATATTACAGGATTTTAACATAGAAAATTCAAAATTATGAATCATATTATTATAGGACCCTAACATTGTGTATACCAGTGGTGCATCTACAAAGGTATTGTTATTGGCCTCGCATGTTAGATAGTGTGTTGCATTTTATAAGAGGTTGTTCTATGTGTGCAACAAGCAAGTGTAGCAATAGGAAGCTTGGGTTGTACATGCCACTACTGGTACCATCAAGGCCATGGGAGAGTGTCTCCATGGAATTTTTTGGAGGTATACCTATGTAAAGAAAACATCATGATTATATTTATGTAGTTGTGGATGGATTCAGTAAAATGTATATACTTATGCCATGTAAGAAAACCATTACTGCTAAAAAAAATTTTGAACTTTATTTTCAACATGTATGGGTTCATTATGGATTTCCAACTTATATTGTTAGTGATAGGGATTCCAGGTTCATTGGGAATTTTTGGTCCAATCTTTGGAGTATTATGGACACAAAGTTGAAAAAGAGTACTAATTTTCATCCGCAAACTGATGGCCAAACCGAGGTGGTGAAAAAAAACGTTGTGCATCTATGAAGAGGATATTACAACAAACATCATAAGTTGTGGGATGAGAAAATGAATTACATTCAACATGCTTACAACCAACAAAGAACTCTTCTACAAATACATCACCTTTTGAAGTATGCTTTGGGTATTTTCCAAAATCGCCATTAGACTTAATCTTTAAGAAGGACGTTGCAATCGATGGCCATATTTATATTGAAAAGGCTCAAAATTTCATTAAGAAAAAACAAATTATACATCAACAAGTTCAAGAACAACTTGATAAAAGTCAAATCAAATACAAGGAGAGGCATGACAACCATAAAGTCGATCACAAGTTTCAATAAGGAGATGAGGTATGGTTGCACATAAGCAAAGAAAGGATGCAAGGGGAAGGTAAAAATCTCAAACCCATTCACTATGGTCCATTCAAGATCATAAAGCAAGTTGGTAACAATGCATTTCCACTTGAATTTAATTCATATATCCAAATGTATTTAGTTTTTCATGTTGAAAACTTACATTTGTATGTGCCACCTTTGATCAATGATCAAGGAAGTGATCTTCAGCTGCCTTCTATTGAATATTTCTCACCAGAATTTCTGAATGAACTCAAGGAAGATACAATTCTTGACAGAAGGACAAGAGCATCCAAGAGGGGAAGTGTTGACTACCTTCGAGTTGGGCTCAAAGGCAGTAAGCCAAACAAGGAAAAGTGGATGGAAGTTGGAAAGGTGAGGGAGATGTACCCTCATCTACTGAATAGGTAATCAAATTATTTTGGGGTCCAAAATATTCCCAATGGGGAGGATTGATCAGGAGTTCATAAATGTTTCTCAAAATTGAAAGTTACAGGATTGGGTTGAAACTAGTATGGTTGTGTAGATCACATCTTTTTGATTCCGGTGTCGTGAATGGTTCAAAAAAACAATGTCGTATGAGGGAGATATCATGTTCTGATAAAATTCCCAAATAGCTAAATGTTCTGACAGGTTTGACTGGGATGCCCAGTCAGCAAAAAAGAATATTCCAAAGAATATTCCTTTTCTCAAATCTAGTCAGAGGCTGACAAGTGGTGCTATGTGATTGGGTGATGAATTTTACGTTATTTTGTAAGGGCCAATTGGAGGGTGATACGTGGCCAGCCCCGAGGCTACCACGTGTCCCCGAGAAGGTGTAATAAAATTTTGGGAGAGTTCCCATGGGGTTTTACCCTGTAACCTCTGGCCTGCATGCATAGGACTCCACGAACTAGGCTACAAGGTGTTACTTAACTACTAAGGTCCACCGATTACATTTAAAGTTTAAAAAAATTGCATTCAGGGGTTGCCAAAGTCGGCGGTCCCAAACCGCTGGCGGTCCATTGAACTTGGTCACATGACATTGTACTGACAACATCAAACTTTAACTCTGACCAACAAACATTAACGCTGACAACCCGCAACCATTTCATACTAACTCTATGTCACATGCAATCTCTGCACAGTTAAGGTTTATCTGCCGATAGTTTCGGTTAACTCCGACTTAAACTCTGGCTCACACAACTGTTACCACAGTTCTAGCCTACAGTTCTGTCGATCGTTACAGTCAGGCAAGTTTTAGGGGTACGAATGTGGCCACCCCTACCCTTAACATTAAATTTGACAGTTAGTGCTGGCGGGAAATATAGCGCACCACTATTTTTGTGGGTTTTAGGAAAATTTAACTCCAGTTAAGCGAAGTTCTAAACAATTAGTGGAGTTTTTCTAGGATTTATTGGGAAAATGAGTTGGAGGCTCAATTTTCACCCAATATGAGTGAATGAAGAGTCATTCTAGACTAATTGGAGCATTATGGAGCCATTGGTGAAGATAAAATAGCCATTAGAGGCCTTTAAACACATGTATTTTCAAAATTTTGAGAATAATGAAATATGGACGTGCTATTGGGAGATGGACTAGCATATGTAGCCTAGGAGGGGTGAACTGCTTCATCATGCCTATTGTGTAAATGTTATGTGTGGTTTTATTTCTCTGTTATAAGTTGTTGTTCAGTGTTATTTAGGCTTATTTTCATGCTTCTAATTCACAAAATAATCTATATTTCATGGTTAAAATCCTCAATACATAATCAAACTATGGATACAAGTATGCACATGTTTTATAACTCAAAAGACACTTAGCACAACAAACTAATATAGTCCTTTTCAGATCAGAGAGGGAGGATTAACACACAATTTTGAGGTTTTATATGCTAATCAACATAAAATGAAAGAGATTAACTACTGCAACATAAGAGAAAAAAAAGTACATAGGAGAGACGAAGGCCAATGGATTGGGACGTAACCCACAAGCTTAGCTCCATGAAACTAACTTGGTGGAGAAGAAACCAAATTATTTTTTTATTTCAAAACCAGTCTTGTACATAACATATGAAAGTAAAAAATTCCTAATGAAAGAGCCAAGAGTGCTCCAACTACATCCAAAAATCAAATCCTAGTGAGCTCTTGCTCTGGCCTATTTATGCTCACAGTTAGCTACCAAAAACTCCCTAAAAGGTAGGCATTGTTCCCTTGGAACTTGAGATAAGTGGAGCTTGACTCACTTTGATCATTCACTTGCTTGGTTGCCTCTGGTTTCGAATTTTTGGAGGAAAAACTCGAGGAGATATTGGATCCCTTTAGGAGTTAAGGAGGTGATCAACCCTCCGACAAGAATTCCTTGTTGTCTACTCCGAGTCCTGATTGTGCAGTCTTCCTCAAAAACTACATTATTCCCCTAATTTTCCTACATTTAAGCCACATTAGGACTGGAAGCATGAAAACCCTTAATACACCATTCTAACTAAGAAAAACATGTCAAAATGCAATTCATATTGAGAGAGAAATAATAATTAGGCTAAAAAGGTGACAATTAACCCCTTATAATGTACCTAATCATGGTGCTCATTAACAAGATCAATTAATACAGATACAATTTTGTTAAAGATAGCACCTTCTACCTATACCATGGTGGATTGGCGCTCTTCCTTATGCCCCTCTAAAGTTTCACTAATCCATGGGATGTTCCTGACGATATTGTTGATAGTGGAGGGATTTTAGACATTCTAAATGTGATGTATTGATTCTATATTGTAGGGATAGTTTCACAGAAGCTGGGGTTCACCATAGCCTCAACACTTCAAGGGATATCTATCTTTCCCATTAAACTTCTTATTAGATAAATTTGTTTAGACCCAATTTGGGTATGTGCTTTTGATTTCTAGGACTGGTTATTATTCTTGTTAAAGCTATGATTTGAACTCCTTTCCCAAGTTGTTTAAACTATCCATTTTCCCTTCCCTTACCATTGTGCACAACTAGATCCTTATTTTTGTTCATCCAAGATTTTGAATTTTCACCTTTATACTTCGATTCCTGGTAATAAATTATTACCTTCAATATAACCTCATCCACATACGTTAGGTTATCATATTTAATACACTGCTTGAAGGAGTTGTAAATAGTTTATAAACCACTGGATTTTTTTTTTTATTCTTTTATGTAGGGTACATAACGTAATAGGTGTGTGATTTTAGTTATTAACTCATCCATAGATATCTACCCCAAATTTAAATCACAAAATTCCTCCACCTCATTAAAATATCATTCTATTAGGTATTTTTCCTTAAAAAATTGCTTGAATTCTTCCTATGTAACCTCTTTTCCTTCCAAATTATAAACCGATCAAACCTCTTCCCACCACATGGAATATTTCTCATACAAATAGTAGATGGCTAACTAGGCCTTTATTTCAATGTTATAATCATAAAATTTTGTCTCTTCGTCAGATTCCCCATGATATGTTGGGGGTCTATTTTTTCTAAATTACCTATATAAATATACCTTGGGTTTCTTTCCAGATTTATATTGAATCTTGGATGAGTTGTGTTGCTCTTTATATTTTCCTTCTTTAATCTTCATCACCTCTTCCACTATCTTCCATTTTGAGGTTTCTACTTTATTTTATCCCTCCTTCCTTATCTCCATGGTTTCATAATTTGACTTATATGTAATATTTTTTATTAAATTTTCTTGCTCAACACTCATACTTAATATACATTCATGTCCAGCATGGATATTTATCATTTCAGTCCACAAATATTTCATTATGTTTAATACTTATCTAGTAGGGACATGGGCCTATTGGACCAAGCGTACAAAAATCTACCCTTCACCTATATGAGTATCATTATGATGCTCTACCATGCGAGAGAGTTGGGTAGAGAGAGAGAGAGAAGGTTGGAGGGGGAGGGAGAGGGGGAGTGACAGAGATAATGATGGGAAGAGGTGAGGGAAAGCAATGGATGGTGGGATGTGGAAGGGGGAGGGTCAAGGGAGTTAGGAACATGTAGGGAGATTTGAGGGAGGAGAGGGGGGTTGAGAGCAAGGAGAGATAAAGGAGGGAGAGAAGGTTGGGAGGGAAAGAAAGAGAGGGGGAAAGGGTTAGAACAAGTGCATAAGCATAACATTGGGGGTTTGGTGGGAAGGAGGAGGAGGGGGAGAGGAGGGGATTTTATTGCGAGGGTGGAGGCAAGAATATGGTAGGGGAAGAGGGAAGGGAGGAAAGGGAATGGGATGGGATTAGGAGGGAGAGGGTGTAAAGGGTGAGATGAAGGGGGATTAGGTGGGAGAACTATGGGAAGAAATAGAGAAAGGGCGAGGGGGAGAGGGAGGGTAAAATGGATATTGGATGAGGAGGGGGATAAGTATATTAATGTGGTTGGAAGTGAGGATTCCCATAGGGAGAGGAGTGGGTTGGGAGGGAGGGAGGGGGAGGATGAGGGAGGGGTTTTTGCAAGGGGATGAAGAAAATAATTGGAAGGGGTGGGAGGGTCTAGAGAGGAATGATGGAAGATGGAGAGGGGTGATGGGGAACCAGAAGAGGGCAGGGGTGTGGATGTTATGGAGATGGGTGACATAGGGGAAGGTATGGGTATATATGTAAGATACATCGATAGGGAGAGGAGGATAGGGTGAGAGAGGGGGTGTAGACAGGGGGTGATAGAGTGATAGAGATAAGGATGGGAGGATGAGAGGAAGAGGGTGGTATGCTGAGACGGAGGGAATATGGGAGTGTGGGAGGGGGAGGAAGAGGGCGAGAGGATGGAAGGGAGGGGGAAGGAGGGGATGTAGGAAGGGATGATGAAGAAGGGGAGAGGGATTAACAAAGAGAATGGTTGGATGATGAGAGATATAGGAAAATAGGGTGAGAGGGATGGATAAGAGGAGTTTGGGAAGTAGATCTAAAGAGGGAGAAGGGGAGGGTTGTATGTTTTAGGAACATTGAGGGAGATTGGATGAAAGAGAGGGGGTTGAGGGGAGGAATGGGAAGGTAGGGAGAGAATGGGTGGATGGAAAGAGGGAGGAGTGAGGGGGAGAGGGAATGAGGAATTGTGGAATAAAGAGGGTGGTTAAAGGGAGTGGAAGAGGAAGAGGAGGGATTTTGATGGGGAGTAGGGGGAGATAAGGTCGGCGAGGGGTGAAAGAGGAGGAAAGGGGGGTCACAATAGAGGGAATGGGGAGAGAGGGAATGGAGATAGATTTTGGATGTTATAATGGTTGCACATGAAGTGATCAATTCCTTTAAAATCACTAAGAAACCTGGAATGATGATTAAATTGTAGAAATTATAAAAACAATATGTATACCAGTGGATTGAATCTGATCATGCAATATACTAGAAAAAAATACAGAATCCTTCTACAATTAATTTGAGGAAATAAAGATGATCAAAAAATCACACCAAGTAAGAGAAAGAAGCAAATCAATCCACAACACAAATATTTTTCGTAGGAAAATATCGCTACTCAAAACCCTTGTATCTCTATTATATAATTAACCAAGGAATCATGAAATAATACAATGCACTCTTCTCATAAGAGTCTGCTCCACTATCCTAACTATCTCACATTGTAGCCAATTCTCTGCCTGTAATGAGCCTCCCTTGCTCAAGAAATACCTAGGAAATTAATCCCTATTAGTTAGGATAATTAGCCTTCCTTGATTGTGTAAGTATCATGTGCAATCCTGTGGTGTTTTAACTACATCTGGGCATTTTTCTAATAACACAACTGATAGTGAAGTTCCCTTTAACCTTTGTCTCAATTGGGTCTCCACTGGAACTGACATGCATGTATCTATTAATAGTAAATCATCAGTTTCATGGAAGATCCCCGCATGTGAGTTAAAACTGATTTAATTCACTTGATCTCTCACTAGTGCAACAAACAGATACAACTAGCTCAACTAACTTTAACTCACCTAACTGAGTTAACTGATTACTCATGCATTAAAATCATGCACTTAACTACAACTTGAACTCTAAAATAGATAGAATCACTCTGCATGCCTCACCAACTACCCTCAACTCAAAATTCATGAGCTAACTGAGTTTATCACGCTCAGTTAACTATTACAAGTGATTATGAGATACGATTACATTTTATTATCCAATTTAATGAAGGGATAATTAAATTAAACACATTTCCAATTTATTAAATAAATTGAATTTCACACTAATGTATCACTAGGACCCATAATTACATGACCTATGGTCCCACACCAGTGTAGGTGATGCAATGTTTCTTCTAGATGCCAATTTCACTGTTTCTTGTTGCAAACTTCAACACTCCCTCTCAACAAGAAAGGAATGTCCTTGCATGCACACATGCAAATCTTGCATGTGACATTAAAATCTTGCATGCAACACTTCTCTAGTGTTGTTCGCATATGCAACTCTTGCATGCAGCACTTCTCTAGTGTTGTTCGCACATGCAAAAATTGCATGCAACACTTCTCTGGTGTTTCTTAAACATGCAATTTTTGCATGCAGCACTTCTCTAGTTTTTCTTGCACATGAAAATTTTGCATACAACACTTCTGAAATTAAATAGCCTCCAAAAAACTGAATCAGTATAATGCAATTGTCATCAAATTCTTCTAACTGCTACTAGCTGCTGCACATGTCTGTTGGGCTCTTTGCATTGTTGACATCTACATCCATGCACTCTTCACTACTACCAACTCTGATCTGTGCTCTAGTATCCGACACGTGTCACTCTGGTTTCTGTCCTCCTAACATATGACTACATCAATCTAATTGATCCTACTATTGTTGTATTGTGGGCTCCTTATAGCCATGTTCAATGCATGAGACACAACATCTCATTGAATCCTGCCCAAATTTATTCATGGGATTAATTATGCACATCGCTCCACCTTACCCTTGGAGGTATAGCTGCACGTACTCCCTCTTCCCTTCTGGCTTAAAATTCCCCCCTCCTAGAGGGCTTTGCATCAATGGTTTCTGCCACTCCATGATCCTCCGCATGTGGCTGCTCCACATCTTGAGGTTCATCCCTAGGAACCATGAGTTCCTCATCTGCATGCAAATCAAGCTCCCTCTCAAGGGACAATTGCATGGTTTTCTCACACTTCTCCATGGTACATCCCTTGAATTTGTCTATCTGCACAAGAGTACCCTTTGGAAGCCCCCTAGAAATTTTTTGCATGAGCTTCAAAGCTCCATGGTGTAGATGGCCCAATATCTTTTGCCAACTCACCCTTATCCCAGTTCACCACTTTTTCTACTTTACCCATCAATTCTGTGGAACCATCTACATCAAGTTTATAGATATTCTTCACATGAATCCCAATGTTCTTGGCTTTTCTTATAGCTTTGTGTTGAACGAAATATTTCCCTTCAAAGAAAAATACATCATAACCTTTATCCTCCAACATTATGACTGAAACTAAATTCTTTTTCAAGCTTGTTACATGTATTACATATTTTAATAAGAAGGGTTTACTTGACTCTCTTTGGAAGGTAACTGTACCAATCTCAGCAACATTGTACCACCCGTCATTACCCATTTCGATATGCATCTGAAGGTCCTTCTCCTCTAAGCTACTGAAAAATTATTTGTCTCCTGTCATGTGGAAAGATGCACCACTATCCAAGTACCACACTAATCCTATTTCACTTGAAACCATGCATGTAATGAGTGAGAAGTCAAGCTCAAATTGTCAGGTCAAAGCCTCACCAACTGCAGATCCTAAAGCATTTTTGTTCTTCTTCTTTTGTGGACAATTAGCGACATAATGTACATGCTCGTGATAGTGAAAACATTTCACTCTGGACATCTCACACTCCTCGCCTTCTTCCCCGGTCTCAATTTTGGAATAGGATTTATTTCCCTTCCCCTTCTTCGCCTTACCATCCAAGGCACAATTTTCTTCATCATCTATCTTAGTTGAGGATCCATCCCTGGTATTCTGCTTAAATTCTTCTTGCACCAAATCCGACCAAAGTCATTCCCAATCTGGCAGCTTCTCCCTCCCATTGATAGAGTCTTGATAACTATGCCACCTCTTGGGAAGGCCTAGAAGAGATAGGCTCACCAATTCATCATCCGCAACAGTAATTCTGATGCTCCCAATCTCATCCTGACATTGGAAAAAAATTGTTAAATATTTCGGAACGATGTTGCCTTTCTCCATTTTTACTTTCTTGAGATTGTCCTTCAGTGCCAATTTTCTATGATCATTGATTCTATGAAATATAGTTCTCAAATATTTCCATATTTCATATGGTTTTTCTTTCCCATGGAGAATTGAGGAAATGTGGTCTCATACTCCCTCTAGTAAGATCCTCCTCACCTTTGCAACCTTCTTTTGCCAAGCATCAAGATTTGCGACATCTATTGTAGCGGGTTTGGAATGTCGTTATCAATGAATTCTTTCAACCCATTGTCCTCCAGTATTTCCTCCATCCTTTATTTCCATGTAATATAATTCAAAATTCCCTCGAGTGCATAATCCAATCTCAAGCCATTGAAAGACATTTCGATCCTAATCTGCCTGTCGCACCAAAAATAATTTTGCAAATTTGAATTATATTCAATCACAAACTCAGCTTCTCCTCCACTATAGTGATTTCTTGTGCTCTGATACCATGTAGAATTTATGCAAACAATATGTATACCAATGGATTCAATATGATCATGCTATATACTAGAAAAAAATATTGAATCCTTCTGCAATTAATTTGTGGAAAATAAATACGGTTGCATAATCACAACAAGTAAGAGAAAGAAGCAAATCAATCCACACAAAAAAAAAAAATTCCTAGGGAAAGCATGTTGCTCAAAACCCCTCTATCTCTATTGTATAATGAAGGAAGGAATCATGAAAAAATACAATGCACTCTTCTCACAAGGTTTGTTGCACTATCCTGACTATCTCACACCGATCTAGACAAAATTGGTCCAACACTTAGCCAATTCTTAGCCTGTCGTCAGCCTTCCTTGCTCACGCAATCCCTAGGAAATTAATCCCTATTAATTAGGATAATTAGACTTCCTTGATTATGAAAGTATCATGGGAAATCCTGTGGTGTTTTAACTACATCCGGGCAGTTTGCTGATAACACAACTGATAGTCAAATACCCTTTAACCTTTATCTCAACTGAGCCTCCACTGGAACTGACATGCATGCAAATATTAATAGTAAATCATCAGTTGCATGGCAGAACACTACATGTGAATTGAATCTGATTTAATTCACTTGATCTCGCACTAGTGCAACAAACAGTTACAAGTAGTTCAACTGACTTTAACTCACCTAACTGAGCTAACTAATTACTCATGCATTAAACTCATGCACTTAACTGCAACTTGAACTCTAAAACACATAGAATCACTCTGCATTCCTCACCAACTACCATCAACTTGCAATTCATGAGCTAATTGAGTTTATCACACTCTGTTAACTATTACAAGTGATTATGAGATAAGACTACATTTTATTGTCAAAATTAATTAAGGGATAATTAAATTAGACACATTTCCAATTTATTAAATAAATTGAATTGCATACTAATGTATCGGTAGGACCCATCATTACATGACCTGTGGTTCCACACTAGTGTAGGTGCTGTCATGTTGTTTCTGGATGCCAATTTCACGGTTTCTTGTTGCAAACTTCAACAAAAATTCTACTTAGAAGAAACCTATGATAAACTCATTTAGGAATTTCTATGTAGCCTCTTAAGGGCATTTCATTTTGCAAACGAGTAAATTAATTGGGTTAACAATATTGCATCCTCTTCCAAATTCTCAATTTTAGTCAAATAATTTCCTTATACTTTCCAACCATCTCATGGGATTTAGCAGGGAGATTTTTTATATCCCTTTTTATTCATTTTAATAGTGGAAGTCTTAAGTAGATCATTTAAGGTTACAAAAATTGAGCATAAGATAAAAGGACTCTGACTCTATGGAGAAGATATGCCTCTCACCCAATAACAACTCACTGATGATACAAATGGAATGAGTACCCTAAGGGTATGGGAAGCTCATGATTTCAATCATATCCTAAATCAATTCTTTGTGGCCTCTTGATCTAGTGGATAAAGAAAGTGCTCAAAATTCAAAGTGATTGTATTGATTCCAAACTGGCATGAAATAATATATCTCGTTTCCCTAAATCCAATGCAACTCATTTCACTAAAATCTGACATCAAATGCTCCTGATATCGCATTTTGATCGATTTGGGAAACACCTAAAAGTTTGAAAATGAGTTTGTAGGGATGCCTAGTCAGTGGTCTCTATGATGACTGGGCCATGAATGGGAAATTTGACTTCATCCTCAATCAAGCTATGGGTGATCAACACATGGAACATTATAGGTAGTTGCAATTCATTTTTTTTTATTGGTTCATTTGAATTTGGGTGGAGCAATTAGGAGGAGCCACATGGCCCAATCCTTGGCTACCACATGGCCTCCTAATGGCCAATCAAAATTTTATTAGAGGTCTAAAAACCCCCACGAGAATCGAACTTGAGACCTCATGCATTTTATCCATGCCTTTTTCTTGTCACGCTACAATTTTTCTTATTATATATGGTTTGAAAGTTCTATTTAAGGTTTAATGGTTGCATGTTTGGATGTGGGAACTAGGGTTAACCCTAGACCGTGGTACACCAACCAAGGTCATGGGTTAACCAGAACCCAAAAAATTATATTAAACGATAACCAAATTTCAATGCAGTGATACATAAACTGATGGGAGAGATATTATATCCAACACAAACCATACCATAAAACTTATCCAAGGTTTGGAGTGGAGGTTGGTTGGAATGCGAACAGTTAGGTTCCGCAGTGAACACATGACACGGTCTTGTAAAATTATATGCCATCATCAAGTTGACTAGAGGGGAGAATAACATCCCTTCAGCATGGTTCCCCCTAACTTGCCACCACAAACTCAACCATGATGCCCAACCTAGGTCAACAACACGAGTTACACCACCGGCGGGAAAGTAGTTGTTTAAACTCTGAAATCAACAGTGATAACACAACCACTTGGATTTTTAATGGATTAAAGGCCAAATGAGGAAAATTAATGAAGTGAAAATTTGCACCTTGTGTTGTGGGAATATCTCCAGTGTGAGGCTAATTCATCATTCCATGGGGCTTCAAAAGGAAGAAATTTTAGAACAGATTGCAAAGAAGTGTGAATTGTAAGACAATTAGTAAAAAAACTCATTAGAGCGTAACTCAGTTAGTTGTTTTAACGTTTTTGAGTGCAGAAATATCCTAGCTAAAGGTTTTTTATTGTTTGGAGCCATGTGTTACATTGGTTTATCATTATCATCATTGTAACTTGATGTAAACATAGATTTTGAGCATAATGAAATAGGCCCAACATTGGAATCTCGATGTGGAGATGTATCCCAGGAGGGGTGAAATCCTTCATAATTTGTTGTCTTGCGTATACTATTATGGCATTAATTTATTCTTTATTTTTTTCAAATATTTTTTTAAGGCTTATTAATGTGTTAAGGAAATTGGCATAAGTGTTTAAAAACCCTAATCATTCACATGAAAATTATACCATAAAATCTCAAGCTTTCAAATATAGATCAGTTTGGTATCAGAGCTTTGGTTCTTAGTTTATTTGAGGGTTTAATTTTTTTGCAAGTGTTTATAAGGATTACAAGGTTCAAGCTGAAAAGCAGAGAAGGAAATATTGTGGTTTCAAGTCCTCAATTTAGGTCAAGGACAAGGAGAGCACATGTTCCACAATCTCCACCAAAAATTTCACCTCAAGCTGCACCAGAAGCTTCGCCAGTCATTACACAAGAAGGAGAGCCTAAAAATATGTCATAGGATAAGAATGATTTTAGAAAAACATTCTTTGACATCACCCAAATGGTGAAATTTCTCTATAAAGAATGAAACATAAGGTTGCAAGGTGAGAGTTCTAATCCTCTAACGGAAGTTAAGCCTCCAAGAGAATATGGAGACAAGCCTAAAAAATGGAATGGAGGGGATGGTGATAAATCACCATTGGCTCCACCATTCTCTTCATATCCATCCTCACTACCATATTCACCATTGTCATCTTCTACATCAACCCCTTCAACAACACCTCGACATTCTCCAAAAGGACATGGTAAAATTCCACTGTTAAAACTTGACATAAAATTTTAATTTCATACGTATAATGGAGAGGTAGATATTGAGATATTAGATAATCCGGTTTGTTATATCGATGTGTATTACAGGATACAAAGGATTAAGGATGATGAGACCAAGATTCCTCTTTCTTCTTTAAGGTTGAAAAGTGCAGCACTTATTTGGTGGGAAGACAAAACTCAAGAGGACATGAAGAAACATGGTAAGGTTTCATCTTCTTGGAATGATTTTGTTGCTTCATTGAGAAAAATATTTTGTCCATTGCCATACATGCAAAAATATATCATGGATTGGAACAACTTTAGGAAATTAAAGGGTTAAAGTGTGCAAAGTCATACCCAAGAGTTTAGAAGGATAGCATTGATATTGTGCGTATATTTGTCATCTCAAGATACTTTGTTGAAATACATTGGAGGTTTTTAGATGTATTTGAGACATAAAATTCTCATGTTTAACCCTACAAGTCTAGATAAGGTTTGTGTATAGGAAACACATCTAGAAGCAAGAGGGAAAAATATTCCAGAAAAGGGAAGCAAAAATACATTTAAAGGTGGACACAGAGGAAAGGGTAAATTGAAATAAAAAGGGAGAAAAATTAGCATGCAAGCATTGTCCAAAAAAGGTCACAATGAATATCATTGTTGGAAACTTCATCCTGAGATGAGACCCAAAATGTTTAACAACAAAGGAAATCAAAGAACAACTACAAGAACACAACATGGTTTAGGATCCGATTCAGGAGATGGAACAAAGGTCACAACTATGGGATTGGAAGGTAAGGAATCGATTACTAGAACTAGTTAGCCAAATAGCCATGTGAAAAAGAAAGAATAAATGTTTCCATATTAGATTCATATCAAAGCATTACAAGATTGACACTCTATTTGATAGTGGCTCACAAGAAAACCTCATTTTTGAAAGAATTGTCAAAAGTTTGAATTTTGAAACCATTCCACATCATAAACCATATCCTTTAGGTTGGGTATGTGACAATGCAAATTTTCAAGTAACTAAAAAATGCAAACTGAAATTTGCCATCACTGCAAAATTCATTGATGAGGTAGAGCTTGATTTAGTTCCATTAGAAATATGTGCTTTATTTGGGAAGCACATATATTTATGAAATGAGAGCTATCTTTCATTGCCATGAAAAAAAATATCACTTGTTCAAATATGGTATTCAGTACATTGTAAGAGCACATCACAAGAAACTAAACCTTTCACTTGTGGATGTTGGACAAATGAAGAGACTTGTTAACTCTAGCGAGAATATTTTACTTATAATTATCAAACCCAAGAATGATGTTGATAATGAAGCCTTTCAAGGTTGTTATTAAAAGTTTAAATATGATTTGGTTGATCTTGTTAACTAGTATGATGAGATGTTTCAGGACCCTAAGGGATTGCCTCCCAAAAGATGAATCCAACATGAAATCCAATTGCAGAAATATTTTCCTCTTCCAAACATTGGCATGTACATGATGTTAGTGATGGAGAATGAAAAAATTAAAAAATAAAATCCAAGAGTTTCTTAAAAAGGGGATCATTTGACCAAGTTCATATGCATGTGGTTCACCTATTGTTTTAGAACCAAAGAAAGATGGAAAATTGTGTATGTGTGTGGAATTACGTGTATTGAAAAAGATTATGGTAAACAACCCTTAACCTCTTCCTAGAATTGATGATTTACTTTATCAATTGAAATATCCTGCGTATTTCACTAATTTGGACTTGAGGAGTGGCTATAATCAAATTAGGATCGTTGAAGGAGACATATGGGAGATAAGGTTAAAAACAAATCAAGGTTTGTTTCAATTATTGGTTATGCCCTTTGGGTTTTGTAATGCTCCTGCTACCTTCATGTGTGTGATGAATGATATATTGAGGCCTTTTCTAGATGAGTTTGTGATAGTCTATTTAGATGACATAATAATTTTCAGCAAGTCTCGTGAAGAACATGTCATGCATTTCAAGCAAGTATTAAATTTCTTGAAGAAAGAACAATTTTTTTTAAACATTCTGAAATGTGAATTTGGAAAAAATTATTTAGTCTATTTGGGTCATATGGTTGGAGGAGGTGAGCTGAAAAACGATCCCTCCAAGGTTTATGTCATTTTGAATTGGCCAAGGCCCAAAACAGTGAAAATGTTAGAATTTTTTTGGGAGAAACCCAATACTAGAGAAATTTTATTGCTAACGTTTCTTCTACCACACCTCCATTGCATGCATTGACAAGTGTGAAACATGTTTTTCATTGGGGAGGAAAACAAAAAAAATCATTTGATGCATTGAAGGAAAATACCAATTCAACTCCTGTACTTGCATTTCCGAAATTAAGATAGTTAGTTGAGATGCAGACTGATGCAAGCAACTATGCCATGGATGTAGTCCTAATGCAACATGGTAAGGCCATCTATTTTCATTCAAAAAAATTTAATGGTGCCATGATTAACTATCATACATATGACAAGGAATTGTATGCATTGGTTAAAATTGTGAAAAAGTGGAAACACTACTTGATGGGTAAGGAAACAATCATTCACACGAATCATCAGCCATTGCAATAATTGCAATCACAAACAAAGCTGCAACAAGTGGGACGCTTTTGATGGATGGGTTTTCTTTAATAATTCCACTTGGTGATAATGTATAAGAAAGATATATATAACAAGGTTGATGATATGCTTTCTAGACCAATTGTTAGTGCATCCATTATTATTAAGCATAATTATGTCATGCATGAGAGCTATATTTAGCAATATGATTTAGATAATTATTTCAAAGATGTATATGTGACTTTGTGTGAAGGTAACCAAGTAGAAGAATTGGATTATCTTGTCCATGATAACTTATTTTGTAATCTTGGTAAGCTTTGTATTCCATAGTGAGAGAGATTTAGCATCATAATCGAAGCACATATTTCTCTTATTGTTGGTCATTTCGGTGGAGGTAGGACTGTGGCACAATTATAGAGGTATTGTTAGTGTCCTCGTATTCTTGAATGTGTGTCAGTATTTGTAAGAGGATGTTCATTGTGTGCTATCAGTAAGCCTAGCAATAGAAATTTGGATTATATACATGACTTCTAGTACCTTCTCGCCCATGGGAGAGTGTTTCTATGGATTTTGTATGATGTATACCTATGTCTAGGAGGGGTCATGATTATCTTTATGTAGCTATGGATAGGTTCAACAAAATTTTTATTTTGATGCCTTGTAGAAATTAGGTTATAGTTGAACATATTGCTCAGTTATTCTTTCAGAATGTATGGGTACATTTTTGGTTTCCGACATACATTGTTAGTCATCAAGATCCTTTCTTTGTCAAGAACTTTTGGTCAAGCTTGTGGGGACATATGGATACCAAATTGAAAAATATTACAACATTCCATCCATAAACATATGGTCAAACAGAGGTGGTGAAAAAAACGGTGATACATCTTATTCTTGTTCATTGCAGCAAGCATTCCAAGTTGTGGGATGAACATTTGCACTATATTCAATGTGCTTACAACCGGACCAAGCATTCATCAACTCAAACATCACCATTCGAGGCATGCTTGGGATACTTTCCCAAATATCCCTTAGATTTTTATTTTGGAAATATGTTGTTATTGATGGTCATAGTGACATAGACAAATCCAAAAGACTCATTGAACAAGTTCAATTAGTACATCAAACATTTCAGGAACAGTTGGAGAAGAATCAAGTCAAGTATAAGACAAGACATGATAAGCTTCATGTGAATCATAGTTTCCAAGTCGGTGATGATGTTTGGATTCACATTATCAAAGAGACACTCCGAGTAGAAGGTGAAAAGTTGAAACCAATTAGATATTGTCCATTGGATGATAATAATTCCTTCAAGTTGGATTTGCCTTCATATATGAAAATTTATGCAATTGTTAATGTTGAGAATTAAATATTGTATGAACCTCCTTCGGTTGAATATAAATTAGAGAATTTTAATATTATTTCAATTGAATATTTCTCTCTTGAATATCCTGAATAATTGCAGGAAGACACCATCCTTGACAGAAAAACAAGGAATTCAAAATGAGGGAATGTGGAGTACCTTCGTGTGGGGCTCAAGGGAAAAAATAAAAGAAACACCAAATGGATTTAGAATGGAAGGGTGAGGTAACTATACCCTCATATGTTTTTTAAATGAAAGTGATATTTCGTGGTCCAAAAGCTTCCAGTGGGGAGGAATCATCCAGCGGATTAAAAAAAGTGCTCAAAATTCAAAGTGCTTTGATTGGATCAAAACTAGTGCCAAAGCATACATATCATTGCCATGAAACCAACACAAATTATTTCACTAAAATCCGACATCAGGTGCTCCCGATATTGCGTTCTGATCAATTTGGGAATCAACTAAAACTTTTGAAAATGAGTTTGTAGGGATGGCCTGTTAGTAGTCTATACGCTGACTGGGCCATCACTGTAAAACTTGATTGGGTCCTCCATCAACCCATGGGTGATCAACACTTGGCATATTATGGTTAGTTGGAATTAATTTGTTTTTATTGGTTAATTTGAATTCAGGTGGATCAATTAGGAGGAGCCGTGTGGGCCAGTCCTTGGTTGCCACATGGACACCTAATAACCATCAAAATTTTATTAGAGGTTGAAAAACCCCCACAAGAATCGAACTTGAGACCTCATTCATGAAAACCATGCCTTCTGTAAGTCCCACTACAATTTTTCTTATTATATATGGTTTTCAAGTTTTATTTAAGGTTTAATGGTGGCAAGTTCAGAGGTGGGAACTAGGGTTAACCCTAGACCCCGGTCAATGAAACAGGGTCAAGGGTTAACCCTAGCCCCAAAAATTTATATTAAAGGATAAACAAACTTCAATGCAGTAATACATAAGATGGTGGACAAAATATTATATCCAACGCAAACCATACCATAAAATTTATCCAAGCTTTGGAGCAGAGGTTGGTTGGAATGCCAACAATTAGGTTATGTAGTGCACACATGATGTGGTCCTATAACATTTTATTCCACCGTCAATTCGACAAGAGGGGTGTGGAACGTACCTTGGGCATAGTTCCCACTATTCCCACACCACGGACTCAACCATGATGCTCAACTTAGGTCAACAACCCGAGTTACACCATCCATGGGAAAGTTGTTGTTTAAACTCTGAAATCAATGAAAATAACACAGCCACTTGGTACATTTTTAACGGATTAAAGGTCGAATCATGAAAATTAATGAAGAGAAAATTTCCACCCAGTGCGGCATCAACCTCACCGACGCAGGGTGAATTTTCCTCTCCACATGGCTGCAAAAGGCGAAAATTGTAGAAACAATTGTAGAGAAGTGTGAATTGTAGGAAAGTTAGCAAAAAGATTCCTTGGAGCATAACTCAGTGAGTTTTTTTGACTTTTTTGAGTGCATAAAGAGTCTAGGTAGGAGGTTTTGACTGTTATGGAACCATTGGAGATTTTTTTTTAGCATTCTAAGCACTGTAATTTGATGTAATCACACATTTTTTAGAATAATGGAAGAGACCCAACATTGGAAGTTAGACTAGGAGATGTGGCCAAGGAGGGGTGAACTCCATCATTTAAAGTCTTGTGTATACTATTATGGTACTGATGTCTTCTTTATTTTCTACAAAACCAAGTTTTCAAACTTGTTGATGTGTTAATGATATTGACATTGTTTAAAAACCCTAATCGTTCAATTGCAAATTGTACCATAAACTCTCAAGATTTCAAATAAATATCACCTCATGTATGGATATAAATATAAGTGAATATCAATTTTTTTCTTTAATATTCCTATTGTTATTCAAAGACATATGACTTGAATATTGAAGGTTCAAATAAGGCTTCCTTGCACATATCTAGGCTCTCTTCTGATGGAAAATGATCTCAAATGGAGGTAATGAGATGAAATTTTCAGAAAATTTCATAGTAAATCATTAAGTTGGATGTTTAGATATGTAAATTAGCAGGATATATGGTGCTCCTAAAATATTTCCTTCAATCTCTTTAAACTTTTCTATCATTAGCCATGATGGAACCATCTATCATTCTTTAGGAAGTGCGAAGAATTTAGCATTCCTTCCTCGAAAAAGGTTCAAGAATGGAGAATAAATCCCCTTTAGTACCATGGGATAATATGTTCATACCAAATCTCAAAGGTGAATTAGGGTTAAGCGACCCGAGTACAATGACAATAGTTATGGGTGAAAATACTTAGTGGTGGTGGCTCCAACGAGTAATGGAGCATTGGAAAGGAGTCTAGAAAAATAAGCATGCACAACATATTTATCAACAAAATATTATATCAATGAATATTTCGAGCCTTGGATCCTCAATTTGGACCTAGGAAAAGAAGGGTACTGGGTAGATTCAAAAGAACTGTTTCTAGGAGATTAAAAATAAAAGCATGAATTTATTTTAGGCTAACACCTGACAGCAATTTCCTAAGTTGGACGATCAAGGGGAACTAGAACAATTAAGGAAACAAATGGTAGCCTGGGTAAAAATTAAAAATAAATATTATTGGGTGGAGGAGGTAGTAGACTAGTGATGGCATAGATGGATCCTATTGGAGAAGCTGAAACCAAAGCCAGAAGGGGAAATATGGATGAATTTCCAAAAAGATATATAGTATAAACTAATCCCAATATCAAATAGGGAGGATAAATCAAGGTGGGAATACAGATACAAATGTATATTCTCAATCAGTGAAGCCTACCATATAAATGTAGGATATCAAGATCAACATTTGGAAGAGGTATTAGTTAAATATTGAAGCAATGTTTTTGTTCAAAAGTATCCATTTTCCTATGTATATTAATGCATAATCAACCATTAACGTCATAGAATATTTAAAAGATAAAATTCTAGGGCCCTCACATTTCCCACTATTAGAAGCATGGATTCTTCATGGTTGGTTTGTCTCCCCTCCCATGAGCCCTTCCTCTAAGGCCCCTACCCTTGTTTCTTTGTACATCCATTCAACTACATTCCTCCACTTCCCTCATCCTTAAAACTTAACTTCAATGACACTACCAAAGGTAATCGAGGTCCAATAGGGAATGAGGGAATAATCATATATCATGTAAAAAATTCAGTTTTCATTTATTTAGGAATAATCGACATCAACATCAACAAAAAAATGGAATTAATGGGGTTAAAAATGGGCTTTAAGTTTACTCAAAACCAAGGTTACACAAAAATCTTCATGGAACGAGATTGACAATTAATCATAAACATGCTCTGTAGGTTCTAGGCTAGTTTTAGAAACTAAAATTTATCATCGATATAGAGACGAGAATTCCTACTAGAAAATGTTACTAACCTTTTCTATGCTATCCAAATTGTTATTCCATTTCTTTTCATATGAACAAGGAACATAATTATTGATTTTCTAGACAACTAAGGGAGACTTGATTCTTCTCCTCCCATGGTGTCAACTTGGAATGACTTGAAAAACTCCCCCATGAAGGAATCATGTTGAAAGTGGGCTCAAAAATAAATCCCAACCTTAGATGGGGTGAAAATCAAGAGTAGGGGGTGGAAAGCTACCACTAACCCACCTAACTAATGACCTAGGATGATGTGGCAATGTACCCCTTGGAAGTGTAAATGTTGGCATATGAATCATTAATATGATTGAAATGGAATTGATGAAGGGAAAACATGATGTTCTATTCAATATCTTGGTTTGGGTGGAGAGGTAGGTTTTCATGACAGCCTTTGCATTGATAAATATTAGGTCATTTATAGTTCTCCCAGTAGTGGGTGAGGGAATAAAAATTTCAGCAAGGAATTACAGTTTAGGAGAAGCAGCATTGAATGAATGGTACTAGGTCAAGAATTTCCATGGCATAAATGATCAATCTAAAGAATTTTTCACCCAATAAATTTCTTGCAAACGAATGAATAGGACTATATGTTGGCCTTGGAGGACTCTATTGTGAGGTAAAATTCTAACTGGCATATTGATTATGGACTCCATGTCTCATCTGGGTAATATGTGTACATTCTAGTTCAAATTCAGTGTAAGAGAAGAGCTAAATATTATTTCTATCTTCATTATTACTTAGAAGATGTTGTTTTTCCTCTCTCGTTTCAAGTGATATCTATACGTTATTTTGAATCATTTCTCTAATTGCGGTTCTAGTTTTTATAGTTCATATAGTGGTTCTATGGTTATTCCAATATTTTGGCTATGATACATAGTTTTTTGTTTGCTTTGCTAGGTCACCTACCACCTTAAGGATGGCCACTAGATAGATCTTGGATGGTTGAGGCGGTTTTTCACTATCTTGGATATACTTGGAATGTTTTTTAAGTGGGTTGAGATCCTTCCATACTTCATTGGTGTGGAATTGTGTCGTTTTGGAGTCTATATTTTCTAGGTAAATAGTTTGGATTTGGGTGGCGGGTTTATTTTTGTCCCACTCTTTCAGGACAAAGTGCTAATATAAAAATCAAAATTGAATGTCCTTTGACATTTTGCAATTTTTGAGAAATTTGGGTATTTGAATGCTCACTTAGATTGTAACTTGTTCAACCATGAAAAAATAAGTTTTCAATGAAATTAAAGAAGAAAAAAAATCACATGAAACCCAGCATGATAAAAATGAACAACCATATGATAAAGGAGTTCACCCCTCATGGGCTACGTCTTCGGGCCTTCCTCCAATGGCTAGGTTTCTTTATTGATATCAACAACAAAAAGAGTACATTAAAAATATTTGACTCGTAGAGTAAACCTCCTTCTAGAGTGGAACTTTTTTCTCCTTCAAAGAAACAGACTACTTTAGATAACTCTCACTCATAAGTTGACCCAACAAAAAAAGAAAATAATGGTTTCAAAAGAAAAAGGACACTCTCATTGATTGTGGCAACAAGTTCTAGTAATAATTTCGAGATCAAAAGTAGTCACAAATTCAACTACTTCATACTGAAGTGTTGAAATGTTTTTTTCCCACATGTTGAAAATGCAACAAGATGATGGAGCTTAGTGAAATGAAGTCTCCTTCACTAAGTGGGCCCGAAGGCTATTTTTGGCGCAAAGTCTATTTTTAGACTATGTCTATTTTTAGACATATGGATCATGGTCTATGAGTTGCAGGATGTTATTTATGGATGATTGGTCGAGTTGGTAAAAATAGATGGACCTCTATTTTTAAACATTGGACAGTTTCTACTTTTAGACTGTCGAGCTAAAAATAGAACAGTCAAATATTATTAATCCTTAATAATATTTAGACTATAAACATTATCTTATCCTCTTGGAGCACTTCAGTTTGATGCTTGGATGTGGCACATGCAGCTGACAGAAGGAAATACGCTTTTTCTAAGGGTTAGTTGAGCTATTGCATGGTTGACTTCAGTTAGAACTCATGTGGTAGAGTTTGGTGGAGTTGATGAGACAATTGGTGGAGTTGTGTTCGGTTTAACTTAGTTGAACTAGTTTTATTTAGTCTAACTGAAAAATACACTAGTGATGAGTGGTGTGAATTAATTATTAATTAATTCACTAATTATTAACTCATAAATCAACTAAAGAACACATCATTTAACTGCAATGCATGGACATTTCAGTGGAGACCAATGTTAGAGGTGGGTGAAAGGGTGAGTCTACTATCAGTTGTGACTATTGGCTGTGCATGAGATTTGCACACACATTGATGGTGATTGAAAATGAGGATTGCACAGTTGGAGCTAGTGGGATTCAAACTTGGATCTCATCATTAATCAACTTGGATTGCGCAGTAGAGGCATGCAGACTTGTGGAGGAGATTTGAACCTGTGACTAGTTCACTTTCCATACTAGTTTGTGTGTAACTTTTGGAGATAGTACTGAGTACTTGTGAGGAGTATTGTACTATGATTGTTACATGTTCTATATCATTATATTATATAGATATTTTTGGGTTTTCAGCTATTTATTTCCCCATTACATACTGTGTTGATATGTGTGCTTGATTATTGTTTTATGTGTGCATGCGACTGTTTCTATTTCCGCATATTGATGATAAATTGTAGAAGAGGTTATGTATTATGCATGAAGCTTAAATAGTGTGTAATCAGGATAATCTCGGTGAATAATTCAGCAAATTATTCAAATTTCTACATGGTATCAGAGCGAGATTGATCATCGGATCTATTACAGTGATTACAATTATTTCGGTAGATAGAGTCTGTAATGGGCCAGGTAGCCTCTGGATCCATCCTTTCTCTGAAAGGTGATATATCTATTAAATTACCCTACAGTCGATCTCTGTGCTAGAAATACTTTGTTCTCAAAGATCGGAAGCAGTTGAGTTTTGAGCTGGTGGAATTCGAATTTGCAGCAGAATTTGGAATTCGAATTTGCAGCAGTTTTCTTGGTGCCGGAGTTGAAATGTCTTTCAACGGATTGTGACTGGAATATACCCTTGAGGGCAGTTCGAATTATGTTGCATGGAAGGACAGAATGGAGGCATTATTAGATGATAACGGGCTGAAGGAGTTCATAGAAGCTGAGATCCCAAAGCCTACTGATGTTGCTCAAGTTGAGGCTTGGAAAAAGAAGACGGAAAAATGTCGAAGGATTCTGTTGGAGGGCGTGAAGGATCACATTGTATCCAGCATGCATGGAAAAGCTTCTCCATACTTGATGTGGAAATAATTGACAGATTTATTCCAAAGAAAGAGTGACCAAAGGAAGTTGGCACTCAAGGATAAACTCAGACACATAAATATGGAGAAGGCGATAGTATGCCGAAGTACCTCACGAAGTTCATCCAATGCAGGGATGAGCTGGGAGGTGTGGGGGTGACTGTCGATGATGAGGAATTGGTGAGCTTGGCTCTCCTTGGTCTTCCGAAGAGTTGGCATCCCTATTAGGATTTTGTCAATGGTCGGGAGAAATTTCTAGGATGGGAGCGAATTTGGTCGGATCTTGTGCAAGAGGAGATAAGGTGGAATACCAGGGACGGATCTTTATCAAAGGCATCTGATGAAGAAAATTGTTCTTTGGTTGCCAAAGAAAAGAAGGGGAAGAGCAAGAAAGCTTCTCATTCCGATGCGAAAGGCAAGAAGCAGGACATGTCCAAGGTGAAGTGCTTTCACTGTCACCAGCATGGACATTATGCCACAAATTGTCTGCAGAAGAAGAAAAATAAGCAGTCTGCTGGATCTGCAGCGGGAGAGGCTTTAGCCTCATATCTTGAGCTGGATTTTTCGCTGATCACATGCTTGGTCTCAAGTGTGATGGGATCAGTATGGTTCTTGGACAGTGGTGCGTCTTTTCACATGACTAGAGATCGAGATCTGTTTTCAGATCTGGATGAGAAAGATCTTGGAGTGCACATCGAGATGTGCGATGATGGTAGATACAGTGCAACCGGTATCGGTACCATTTCCTTTAAGAGGGAGTTTGGTAAACCCTTCGTATTGAAGGATGTGATGCATGTTCCAGGATTGAAGAAGAATCTGATCTCTGTGGTGATGTTAGAAGACAAGGGGTACGATGTTGTCTTCAGCGAAGGAAAGGCTTTCCTGCGCAGTAAGACAACTGGAGAAACCTGGAAGATAGGGGTTCGAGTCAAGAACCTTTATCAATTACATGTAGATGGCGGTGTAGCAATGGCATGCAAGGCTGAAGGAGTGGTGAGCCGGGATGATGGCGAGCTGTGGCACCGGAGATTGGGCCACCTTCACCACGGAGCTTTGAAGATACTGCAATAGATTTCTACTGGGCTTCCTAAGGGCACCCTTGCGTAGTCAGATCAGTGCAAGGGGTGTACCTTGGGAAAATTTGTGAAAGACACCTTTCACGAGAAGGATAGTCACGCCACGACGATCCTTGAGAGAATTCACACAGACGTGTGTGGACCTTTCTCAGTAGCTTCGACAAAAAATCACAAGTACTATGTGATCTTTGTTGATGATTTTTCTCGGAAGTGTTGGATCTTCTTCATGCAGAAGAAGAGCGAGACATACTCAAATTTCTGTGAGTTCAAGGCGCTGGTTGAGAAGGAATCGGGGAAGCATGTGAAAGCTCTTAGGAGCGACAATGTTGGTGAATTCATCTCTGCTGAATTCAAGGACATTTTCAGCGCAAAAGGGATTCATAGAGAGCTCATCGCACCCCATAACCCACAGCAGAATGGGGTTGCTAAGTGGAAGAACAAAATGATCGTGGGTGCTGCACGGGCGATGTTGCATGATCAGGGCCTACCCCTTCACTTGTGGGCGGAGGCATGCAATACTACAGTATATGTGCAGAACCATTGTCCTCACAAGATACTTGGCATGAGTACACCGGAGGAGGCGTTTTCTGGCAAGAGGCCTGATATTTCCCATTTGAGGATTTTTTGTTCACCTGTCTACATGCATGTGATGAAGGATGCCAGGAAGAAGCTGGAGCTGACCGCAGAGGTTGGGATATTTGTGGGGTACACTGATACACCCCACAACTATCGTGTGTATTTTCCAGACAGTCGCAAGACTTTTGTGCGACGAGATATCAAATTTTAGGAGGAGAAAGCCATGAAGTGTTCGCTTGAGAGGGTGTTCGCTTGAGGGAGCCACACTTGCATGTATATGAGGAGCTATTAGTTCCTAAGGATGAGCTTTAGGATGTGGATCAGCCATAAGAGGAATTTCATGGAGTGGAAGAGACCACTCATGCAGCGCCAACCATCAGAGGGCAGAAGCGCACTACAGAAGCTGAGCGACTGGCTCAAGATGCAGAGAAGGTTGTAGGACCACCTACAGCACAGCACAGACAGAGACAGTCACCAGACCGGTACATTGGATACATGGCTCTGATGAGCAAGTGTATCGTGACGGAGCCATCCTCTTCCGAGGAAGCTGTGGAGGATCCTGCATGGGTAGATACCATGGTGGAAGAGTATGATTCGGTTGTCAGAAACAGTGCATGGGAGATTGTCCCAAGACCGGAGGGGAAATTAGTGGTGGGTTCACGATGGATCTACAAAGTGAAGCAGGCGGCTGACGGGAGTGTGGAGAAGTACAAGGCGAGATTTGTCACCCGTGGCTTTTCACAGATCGAGGGGATCGATTATGAGGAGACTTTTACACCTGTCGCAAGGTACTCTTCCATACGGACGATCCTTGCTCTCTCAGCGCAGATGGGGTGGCACATCCATAAGATGGATGTGAAGACTGCGTTCCTCAATGGAGTTATTGAGGAGGAGGTGTACATAGAGCAGCCTGAAGGTTTCGAGATCTTCAGCAGTGAGTCGCATGTGTGCCGACTCAAGAGAGCACTGTACGGGCTGAAGCAAGCACCTCGTGCGTGGTCCACTCGGATAGACAGCTACTTCACCGGGCTTGGATTCTCCAAGAGTGAGGCGGATCCTAACTTTGTACCAAATTGTGATGGAGGGGAAGTTGCGATCATTGTACGTATGTAGATGATGCGATTTTGATGGGTGATGAAATTTGGTGATACTTTCATGCAAGGAGGATCTTGCTAGAGAGTTTGAGATGAAGGACTTGGGCCTCCTTCATTATTTCCTGGGATTGGAAATTTGGCAGCGCAGTGATGGACTATTTTTTTCTCAGGGTAAGTATGCCCGGGAGATACTAGAGAAGTTCAACATGCATGGCTGCAAGTCTGTTGATACTCCTCTTCCTTGAGGTTGGAGGAAGGAGGATGCTACTTCAGCGGGGGTAGTGGATGCCACTGTTTATCGACAGTTGGTGGGGTCGCTTATGTATCTGGTCAATACACGACCTGATATATGCTATGCGGTTAACCAGCTTTCACAAGCTATGGTTAAGCCTACCAAGCTCTTCTGGAAGGCAGGCAAGCATGTATTGCGTTATCTTAGAGGCACATCGCAGTGGAGATGGTTGGTACGGATAGGAGGGATCCAAGGGATAAAGGTGAAGCTATGAGGCTTCACGGATGCGGTGGGCAAGGAGCCCAATGGACGAGAAAGAGCACATACGGAGAGTCTTCGGTATCGGGTCAACGGGGGTACACGGTACGGCGGGGAAGCGAGAGATCGTGGCACTCGGCTCGGTAGAGGGCCGAGGTATGCCAGCAGCAAGTTTGGCTACATGTGAGGCTATATGGATGAGGAAGATCCTAGTCGGGTTGTTCGGGTCACACTTGGAGCCTACTGTGATTTATTGTGATAACCAGAGTTGCATTAAAATCTCGGCTAATCCAGTATTTCATGATAGATCCAAACACATCGACATCAGGTACCATCATATCAGAGATTGTGTGCGGCGGAGAATCATGTTACTTTCATACATTCCCACGGAGGATCAGGATGCTGATATCTTGACGAAGGCGCTCACCAGGAGAAAATTCGAATACCACAGAGGCAGGATAGGGGTTGCAGATAATCCATATCTTGTTGAGAGGGAGTGTTGAAAATGCAACAAGATGATGGAGCTTAGTGAAATGAAGTCGCCTTCACTAACTGGGATCGCAGGCTATTTTTGGCACAAAGTCTATTTTGAGACTATGTCTATTTTTAGACATATGGATCATGGTCTATGAGTTGCAGGATGCTATTTATGGATGATTGGTCGAGTTGGTAAAAATAGATGGACCTCTATTTTTAGAAATTGGGCGGTTTCTATTTTTAGACTGCTGGGCTAAAAATAGAACAGTCAAATATTATTAACCCTTAATAATATTTAGACTATAAACATTATCTTATCCTCTTGGAGCACTTAAGTTTGATGCTTGGATGTGGCACATGCAGCTGACAGAAGGAAATACGCTTTTCCTAAGGGTTAGTTGAGCTATTGCATGGTTGACTTCAGTTAGAACTCATGTGGCAGAGTTTGGTGGAGTTGATGAGACAATTGGTGGAGTTGTGTTCTGTTTAACTTAGTTGAACTAGTTGTATTTAGTCTAACTGAAAAATAAACTAGTGATGAGTGGTGTGAATTAATTATTAATTAATTCACTAATTATTAACTCATAAATCAACTAAATAACACATCATTTAACTGCAATGCATGGACATTTCAGTGGAGACCAGTGTTAGAGGTGGGTGAAAGGGTGAGTCTACTATCAGTTGTGACTATTGGTTGTGCATGAGATTTGCACACACATTGATGGAGATTGCCAATGAGGATTGCGTAGTTGGAGCTAGTGGGATTCGAACTTGGATCTCATCATTAATCAACTTGGATTGCGCAGTAGAGGCAGGCAGACTTGTGGAGGAGATTTGAACCTGTGACTAGTTCACTTTCCATACTAGTTTGTGTGTAACTTTTGGAGATAGTACTGAATACTTGTGAGGAGTATTGTAATATGATTGTTACATGTTCTCTATCATTATATTATACAGATATTTTTGGGTTTTCAGCTATTTATTTCCCCATTACATACTGTGTTGATATGTGTGCTTGATTATTGTTTTAAGTGCGCATGCGACTGTTTCTATTTCCGCATATTGATGATCAATTGTAGAAGAGGTTATGTATTATGCATGAAGCTTAAATAGTGTGTAATCAGGATAATCTCGGTGAATAATTCAGAAAATTATTCAAATTTCTACACCACAAACATATTAATAATAAATGAAAAATGGTTGATGTAATGAAGAAAAAAACGTTGTAGATGCATCTGGAAGGCTAGAAAACCCCTTTCTAGGCTATCTTCATGATAAAAAAAAGGTCTCCATATGGCTTAGAAAAGACAAACACAACCTTTTCCTACAACACAAATGGACTTGGCTCTGTAAAATTTCCATCTTACATTGCTCAAATCACAAAAAAAAAATTATGACTGAGTTTAAAACACCCAAAAAAAAACATTTGTAGGCTCTCCTTAGGAAAAAAAATATGGAAAAATGAGGAACTTAGGCCTCTTGTAACATTTCTCTTCTATTGTACTACAAATTGGAAAATTTGGCTAAATGTGCGATGAAATCCGCCTTTTTACTAATCATCCAGTGACAATTTTTCCGGGGACCGATAGAATTATCACCACAAATTGTGAAATTTTTTTCCTCTAAATGTGCTAATTAACCCTAGCACTGAATTTTCAACCCTGCCCTCAGGCACGTGGGTGCCCATTAGGAAAGATGGGCCACACACCAACCCTTTCGATATTAACCCTCCGCTTTCAGTCATATCGTTAAACATGTGGCCTGAGGCTAGGCTACATTACCACCTTGACCTACATATATCCCTCCACCTATACGTCGCCATTTTCAGACAATTATACGTGACCAGGGGTGAGGGCCTAAAATATCTCCCTCCAATTAAATATCATGTATGTTTTAATTACCACCAAGTCAAATGGGTGATGCATGGAACCAGGAGCTAGGGCTCAACTCCCCATGACCTCTTCCTTGTCTCCACCATTGGAAATATGCATCACCATGTAACTAGAGCCAGGGTTGGTCTGGTCGGCCCGCCGACCTAATCAAATTTGGATCAAGGACCTAAGTGATAGCTCAAATTTCAAAGTGTTTGAAAGAGAGTCAAACCTGAGTAACCAGATAGATCTCATCTTCCTAATTCTAGCGCCATGAATGGTTTTAAAAACCAACACCATATGAAGAAGTTATTGTGATTTGAAAAGTCCAGTAAACTGCAATATTTGGATTTTGACCAAGTTTGACTGGGTATTTGCAAAGTCAAAAAAAGAGAATATTCTAGGGAATATTCCTAGAATATTCCTCGAAATATTCCCTGAAATATTCCTTCTGGAAAAATTATAGGCTGACATTTGTCGCAGATTTATTGAGTGGGTTATGGTCATGGCCAATCAAAGGCCACCACGTGGCAGGCCCGGAGGCCACCACATGGCCCAGGTTTGGTGTGTCAAAATTTTGGTCGAACTCCATCGAAGTTGACCCCAAGACCTCCTGGATAGCACGTGGGTGCCTTAACCATCTGATCTACCAGTGATTCTTAACCTGTACGTTATCGAATTTTATTTAACATTTGTTGGTTTGAATTTTGAGGGAGCAGAGGGGCCAGCCCCTTGCCATATGGCCCACGCCCTGATCCAAGGGCTGAACACCAACGGTTAACCCACAGTCTCCACCAGTAGTTTACGCGTTCACATGGCATGATTTTAAACGCTAAAAATCTATTTTCAGTTACTCGCTAGCAATAAACTCTGAAATCGTATCACATGCGTGGTTTATGGTAACTCCAATGGTTTACAAATTCTCTTATAGGTTTTCATAACAGTTAATTCATCCGACAACTCCAACCGTCATCCTCCACCAATTTTAGAGTGTTCACATGGCTACGTTTAAATTCCATTCCCGACAGTGATGGTTAGGCTGTCGGTAAGTGGGGAGCATGCCCCAGATTTTGGGGTGTTTCACTAGTTTAACTTAAGTTTCACATATTTGGTGGAACTGATTGGGGTGAAACTGGACAAAATTGTTTATGCTCTATCTTCAGCTAGATTCGACTATTCTGAGAGTGTTAATAGTAAATTTTTACTATTTCAGACATTCTAGACTCAGTGGTGAGGATTTTAGAGCCATTAAAGGAATTATGAGTGTGATTTAGCTTCAGAGAAGTTCTAGGGGCCACTAGGGCCACCAGGGGCCAGCAACAATTTGAGGCCTAGCCATGGCAGCTAGAGGCCTTATTCAAGAATCAAATAGTTAATTTTGGGTGTTTCAGAAATTATGGAGCTAATGGTGAGGTTTTAAGAGCTAGTAGAGGAATTCTAAAGGCCAAGTTGTTTCAGAGAAGTTCTAAGGGACACCAGGTGCCAGCAGGAGAATGAGGCATATCCAGAGCATCTGGTAACCATTCTCAGCAAACCAGTAGTCTATTCTGACTGTTTTGAGTGTTCGAAATTCATTGATGGAATTTGTAGAATATTTTGAGGACTTCTGAAAGATGATATGCTTTAGATAATTTTTCAGTGAACCGAGAGCCAGGGGGTGCCACCAGGTGTTGGAGGCGTAGCCAGAGTACTCGGAGGCCAATTTATGCAAGTGAATAGTCTATTACAAGTATTTTTGACATTATGAATCCATTGAAGAGATTTACAGAGTCATTTGGATACTTTTGGAGGTCTATAAGTGAGAGGGAAGTTTCTGGTAGCCCAGGGCCAACAGTGGATTGAGGCCTAGTTTGGGGAGCCAGTGCTCATTTTGAGCAAATGAACAACCTAATTTGGATGTCTGATATATGCTAGAGACTGCAGAAAAATTTTTATGGATAGAAAAATATTTATGAGGGAGTTAGTGCCACAGAGAAGCTCAGGGAAGCTTAAGGGAACCCACTCAAGGAGACAAGCCCAAGGGAGCCAAGGTTCATCTTAAAAGATATTTCAGCCATTCAACAGATATAAATAGCATTATAAACCCATTGGTTTAGTTCAGATAACCATTGGAGTTGATTTTGTAACTTGTAAAAGAAATTTTCCATCCTAATCCCAAAGAGCCAAGTCAGTTGACAAAGGCTCAAGGAGACGTAACCCATGATATTCGGGTGAACTCCTTTATTAAATTTTTTGTTATGTTTTGATTCTTATTTTCTGCATTATATGGTTGTTACACATGCTTAATATTAGAAAAAAAAAAAAATATCAAAGCACTTGTTTCAAGTATTCATTTCCGCACAAGTCAAGGATAAGCTAGATCTTAATTGTTTAACTGAGTGGGAGGTTCTTGAAAAGCATAACAAGTTATCCAACCCATTTTCAGATTAGGTTGGTATCAAAGCAAGGCTTTCTTGCTTGACAGAGCACTAGGTTGCTTGTTTGACTTGAAAGTTGTTTGACATTGCAAAGAATTTTACCCTTTGCAAATTGATTATTAGTTACAAGTTTGAGTTTGCTAGAGGTGAATGGAAAGCTACAGTTAGCTAAGTCCAGAAGAGGACAAGAAGGAAGAAGGTTTAAATAATCTTCCTTACCCAAATTACCTCAAGGAAACCCTTGAAACACAAGAGGGCTTTTTTTCAAAAGGCTACTTGAAGAAGATCTTGACTCTACATCCATTTTGTTTAGAAGCTTTGTTAATTTATTTTGAAAGCTCTGTGAATTTTTGTTGAATTTTTTTATTTCGTTCGCATAAGATGAAAAATTCTTCAAGTGAGGTTTCAAAATCATCCTCCTTCACAAGATTCTTTGATGAAGACATGAAGAGAGACTTATACATCATGAAGGATAGAGTGAAAATTCTATTTGAAGATAGAAAGTAAAGCACTAGACTTCATGAGAAATTAGTTGCTATGAAGGAAGAGAAAGAAGGACTTATTCAAAGATTTCATGTGATGGAGATGCAGCTCCATCAAGCCCAAGAGGCCTTAACCAAGAACATGCTTGAAGCAGAGGTAAAACACTCATTTTTTTCTTCCAATTCCTCTTCAGAAAGATGTGCAGGTTCATTTGGAAAGCACATTAGAGGTATAGGGTCCAAGTTAATGTTAAAAATGGGCTATGAAGGCAAGGTTTTAGGCAAACATTTATAAGGCATGATTGATCCCATTATGGTTGAGGAAAGACCTAAGAATTTTGGTCTAGGCTATGTTCAATCTTATGGAAAAAACTCTACAACCATGAAGGCATTTGAGAGAACTTCAAAATGAACTTTTGTTACAAGTTCTAAACCACAAACATGTCATGTTTGTTTTCAAGTTAATTTCCATTTTTTGAAGCCTATGTTGCATCAAGGTGTTTGTACACATGCAACGTATGGAGAAACTGGAACCTCTACAAGTTCATCTCCTCAAGAAGGTAAAAAGGATGGACATGCAAAGAAGCATTTGAGGTATAATTCTTCCCATAGTCAAGTTGATTATGTTTCTGAGAAGCATGGAAATTCTGCGTGCTTGAATGGAAGAAAGAGTTGTTGTTCCTATTATGGTATGTGTAACCATGACGTTTCAAAATTATGGAAGAGGTTGAAGGCATACCAGAAACAGTTGAAGCGAAGGAAAATTGCAAAGAAGGTGACATGTTGTTGGCCAATGTTGGACATTGCATCCAACTAATCATCCCAAGCATTTGAAGCAATAGGACAGAAATACTGGAAAAAGTAGAACCAAAGATTCCATCATTGATGTGAGAACAAATTTTTCACATGAAGAATATTTTTAGCAGCAAAAATCGCCATGGAAGTGGCTTGGTAAGAATTGGTTTGACTTCTTAACTTAGTAAGACATACATTCATTTGTACATATGAAAATTTCAGTTATGTATGCATTTTTGTTGAAAATTTATTTTTGTTTGAGCCACCTTGGATCGATGATCATGGAAATGATGTTAAGCTATCTTCTACTAAGGATTTTTCACCACAAATTTTTGGATGAGCAAGGAAGACAATTCTAGACAGGAGGACAAGAGCATATAAGAAGGGAAGTGTTGACTACCTTTGATTTGGGTTCAAAGCCACTAAGAAAAGCAAGGAAAAGTGCATGGAGGTTGAAAAAGTGAGGGTGATATACTCTCATCTACTGAACAGTTCTAGTAATCAGTCTTTTGGGGTCCAAAAGATTCCCAATGGGGAGGTGTGATCATATTTGGATCAAGGACCTAAGTGATAGCTCAAATTTAAAAGGGTTTGAAAGAGTGTTGAACCTGAGCTACTAGATAGATATCATCTTCCTAATTCTGGCGTTGTGAACGGTTAGAAAAACTGACACCATATAAAGTAGTTATCGCGATTTGAAAAGTCCAGTAAACTACAATTTTTGGCTTTTGACCAAGTTTGTCTGGGTATTTGCAAAGTCAAAAAAAGAGAATATTCCATGAAATATTCTTGGAATATTTCTAGAATATTCCTTTGAATATTCCTTCTATATGAATTACAAGATGACGCATGTCACAGATTTATTGAGTGGGTTGTGGTTTTGGCCAATCAGAGGCCACCATGTGGCCTAGGTTTGGTGTGACAAAATTTTCGTCGGAATCCAACAAAGTCAACCCTGAGACCTCCTACACAGCACGTAGGCACCTTAACCATTTGATCTACTGGTGATTATTAACCTGTATCTTGCCGGATTTTATTTAACATTTGTTGGTTTGAATTTTGGGGGAGCTGAGGGGCCAGCCCCTCCCCATATGGCCCTCGCCCTGATCCAAGGGCTTAACACCAATGGTTAACCTGCAGTCTCTGCGAGTGGTTTATGCATTCACATGGCATGGTTTTAAATGATGACAAATACACCATAAGTTACTCGCCAGCAGTAAACTCCAAAACCATATCTCATGCACGGTTTATGGAAACTCCAATGGTTTACAAATTCTCCAACAGGTTTTCATAATGGTTAATTCATCCGTCAACTCCAACCATCAGCCTCCACCAAGTTCAGAGTGTTCGCATGGCTAATTTTAAATGTCATTCCTGACAGTTACGGTTAGTTTGCTAGTAAGTGGGGAGCACACCCCAAATTTGGGGGTTTTTCACTAGTTTAACTTAAGTTTCCCAGATTTGGCAGAACCGATTGGGGTGAAACTGGACAAAACAATTTATTCTCTATCTTGAGCTAGATTAGACCATTATGAGAGTGTGAATAGTCAATTTGGACTACTTAAGATATTCCATACTCATTGGTGAGGGTGTTAGAGCCATCAGAGGAATTATAAGCATGATTTAGCTACAAAGAAATTCTAGGGTCCACTAAGGGCCAACAGTGGTTTGAGGCCTAGCCAGGGTAGCTAGAGGCCTTATTCAGGAATCCAATAGTCAATTTTGGATGTTTAAGATATTTTGGAACTAATGGTGAGGTTTTTAGAGCCAATAGAGGACTTATGAAGGCTGATTTTCTTCAGATAAGTTCCAAGGGCCACTAGGTGCCAACAGGAGAATGAGGCCTATCCAGAGCAACCAGTAGCCATTCTCAATAAACCAGTAGTCTATTATGACTATTTTGAGTCACTTGAATCCATTGATGGAGTTTGCAGAAGCTTTTTAGGACTTTTGAAAGTTTATATGCTTCAGATAATTTTTCAGTGAACCTAGAGCCAGGGGGTGCCACCAGGTGTTAGAGCCATAACCAGAGCAGCCGGCAACCAATTTATGCAAGTGGATCGTTTATTGTTATAGCATCATTTCTCACCTTCATATGATTCATGATTGCTTTTATGGCTTTGGGCACCCATTCCTACAGACTTGGACAAATTCACTAAAAAACAGTGTAAAAATCCCCATACGCGGTTATGCCCAGACTTTTCCGTGTGTATACGCGAGTCCACATGCATGTTTCCGCGTATGCCATTAAAATCATTAAAAAATATATAAAAATTCCCTATTTTCAGGCTGGGTTGATGGTTACTCTGGTAGTTCAACCACCCCAGCACGTGGCCAACTGTTTCCAACTGTTGAAACTACTTTGAGGGAGTATAAAAGCACCTCATGTGTATGGCCTAAGGGAGAGAGAGAGAGAATTATTGATATTATACTCTGTTGGTATTCCCTATCCAAGTCTGATTCCCCGTGCCTCCTGCACTTTCCCAGTTCATTACAGGAAACCCTTGTTTCCTTGAGATGCTCATCTCCCTATATGTCATCTCGTATGCACCAGTTTGGAAGGAATCTTAGCGAGGCAAGGGCGGGACGGATCCGGACGACGGTCTGCTCGAAGATCGTGGAAGAATTCAGGTGATCTCTCCACTCGTTATTTTGTACATGCTATTTATAATACATAAGTACCATCTTGTTCCCGAAATATACGTGTTAGTGTCCGCTTGCATATATGAGAATATGGTTATTTAAGCATTTATGATGGTTTATCTAATGTTTCTTATGGATTTCACCAACATTTAGAGTAGATATATGATGTACAACCAGTTCTTCGTGCTTGTTTCTTCTTGTCTTTTAGGTTAAGAAGGAAGGACGGTTTCTGGGGGTTTGGACCCCGTGGATCTGCTTCAACCGTAGGACCTACGGGTAACTTCCTCAATATACTCTATTTAGTTTTTCATGAACATGTATGGTTGTGTGAGTCCTTCTTAAGTAGCATGCCCCTACTCTGTGGAGGTTGTAACCCAACGAACCTCTAGGGTGATTTTCCCCGAAACAGAACTGGCGACTCTGCTGGGGATTGCATTCTTGTGATTCCCCTGTTGGGTGGTTTCAGCTGTTTGGTAGGCTTCCAGCAGTTTTAACTTTCATTTGCAGTCCAGTTTACTTTTTCTCAGTCAGACTGAAGTCCTGGTTTCTTATCCAGGCTTGATCCTTTTTTTTTTCATTATTTACCTTTATATACGCGCTTTTTTCTGCACACAGTCACGTATACACGCAATTTTGTCTAAAGGGAGTCGCGTATACGCAGGTTTCCTTTAGCACAGTCGCGTATGCACGCTTGTTGCTAAACTGTGAAGTAGCGTATACCTAGGCAGATTTTGAAATTTTGGATTCTTTGGCTTTTTAGTCCTTTCTGCCTGTGGAGACCTATTCCTATAGTGTCTTTGTACCCTTTGGATTGTGAAGGAAGTGGTTTTTGGTCTTTTCTCTCTTTCGTTTGATTGAAAACTAGTCTTTTTGGCAAAGTGTTGTTTCTGGTGCTGGCACTTCTGGTTTGAGTACCAAGATCGCTTTCTGAGCATTCTTGGTTGTTCTGCTTCATCAGAACAGAGAGCTCCTGCTCGTTTACTCTTTCCTATCTTTGTGATTTGCTTGGCACTATGATTTTTGCCCTTTTCTTGATTGGTTTTCTTGAGTTCAGTTGGCTAGGTCTTGTTGTAGCTTTTGAAGAGTCTTTCTTGATTCTTTGAAGTTTTTGTTTGCGGCAACGTTGCACTATTCTGCTAGGCTGAGTGGCTGAGTTTTCTTCCCTTCTTTTGCTCATATTGATCTTGCTATGATTTAGCCTTATAAGATTTTGAGCATTGTTGAAGTTTGTGCTTGAAATTCAGTGATTGTTTGGCCTGGAGTTTTATAGTTTTACTTGGTCTTTTCGAACTCTTTTATAAAATACAAAAGCTCAAAAAACATTTTTCTTTGTTGTTTGCTTTTGTTTTTGCATTTTTTGTTTTCATTTCTTTGTATCTTTTGAAGCTTGGTTGAGGTTTCTTGCCTTTGGATTTTGGCTTGATTGTGGAAGAAGTTGTCATTGATTTCTTCTTCTTGTTTTTAAGCGTTTTTGGTGTCTTCATATTAAGAGTTCTTGATTTCGAGAACTAGCTTTCTGGACAACCAAGAAGAGTTAAAACTGAAGCGACTTTTTGGGAAATTTCACTCTGCTTTAGGAGATTTTTCATCTTAGAATTTGCATGCTTGTAGTGATTTGCATCAAGTGCACTTAAGCATTTAGTCAGTTTCATAGTTTTTGTGAGTGTGAGTTTGCTATCTGAAAAGAAAAATACGATTTTTAATCTCGTAGAACCTGTATAGAGATTGCTTTTCATCGAAAGACAATAACTGCATTTGCATGTAGTTTGGTTTTTATTAATTTATTTCTGCGTCAAAACACCATAAGTTTCATCTCCATATCCTTGTGACTTAACATAACGGCCCATTAAAATAAGCGATATAATTTAAAATCAACTAGCAGGTTTTCTAAGTGTCATACACCAACTAGCTAGGTTGTAGGGCCTTGGAATAGGTGAGTGGAGAGTTAACTCTCCAAGGCCGCTCAAACAAAACATAGAAGTTGATTAATTGAGCGAAATCCAACTCTGTTAGGTGGACCGGGAAAGCTCTCCTCCAGAGAGTCAAGCGCGAGGGGAAGTGAAGGCTGAGAAGAGGGATACTCCCTCTTTGATTAGCTGAATCTGACCTCAAGACCGTTCCGCCCAGCTTCTGATACGGATTGGTGCCCATAGTCTCCACTCCTAGGTTCCACACAGGTGATTGCGGGGGGGAATACCCGTGGTACCTGAGGCAGACGTCGCATCACTTTCAGTAGTACTTCTAGGGGGTGCCCTTGCGAAGCTTGGGTGCTTGAGCTGGCAAAGGCTGTTGTTAGAAGGTCGGCGTAACTGTTTCTGATACCTTCGCTAGTTGTTCTGGGCCCTAATCATCCCAGACTGCTTTCAGAAGGTCCTATATTTCGCTTTCCTGTATTTTGGTGCCCGGTCCTCATCACCTGGAGCGGAAATACTTGGAGGCTGTTTGCTTGATTGTATCTCAGGGATTTTTCTTTAGTGAGTGCTCTTTGCTCCTAGCTTGCTTAGCTTTATGTTTTTTGAGTCTAATTAAAATTTGCTAAAGTGGCTAATCAAGTGCCTCGTCGATCGAGGAGAATCCGGGGGCTATCTCCCGAGAGTCTAGAGCCTTCTTCGAGAAGGCGTAGGAGTGATTTAGCAGGTGGTTATCACCCTGTGGTGTCTGACGCAGTGGAGAGAGATCCTCCACAAAGGTCTGAAGGTTTCATAGCTGATTCTGGTGTCGGTTCCGAGAGGAGCGTTCCGCTCACCTCGCGAGTTTTATTTCCTCAGGAAGAAGATTTTCAAATTGAAGACATACCTGAACCTCCTGCGTCAGGTCCATCTCCTCTTCCTCCTGATTATCCGTTCGTTGTTCAATACATCGGACCTAAGTCAGAGAGACTGGAAGATCTTCCGTATCATTCTTACCTTTCGATGGCCACGACTGGGAACGTGGCTTCTGCTGTGAGTGCTGCAGGCATTCAGACTCCTGCTTTTGTTGAAGGAGGAGGCACTATTGCTTTATCTTCGATTGCTTCTAGTGCTGTTGTGTTTGGCTCTGGTTTCACCCAAGCACATGCTTCTCATTCTGGTCCCTTCTATTCAGGGATGCCCACTAGTGGGAATCCCTCTTTTTCCTTTTCCGCTGCTGCAGCTGGATCTACACCCATGTCTTCCATGGCTAGTGGATTAGCTTCTTTTCAGGGTTTCCCCTTTGGAACTGGGCACATTCCTAGTTCCAATCCTTCTTTAGGGTCCTTTCCGTTTACGTTCCAGACCCAGAGTTTCAACCCTTGGTCTGGAGGTCAGAATTCGACCACTTTTACAGGATGGAACCCTGTATTCACTACAGTGGGGGCAGGGAATCAGTTTTACATAGGTCATCAAGGGAATACTTCTTTCCCTTCGTCGAGTGCTTATCAAACCTTTTCCCCTCTTTCTAATGCCTGGAACCCCTATCAGGGGCTTTCCTCTTCATTTCATACTTCAGCGGGGGGAACTGGTCTGGGCTTTGGTAACTCTGTGTTGGGAGGAGGTTCTTCTCCTTTTTCTATGAGTCCTTTTTGGCAACCTGGTGCCTCATCAAATCCAGGGTATTCTTTTCAGAATGTTGGGAATCCATCCCATCAAGGATGGAATCCTCAGGCTCCGCCTCGCTTACCTTTTTTGGCAACGTTAAACTTGCCAGATCTGTCGAAGTTGACTAATGATCCGATTCGTTATGGTCCGGGGTGGCCTCCGGTTCCCACCAAACTTCCTTCAGACATTCCAAAGTTTGAAGGCAAGAATGGAGAAGATCCGGCTGACCACATCACTACTTTCCATTTATGGTGTTCTTTGAACTCCCTGATCGATGATTCGATTAGGTTGAGATTATTTCAACGCACCCTAACTGGAAACGCTGCCAAATGGTATATTGAGCTAACTGGGGGAAGTTTTGCTACATTTGGAGAACTGGCTGTTACATTTCTGAACCATTTTCAGTTTCCTGTCCGATATGACGCCGGGACTGAACTCCTAGCCAATTTTAAGCAGGACAACGCAACCCACATTTCTGATCACATTCAGGAATGAAGGAGAAGGAAGAGGCTTATAAAAGCTCATATTCCAGGTGAATTCCTTTTGGAATGGTTTCTCAAATCTCTACAGTCAGATATTTCGAAAGATGTATCCCTCTCAGGGGTATTTTCTGAGGAGCAGGCCATTTTTAGAGCCCAGCAGGTGGAACTGATCTATTCTCAGTCTGGGGTCCTCCATAAATATCTGCCCAATGCTCCTCGCTCCAAATTAGATTTATCGAAAACTAAGCCCGGTCCTCATGGTGACGGACTGATTGGATCGATCAATAGTGGTGCAGCCAGCCTTCTTTCTCAATTGTAGCAGTTGTCTTTACAATCTACTCCTTCTGGTCAGGCTGCGCCTGCTGAGTCATCACCTTCCCAGTCTTTGTCCATAAATGTTGTCCAAGCTTTTGATCCCAAAGGAAATCAATAATCCGATGGGAAGAAGAAGGGACGAAATAACAAGAAGAAGGGCAAGAATGGGAAGCGTAATGCGAATAAAACCAACGAGCATGTTGGTGAGGGTCCAAAGGAGAAGAAGAAAGTCAAGTTTCCATGCAAGTTGTGTACTGGAGACCATCTCACACACCTTTGCCCTAAAATTCAAGATGCGCAGCGCTTGTTAGCCCAACAGGGTTCTTCTAGTTCCCAGGCTGTGTTAACAAACCTTTTTCCCCAAGGGCAACAATTATTTGTTGGCGTGAACCAAAATCCTGGGGCTTCCTCTGGGGGCACCCAGGAAGGGGAAATTCCATCGAACATTTTTATGATGAGTGCTCACGCAGATATCGCTACGAGATCCCGTGATTATGGCAGAGAAGAGTCTTCGAAAGCTAAGGATACTCCTGATGCTACTGAGCCACTTCACATTATGAAGCCTACTGTTGAGTCTATGCCTCGGATGCCCAAAGCATCTTCTAAGCGATCAACGATTAATCCGAATGCTAGGGCTGCCCAGAACTACTCGATTGTGGAAGATCTGGCGCAGAGTCCTTGTGCTATGTCAGCTTTAGAGGTACTCCAGTCTTGTCCGGCTCAGCGCAGTGCTTTTCTCACTGCCATTGGGGCTATTGATCCAAAAAATTCTCTTCTGATTACTTTTGATATGACTAATTTTAAGAAGAGACTTCCTCATCACATGGCTTTTCATATTAAATCATCGTATCGGAAGTGTAACATCTTTCGGACGGTTGTTGATGAGGGTGCTTCCACATGCGTGATGTCTCTCGCATGCTGGAAGACACTTGGATCTCCCAAATTTGTTCCATCTAGCACTGTTCTGACCGCGTTCGATGGTCATTCTCACAGACCCCATGGTATTGTCCCAGCTTTGCCCATCTGTGTTGGGGGAAAAATTGTTAATATAGAGGTTGAGGTAGTAGATGCAAGCTTTGACTACAACCTTCTGTTGGGGAGAAATTGGATTTATGAGATGGATGCCATTGAATCCTCATTATTTCGGATTGTATGTTTCCCCCACGAAGGGAGGATTGTCACAGTGGATCAACTGGACTGTCCTCCTGTAGACCCGAATGCGTCTACTGACTCATCTGTTCCAAAGTTGGATAATACTAAGGCACCTGTTGAGAATTTAGGAGTTGGAATGTATTCTTCCTTGATGGGTAATTTTGATATTCCTCCTCCTACGGTTCATATTAATGCAATTTCATCCTCCAAGGCTCCTCTTCGAAGAGAGTTCTTCAGAACTCATTATTTTTCGGACCCTTGGACCTTACCTTCCCCTACTGCCACATTAGCGGAAGGTCAAGTGGGTGGAATGGCATTTCCTATTTCTGTAGCTGAGATTGCTTATCAGTCTATTGTTGACTCTGCAGAATCCATCCCAACTCCTTTGTCACCGAAAGAGTTGGATGGAGATGTGGCTCTGACTTGGACGCTTAGTTCTTCTTCGGCCCAGGATTGCCTTGATACCACTCTTCCATCTGAAGAGGCCATCTTGGAAACCATGACTGGTATAGATAGACCTTGGGATGATTTGCATCATCGGTCTTACTTCTTACCTGACTTGAGTGAAGTTGAAACAAGTTTTCCAAGTCCTCCGTCTCCTGGTCCTGTTCACCCAGTCTTGAACCCTTTAGCACCAACACAGGTTTATGCTGAAGGGAACATGGCTGTGATTTCTCCTACTATCCCGGTGAACATTTCCAGGGATCCCAATATTATCGAGAATGTCTTTGTCGGAGCTGAATGTTCCCATGAAGAGATTCAAATTTACACCGAACTCTTTAAAGAGTATAGGGATGTATTCGCTTGGTCTTATGAGGAAATGCCTGGAATAGATCCATCTATTGTCCAGCATGAGATCAAGACGTATGAAAACGCTAAGCCGGTCAGGAAAAAACTTCGTCCGGTCAATCCTAGGAAGGCAGCAGCTATCAAAGCTGAAGTTGAGAAGCTGCTTAAGGCGGGATTCATTTTCCCTGTTCCTCTGACTGAATGGGTTTCAAATCCCGTTCCCGTAGATAAAAAGCAAGGAACGATTCGAGTGTGCATTGATTTCAGAGACCTAAATAAAGCATGTCCTAAAGATAACTACCCCATACCATTTATTGATCAGATCATTGATGAGTGTGCCGGTAATGAGATTTTCTCCATCATGGACGATTTTTCCGGATATAATCAAATTACTATCCGTCCTGAAGATCAACATAAGACTGCCTTTATTTGTCCCTGGGGTACGTTTGCATACAAGAAGATGCCTTTTGGTCTTAAAAATGCTGGGGCTACCTTTCAGCGGGCCATGTCATATGCCTTCCATGACATCAAAAATATTATCGAGGCATACTAAGATGATTTAGCTGCTCATTCTCGGAAGAGGATAGATCATCCTGGTCACCTCCGGAAAATATTTGAAAGATGTCGTTTCTATAAGATTAGATTGAATCCGAACAAGTGCGTTTTCGCGGTTACATCCGGTCGGCTATTGGGATTCATTATGTCTAGGGAAGGGATAAGGGTAGATCCCTTCAAGGTTGAGGCAATACTTCGGTTGCCTCCCCCGTCCTCCATCCGTCAGCTTCAAAGTCTTCAAGGAAAGTCTAATTTTCTTCGGAGGTTTATCGTCAATTATGCTGAAGTTACAAAGGGATTTATGAGATTGTTGAAGAAAGGAGTTCCTTTTCTTTGGGACGACTACGCTCAACGCTCATTCGATGCTTTGAAGAAAGCATTGACCTCTGCTCCTTTATTGAGTCCACCTAATTATAGCAGGGATTTCCTTTTGTATCTGGCAGCAGCAGAATCTACTATTGGTATGGTTCTGGTTCAGGAGGATGATGCTCTTGCAGAGCATGTTATTTACTACCTTAGTCGAGGCTTGGTAGGACCTGAACTCCGGTACACTCCGATAGAAAAGTTAGCCTTAGCAGCAGTTCATGCTGTGCAGCGACTCCGACATTACATTATTCTTCGCAAAACTTATGTTTTGGCAGCTGCCAATCCATTTCAGTTTGTCCTCAGTAGGCGAGTGATTGGGGGAAAATATAATAGATGGATTGTGATTTTACAGGAATTTGATCTTGAGTTCATGTCTGCCAAGTCCAAGAAATCATTAGTTTTCGCGGAATTGATCTCCGAGTTGCCCTGTGGGGAAGAGATGATTTATGATGAACCCTTTCCGGATGAGCACTTGTTTCTTATCTCTTCACAGGATCCTTGGTACAGAGATATCATTGTGTATCTCCGGACTGCAAAGTTTCCCTCTACTTTTTCGAAAGATGAGCATTGTAAGCTGCGTCACTTGGCCAAGAATTATTTGATTATTGGTGATGATTTATACCATCGAGGGGTTGATTCAATCCTGAGACGCTGCTTAACTCTCGAAGAAGCTGAGGCTGTGCTGAATGATTCTCACAGTGGAGCTTGTGGGGGTCATTTATCTGGGCTTGCTACAGCTCAAAAGATTTTGCGTGCTGGATACTTTTGGCCCTCGATTTTCAAATATTGTGTTGAATCGGTCAAAAAGTGTCATCCGTGTCAAGTCTATACTCGAAAAATGCGCGCTCATCCAGCTCCGCCTTTTCCAGTCATTACTGTCAGTCCCTTTACAAAGTGGGGTATTGATTATACTACTTGTAACCCGCCTTCGGCTAAAGGTCACAAGTAAATTATTGTAGCAGTAGACTACTTTACGAAGTGGGTCGAGGCTATGCCTACTTTTGGGAACGATGGTGAGACTGCAGCTCTTTTTCTTTTCAACCAGGTTATCGCTCGTTTTTGTATTCCTAGAGAGTTTGTCACTGACCATGGCAGTCATTTTTAGAATAGTATGATGGCTGAGTTGGCTCTCAAATTGGGTTACCGGCAGGAGCATTCATCTCCGTATTATCCTCAGGCCAATGGGCAAGTGGAAGCCGTGAATAAATCCTTGAAGACAATTCTTCAAAGGAAAATTGATAAATCTAGATCCAACTGGCATATTATGCTATATCCTGCACTTTGGGCATACAGGACGTCAGTGAAAACTGCAACTGGCTTTACTCCGTTTCAGCTAGTGCACGGGGTGGAATCTGTATTTCCCATTGAATGCGAGATTCCTTCTCTTAAGTTAGTTGTTGAACTTCTTCCTGACACTTCTAGTCTGGCAGAACGACTTCTTCATCTGGAACATCTCGATGAGCAGCGTCGGGATGCTGCCACGATGAATGAAGCGCATAAAAACCGAGTTAAAGTTCAGTACGATAAGGCGGTCAAACCCAGGGTTTTTTCGGAAGGTGACCTCGTTTTGGTCTATGCCCAAGAAAAAGATGCCCTGGGGGCAGGAAAGTTTAAATATATGTGGTATGGCCCCTTCATCGTTAAAAAAGTCCTTAAGAAAGGAGCGTATACTTTGGTTGATTTCGAAGGGAACGAGTTGCCGGAGCCCCGAAATGGGCTCTATTTGAAGAAGTATTATGCCTAGGCTTCGGCCTGGCATGTTGCTTTTGTATATAGTAGTTTTTTTCTTTGTACATATCTGGTTGATTTTCGATCTTTGATGAGTTGGTGATGTTTTTGATTTGCTTTGGCAGGTTGTGTTGGATGTCATGAGTCATTTTTGTTTCGCCGATGGTGCTAGTAGACACACCCGGAACTTAGCTTCCGCGGCTTGGGTGCTTCATTATCCATCCGGTCAGCTGTTAGTATCAAGAGGGGTCTGCATTGGTCCTGCTTCCAATAATATAGCAGAATACACTGCAGTTGTTTATCTACTCTCGGAGGAAATATCTTTGGGTGTTGATTCATTGGTAGTTTTCTTGGACTCTCAGCTAGTGGTGTCGCAGTTGAACAACACTTATCGGGTTCGAGATCCATTTTTATTACGATTGTTCTTGAGGGTACGTTTGTTACAAACATCATTTCAATTTTTAACTTTCATTCATATTCCTCGAGCTGACAATTGGTTGGCTGACTCATTAGCTAATCAGGCACTTGATTGGCATATTAATCATTCCATACAATAAAATTTAATTATAAAAAACATCATACATTTTGATACATTTATCACATCACAACAAATATCGTTGTATATATATCAACAGAGTGTTCAAAAAACTTTACAAAATTTGGATCCATAAGGTCATACAAAACTTGGGCTTATGCCCAATCATGTTCAGTCTCAAAACTATACAGTCATCTAATACATAATATCTGTCTACTCCTGAGGTCCCTGCCTAGAAGTCGTGTTCCTATAGAACGTGACCGCGGTGGCAACTCGGCGGAATAATCGTACCCAGTCTCGGGGCACTCCTACCACCCGTCTCTGGATGGCCTCCGACAGGTCTTCCACAGCAGCCATAGGTATTTGGCGGGTTAGTCCCTCCAAGTTCCTCTGCACAGCCTGGAGGGTCCTGTCTGAATCCACTGTATCTGCTTCGCCCCTGCGACACTTGTGGCGCGGGAAACCCTCAGGATGAACTGGTCCTATATCTGTATCATGATCATATTTACATTGTCAGTCATTATGAATCCAATCAAAAACATGTTTGGTTTTCATTTTTTCATACATATTTGAAAAAATCCAAAAAAATTATGTAAGTCAATTTTTTTTTGCAAACTTACCGACTGTACCCCATGCTGTGCCTGGTGGAAGAACTAGATCTGGATCTCCACGAAAGTCCATCCCGGCATAGGGATAGTTGTCCACTGCGATGATTTGTTCTCCCCACCAAAGGAAGAACTCATCGTCCCAAGTGGTCTGGGGAACTTCACTTCCCCCTAATCTCTTCATCATGTCTTCCCAACAGGCAATTCTTGGGTCTCGTGGGCTACTGATGGTAGAGATAACTCTGGGTCTCAATGCTGGTATCTTCTCAAAGAAGAATGTCATCAAAATAGTACCGTAGCCAAAGTGTTTGGTCTTTGCTTGGTGGATTGAGGTCAATTGTTGCTTCATGTTCAGTAATAGGGCTGTGCACCAATCATACACGTGAGTCAAGCATTCTACTACTATGCTCATTTGCGTCCTGGACGCCTGATGTAGGGAGGCAGATCCTGCCACTCTGCCAATGGTGAAAAGGAGGATTTTCATGTGCAAATCCCGTAAATCTTTAATCGCAATCTGATTTCCAACTTTCTTGGAACCCTCTATGCAATACACGTGGACATAATCTTCCACGGTTAGCCCTCCCAAGGGCTTCCCGTGCAAGTCTACTGGTTCTCCCCTCCGGGAAAGTCCAATGATAAAATATATGTCTTCCACTTCAATGCGTACTGGCATCTGATCAATAATGAAGCAGTCTTGGTCTAGTTCCCAATAATTGATGAGCATTTCTAGCAACCGAGCATTTCTTTTCATATTTGGCATTTTGAAAAATTTGAACAATCCGCAATTTCGAAGGATATTTTGCGCTGCTCGATCTTGCATGACCTCTTGATCAATTGCGCTGTGTTCACGCTCCCTCCATGAGATTGTCATCCTGTCAAATTTCAACAAATCATCCATTAGCCACGCATTTTTTGATTCGGACCTGCGCATACACGACTTTTTCTTTGCACAGTCGCGTGTATACGCGACTTTCCCATTACAAACCCGCGTATGCGCAAGTCCGAGTTTTTAGCAAGGGTTTTAATGGTGAAATTCACTAAATTTTAATTTCCAAACGGACAAAATGATTTGCAAAGCTGATTGAGGAGCCTACCTGACAAATTCGGTGTGATTCGACGGTCGGTTGTTCCTGATTTAACGAAAGAAGTTTTTTGCTCCAGAGCACTTTTTTCTAAATCAGCAATGCAATAATGAACCAAATATGAGGTAATTTGTCTATTTATGACTAAAAAGTTGAAAATTTTCACAAAAAATTGTTATGCTTATTTTTTCGATCTATCTTAAGCTGCATAACCCGGATGCTCGGAAGTGCCCAGTTTGGTATGTTTTCAGGTACATTTTGACGATTTTGAGATTTTTCCCGGTTTTTGATCCATGATTACCGACTCGTCACGGCAGGTATATGATATTCACTGGCATATAGGTTAGGGAAATCACTCTCCGTTGCATCTTGCATACTAGCCTCCATACTGATCACTTGCCTTAGGGTCGATCCCATCAGGTCATGAGTATTACACCCATTTCACTCGCCGATTATTTAATCATGACTTGGTGGTAGAGCCTTTCTTTACATGGGCTTCCTAGTTAGTTCCTCACTATCACTTGTTGCCCATGCTGCGTTTTATGTAGCCTCGGGAGTCCTCTTTAGTCCCGCCATGACTTATGTGTTGAAGCTTCATTCTTCTTCTTCCTCACTATCATTTTTCTGGCTATTACCCTAGAGGCTCCCTGGTGTCGTTAAGTTTTATTACTGCATTGCATATTGGCTACTTGTTTATCCTGGCCTTTAGCCGGCTTCATTTGGACTCGATGGTTAAGCCAAATTTTGACCTTGACTCTCTGTACAAGTTAACCATTGCATGCACTTAGCTATCGCGACTTGACACCCCTTTACCCATGGATGGAACATTCCTTTGAGTATCGCTTACCAGTTTTCGCCACCTTGCATTGAGCATAGGATTGTTCCAATCCCAGGAACTAGTGCATATGATTTTTTGATACTCGTTCTATCCATTGTACCATAGCATTCTTTTATTCTTTTTCAGGCTCATTATATGAAAAAGACAAAAAAATCAAATATAACAAAAAGAGCGGGAACGGGATATATCTTCGTTGTTTTGATGGCAGTATAGAGTTAGTTTGTCGCCCTTGAACAAAGCACATATACTTATATATATTTCCTACATTTGGGATGGTTTTAGTTTTTGACCTAGGTTCATCCTTTACCATGTTTCAATTGTCAGTCCTCCCCCGGTTGGTTATCTCTTCCAATCATATGGAGAGTTTGTTCTGCCTCCTGCATAACAGACTTATACAGTGTCACTTTTTACTGCCATGGTCATCAGGAGTCGTGCTTTTGTTCAAGGGAAGTCTAACCAGAGTCGACCATTCTGCGGTGTCTCTTGACTCATTATTCAGTCGGCCTTCCCGGTATTGTCAGTATCTTGTTCTATCACATCAGATGTTTTGTTCTTCTGCTCGTGCTGGTTTGAGAAGGTCCCCATTGACTTCTTTCCGGCGGGTTTGTCTCTTATCAACTACGACACATTGCTCTGAGAGCAAACCTAGAGCCGCACCCTAGCCCTATTTCCATCATTGATAGGTGACCTTGTGCTCAGCATTTGATCATCATTATGGGTCTTTGACTAAGTGGTTTCCCCTGTGTTTGACGTCAGCACACATTATCACACTTGGGATTCGTGCAGTACCTTGATTTCCATTTGACCCTATCGGTGGATTTCTCGCCTCTGTGTCATCTTTCATTATTGGTTGGTTTAGAGGGTTTCTTCCGTGCGCTAGCTTCATCTTGTGCATGTCAGAAACGTACTTCGGTTTTGGTTCCATCACTCTACTTCGTCCGATTCCTTCCAAATCTTGGCCTGCGGGTTACACTCGCGCTGGACTAATGTGGGATGCCTTAATTCCTTCCTTCCAGCAGATCTTTTCCCATCGACTCTGACTCATTGCTCTGGGAATAAGGTCTAGAGTCTTTTTGTCAGTACCTTAGGGTTTGCAGTCATCGGTGGCAAACTCTTCGCTATCGACAGTGGGGATTCATCATTGCCTCCTGATTGGTAGATTCTTTCAAGTGTTCGACTTCAACTCATTCATTCGCACTTGTCAAATTGTACTGGGGCACCTTGACGCTCATTTTCATTATTGGTGGGTTGTCTCGCGTTGGTTAACGGTATACATCATTGACCGGTAATCCAACGATTTCTCACATGGTCGACTTCAGCTCATTTATTCCCATTGTGTACAATTGTGCCATAGTGATCGGTGAAGACCTCGGGTTGCATCAGCATTTCTCGGTTCACTTTTGACAGTCCATTCAGTTTCTGCCAGTGATGCCATCCACCCTTATATGTTGCATTTCAGTACAGCAGCATCCTATATGTTGGCTCCCGAGTTGCGTGATTGTATCGTTTGTTCCACCTCTTATGATTCGGTACTTGGAGATTCAGTTACTTATATGATCAGACATCCAGTTGCACCATCCTTGATCAGCTTTCTATATGTGATACTTGGACATTGATTCAGACTTATATTTCCGGGCCATGCTCAGATGATTCATTATGTACTTTCAGTTCAACTATACTTGTATACATGTTGGATCTATTCAGTACTTTCTATATGATGTATTTTTGACTGAGCATGGGTATGCCCGCCTCAGCATGAGTTGACTCTCTATTTTCTTTCATTGGTTTTTGGCAGGCTGAAATCTGGTGAAGTCCTCTCTTGTCCTTGCAAAGTTCTTTCTATGTGCATAATACATTTCGGCCATCATATACCCCTTCTGACCTCATATATTAGGGGGCATCTGTTATAGCATCATTTCTCACCTTCATATGATTCATGATTTCTTTTATGGCTTTGGGCACCCATTCCTACAGACTTGGACAAATTCACTAAAAAACAATGTAAAAATCCCCATATGCGGTTATGCCCAGACTTTTCCGCATGTATACGCGAGTCCACATGCACGTTTCCGCGTATGCCATTAAAATCATTAAAAAATATATAAAAATTCCCTATTTTTGGGCTGGGTTGATGGTTACTCTGGTAGTTCAACCACCCCAGCACGTGGCCAACTGTTTCCAACTGTTGAAACTACTTTGAGGGAGTATAAAAGCACCTCATGTGTATGGCCTAAGGGAGAGAGAGAAATTATTGATATTATACTCTATTGGTATTCCCTATCCAAGTCTGATTCCCCGTGCCTCCTGCACTTTCCCAGTTCATTACAGGAAACCCTTGTTTCCTTGAGATGCTCATCTCCCTATATGTCATCTCGTATGCACCAGTTTGGAAGGAATCTTAGCGAGGCAAGGGCGGGACGGATCCGGACGATGGTCTTCTCGAAGATCGTGGAAGGATTCAGGTGATCTCTCCACTCGTTATTTTGTACATGCTATTTATAATACAAAAGTACCATCTTGTTACCGAAATATACGTGTTAGTGTCTGCTTGCATATATGAGAATATGGTTATTTAAGCATTTATGATGGTTTATCTAATGTTTCTTATGGATTTCACTAACATTTAGAGTAGATATATGTTGTACAACCAGTTCTTCGTGCTTGTTTCTTCTTGTCTTTCAGGTTAAGAAGGAAGGACGGTTGTTGGGGGTTTGGACCCCGCGGGATCTGCTTCAACCATAGGACCTACGGGTAACTTCCTCGATCTACTCTATTTAGTTTTTCATGAACATGTATGGTTGTGTGAGTCCTTCTTAAGTAGCATGCCCCTGCTCTGTGGAGGTTGTAACCCAACGAACCTCTAGGGTGATTTTCCCCGAAACATTTATTCTAACTATTTTTGACATTATGAATCCATTGAAGGGATTTTAATATTAATTTGGATACTTTTATAGGTCGAGAAGCCACAGGGAAGTTTCGAGCAACCCAAGGCCAACAGTAGATGGAGGCCTAGTTTGGGGAGCCAGTGTTCATTTTGAGCAAATGAATAGCCTAATTTGGATGTATGGTGTATGATGGAGATAGTAAAAAATGTTTCAGGGATAGAAAAATATTTCTGATGGAGTTAGTGCCACATAGAAGCTCAGGGAAGCTTAAGGGCATGAACTCAAGGAGACAAGTCCAAGGGAACCAAGGTTAATATTCAGAGATATTTCAACCATTACAGGGATATAAATAGTATTCTAAACCCATTGGTTCAGTTTAGATAACCATTGGAGTTGAGTTTGTAACTTGTAAAATAAATTTGTCATCCCAATCCCAAAGATCCAAGTCAGTTGACAAAGGCTCAAGGAGATGTAGCCCACAATATTCAGGTGAAATCCTTTAGTAAATTTTCTTTTATGTGTTGATGATTATTTTTTGCATTATATGGTTGTTACATATGCTTAATATCAGCAAAAAAAAATGTTCTTAAAGCACTTAAACTATTAAAAAACATACACATGTTTCAAGTATTCATTTCCGCACAAGTCAAGGCTAAGCTAGATATTAATTTTTTAACTGAGTGGGAGGTTCTTGAAAAGCATAACAAGTTATCCAACCCATTTTTAGATCACGGCCCAACCCCTCCGACGAAACCTTCAGCAAACTCTTAACAAATATAATCAACGACATGAATATATCAAGAACAAATCTTGTGGCATAGTGGTAATACTATGGACTTTTGTGCTAAAGGTCAAGGGTTTGAACCTCGTCAAGGCTGAGTGACCCTTATAAAAAATTATGTCCAATCACTTAGGGCCACATGGTGCCCTCTCATTGAGACTCTTAGCAACTAATTAGCTAATGAAAATCCACCACCTATCCTCGCATGGTCATGCCATGTGTCAAAACAATATTGGCACATATAACACCGTACCCTACACATTCACCTACTTATGTCAGCATTAGATCACTATACTGCCTACCCAATTAGCAGTCCAATCAAACATGCAAGTTGATCTTTTAGGTATTTTCCAAAGACTTCATAATGCGATAAATTTCCCATACGCTATCAGATTGAGGCGATTCAAGCATCTTTAGAATCAAGATAATGAGATCTATGATTTGGAACCAGTTTCGAAAAATTCTGAGCACTTATATTTTTTTAGCATATTTTGATCCCCTGGACCATTCCTCTGGGCCACTGGGAATATTTTGGACCACCAAAATCCTGCTTTTACTTAGCAAGTAAGTGAGAGTACAACTTCATCACTTTCCTAATCTCAATCTATCTTAATTAGAGGAAATTTCAGCCTAAAAGGGCTCATGAAATTTTCACGTACACAATATGTAAACCAATCAAAATCCTTTAAATTTAAAAATAGGTACATGTAAATATTTTGGAGGGGAAAAAAAATAACCATTTTTTAATTGTATTTTTGGCTTATCTCCTTATAGGTTTACTCAAATTTTACGTGTAGACACTCATTGGATGTAAAGCTAAATTCCACACCCAACAAGTACCCATTATGCATACTTTTGAGAAGACCAACCTTGATAAAAAATAAAGATACATTAAAAATCACGTTCAAAATGTTTTTTTTACTGTATATTCAACTTTTATCAGTGTGGGTCTTCTCAAAAGTATGCATAATAGGAGCTATTTCGATGTGAAATTTAATTCTACATCCAATAAGTGTCTACACTTGAAATTCGAGTAAACCTATAAGGAGATAAGAAAAAAAGACAATTAAAAATAGTAGTTTTCTTCTTTTCCCTCCAAAATTCAAAACTCTTATTTTATTATTTTATTATTCTTCCTTAGGAGGCCACTTTTATGTTGAAATTTCCTCTAATGGATTTACTTGGATTGTTACCGATGAGCCGCACTCGAAGATACTCCACATTTCCTCTACGTGAAGTCCTAATTCTCATGTCAAAAATTGAGTCTTACTGCAACTCATCTAAATATTCACAAGTAAAATATTCGATAGATGAATCTGAAGATTCTCTTTGGAGGTTAATACAATCTTCATCTTGAATTTTTTCATTTCTGATATACAAGAAAACTTGATCCCCCACTTGGAAATCATGAACAAATCGATGCTTGTCATGCCTAACTTTGAAATTGGTTTTTCTTTTCTCAAGATTCTCTTGTACTCCTCAATGCACTCATTGCACTTGTTCAATGACATGAATGTATTTACCCACATCACCATGTCATCTACTACAAAATTTTTACCAAATATACAATACAAAAGAGACTTTGGAAAATAACACAAACAATCGTCAAATGTAAATACTTTCATAGATCAGTGTTTGACATGATTGTAGGCATTCTAGATGAATGAAAATGCTCATCCCAAATTCTAGGATGCTTACCACAATATCCATGAAGGAAATGGATCCTTTTACGATATGTAAGAAATTTGAATCTTAAATTCCCATACAAGTGGACTCATCAACAAGCCAGAATAACATAACATGCTAAAGAAAACATTGTTGCATATAAGTGATTTATGGGAAACATCAAACTTTATAAAATACCCAAATGTGGGGGACATGCAACATGTGGAATACAAAATTAATGCAGTATTTAACTAGACAAATAGTCTAACCATTTCCTACCCAATGAAGCTAGGGAGTTTTATTTCTTAATTTCGCTTTCTTCTGAAGTTGCTTTAGAGATGGTTATGGTGTGCCTAATACGATCTTCTACCTCGAATTCCTAAACTAATTTCATGACATGTTTTACCTTATTTGGATGAATAAGTGGATGCAACTTATAGAATTTCTTGATCTGATTCTCACTCATATTGCAATGAGTACAAAATGGTTTGTGAGCTTTTCTGGGAAAAAATGTCTTTGAACTTGGAAGAGGATTTTCCTTCTTGGTTTCACTTGCAATCGACATATTCATTTTCTTGACTAATGTTTTCCTTTTTTGGTTCTTGGATATAATATGGTTAGCTACACAACAAAAAGTGCAAGGAGATTCCTTCCATAAAATTCTATTCAAATCACCATGTTCTTTATAGTCATAGAAATCATTTGAATAATCAAGATGTTTATACGATGGTCCGAGCCTGGTAAGGAGAAGTGGAACAATGATGGGAAATTTCCTCAGTTCCTGGTTTGAGGTGTTCCTCTCTCTTTGGAGATATTTTTCCATCAACATAATCATCATGACACGATTATCCTTCAGTTTTCAAGAGATATTTCTTCGCGAATTTAACACTTGAATAATTCCTTGACTTTTCCATTTTCGAGAATTCTCCAACTTCTTATTAAAAATAGCCTAATCCTTCATGTCAAGGTTGTGCTCTCACCTTAATAGGATTAAAAATTCCATGAATATGAATTCCAAAACCGTTACCATTGTAATCCATTTTGGTCAACAATTTCATATCAATACCCTTCGTATGTTTCTCCAATGATGCAAAAGAAGCATTTACATTGTCGAGAGAATGAATTGAACATGAATTATATTTTACCTCCATCTCTTCTTGTCACTCTTGGTCCTCCTCCTGAATATTATCCATCTCCTCCTTATTCTCTTTTGTAGATCAAGTGGTAGATGAAGATTCAAGAAAACCACTCTTGTGATTTAAAATGTAAATATTGTTCTTCATCTGAAAAAGGATAGAAACATTCGTCATCCCATGAAAATAAACTTGTTGAGTGTTGGGGGAAGATTCGATAGTTGGAAATCCCCTGGTTTTCTCTTCAATGAAATTATGCAACATTAGGCGCAACTTCTTCTTTCCATCCTCTGCTTCTTCGAGCAATCTTCTTACTTCCATGTTCTCCACTTGGAGAGAATAATTCATATCGTCTATTTCTATAAGTCTTGCATGCTACAAAATTTCACCCATGCTTGCAATCTGGTGAGAACATGCTCTAATACTACGTTATCTGAAAATGAAAGCTGATCGTCCTATGAAACTTTGTAAGTTTTGAAAATTTTGGGTCTTTAAATGGTAATTTAGATTGTAACTTTCTTAACCATGAATAATTAAGTTTTAAATGAATTTAGAGATGAAACAAGATCAAATGAAACACAACAAGGTAGAAATGAACAACTATGTGATAACAAACATCACCCCTCTTAGACTACGTCTTTGGGCCCTACTCCAATGGCTAGGATGCTTTAGTGATCTCAGTAACAAAAATAGTACATTACAAATCTTTGAATCATAGAGTAAATATCCCTCTATAGTGACACTTGTTTCTCCTTCAAAGAAACGTTCTCCTTCAGAGAACTCTCACTCATAATTTGAATCAATAGCAAGAAAATGATGGTGTCAAAAGAGAAATGACTCTCTCATTGAATGTGGAAACAGGTCCTAGTACTCATTCTAATATCAAAAGAAAACAAAAATTCAACTACTTTATAATAAAGTACTGATATCATATTTTCCCATAAACATACTGAGAATAGACTAAAAATGGTTTATCTAATAAAGAAACAGCTATTGCAAATGCACTCGAAAGGATGGAAAACCCTTGTCGAGGCTCACTTCATGATAAATAAGGTCTCCATATGGCTTCAAAAATCCAAACACAATCTTTTCCTGTAACACAAAAGGACTTAGCTCTGAAAAATGTCCAACTTACAATGCTCAAATCACAAAAATAACACTTTGATTGAGTTCAAAACACCCAAAAAAAACCATATCTAGGCTCTTCTCGAGCTTAAAAAAAATGAAAAATGACTAGTTTAGGCCTCCTCGAACATTTCTCAACTATATATCCTACAAAATGGGAAAAATAGCTAACTCTGCAATGAAATCCACCTTTTTGCTAACCGTTATGTGACAATTTCGCCAGGGAATAGGGTTTGGGGCTCAACTCCTTGCCCTCTCTGTCTTTCCTCCATCGTTGAACATATGCATTACCATGTAACTAAGGCCAAGGTTGGTCAGAGGACCCACCAGTCGGACCTCTCCCCCAAAACCGTTGCCAACCTATTAACAAATATAATCGACGATAATCATATATTAAGAACCAATCCTATGGCGTAGTAGTAATATTGTGGAGTATTGTGCAGGAGGTTGAGGGGTGAAACCTTGCCAAGATTTTTCAAGAATTCTAAAAAAAATTAGGCAGTCAGCAAGGCCCATCTGGATCCCTCTCATTGGACCATGTGGCACCTCCTCATTCGGCCACTTAACAACCAATTAACTGTAGAAATTTGAATAATTTGTTGAATTATTCACCGAGATTATCCTGATTACACACTATTTAAGCTTCATGCATAATACATAACCTCTTCTACAATTGATCATCAATATTCAGAAATAGAAACAGTCGCATGCGCACATAAAACAATAATCAAGCACACATATCAACACAGTATGTAATGGGGAAAGCAATAGATGAAAACCCCCAACTATCTGTATAATATAATGATAGAGAACATGTAACAATCATAGTACAATACTCCTCACAAGTACTCAGTACTATCTCCAAAAGTTACACACAAACTAGTATGGAAAGTGAACTAGTCACAGGTTCAAATCTCCTCCACAAGTATGCCTGCCTCTACTGCGCAATCCAAGTTGATTAATGATGAGATCCAAGTTCAAATCCCACTAGCTCCAACTGCGTAATCCTCATTGGCAATCTCCATCAATGTGTGTGCAAATCTCATGCACAGATAATAGTCACAACTGATAGTAGACTCACCCTTTCACCCACCTCTAACACTGGTCTCCACTGAACTGTCCATGCATTGCAGTTAACTGATGTGTTCTTTAGTTGATTTATGAGTTAATAATTAGTGAATTAATTAATAATTAATTCACACGACTCATCACTAGTGTATTTTTCAGTTAGACTAAATACAACTAGTTCAACTAAGTTAAACCGAACACAACTCCACCAACTGTCTCATCAACTCCACCAAACTCTGCCACATGAGTTCTAACTGAAGTCAACCATGCAATAGCTCAACTAACCCTTAGGAAAAGTGTATTTCCTTCTGTCAGCTGCATGTGCCACATCCAAGAATCAAACTAAAGTGCTCCAAGAGGATAAGATAATGTTTATAGTCTAAATATTATTAAGGGTTAATAATATTTGACTGTTCTATTTTTAGCTCGACAGTCTAAAAATAGAAACCGCCCAATGTCTAAAAATAGAGGTCCATATATTTTTACCAACTTGAACAATCATCCATAAATAGCATCCTGCAACTCATAGACCATGATCCATATGTCTAAAAATAGACATAGTCTAAAAATAGACTTTGCGCCAAAAATAGCCTGCGGGCCCACTTAGTGAAGGCGACTTCATTTCACTAAGCTCCATCATCTTGTTGCATTTTAAACACTCCCTCTCAACAAGATATGGATTATCTGCAACCCCTATCCTGCCTCTGTGGTATTCAAATTTCCTCCTGGTGAGCGCCTTCGTCAAGATATCAGCATCCTGATCCTCCGTGGGAATATATGAAAGTAACATGATTCTCCACTGCACACAATCTCTGATATGATGGTACCTAATGTCAATGTTTTTGGATCTATCATGAAATACTGGATTATTCGAGAGTTTAATGCAACTCTGGTTATCGTAATAAATCACAGTAGGCTCCAAGTGTGACCCGAACAACCCGACCAGGATCTTCCTCATCCATATGGCCTCGCATGCAGCCAATCTTGCTGCCATATACTCAGCCTCTGCTGAACTGAGTGCCACGGATCTCCGCTTCTGCTGGCACGGGGGGGGGGGGGGTTCTTGTCGACGATACGAAAGATCCCTCCGGGATGTGCTCTTTACATCCGTTGGGCTGCCTACGCAATCTGCATGTCAAACACATCACTACCTCATCCTCTGTCTACCACGAGACCATATCACGATGTGCCTCTAATATGTCTGATACATGCTTGCCTGCCTTCCAGAAGAGCTTGGTTGGCTTAACCATAGCTTGTGAAAGCTGGTTAACAACATAGCATATATCGGGTTGTGTATTGACCAGATACATAAGCGACCCCACCAACTGTCGATAAACAGTGGCATCCACTACCTCCGCTGAAGTAGCATCCTCCTTCCTCCAACATCCAAGAAGAGGAGTATCAACAGGCTTGCAGCCATGCATGTTGAACTTCTCCAATATTTCTTGGGCATACTTACCCTGAGAAACAAACAGTCCACCACTGTGCTGCCAGATTTCCAATACCAGGAAATAATGAAGGAGGCCCAAGTCCTTCATCTCAAACTCTCTAGCAAGATCCTCCTTGCATGAAAGTATCAACAGCTCATCACCCATAAAAATTAGATTATCTACATACAGTACAATGATTAGCAACTTCCCCTCCACCACAATTTGGTACAGGTTAGGATCCGCCTCACTCTTGGAGAATCCAAGTCCGGTGAAATAACTATATATCCGTGTGTACCAAGCACGAGGTGCTTGCTTCAACCCGTATAGTGCTCTCTTGAGTCTGCACACATGAGACTCACTGCTTAAGATCTCGAAACCTTTGGGCTGCTCTATGTACACCTCCTCCTCAATGACTCCATTGAGGAATGCAGTCTTCACATCCATCTGATGGATGTGCCACCCCATCTGCGCTGAGAGAGCTAGGATTGTCCGTATGGAAGAGTACCTTGTGACAGGTGCAAAAGTCTCCTCATAATCGATCCCCTCTATCTGTGAGAAAGCTCGAGGCAACAAATCTTGCCTTGTACTTCTCCACACTCCCGTCAGCCACTTGCTTCACTTTGTAGATCCATCGCGAACCCACCACTGATTTCCCTTCCGGTCGCAGGACAATCTCCCATGCACTGTTTCTGACAATAGAATCATACTCTTCCACCATGGCATCTACCCATGCGGGATCCTCCACAGCTTCCTCGAAAGAGGATGGCTCTGTCACGACACATTTTCTCACAAGAGCCGTGTATCCAGTGTACCGGTCTAGTGACTGTCTCTGCCTGCGCTGTGCTGTAGGTGGTCCTACAACCTTCTCTGCATCTAGAGCCAGTCGCTCAGCTTACACCATTTTTTGGTCATCTAACCTATTATCATTAGATGGACCCAAGTACACCATGTAAGGCCAGTTTTACCATTTTACCCTAAGTAAGCTTGCTTTCACTAGTCTTGATAAAGCAGGGGAAACCCCAATAATAATATTAAACAAACCCATATTTGTTTGATTTTCCTCATGGAATAATTAATTAAACCATAATTTAATTATTATTCCCGATCATGTTTAACCCAAAATCAAAGAAATTAATGAGATAAACCATTATTTATCTTAATATTTTCTAGGAATAATTATTTAAACCTTATTTAAATAATATTCCTTGTTAAATTTGACTAAATCACTCATAAATAATGAAATAAATCATTATTTATTTGATTATTACTCAACCACATCCTTAAAATAATAAATAAATCATTTATTTATTTATTATTTACAAATAAAGGGATTTAACCCAAGTCAAATTCCTTTTCCCTCCAACAAATATAATAAAGTATTCCATAAAAGTTGGATCTTGATTTGGTTAATAATATTTTAATTATGCACCAATATCTAGACTAACTCAATATTTTGTTATAAATAGAAGGGTTTTCCCATTCATTTACCACCTTTTTTTGCCTATTAGATCAATCACTACGGATCTATACACTTGGTCACCACTTTACTTTGCTCCCCTTGAGCTCTACTCTTTGCATTGGGTTTTCTACATCAACTAGAGAGAGAAATCTTAGATCTGAAGTGCTGAGGACTTCCAAGAACCCATCCCACTGAGGGGAATTGGATACTCCTTCTAGTTTTCCTCACAGGTGCCCCATTAATACAAAAATTCTTTCAAAAATTGTTCTTGTCTTGTATATTGGTATATGGAGCAAACCCTTGTTTTTACTGCTTAATGTCTTTCCATACATAGATCTGGTATTTTGCAGCTATTTTCTTGTCTAACTAATCGCAGATCTGAAGATATTGGCAGCCACTTTTGTTGTTAGGGCTATTAGTTATGAGTAGCTAAAGTGGTCCTTTTTCGTACACTTCGACGAAGGATTCATACTAACAAATGGCGACTCCACACGGGTTTTAAATTACGACCGCTGTCGTTTTTCATATTCCTGCATATCCAGCTACTTTAGACCCTAGGGTTTCTTTTCAGCTGTTTATTTTTCCTATTTTTATGTTGTTTTTCTCACATAAAACCCTAAAACATTAAAATTTCTAACTTCCGTGTGTTTCTGGCCCTATTGCGCAGGTAAGCGACACCAGCCGCAACTGAGACGGCAACTTTTCTGAAAATCTGCCGTCGAGACAACCGGAACGGGGGGTCGCACTTTTTGGCCCATAAACTGCGACCTGGACCTCCAGGTCGCACTTTTCTGCCCCTTTTCTGCGACCTGCACTAAAAAAAGGTCAGAAACTGCGACCTGCCAGTTTTTCAGTGATTTTTCTGCAATTTTTCTGGGTTCTGCTGCAGCTTCTGTCAGGGTCTTCCAGCCTCTGTCTCAGCCCGCCTTGACCAAGATCTGATTTGTTTTTACTCATCTAAGTGGGAACCCAGCCCCTTAGGGCTTTAGTACCCTCCACTTTTTGTGGAAGAGTTTTAGCTGTTTCAGCCGTCGGTTTTTCAGAGCTTTAGCCCCCTCTTTTCCAGATCTGTTACCTCCCTTTCAGATCCATTGAAATCAGCCTCTTTTCCTTTCAAATCACCTCTTGTCGTTTTGTTTGGACCTCCTTTGAAGGCCTCCGCCTTGCCCCCTCCGGTTTTTGCTGATTTCCTTCCTTTTTCCAGCCACCTTGCCTCTGTCTCTTGGCTGTGATCTGCACCTCTTTTCAGCAGCTTTGTCCTCTAGATCCCTGTCCCCTTTGACCTTAGATCTATTGGCCCCCCTTTTTCGTGTGTTTTATATAGTTTTTCACTCTCTTTTCAACATAGTTTTGAGAGACCCACCTTCTTGGGTTAGATATATGCACAAGTAGCTGTTATTTTTCTGTTATTTCAGCATTATGTTCTGTTCTCTGTAGGTTTAGTTTCAGCTACGCAGCACACTTTTTTCTTGCTCTCAAAACGGAAAGGGTTTAAAAATTAAAATTAGCGCACACCACACACTGACCCTAAGCGAAGAAGCACCTGGTTAACACCGCCTGGCAAAGAATCTAAAATCAATCGTCACTGCATTTTTTCTGCCCTTGACCTTAATTGATTCTGTCCCTTTCTGCCCCTGTCGGTTTCCTTCTTCCTGTCATCATTGCGCCCCCAAGGCGCCTTTCCCGGAGACTTCTTGGCCTTCATCCTCAGTTTCCGGTTGATCGACCTGCTCCGCACCGCCATCGTCGAGCCAGTCCACCTTCGAGTCCGCACTCCGACTCCTCTCCTGATTCATCGGGTCCTCCTTCTCCTCCTGGTTCTCCCCCTGTCACCTTCACTATGTCTGGTCCAGGGCCTAACGCTAGCGGTTCTCCCAGCCCTAATGCCGGCCCTACTACTAGCGGAACCGCCACAGGAACTACCCCGGCCACCCCTGTGCTGTCGTACATTGCAGGCCTCAGCCTCCCCGATTTCCATCAGTTGATCAATGACCCCATTCACCACAATGCTAATTGGCATGCTATGCCAACCAAGCTCCCCTCCGACATCCCTAAGTTTGAGGGCCTTAATGGCGAAGATCCAACCAATCATGTCCGATCTTTCCACATGTGGTGTTCCTCCAATTCCATTACCGATGACTCCATCCGTCTTCGTTTGTTCCAACGCACGCTTACCGGCGAAGCTTCTAAATGGTATGTCGAACAAGCCACCTCTACCCATACCACCTTTAAGACTCTTGCCCAAGCCTTTTTGTCATACTTCCAGCTCCCTCTCCGATACGATACTGGCACGGAGCTCTTGACTTCCTTTAAGCAAGCCTCTTCAACACGCCTTTCCGCCCATGTTCAGGAATGGCGAAGAAGACGGAGCTTATGTCGAGCCCCTCCCTTCGATGATCGGGTTTACATGGACTGGTTCCTTCGCACCCTTCCCGCTCCCATCGGCAAAGATGTCGCCTCTCATTTTCCTCAAACTGAAGAAGCCGCCCTCCAAATAGCCTTGAAATATGACTTGATCTACGCTCAATCTGGTTATGTTTATACCGTTCTTCCTGAGCTCCCCAGGCCCGGTGGCGCTAACGCCCCGGGGGCATCTCATTCCGCCGACGGTATCGTTGGAGCCCTTTCCCATCCATACGCTCAACCTCCTATGGGCTATGGTCTCCCTCAGGGAGGGGCCAGCTCCTCCAGCACTCTTCCCCCTCCCGGTAGCATGTATCCAGGATATGGCACGCCTCCTCCTTTTGCCCAACCTTCTGCTTACCTCAATGTTGCCCAACCCACCCATTACCCTTATCCGCAGCCTGGTGCGCCAGCTCCTCTAGCATATGCGCTTCCTCCTCCCTTGCCTCCTCAACCCTAGCACCAACACCTACAGCCCCCTCCAGGGCAAGTATTTGCACAGCAGGGCGCGACTAATCCCCCTTCTTCTCAAAGAAGGCGGAGAGGCAACCAAAACCAATCTGCCCCTGGTACCCAAGGACCCAATTCTGGTGTGGACCCTAACACTGGCAACCAGCAACAGGGCATTCAGCCCAAGCCGGACAGGCCGCTTCGCACAAACAAGCCCTGTTCATGTTGCGGTGTTTATGGTCATTACACCCACGATTGTCCCCTTTTACCCCAGATGCGGCAGATGTGGGAGTCTCAAGCCACATTGCGCGGACAACACGCCTCCCCTCATGCTCCTCCTAATGTGGCCACTACCCAGCCAGCTGTGTTTACTGATCCTTTCCCTCAACAAGGATTCGTGGCTACCCACCCGCCCGACAGCCAGGTAGCCGCCCCCCCTTCCATTTCTGGTTCCTCTGATTACCCGATCCTCATGATGAACTATGATCCACCTCTAACCGTCGACCTTAACCTTCAAACTCGGTCTTGCCAGTACCCCAAGCCTCCTGCTCAGTCTGCCCCCGAGCCTCCTTCTTCAGGTTCTACAGAGCCTCTTTCGACGTCTAGTGGCCCCTTACATATCCCTCAACCTAAAGTTGAGGTTCATACCAAGATTCCTAAGGGACCATTACGCCGAAATGCTGCTTCTGGTCGAGCTGCTCATTCGTATAGCATAGTAGATGATTTGGCACAATCTCCTGCCATTTCCACACTGGAACTCCTCCAGTCATGCCCTTCCCAAAAGAAGGCTCTACTATCTGCCATGGGCGCTGTAGATCCTGCTGATGACCAAATGATTGTTTTCGACGCCACTCAATCAGACCATCCTCCCCTTCCTCCTTCCGTCGCCTTCCAAATCTCAGTCAAAATACAGAACGCCATCGTTTCCTGGTGTATAATTGACGAGGGGGCATCCACCTGCGTGATGTCCGCTTCGGTTTGGAAGCAACTCGGATCCCCTGAGGTGGCCCCTTCCACGATCACCCTTAGAGCGTGGGACGGTCATGCCTCCCAGCCCATTGGCTTGTTTCGTAATTGCCCTATCACCCTCGCTGGTAAGACTGTTTGCGTTGACGTCGAAGTCATTGACACCCCGCTAGACTACAACATTCTTTTGGGGCGAAGCTACACCTATGCTATGTCTGTTGTCCCATCCGCGGTCTTTCGCAAGATGTCTTTCCCCCATAATGGAAAGATAGTCACCATTGACCAGTTGACATATCATGAGCCCCCCTCTCAGGCCTCACCTGAAACCACCATCTCTTCTGTAGCCAACAAGCAAATCGTCGATTCCTTGACCAGTGTCTCCCCCGGCGTTTACAAGGACTCCTCCCTACTTGGAACTTTTCCTTGTCTCCCCCCTCCTCCTATCTCTAACCCCAGCTCATCGAATGTTTGCATGATGCAATCGTCTCGGGCTGCTCTCAAGCAACCTGCTTCGACTAGTCAGCAACCTTGCCCTCCGCAACCTGCTCCTAGCCCTTCACCTACAGTTGGTAGTCATGAGCCCCTTTATCCCCCTGGCACGGTTCCTCCAGGCCTTAGCCATTTAGGAGCCGTCCCACCTGGACATGACCCCTCTGGTCAGATACCGTTCCTAGCTCCCCCACCAGGAGTGAACATGGTACCAGTCATGGCCACCCTCTCTCTTCCTAACTTGACCCTTGGGATTCCCGTTTGGTTCCTTGATCCTCCAGCCCCCACCTTGCCTGGTCAGCCCAAACCTTATATAGCTTTGACCCCGGTTCAACCGGTCCCCATGAATTCTCCCGTCGCATCAGTGCCTCAGTCACCTCAACAGGAACCACCTCCTGTTGCGACCGCGTCGGGTAAGAAGGGCAAAGCTCGCAAGAGGGCATCAAAGGACAAGGCTGCCTCGACAAACCCTGCTCCTCCTCAGCCTCCAAAGCATACCATCCAGTGTGCTTTGTGTGATGTTGTCGGTCACGCCTCCCATACCTGTCCTGAATTGCTTCATCTCATGCCCATGGTTAATGTCACGTTCCCTGAGTCCGCGGTCCCAGAAGCCTCTGTTCCTTCCACGACCGCGGCCAAGAACCCCAAGACTATTCACACCAACCACCCCTATGCTTTGTGTGATCTCCATGTCCATTACACCCATCTTTGTCCCCGCCTCGAGGACTTCCGCACCTCTATCACCGCGGTCCACCAATTCGAGGCCAAGCGAAATGAGTCCACCTCTCCCCTATTTCCGCATTCTGCTTCAGCAGAACTACTAGATATGACTGCTCCCATTGACATTCTCCCTCCTGATGTCGAGATGACGGAGCCTTCGTCCAGCATTTTCTACCTATCATCATCCATGAGACCCTCGAGGAACATTCCATCTGAATCCTCCCCTGTTGTTTCGCTTGACCCTCCTTCAGCGATCATCTTGGGCTCAACATCGGTAGATCCTTTATCTACTTACTCTTCGGTCACCCCTTGTGACGATGCGCATGTGAACCTCTCTTCTCATGATGATGATTCAGGTCACTTCACCACGTCAGGTGGTCCTTCTTCCACCAGTCACCCCATCTTCTATCACGATGAAGACATTATGGAAGAAATTCCCACCCCTGACTTTATATATTCCCCCTTACATCGAACCCATGCGTTCACACCACATCCACCTTGTGGCCATTACATCGAAACCCAATGTTTGGGTAAGGGGGCACCCACATTTGAGAGACCAAGAGAAGCAATTCTCCACCACTCTCCTAGTGTATCTGGTCATGCTAACTTTAGTCCCAGTATTCTTCCACATTTAGAAGAACCTCTAGAGTCCCATATCACTTCAGATGACTCTAGGGATGATACCCCTTATCGTTCCATCATCTTACATTAGCAACCCAGTCTCTTAGACATTATTGTTGACCAACCTATAGCTTTTCTACGAGAGCATCAGTTCATTATCTCCAAATCCTCTTTTTGGGATAGTGACACCAGGGATGCCAACTCGGAAACTTAAAGTCCATTTGATCCCTATATGCAGTACCAAAAGAGATTGGTAATCCTCCATTTCCTTTCTCAAACTGCATAACCATAACAAGAACAAATGGCACACCACATCATTAAAATGTGTTTAGATTCCCCTTTTTCTAAATACATTTTGGCATGACCACACCATGCTCGGGGGCACCCATGCCCCTCAACCATAACCCTCCTCACCTCGTTTTTGGAGAGGAGATTGTCTTACCAATCGAGTGTGACATCCCTTCCCTTCATCTGGCTGTTGAACTTCTCCCTAACACCCAACCTCTAGAACAACGACTTATCCTGCTTGAGCGTGCCTCTGAAGACCGCCGTGTTGCATTGCAAACCATAGAAGCGGCCAAGAAATGCACCAAAGCTCAATATGACCGAAAAGTCCAGCCTCGTCCTTTTCACGAAGGCGACCTTGTTCTAGTATATTACCAGGCCCATGATGTTCTTGGTCACGGGAAGTTCGACTCATTATGGCTAGGCCCTTACATCATCAGTAAGGGTCTTGGTAAGGGGGCATACTTTTTAGAGGACTTCGAAGGCAATCCTCTTCCTAATCCTCACAATGCACTCTATCTTAAGAAATATTACCCTTAGCATTTCCCTTCTGAGATGCGTGTTTTATTTTCTGTTAGATAGCCAACATCTTTTTTGTACTTTCATCCTTCGCCAGGACCTATTTTGTCCAAGAAGGGCCACTTCACCTCCACTTTAAATCGAATTTCCTCACTTACGACACTTGTACTTGGGGCACCACTTCGCCTCCATACTTGTCCATGTTCGTGTCGATTTTCGTCATGAGTTCCCACCTTGTACTCATGTTTTCATGGTCCCCCATTGGGCCTTTACTGTGTGGAAACACCATCGAGTCGCCCTTGTTTAGCGCATCCAAGTTGAGTCATCATCGCATTCATGGAGTCTATCCCGAGTCCCTTTGTACCCCTCTCATAGCCCTCCATCCTTCATTGCTTGGTCTCTCTCTTGTGTCGCACATTATGACCTTTAGTTCCACTGTCCCCCATTCCTGATGATGTTGTGCCAGTCGCTGCCATGTCATTCATGCCCTTTATGCTCTAGCAAGGGAAGTCGTCCATTAGCTACTCAGTCCTTTCCACTTCACTATCATCATTAGTGTCAGTCTGTCCATCGCTCTACTCTTTTCTCTCGTGCCTTGGTTGAGGGTCTCTCATTGCCTCAACTATGGCGGACCTCCTTCTGTCGACATCAGCTCATTTATTCCAGAAGCCAGGTCTAGAGGGAGGTGTACCTTGGTTCCAGCTTCCACTCTTGTTCGGTGCCTAGGATCAGGCAAAGGGATATCTCCTTTCCCTTTGGCTTGATTGTTTCTCCAGCTCCTTCAGCATGATCGAGATTCGTATACTTGATGGTCCAGTGATCCAGCAGCAGCTCTTGATGATTCTCGGGTGTGTGTGAGATGTTTCAACCCTCATGAGGGGGTGGCCCTGCAGGTAGCCCCCCACATGCCTGGATGACCTCTTCTTTGCAGCCTTCGATGCAGCTCCAGATATTTGATGATGTTGGCCGTAGCCACTTGCAGCGCCTCTTCGACTTGCATGTATCAATCAGATTTTGTGAGCCCTTCCCCATTTACAGGGGGCATTTGGGTTGTATTTGTATCTCATGTACTCAGATATTATTGTACAAGTCCTGGTTGTTATCCCAGGCACAACATGTATATGGGATTCCTCATTGTATTTTTATCTGGCTCATGATTATGCCGGCTGTACTTTATGGTTCGGTCCCTTGTTTACTGGACACACTATTCTTTTGTACTTTGTCTCGGCGGGCATAGGTATGCCTCCCCCGCCGCCTTCAGCACAGGTACCCTCTCATAAAAGAGACTTGTTGCACCTGCGAGTCTCGTCTCCTCAGGGTCTAGTCCTTCAGCACACTATCTACCTCACATTTCTCTCTCTGACATCCCTTTTGTTGTCTAGTGATCGTGTTCTTACAACATACTTCGGTCATACGATTTGCTCCTGACACTCGCACGCTGGGGGGCAATCTGTTACACCATTTTTTTGGTCATCTAACCTATTATCATTAGATGGACCCAAGTACACCATGTAAGACCAGTTTTACCCTAAGTAAAACTGCTTTCACTATGTTAAAACAGGAAAGCCCAAAAGGAAATATTAAACAAACCTATATTTGTTTGATTTTCCTCATGGAATAATTAATTAAACCATAATTTAATTATTATTCCCAGTCATGTTTAACCCAAAAACGAATAAATTAATGAGATAAACCCTTATTTATCTTATTATTTTCTAGGAATAATTATTTAAATCTTATTTAGATAATATCCCTTGTTAAATATGACCAAATCACCCACCAATAATCAAATAAATCATTATTTATTTGATTATCTTCCAACCACTTCCTTAAAAAGATAAATAAATCATTTATTTATTTATTTTTCACTAATCAAGGGATTTGAACCAAGTCAAACACCCTTTCCCTCCAACAAATATAATAAAGTATTCCATAAAAGGTGGATCTAGATTTGGTTAACATTATTTTAATCATGCACCAAGATCTAGAATGACCCAATATTTTTTTATAAATAGGAGGGTTTTTCCCATCATTACTCACCTTTTTTTGCCTATTAGATCACTCTGGATCTATACACTTGGTCACCACTTTCTGCCATTTTCTCCCCTTGAGCTCTACTCTTTGCATTGGGTTTTCTACATCAACTAGAGAGAGAAATCTTAGATTTGAAGTGCTGAGGACTTCCAAGAACCCATCCCACTGAGGGGAATTGGATACTCCTTCTGGTTTTCCTCACAGGTGCCCCATTAATACAAAAATTCTTTCAAAAATTGTTCTTGTGTTGTCTATTGGTATATGGAGCAAACCCTTACTTTTTCTGCTTAATGTCTTTCCATGCATAGATCTGGTTTTTTGCAGCTCTTTCTGTCTAACTAACCGCAGATCTGAAGATATTGGCAGCCACTTTTGTTGTTAGGGCTATTAGTTATGCGTAGCTAAAGTGGTCCTTTTAGGTACACTTCGACAAAGGATTCATACTAACGAGCTCGACACGAATGAGAAGCACCCCTCACCGATGGTTGTGGCCCCGCAGGTGGTTTCTTCCACCTCCTGAACCTCCTCTTGTGGCTGATCCACATCCGGAAGCTCCTCCTTAGGAACTAACAGCTCCTCATCTGCATGCGAGTGTGGCTCCCTCTCAAGCGAACACTGCATGGCTTTCTCCTCCTGAAATTTTATATCCCGTCGCACAACAGTCTTGCGACTGTCTGGCACATACACCCGATAGTTATGAGGTGTATCAGTGTACCCCACAAATATTCCAACCTCAGCAGTTGGATCCAGCTTCCTTCTTGCATCCTTCGTCACATGCATGTAGACGAGGTGATTGAGAATTCCTCAAATGGGAAATATCAGGCCTCTTGCCAGAAAACACCTCCTTCGATGTACTCATGCCAAGTATCTTGTGAGGACAATGGTTCTGCACATACACTGCAGTATTGCATGCCTCCACCCATAAGTGAAGGGGTAGGCCCTAATCATGCAACATCGCCCATGCAGTACCCATGATCGTTCTATTCTTCCGCTTAGCAACCTCGTTCTGTTGTGGGTTATGGGGTGCGATGAGCTCTCTCCGAATCCCTTCTGCGCTGCAAAACTTCCTTGAATTCAGCAGAGATGAATTCACCACCATTGTCGCTCCTAAGAGCCTTCACATGCTTCCGTTCACTCAAGCCAACGCCTTGAACTCACGAACTTTGAGTATGTCTCGATCTTCATCTGCATGGAAGATCCAACACTTCCGAGAAAAATCGTCAACAAGATCACATAGTACTTGTGCTTTGCGCGAGCTGCGAGAAAGGTCCACACACGTACGCGCTGAATTCTCTCAAGGATCGTCGTGGCGCGACTATCCTTCTCGTGAAAGGTAGCTTTCACAAATTTTTCCCAAAATTACACCTTGCAGCGATCGCTGACTGCGCAAGGGTGCCCTTAGGAAGCCCAGTAGAAATCTGCTGCAGTATCTTCAAAGCTCCATGGTGAAGGTGGCCCAATCTCCGGTGCCACAGCTCGCCATCATCCCGGCTCACCACTCCTTTAGCCTTGCATGCCATTGCTGCAATGCCATCTACATGCAATTGATAAAGGTTCTTGACTCAAACCCCTATCTTCTGGGTTTCTCTAGTTGTCTTACTGCGCTGGAAAGCCTTTCCTTCGCTGAAGACAACATCGTACCCCTTGTCTTCTAACAACGCCACAGAGATCAGATTCTTCTTCAATCTTGGAACATGCATCACATCCTTCAATACGAAGGGTTTACCAGACTCCCTCTTAAAGGAAATGGTATCGATACCGGTCGCACTGTATCTACCATCATCGCCCATCTCGATGTGCACTCCAAGATCTTTCTCATCCAGATCTGAAAACAGATCTCGATCTCCAGTGATGTGAAAAGACGTACCACTGTCCAAGAACCATACTGATCCCATCACACTTGAGACCAAGCATGAGATCAGCGAAAAATCCAGCTCAAACTGTGAGGCTAAAGCCTCTCCCGCTGCAGATCCAGCAGCCTGCTTATTTTTCTTCTTCTGCGGACAATTTGTGGCATAATGTCCGTGCTGGTGACAGTGAAAGCACTTCACCTTGGACATGTCCTGCTTCTTGCCTTTCGCAACGGAATGAGAAGCTTTATTGCTCTTCCCCTTCTTTGATTTGGCATCCAAAGCACAATTTTCCTCATTAGATGCCTTTGATGAAGATCCGTCCCTGGTATTCCGCCTTATCTCCTCTTGCACAAGATCCGACCAAAGTCGCTCCCATCCTGGAAATTCCTCCCGACCATTGACAGAATCCTGATAGGGATGCCAACTCTTCGGAAGACCAAGGAGAGCCAAGCTCACCAATTCCTCATCATCGACAGTCACCCCCACACCTCCCATCTCATCCCTGCATTGGATGAACTTCGTGAGGTACTTCGGCATACTGTCGCCTTTCTCCATCTTTATGTGTCTGAGTTTATCCTTGAGCGCCAACTTCCTCTAGTCGCTCTTGCTTTGGAATAAATCTGTCAATGCTTTCCACATCAAGTATGGAGAATCTTTTCCATGCATGCTGGATACAATGTGATCCTTCATGCCCTCCAACAGAATCCTTCGACATTTTTCCATCTTCTTTTGCCAAGCCTCAACTTGAGCAACATCAGTAGGCTTTGGGATCTTAGCTTCTATGAACTCCTTCAGCCCGTTATCATCTAATACCACCTCCATTATATCCTTCCATGCAACATAATTCGAACTGCCCTCAAGGGCATATTCGAGTCACAATCCGTTGAAAGACATTTCAACTCTGGCACCAAGAAAACTGCTGCAAATTCGAATTCCAAATTCTGCTGCAAATTCGAATTCCACCAGCTCAAAACTCAAATGCTTCCAATATGTGAGAAAAAAGTATTTCTAGCACAGAGATCGACTGTAGGGGAATTTACTAGATATATCACCTTTCAGAGAAAGGATGGATCCAGAGGCTACCTGGCCCGTTACAGACTCTGTCTACCGAAATAATTATAATCACTGTAATAGATCCGATGATCAATCTCGCTCTGATACCATGTAGAAATTTGAATAATTTACTGAATTATTCACCAAGATTATCCTGATTACACACTATTTAAGCTTCATGCATAATACATAACCTCTTCTACAATTGATCATCAATATGCGGAAATAGAAACAGTCGCATGCGCACATAAAACAATAATCAAGCACACATATCAACACAATATGTAATGGGGAAAGCATACAGCTGAAAACCCCCAACTATCTGTATAATATAATGATAGAGAACATGTAACAATCATAGTACAATACTCCTCACAAGTACTCAGTACTATCTCCAAAAGTTACACACAAACTAGTATGGAAAGTGAACTAGTCACAGGTTCAAATCTCCTCCACAAGTCTGCCTGCCTCTACTGCGCAATCCAAGTTGATTAATGATGAGATCCAAGTTCAAATCCCACTAGCTCCAACTGCGCAATCCTCATTGGCAATCTCCATCAATGTGTGTGCAAATCTCATGCACAGCCAATAGTCACAACTGATAGTAGACTCACCCTTTCACCCACCTCTAACACTGGTCTCCACTGAACTGTCCATGCATTGCAGTTAACTGATGTGTTCTTTAGTTGATTTATGAGTTAATAATTAGTGAATTAATTAATAATTAATTCACACCACTCATCACTAGTGTATTTTTTTGTTAGACTAAATACAACTAGTTCAACTAAGTTAAACCGAACACAACTCCACCAACTGTCTCATCAACTCCACCAAACTCTGCCACATGAGTTCTAACTGAAGTCAACCATGCAATAGCTCAACTAACCCTTAGGAAAAGCGTATTTCCTTTTGTCAGCTGCATGTGCCACATCCAAGCATCAAACTGAAGTGCTCCAAGAGGATAAGATAATTTTTATAGTCTAAATATTATTAAGGGTTAATAATATTTTACTGTTCTATTTTTAGCTCAGCAGTCTAAAAATAGAAACCGCCCAATGTCTAAAAATAGAGGTCCATCTATTTTTACCAACTCGACCAATCATCCATAAATAGCATCCTGCAACTCATAGACCATGATCCATATGTCTAAAAGTAGACATAGTCTAAAAATAGACTTTGCGCCAAAAATAGCCTGCGGGCCCACTTAGTGAAGGCGACTTCATTTCACTAAGCTCCATCATCTTGTTGCATTTTCAACATTAACCAATCAAAACCTACCACCAAGCCTCGTAAAATCATGCCACATGTTAGTATGGGATTGGCCAATCTGACACCATACCATGTATAGTCACCTACTAATGTCAGCATGACGTCATTGTATGACCTTCCCAGTCAGCATCCCAGTCAACCCTACAAGTTGACTTTTTAGTTGTTTTCCAAAAACTTTAGAACACAATAAATTTCGCATACAATGACATATTGACGCGATTCAAGCCTCGTTGGAATCAAAACGACGATATATACGATTTGGAACCAAACCTAAGGGATTCCTGAGCACTTTTATTTTTCAACATATTTTGATCCCCTGGGTCATTTGGGATCATTCCTCCCCATTTGGAAGTTTTTCGACCACCAAAATCCTCTTTTCACTAAGCAAGTAAGTGAGAGTACAAATTCCTCACTTTCCCGATCACAATCCATCTTGCTTTATTTGGACTAATACTCTTCAACCCCACTCGAATATTCTCCACCTTGCCTCTACGTGAAGTCCTGGTTCTCTTGTCAAGAATCATGTCTTCCTAAAACTCATCTAAATATTTACAAGAAAAATACTTAATAGATGAATCTGAACATTCTCTTCATGATCATATTTCCTTGGAGGCTAATACAATCTTCATCTTTAAGTTTTTCCTTGCATATATAGAAACAAAATTGATCTCCTACTTGGAAATAATGATCAAATCGATGCTTGGCATGCCTTGCTTTGTAGTTTCCTTTGATGTTCTCAATCTTCTCTTATACTCCTTGATGCACTAGCTGCATTTTTTCAATGAAACACTTGGATTTATCCACATCACCATGTCCATTTAATACAAAATATTTACCAAAAATTAAATACAAAAGAGACTTTTGAAAATAACACAAACAAGATTCAAATGGAAATACTTGTGTAGATGATTGTTGGAAAAGATTTTAGACATGTTGTATGAATGCAATTTCTCACCCCAAAGTTAAGGATTCTTACCACAATATACGTGAAGGAAATGCATCCTTTTACAATATATAATAAATTCGACTCTCAAATTCCCATATAAATTTAGTCATCAAGAAGCCAAAATAACATAACATGACAAAGAAAACACTATTGCATATAAGTGATATATGAAAAACATCACTTTTTACAAAATACCCAACTATGGGGAGCATGAAACATGTGGAATACAAAATCAACACAATATAAAACTAGAAAAATTGTCCAACAATTTCTTACCCAACCAGGCTAGGGTGTTTTCTTTATGCATTTCTCTTTCTTCTGAAGCTACTTCAAATATGGTTATGGTGTGCCTAACACATTCTTCTACCTCCTCTTCCTCAAGTGATTTCATGAATTCTTTGTCGTTATTTGGATGAATATGTGGATTGAGCTTCCAACATTTCTCGATCCAATGCCCACTTATATTACAATGAGTACATACTTTTTTGTGAGATTTTCTTGAAAAAATTGTCCTTGAACTTGGAAGAGAATTTTCCTTCCTGTTTTCACTTCCAATTGACATATATTCATTTTCTTAACTAACGCTTTCCTTTTTTTTTTCACTTGTCTACAAAGTGGTTAGGTGCAAGGAAAAAATTGCAAGGAAACACATTCCACAACATTCTATTCAAATCATCACGTTGTTTAACTCATAGAAAGCATTTGAATAATCATGACATGTATAGCTTTTATGATGGTCCTTTTGATTATGAGTCTGGCGAGGAGAACTTGAATGACAAGGATATTTTTTTTTAGTTATTCCTTTGAAGTGTTCCTCTCTCTTAGGAAATATTTTTCCATCAACATTATCATCATGGCATGATTCTCCTCAGCTTGCAGGATTTGTTTCTTCATGAATTTCACACTTAATTAATTAATTGACTATGGAATTTTGGAGAATTCTCCAACTTCTTCTTGAACATAACCTACTCCTTCATGCTGAGGTTGTGCTCTCACCTTAATAGGATTAACAATTCCATGGCTATGAATTCCAAGACCCTTACAATTGTGCCCAATTTTGGTAAAAAATTTCATACCAATACCCTTGGTATGTTTCTCAATTGATGCAAAAGAAGTATTATCATTGTTGAGAGAATGAATTGAACATGAAGTATATTTTTCCTCCTTTTCTTCCAATGAATCTTGTTCCTCTTCTTGAAGCTTAGCCATACACTCCTTCTTCTCTATAGTAGACGAAGTGGTAGATGAAGATTCAATAAACCCATTCTTTTGATTTAACATATAAGTAGTTTTATTCATATGACAAAGGGTACAAACATCAGTCATCACATGAGTAATAAATTGCTGAGCCTTGGGGGAAGCTTCGGTAGCTGAGCATTCCCTAGTTTTCTCTTCAATGACATTCTGCAACATAAGGCACAAATTCTTCTTTTCATCCTCCGTTGCTTTGAGCAATATTCTTATTTTCATGTTCTCCACTTGGAGAGAATAATTCATCTCATCTAGTTCTAGAAGATTCACATGTTGCAAACTTTCACCCATGCTTACAATCTAGTCAAAACCTACTCTAATGAAACGTTATTTGAAAATGAAATTGATTATCCTCTAACACTTTGCAAGTTTTAAAAAATTTGGATCTTTAAATGATCACTTAGATTGTAACTTTCTCAACCATGAATAATTAGGTTTTCAATGAACTTAAAGTTGGAAAAAAATCACATGAAACCCAACATGGTAAAGAAGAACAACCATATGATAAACAATTTCACCCCTCCTGTGCTAAGTCTTCAGGCCCTACTCCAATGTCTAGGTCGCTTTATTGATATCAACAACAAAAAGAGTAGATTACAAATATTTGACTCATAGAGTAAACCTCCTTCTAGAGTGGCACTTGTTTCTCCTTCAAAGAAACATTCTCCTTTAGAGAACTCTATCTCATAAGTTGACTCAACAAAAAATACAATGATGGTTTCAAAATAAAAAGGACTCTCTCACTTAATGCAGCAAGAGGTCCTAGTACTCATTCTGAGATAAAAAATAAACAAAAATTCAGCTATTTCATAATGAGGTGTTGAAATTGTTTTTTCCCACATCCATATTGAGAATATATTGAAAATGGTTGCTATAATGAAGAAATAACCAATGCATATGAGTCTCGAAGGCTGAAAAAACCTTGTCAAGGCTCTCTCCATGTTCAAAAGGATCTCCATATGGCTTCAAAAAATCAACCAAAATATTTGTGTGCAACACAAAAGGACTCGGCTCTATAAAATGTCCAACTTATAGTGATCAAATAACAAAAATAACACTACCATCAGGTTTAGAACACCTAAAAAACCCTTATGTAGGCTCTTTGTGGGATCAAAAATACTAAAAAATGACCAAGTTAGGCCTCCTAGAACATTTCCCTTTTATATGTCCCACAAAATGGAAAAATTGACTAATTGTGCGACGAACACTGCCTTTTCACTAACCATTGAGCAAAAATTTTTCCTACGTCCATTGGAATTCCACTGAAATTGGTGCAATTTGTCGCCTCTTTTAAATGCACCAACGAACCTTAGCATCAAATTTTAGCTCCAATTTCAGGCATTTGGGTGACCATGTGGCTATGGGATGGGCCATGCACCAGCCCCTCTGGTCCTTTCCCTCCACCTTTGGTCATATTTTTAACCACGTGGCCCAAGGTTGAGTGGCATGCCTGCCCCATTCTTTTCTAAGCCCTTCTCCTATACATCGTCGATTCCAGGCAGCTATACATGACCAGGGGTCAGGGCCTAAAATCTTGCCTTCTAATTAAATGTTGCGCATGTTTTAATTTTCAACGGGTGATATCGGTGATGAATGGGATCAGGGGTTGGGGTTCAATTCCCTACCTTCTCCTCCTATGCTCCATCATTACACATATATGTTGAACCATGTAACTAGGGTGAGGGGACCCCTCACCCCAAACCGCCATCAACCTCTTAAAAAATATAACCAGCGACAGTCATATATCAACAACCAATCATATGGCATGGTAATAATACTGTGGACTGATTTGTAGGAGATTGAGGGGTCCAACCCCGCCGATGTTTTTCGACCCTTATAATATTTTTTTCCAATCACCAATGGCCACATGGGGCACTTTCATTAGGCCATCTGGTATCTCCGCATTGGGCCACTTAAAAACCATTCAACCAATCAAAATTTTCCACCTAGCCTTGTACGGTCATGCCATGTGTCAACACAGGATTAGTCCATCTAACAGCATACCCTGCATAATCACATGTTGATGTCAGCATGACCTCACTGTATGGTCTTCCCAGTCAGTAGCCTAGACTACCATGCAAGTTGACTTTGTAGTTGTTTTCCAACAACTTCAGAATGCGACAACTTTAGCATACAATGTCGGTTTGAGTCAATTCCAACATTTTTGGTATCACAACGAATGTATCTACGATTTGGAATTGATTTTGAACGATTCCGAGAACTTTTATTTTTGAGCATATTTTGATCCCCTGAATCATTCTAGATCAAGCATTGGTTTCTTTCTTTTTCCTAACCACTGTTATTGCGTGTTCTTTGCATACATGGTGGAATTATGGTCAGTGTGGTGTTGGGAATAAAAAGTTTGATGGTGGTTACATAAATTATTTTCTTCCTTTCTCTTGTTCATGGTCGGAAATGTTTTTATTCTTGCAAGTCATTGTGCATTTAGTTCTTGAAAACTTTATATAATATATTGGGGTAGTCGTATTTCTCTTGGAATCCTCTCAACTAGTGTGGAATAGGGTATGAAGTTGGGATTCTAACTGTCAGGGATTCCATGTCATGTCAACGAGTTAGAGTGAGACAAGGGTCAAATTATTATCAAGAGCGGGCTCAGGAACATACTTGTATGCACCATCAAATTGAGGACTCTACTACATGATATTGAGAGATAACTCTTTCCCACGTATAGGAATAACTTACCAAATCGAAGGTGGAGGCCACTTCCCACAAAAAATCCCTCTCAAACACCAGAGTTCTAACTAAGTGGTCATATTGGATCAATGAGATTGGTCATATGATGTATTGGTTTAATCAGTACATGAAAATAATGGATTTATATTGGAAAATGAAATTTCTATTCGGATGAACTGAGTTGGACGATCAAGAATCTCGTACGAATATTCTTAATCCCTTAATCACATGCACAAGCACTTGAGGGATTTTGAAAAATAGATGAAGAGGATGGAACAACACCCTAGTATTCCTCGAACAATAGGAAGACCTCTAGTGGATCCAACAACTCCTAGTATCCCTATGCGAGGGTCTAATTCTAACCTCTCAACCTAATGATAATATGATTATGTTTTGTGATTTTAGATTTGCAACGACTTTTGTACAAGGCCAATTAGGTTAATGCCTTAGTGTTAATTTAGTCACTTGGCTCTCCTTTAGCTCTCAAGTGTCTCTCTCCACCCTAATGAGAGTATATTTTTATCTTGGTTTGATCTTCCATCTGAGAGACCGATCTGGCTTTTTGTAATTTTCTTTGTAAACATCTATTTTTGCAATCAATAAAACACAACCCAGAAAAAAACTTAAGATGTGTGATAAAGTTAATGTTTATATGCTTATTCTCAATTAATGTCTATTAACATTTCCCAAAAATTTAATTTATATAAATAGGCTAATTATACATATTTTATATAAATAATAATTAAAAAAAATTATTAAATTAATTTATTTCCAATTTTCTATATAAAATTATTTGTATAATGCTTATATATTTACGCCGTAAGGCGTTATTATTTGAAAACAACTTTGCTGAAGTGAATCGTGTCATAATGTGAAACCCTTAGATTGGATGTTAGACGATTAAAACATTTTCAGCCCTCGATAGAAAAGTTAGTTTACAATGCAGTTATGAAAAGGAAAAATGAAAAGAGAAAATGTAGAAGGTAGGGCATTGAGCGACTAGACATTTTCCCAGAAAAGTTTTAGGATTTCAGAGAAACAATGCCTGTGCCTCATTGCCGTTGGAAAATGCAATTGTTACAATCTCTGCGCCTCATTTTTGCTAGAAAGGGGAAAGCATCATTGGTCATAACAATTTCTGGAAATGGGGAAAGATTTGAGTGAGGAGCAGATCGCTCCAATGCGGGTGGTGTTCAGCCTCTTCGACACCCGACCGCGATGGTTACGTCACAGTGGCTGAACTGGGAACCGTGATGCGATCCCTGGGGGAGAATCCCACTCAGGCGGAGCTTAAAGATATCATTAAACGCGAAGAGATCAGCGGCACCATCGACTTCCCTCGCTTCGTGGAGGTGATGAAACAGAACTTGAAGGGAGGGAGCTTCCATGTTCAGCGCAGGGATGCCTTTAAAGCCCTCGATAAAGACGGCACCGACAAGATTTCTACCAGGGAACTCCGTCATATTCTTACCAGCGTCAAGGAGAAGCTGGAGCCGTGGGAATTCAATGAGTGGATTCGAGAAATTAAGGTCGATTCCGATGGAAATATCTGCTATGAAGATTTTATCACCAGGATGATGGCAAAGCAATATTTAGTTTGCCGTATTGTTGTGATGCACACTCTTTTTAAAATTTTTGTGATTTTTGAAACCTCTGGAAATCTTGTGCCCTTTGTCTAGGAAATTCGGAGATTATATTTTATCATCTAACTCTCACATACACGTGAATCAATTGCAGGCAAACTGCCCAGGGTTTCGAATGTATTGAATACCCTATCTAACACTCAGGTATTTGTGTGTCTCCGCTCTGGTTTTCTGTTCTGATGGTGTGGCAATGGAGGTGGACTGTGGTTAGCCTTACTGTCATTTTTCTCCTTTTGTCTATTCATGTCCAGGAGTCTGCAAAGACTACACCTGCTCCTGAAGGAGAATGAATGTGAGCTATACTTTTTATTATTTTATGAGCTTCATAGAAACAATGAACTCTTCTCATGATAGATCAATATTTTGATCTTAATCTGTTCTTCTCGTTTCTGTTTCTATGAAGGAATTGAACCCAATGGTTTAAGTTGTTTCTTTTCTCAAATTTGTGATATGAATAATGGGTGAGAGCCGGAAGGTTTACTTTGTCTGTTATATTTTGTTGTGAATGAAGGTTAAAGTTGTGCAAATAGGAGCATTAGATACATCCCGTGATACTATAAGGGGTCTGGTTTCTATCAAAGTTTTTCTTCAAGCCTGCATGGCAATAGATCTATGAATGTTTTAGCATTCTATTCCTTTTTTGTTTGGTTTTGTTGGGTATTTTTGTTGCTCGTCTAGATCTCCTGAACGAGATGTGGAATCCGATTCTGCTTAGGATTTAATAAGAACATAGCACAGAGCAGGTGCACAGGCACAACAATCTAGTTGTACCTCAGTCTGTATAATCACTATCATCTCTAAGCTACAGGGTCCAAGGACAGTTTCCCCAGTTAAGAGTGTCACTGCTGCTGGCAAATGAAACTCAAAAGCTGAGTCCCCCAAATTCTAACTTTGTTGTTAGACCATCAGTACTGGTCTATATCTCTGCTCAGTGTAGGGCCAAGAGGGTTTTAAAGATGAACTCAGTACTATATTTTATATTGGTTCATTATGGCAGAGACTGTCAGCGAAGAAGAGGCACTTCCAGGGCACTAGAGCCCAACTTTTCTTAGGCGCCTTTCCATGGTGGTAGGATTTCTATTGCATCTTCCTGAAGTTTCAATTCTAATTCAGTCCTATTAGTCTACACTTCCAGTTATTTTTGTTTGTCAGGTGGAAGGCATTGGACTGTATCTGGGTATTGCAGCCATTACTGGAGTTGTAATTTTCTTTCTAGTATACTGCAACAAGTGCCGCAGGGAAGCCAAGTTACATGACACTTCCTCATTTCCTGAACGAGATGTGGAATCTGATTCTGCTTAGGAGTTAATAAGAAGAACACGACACAGAGGAGGTGCCCAGGCACAACAATCCAGTTGTAGCTCAGTCTATATAATCACTATCATCTCTAAGCTACAGGGTCCAAGGACAGTTGCCCCAGTTAAGAGTGTCACTGCTGCTGGTGAATGAAACTCAAAAGCTGAGTCCCCCAAATTCTAACTTTGTTGTTAGACCATGTAGGGCCATGAGGGTTTTAAATATGAACTTAGTACTATTTATTAGATTTGTTCATTATGGCAGAGACTGTCAACGAAGAAGAGGCACTTCCAGGGCACTAGAGCCCAATTTTTCTTAGGCGCCTTTCCATGGTGGTAGGATCTCTATTGCATCTTCCTGAAGTTTCAAATCTAATTCAGTCCTATTACTCTACACTTCCAGTTATTTTTATTTTTCAGGTGGAAGGCATTGGACTGTATCTGGGTATTGCAGCCATTACTGGAGTTGTAATTTTCTTTCTAGTATACTGCAACAGGTGCCGCAGGGAAGCCAAGTTACATGACACTTCCTCATTTCCTGAACGAGATGTGGAATCCGATTCTGTTTAGGAGTTAATAAGAAGAAAACGGCACAGAGCAGTTGCCCAGGCACAACAATCCGATTGTAGCTCAGTCTATATAATCACTATCATCTCTAAGCTACAGGGTCCAAGGACAGTTGCCCCATCTATATATTATAACGTAGGTTGTGTGATGTTTAGGATCGGTCAATTTAAATCACGTAATCCATAGTGATTTTTCGAGTACAAACAAATCATATTTCGGACAATTCATACTTCAGTGTGCTATTTCATTCCGAAAGACAACCCTGAGGATTAATAGCGATGGAACAGGTTTCAATTTCCAGGTACACCTTTTCTCTTGTCAACAGTAACAATGGTTTTTTTTTTTTTTTCAGATTGTATTCTGTTAACTTTTTTAACTCCAAAAACGAAAAAAACCTCAGATAATATGATCATCGAATAAATTTATGTATGATGTGGATCACCGTCTATTCACCTTTCGTTCCTGAGTTCTGTCTAGCTACCATTTTCTGCAGACCTAGGGTTGGAAGGTCCTGTTCCTTGCTTATGAAATCTGTCATGGCAGGCCTGTGTTTCAATGAATATATACATATGTATTGTAATGGCAGCCATATGTTTCAATGAATAGACCCATTTCTCTAGTCTTCAAACCCTTACCCTTTTTCCAGAGTGACCACAGTTGTTGCTATCTTGCTGATCCATTTCTCTAATCTTCAACCCCTTTCGCAACTTTTCTTCAGCGTCAACGTGGTTATTTCGGTGGATAGCTACAGTACTTTTAAGCATATCTTGAATTGCAGACAATGGCAAATACTTTTGAAGATCATAAAATGAATAGAAGAAACATATTGAAATTTGAGAATTTTTATTATTTATTTATTAGTTATATTGATATTTTATGATGTTTTAATTTAGCTACACTATAAATTTTAAGGATTCTAAAGATTTAGACAATATTTCAATATGGATTTTTTTTTGTTATTATTATTTAATATATACTTTTTAGTAAAAGTGTCATTTTCTTATCACCTTTCATAAATGAATATATACCCTGCTTTCGCAGAGAAGAATCATCTCATCATGATGGTTGAAGCATTCATATATATTCATGATGTTTACACGTTAAAAGCTAATAACATCTATTTTATAAAAATCCAAAGGCATAATAACAGTAGGGATTGTAGCCCAGAACAAGATACCAACACATTAACAGAATACAAGGATGGCTAGCAGATTAACAAAAAAGCCAACCATATATACCACACGGCTACCACTAGGTAACCTATCAAACCTTCAAACGTTCTATCACTAGGTTAGCTATATATATCAGTAGCACTCACTGAAGTGTGATGTTCAAGCGGAGTTGGAAATATTGCATCTTGCCCTATTTGTCTACACTTTCAGTTAGGCTTGATTGGCCTTAATTCCATAGAAATTTATGGGCTGTTATTTAGAATGAGGTTAACTCCAAACTTATTTTCATGCTTTCTTCTGCCCGCCCAAGTAAGTGAAAGAAAATTCTTGTGACCAAAGGGACTTGCCTTTGTAATGTCCCACCAAGTGTTTGGTTGAATGGAACAAACTTTATTGGCTTGTCCCTGCCCTCTATGAAAGTATTTGGTTGAATGGAGCAAGCATTACAAGCTTGTCCCTGCCCTCTATGCAAATTATTTGTAACACTTGGCGTGTAGGATGTTTATCTTATTCCTGAGACATATGTTTTATTTGACTCAAAATTTCTGCTGTAATGTTCCTTTGCGTATTTACTGTTTTGTCTATATATATATATATATATATAACTAGCATTTTTTCTTCTTTTTAAAAGTTATTTGTAACAGGTCACAATATATCTAGAGTTATAAAATTACAGTTTTCTGATTTATTTAGTGCTCTGTTTTTAACCTTCACTGTAGTCATATTTCATTTGTCAGCATTATTAATATTAGTTCAATTTTAAGATCACTTTCAGGCCACACCAAGTAATTGCTATATGAGACCAAGCTTGACATTAAATTGTTGTAATCCAAGAGGTTTTTAAATATATGCTCAGTACTATCATTTAGATTGGTTCATTATAGCACAGAGGAGGCACATCCAGGGTACTGGATCCCAATTTTTCACAGGCACCTTTCCATGGTGGTAGGATTTCTATTGCATCTTGCCCTATTTGTCTACACTTTCAGTTAGGCTTGATTGGCCTTAATTCCATGGAAATTTATGGGCTGTTATTTAGAATGAGGTTAACTCCAAACTTATTTTCATGCTTTCTTCTGCCCAGGTAAGTGAAAGAAAAATCTTGTGACCAAAGGGACTTGCCTTTGTAGTGTCCTACCAAGTGTTTGGTTGAATAAAACAAACTTTATTGGCTTGTCCCTGCTCTCTATGCAAGTATTTGGTTGAATGGAGCAAGCTTTACAAGCTTGTCCCTGCCCTCTATGCAAATTATTTGTAACACTTGGCTTGTAGGATGTTTATCTTATTTCTGAGACATGTTTTATTTGACTCAAAATTTCTGCTGTAATGTTCCTTTGCATATTTATTGTTTTGTCTATATATATATATATAAAACCAGCGTTTTTTCTTCTTTTTAAAAATTATTTGTAACAGGTCACAATATATCTGGAGTTATAAAATGACAGTTTTTTGATTTATTTAGTGCTTTGTTTTTAACCTTAACTGTAGTCATATTTCATTTGTCAGCATTATTAATATTAGTTCAATTTAAGATCACTTTCAGGCCACACCAAGCAATTGATGTATGAGACCAAGCTTGAAATTAAATTGTTGTATAAGACAAAAGTTTGAAGTGATATACATACATTACTATTTTTGGATTTGAATCTGTGATCTTGTGGCATGAGACTAAAGTTCGTAAAGATATATATATGCTACATTTCTGTATTTAATCCTATTATTTATTAAAAAAAAAAAAACATGCTTTTAACCATTAAACCCATCCAGACCCAAAATAAACAAACAAATTTCCAAAAAAATCCAACAAGTATCCACTTGTAAGTTATTAATAATGCACCTTGGGAGTAGGTGTGGATTAACAGATTCTCCCTCCCATATGCACTTTGTCACAGCTATTCTCTGCTTGAAATTGTTATCTCAGTATATTTGCATTGCCACTTGTTAAATAAACCTTGAACCCCTCCCGTATGCACTTTGTCACAGCTATTCTCTACTCGAAATTGCTATCTCGGTATATTTGCATTGCCACTTGTTAAATAAACCTTGAACCCCTCCCATATGCACTTTGTCATAGCTATTCTCTGCTCGAAATTGTTATCTCAGTATATTTGCATTGCCACTTGTTAAATAAAACTTGAACCTGTCACATGTTCCCTTCGATTCATATTCTATAATTAATTCTCTTTTGGCACTTAGCAGCTACAGATGCATATATGGTTATGGCTTCAAACCCAGATATATTCAAATGTGATTAGATAAGCCAATTTTTATTACCAGACAAGAACCTGTGGACACCAATATAAAACTCAAATGAATTAAGTTGATAGTCCAGACTTTATAGAAATTTTGTTTTCATATCTGAATTTTATTCTGAAGCTCTGTTTTCAAAATTGAGATTTTGAGACTATCCTACTGCTTTGCTCTGCTGAATGGAAGTGCTAAAAAAATATGCAATGAAAAAAAGTTATTACGTATAAAAAATATTTTTTTATTCTCAAATAAAATTAAAAACTACTTATAAATAATTAAATTTTTTTTTTTTTAAACATAGAACATATTAACTACATATAATCATTGGTATATGCAAGAGTGAAATCTCACTCTATTCATATTTAAATGATATTAGGCTTTACCTTTGGAAAAAATATTAGACATTTACTTCACCTACCATTTTGAAAATAGGCCAGAAGGAAAATTATTTGTTGTAGTTTAAAAAGGTCACAATTATTTTTGAGAAAATTAATAGGTTTTTGAAAAAAATTGGAAATTTTTTGGTGGAAATTTTGATTATAATTGTCAAGTTTCAGTATTTTAGATTCTTCAAAATTTTTAATAATGCTAAATCCATTTCAAACATTAAAAAAAAACCATTCAATTTGAGCAAGAACTTCACCATTCCACCAAAATTATAGTCTCACAAAACTTTAGTTTTTTACCGAAAAAGCAATAAAAAAATGATGTTAAATCACTTGATTGGAAGGTATTTAAAATTGATGGAGAATAAAATTCCAAAAATTAAAATTTAACCATGACAAGTTATGTATAAAAAAAAATTAATGAAAATATCACCCCTTAACACAAATGATTTAATTAAGCTTTAGCCTTTGGAAAGATGTTGACATATACTTCACCTATCATTTTGAAAATAGGCCAGAAAGAATATAAGTAGAAAATTAACTAGCATGAAGTTGTTTGTATCAAAATAAATGAAAGTTTGATGTTTGTGGTGTTCCCAATGTTGTTTACTTTCCTGCCTTTACTAATATTGACCAAAATCATTACAGATATCTTGTTTAGAAACTATTGGATCTCTTTAAGAATCTTACGGCGTTTCCTTTGCAACATTTGATGATGGTGCAATTGCTAGTTTAATAATTTTAAAATTATAAAGGATTTTGGAAAACAAATGGAATATCATAATTAAAAACTATGTATTTTTTTTTTCAGAGGAAAAAAAACATCTGTATTATATTGAATAATAATAGTACATTAACATAATATTGGTCCTCATGTAAACGAGGAAAAGCATCTATATGTGCCATCTTAAAACCAATCATTTTCATAGGAATGAAAAGATCAAGTCAAAGAGGCCCAAATTATAAGGAGTGGAGAGGCCACTCAACACCATTTCAGGCTCACTTGAATATACCTGTAAGATAATCCTGAACTAGAGAAACAAAATATAGTAGGATGCTAATTGAAGAAATACAATATACCCCATACAGTGTGTATAACATTGTCGCTTGTTAGTCCCCATCATTCCAAGGCATTGAGAGAAAGACCCTTCTGATAAAGTTTTAGAGGCTCGCTTGATATCTTCCACGCTCGCTTGTAAAATTCCTTCCAGGCTCGATTGATATACAATAAACAGGTTCGTTGGATAGAGAATAGGCCGAATGATCAACGTTCAGGCTCGCTTGTAAGTGAGAGCAGCAAAAAATCATCATACCTGTCGATTGGTCATCGGTCCATGTGCATAAAATAACAGGCTCGCTTGCAAAAAATTCCTCTCCAGCATGATCGAAAAGGATCAATCTCGCCTGTGTTGCTACAGAAAACGCAGAGTAGAGTAGACAGTGTATAGTTGGAGATATGATATGATATAGGAGATAACTGAATGCATATATGGAAAGCTTGTCTGCCGTCCTGGTCTGATTCTTGAGAAAAACCTGGAGCAAAATCGAAATCTGAGAATAAAACAAAAAACAAAAATCCATAGCCTGTTGAAATATAAAATTCATGGAAAAGGGATGGAGTTCTGCCATATTACAGAACCGTTTCGGATATGGAGCATGTAGATGCTGCCAAAATCTGCCCGAACGCCTTAACAATCCACGCACAAAAAACATGAACATAAATAATCTACCCACGTACATAATATACAAACAAGGTATTCGTCCACTTGAGTTTAATATTCGCGCTTCGTGCTCTGCATTATAGTTTCAATTTAAAAGAATTGAAACTGCCATAGCGATAGGTTTTCTCATTTCCATGCGTTGGCTTGCGCTCTCCCTCTCCCTACCTTCAACAACTAAACTACTTCTCAACTTGTGTTTGTTTCCACCTTGGTGGAGTAACCGTTTGGTGACACGACATCTTTACGAAAAGTGCCATGCCGCGTGTAGAAAAAATGGCTTTTCTGTTATCCCATCGTGGAGAATATTTCCGCATGGCACAAGTAATCATTCACTAAAGCATTTCCAAAGACCTCGAAGACTTCAGCTGGTGGTATCGGTTAGTGCGAGTTTCTTGAAGTTCTGCCCAATGATTTTAAATATCATGAGTAGCCGTTGGGTATGCAAGGTAATTTTGATCGTGGTCCACTAGGTGACCAGGTAATTTTTCTATAAAACGAAGTACAATGTTGTAGCATTCATATTTTTTTCCTCATATCTCTCTCATTGTTCACAGTGTCACGAAGGTTCTTCCTCTGAAGTGTAGATGCATATGTTTGTGTTTGTATGCTTGTTTGTGTAGATGCTTTGGCATCTAAGAAATTGGATTCTTCTCCTAGGGTCTTCGAATTTCGAATTCGGTGAATTGGATTCGATTTTTCAGGATTCATATCGAATTTTTGAGATTCGGTCGTATCCATATAGGGTACAGTGAATCTCAACCATACCCTATACGGATAAGGCCGAATCTCATACAGTTTGATTCTCCGTTTCAAAAAGTGTGATTTTTTATTATAAAAAATCGAATTTGACATTCTTTCTCACCGTTTTGTGATTGTGAAGTGAGCAAGGAGCAATGGTTTGCAAGAAGAAAGGGAGTTCTTTCGAAGAGATTCAAGCATCCGGTAAGTGCACTGTCCCTTTATATTTCGCATTTAGTTTGCTGTTAGTGTTTGCATGTGCATATGTTTTATATCTTTTGGCTATTTTTTTGTTTATTGAGTTGGCATTAGCCAACTTGGATCTCAATGCGTCAGTGTTAAAGCCTGTCACATTTGATGATGATAGAGTAGAGGCGTCATCCTCCACACCAGCAGATGCAGAGATGACAGAGGAGGAGGATGCATCAGAGCGAGAGGAGAGCAATGGTGAGCATGATGATCGGGATGGGGACACTGATGTTGATTATGATGATGAGGATTGATGACTCATTGACTCTGACTCATTGAGGCTTCATGCTTGTAGTCTTGGAAACTGTATTTTTTTGTATTTTCTATTTCTATTTGCCAGGCAGTGTACTTATGTAACACATTTTGATTTTGATGACTTAATAAGAAAACTATAGTATCTCACTATATTGTCTTTCTGACTAAATTTGACAATTGTATGATGTATTCAATATCTTAAATCTATGTTTGAATCATTGAATGAATTCATGTAAAAAATATCTAATTTTTAATATATTAATATATATATTATTTTAAAAAATATATATATTTTTAATAAAATAATATATAATGTATCGTATCTCGAATATATCCTGTATCCCAAATATCCTGTATCCCGAAAATATCCTATTCCAAAGGTCACCGTATTCCGAATCCGATTCTCGTATCCCCGTATCAGGGGACTTAGTTTGACATGCATTGTTTGCTTTCTTACTTGTATTGTTGCCTGCTTGTTGGTGTGTGAATAATATGTTGTCTATGAGTATTGAGAGAGAGACGTTTGGAAAAATTTGAAGGCATCCGAAATTTTTGGTATCATGGAAAGGAGGCGTTGAAGCTTTGGTTCAATGGAACAATCTGATTATATTTCTTTCTCGGCACGCTAAATTATTTTCACGCCATCCCTCAGGAGAATTATCTCTACTCATTTGATTTGTTCGTTTCATAAATTTTATATCATCAGAAACCGACTGAGTTATTGTTTTGGTGTTTCATTCATGAAAATTCCCTCTAATTTTACCTGATACCTGCTTTACTAGGCATGAAATTGGCGATCTAGGTACGGAAACTTGCATGGATTCGTCCTAGAATTCTGAGAGAATCTTCGCAACACTCCATCATCAACAGGTACATAAATGTGCAATCTCCCTGCCGTTGTTTGCATTTTCTATCATACTATTAATAAGCTGTAGATTAATTATGTTTGTCATTAACTTTAGGCATTTATTTACCTGTATTTTTCACAAAATAAAAATAAAAAAGTGTGATGGTAAATGCTTTGTATTACCATTTCTATGCATGCCCAAATCCACTTGATATTATAATTCGCAGTGTTAGGGTTAGGGTTAGTTTAACAGTTTGCAATGGTCCAAAATATTACCGTGTCTTTTGTGTTTTACATCCATGATTTCCTAGGGCTTGCTTCCTCGTAGGTTTTCGTTTTCTCCTCTTATGTAATTTCTATTTTTATACATATTTGTTTTGAGCATTACCGTTGTCATTGATATTTTTTCTTGAGGCTAAGATGTGCAAAATAGGAGATAACGGTTGAGACTTAGTGTTTCCCTTTTGTTGTTTGGGCCTGGTTCGGATTTGAGACTTAATGTTTCTTTTTTGTTGTTTGGGCCTGGATCAGATTTTATACTAAGTGAATGAGTGAAAATTAATTCCATCATCTCACTTTTTTCTTTTAAAGCTTTGTAGTACCTTTCTATTATCAAATATATATGGGGCAAATTGTCATACAAAATAAAACAAATACAGTGACCTCAACTTGCTCAAAGGAAATCAGGTCTGTTGGCCACCGTATCGAGTTAAATGCAGACCAAAAGTGAAATTGTCTTATCCTGCTACTCACAGCGTTAAGAACTGCAGTATGTCCATAATATTTACAAATAAAACAAGTAGTTAAACTAATGAACTCCAAAATTATATTGAAATCTAAAACATTTAACCAGAGAGATCCACAGGAACTGGAGCATTAGCAGTGGTACCTAGCACTTGCTCACTGCATTATATTATTTGCAACTGCTTTTCTATTTTACCAACCCTGTCATTCAACTGAATCTGAGCTTTGAACATTGCATGCATGTCCAGCTTCATTTGTTGCAGTTCAAACAGAATTGAAGAGTTGATGCTCTTTTCCTCTTGACATGCCATGGCCTTGGCAAGAAGGCATTTCATCTTCCAGTTGGTCTTCACCGATTGTTGAAAGAGGGACACTCGACCCCGAGTACTTCCTGAATCTGTTATAAAATCCATTTTAGAAATTTGAGCTTCCATAGCTTCATCCTCGTTGTCTGTTTGTATTTCCCAACCATGAATTTTTGTTTTAATTTGAGCCAAATTCCCTGATTCATATACCTGAGCAATGTCTTGCAACACTTGTTCATTTCATTGCCTACCCCTCCTGCTCCTTCTAGCCTCTTGATGAGGCTGCCTACAGCATTTTACCTTCCCTATTTGCCCTTTAACCATATTGGAAGCGGTAGAACTTGAAAAAGAAGTCTGTGGCCAGAAGTAAGTCAGAAACGTAATGCAATAAAACTAAATAAAGCTCCGTTGCAGCGAACCCAGCTCGCATAGCCATGCCATTAATGAACAGGGTGACAGAACATCGAAGACTGTTATGGAAATTAACCAGGAAATGACCTGTAACGAAATCACAGAGAATATTATGACAATGCTTCCTCATAATTAAAGATAATTGCCAACAAGAGATAGCAAGAGAGCCACAAACTATCCGCCTGGCAGTGACATATCCAACAGCGTAAACCATGCCAGTATAAATTGAAAGAAAACTATGGCAGTGCCATCCTATCAAACCATGCCCTACAGACACTACGGGGACCTTTACACCAACAGACGACCAAGGGTAAGCAGGAAGCACTTTATGAAGCCCAAAATACATGCAATGCCAAAACAGATAGTTGATATCAAAGAAAGCCCCATGAGAAAGGTTATTAATAGCGGGTGAACAGGCAATACTGCCAACCATGAACCCATACAGAAGGAGCACGAACCACAAATTCAATAATCCAGAAGAGACAAGGAAGCCCTGAGAACTAAACAAAGAGAAAAGACCAAGACGAGGACAAAGAACAATCAAACCGGGAGGGCTTCTGAAATGAGGTTCTATATGTATAAATCCCATGTTCCATGTTCGAAACCACCTTGAAGAAACATTACGAGCACAGTAATCCCAATACATATCCTCAGACTGGAAGAAGGAGGGATTTATCATGCAGAGTAAACAAAGGTAGAAACAGAAAACTAAAGCAGAGCATGAAAGACAGAATTGCCATGACATACGACAAACAACTTCCACCCTGTCTCCAGAGAACCTGCTTCAAATCTGGATCGATCCCCTGTTGGAAAACGCCAATGCAAGAACTATACCGGGAGCAAATGCTAATGAGAATGAAAAGAGCAATAAAGCTCATCACCCGCTGCGCATAACACTTCATTAACCCTTCTGACAATAGGTGGGTGATTTCGACAGGTTGTTGCATGCAAATAAATGCAAAGAGTGGAGACCTGCCGCCAGAGGAATGCTGCCCAAATAATCACACAAGTGTATGTAAGGTCATCCACCACGTGGAAGCCCACTACCCTGTCCGTCAGTCCCGCACCTTTCACTTAGACAAATCATTATCATTTCATCAATATCTAGGGAGGTTCCTTTTGTCTTCTTCCCTAAGTAGTTAAAGGATGGGAAATCAAGTTTTAAAGTGGTTGATTAGCTAGAATACCCAGGGAGGTGATCAAGTATATCCAAGGGTTATTTATCTTATTTATCTCTGGTCATTTCCCTATATTAATTAGCCCCCTTTTCTTATTTATCTATTGCTTAGACTGACTAGTACAATTTTTAAAATGTTGTTGACAATGTTGTTGTCCACAAAAAAAAAAAAAAAAAAAAAAAGGTACTCTATGGGTGTGTGGAAAAATAGAAATTAGATTTCTAATGAGGCGTAGATACTTTAAGATGATTTTGAGGCGTAGATACTTTAAGATGATTTTGCTTTATTCCCCGGGCATTTAAACGAGCATCACAGCGAGCAACAACATTTTTCACAGGGGAAGCCTTCCTTGCATTTTCCTGTCTTGAGGCACTAAAAGGGAGAAGGATTGAAGCAAGTATTTCCCGTTATGTTTGAGAGTACGGTCTTATTCCTCCAATGGCCATCCCGTATATAATTGGAAAGCTCGGCACGTATCCATTTTTCGAGAAGCTTCTAAAAAACCTTATTCGGGTTGGGTGCATCTAGCGTCTTAATGACCACATCGATATAATATTTTTATTTATTAGTTAATACCCAGGTAATTTAAAAATAGGCAAATTTCATACATCTCCGAGAATAGATCAAAGAATAGGCAATAGGCAATAGGCAAGGAGTTCCACTTTCAAGAAAGAACATATAATTGGCGCCTCTATTAATTGTGATATGGGGTTTATGAGTAATTCACAACGTAATCAAGTTTTCCATGGAGAAATGTCACTTCCAGTGGCTCGACAGTTTGTATAACGGTTCCCCTCATCTACGTATCCGTTTTCATGTTTTAGCCTCATTTCACATGTGATTAATATAATAAAATAGATGTTCCCATCGTAGTAATATATAAATATAAATATTTATTTCAGTGGAGAAGTTAAAATTTTATATATTTGTAATATATTCCATAAATGTAACGAGTTGTTTTTCTTGTAATATATAAATCTCAACTGAAAACATATGGATATGTATTCAATGTTTAAAGTTTCTTACTTTTTGACATATTATATATATATATATATATATTTTGTGTGCATGATATGTATTCATAAAACGAAATTGTTTATATAATTATAAAGTTATATAGTTTAAAAATAATTTTATTTTTATTATTTTTTAAAATATATTATTTTAAAAATTTTATATTATATATAAAAATTTAATAGATTTTCTTATTCGATAGTGTTTTTAATATATTTAATATAATATATAATATATTATATTTTATATTATATAATATATAATATATAAAAACTAAGGTATTATAAGGAGGTCATCAACCCCATCTTAGAAGATCAAAAGTATCTTTCTGTTTTAACTAGCTCAAAGAAGAAAATTAATATAGTCAAGATTAAAACAAACTCTCATGAGCTCTATAGTGAAACAAGTCGTTGGACAGTTCCTAAAACACCATGGATGGAAAGGATCTGTCATCTCCATGAGAATATGAACATCGAGGACGAAAATCACTCCTCTTAGTTCCTAAAACACCATGGACGGAAAGGATCTGTCATCTCCGTGAGAATATGAACATCGAGGATGAAAATCACTCCTCTTAGAGTGCCCAACGTACAACCACATTAGAGCTCAATTTCATAATCTTTGTTGCAATATTGACCTTCCTAGCCTTTTTCTCCAAGAGTTTTGAGCATAGGAATAAAATCTTATATCAACTTAAATAACTATTTTTTTTAGGTCCAATAGACCAAAGATTAGTCTCAGTGGACATTAACCATCATCATCATCATATATTTTATTAAGATATTTTTAGAAATTAAAATTATATACATTTTATATAATATTTATATTTTATTAGTAAATATTTCAATTTTAGAACGTATTATTGTAATATAGTTAATAAGTATTATGTTTTTGAAAATGGATAAAAAGCTCACAAAAAATATTGAGCAAATATTTGAACTCAATACACAGTTACAAATATTCATGGGCAACAATGTAATTATATATTATTTATTTATAAAATTAATATGATACTAATATGATACGTTTAAATGTATATATTTATTTTTGTAATTTTACAATTTATTACATAACATTAATGTTATATATTTTATTTAAAAAATATTTGAAAATTTGAGGTTTAATAAAATATATTTATTTTCTATATTAATACATATTTTCTGTTAATATATATTTGTCATTTATTAACCTATTACATTACATTATATTTATCAATATGACTATATAAAATTGAATATAAGTTATACTGTAAATGTGTAAATATATTTATATAAAATTATTAGTTATATTTATAATTTTATTTGTATAATATTATATGTATATTTTATGTATTTAATATTTTTATTTATTATGATATTGCAAAATTTATTTATATATAATTCTATTGTAAAATATAAAGTTGAATGTTTTTTATTATTTTTCCAACTTATTTGTTTATGTGTAAATTTTTTAGTATTTATTTTCATGAATATGATTCTTGTATATGTATTATTTTATCTATTTATTTGTATGTAGGGTGAGGAGTAAAGTGGTGGTTCGGGGATGGGAGGATGGAGATTGTTGAGGAGGGGAGAGGAACATGGGAAGGGTGTGAGGGGTTGGTTGAGAGAAGGGGGGAGTGAGAGGAGGTATATTACTCGGAGGGAGTTTGGGGAAGAGAAGTGGGGATTGGACGGTAACGTCGTAAGTGAAGAGAATGGGGAAGGAAGCGGATGGGTGGAGAGAAGGGGCAAGGAAGGGATTGCGAAGGGAAAGAGAGAGAAGGGGGTTGGATGTATGGAGTTGATTGAAGGGGTGTTGGTATGGGGGATTAGGGAGAGAGTTGTAGGTATAGGAGAGGGAGTGGAGAATAAAGGGAGGGAATGAAAGGATAGAGGGGAGGAGGGGGAAAATTGAATGGCTAGGGAACTTGGAGGGACACGGAAGGTGGGGAGCATGGAAGGAGGGGGAGATTGTTGGGAGTGGGAGAAAGAGATGGGAGGGGAGTGCTAAATGGAGAGGCAATGGAGATGAGGGAGATGGTGCAGGGAGTGGATAAGCGAATGAAATTATAGGGAGCGGGTTGGGGACAGAGAGAGGGAGGGAAGGGGGAGTGGTGATTGTAGGGAGTGCGTAGGGGGGAGAGAGGGATGGGGTTGTGGGGAGAGAGAGCAAGGGGAGTAGGACTAAAGATGGGGGAGCGGGAGCGGGGGAGTGAGGGATGAGGGTAGGGAAGGAGGGGCGTTGGGTGAGAGGGAAAGGACAAGGGTAGGATAGTAGGGGGTTGCAAAATATATAAAGAGATGGAGAATGAGAGGGATATAAAGGGGAGGTGGGGAAGAGGGAGAAGAGCATGGTTGGGGTGATAGAGGGGGAGAGAATGGGGTAAGGGGAGATGGGGAGATGGGAGAGGGAGAAGGAGATGGTAGGATGATATTTGGTGGAGTGAGGGAGGTGGATGAGAGGGCTCTGAGGGGGGGTTTGGAGTAAGGATTGGGAGAAAATCATGAAAGGAGAGAAGGAGAGGAGAGGAGAAGGGTTTTTCAAGGGAAGGATGGTGGGAGTGAGAGGATGGAGGGAGTGAAGAGGGAGAGAAGGAGTGAAGGGCAGGGGGTGATGGAGAAGGGAGGGAGTGAGTGAGTGTGAGGGTAAGATGTTAGAGAGAGGGAAGGAGTTGGGAGATAGGCAGGGAATAAGAGAAGAAGAAGAGAGGAGAAGGGTTGGTTGGGAAAGGATGGCGAGAGTGGGAGGAATGAGGGATGGGAGAGAGAAGTAATAGTGGGAGGGTGAGAATGAGAGGAATGAAGGAGGGTAAGATGGAGGTTGGTGGCGAGAAGGGGGAAGGGACGAGGAGGGGGAGGGCTGATGGGAAAGAGGGATGTGGGGGAGAGGGATATAAATGGGGTTTGGGTGTAAGAATTGGGAGAGAAGTATGGAATGAATGAAGGAGAGGAGAGGAAAATGATTGGTTAGGGGAAGGAGGGCGAGAGTGGGAGGATGGAGGGAGGGAAGAGGGAGAGAAAGTGTAAAGGGTAGCGGGTGATGGAGAGGTCAGGGAGTGAGTGTGGGGTTAATATGTTAGAGAGAGGGTAGGAGGTGGGAGAGAAGTAGGGGGAATAGAGGAGACAGTTTGGTTAGTTGAAGGAGAGTGAGTGCAAGGGTATGAGGTTAAAGGGAGGGAATGAGGTGGGATAAAAGGGGAGGAGGAATGGTGGAGTAGGGAGGGGGGAGTGGGAAAGAGGAGAATGATGCAGGGAGGGAGAGGGAGAGAAGATTTTAAAGGAGGAAGGAGGCTACAAGAATGGGGTAATGGAGGATATAAAGAGGAAGGATATCCAGGGGGGGGGGGGGAGGATGGGGAGAGAAGTAGGGAGGGGAAGAGTAAGAGAGAGGAGTGGTAGGGAAGCATGGAGGCTAAGAGGAAGGATAAGAGAAGTAAGGAAAGGGATAGAAGGGGAGTGATATTAGTAGAGGGAGGGGTGGAGAGTCAGTGAGGAAATGGGGGAGGCATAGAGGCTAGAGAGTAAAAAGTAGGGGGAGAAGGAGATATACTAGGCTGGGAGTAGAAAAGAGGAGAGGGAGACCAATATTTGGAGTAGGGAAGATGAGAGGGAGAGGAGCGAGGTTTATAGAGATAGAGGGGGAGAGATGTGTTGAGGTGGAGCAAATGCAAAGGCGGGTGGGATGGTTTGTAAGAGGAGTGTGGGAAAAACTAGGGGAAATAGAGAGGGAGGATGGGTGATATATAGGGTGGGAGCCTGGGAGTTAGAAGAGGGGAGGGGGGAGGACAGGTGCTTGAGGTGAGGAATTAGTAGGGAAGTTGGTGATGGGTAAATGAGAGGAGGGTAGGGGGACAAAGATAGGTTTGGGAAGGGAGTGAGGAGTGGGGAAGGGGAGAAGGATGGTGAGATTTAGGGAGAAAAGAAGAGGGTATTAGGGAGGGGGAGGAGTGAGTTTGAGGTAATGGAGAAGCATATAGAGAGGAATGATGTGGGGGGACAGGGGAATGGGAGACAAGTGGGGGGGTTGATTAGGATAGGGGTGGAGTGGGATTGGTAAGGATAAGGGTGTATATAGGAGAGAGGGAGGAGGAAAAAATCTAGGGATGGGGCGAGAGATAATTATGGAGAGGGAGAGGAGGGGAATGGGATTGGTAAGGGGAAGGGTGGAGAGAGAGTGAAGGATCATGTAAGTATGAAGGTGGGGAGGGAGGGATGGAGCAAGGAAGTGGATATGGAGGAGGAGGGAGTGGAGAGGGGGAAGAGGATAGGAAATAGGTTGGAGTAGGGGAGAGGAGGAGGTTTGGGCGGAAGGAATGGGGAGAAAATTAAGGAGTTTGTAACACCCTTTTCCCACATATACCCAAGTAACCGGCCAACCACGGTAAACATGTGACGAAAGAATGATAATATGAGATTCAACCTCCTAAATGACTTTGAGGAAGTGGAACCCATAGAAACATGAAAAAAATACCTTACACTACATCATTGACGTCCCCATGAGGTAACGCAACATTCCAGGGCCCTATTCCGTGAGTGGGAACTGAATTTTAACCCATTTGATGTTTATTCATAGGAATGTAAGGGGAATGGAGTGGTTATAGACCCTTAGCTATGGGATTTCCTTGTCAAGGTAGCTGCAAAGGCCCCAAAAGGTCAGTTTTTGTGCATGCAGCTTCGAGATTTATGCCACATTTTAGCCACTGAGTCCAGGTCACGGCCGAGAACTTCCTATAACTTTAGAAGAGGGTGAATAACATTAAAAAAAAGGACAAGGAAGCAATCACATCGTCAGGAACTCATTCGTACCTCACCCAACCATGACAGACATTTCTTCAAACATGTCGTAAACATTTCATATACAAGTATAAACAACATATTTAAACATGAGGGTCTCTTATAGATATGAGAATGGATAAGAAGAGTTGCTACCCTACATCATAAGCTAAATATAGTCTATTTGACCATAGATACATTGTGCATTAATTTACCGATAAATACTTAGATAGAGCCATACATCATCACTGATCAAATACATGCTTATAACCAACATAATAAGAGAATAATTGAAATGGATATAACAAGAAATAAATCCATACAATAACCAACAAATTTTCATACCAGATACCAGAGGAATGAGCTCTTCATTACTAAATGTAAAATCCAACCAGAGGTGGGACTTCCATGTTCCAACCGACCATATATTGGCTGAGCCAAGTCTTAATTCATCCAGTCACCCCCGTGCCATATTCCAAGCATGAATGTGGGAACTTATCAAACACATCAATAAACACCAAAACATGGCTCAAGAGACCAAACCGCCTGAACCCCAAAACCGATGGTTCCACCTCATGGTCGAACATAACTAACCATCGCGGATTCATCTCAATTGAAGCTGTTGTAGGGCTCTAGAGTTTTTGTTCCAACCAGAACTTCCAGGACTAGTAGCTCAACCCCAAAAGTTACAGGGATTCTAGAAAATTTGTCCAACCATGGCTTCCTGTACTAGTAAATCAATCCACCTAGGGCTTCCAGAGCGTTTGTCCAATCAAAGCTTCCAGGACTAGTAACTCAACCCATAGTTGTACACTGAGATTCTAGAGAATTTGGAAAGCCAGGGCTTCTAGGAACTAATAACTCAAACCATAGCTAAAGGAATCATGAGAACCAAATAGAAAAAATAAATGGAAATAAGCCCACAATACCATGGTTTTCCAAGAAATGGTAAGGATAGGAAAATCCACATGCATACCGAGGCATGCCAAAAATAGTAAGGAAAACATACATCTAACTCAGTACTTGTAGTCAAATCCCGTTGTAGTTACCAATCCCGATGTATACCTATGCTTTTCTACTCTTCCTTTCGCTTCTCGCTCCAAATCACTAAGTATCCACACTCTCGAAGAGTGCTCCAAGAAAAATCTAAGTATACAAGAGCATGAGAGAGAGAGAGAGAGAGAGAGAGAGAGAGAATACTGAGAGAACTCCAAAATGTGAGCAAAAGCTTACCAACTGATCCTCATAAGCATTTTTATTAATGAGGCCTCTATTTTCTTCATTTTCCATTATTTTCCTTCATTTTCCTCCTCACATGCAACCTGTGACTTTTCACCTTCCTTTTATCCTAATTTCCATTATTTTCATAAATAAAATTCCAATTAATGCCTGGTGCCTTTCCAAATCATTTGCCTTTGCATTTTCCAATTTCCTTTAGCCATAATTAACCAAATGAACACCCTCTAGAACATTTTTCCCACCATTAATCTTGGAATACATGTCCCATAGACTGTGGTTATTATATTTTTTTACATGAATTTTTTCCAAGCTTGCTAGAGAACCCTCCCCCTTAGAGAAACACCTTCCTCAGTGTTCAATGAAACCTCAAAATCAGCAAACTTATAAACATAAAACGTACTACTGATGGAGGTTTATAACACAACTAATTGTAGTATTTATAATGACCACTGCTAAAAATGAAAACATACTGTTTACTGGAGCTTTATAAAAAAACTAATTATGGTATTTACAATAAAAACCATATATACAAACATACTTTCTATGGAGCTTTATAAATCTAGCTTGATATAATTTTTACAGTAATATGCACATATACACATTTTCTCAACTAGAAAATAGAGGGATATTATGCTCATATCAATAAAAAATGGAATACATAGGCTCACACCTCCACATTAAAAAATAGTACCAAGATTCACCTCCTTCCCAGGAAGTCCAAAATCCACTACCAAATTCAAAGTTGCATCCAATTTTCAGTGCTACAATCCTACGACACTATACCCTCAGTGAATAGTTACCAACTCATTGTTCGAGGGTACACTCCCAATGTGCATTTGATTCCATATGACAATGCTAATGACCAAATAAAATAAATCCCCAGCCTTCCCTTTTCTGCTACATAGTCCCTCAGTAAATCCGATCATCCCGTCAGTGCAGTCACTCACCTACCAAGTTCCACAAGTACCCCCATCTTGGGCAGTCCATCCCTTGTAAAGGGTTTCTCGCATCATAAGTTCAAAACACCAAGGCATATACGTACCTCAAAACTATCATACCAGTCATAGCATGCTCATGGAAATCAATGGGAACTATTGCATACCAGTGTCCCACAATGGCCCTGCTCCTGATATGCTTTACAAACATACCACTGCTTGTTCCAATTCCTTTTTTGTTGCTTCTACTACTTGCAATCAGTTTCGACCACCCAACCAAGCATGCTCATTCATTATTATAACAAGAAAATAATTTCCATTAGACTCAAAATAAATTTAAATAAATTCACATCATACCTCATTGGTAGCTAGTCAATAAGGTACAATTGCAATTCTATTCACTTCCTCTCACAACAAGTCAAACGAGTTGTTTGATCAAATAATCATGTATAAACATATGAAATCTAGTTAGCTCAAAACAAAACCATCATAGGTCAGAATCGTAGATCAAATGCACAGTAAAACCAAAATAAATATCAATACAAGGTCCTTAATTTTTCCTTTGTTCTTTGTACACACACTAAATTAGTTTCCACACCCGACAAGCACCCATTGCCTTCTCTTCAATCACGTACACATACACGTAGTACATCACAACACGTACACACACATATGACACACAACACCATAAAATACATACACCCACACCGACATATGACACATACACCTACATGTGGTGTACTATACAACACAATACATATGGCTACACTGTCATGCAATACTTACACCTACACTCGATGTACAATGCAACACAACACATATATAGAGTACATCAAAATGAGTACACATGCCAAGATACCATGACATGAACATACATAGTACCACATGGCCGCAACATAGCATGTATGACATGCACACAATAACACATAACACTGTTACCGATGAAATAGGTAACTGCATTGGTACCTACTTTTTGACGTAGCAAAAAAAACACCCGATTTTGAAAAGTGGTGATGCAGAATCAATTTTTATTTTTTGAGCATGTTTTTGGCACTTTGATTTTTTTAATTTTAAATTTTTTTTTTTTATGTGATTCTTTTTATGTTGATTTTGAATAGGGGTGGCGTATCATCACCAATGTTTTTTTAGAGGATTGATTTTGACACTATACATTTTCCAATGTCTTCTTCTTCCGTGAGATGTTTATTTTTAAGTGCATTTATGTACTTGTGTTTTAAAAAGAAAAAAATATTTTTTTTTAAAATAAATATTTGTAATGATATCTTCACTTTTTCACATAGATAAAAAATTAAAAAAGGGTCAATATTTTAAAGTTTAAATTTTGTACAAGTTTATGTATTGCTAATTAATTTTTCAATGCACATCAAATAATTGTCGCTAAAAAACCAATATTTTGAACGATATGACAAAAAAATACAAATTTTCAATACAAATAGAATGCAAAAAATACACTTTTAGAGACTTTTTGTTAAAAAAAAACATGTTAAATAAACTAATTTTTGGGGAAATATTAACAAAAAACATAATAAAATAGCATTTTTATTGAGTTTTATGTCAAAAAATAATAGTAATCACATGTTTTTTGCAAAAAATAAGGATTCTTCTCATAAAATATCAAAGTCTAAACATTACAAGTAAAACTGATTAATAGATCTCAAAAATGAGATTTGTTTGCAAGAATAACTTAAAGATCATCAACAATATCAACTAATACATGTTCAACATCATCTATAACATCATTGATGGCTTCTTCCGCAACATTTTCTACTTCATTTTGGTCATTTTCATCTTCTAATGGATCTTTCAGGTCTGTAAATCTTCCAAAGTGTCCCTTTCCAATCATTTCATATAATGGTGGTTGAGGTTCCTTTGCTTTTTTTTGCCACACGTGATTCATTAAAATCCCATTTCCTCAAACCAACTTCTTGCTTCGCATCTGGAAGGAATTCAAGAGCGTTAATTCTTTGTTGAATAAATTTGCATTGCACTGGGTATTTCTCAATGGAAATGCAATTTCTTCCTTTTGGTAGGCAACATGCTAATGTTGTACCTAATCATCAAGTACAAAAGAAATAAGTAAGAAAATTAATATAATGACATAAAAATTTAAAAACAAAATATTTAAATTTAAATTTATATAATAAAACTTACCTGAACCTGAAAATAGATCCAAAACCCAATCTCCTTCATTTGATGGTGTCGCCCGGCCTGCCTTCGGCCCCTGGCTGGGCACCCCTTGACGGCGCCACCTGGTCGGCCTCTACCCAGTGGGGGGTAGTTCTCAGAATCGCCCTCCGCCCAGCCGGGGATGATTCTTGGAATCACCATCCACTCAGCCAAGGACCAGAGGTAGGCTAGGCGGCGCCGTCGAGGGCTGCCTAGCCTACCTCTGGCCCCTGGCTGGGCAGAGGGAAATTATGCGAATCACCCTCCACCTAGCCGCCGGTTAGAGGCATGGTGGGCAGCCCTCGACAACGCCGCCCAGCCTACCTCCGACCCTCAGCTGGGTGGAGTGCGATTTCGAGAATCAGCCCAAGCTGGGCGGAGGGCGATTCCGTGAATCAGCCCCGGCTGGGCGGAGGGCGATTCTGAGAATTACCCCTGACTTGGCAGAGGGTGATTTCGAGAATCACCCCTAGCTAGGCGGAGGGCAATTCCGAGAATCACCCCCAACAAGGTGGAGGGAAATTCCAAGGATTACCCTTTGCCTAGCCGGGGGTGATTCACGGAATCGCTCTCTGCCCTGCCAAGGGCTGAATGCAGGCCAGGCGATGTCATTGAGGGTTTCCCAGCCTGCCTCTGGCCCCCATCTAGGCAGAGGGCGATTCCAAGAATCACCTTCCACCTAGCTGCGGGTCGGAGGTAGGCTGGGCAGAGGGCGATTCTCGAAATCGCCCTGCGCCTAGCTGGGGGCGATTCTCAGAATCACCCTCCACCCAGATGGGGGCCAGAGGCACACCGGGTAGCTCCATCGAGGGATGCCCAGCCTGCCTTTGGTCCCTGCCTAGGCGGGGGGCAATTCTCGAAATCACCCTGCACCCAGCCAGTGGCCGGAGGCACGCTGGGTAGCCCTCGACGGCGCTGCCCGGCCTGCCTCTGGCCCTTGGCTGGGTGGAGGTCGATTCCCCATTTGGGGGCTAGAGGTAGGCCGGGCAGCACCATCGAGGGCTACCCAGCCTGCCTCCGACCCCTGGCGGGTGACAAATTATTATTTTTTTTTTAAAATTTTTTTTTTCAAATACAAACTATATAAAGAACTTAATTTTTTTTTAAACAAAAACTATTCAATTAAAATTTTTAAATATAAAAAAACAATAAAAACAAATTAAAAATTATGTTTTAAAAAATAAACAAACAAATACAATTTTTTTATTTTTTTTTAATTTTAATTTTTTTTAAATTAAAACAATTATTATTTAAAATATAAAAAAACAATAAAATTAAATAAAATTAAAATATGTTTTAAAATATAGACAAACATATATAAGAAGATTTCAATTTTTATTTTTTATTTTCTTAAAACTAAAACAATTATAATTTAAAATATAGAAAAACAATAAAAAAATTAAAAAATATGTTTTTATATATAAACAAACAAATATATGAATAATAATTTTTTCATATACTTGTTCATTTTTAAAAATGGTTTAAGTCATAATTTCTCCATAATTTCATGGTTTAGGTATCTTGAAAACTTAATATTTAAAAACTTGAGATTTACAACTTGTCATTAAGGTTTTTATGAGCTACAAAATTTTATCGTTAATGTTATGTTTGAAAATAATTACAATTTTAGGGTTGTTTTGAGTCAAGATTTTTTATGTTTAACAACGTGGATAAAAATTGTTCGAAATGATAAACCCTTCAAACATGATTTTGTTTATATTTAACATCATCTATCAAAAAATTTAGAATTTTATGATTTTTCAATGTCCTAATATGTTGTCTTTAATTCCATTGTTACAATGTGTCAAAAGTGTGACACAGTGTTTTTTTTTGTTATTCCAGCATCAACTCGTTTTGTTTTGAGGGTGTTTTTTCAATCATTTTTTGAAGAAACAATTTCATTTGTAGCATAGTTTTATAAAATGGTGAAATTTGACCTTGAGAAAAAACAAATGCATTCTGGAATACACACTTTTTGTTTCTGGGGCGGTTTTTCATGTTTTTGAGTATTTTTAGGCTAGAGTTCCCGTTTTGAGGTAATAGTTCCCATTTCATCAGTAACATTGTTACATGTATACCAGTAACCTATGCACAACATGTACACAACACTAACTGCACAACTTCTACACATCATCATGTGTACGTGGAACCATCTGTACAACGTATACACCACCAATTTACACCACACCACCTGTCCAATGTGTACACATGACTACATGTACACAACACCACATCCTCGACATGTACTTGACACCACATGTACACAACACTACATGCATGACATGTACACCACACCACCTACACATAACACCATTTGTAAAACATGTACACAACACCATATGTACAATCGTGCATGCAACACTAAATGTGCATGGCACCATATGTAGATCACATACACAACACCATATGTACGTAGCACTGCATATTAAACATGCACATAGCATCCTACGTACACAACATTGCATATCCAACATGCACAAAGCACCATAGGCATACAACACTACACATCCAACATGCACACACTATGATATCTACATAACACCACATATCTCACATCTACATAGCACCATTTACACCTAGCACTGCATATGAAATATACACACAACACCATATATACAACACGCATACAACATCATATGTACACAATACTACATATGCAACATTACACATCACCATAGGTACGATCATTGAATATACAATATGTGAAACACATAGACAACAATAGTATTTCACATTCATAGACCATACTTTGACCCCACAAGAAACCTCACTTCTAGTGTCTTTCCATGATCCATTATTATCCTAGCATGTCGCAGATCATACTAATTTCACTTCACTGATATACTCCTCAGCATTACGTATCCATAACATAAACATAGGCATAGTATAATAATATAATATCAATTAATTTCCACATGACACTGACCTCATAGATGTCAGGGTTACTCTTCCCACTTGATTCCTCATAAGACCAAGAACATATTCATGCCCTTCACTTGCATAAGCAAAAATTACTCCACAAGAATGATCCCTAACAACCCTGTCAGACAGTGACATATATACATATATAATTATGAGCATAAAATATTAATCATCCTATCAGAGAACGACATAAATACATACATATACATATAAACATTTACCATCAAACAACCATGATCCATGATGAACCTATCAGAAACGGCATACATACATACATGTATACATATATAAACATCAACCTAATCATGATCACAACACAGTTTCTAGATACCATAAGATCTAGGTTAAGAGAAATTCCTTTATCTTTGCACATCATGCGCAACATTGAGAATAACATTTCCCAACTTAACCAATGTATCTAACACCTCATATCCATTCACTTTACCTTTTGCATTACCTTTCTCATGAATATTTTGCCACCATCCATTTAACACAATCGACCCAACCATTCCAACTGACAGTCATATTCTTACCTTCTGTTACGCTTACACATCCACTAAGATTCATTTACTTTCCTCTTTCCCAAACCAATTCCCAAGACTCAAAACATAAAAGGAAAGATCAAGAGAAAACGAAGAAGAAGACCATGAAAATAAATAGCAATATGAAACCACAACCAAAGTGGCATATCTATGCACCATACATAAACAAGACCGTCAATCAAGCTCACAAATCACAAAACACCAAAAGCATAAGATTAGAAATAAAAACTGTGACTCAATCCCCATGGTTCCTAGTGCTTCCAAAGGAAATCTCGACCTAAGCCTTCATTCAAGACTTCATGGAAATCTCTTTGCCATGAAATCCTTGCATCATATTTCCATAAACACATAACTATCAATGCATATCTAAATAATACAATATACCAATTATATTACCTTGTCATGCTAAGCACGCTAACCTATAACTGAACACAGATATGTCAACCATATGTATTAGCATCAAGATAACTTATCTATAATTCAAAATCAAAATTTAGCAAGACTAACATCCATGTCATAATCAACAATCAACTCACATTCATAAGTCATAATCCATAATGCTAAAACTATTAACTACTTACACTCAAGTACATATCATCCATCCCAACACATATGCCTCAGTACAACAATATTAAAACAATATCATTGCTTTATGCAATCTTATAGACACATACTCATATTATACAATTAATCAAGCATTTGAACAACCTATAAATGTACCATGTTGTATAAATAAACTGGAGAACATAATAGACATCAAACACTCAACACCAGATAGATGACATAATCAAGCTCATATCGTAATGTATCTAAAAAATCAATCTAGATTAGCACGATACAACTCCACAACATATCAAACCTATCATAAATAAAGTCATGATACCCATAACAATATTTGGCTAACATGTTCACATCAAAAACTCATAATTTTCATTCATGCCTACAATCACATGTGTATAGTCAACCTAGATTAGTACAATGCGATATCAAAAATATATTGACTCATACATGAATTTAATAACCCTAAGCATCTGCATAAGCCAATCCAAAGCAATATGATACATATAACATCAATATCTTAATGAAATAACTCTAATCATCAAGTTACTAACATATAACAACAACAAGCTATATATCATTCTCATCAACAACATGTACCCTAATCGTCAAGCTAAATATCATGGAAAAAAACAAGTTAAACCTATATCATAGCCATCAAAAAAATATAGCATAACTAACATAAAAAAACAATAACAATGCATACCACCACAAGTTGCTGTCGTTCATGACTATCTAACACATGTACATATAGCCACACTAATAAACTAGCACCTATAATGTACATAACCATAACATCAATAAAATGAAAGGAATACTCATGACCCTAATGCATATAACAATACTTAACCTACATACCTACATGCCCCACATCCAAACTTGTAGGATGACATGCTCTTACCTTGAGGTCCAATGTTGCAACTTCACTTTGATGGTCTGCATCTCCTCCTCTATCTTAGCTAACACATTAGCATCATAACATACCAATATCACCATGATTACCTAATTGCATACACTGACCTTATGCACAAAAAACTTCACCCAAGGAATGCAAACTTGACCATGTGCACCCACTTGATATGTATACCCAATCATGAATGACTAATGCATGTTCAAGATATGAAATCACACAAGAAAGCATAAAGGAAGAACACATAATCATTACCACTATGTGACCTAGGATAAACAAGTAATGCATGTACAACATGTGATAATATGTAAGAAGGCATGCATGAACAATACATAAGCAAGAACCACACATAACCATTCATTCACTCATGAAAAAATGTTGAAAACAACACCATCAACACTTCCATGGAGACACCACCATGGCCAACACGACACGGATAAAACAAGAACATATATACCATAAGCACACTACACATGCCTGCAACCAACATAAACGCATGATCAACATGCCACCCATCCAATCCAAGAGTTGAACCATGCTCTGATACCACTCTGTAACACCCTCTTCCCACAATTGTCCAAGTAACTGACCATAGGGAAAAACATGCGATGAGAGGTTGCTAATATGAGATTCAACCTCCTATATGACATTGAGGAAGTGGAACCGATGGAAACATAACAAAGAGACCTTACATTAAATCATTGACATCCCCAGAAGGTAACCCAACCTTCCAGGGCCCTATTCCTTGAGGAGGAGCTTATTTTTAACACATTTGAGGCTTATCCACGGGCCTGTAAGGGAAAGGGAGTGGTTATAGACCTTTTTCCATGGGCTTTCCTTGTCAAAGTAGCAGCTAAGGCCCCAGAAAGTTCATTTTTTTACCAGCGGCTCCGGCATTTGTGTCACATTTCTAGCCCCTGAGCCTAGGTCACTTCCAAGAACTTCCTGTAACTTCAGGAGAGGGTAAAAAACATTCAAACAAAGATAAGGAATAAATCACATCATCAGGAACTCATTTGTACCATGCCCAACCATCATAACAATTTCATCAAACATGTCGCAAAAATTGCATCTACATGTGTAAAAAACAAATTTAAACATGAGGGTCTCTTACAAACCTGAGAATGGCTAAGAAGGCTTCCAGAGTGTTTTTCCAACTATTAACTCAACTCATAGTTTTTTTCAGCCTTCGAGAATGTTTGTCTAGCCAAGGCTTCCAGTAACTAATAAATTAAACCACAACTAAAGGAATCATGAGAAAAAACCCAAAAAAAATCAATGGAAATAAACCCACAATACCATGGTTGTATAGGAAATGGCAAGGCTAGGAAAATCGACATGCATACCCAGGCATGCCAAAAAAAGTGATGAAAACATACATGCAACTTAATACATGCAATCAAATCTCGTAGTAGATGTTGATCCTGATGTCTACCTTGATTTCCTACTCTTCCTTTTCCTTCTTTCTCCAGTTCACCAAGTATCCACATTCTCCAAGCCTGCTCCACGAAAAATATAAGTATCCAAGAGTAAGAGAGAGAGAGAGAGAGAGAGCTCCAAAATGTGAGAAAAAGCTTACCAACTGATCCTCAGATGCATTTTTATTAATGAGGCCTCTATTTGTTTCATTTTACATTATTTTCCTTCACTTTACTCCTCACATGTAACCTGTGATGTTTCACCTTAATTTTATCCTAATTTGCATTATTTTCATAAATAAAATTCTAATTAATGCCTCGTGCCTTTTCCTTTACCAAATTACTTTAGCCATAATTAACTGAATGAACACACTCTAGGAATTTTTTCCCACCATTCAGCTTGGAATACGTGTCCCATCGACCCTAGTTATTATATATTTCTACATGAATTTTTACTAGGGATGCTATAGAGGTAGATATGATGAAGAGGGGAGGGTTGGTTGTTTGTAAAAGGAATGAGGGAGAAGGTAGGTGAAGTATGAAGTGGGAAGGGTGGATGATAAGGGTGGGAGTTGGGAGTTGGAAGAGGGGTCGGGGGGGGGGGCGCCGCGGGATGGGTCTTAGGTGAAGGATGGGTAATGATTTTTGGGATATTTACAAAGAGAGGAGGGTAGGGGAGGTTGGTAGATAATTGGGAAGCGGAGGGGAAAAAGTAATGGTATATAGAAAGGTGGGCGAAGGAGAGTAAGAGATAAATGGGGAGAGGGGGGTATGGAGGGGGTTATGTGGAGGAAGGGAGATTAGGGTGGAAATGGAGTGGGATGTGATGAATAAGGTAGGATGAGGGTAGTTTTTTAACGGGAAGTTGGGGGGGGGGGAGTATGGATGTAGAATGGGAGTAGTAGAGAGGGAGAGGGTTGGAAGAGGGGATGGGCAAGGACAAGGAGAGAAGGGGTAAAAGGGTGAGGATGGATGGGATGGAAAAATAGTGGGAGATAATATTGATATTAGGGAGAGGGAAGGGGTACGGGGAGGGAGGAAAACAAGGAACATAGTTACCGATCAAATGGGAACTATTACCTCAAAACGGGAACTCTAGCCCAAAAAGACTAAAAAAACATGAGAAAATGCCCCAAAAATAAAAAGTGTGTATTCCATAATGCATTTGGTTTTTCCTCAAGGTCAAATTTCAAGATTTTTTAAAATTATGCTAAAAAAAAAATTGTTCCTTGAAAAAAGGATTGAAAAAACACCCTCAAAACAAAACAAATTGATGCTGGAATAACAAAAAAAAAACATTGTGTCACACTTTTGACACATTGTAACAATGGAATTAAAGACAACTTATTAGGACATTGAAAAATCGTAAAATTCTAGAAATTTTGATACATAATGTTAAAGATAAACAAAACCATGTTTGAAGGCCTTATCATTTCCAACAATTTTCATTCATGTTGTTAAAGATAAAATATCTTGACTCTAAACAACCCTAAAATTGTAATTGTTTTCAACCATAACATTAAAGATAAATTTTCGTAGCGCATAAAAACCTTAATGACAAGTTGTAAATTACAATTTTTTAAATCTTATGTTTTCAACATACTTGAACCATGAAATTATGGAGAAATTAAATGACTTAAACACTTTTTAAAAATGAACAAGTAAATGAAATGTTTATTATTCCAAGAGTAATTTTAATTTAAAGAATACAAATATATCTCTTTTCAAATCTTAGCCTCAGACAAATTTAAATCTAATTGCAACCAAAACCTAAAAATCAAGCATCAAAACAATGTGTCCCCTTTCAATGAGGCATATAATTTTTAAAAATTTTAAAAGTATCTTATACCAAATGGGAACAATACATAATATCATGGAAATATCACTGCATAATCTAAAAATTCAACATTAATTTCTATTTATTTTTTACTTTTAATCAAAATATTGACATCGGTACATTCAATATAACATAAATTATTTGTGTAATTCATTGTTCTATTGTGGATATTCTAAAGAGATGAATTCTTCATAATTAAACCATATAATCCAACAAACATAGAAATGCCTCATAACAACATGAAAAATCAGAAGGAAGTCAAAACATTTATTTCAAGTTACCATGCAAACATCAATTACATAAAAGTGTCTTAGACAATTATTCAAAATCAACCATAGGTTCTGGCACACCATCAAAACCTACATCTTCAGATGAATGACTCGATGCAGATGAAGATGATCCATATTCTTCTCTTTCATCAGCTAGTGCTCTATTTGATTCAACATGCATGCCCACCATTTCAGAGTTCAAATGTCTTGTAGATCTATGACTACATTCTGCAGAGTCCCATATTAGCAGTAATTGTTCTGGTAGAAATTTCTTCAAAAATATTTATGGTCTTCAACCGAAGAGTTCCTCTCTTTGTCAAATTGAAGTCATACACAAGTATGTCAACACCCTCCAATTTTAAGACATTTGTGCAGCGATGGTTTATATTTGCGCTCTTTCTTGTTCTCTTTCTACCAAATTTGTTTTCAACTACCATCTCTGGTTTGTCCACACCATTGAAACGGTGGTTACCTGTGGCATACCAATGTACATCAACAGCTGTAATATCTTCATTTTCATTAATGACCTTTATAACCTTGGTAATCTAGAATGGATAGCTAAGTGGATCTTCAGCTGCTAACACTGCTGTCATGCAACCCTCCTTAACATCCTGCATAGAACCCCTCTAAAGTTCTTCCATGGCTTGACGTTGTGCACGTGATCTTCTAGAACCAATATATATTTCTCTTCCTCTACCTGTGGAGAATTAATAATAGCTTGAGACTGCTATTTTTAAACAATGTGTGTTTCCTCATGTTCATTTGGCATATTTTTTGGCAAAAAAAAGAAGTCTTCAAAAGCGTATCCTCATTTATTGATCTTGAAATCAGATCACTTTGATTACTAAAAAAAGACTCCCACCAAACTAAATTAGCAACATCGAAGTACTCATATGTATCTCTAATACATATTTTAATTTCCTCTAGATATTCAGAATAATTTATGTCTCTCTTATGCCTTCGTGCATTATGGAATTCAGCAACTGACTATAATAAAAATATCTTTGATGAAAATATTGGGTGCTCTAGCATGAACTTAAAAAATTCTAAACCTAATGATGGCCCCCATTTTGCAATAGTTGAATACTTCTTGCCCCATATAAGTGTTATCCCATCAATGTTTTTGATACGAAATAGATGATGGAAGCTAGTGTCGTTAAGTTGTTCAATGTATTTCTCCTCACCATGAAATCCCAAAATAAACCTTCGCATGTCAATAGTTTCTTCCAACATATGAAAAACAGGATCTGGAATGTACAATTTCTTAATACATTCAATTAATGATGGTAGGCTCCCAACTCCTTTCCTCCTCAATGTTACTGAAAAACGACTGAACATTTGATCAATATAATCATGAGTATGCCCAACAAGAAGGGAACCAACCTTAATCTTTTTAAAAATTCCCAATTCAACGAGCATGCTTAGATACCAAAAACGAACTTGAATTTTGTTTTCACGGCTTGTGTTGTCTAATTGTACATATAGAACTTCAGGAAGAATACTAGACCAATGAGTAACCACATCATGGATTATAGTTATGGTCCGATTTGCATCATTAGGAATATTTGGAGTTGTGAAGAAAACTATTGGAAATATCTTCTCATTAAATACCATACAACCAACCAAGTGAAACTAAAATAAATTTTCCTTTTGTAATTTTTTTGGCGTGTGGAAAAAATGTGGAAGAAGTGTTTTCTTTTGGTCAATACCATCAATTATCAACATCAAATAGTTATTTGAATTATCATAACACTTCTTTCGATGTTTATACAACTTTTTCCTTTCACTTGTCTACTGATTCCGATGCTCTTGAAGTTCTTTGGCAACAAAATCTGTATATAAAATAAAAGAAACATATGAATAAATATATTTTCATAGTTGATAACTATCCAATTTTAAAAAATAATTTTTTGAACGCATATCTCTTTCTGTCCCTTGACATTTATCTCTTTTTTCTTTAAGAGAAGCACATGTGTTGCAAACTCCCATCCTTGTCTTCTTAGGAATATGAACATTGTTGAATTCATTTTTCCATACACTTGTAAAATAAGAATATGTAATAAAATTACCAACTCTTTCAGCAGCATCTGCTTAATCTCTGTATAAGCTGAATATTTCTTGTCTCAAGAAATTATCTGGAATATGTATTGTGTATTTATTTGGAATACACTCTCCATGCTTTGAAAAGAAGTCTCTCATCCATGACATAGCAGTATTTGCTAACGGCCCATCCTCCCGTTTATAACATACTTCTGAATAATATGTGGGATCCTTTTCTAGTTTTTCTTGGATTCTTGACAAATGACAATTACCAATTGAATGCAACATTTTGAAAGTCTTAAAGCAGAGAAATACATTCCCAATATGATAATCATAACCTACTAGTATAGATTGCATTCAACCTACTAAATATAAATTTTGCATGTTTTTATTCATTGACAGATATATTTTCCTTTTCTCAAAAGAAAAGTTGAAATCCATATGTTTCAAGCAATCCCTTCAACAACATTCACTTGAAATCAAATGAACGACATCACTTCTTTTTGTGAGATATGTTGTCCTCACCCTTGTATAACTGGAATGTTTTGGATTGATATGCAAATGTCTACTCCTACTCCTAGTTACAATATTTGCTTGAAATGGCTTCATCATTCCATCATCCTTTGTAGAAGAAGTTTCATCACCATTTGGAGGAATATTATACCCAGTCTCATCATTCTCAACATAGTTAAGAAATTCATCAACATCATTGCCTAGAAAATTTTCATTACCATCCTCACTTGAAGAAAACATTTCACAAGAATCATTTTCACTTTTGTAACCCTGACTCAGATGAAATTCATCACCATCTTGATCCATGCTTTCAAATTTTCCCTGGGAGGATTCAATTCTTCATCACCATGAGTGCCTTTGAAATGATCACTTAGAGAAAATTCATTATTCAGATCTGTGCCTCTAAAATTACCATTTTCAAGAAACTCTTCATCCTCCCCTTCCTTAGTGGTGGTCTCATAATCCTTGGGATTAGGCCTAAGTGGAAGCTTTGAATCTGTATTCACTATAATTTCTTCATCACGCCCCTCCCCTTCCTCACTAGTGCTCTCATAATCCTTAGGATTAGGAATAAGTGGATGCCTTGAATCTATATTTATTGGATATTCTTCATCCCCCCATTTATCAGTGGTGCTCTTATAATCATTATGATTAGGATGAAGTGAAAATTTGACTCTAGAAATTCATCACCATATTCATCAGTGGTACTAGCATAATCCTTAGGATTAGGACGAAGTGGATATTTTGACACTGCAAATTCTTCATTCCCCTCTTCATCAGTGGTGCTGGCATAATCCTTAGGATTAGGATGAAGTGGATATTTTGACTCTGCAAATTCTTCATTCCCATCTTCATCTATGGTGCTCTCATAATCCTTAGGATTAGGATGAAGTGGATTTTTTAATCTATAATTTTTTCATCCCCCTATTCATCAGTGGTGCTCACATAATCCTTAGGATTAGCATGGAGTTGATATTTTGACACTGCAAATTTTTCATTCCACTCTTCATCGGTGGTGCTGGCATAATCCTTAGGATTAGGATGAAGTGTATATTTTGACTCTGAAATTTTATCAATCCCCTCTTCATCAGTGGTGCTGGCATAATCCTTAGGATTAGGAAGAAGTGGATATTTTGACTCTGGAATTTTTTCGTTCCCCTCTTCATCAGTGGTGCTGGCATAATCCTTAGGATTAGGATGAAGTGGATATTTTGACATTGAAAATTCTTCATTCTCATATTCATTAGTGGTGTTGGCATAATCCTTAGGATTAGGAGGAAGTGGATATTTTGACTCTGCAAATTTTTCATTTCCCTCTTCATCAGTGGTGCTCGTATAATCCTTAGGATTAGGACGAAGTGGATATTTTGACGATGCAAATTCTTCATTCCCATATTCATTTGTGGTGCTCATATAATCCTTAGGATTAAGATGAAGTGGATATTCTTCATCTCCCCCTTCATCGGTGGTGCCCTCATAATCCTTAGGATTGGGACGAAGTGAAAATTTTGAATCTCGAAATTATTCATCATGCCCTTCATCACTGTTTCTTTCATAATCCTTAGGATTAAGAGTAAGTGCAATAAATAACTCTCGATTTATACAATTTTCTTTTTACTGCGCCTCATCAATTATTTTCTCATCATCCTTAGGATTACAACCAAGTCAAATTTTTGGCTCTCTATTCATGGTGAACAGACTCCTGTTATACTCATCAATCTGAATAGAGTTGTTGCATGAAGAAGATGTTGATGTTGTAAAAAGAAAAACTTCGCTATCAGAAAAACCCATGGATTTCAACAAGAAGATGTTGAATGATACAAATTCCTCTCCCAATTTCAATATATAGATTAAAGACTGAAAATTTCACTCCAAATTCACCCCCCAAAATTTTTTGTGAAAAACTTTCCCTCCAAAATTTTCGTTTGAAATATTTCGTACAAAATATTCATTTAAAATGTATTTAAAAACATTTTAATAAAGTGTTTGTGTTGAAATATTTTACCAATATTTCTATTCAAAAAATTCACAAAATATTCCTATGATGTATGCCTTCCAAACAAAAATAATGTTGTTATTTTAATGATTTAACATTGGCTACATGTAAATATTCGCTATAATATTAACAATAATAACTACATCCAAATATTAACTATTTTAACTATAATTAACTACATGTAAATATTTTAAATTTTAAATTTTAAACCTACATTATATTCGTCTAAAATATATTTCAAAATTTCATAAAAAATTGTTGGTCTTGAAATATTTCACCATACTTTCTATTCAAAATATCCACAAAAGATTCCTTTCATGCATGCCTTCCAAACTAAAATAATTGTCTTATTTGAATGATTTAACATTGAGTACATGTAAATATTAACTAAAATATTAACTATATTAACTACATGCAAATATTAACTATTTTAACTATAATATTAACTATAATTAACTACATGTAAATACTTTAAATTTTAAATTTTAATCCCACATTCGTTAAACAGTAAACCAATAAAATAATATTCACTATATAATAAGAATCATTGTTTCTATTCATCACATCACATCAAGTCTTACGGTTTTCGTTGGAGCAATTTTCTGGAAGTGTTGCATTGGCATTGGTAACTTTGTGGAGGCGTTGCATTTGCATTGGAGGCATTGTGTTGGCATTGGTAATTTTGTGGAGGCGTTGTGTTCGCATTGGTAACAGGATTTTTTCGCATTTCAAAGTTTAGTTTTCCTTCTATTCTCTCCATCTAATGATGATTTTGGGGAAAATCTATTTTTTCTATGGTTTTTGTGTTTCAATATTTTTTTTTCTTTTTATGGTTTTTAGGTTTGAAAAGCTTAACATTTTAATATCTTTTTAGTGAAGAAAATGGAAAAAAAAAGCTCAAGTTTTTAGGGATTTTAGGACAAAAATTTAGTTTTTTCTTTTCTTTTTTAGGGATGATGGATTCCTCTATGGCAGAAAAAAATGAAAAAATGACCATGCAAATAAAAAAAGTTATATCTATTCTATTTTTATTTTTTCTAAAAGTCCTAGTGGAAAAATTGAAAAGAAATATAAAAATTTTATTTTTATTTTAAAACATGAATTTTTTTTTTTTACAAATATTATTAGATATTTTATTTTTATTTTTATTTAAATGAGAATATATAGTTTTAATTTATATTAAATGTGTTTGTTTTTTTTATTATAAATACATTGGTGGTTTCATTATTTAAATTGTTTTTTTTATTTTTTATTTAAATTTTTAAATTTTTTTAAATTTTAAGTCTTATTTTTAATTTTATTTTATAATTTTAATTTGTTTGGTTTATATTTTAAACATATTTTTTATTTTTCTTTTGTTTTTTTCATTTTTTAAATGTTAAATTGTATAGTATATTTTTTTATATTAAACAACAATTGTTCCTTTTATTATAATTCTTTTAGTCTTAAGAAAATAAAAAAGAAAATTAAAATTTTTATATCTATATTTTTTTTTATGTTATAAAACATATATTTTATTTTATTTTATTGTTTTTTTAATTTTAAATTTTAAATCCAATAGCTATATATTAAAGAATTTTTTTTTTATTGCTATAGCATTTTTCTTTTAAAAAAATTAAAAAAAATAACGTTTTTTATATATGTTTTGTTTATATATATATATATATATATATATATATATATATGTCACCTCCCTAGGGGACAAAGGTTGGCTGGGTAGCCCCCCACGGCGCCATTCGGTTGGCCTCTGACCCCTGGCTGGGTAGAGGTCGATTCTGAGAATCGAGCTCCGCCCAGCCGGGGGTCGGAGGCCGGCCGGCCGGCGTTGTGGAGCCCAGCCTCCAGCCCCTGGTTAGGCGAAGGTCCGAAGTCCCGCTAAGCAACCCTCCACGGAGCCGCCCGACCGAACACTGGCCCTTCGCGGGCACAAATATATATATATATATATATATATAATGAAATTTTAAAAATTTTAATTATTTTTAATTGTTTTAAACACAAATAAATTATGTTTTGGTATTGAAATATTTAATATAATTGTTTTAAAAATTTTAAAATATATATAATGTTTTATACGTAAGTTTTAAAATTGTTTTTAAATATATAATTTTAATATATAATATAATTTTTTTTTTTAAGTTATAATAATAAAATAAATAATAATTTTAAATTTTGAAATTTATTTTATATTTAACATTTTTAAAATTTAATAAATAGTGTATATATCAACATTTCTAAATAAACTTTTAAAATTATAAAATGAAATTTTAAAATATAATAAAACATTATAATTTTTTATTTAAATTTAAATTTTTAAATATATGCTTTAATTATATTCATTATATTAAAAGTTTTAAAATTTAGTTTAGTAAGTGTATATTTAATAAAACAAAACAATTAAAATTAAAACAAAAAATTAACATTAATTTTTTTTTTCTCTTTACCAAAAAAATAATTTTAACATTAAATAATTTATTTGTATTTTTTTTAAATATTAAACATAAGGTTAAGTTTATTTTTTTTAAATTGTTTTATGCCATTTAAAACATTTTTTTACTTCTTTATAAAAGTATTCAAAAACTATTATATAGATATATATACATATATCTAAATATGTTTTTTAATATTTTGTTTTTAAATGAAAATATATATAGTTAATTTTATTGATTTATTTTCAATTTATTTAGTTTTAAAAACAATTGTTTATTTATTTATTTATTTTATAGACATTAGTTTTTAGTAAAATTTAAATTTATATTGGCAAACTTTAAAAAAAAAATGATTAACTAAGTTATGTGTTTTCTCATTAAATAATATATATATATATATATATATATCTTTCTTTTTATCAATAAAATGGCATCAACAATGATTTATGTGAATGTTTCTACACCTAGGGCAGAAACTCCCAAATCTAAAGTTCCTAATGGACGCACTATGGATACTATGGAAGCAATAAGGACATTGTTGCACACAATAATAAAAGTCAAGCAAGTGGCCCACCAGGTTCATTAAAGCTTATTTATGATTGGAAGAATGCCAAGGAAATAAATAAAACTGATTTCTCATAGTATCTTGAAGACAATGAAACGGAGGCTGAGACACATATCTATGGTTGATTGACTTAAATGAACCATATGAAGTGATGGGAAAAGTACGAGACATATGTATGGTCCCGAATACAAACACTATTTATGTTCTTGCAAGGATGCCTAATAAACGTGACAAGGTTAGATATCGTCTATCAAAGGTCAAGTATGACACAAATGAAATATCTATAAAGTTGTCTGAAGAAATCTCAAGCAACATTGTAAATAACATTGTAAGTATGCTTATTTATATTTCTGATATGCATTATTGTAAGGATCATTCAATTTTTTATAAATTATTGATCATTGACATGTTTTATTTTGTTTCATAGGATTTTGTTCCGAGTCTTTCAAACAAGTTTGAAGGTATTTATTTTATGGAGCTAAATTTTATGACTGTGATCAACACTTTCCACACAGATAAAGCAGAGGAAAGGAGATTGAAGTAAAGATCAATAGCTTGTGACAATGCAATAGTACAAAGAGGGGATAAACCAACAGTCACTAAGGTGGGTCAATCTAGTAACCTAAACATATTTCTTTTGAAGATGTGGAACATGAAACTGAAAATTATGATAGAATTAGTGAGAAGGAGATCAGAACTGTTGTGCAAAAGGAGAAAATAAATCAGACACCAAAAAGAAAAATGGCCAAAGATGTCTCTCTTTTACCTAATGATGAAGAGTTTTTTTATAAAAGAACTGATATGTTAACCAATAAGAAAAGGAAATCAAATATTGGTCAACCTGTAAAAGTCATGAGAAACAGTGAAGAATAAACTGAAAGCTCTAACGAAAGTAGAGAAATCATAACACGAGGTATTGAGTTAGAGGATGACATTATTAAAACAAAAAAAATGACATTCGATATGAGTTGAAGAAGAATAAATTAATTCTTGGTGGCCAAACATTTGAGCTTAATGTCAACCAATTTTATAGGCCAGATGAAGGAAAATCTCAATATCAAATTAGAAAAGGCCCATCACTTACATGTACATAATCTGAAAACATTGTTCAGGTTGAATCCATATGCGCATGTGGTGGATTATGTGGTTCTTGTTGATCCACGCCAGGTTCCCAACAAACAGGAATTTGACAAGACAAAATGTTTTGATTATAAATATTATTTAATTGGAGGGAACCATTTGGTAGAAGCTAAAAGACAGTTGATTGAGGAATATCCCAATAACTATATTTTTCAAACAGTGAAATGCATCATTTATGTTGGCTTAACAGAAATATAATCAAAGTTATTGGCATGGGATCATAATGCAAATAATGAGTACATAATGAAAATGAATTTCATCCAAAGGGTTAGATTTATTCATAATGAATTCATAGAAAAATGTGGTGGGGATAAGACACAAGTTAGTCTGACATTTCAGAAGGAATGTTTAATGGAAACAGGTTATCAAATTGATGAAAAAATCAAAGCAAAAGATGGAAAAATGCATTCAAATATATTCAGAAGCATAGATAACATTTTCAGTTGGCATTTAGAACTGGGGAGATATGGGATTTGATTGATGACATTTTTGAGCGGTGGGAGAATATTTCATAAAAAATCAAAAGGTTAAAAAGAGTAAACCCATAATATGTACCAATAGTAAGACAGGTCTTGAAATGAAGCAACTTCCAGAGGATATGACTATCACACATTGGAGAACAATGCAAGGTGTGAAGGATGATAAACTAGCCAAATCAGTACTAGCCCGTCTGAAGTCGGGTGAATTATCAATGGATGAAATGTGTGCAGAATTTCAAAAGTAAGTTTCTTGAATTATTTCTTATTTTCCTTTCATTATAATTTTCTTTTAAATAAAGCATATTTTTGTTGGTATAATTTGTTATACATATCACTATATTAACAGTTTTAACTTTATTTATCCAGTCAAAATATTTTTATGAAAATACAAGAACATATGGTTAAAATGTTGAATGAAGACAATTGGGATGATGTTGTGCGCCACTACCTAGAAGCAAGTTCTATAGCAACACTTAAAGATTTTTATATTGCATTCAATAAGGTATGTTGATTTATAAATTCATTTTATTCATATTTAAACTCTTTTTATTTTATTACTTATACATATATATTTTTATGTCATTAAAGATGTTGAAGAAGAATGGAAATAGAGTACCAGATACTTTCAAAAGATTTATTGAAAAAATTAAGTTGGAAAAGATGAGAATGAAGCATCTTATGAATGTTGAACTTGATCCTACTCTTAAACATTACATTTGGAATGGGCTCGACAATATCCAATATCAAATAAATACAAGGTGACTGTGAAGACATTACATCACTAATACTAAAAGGGAATATGCCCTAGTTATTGCAGATATTCCTTATGGTTTCAATTTCTCAAACATTGAATATGATAGTGAATCATATACTTATCAATATTTTATTAAAGTGGTTACGGGTTTTCAAGAAGTGACAACATCACCACTTTGGCAATTGTGACATTTCATTCAGAAACACAGTTTGCAATGTTATTAACAAGCTTCAAGGGAAAAAAAACTCAAGGATGCAACTTACATGGTAATATTTTGAAATTGTATGTTTGATTACTGTTAATTTTTTTTATTTATGTACAATTTAATTGAACTTTTACTATGTTATGTTACAGGCAGAAGTCAAATATTGTTTCTTCTGAAGATCAACCTATTATAAATGATTGTGAGTTCATCCATGTTGAACGTTGGACAAAAGAGGATAACTATAAGCTTATTTTTATGAATCGAGTAGATGGGAAGAGTCATAGTCAAGTATTGGTTCATGATGCAGTTGTAAGAAAACTAACATATGAGGATAAAGATGCAAAAGGAGATATAGTTAACATTTATAAAAAACCGCAAGAATTGATTAACTATCTTATAGATCTATGTTAAAATGAAGGAGATTGAGTTTTGGATTTATTCTCATGTTCAGGTAAGTTTTATTATACAAATTTGAATTTAAATATTTTATTTTTTACTTTTTATGTCTTTATACTAATTTTCTTATTTATTTCTTTTGTGCTTGAGGATTAGGTACAACACTAGCATGTTGCCTACCAAAAGGAAGAAATTGTATTGCCATTGAGAAAGACCCAGTGCAATGAAAATTTATTCAACAAAGAATTAACGCTCTTCAATTCCTTCCAGATGCGAAGCAAGAAGTTGGTTTGAGGAAAGGGGATTTTAATGAATCATGTGTGGAAAAAAAGAAAAGAAACCTCAACCACCATTGTATGGAATGATTGGAAAGGGACACTTTGGAAGATTTGCAGACATGAAAGATCTATTAGAAGATGACAATGACCAAAATGAAGCAGAAAATGTTGCGAAAGAAGACATCAATGATGTTCTAGAAGATGTTGAACATGGATTAGTTGATATTATTGATGATTTTTAAGTTATGATTGAAAATAAAGCTCAGTTTTGAGATCTACTAATCAATTTTACTTGTAATGTTTAGACTTTGATATTTTATGAGAAGAATCCTTATTTTTTTCAAAAAACATGTGATTGCTATTATTTTTTGACATAAAATTCAATAAAAATGCTATTTTCTTAAGTTTTTTTGTTAATATTTTCCCAAAAAATTAGTTTATTTAACATGTTTTTTAACAAAAACTCTCTAAAAGAGTATTTTTTGCATTCTATTTATATTGAAAATTTGTATTTTTTTGTCATATGGTTCAAAATATTGGTTTTTTAGCGACAATTATTTGATGTGCACTTAAATATTAATTAACAATACATAAACATGTAGAAAATATAAACTTTCAAATATTGACCCTTTTTTCGTTTTTTATCTACGGGAAAAATGAAGATTTCATTACAAATTTTTATTTAAAAAAAAAAAATTTCTTTTTAAAACACAAGTACATAAATGCACTTAAACACAAACATCTCAGGGAAGAAAAAGACATTTGAAAATGTATAGTGTCAAAATTAATCCTCTAAAAAAAATTTGGTGATGATACACCACCACTATTAAAAATCGACATAAAAATAATCACATAAAAAAAAAAATAAAAAAAAAATAAAGTGCCAAAAACGTGCTCTGAAAAAAAAGAGGTGATTATGCATCACCACTTTTCAAAATTGGGCGTTTTTCTTGCCACCTCAAAAAAGTAGGTACCAGTTCAGTTACCTATTTGATCGGTAACTATGCTAAGGGCGATTTGACTGGGAGAGGGCGTTATAGAGAAAATAGTGGTAGGAGGAGAGGGAAGGGTGGTAACAATAATAAAGTTTTTTAGGAGGGGAGGTGGAGAGAAAGAGAGAGAGAAGGATGGAGGTGGAGAGGGAGAGAGTGAGAGAGAAGGGTAGAGTGGAAGACGTAGAGAGAGTGAGAGAGAGACAGGTGAGAGGAGTGGATGGAGAGCAAGATATGGTGGTATGTGAAAGGAGGAGGAGAAGAGGGAGAAGGGGAAGGTTAAGGGAGTTAGAAAAAATTATGGATGAGATGGGGGTTGATAGATTAGAGTGAGTAAGGAGGGAGAGAAGGTAGGGACGACAAGAGGGGGATGGCGTGAGGGGTAAAGGGAGTGGAGAAGAATAATATTAGGGGACTGGTGGGAGGAAGGATAAGGGGGAGAGGAGGGGATTTTATGGGGAAGGTGGGGAAAAGAAGATGGGAAGCAAAGAGGGAGGGTATAAGGGTTGGAAGGGAGAAGGTGTAATGGGTGAGATGAAGGGGGATTAGGTGGGGGGATTATGGGAATAAATAGTGGAGGGGAGATGAAGAGAGATGAGGAGAGTGACAGTGGGTGGGGGGGACAGTATCTGGAGGGGGAGAAGTAGAGGAAGATGGTTAGAAGTTAGTAGGATTACAGGGAGAGGAGTGGGCTAGGAGGGAGGATGGAGGGAAAGTGGGGATGAGGAAAGGATGAATAGAGGAGGATGAGGGAGGGGTTTCTTTAGGGTGAATAAAGAAAACAATTAAGAGTATGAGGTATTATGGAGGGAGAATGGGAAGAGGGAAATGGTTGGGGAAGGCCATAGACAGGGGGGTGTTGGGGAAAGGGATGAGTATAGAATCAAGGTAAATGGAGAGGGAGAGGAGGATAGGCTGAGTGAGGTGGTTAAGAGAGGGGGAGAGAGAGGGATAGAGAGAAGGGTGGGATGAGGAGAGGTAGAGGGAGGGAGTGTGGGAGTGTGGGAGGTGTAGGAAAGGGGTATGGGGAGTGGTACACCAATTTTTGGTCATCTAAACATGTATAATTAGATGGATCAAAATACACCATCTAAGATCAATTTTACCATAGTAAAATTGCTTTCACTAAGAAATAATTTAATATACCATAGTTTATTAAGTTATTTCTTGTCCAAAATAGAAAATCCCATGAGGAATAATTAAATAAATCCTTATTTATTTGATTTTAATCTAGAAATAATTAATTAAACCTCTATTTAATTATATTCCTGGTCATATTTAACCCAATTAATGAGAAATAATTAGATAAATAATTATTTATCTTATTATTCTCTAGTAATAATTAATTAAATCATTATTTGATTAATATTCCTTGTTAAATTTGACTAAATCATTTAGGAATAGTAATAATTAGTCAAATCATTATTTAATTAATATTCCTTGTTAAATTTGACTAAATCATTTAGGAATATTAAAATAAATTATTATTTTCTTAATTATTCGTTGATCTCATCCTCGAAATGATAAATAAACATTTTATTTGTTTATTATTTCTAAATAAAGGGATTTAACCAATTTAAATTTATTTTCCCTCCAACAAAATATAATAAAATGTTCCAAGCAGTTAGATCTAGATTTTGGTTAATAATATATTATTATCCACCATTATCAAGGATAAGTCAATATTTTGTTATAAATCGAAGGGTTTTCCATTCATTTCTTACCTTTGCTCCTTTTATATTTTTGTTTAATTATTCTTTGATCCCATCCTCGAAATGATAAATAAATATTTTATTTGTTTATTATTTCTAAATAAAGCGATTTAACAGATTTAAATTCCTATTCCCTCCAACAAAATATAATAAAATATTCCAAGCAGTTAGATCTATATTTTGGTTAATAATATTTTATTATGTACCATTATCAATGATAACTCAATATTTTGTTATAAATAGAAGGGTTTTCCATTCATTTCTTACATTTGATCCTTTTATCTTTGTCAGACTTTGATCCTTTTATCACTGTCTATCTTTGATTCACTTTTCTTTTCTTTTTGCTTATTGAGCTCCCTTTGAGTTCTACACGTCTTGGGTATTCTACAACCATTGAGAGAGAAACTATGGAGCTAAAGCGTTTGACGACAGCCAATAACCCATCCCATTAAGGGGGACTGTATCAGTTCTCTTCCCAAGTGTTACATAATACAAAAAATTATTTATAATTCTTGTCTTGTCCAATGGGTATTTTGGAGAAACTCTTATTTCCTTTTGTTGTTTAGTTTCTTTATTTGAATAGATATGGGTTTATTTTGCATTTATTTCGACCACCTAGTGCATATCTAAGAATTTAAATAACCACATTTGTTGTTAGTGTTATTTTTCATGTGCAACTAAAGTGATCTCTTTTCGTACACTCATGCTAAGAAATCATACTAACAATTGGTGACTCCACAGGGTTTTATTCAGATTTTCATACGTGGCCATCTGCTTCAATACCTAAGGTTTTTTATTAAGCTCTTCTTTGGCTTCTTAATGTCTTTTTTTACCTTTTATTCCGTAAAATAGTAAAAAATCTAACTTCCGCGTGTTTCTAGGTGTTATTTACAGGTAACAGGTATCAACCACGACATAGACAACAAGATTTTTCTACAACCTGCCACCGAGACTCTCGGAAGTGAAACTCACACTTTTTAGGCCCAAAAATGTGAGGTCAGGGCTCAAAATGGCAGCCGTTGGACCAAAAAATGCGAGTTCACCAGTTAGCAGGTCAGTACCTGCAAGCTGCAGTTTTTTGCTGGGTTTTTCCTGAAATTTTTAGGTTTGATGCAGGTACTTTTTAGGGTTGATTGACCTCTTTCTCCACCATTATTAGGCCTATATATGCTCATTTTTTTATTTTTGAAGTGGGAACAAACCTCTTAGGTCTTCAATACACTTCCACCTTTTTAAGAAGGGTTTAGCTGAGTAGGTAGTCTGAGAGCTTGCAGCACTTTCAGCAATTTTTCAGGGTCTCCTCCCTCTTTCTTTTAGATCCATTCAGATCGGTTATTATCTCATCCAAAACTCCCTCTTGATTCTTGTTTGACCTTGTAATATCCCCAAAAGGGACTTCTTAGCAAGGCATGCCTGAAAAACGCATTTTTCAGGAATGTATACTACAGGATTGCAAACCAACCCTTGGATCCCTTAGATCTGACAATATAAGACCTGAATCCAAGAGGAGATCAAAATAAAATCCTTCTAGGTGGGTTAAACAAGTCTCCCACACCTAGGACAACTTGGAAAATACCCAAGAATGGGACTGCAACAATATGTGACAGTACTGCTCAGAAAATAATGAAGTTCAGCAAAATATATGTAGGAGGAAAATATGGAGGCTCAATAATGTCATTTACATCAGCATATCAAGATTATATTGAAGCCCATACATCATAGAAGAGAAAGTAGAAGAATTTACATGAAGAAATCCTCAAGAATGAGGTGTTGCAACCATAGGAAATGACTGAAAAATCTTGACAGCATTATTTTTATTAGCTGGAACAACAGTTTATTACACTTCAGATATAGAGCAGATCTGTGTACAAAAATTTAGATCTATATCAGATCTGTACACTAGAAAGGCTCCTCTACAAATTCTCCTTGGGGGTTTTAGCAAAACATGTAGTACATGGAGTAAATCTGAGATCTTATGCAGTAGATCTACAGAATGATTCAGAAATTATAAAGTAAATACAAGAGTATTCAGATCAAATCTAAATAAAACATGGATTATATTTGTAATCCATGGATCACTACAGTGAAGGGAAGATTCCCAACACTAGAGATATCTCTCCCAAAAGTGTGCCAAAACTCCCTACAACTTCTCCTTTGAAAATAACACAGTATAGGAAGATGGATTGTGATGTAGGCTTTAAGAATAGTTTGGCCCAATGCCAATATGTAGATCTGAAGCTCCAGTCAGATACTACACTCTTGTGAATGGAATAGAAGATTCTCCCACTGAAAAGAGGCACTAGAATGGCCTAGATATGAGCAGATCTAGCCTCCACTTGCTGCAGTTTACAAGGATAGCTAAACCCTCAACATGATCTGCATTGTAGCTGGAAGATGAAGCTTGGAAAAATGCCTGATAGTGGACAAGATGTACAAGACTCCTCCAAGAGCTACTCAATGGAAGAGGTGGGATTCCCAATCAAGAACACCCAGTGATAAACATCACTATTCTATGCTAAACAACCAAGAGAATGATATATGTCTAAATAGATAATATAATCATAAAATATCATACCATGAACAACCTTCTCTTGTTGTCCCCTCTTCCTTTTATAAGATGAAAGTCTTGCAAAACCCTAAACCATCTCGAAGGTTTAGCTCCATTCACATGTGTAGCCTCCAACTAGAACTGCGTTGTGCATCTAGGAGGTTCATTGCATCTGGATATTGTTGTGGATTTGGTCTTGTTGACCCAGTCAAATGTCTCAATCCCTTTCACACATAAGGGTGTTTTATTAAGGCAGCCCGGATTTAGCTTTGTTCACATGGGGCATTGATTTATTCTTTTGATTTAGGAGTTTTATTGATTCTCCTTTACAATTCTATTCATGAAAACATGAAGCAAAAAAAAATTGAATATTCGTATTAGCTTGGGCTAATTAGGAATATTACAGTCCTCCCCTCCAAAATGTTGCTTGTCCTCAAGCAACTGATAAGGTGAGTGCTGTAACTCATCTCCTCCTCCATTGGTGACACAAACAAGTGATAAGCTTCTCCTATAAGCTAGGTGATCACCAATCCATCCATCCATGACTTGTTCCAACAATTTTCTTGTGAGATGCAAACAAATCATCCCCTAAGGAAACAATAAATCATATGAAACAAACATGGTTTTCCCAATGCCCTCCCTCAAATTTAAGACATAAAGTCCATGGAGTGGAGTCATATCATAGGGCACATGCATGCCTTCCCTCCTTCCTCCATACATCCCCATAAAAAGTACAAGTACATCCTCAATATAGGGGATCAGAAAAATGTGCAAACAAACAGAAATTTGTGCACATGGAGGTGGATCATAGTCCCACATGTGGAACCAGCACAGAGCATCCCCTGTCTGCATCAAATCAAGATGTGGTAAGTGGTTTTCCCACCACTTATTTTCTTCCCATACCATCTCACCATAGCTGAAAGTGTGAGATATATTTGGTGCCTTTGGAAAGCACCCATCATGTTGCAAAATTTCCCTTTTCCTTCCAAGGGAGTGGCCAAATTCATAAATGTTTGTGGCCCATTGTTTGCCATGAGATATAAAATATGTACCACTCCTCCTTGGAGTCATGTCCTGCATAAAAATAATGAAAAAATACATACAAACAGAAAATGAAACAGGCTTTACATATGTATGTTCTTCACCAAAATTTCTCCTTATACAAGTGGAGTGGTGTATGGATCTTTCTCCTCCACCCAAGGTAGGGAGATTTGGCTGAAATAACTCTATCTTAGAGTCTTGTTGCTGCTCCAAATCCACAAGGTTCATGAATCTTTGACAATGTTGATATAGTTCTTTTTCAAAGCCCTCCCAATAATAGCTCCTCAAGATGATGTTGTTGAGCTTCATAGAATATGTGTGGCTAAAATAGAACTCTTCATAAGCCCTTTGTAGTAGCTTCTCCTTGAGCTTGGAAGCTTTAGACAAGAAGATCCTACCATGATTATATATGAATCCATCAAGGATTGAATAGCTCTCCTCATGTAGCAAGTCATCAAGAATCATGCAAGTATAAAGATCCTTGGAATATTCCACCAGCAGTTGGGATTTCCAATATGGATCTAATGTGCCCAACAATGACAGTGTTGATAATGTGTCATCTGAAGTGTCTACCATGTTGTTATTCTTCTCCTTGACATCTCCCATGTCAAAGGTGTATGTTGGAAAGACAAGCTTACCATTTTTCTCCTCCTTGAAATATCCTATGCCAAAGGTACAAGGTGGAAGGTTGCCATTCCTTCCTTGTTGCCCTCCTTGCACATGCACATGATCAAAATAAAATGGAAGTTATTGGATGTTAGTCTCCCATGGAAGGCTATCATCTATCCAAAATCTCTTTTTTTTTTCCAAAGTATGCATGTGTGACCACCATCTCTCATCATGTATGGAAGAGGATCCTCCAAACAAGTTTGTCTTCTGATTCAAGGATTTCCCTCCTTGCTTCATGATGGTGTCATCCTTCATCCTTGCAGCATATTTTCTCAGTGCAGTATGAGATGACAGAATGGATAGTGATGTTAAGGGAAAAATTCTTTCCCTATCCTTGTACTTTCCCCATACTCTCAGCGTTGTAGCATGGTCTTCTAGTGCTCCCTTCCTCCTTGGATCTATGAAAGGAGCATCAATGCATGAAACATATTTCATCAAATCTGAATCAGGTGGTCTCCTAGGTGGCATACCACAAGATAATGATGTCTCATGGCCCATTCCCATGTGAACAATAGATGGGAACATATTATGACTACTTCCACTGCGCAAATCCATCTCTAATTTCTGTGTGGAAGTATCATGATAAGGGGGCATTGGAGCAACTTCCCCATCTTCTTCTTCATCACCCACCTTCTACAATATCTCACAGTCTAAGGTGCTCCATTTAGATGCAGTTAAATCATGAACACCCATCATCTCCTTGGTGTCAAGAGTCTTGATCACAAAGGACTGATCTATCATAGTGTGTGTTCCAAAAATTGGATGCAATGTTGGAACACATTCCGTCCATTGTTTTGTCTCATTTTCTATCATCATAGACACATGCTGCTCATCCTCTTCATGTATAGGATCCTTGGGGCCTTCTTGCAAAGATACAAGAGCCCTCTTAGTGGAATCAATGACTTCATCTCCATCTCCAAATGAAAATAGAACTCCTCCTGCTGTCACAGCACTGGAGGAAACTTTTAGCTCTTATTCTTTCTTTTCCTCATCAATGGAGTATGCCTCATCAATAAGAGATCCTTTCTCTTGATCTCTCCTTGAAAAAGGAACACTCATATCTTCTTCTTGAGAAGAATGTTCTTGCTGAAGTGGGGCCTTTGCCCTTGGCAAATCATGTAGCAGATCTTTAACCCCTTCAACAATTTTCTGAAATGGAGTTATCTTCATGGATCTTTCCATCTCATGCAAAGGTTCTGATTTATTGGGCTTATTTTGTTTACCCATGGAAATTTCAGATGAAATAGAATCAAATAGTTTGACTAAACTCCTAGTGAACTTTGCATAAGTAGAGATGTTTACATTTTTCAATGAAGAAGACTCAAATAACCACCAGGCATAAGCTTTACCTTGGACGTGCAGTGCTACTAATCTTATGGCTTCTTCTTTAGAAACTTGATGCAACTGGAAATATGTGTCAAGTTTCTTTACCCAAGACTTGACTGAGCTCTCAGGTGATCCATCAAATGTAGGTAGAAAAGTTCTACCCAAAGTGGGTTGCATGCACCCTCTTCTTCTCTTGTATATGCTGGATCTTCTTTCTTCTTTGAGTTGAAATTTTTTTTGGAAGCTTAGATGCTCTTTGAATCTTTTAGACTGAGATTCATATTCTTAGAGATAATCACTAAGAGTCTCCTCTTTTGGTGTCTCTCCTTCTGCTTCTTCTCTTGCTAGGAATGTAGGTATGCTACAACATGGCAGATGAGATTGTGTGGTTGAATGATCACAAAAAAAGTATGAAAAGATGGGGCTTCCTTCATGTGCAGATCTCTTCAAGGGATCTGCATGTCTTTCTTTCATCATTCCCCTAATTTCATTCTTAAGCTCATGCAAATTTTGGAACAAATTTTTTTAAAATTCTTTCCCTTTCATTCTTCCAGATAAAGGGGTTTTACCCTTTTCTTCTGTGTATTCAGTGTAATCATGCTTATTTTTTCTTCTTCTTAGATTACTCTTCTCTCTATCAGTAAGAGGCTCTCCTTCCATGGAAGGCATATTGGCTTCTTAAGAAATCACAGGCTGTGCCAAGATGATGCTCTGATACCACTGTAATATCCCCAAAAGGGACTGCTTAGCAAGGCATGCCTTAAAAATGCATTTTTCAGGAATGTATGCTATAGGATTGTAAACCAACCCTTGGATCCCTTAGATATAGCAATCTGAGACCTGAATCCAAGAGGGGATCAGAAACAAATCCTTCTAGGTGGGTTAAACAGGTCTCCCATACCTAGTATAGCTTGGAAAATACCCAAGAATGGGACTGCAACAGTATGTGACAGCACTGCTCAGAAAATAACGCAGTTCAGCCAAATATATGCAGGAGGAAAATATGGAGGCTCAATAATGTCATTTTCATCAGCATCTCAAGATTATATTGAAGCCCATACATCATAGAACAAAAAGTAGAAGAATTTACATGAAGAAATCCTCAAGAATGAGGTGCTGCAACCATAGGAAATGACTGAACAAGCTTGACATCGTTATTTTTATTAGCTGGAACAACAGTATATTACACCTCATATCTAGAGCAGATATATGTACAAAATTTTAGATCTATATCAGATCTGTACACTAGAAACGCTCCTCTACAAATGCCCATTGTGGTTTTCAGCAAAACATGTAGTACATGGAGTAGATTTGAGATCTTATGCAGTAGATCTACAAAATGATTCAGAAATTCTGAAGTAAATACAAGAGTATTCAGATCAGATATGAATATAACATGGATTAGATCTGTAATCCACGGATCACCACAGTTAAGGGAAGATTCCCAACACTAGAGATCTCTCTCCCAAAAGTGTGCCAAAACTCCCTGCAACTTCTCCTTTGCAAATAACACAGTATAGGAAGATGGACTGCACTGTAGGCTTTAAGAACAGTTTGTCCTGATGCCAAGATGTAGATCTGAAGCTCCAATCAGCTAATACACTCTTTTCAATGGAATAGAAGACTCTCCCTCTGAAAAGAGGCACTAGAATGGCCTAGATCTGAGCATATCTAGCCTCCACTTGCTGCAGCTTGCAAGGACAACCAAACCCTCAACAGGATCTGCGTTGTAGTTGGAAGATGAAGCTTGGCCAAATGCCTAATAGTGGACAATATGTACAAGAATTCTCCAATAGCTACTCAATAGAAGAGGTGGGATTCCCGATCAGGAACACCCAGTGCTAAACAACACTATTCTCTGCTAAACAACCAAGAGAATGATATATGTTTAAACAAACAATATACTCATAAAATATTATACCATGAACAACCTTCTCTTGTTTTCCCCTCTTCCTTTTATAAGATGAAAGTATTTCAAAACCCTAAACCATCTCAAAGGTTTATCTCCATTCACATGTGTAGCCTCCAACTAGAACTGCATTGTGCATCTAGGAGGTTCATTACATCTGGACAGCGCTGTGGATTTGATCCTATTGACCCAGTCAAATGTCTCAATCCCTTTCACACATAAGGGTGTTTTATTAAGGCAGCCCAGATTTAGCCTTGTTCACATGGGGCATTGATTTATTTTGTTGATTTAGGAGTTTTATTGATTACAATTTTATTCATGAAAACAGGAAGAAAAAAAAATTGAATATTCCTATTAGCTTGGGCTAATTAGGAATATTACAGGCCTCTTCCTTAGGGCCCCTCTTGTTTCACATAGGGTTTTAACCTGTCGTCTCCATTTTTGCAGCAATTTTTCCTCTGGTTTTTTGTTGTTTTCTGCAACTCTTTTCAGTAGATTTGAATCATTAGATCCTTGTCTCTTAGACCTTAGATATTTTGGCTTGTTTTTTGATTTGAGTCAATTTCTCCCGCATTTAGAATATTTTCTTTGGAGCCCTTCTTTTTGGGTTAGAATTTATGCATCTTTAGCTGTTTATTCACTCTAGCCTTCAGTTTTATTTACAATTATACATAATTTTTTATTTTTCTTTATATACAACTGTCTAGGCTTGATTAAAATTAACACACATATCACACAAACACACACCTAAAGAGAAGAGTTCTTGGTTTACACTGCCAAGCCAAGACATACAAATCGTAATTAATCTATCTGCCCCTTTGCATCTTTGTTTATTTTTCTTCCATCTTATTTGGGTATCTGTGTCTTGTGATCATTGCGCTCCTAAGGCATTTGTCTCAGAGACTCCTAGGCCTTCATCCTTAGTTTCCGTTAGGAGGAAATACTCCACCTCGTCGTCATCGATTCAGTCCTCTACCGAGTCCATATATCGACTCTGATTCGGATCCATCGAGCCCTCATTATGATTCCAAACATGGTTCCCCTCTACCTCATTCTCCCACCATGTCAGGTGCCAATGCAGGTACTGGTCCTAATGCTCGTGGTAGCCCCGGACCTAACTACGAATTTGCTAGTAATGGAACCAATACCAGAACCATCACGGCTACTCCCTTGCTACCTTTTATGGTAGGTTTGAGTCTCCCCAATTTCAGCTAGTTAATCAATGACCCTATACACCATAATCCAGGTTGGCCTGTTATGCCAAATAAGCTTCATTCTGACATCCCTAAGTTTAAAGGAAACACTGGAGAGGACCCTACCAATCACGTCCACTCCTTCCACATGTGGTGTTCGTCCAATTCCATTACTGATTACTCTATCCATCTTCGATTATTCCAGTGTACTATCACGAGCGACACTTGAAAGTGGTATGTCAACCAGGCCACTACCTCTCATTCCACTTTTGCGACTCTTGTGAAAGCGTTCCTATCCTACTTTCAGTTACCTCTCTGATATGATATTGGTACCGAATTATTGACTACATTTCGTCAAAATTCTACCACTCACCTTTCCGGCCATGTTGAAGAATGGCATAGAAGGAGTAGCTTATGTCGATCTCCCATGTTCAACAACCGTGTCTATATGGATTTGTTTCATAGGACGCTTTTTCCCTATATTGGTAAATATGTCGCATCTCACTTTCCTCAGAAAGAGGAAGAAGCTCTCCAAATCACTTTGAAATATGACCTCATCTATGCTTAGTTCGGTTATGTTTATACCATCTTACCAGATCTTCCTACACCTAGTGATGCCAACGCACTGGGGGCATCTCATGCCACCGACGGTATCGTTGGAGCTCTTTCACATCAGTATACTCATCATCCCATGGGTTATGGTTTCCCTCGGGGAGTGGCCAGCTCCTCTAGCTCTTATTCCCCTCTTGGCAGCATGTATCCTAGACAAAGCACATTTGCCCCATTTCATCATCTGATGCCAGGGCTTGCGGTTGCTCAACCTATTTACCCCAATGTTGTTAAACCTCCTTACTATCCATATCAATAGCCTGGTGCTCTAGCCCCTCTGGCATTAGCCCCGCAGCCTCCTATGCCTTCTCAACCTCTGCCGCAACAACCACCTCCCCCTCTGAGTCAGGTGTATACGTAGTAGAGCGCGACCGTTCCTCAAAAATCTGAGAAAAAGAGGAAAGGCAAGTAGAATCAACTAACACAAGGTAATCAATGGCGTCAACCTAATCCAAAAAACCCTAAAAAATAGCAACATGGCAATCATCCCAAGCAAGACATGCCTCTTCGCATGAATAAGCCTTGTTCTTGTTGTGGTGTGCATGGCCATTATACACGCGATTGTCCCCTTTTACCCCAAATGCACCAGTTTTGGGAAGCACAAGCAAAATATCGAGGACAGCAAGCCTTGGTTTCATATTGAAATACTACGCTTGTTCAACCGATTGTTTTTACTAATCCTTTCCCTCAGCAAGGCTATATTGCTGCCCAACCCCCTCAAGGTCAGGATGCCCCTCAAACCTCTTAGTTTTGTACCTTTTATTACTAGATTCTAATGATGAATTTTGATGTGGTTAATATCGCGGGTGTCAACCTTCAAACTTAGTCACGCCAATATGGCAAGTCACTTGCTTCCTATGCAACTGAGCCCCAAACCACTACTTCCATAGATTCTAGTTCAACACTGAATGTCCCTTTACAACTCCCTCAGCCACGTGTAGAGGTCCTTCCCAAGATCCCAAAAGGGCCATTACGTCGAACAACTGTTTCCTCCAAAGTTGCCCATAACTACAGAATAATAGATGACTTAGCACAATCTCCTGCTACTATGTAAATGTTGGAATTCCTCTAGTCATGCCCTTCACAATGAAAATATCTATTACCAGATCTAGGCATTATGGATGTTTCGAATGGTAGTTTAATAATATTTTATGTTGAAAAATCATATCATCCCCTACCTTCATCCGTCACCTTTCAAATACCTGTCAAGATCTGGAATTCCCATGTTTCGCTTTGTATCATTGAAGAGGGGGCATCCACCTACATGATGTTCACCTATGTTTGGTAGAAACTCGAATCACCTGAGTTATTCCCATCCACTATCACTTTGTGTGCTTGGGATGGCCACTCTTCTTAGCCCCTTGGCATGTTCCGCAATTGTTCCGTTACTCTTGTAGGAAAGACTGTTTGCATTGACATTGAAGTCATTGATGCCCCCTTGGATTAAAACATCTTGTTGCGTCATTACTATACCTATGAAATGTATGTTATCACATCTGTGGTTCACCGTAAGATGTTCTTTCCTCATAATGGAAATATCATCACCATAGATCAGTTGACATATTATGAACCAAAGTCTCAGCACTCTCCCGAGTCTATCATCTTTTCAGTGGCCGATAAGAAATCAGTCACACCTCTAACTAGTGTTTAACCTAGACTCTATAAATATTCCACCTTACTTGGTGCATTCCTTGGTCCCCCTCCTCTTGTCGCAGATCCTAGCTCGTCGAATGTTTGCATGATTCAATCATCTCGGACTAACCATAAGTGGTCTAGTTCAACCTCCTAGCAACCCAAGCCTCCAAAACCTATTGGTGGTCACTCGATGAAGCCTGCATGGCCTTCTTTTGAAGGACTCTCCTCTTTTGTTGGTGTCTCTTCCACTACTTTTCAACCAGGAGCGGTTCCCCCTAGACTTGACTAGTTGGGAGCCATTCCTCCAGGCCATTACCCCTCCAGTTAGATATCATTTTTAGCTCCCCCCTTTGAAGTATTTTCGGTACCTGTTATGGATACATTGAGCCTTCCTCATTTGAACCCGGGGATCCAAGTTTGGTACATTGATCCTCTAGTCGAAACCCCAGCTCGTCAGCTCAAACCTTATAGTGCTTTCACCCAGTCTAACCGGTCATCACGACCCCTAATTTTTCTTTAGTGCCTCCGCCACCTCAACATCAATCTACTCCTATTATGAAAGCATCTCATCAAGTGGGGGAGCCAGGAAGAAGGAACCTAAGGAAAAGGCCACCTAAACAACTCCTGCTCGTCCTAAGCCTCCAAATAAATCACCTTCATTCCCCTTGTGTGATGTTTCTGGACATGCCACTGATAACTATCCTGAGCTTCCTCATCTGAAACCTGAGATCAACGAGTCGTTTCCTGAATCCGATATCCTAGAGGTCCATGTTAGCTTACCAGATTAAACTGATAAAATCAAATATTTGTGCACAAACCACCCTTGTGCTTTATGTGATATTTATGGCCATTATTCTCACCTTTTTCCCCATCTCGATGACTTTCGCGACACCCTTGAATCTGTTCATGAAATAGAGGCCGCTCGTAGTGGATCATGTACCCCTATACTTGTGTGTTCTGCTTCGGTAGAACTAGAAGAAATTTTCATACCTCCTCCCGATGTCAAGATAACGGAATCTATGACCACCATCGACTATTTGTCATCATCCATGATAGCCTTAGTGGAACACCCCTCTGGCGAGTTACCTTCTGTTTCAACCAAACCTCCTTCGACGATCACCTTGGGCTGAAAATCGGTAGATGTTTCATCTACTAGTTCTTCGTCTACCCTCCGTAGCAAGGCATATGTGAACCATATCTCTCATGATGATGCATTAGGCAGCCCCACCGTATCATGTGGTATTTCTTATGCCAGTCCCCCCATCTTCCACTGTGATGAAGACATTATGAAAGCAATGACCACCCCTGACTTTCCTTGGGATGATATGCACCACCGTGCGTAATTCCTTCTATAGAAGTCCCTTGACTAGTATTATGTGGAGTCTAAAGACTACGTCTCATATGAGGTCGATCAGTTTAGAAGTCCCATTCTTGCACCCGATGCTTTCGATGAAGAAAACATTGCATTGGGGGCACCTTGCGCCTCAGATGCAATTGAGTCTTACATCAAGCTACTCAAAATATTTTGTAATGTTTCTACCAGGTGTTATTTTGAGAGGCCCGTAAATGATCCTGTCGATGTTGACCATCAGATCGACACACGACCTAATTCCTACCATGTCTGTTACAACTTGAGACACATTTCTCAATGAGAGGCTCTCAAAACCGCAATTGATGAGCTCAAGCATGATGGTTGTTCCTATCCCATTTTCAAGAAATCAGGCACCATCCGTGTCTGTATCGAATCTCGTGACCTGAACAAAGCTCGTCCCCACGATAGCTTCCCTGCACCATGTATCGACCATATCTTTACCAAGTGTAAGGGGCATAGAAATTTTACCCATAGCATCCCTCATGCGTGTTTTATTTATGCCATGCATTCAGGATTCTTGCATTTTCTATCCTCTTCTACTTTATTGTCTTGTGCTACCATTGAGATGGATACTTCATCCACACCGTACATCGGCTATGCTGACGGTGCAATTCGCTACTCGAAAAATCTAGCCTTGGCAGCCTGGGCCATTTCTAACCCCATACATTCATTAGCCCTTTCCAACGGCATATGTATTGGATATGCTACCAATAATCAAGCCGAGTATGATGCAGTGATAGGCTTAGGCTTGTTAGTCGATTCCCTTGACCATCACATCCTTCACCTTCATGTTCATTTATATTCCTTACTTCTTGTTAGACACTTCAATGGCATTTATTATGTGCATAACACTGTCCTTTTTAGAAGATATTTATGAGTGAAGCTCTTAATGCATGAATTTGAAACCATTACATTCAGTCATGTACCTAGAGCCCAAAATCACTCTGTAGATAGCATTGCAAACAATATTCTGGATTGGCACATATCACATGACTTTAACAGAATACAATAACATTAAACAAATGGTGAGCCAAATCCTCGTCATATATAAAAGATGAATATCCATAATATGTGTCCACAAAATCAAAAGTGTTTTGGAGTCCTCTACTCGAATACATCCGACATGCCCATAGCATGTTACGCAAACCAAAACTGTGGGCACCTCATGCCCCTACATCTAATCACTATCTGGAGGGTCCCGTGCCAATGGCTTAGCTCCTATAGCCCGCAGATCCCGCATACCCTGTTTGGCCATCGCCATGCGCCTCATGACCCCTCGCCACTCTGAGGGTAGACCAACATATGCCTGAATGTAGCGGTCATTTAGATCTTGCTAGACGTGCTCTAAAATCGCAATCATCAATAGCTCGCATCTACGACAGACATACTCCAATAGTGCCTCTAAATTTTCTCAGTCAGCTCCTATAGCTGTACTAGACTCTGCAACCCCTAGCGCTGCGGGTCATCCCATATACACGACCGGTCTCATCAGTGTTACATATGCATACCAAAATTAAAAAATCAATACCATATACATCATTCTAAAACATTAAATGCATCATGAAATATAACAACTTGTCACTTAACATATAGTCCCCATGCTCGACTGAGCGGAAGTGGCATGTCTGGGTCCCCCTCTGTTTTTGGTGATTTGATACTTCATCTGAAATACTTTTTTCCAAGAAGGTTCACTTCGCTACCTCTCAAAATAATTTTTATGCACTTGCACCACTTGTACTTGGGGCACCACTAATCCTTCATACTTGTTGACACTTGTGTCTATTTTCGTCATGATTAACCATCTTTTGCTCATGATTTTATGGTCCCCATTGGGCCTATTCTATGTGGCAACATCATCAAGTCACCCTTGTTCAAAGCATCTGAGTTGAGTCATCATCGCATTCATGGAGTCTTTCCTAAGCCCCTTTTTCCCACCTTCACAGTATTCCATCCATTCATGCTTTTTCCCTCTCTCATGTAGCCCTTTTTTGCCTCCAGTCCCATTTTCCCCCATCCCCTCCGGAGTCGAGTCAGTCGTTGCCAGGTCATCCATGCTTTTTATGCTCTGAAAAGGGAAGTCATATGTTTGTTACTCAGTTTCCCCTCATTCCATCATCATATGTGATGCCATTCCATCAATCGCTCTACTATATTCCCTCATTCCTTAGTTTAGGACCCTGATTGCCTCACCTATGGCAGACCTCCTTTTGTCGACATTAGAACATTTATTCCAGAAGACAGGTCTAGAGGGCAGTGTACCTTGGCTCCAGGTTCCATCATTTTTTGGTGCCTTAGATCGGGAAAAGGGACTCCTTATTTACCTTTGACTTGATTTTTTCTCATCTACTCCACTTTAGCATGATCGAGATTCATATACTCAATATTTCGATGATCCAAAAGATTGATCTAGTGATTCCCAGGTGTGTGTGAGAATTTTCAAACCTCATGAGGGGGTGGCCCTTCAGGTAGCCCTAGCATGCCCGTATGACCTCATTCTCTTCTACAACCTCAGATGCAGCTTTGCAGATTTGGTGGGTTCGGCTCCAGCCGCTTGCAGTGCCTCTAACATGCATGTATCACTTAGATGATCCATTTATAGTTTTAGATCCCTTTCTTGTTTATCAGGACTTATTTGGTTGTTATTATATCTCATGTACTCAGATATTATTGTATTCAGTCCTGGTTGTTTTCCTAGAAGTAGTATGTATGTGGGATTCATTATATTTTTGTCTAGCCCATATTTGTGCTAGCATATCATGTATTTTATAGCTTAGTTTCATTTTACTAGGCGAACCATTATTATTTGTACTTTGTTATCATGGTGGGCATAGGTATACCTCCTCCACCTCATTGTATACAGGTACTCAACCATTGAAGAATAATTACGGTTTTTGGTCTCACCACCTCAGGGTTATTATCCTCTCATGCTTCGCTTCTCCTATCTATCTCTCTCTATGACTCCCCTTCAGTGTCTAGTGATTGTGTTCTTACAACGTACTTTGGTCATATGATTAGGTCCTAATGCTGACACGTTGGGGAGGAATCTGTTACACCAATTTTTGGTCATCTAACCATGTATAATTAGATGGATCGAAATACACCATGTAAGACCAATTGTACCATATTAAAATTTCTTTCACTACGAAATAATTTAATAAACCATAGTTTGTTAATTTATTTCTTGTCCAAAATAGAAAACCCCATAAGGAATAATTAAATAAATCCTTATTTATTTGATTTTCCTCTAGGAATAATTAATTAAACCTCCATCTAATTATATTCCTGGCCATATTTAACCCAATTAATGAGAAACAATTAGAAAAATCATTATTTATCTTATTATTCTCTAGGAATAATTAATTAAATCATTACTTAATTAATATTCCTTGTTAAATTTGACTAAATTATTTAGGAATAATAAAATAAATCATTATTTGTTTAGTTATTCCTTGATCCAATCCTCAAAATGATAAATAAATATTTTATTAGTTTATTATTTCTAAATAAAGGGATTTAACAATTTAAATTTCTTTTCCTTCCAACAAAATATAATAAAATATTCCAAGTAGTTAGATCTATATTTTGGTTAATAATATTTTACTATGCATTATGAAGGATAACTCAATACTTTGTTATAAATAGAAGGGTTTTCCATTCATTTCTTACCTTTTATCCTTTGATCCTCTTATCATTCTCTATCTTTGATTCACTTTTATTTTCTTTTTGCTTATTGAGCTCCCTTTGAGTTCTACACATCTTGGGTATTCTACAACCATTGAGAGAGAGCCAATAACCCATCCCATTGAGGGGGACTGTATCAATTCTCTTCTTAGGTGTTACATAACACAAAAAATTATTTATAATTCTTGTTTTTTAGAAACTCTTATTTCATTTTTTTGTTTAGCTACTTTATTTGCATAGATCTGGGTTTATTTTGCATTTTTTTTTACCGTCTAGTGCATATCTAAGAAGTTAAATAGACACATTTTTTGTTAAGGTCGGTTTTCATGTGTAGCTAAAGTGATCTATTTTTCGTAAGCTCATGCTAAGAAATCATACTAATAGGGAGGGAGGGAGAGAAGGAGAGAGGAGGAGGGTGAGAGGATGGGAGGGGAGGGGAAGGGAGAGGGGTGTGGAAAGGGAGGGAGAGAATGGGTGAGGAGGGGGAGAGGAGTAACAAAGAGAATGATGGGATGAGGAGAGGTAGAGGTGAAGAAGGTGAGATTAACTACAAGGAAAATACCTTCTAAGAGGTTATAATAGAGGTTTTTAGTGATATAAAATTGGAAAATTTTGTCAAAAAAACATTTGTTAAATCATTCATTTTTTATAGAATATGTTTTAGAAAATACTATTACAGAACTTTATCACAACCAAAAAAATTTGGGCAGATGAAGGTTTTAGCAGATGTTTTTTTGTGGTGTGTTTCATGGAACAAGTAGTGAGGCACTGAGGCATTGAATGAAAATAACACAAGTGCATGAAATTTATACCATAACAATGTTAATATACAAAAAAATCCCTAGGGAATTCTTGTAAAAAAGACACCAGGGCACGGAAAAAAGAATTGCATTCCCAGTGATTTTATTTAAACCTGCATTGTTGATACATATTGTTTGTAAAAACACACTGGTGTGTTAGTTATATAAAAGGAATGGTGTTGTTAATTTTCATAATGCACTGAGGCTGGAAATAATATTTTGTATGACTATGGTTTTAGTTCTTTGAAAGAACTGGTACGTTAAGAATTACAATGCAGCGAGGTGTTAGTTGTAAACAATATTGATTCTTGAAGAATTAAACTCCTTGGTGCTTTAGTTTTTTGAAAAGGTGTTGGTCATGCAAAAATATGTCACCATGGTAATTTTATATAACATGACACACTGGTGCGTTTTTATGTTATTGATGCACCATTTTTTTGTATGATATTTTCTCGTTTTTGGAAACATTGACCTATGAGAGTTCAAATTGTTGTAATTTTTTGAACCCATTATTCATCAAAAAATTGACATATATATTATAAAAATATTCATATAAATTAAAATTTGATTAGATAATTTTGATATGATGTTTGGATTAATTTGTTATATTATCATACTTTGCATCTCTTCACTCTAATATTTAATCATCCATATATTTAATGACTGGTGTAAAATTTCACAACCACATTAGATAACACGATAAAATAAATTAAAATATATTTTATTATATAAAAGGCTCTTTATCATACAAAATGGGATTGTTTTTGGTAAGTTGATGTCTTTCAATTGAGATACTATGTCACTTACATTAAACAAAATGTCTGATTTTCACAGAAAATTATTTCAAAAAATACAACAGGTTGCATTCATATCTAAATAGATCATGATTATTCGCTGGAACTATTATTAGTGCTCGAGCTACTTCGATGACTTGGGTTATTTGGAGGAATTTTTTCTTGAGTGCATCAATTTTTTTCTTCTTCTTGATCTTGTTCCATTTGAAAACATAAAAATAAAGTGTAATGAGTGTATCCACACTGGCGAGAATAATGAAAATTGAAGTAAATAATATACATCAATGTAAATCGAATAGAAATATATCATAGCAATAAGTAACTCATAAAATATGCAGATGGTTTCAAAATCAAGTCTCGTTCCTTGAAACAATTCTTCCATTTACGTAGTTCCATACTTTGTTTCCTGCATGTTTTAAACCCCATTATAACTCATATATATAATATAGAGGTTTTTTTGTTCTATTAATTATAAACTTAGAGAAGTAAAGCAACATAGACACTTACAAATTCCATAATTAATTTATGATATGGCAACATATACTCACAACCCATATTTAATCCAATGTCAATCAACTCTTCTTATGGCTCTTCTTTGTATGTTAGCACCTATTTGATGGCATTCAGGGATCATTGTTGTAAAACAACTTAAAATATACAAAAATTAAACCTTTATTTGTTATAAGGAAATATTAACGATTACTCACAAAATTTTATATCAACCCTTTTCTTCCTTGTCATCCTCTTCCATTTTGTTTTCTTTTCTCCAAGAAAATACTTGAAAATTAATATTTAATACTAAATTATTGTTTTGTATGTACAAAGTCAATCACGATTACATACATTTGAAGCACGTTGTTGTTCAGATGACTCCTCTTGTGATGCAATTATGTCCATTTCTTTGACCATCTCCTTTTACACTTTCTTGGACATTCCTACTGACATGTTTTCACATATCATCTCATTGATCATTTGGGATTGTCATAATTTTTTTGAAAAAAGTAATGAACTATTTTAATATTGATATATGAAAACTAAATATAACAAAATTGCTATTAATAAATGATTGGTTTGTAGTAATATATACACATAATTATATAAAATAATATATAAAATAATTTTAATTAGAAATATTTACTTTTGAATTATTATTTTTTGTTATTGTATGTTTTTTCTATTGCATGTCTCACATGTCTCATTGGTCATTTCTCTAGAAACACTTAGTGTAGTTTACATAAAATTTGGCTTTGAGAATAATTGGATTGATTTTTGTATTGTAGGTGTAAAGTATGTGTATATGTTCATTCCGCTATATCCTCATGTTTTTGTTAAAAAAATTCTCCCTTTAATTAACCTACAACACCACTCCAGATGAGCTAAGGACCAATTCATTGTCATTTACATGTTCAATAATTTTTCTTTCCTTAGAACGACATTAATTTTTTCTTCGTTGTTTATCCTCGTAGAACATTAAATATATATGGATTAATAGATTGTTTGAAACATGTTATCTAATATTCTTAAGTATATTATCAATTAAAATTAAAAAAAAAATCTCATATTGAATATTTTTTCATTCACCTAATTCATCCTTCTGCAATTTTTTTATCAAGATTTTACGCTTTTCTGGACTTAGGTTAGAAATAATATTATTGACCTCTTTCATTTTGTGGCTCTGCATGACACATACTAACCAATACATATTATTTAAACTTGCTTATAGTTCAAACATATTAATTTTCTAAAGAACTTACAAAGAACTTAACTTATCTACTTCTTTCGGTGTGTTATCATTGTGTTGATCAATATTTTTGCTACTTGACACATTCTTATAATTTTTTTTATCAATATAGAACCACTACCATTCAATATAGAATCCATTAAATATAATTTATACGTAAATAAAACAATTTTAAGCCAAAAGGAGCTCTGCTAACCGATGTGTTTATCTAAATAAATGCGAATAAACGCACCGATGTGTTTATCCCATTAAATGCACTAAGCCTTTAATTGTTAGGCACTATCGGGGAAAATTTATTTATTTAAATATTCTTAAATTATGACGGTGAAATTTGTAACAATGAACACACTGCAATGATTTAACAATGCTATTTGGAAGAGGCATATTGATGTGTTATATTACATTGAGAACAATGATGAATATATAGGACATAACCGATAATGTTATAATACGTCGGTGTGTTGTATTACACAAGGCACATCAGTGCATTATATTACACTGAACACACCAACATATATTCATTTTTTAGAAAAACAGACAAGTCTGAGAAGGTTTGGTTCTAATTCAATAAGTGATTCCCCTAATTTACGTGTCAAAAGCCCTATATATAGTAAGTAGACAAACCCATTAAATTGAAAATTATTGAAATGAAATACCCTAATTATTAAGTCGTAGAGGAAGTTAAACCCTATGGTGAAATTTCGTAGGAAGAAGCGAGGGTTTAAGGCAAGTATTGATTTTTTTCTTTTTGAATTTTAAATAATTTAAATAGGAACAGAGATTGTAAAAATCTTTACTAGTAAAATCAATAGTAGATTTTTTTATTATACAAGGTTTTTAAATTTTTATTTTTATTTTATTTTTATTTTTAAATTTTTTTTTTTATAATTTTCTTTCCGGAATTCTGAATATATCTAACATAAATTGTAAAATCTTTTAGGGGTAAAATTTAGAAATATTGTTATTGAGGTTTTTGTGTGAATCACCATAACATTCAAATTTTGATCTTTCTGTGGTTCCAAAATATTTTGTTGTTGCACAACGTGCCAAGTCTGTCTCTCTTTCAAATTATCTCTCTTTTAATTAAACCCTAACAAAAATTGTAAAATTTCTATTAGTAAAGTAAACACTAAAATTTAAAAAAATTACTATCCAGGGTTATGAGTGAATCACCATACCTTTCAACTTCTAATTTTCTGAATAATAATGTTGCTCCAAAGTATTATGTTGTTGCACAATTCTTCTCATATGTATCTTTTTGAAATCACTCCGTTGAAATTTTGTGAAAAATAATAAAATAGTGAATAGTTTTTACTATTTAAAAGACTTTATGAAATTAGATTTCGAAAAATCAATTGCTGCTCATATTTTGTTTGTTAAAAAAGAAAAATCACATTTTTTTTCAATTTATATGAACATCGATGTGTTAGATATTCAAGCATACCTGTGTGTTTATAAGAAAAATATACCGACATTTCTGAGGCGCCAAATTTTTTCAATGCATCGATATGATAAAAAAAAAAAAATTGTTTTCGAAATCCCAAAATGGTGCAATTAAATTTTTTAACGCAATGATGTGGTTTTTAATTAGAAGTATCAGTGTTGTAATTTTTATGGGAGTAATGAGATAGTTGAATTATTTTTTATTTTCTAAATTCTCGAAGTAGGTGCATACTAATGTTTTTTTTAATTCATCAGTGCGTTTTTTTTCAAGAGCACTAATATGATAACATATTTTCTATTTTTTAGAATGTTGAAAACAAGTGTGGTTATTATTTGAGTTCTTCTATTTTGGTATGATTTAAACAACGGTGCCCATCATTTTCATAATCGTACTGTTAGGGTTTAAAAAATGATCTGGAATTTTATTTTTACATAAAATGGAATATTAATCTCAAATTATCCTTTACGATGCATACACATGAATTATGGTAGTGCATAGCATACATTTTCTTCTTAAAGTTTCATTATTCTTGAAAAATTGTTTAAAAACTATATTGAAATTTAGATTGTGGATATATAGTTCTCGATATTAATTTTAAATATGCACAAAAAAATTTATTTCTATTTTTTCTCAAATGCAGGTAAAAAATATCAATAATATCAAATGTCCAATTCTTGAAATTTCAACTCGTTCCATATTGATCATCAAATTCCTTCGCAGATTTCTCCCTTTCCATCTCCAGTAAGTTCATATTTTATTTATATTTCAATTATCTAATTGATTTTTTTTAATCCATGTAAATTTAAATAAAAATGTATCCAAATTTGCATTATCATCATTCAAATTCGAGCTCAAATGAAGAAAATAATCCTCCATTTCAAAAACGTCAGGAAATCTTATCAGGAACAACATATCACAAACTTTTGGTAGACAAAAATGGAAAACCTCTTCACCGTACTGATTGGAACATGTCATCTTTCAACCATAATCCTAGGTCAATGATGTTGATAAATGTTTGGTATAATTTAATTTCAAAAAATCAATTCCATTGACATGGTTACTAATATCATTGATCTTATATTAACGACATTTAATATTGTTTGAAATTAGGATTCTAGTGATGATGAGAGAACCACCTATCATCTTCTATTGCACCCCACTACAACATCAACACAAGAGAAATTGGCATTAAGATAAAGACTCAGAGAGCAATAATACAAAGAATGGTTGAATAAACCACCTATTCAATTCCCACTAGGTCCAGATTCAGCAACTAGGAATGACTATAATAATAATAGTTCTTCATCACAAGTTTGTAAAAGACACAATCAAATAGAGGTTGGTATGGATGATTAATTATGGGATACTATTGGCATAGATGCAATGTTATTAGAGGTGTTCTAGAATTATTAGCGAGGGGATGATGCTCATATCACTAATATCTTATTCCAAAGCCTGAAATATGCTTCCACCACCCCTCTATTTGGACATAGTAGCAAGTCAAGGTATACTAAGTTGGGGAGAATGATGTTGCTATACAAATTGAAAGAAAAATTTGGAATTTCAAATGCATGTTTCTTTGCAATATTGAGATAATTCACCCGCATGATCAATCTAGTCTCATATATTTTAAGAAATATTGTCACACAATCAACATTAAAAATGGTTTATTTTACGAACATTAAATATCTACATTGTACAATTATATTCTGCATGAACTATAGGTTATTCAAATATAAGGTTCTTTCGAGTGATAATGTCTTCTCAAGTAGTTGTGAAAAGGAAAAAACTTGTTGAAAATGTTGGGTGTGGAGTAAATATCATATCATGCATGTCTTAATGATTGTATTCTATATAGAGAAGAATATGCAAACAAAGAGATATGTTATAAACGTGGGCATGATAGGTACCTTAATTCAAAAAAAATGGGTAAATGACATGGTCCTCATAATATATTGAGGCACATGCCTATAATCCAAAATATTCAAAGACTCTTTCGTTGCAAGGAATTATCTATGTTGCGGGGATTGCATGTCTCATGCAGAAATGATTCAAGAGTCATGTGAATCCCAACAGATTCAATATCCATGAATCATATAGAAGATACATGGCCTAAAAAAACAAAGGATGAAGTACGAAGTCTATGACTCGGCATAGCCATGGATGGAGTCAACCCATATTCACTCCAAAACACCAACTATTTTGTTTGGCCTGTAGTATTGAGAAATAAAAATATTCCCCCATGGGTTTCCATGAATAATGAACATCTTATGTTGTCTCTCATAGTCCCTGGTAGAAGACAACTGAATATTATGGATGTATACTTACAACCATTGGTAGATGAATTAAAGTAATTCTGGGAAGGGATACATGTGGACGATGGATCAAGACCCATCACAACACAGAGGATTTTTACGTTGTGTGGAATATGTGCTTAAACCATACATGATTATACATGCTTAGAAGTTTTCTCTATTAAATTACATTTTTATTGATTTGTTGATATACCTAACAATTATTTTTCACATATTAATGTAATTCATTTCAATTGTTGGGATCTTCATGGTTACTAATGTGTTGGCCTATAGAAATTAATTTGGTAGCTCTTCTAACAAAAGGGTATCATGGATGGAAATGTTGTGGACCTTCTCTGAAGGCTAGGTGGTTTGACCACCTATGAAAGATAGTGTATAACTGCTCCACGATATTCCTACTATAAGGACACCCTTTTATAAGATAAAAATACACTTTCAATGGTAAACAAGAGAGAACCCAAAGGCCTACAATAATGACACCATCTGAATGGATTAGAGCATATGAGAGAGAGAAGGTGAAGGAGTTTTCAGAAATGTTTGATTCAAATGGGGAACCTATGTTTGATGATTTAGAATTATTTAACACCTATGTTGAGAAATTTTCCATTGGGATGAAAAGAAAATATGTCATTTATGAGCTCCCATATTGGGAGCATCTTAATCTTTCCCACTTAATGCATCTCATGCATATATTTAAAAAAGTTTCATCTTCTTTATGGAGGTACATATCATTGAAAGAAAGTGACACATAGGCTGTTAGGAGAGATCATACTTCTTCAAAAACTAAAAAAAAACATTGGCCAGGACATGAAACTAGAGGAGAGGTTATTCCCTCTTATTCTTTCAAACAAGCTCATGTCCCATAGATTTTAAAGAAAGATTTCATTTCTTAGGCAAAGGAAGCTATAATGAGTGTGAGGGTGCCTTATTTATATGGGTTTTCACTATGACGCTACTTTACTATGGAAGACCATTTTTGTGGGTTTAAATCACATGACTATTTGAACCTTCTAAGAGTACGTCTATCAAAAACATGTTTTTATTTTTATTTTTATGTATAAATGGGATATTTTATAATTTATTTTTGTGTAATGTACTATTTAATGTGTAGTGTCATTATCCTCTTCTCTTGCGTTGGTGTCTGAACCATGATTTCCCCTAATACCTACAATGTGTCATATCTAAATTATATGAATTTTTACGTTGGATAACATCAAAGGAGATTCATATGACTAGAATTTGGAGGTGTGTCAAGAGACAACTAAGATTGTTTGTATGTTTGACAAGGAACTGCCGAAGAGTTTCATGGACTTGCAGGTTCATCTTCTAGTCACCTAATAGATGAGGTTTAATTAGTTGGGGTGGTTTCTTATCGTTGGATGTTCTTATTAGAGAAGTACATGAAGAAATTGGAAGGTTATGTTAATCAAAGGGAAAAAACCTATGGGTCTATGCAAAGGGTTATATATCATACAATTCTTTATATTATGCCAGTGAGTACATCGAGAATATTGATAACTCACTAGGTGTAGCAATTTGGGATAACGAAAGGGATGAAGGAAAAAGATAAGGGGAGATTCTAAAAATGAATGCAAAGAGGTGCATGATAAAGAGTAAGTGGATTATCATTTGTCAAATATAATCACACTGAACTTCATATTAATACATATTTTGATCTCATATGTACTATATATATTTTGATTGGGATTGGGTTCAACAAATCAGTAATTATAATATATTTTGTACATTTTTAACTTCATACTGTACCTTTAAATTGTAACATATATATATATATATATATATATATATATATATATATTAGTTTTAATTATGTTTCGGGCTATTAGACAAATGACACATTGATATTTTCACTTCTTATAGGTGCATTTGTTCCCATCTATGTAGGAATATGGACATGATTTTCAAATGGATGATGTCGATGATGGATGCATGACACAATAATCTGGAGTGGAAGTCGAGTTTGGCCAATCTAGTCGTACTATCCACCGCAAACAAAACCTAATATAGGGGATGTTAGGTTACATTGGAAAGATACACAAGATCATTCAAGTAGACTTCTCTTTGTTCTAATTTTTTATTTTTAGGTGAAAGTGGTGGGACACCCTTGATTAGAATAATTTAAAGGAACATCGTGATAGTGGGTTGATATCTTTCAATTCTATAAATATGTGGCATGAAGCTAGGGAGCCTTATATTTTCCCAAAACATTACAAGCAAGTGTCTTTTTACCCAGACGTGTTGGATAGGGATTGGTGGTTTCTATTAATACACAACCCTATATCAAAACATAATTTTTAGAACAATAGTGTTATCATGCCAAGTGAGGATGTTAATTAAGGTGATGACTGTAACTTCCACCTCCCGTCACATCTACCCAAGAAACCGGCTAACATGGGTAAACATGAGATGAGGGGTAATTAATACAAACTTAACCCCCTTGGTGACTTTAAGGAAGTGGAATCGAAGATGAAAACCATAACAGATGCCTATACTACCTACTAAAGGATCCCCAGAGGTTATCCTAGGCATCCACCTGAACTGTCACTAGGATCCAGTGATATTTCATAAAGAAAACCCCCGAGACGCACCCACATGAATGCATCCATGCATCTAGGAGGCTCTTGATGCACGCAAAAGCCTCCGTGCATGCATCCAGGTACTAAATTTCCCAAACCTATGCCCGTGTCTGTGGTATTTAAGGAAATTTTTAAATCTAGAATCCCGTAGACTGCCCAAAACTCTGTATATGTTTCAGAAATCATTAAATACATAATGAGAACACTAATAAACCAAAAATTGACTCCAAGACTAGGCCTGACTAGCCCCAAACGGGACTGACATTCTATCAAACACTTGGAATGAATGCTAGCTACAAGTATAGGATACAAGATAGAGCATGAATGACTGAAAAAATCTTATGATACATTACAAGAAGAATCACCACCCTCTTCCTTAACTAGATATGACATCAATTAGTTCTTGCATCTATCATTTTAACAATTACAAGTAGATACATGAAATAACCATGACATGAACCATCCATTTAAGCATGCTTATAACCAACATAAAACCATGGAAATAACAGTGAGAATACATCCATTAAAACCGCATAACAATAGTCACAAAATAAGGAGAAATTATCTTCCATTAAATATAGGAAAATACCTACCATGTTCGGTACTTCCATGTTACACCCGACCATAGACAGGGTTGAGCCAAATCTCTCTTCAACCATTCACCCCTGTTCCATATTCCAAGTATGAATGTGGTATCTCATGGATAAACCAATCTAAAAAAAACCAAGGGAATCCAGAGGCTAAACTACCTCCACCCTCACCATACCCTACTCACACCAAACTGGTGCTCCCATCGAAAAAGTGAGAAGAACTTATAAATTCCATTCGAAATCCATCACTATCCTTGAAAAAAAATTTGACTCCCTGTATCTCAGGCTTTACAGTAATCCAATCCTAGATCACTCGGCCCTAAACCGAGTCACCTCCCTCAGGATTTACCATGTATCCCTCCAAAATTGTTCAAAGGATTCCTAAGCCTTTGGGAATGAACCTTGAGGCCACTTCCACCCCAGATTCCAAAATCCATCTGGAAAATCTAAAGCTAAAAAACAAGATCACAAACCCAACACACCATGCCATCCGGAGAAAGGAAAGGCAAGGGTGAAAAACCACGGTCATAACCCGAAAAAACCATGCCACCGACAATAATATAACCAAGTACCAACATGCATAAGTTGTGCATGTCCAAACCAGCTAGGAAATCACACATGCAATATGTACTTGCAAGTATTCATGTTGAAGTTGCTAGATCCTGCTTTTGCTTTCTTGATCTTTGCTTTTCCTTTCCATTCATGTCCTTCTTTTGCTTTCCTCCTCCTCCTTGGCACAATGCTGAATTTCTCTAAGAAAAATCTAAGTATCCAAGAGTGAGAGAGAGAGAGAGAATAATGATAGAGATACAAAATTTAACTTACAAAATCTACCAATTAATCCTCAAAATCCTTTTTATCAATGAGGCCTTTATTTTATTCATTTTCCATTATTTTCCTTCAATTTACTCCTTACATGCAACTTGTAACCTTTTACCTTCCTTTTCTCCTAATTTCCTTTATTTTCATAAATAAATGTGTCAAAATTACTTTTTGCCTATTTAACGCCTTTTCCTTTTCCTTTGCCAATTTTCCTTAGCCATAAACACATATCTAGTGATGCCCAGTAGGATAATTTCCCAAAATTCAATTTGGAGTAAGTTTCCCTTAATCGTGGTCTTATTTTTTGTCTTTATTAAATTTTTATTACATGAAATTTTGCCCAGGTATGTTACAATGACAATGGAGAGTGATATGTACTTGTGTTATTTCATAATTTTTATTATTGATGTATTATTTTTTTCTTTATTTCACTAATTATATTTTTTTTCTATTAGTATTATTGGAATTTTATAATATAATTGGTAATATTCACAATTTTTTACAAACCTTTTTGTAGCGAAAACGTTTTTACACTTAAAACTAAGTATTTCCAATTGTGTATAATATCTATGATAATAAGGATTCAAGGTCATAATCCTTCTCAAATAGGAAAATGAGAAGAAAATAGTGAATTTAGAAATAAAATTGAAGGTTTAGTCTCGATTTTGATACTTATTGTTTTATTAATCAATTCACATGTTTTTTATTCTTGTTTAGTTCAAAATAAATATAAATCATTATGTAGTGATAAATCTATGAGGACTTTAACAATGAAATAGTTGTGTATTAAAATTTAATATTAAATTCTTGAGATGATAGGTAAATTCATGTTTACTTTATTTAAATTACAGTTCTTGCAACATTATGTAAATTAAAAGGAGATCATATGCATGTATAAAATATTGATGACATTTTTATGGACCATAAGAGAAACAAATGGGCTTACATGGATGCATGAGAGGCTTTAATTTTTTCTTTATGGATAATGGAAAAATTTTAACTTTTCTTTTCAATGGTAATTATAAATAAAACGTGAATTAATAAATATTTCATGGCTAAGAATTAAACGATAAATAATGTGATGATGATTAAGAGGCATTCTTTTCCCTTTCAAATAGACTTGGTGATACATTTTTCTTTCCTATTTAGATTATGTAAAATAAATATCCATTTTTATGTATTTATAAGTAAGTTATTGAAAGTAGGCATGCCTTTATCATTGTGAACATGATGTAATATTAGCCAGGATAAATGTGAAAACATGAATTTAAGTGGTTGTATCGTGATAACTATGTGGAAAAATTAATTTGGGTTGTTCATTAAGAAATAATGAAATATATTATTTTTTGAAAGTTTAAATGTAATATAGTATGATTTTTGTATTATTTAACTCATAATCATTATTGAAAAGAGTCAAATTTAAAATTGTACAATAGCAAATAAAGAACTAAAATAGCACCAAAACGTTATATCTTTATTACTAGAAAAAGTTGACTTCACTCTTTAAGGGAGAACTTCCAATAGATAAAATCCCCAACTACAAGTAACTTCACAAGCCTTATTTTTCATTTCTTGATCCTCATCTTTAGAGAGAGAAATTTCTAATTTAAATTTGTAAGAGTAGTATTAAATTTAAATTTCTTGAAATCTCATAACTTTAGTAATAAATTAAATTTTATAAAAGAAATTAAGTGATATTAAATCTAAATTAATTATAAAAAATTATGACTTAAGTTTTTTAAATTTAACAATATATTGAATTTTTTAAACAAATATTGAATTGGATAAATTGTATTTTTGAATAATGTATGATTATTAATATTTTACCTTAAAAATTGAATGAGTTACACCTTTTTGTCTTATTAAGAACTAACTAAATTATTTTACCTTTAATTATTTTTTCCTCGTGAGTATTGAAATATTTTAAGAATTAAGTCAGATTGAATATCAATGAAAAATAAAAGAAATAGAAATATATTTATTGTAATTTTACAATCATAGCTTTAACCATACTAAACTTTGTAATTTATAAAAATATCTTTGAATTTATTTATAAAGTAAGTCATTTTGCATGCAATTTCATATATAAAAGTTTGATATAAGTTCACCAATATATAATCTATAATAAATATTATTTCATAAAAATTAACATCATGATGATAACGATTTAAAAAACATAAAAATTATATAAGATATAAATTTGAATTCACTACCATCATCTAATTATATACACCTCTAACACATATGAACGTCATTAGCTAGCACACAAATCTAATAATCTAATAGGGCATCATCATCGTGATCATATATAACAAAAAAAAATAATGTAATCTAACATCATCACCACACACATCGTCAAATTAATATACATATCATGTCAAGTAACTATTATCCAATACACATCTATCTACAAGGACATTAAATGAACATATCTAACATGCCCTAACAATATACACATCAAAACTAGCATATAAATTAAGTACACAAGCATGACCCAAAAAAAGCACCATATATATATATATATATATATATATATATATATATATATATATATATATATATATATATATATATAAGTCAAATAACTACAATCACGATCACCACCCTCATCATCATTATTATGAAATCAACTCCAAAAATAGAAGAAAAGAGAGATCAATTCCTTATAACTAAGCCACTTCGAGGGGGAAACCTCCTTTACATTACATAAATGAAAAATTATTGGATGATACAAATGAAAAATCTTCCTTTCTATATATAGGAGTCTATAGGGTCACAATATAATCCTAGCCTACATAAAAATAATAATGTAAGGGCACAATAATAACAATATGGGGGTTATAGGGGTACAACAATAACCATAAGGGGGCTACAATAGCAACAATAAGGGACTACACTAGTAATATAGGGACCTAACATGCCCCTCTCCTTCAAAAAAGTGTTTTCCTCAATGCTTGAGTAGATATAGATGTTTTTGTATAAAATTCTCATCGTCCCATGTATAATCTTCAGTGGGTAAATTCTTCCACTTTATGAGATACTCGAAAATTGATCGATTTCCTAGCTTCCGAGTTCTTGTTTCTGTGACTGCTTCAGGTTCCAATATTATTTTTCCTTCGTTATCAAGTTCACAAAATATTGTTTGAACTTGAAGTTTGTCACCTATTACCTTCTTTAAGCATGAAACACAGAAAACTAGATGCACACGAGAAGAAGCAGGAAGCTCCAATTTGTATGTCATAGTACCAATCTTTTGCAACACCTTGTAAGGACCATAGTACTTTGGCAATAATTTATTATCCCTTTTAGATTTCTTGAGGGACATTTGTTTGTATGTTTTTATCCCTAAAAATACCAGGTCTCCTACATCAAAACTTCTCTCGTTGCGATGTTTATCTGCCTGTTGTTTCATTCGATTTTGTGCCAAATTTAGGTTATCATTTAAGAGTTGGAGAACTTATTTTTGATGCTTGATGTGATCTTCCACTGCTTGAACCTTATAATTTTCTCTTAAATATGATGTGATGGATGGTGCATGGTATCCATAAAGTGCCATAAATGGGGTCATTTTTGCTGCAATATGGAAGGAAGTGTTATACCACCATTCAACCATAGGTAACCACTTGACCCATTGTATTTTTTTATTAGATTCAAAAAATTGAAAATATCCTTCCAAACATTTGTTCACTATCTAAATTTTCCCGTCAGATTGAGGATGATAAGATGAGCTATGAGCTAGTTGAGTACCTAAACAAGGAAATAATTTTGTCCAAAAATTTCTAGTAAAAATTGGATCTCTGTCTTATACAATAATCTTTGGGTTTTCGTGTAGCTTTTGAATTGTTTCCATAAATACGGTAGCAATTGTAATTTCTTTAAATGGATGAGATAATTCACAAAAGTGTGCATACTTGGTAAGTCTATCAACTACCACCATGATGACACTCTTTCCTTCGTACTTAGGTAAACCTATGATAAAATACATTGAAATCTCCTCCCAACGTTGACTTGGAATGGATAAAGGTTGTAGAAGACCTAGGGTTTTAATTGTCTCCACTTTATTTTGCTGGCAAACCAAAAATTCCACCACAAACTTTTGAATATCATATTTAAGGCCATCCAAAAAAAATCTTTCTTCACCCCGTGGTAAGTTTTTAAAATTCCTGAGTGTCCTCCTAAGGGAGAAGTGTGCAATTGCAAAAGAATATTTTTTTTTAGTTGGGAATTCTTGCAAAGATATAAGTGATATTTATACCGTAAGGAATCATTTTTCCAACTAAATGTATCATATGTACTAGGATCTTGCTACAACTTTTGAATGAGAGTCCACACTTCTTCATCCTTTTTCAATTCATCCCTTGCTTCGGTTATCGAATCCTGTTGGATAATAGAAACATCACAAAGAAATGTTTCAACCTCTTCATCCTTTCTTGAGAGTGCATTTGCAAAAAAATTTAGCTTCCATTTTTTGTAGATGATTTCAAAGTCATAACCCAACATCTTTGTGACCCATTTTTGTTGCTCTTCTAAAGATAGTCTTTTTTCCAAAAAGTATTTAATACTATCATGATAATTTTTTAACTTGAAGTGTCTTCCCATTAGGTAAGGTCACCATTTCTTTAGTGAACATAGTATTTCCAACATCTCCTTCTCATAAATGACTTATGCAAATACTTTCCTTTGATTGGATGACTTTCAAAAGCAATGGGTCTTCCTTCTTGCATTAAAACAACACCAGTTCCATTTCTTGAGGCATCACATTCCACAATAAAGGTTTTTGTGAAGTGTGGCATAGCTAAGACCGATGCTAGGCACATTCCCTCTTTAATATGTTCAAAGGCCTTAGTTGCTTCAAGAGTCCATGAAAATGCATATTTCTTCAATAATGTTATTAGAGGTGTTTCTATTCTCCTATAATTCTTTAAAAAATTGCGATGATACCCTATTCACTCGATAAATCGTCAGAACTTCTTTATGGTTGTGGGGACTTTCCATTCCTTAATGGATTTAATTTTTTTAGGGTCTACCTTAACACCCTCCTGATATACAATATGACCTAGATATTCCATCTCTTGTAGTCCAAAGAAACATTTGGAGGTTTTTGGATATAATTGTTTCTCCTCCAATAGTTTGAGCACCCTGTCAACATGTTGAACATGATCCTTCCAAGACCTGCTATAGATTAGTATATCATCAAAAAATAATAGCACAACTTTTCTAAGGGATTGAAAATGGAATTCATCAACCCTTCAAATATATAAGGTGCATTGGTAAGGCCAAAAGGCATGACCAAAAATTCATAATGACCCTCATGAGTTCGAAATGTTGTTTTCGGAATATCTTTAGTCTTCATTCTAATTTTATGATATTGTGAACGAAGATCCAACTTGGTAAAATAAAATGATCCATGTAATTCATCCAATAATTCATCAATTCCAGGAATGGGAAGTTTATCTTTAATAGTGAGCTTATTGAGCTCCCTATAATCCAGAAACATGTGCCATGATCCATCCTTCTTGTGCACCAATACTATTGGAGCAGAGAAAGAACTCTAACTAGGTTTAATTATACCATCCTCTAACATTTCTGCAATCATACGTTCATTTTCTCTCTTTTGGACATAAGGATATCTGTAAGGCCTCATGTTTGGAGGAACACTTCTTGGAATCAAATGAATAGCATCATCATGATCAGGAATAGGTGGGAGTCCTTTGCGAGTTTCAAACAAATTGGAATGATTGTCCAAGGCTTTTTGGAGATCTGGAGAAATAGATGATTTTGATGTTGGAACTTCTAGTGAGAATAATTGTGCAATTACACCTAATTTTTTTTCTTCAGAAGCTTTTTCATGATATTAGAGATTATTATCTTTCCCAGTTTCCCTGCGATACCCATTAATTCAACTTCCTTTCCTTCTGAAAAAAAATTCAAGAAAAATTCTTGAAAATTAAAAGCTTCCATCCCCAAATATTGTAACCATTATACTCCTACTACAACATCAGCACCTCCCATTGGAATGGAAAGCATTGGAATATTCAATACATATTCCCCAATGGTTATCTTGATATTATGGAATTTTCCACATCAATCTATAGTTCCTCCATTTGCAACCATCACTTAACACTCTGGTGTTGGTTATAGGAAGCAATTCAATTCCTTGGCTATCTTACAATGAATAACATTATGGGTACTACCCGAGTCAATCAACACTATTACCTTTTTCTTCTGGATATGTCCTTATATCTTGAGAGTTTGAGGAGTGGTAATTCTTGCCAATGAATTACAGGATATGGTCAGACTCATTTCTTCTTTCTCTAGCATTTGTTCCTGGTGTATATCCTCTTCTTTTGAGTATTATTGTTCATTTTCTTTCTCCTCTTCACAATCTATGTAAAATAATTTCTTCTCAGCACACTTATGGCCTTTAGTATATTTTCTATCACAACTGTAGCAAGGCACTATTTCTCTTTTTTCTTCCAATTTTTTTGGTATCAATATTGTAGGTAGTAGCAACACTTCCATATTTATAGATGTCAATGGTAGGCTTACTTGTTGGCATAATTTTACATTCAATTTTTCTTGCCAACCTGAATGCCTTCTCCAATGAATTAGGTTCCCAAAGGAGAACCTCATGTTTGATGTCATCCTTTAAAATCCATATGAAGACATCAATCATGTGTTCCTCTAGAATATCAGCTACCCTTATATTCAATTTTTGGAAGTCCTCAATGTGCTCCACCACTGAGCCCTTTTGTCTAAGATTTATCAATTGGATAAAGAAGGTGTTTTTATTTGTATCATCATAATGTGCTATCATTTCCTCTGTAAAATTTACCAAATGAGATTTTTTTTACTGGATCGAAGCCTTCGATACCATACAAATGTATTTTGTTCTAAATATAAAGTTTCAAGGTGTACCTTTTGTGTGTTTTACACATTATTGAGATCAAAATATTGCTCCATCTGTAGTATCCATGTTACGAGATCCTTGACATCAAAATTCCTCATATCAATTTTTGGAATATGGTGGGTCTTAGATCCAACATTAGAGTTCATGAAATCACAATTAACATTTATTGTGTTCTCATCATGAGTTTCCTCTACTATATTTTCACCTTTAGGAATCATGTCCTGTATCAACTTTGTCAAACCTTCCTTCAAACCTTCCATGTATGCTTTTATATCCTTCTTCATGTCTTCCATGTTGTCTTTCATTTTTTCTTCCATGTCTTCCATGCCATTCTCCAAACCATCCATATTAGCTTCCACACCTTTCTTAAAACCCTCCATATTATCTTCCACGCCTTTCTTCAAACAATCCATATTATCTTCCACGCCTTTCTTCAAGCCATCCATATTAGCTTCCATTCCCTTCTTCAAACCATCCACCTTCACTTCCACGCCTTTCTTCCAAACTTCCATTTCATTTTTTGTTGCTCTTTGCGAGAGTGAAATTTGGTTCACTTGCTCCTATAACTTTGATATGTCATCTTGCACTTATTCATCTTCATGAGTCATAGTAGAGTATTATGAGGGCTTAATGGGTGTTAAATTATTTTTAGGGGGTATTTTTTAACCCAATACTAATATCTATGCTTCAATATTCCCTTGGGATCACTTCAAAATGATTTTTTAAACAATACTTATGCAATTTGAATCAAATACACACATTTTTTTCTTTTGAGGAGCTCAATATTGAAACTGAATTATCTCTATGATTTCCGATATTTAATATCTAAAATCGGGTCTTGTAGTATTTCTTTGAATATTATTTCGCATGCCCCAGGTTTGACTTGATTTAAATGCTTCAAGGAAAAGTTATGCCCAATATCCCACAATGACCTAATTATGGACTCGTTCCGTAGAGCGAACTTGTATAGCCTATCATGTGTCACTGTTTCCTCCTTAGGCTTTGAATCAATTCAAAGGAAACTAAATTTCATGTAATTTTGTCCACTTTTTACATAATTCAAATCCGACGCTCAGAGCGATAGTTATGGCGATTTTCCCAAGGTCACCTTTTTTAGATGAAATTCAAGAGCCTGTGAAAACCCTAACTTTGAAAGATAATATCTCATCAAATATTATGAACCAAGATCTGAATTTTTTACACCACATTCCTCATTATTTCATCTTTGCGTGTTAAAAATTTCAGCTTGTGAACCTTCGTATAAAAAACGTTATAGAGAACATGCAACGATGACCTGATTGGAGCAGCGAAACCCTAGAATCCAAATCTTTGATACCAAATGTTATGAAACCACCTCCAAAAATAGAAGAAAATAGATATCAACGCCTTAGAAATAAGCCATTTCGAGGGGGAAACTTCATTTACATTATATAAATGAAAATTCTTGGATGATACAAATGACAAAACCTCCTTTCTATATATAGGAGTCCATGGGGTCACAATATAATCCTAGTCGATCTAACAATAATAATGTAAGGGCATTATAATGATAATAATATGGGGGTTAGAGGGGTACAAAAATAACCATAAGAGGGCTACACTAACTAAAATAAGGGACTACACTAGTAATATGGGGACGTAACTATCATGATCATGATCACCACTCTCATTGTAATGATCACCACCCTCATTTGATGTATCTGCCACTACATGCCCTTCATCCTTCATCGGGATCATGATCACCACCCTCTTCATCATGATCATGATCACCACTCTCATAATCATGATCATGATCTCCACCATCATCATCATGATCACCACCCTCGGTTGAAGTATCTGTTGTTGTATTCCATACATCCTTTATCGTTTCCAATAGACTACTAGCTCTAAAAATTTGACATAATAAGATATCATCTCGTGTAGAAAGACCCTATAAAGATCCACGAATCATGAATCTACGCTGATATCCTGAGCCCTTGCAAGGAGGACTTCATCCTCAACTAAAATTCTAGACAATTTGTCACAGTAGTACATTCAAAATCACTAACCATTCCTATGATGCCATATGTCCATGACTGCCTTAGGATGTGCCTCGCTCTCTTGGTCCTCACACATATCCTCATCTCCTACATCTGGTGGGGGAGGTGGCATGCCCCCATACAATGTTCCAATGTCTGAAAAATATATAATACACAACAATAATTAGAAAATTTCATTAAACAATTTAATAAAAAAAGTTAAAGAATGTGTTAGAATAAAGTTTATTCTAATTAATTAAAACAATAAAATGAGACTAGATTAATTTACAAAAAAAACTAATATTACCTCTATCATCTTGAGGCTCAACTGGTGTGAAGATAATTTTGGGACACTGACTCCAATAAATCCCCATGTAAGGAAACAAAAACAAGATAAATGCATGGTAAAAAAAATTGGCCAGTAGGGCTAGTGCTTGGGTGAAAATCCTAGCCAGATACTTTGAAAGGCCCCTCTTCGGCATCATCTAGCCCCACATGTGCATCTAGGCCTTACTGATCAACCTAGTAGGGTGAAGGTCAAATGTTGTCCTCATCTTTGGAAACCTCACAAAAAATTAAAAATTAAAAATCTATAAATCAAAAGGGAATCACGCCCTCCCATGTATCATCGCATTCCATCTATCTAAATCCATTCAAAATTACCTCAAAAATAGTAGACCATTTGATACAACGTGGTGCCTAAATCAAAGAACCAAAATAATACAAAAGAGGGCAACTAATATGCTACCCATCACTAATAAAGTGTGCAATGATGGTGACTAATAACGAGAGGCACCTAACCTCTTGTGTAGAAAAAGAAGAAATGCATATATTTCCAACACATAACTGAAAATATGTTAGATGGAATGCATGAGGCCCAACATATCTTTTATATTTTCCAAGATGACTCTCTACTGCAACCCCATGGGGGACATTAGGGAACTAGGAAAAATATTCCCCTCTTCTGGATAGGTCAGTGATAAAGTATATGTCATCCTTAAAGGGCCTATACCATGCCCCAAGACCGACATGGAAAACCTGCTCCTCGACACTTCATTGGAAGATAAAATGCACGAACAAGACAAAGTACACCTTTAGGGATGTAGCCTCCTCATATTAATTTAGGAGGAATACATTACTTAAGAATTCTCGGGTCACTGCAGTAATAGGGAGAGGGTATAAATACCTCTCCTCTCTCTGGTCGCCCATAACTAGACCCCATTGTATAGGTATGTCATTTTCTTATGTTCATGTTGTTTCTCCTTCTACTGATGTCTCTGCTACATGATTGACATATAAAATACATCAACCCCACACATAATTTACAAAAAAAAAATATTAAGTGAAAAATGTGTTTATAAATATGGAAACACAAATTTAAATTTAAAAAAAAAAAGCCATGGTGCGCCAAAAAATGGTAATGCACCAACTTCAGTGTGCTATAAAACTGAACCAACATTGGTATGCACATAGGTATTATGCACCATTGATGCTTCACATGTTAAAAATTTTATCACGGTGCATCATACTTATGAACTGGTTCACATGTATAACCTTTTCACACGAGTATGGAATGTTCAAGTTATCGAACGCACCAAGTTATATTTTTAAATATTATTTTTGTGACATGTATAGTAAATATAAACACACTAGGAATAACATAAAAATATACACACTGAAATAAAATTTATAACTTCCCTGGTGCATTTTCATTTCTGATAAGAAGGAGAGGGAGTTAGGTTAAGCGCTAGGGAGTGGGAGAGTGTGGGAGGAGGAGGGAGGGGGAGTAGGAGGGGGAGGGTGATAGGATGGAAGGGGAGGGGGAAGAAGGGGGAGTCCATCAATCTCTCTCAATTTTTTTGTGGTCAGCCATGATGGCACCCTCATCCATTCTTCAGGAACTACGAATAATTTAGAATTCCTTCCTCTAGAAAGGTTCAAGAATGGTGAAGAAATCTCCTTTAGTACTATGAGATAATATGTGTAAAATAAATATCAAATGTGAATTTGGGTTAAGGAACCCATGTATAATGGAAATAGTTATGGGTGAAAATACCTAGTGGTGGTGGCTCCAAGGAGTAATAGGTTGTTAGAAAGGAATCTAAAAATATAAGCATGCACAATATACTCATAAAAGAAATATCATAATAATGAATATTTTGACCCTTGGATCCTCAATTTGGACCTTGGAAAAGAAGGGTATTGGGTAGATTCAAAATCATTGCTTCTGGGAGATTAAAAATAGAGGAATGACTTTATTCTGGGTTGACTCTAGGGTGAATTTGTGTAAGTTGTGTGATCAGGGGGAACTAAAAAAATTAAGGAAACAAATGCCTAGACTAACGCAAAATAAAAAATAAAGGTTATTGGGTGGAGGAGGTAGTAGACTAGCGATGGCACAGATGGATCACATTGGAGAAGTTGCACCCCAAAATAGATGGGGAAATATCAAGGAATTTTCGAAAAAATATACAGCATAAACTGATCCAATATCAAATAAGGATGATAGACAAAAATGGGGATACATATCCAAAGGTACATTCTCCATCAGTGAATCCTACCATCTAGAAGTAGGATATTGAGATCAACATTTGTAAGAGGTCTTACCTAAATATAGAAGAAATTATTTTGGAAAAAATTATCCATTTTCATATGGTTATTGATGCATAATCATACTTTAACATGGGAGAATATTCAAAATATAAAATTTTTGCCCTGCTCTTGTTTCCCACTATGTCTACTACATGATGGGACTTTAGAGAATTTATTTAACCTCTGCACATTTTCTACAAGTCTATTGTGACACACCTCATGAAAATTCCATGTAATTAAGCTAAAAATAATAACCATGATAGATGGGACACTTATTCCAAGTTGAATGTTTGGAAAAACATCCTAGGGGGTGTTCATTTGGTTTATTATGGCTAAGGAAATTGGAAAAGGAAAATGCAAAGTATTTGGAGAGGAAAAATGACATTTTTTGCACATTTATTTATGAAAATTATGGAATTTAGGAGAAAACAGAGATGAAAGTTCTCATATTTCACGTGAGGAGGAAATTGAAGGAAAATAATGGAAAATGATGAAAATAGAGGCCTCTTCCATAAAAAGGTTTTTGAGGATCAATTGGTACCTTTTGTTAGTGCAATTTCGAAGCTATCTCATTATTCTCTCTCTCTCACTCACTCTTCGACACTTGGAATGTTTGGAGCACTTTGGCACTAGAGAAAGACAATAAATAAAGCAGGAAGAAGGAGAAAGAAAGCAAGGAGGAGCAGGAATCAAGTATCTACAACAATATTCTTTACATGAATTGATTTGCATGTATGATTTCCTTACTAGATTTGGCATGCATGATATTGCATATGGTCCTTTGTTGTCTTGGCATGGGTTTTTCCATGTGTGATAGTGTATTCAACTAAACCTTTCCATTTCTGGATAGCCATGGTGTTGTGGAGTTCTCATGTTTTGGTTTAGCTGGATTACTGGATGGATTCCAGGTTGAGTGACGTGGATCTCCGAATTACTATAGAACTGGTTCGTTTGTTGTCATGGTTTAGGGCCTAGTAATTTGGGTTTGGAATCCCCTAAATCCTAAGATGTGGTGGTTCTCTCTCCATTTCATGCTTAGGAATATCGGGTTTGGGATATATTTTAAAGCCTGGAGAGTGTGTCTTGGTTTAAGGCCTAGTGACCCCTGATTCAAATTGTGGGTTACAGTAAAGCCTAAGAGGCTAGGAGGCATGAAAAATTCCTCACGGTTTAGGTGGAGAGAATCTAGTGATATCCATGCTTGTGTTGGCCTAGTGATTGGGTGTAGATCATGGTAAAGCCTTGTTTATGATTGATGAGAGTGAGGTGGTCAAGCCTAGACACCCTGGTTGGTTTTTCAGTTTTAGTCCCACATTCATGCTTGGAATATGGAATGGGGTTGATTGGCTAAAGAGAGATTTGGCTCAGCCAATCTATGGTTGGGTGGAATGTGGAAGTCCCATCTCTAGTTCGTTTGTTACACTCATTAATGAGAATCTCATCCATTTGGTATTTGATGTATAATTTCACTAGGTATTATGTGGATTATATTGTTGTTGTATCCACAATATTTCTGTTGTTATTTTGTTGGTTATAAGTATGTATTTTATCAGTGATGATGTATGGATCTATCCATGTTTTTACTTGAAAATTAATGCACAATGGATCTATGGTCAAATATATTGTATTGTAGCTTACGATGTAAGGGAAAAATGCTTCTTAGCAATTCTCAGATAAGTATGAGACCCTTATGTTCAAATATGCTGTTTATAACTGTAGATGCAATGCTTGTGACATGTTTGAAAAAAAATCATATCATGGCTAAGAGGGGTCCAGATGCATTCCTAGTGAAGTGATTTCTTCTGTACCATTTTTTTAATGTTTTTCATCATTCCCTATAGTTTCGTGAAGTTATGGGAAGTGACCTGGGTTGTGGGGACAAAAAAGTGGCATAAATCCCATGGTTGTAGGAACAGAACTGGTCGAAATGGGCCATAGTAACTACCTTGCATTGGAATTCCCTTGGATATATGCTTTTGGATGCCACCTTGCCTTGCCATGCCTGCGACTAAGCCTCAAATTGGTCAAAAAGTCAGTCTCCCTAAGGGTACACTGGTCTAGGGAGTTGGGTTACCTCCTAGGGATGTTTTTGTTGTTGAGTAAGGTGTGTTTTTCTTGTTTCCATTGGTTCCACTTCTTTAAGGTCAACTAGGAGGGTGAATCTCATATTAGTAGCCTCGCGTCTCATTTTTATGTCGGTATGACGGTTACTTAGGTAGATGTGGGAAGGGGGTGTTATAGAGTGGTATCAAAGCATGGCTCAACCCTTAGATTGGATGGGCAGTATGTTGGTCATGCTTTTGTTGATTTCTTATGTGCTTCTCATACTTATGGTGTATGTGTTTGTGCATTTGTGTTGTGTTGGCCATGGTGGTGGTGGTGTTTCCATGGGAGGATTGATGATACTGATGTCAACATTTTTTCATGATTGCATGATTGATTTTGTGTCTTTTATGCTTTTGTATTGTCCATGCACACTTGCCTACATATTGTACATGTTGAATATGCATTGCTTATTTATGCTAGGTCACATATTGATCATGCTTGTGTGTTGTTAATTATTTTGTACTATCCATTCACACTTGCCTAAATATTGTTACATGTTGGACATGCATTGCTTATTTATGCTAGGTCACGTATTGATCATGCTTGTGTGTTGTTCATTTATTCTTTCTTGATTGATGTCATATGTTGAACATGCATTGGTCGTTCATGATGGCTTAGTTGTTACTTATGTTGGTGTATGGTTAATGCTTTTGATGGTGTGTGGTCAACTTGATTTAGTATGGTCATGCATCTATGACTGGACTCCAACTAGAATGACATTTATTTGTTTACATTCCTATACACTATATGTTTATATGTAGTCATGATTATATATATACACGTATTATGCTGATTGGTGGATATTTCGGGACGTATCCTTCCCAAATTACACTAAGGTACGTTAGTTTATTATTATTGGGTTTAACTTATATATTACACTTTCTAGGAGAAAGATCAACATGGATAGAAATATGTTAGACTACAAGGACTCTCTCTATGATTCATACAAGCAGCATGGTGGGAAATATTATCATTTGGAAGACACATTGAGAAGCCTAATGCAATAACAAGGATTTGTAAGGCAAATAATGATAGGATCATACAGGTAGAAGATAGAAAAGAAGAGGTGAATGCAATACTTCTTCAAATCTTGTCAAATTTTCAAAAACAAGGGCCACTTAGAATCAATTATTGATAGGTGGAAAAAAATAATCGGGTATATGGTAGTAGATCTCCTAGTAAACATAGGTTAAATAGACTTGATATAGTGAGAGATGGAAGGTTGTTGGACACTAAGGATAGGAGGTGTGATGAGTACATGTACCATCCTAGTTTTGGTTTAGATAAACATTGAAATCTTCATCGATACCATCCTTATAGGAGGAGTGACAGGGGATACATACCAGATGAATTTAAGAAATTCAAGCCACCTAATTTTGATGGGTTCTTGAAGAAACCAGAAGAGGCAGAATCTTGGATACTTGGGATCAAGAATTTATTTGAGTTTCATGAGTACTTAGATAAAATGGAGGATAGGATTGATATATTTAGCCTTAGAGGTAAATCAGACATCTCGTGGGAAGATGTGAAGTGGGTTGGACACATCAGGACATATGACTTGAGTTGGCACAAGTTTAAAATAATTTTTAGGAAGAAATACTTGTCAGAGAGGTACTATGACAATAAGGCCAAATGATTTTATGAGCTAAAGATGGTATCAATGACATATTATGAGTACAAAACAAATTTATTGGAACTATTGAGTTATGTAACATATCATGAGGATGAGAAGGCTAAAGTTCAGTGTTTTTTTTTTTTTAGTGGGATTCCAATAGCATTCAAAGATCGTATTGAGTACGGTGAGCCTCCTACACTTGAGGAAGTCATTGGGAAGTTGAAGCATTGGTATTAATAGTAAAAGTGTAAGAATGATTCTCAACATGGATGTAAAGGGAAGGAAAAAGGTAAAGTTAAATGGAAATCGAAAGAGAAATTCCTTATAATCCAGAAGGGAAAGAAAATTTGGCACCGTAAAATAAATTTAATGCAAGTGGACATTTACATATGCCACAAAAACAATATAAATCACAACAAAAGCATGGAGGTAATGGTATGGGATGGTCGAAGTGTTGTACATGTGGTGAGTAGCATCTTAAGAGGGATTGTCCACAAAATCATCGAGGTAGGGCTAAGATATGCAATGCACATGAGACACAGAATGTTGGAGACATTAGGAAGATAATTTTTCGCATTTATGCAACAATGGAAAAAAGCATGCAAATCACCAGGCTTCTATCATTGATATGGACGGTAATTTTTGTGATCAAGTTATTTATATTTTTATTGACCCTGGATCTAATTATAGCTATGTTAGTCCTAACTTGGTGGATAATTGTGGTTTGAATAAGAAAATGCATGCAGAATCGTGGTTATTGTAATTTTCCACAGGTACGAATAAAAGAGTTAACCATTGGGTAAGATCTTGTGCATTTGAGTTAAAAAGTATGCCTAATGTAGTGCACTTGAACATATTGCCAGTAGGTTCATACACTATGCTATTGGGTATGGATCGGTTATATCTTCACATGACCAAGGTAGATTGCTCTAATAAATCCATTGAATACTTGGACGGCAATGGGGAACCAATAATTTTATAGGGAAAGAAGAATTCCACATCAGTTAGGATGGAGAAATCCATGCAGGCCAAGTGCAGTCATAGGAAAGGGTGTGTGTTATGCGCACTTCATATATATAGTGACAAAGTTAAGGAAGTTGACGATGTAGATGTTTTTATCATGTATCTAGTTTTGTAGGAGTTTCATGATGTGTTATCAGCAAATATTTTAGAGTTTCCACTGCACAGGGAAGTAGAATTTTCTATTGAATTGACGACAGGCACAACTCCAGCATCAAAAGAACCTTGCATGATGATCACACCTGAGTTGGTAGAGGTAAACTTGTATCTGAAAGAAATGCTTAACAAGGGTTACATTATACCAAGTGTATCATCATGGGTTGCACCAGTATTTTTCGTAAATAAGAAGGATGGCACTCTTAAACTATGCATTGACTACAGGTATATGAACAAAGTGACCATCAAGAACAGGTACTCATTACTAAGGATTGATTATTTGTTCGATCAGCTGAAGCGAGCATCAATGTTCTCTAAGATCGACTTGATATCAGGATATCATCAGGTATGGATCAAATATCAGTACATCTACAAGAATATATTTAGGACGAGGTATGAGCATTATGATTTTGTTGTATTTCCATTTGGTTTGACTAATGCCCCAACTACATTTATGTGTTTGATGAATAGTGTGTTGCGTCCTTATTTGGACAAGTTTGTGGTGTTTATTGATGACATATTGGTATATTCTAAAAAATGAGGAGGAGCATGTCGAGAATTTAACAACGGTGTTGAGGTTGTTGAGAGAGCATCAGTTTTGTGTTAAGATAAGAAAATTCAGCTTCTTCCAGACTGAGGTACAATACTTTGGACATGTTGTCTCCAAGGAGGGCATTGCATTATCTCTAGAGAAGATAAGGGACATCATGGAGTGGGTAGCTCCAAAGAATGTAGATGAGGTGAGATCATTTATTCTCACATATTGCTTATCCTATTACATCATTACATAGGAAAGGTAAGAAGTTTGATTGGACAAAGGAGTGTGAGGCTAGTTTTGAGTAGCTTGAGCATTTGTTGACACATGATCCAGTTCTAAAGATTGCATATTCAGACAAGGAATTTGTAGTTTGTACAAATTCTTTCATGAGAGAGCTTGGTGGGGTTCTTATGTAGGATGGACAGGTGGTAAGGTATGAGTCAAGGAAGCTAAATGAACATGACCAAAACTACGCAAAACATGATTGTGAGATAGCAACGATCATTCATGCATTGAAGATGTCGAGGCACTATTTTCTTGGTAGACAGTTTGTATTGATGAGTGACAACATTGGGTTGTGGTATTTGTTTGACTGGCTAAATATGAATTCCAGGGAGACTATATGGTTGGGCACGATCAACGAGTTTGACTTTTAAATTAGGTAAATCAAAGGAAAGAAGAATTGGGTCATAGATGTTCTTAGCAGGTCGGTAGAGGTAAACCACTTAGCAATGATGAGCTCCTATGGGACAGACTTACAGGATAGGATCTTGCAGGTAGGTGAGCAGGATCATAAGTATATGGAGATTATGTATAGGTTGCAGCAGAGTATAGGTACAGGTGTTGTTACAGGTACATTTATAGGTGTTGGTAGAGGTACATGTATAGGTGGTAGTACAGGTATAGGTACAGTGTTAGGTCCCTATATTACTAGTGTAGTCCTTTATTGTTGTTAGTGTAGCCCCCTTATTGTTATTTTTGTACCCCTGTAGCCACCCTATTGTTATTATTGTTGTGCATAAAAGCCACTATTGTTATTATTGTGTCCTTATATTATTATTGTTAGGTCGGCTAGGATTATATTGTGACCCCATGGACTCCTATATATGGAAAGGAGGTTTTGTCATTTGTATCATCCAAGAATTGTTCATTTATGTAATGTAAAGGAGGTTCCCCCCTCGAAGTGGTTGATTTCTAAGGTGTTTATCTCTCTTTTCTTTTGTTTTGGGAGCTGGCGTCATAAAAATTGGAATCATAGCTTTGGATTCTAGAGTTTCGCTACTTCAAATAGGTCATCATGGCATTTTTTCCATAACTTTGTTTCTACGAAGGTTCAGAAGCTTAAAAAAAACCATTTGTGAAGAAATCCTGAGGAATGTTGTATAAAAGTTTAAGATTCTTGTTCGAAAGTTTTTTGGAGATATGATCCGTGGAAGTTAGGGTTTTTGTAGGATCTTGAATTTCACCTCAAAGAGGTGACCTTGGGAAAATATTCATAACTCTCACTCTGAGCATCGGATTGGAATTCTGTAAAAAGTGGCCAAATGTATACATACTATAGTTTCATATGTATAAATTTAAGATCCGAAGTACGAAACAATGACACATGGAATTCCTTACAAGTTATTTCTACTGAACCAGTACATAATTAGGGCATTGTGGGAGATTGGGCATAACTTTGTCTTGATGATTCCAAATCAGGTCAAACCTATGGAATTGTAAAGAAGATTCAGAGTGATACTAAATTACATAGATACATCAGTTTCAATATCACGCTCCTCAAAAACAAGAAAAAGGTGTGTATTTTTTTTCAAATTTTATAAGTCTTGTTTGAAAAATCAACTTGAAGTGATTCCAATGGCATATTGAAGCATATATATCATTATTATGTTCTAAAATTCCCCGTAAAAATAATTCAACACTCACTAAGCCCTCTGAAGGCTATACTATGATTCATGAAGAGGAAGAAGTGCAACATGATATATCAAAATTACAATAGCAAGTGCAACGAATTTCACTCTCGCAAAAAGTAACCAAAAATTAAATGGATAGTTTGAAGAAAGGCATGGAAGCTAAGATGAATGGCATGGAAGCTAAAATAAAATGTTTTAAGAAAAGAATGGAAGCTAAGATGAATGGCATGGAAGCTAAGATGAACGGCATGGAAGCTAATATGGATGGTTTACAAAATGACATGGATGTCATGGAAGCTAAGATCAATGCTATATAAGAAAAAATTAAAGTGTTGAAGATTGCAACAAGAGACAACGAAAGTGGCATTTGAAAACATCATTCCTTAATCCTAGTGAAAAATAATCACCTAAACTAGGTGGGGCCCACACATGCTATTTTTAGGTGTATTTTTATTTTTACAATGGTGAGCATATTCTAAAATTAGTAGGATTCCGATTCTAGATGGTTGAGAAAATTCCATCTTTGGATGAATTTCTATTTTTAGAATATGGGCGAAGTCTATTTATAGATCACAAATCTAAAAATAGAATGCATGTCGATTATTATTAGCCCTTAATAATAATCAGACAATAAATAGTAACTTATTCTCTTGGAGCACTTTATTTCAGTGAAAAGATGTGGCACATCAGTGGGCTGAAGGAATTACACAATTCATAGGGTGGTTGGTGACTCATGCATGGAGAACTTAATTATAACTGATAGTGGAAAGTTGTAATAGAGTTGTAAGAGTAGTTATGTGAGTTGTTATTTAGTTTAACTCAGTTCATTGAGTTAAACTCAGTTGTGCTAGTTGTAACTAAACATACACTAGTGATAGATGAGTGAATTAATTATTTAATTAATTCACAAGTAGTGTCTTACTTACAACTGAAAAAATACAGCAATTAACTACTTTCATGTCAGATCCAGTGGAGACGCAGTGGAGAGATAGGTGAAAGGGTGAGATGGACTATCAGTTGTGAATATAGTGATGCATTCAATGCATCAACACACACATTAGATATGCTTATGAGGATTATGAAGTCAAGGCAAGGTAAGGTGAAATTCATTCAGGGGTCATCTTTAGCAGGGATTACGTAGTGGAGGCAGGCAGTCAGGGGGCAAGAAATTGGTGCATAGATATGAAAATTTTTACATGACAATGTGTAATGACTGTAGATTGTACTAAGAGCTCTATGAGCTGAGATTTGTATGATATTGTTACATGTTCCATTGATATACATAATATATGATAGTTGGAGTTTTTAGCTTTAAGCTTTCCCGGTAAAACATCTTATTATGTGGGATTGATTTGCCTCATATGTGTTTTGCAATTGGCGATTTAATTTCCGCAAAGAATTAAGTGGAAGGATTTTGTATTTAAAATAATATTAAATTTTTAGATCAGGAGAATTCGAAAATACATTATTGTGTTTATAAATTTATACATGGTATCAGAGCAGTGTTAATCACTAGAGATTGCAATATTGAAGCGGTGTTGAGTTTTTGGTTCGTGGAACAATTCGAAATTGCTTCAAGAATGTCTTGGTGTGACAGTTGAGTAAACATTGAATTGGATTTCAATGGGTTGCGGTTGGAGTATGCACTCGAGGGAAGCTCGAAAAACATATCCTGGAAGGACAAGATCGAGGTGATGTTTGAAGATAATCGCTTGAATGAGTACATCGATAGCGATGTTCCTAAGCCCACTTTGGCGGATGCTACAGTACTTGATGCATGGAAAAATAAAGTAGCAAGGGCAAGGATGATTCTATTGGAAGGTGTGAAATACCATATTTTGTTAATAAATCATGGGAAAGACACTTCATTTTCAATGTGGAAGGCTTTGAAAAATCTTTTCCAAAGCAACAGCGACCATAGGAAATTGGTGCTGAAGGATAAACTCAGAAAAATCAAGATGGAGAAGAACGACACTATTCCAGTATACTTGACAAAGTTTTTCCAATGCAGGGATGAGCTTGGGAGTGTAGGAGTTAGTGTTGCGGATGATGAATTGGTAAGCTTGGCTCTCCTTGGGCTTCCGAAGAGTTAGCACAGTTATCAAGACTCTGTCAATGGACAGGAGAAACTGCCAGATTGGGAGCGACTGTGGTCGGATCTAGTGCAGGAGGAGATAAGGCAGACCACCAAGGATGGCTCTTCATCAAAGCATGATGATGAAGAGGATTGTGCTTTAGCTTCCAAGGCGAAGAAGAAGAAGAAGGGGAAGAAATTCCATTCTAGATCTGAGGCCGAGAAAGATGGCGAGGAGCACAACATGTCCAAAGTGAAGTGTTTTCACTGTCACAAGTTCGGACATATTACCACAAATTTTCCACATAATAAGAACAACAAGATGGCTATTCGATCTGCATCTGGTGAGGCCCTTGCCTCGAAATTTTAGCTTTACTTCTAATTGATCGCATGCATGGTGTCTAGTGCATTGGGATCGGGGTGGTACTTTGATACTGGTGCTTCCTTTCACATGACAGGAGATGAGAAATTGTTCCGTGACTTGGTGGAGAAAGATCTCCATATGCATGTTGATTTGGATGATGATGGACGATACGGTGTGACCGACATTGGTACCATTACATTTCAGATGGCGTCAGGTAAACTCTTTCATTTAAAATATGTTGTGCATGTTCCAGGTTTAAAGAAGAATTTAATCATAGTCGCAATGTTAGAGGATAGAGGCTATGATGTTGTCTTTAGTGAAGGAAAAGTTTTCCTGTGACACAAAGCAATAGGGAAAGCCAAGAAGGTTTGGAATCGAGTTAATAATCTATAAAAAGTTGAAGTAGATGGGATTTCTACGAAGCTTCGTATTGTTGGGAAGTGTGAGAAAGCCGTGAAATTGAAGCTTGAGAGGAAGCAGGATTTGCATGCAGGTAAGAGTGAACCTCAAGATGTCCAGTAACCACAAGATGAGGATCATGGAGTGGGAGCAACCACTCATGAAGAGAAATTCCGTGCCAGATGGGCAGATGGAGTGCATGCAGCTATACCACCAAGTAAGAGGTGGGGCGACATGCATGAGTAATCCCAATAAGAGATTTCTGGGCAAGATTCATTGAGATGGTGTGGATCTCATGAATTGAACCTGACTATGAGGCACCCACAGAGAAGCAGTAGCATGATCAGTTGGATTGATGCAGTGAGATCAAAGTGACAGTGTCAGATACTGGAGCACGGATCAGAGTTGACATCAAGTGCATAGTGCACGGGTGAAGAGTTCAATAGCGTAGTGGTTCCAAAAGACATGTGCAGTTGGTACTAGAAAAAGTCAGAAGACTTTGATGACAGATGCATTATACTGATTTAGTTTTTTGGGGGCTATTTAGTTTTAGAAGGGTTTCATACTAGAGTTGCAGGGCGAATGCATGAAGTTGCATGTCCCATTTGAGAGGGAGTGTTGAATATTGCAACAAGAAACAATGAAAGTAGCATCCAGAACCATCATTCCTTGATCCTAGTGAAAAATAATCACCTAAACTAAGCGGGGCCCGCACAGGCTATTTTTAGGTGTGTCTATTTTTAGAATGGTGAGCATATTCTAAAATTAGCAGGTTGTTGATTCTAGATGGTTGAGAAAATTCCATCTTTGGATGAATTTCTATTTTTAGAAGATGGGCGAAGTCTATTTATAGATTTCAAATCTAAAAATAGAATGCATGTCGATTATTATTAGCCCTTAATAATAATCAGACAATAAATAGTAACTTATTCTCTTGGAGCACTTTATTTCAGTGAACAGATGTGGCACATCATTTGGCTGAAGGAATTACACAATCCATAGGGTGTTTGGTGACTCATGCATGGAGAAATTTGTTATAACTAACAGTGGCAAGTTTTAACAGAGTTGGAAGAGTAGTTATGTGAGTTGTTATTTAGTTTAACTCAGTTCATTGAGTTAAACTCAGTTGTGCTAGTTGTAACTGAACATACACTAGTGATAGATGAGTGAATTAATTATTTAATTAATTCACAAGTAGTGTCTTACTTGCAACTGAATAAATACAGCAATTATGTACTTGCATGTCAAATCCAATGGAGACGCAATGGAGAGATAGGTGAAAGGGTGAGATGGACTATCAGTTGTGACTATAGTGATGCATTCAATGCATCAACACACACATTGGATATGCTTATGAGGATTATTTAGTCAAGTAAAGGTAAGGTCAAATTCATTCAGGGGTCCTCTTCATCAGGGAATGCACAGTGGAGGTAGGCTGTCAGGAGGCAAGAAATTGGTGCATAGATATGCAAATTTCTACATGACAGTGTGTAATGATTGTAGATTGTACTAAGAGCTCTATGAGCTGAGATTTGTATGATATTGTTACATATTCCATTGATATACATAATATATGATAGTTGGGGTTTTTAGCTTTAATATTTCCCAGGAAAACATCTTGTTATGTGCGATTGATTTGCATCATATGTGTTTTGCAATTAGCGATATAATTTCTGCAAAGAATTAAGTGAAAGGATTTTGTATTTAACATAAGATTAAATTGTTAGATCAAGAAAATCCAGAAATACATTATTGTGTTTATAAATTTCTACATGGTATCAGAGCAGTGTTAATCACTAGATATTGCAATATTGAAGCAGTGTTGAGTTTTTTGCTGGTGGAACAATTCGAAATTGCTGCAAGAATGTCTTGGTGTGATAGTTGAGTAAACATTGAAATGGCTTTCAATGGGTTGCGGTTGGAGTATGAACTCGAGGGCAGATTGAACTACATATCGTGGAAAGACAGGATGGAGGTGGTGCTTGAAGATAATGGCTTGAAGGAGTTCATCGATAGTGATGTTCCTAAGCCCACTTCGGCGGATGCTGCAATAATTGACGTATGGAAAAATAAGGTAGCAAGGGCGAAGAGGATTCTGTTGGAAGGTGTGAAATACCATATTGTGTCAAGCCTTCATAGGAAAGCCACTCCATTTTCAATGTGAAATGCTTTTAAATATCTTTTCCAAAGTAGCAGCGACAATAGGAAACTGGCACTGAAGGATAAACTCAGAAAAATCAAGATCGAGAAGAACGACACTATTCCAGTATACTTGACAAAGTTTTTCCAATGAAGGGATGAGCTTGGGAGTGTAGGAGTCAATGTTGTGGGTGATGAATTGGTGATCTTGGTTCTCCTTAGGCTTCCGAAGAGTTGGCACAGTTATCAAGACTCTGTCAATGGATGGGAGAAACGGCCGGAGTGACTATGGTCGGATCTAGTGTAGGAGGAGATAAGGCAGACCACGACGGATGGCTCTTCATCAAAGCATGATGATGCAGAGGATTTTTCTTTGGCTACTAAGGTGAATAATAAGAAGGGGAATAAATTCCATTCTATATCCGAGGCCGGAGAAAATGGCAAGGAGCACAACATGTCCAAAGTGAAGTTTTTTCACTATCACAAGTTTGGACATATTGCCACAAATTTTCCAGATAAGAAGAAGAACAAGATGGTTGCTAGAGCTGCAGCTTGTGAGGCCCTTGCCTCACAATTTGAGCTTGACTTCTCATTGATCGCATGCATGGTGTCTATTTCATTGGGATCAGTGTGGTACTTTTATAGTTGTGCTTCCTTTCGCATGACGGGAGATGAGAAATTGTTCAGTGACTTCGTGGAGAAATGTCTCAAGATGCATGTTGATTTGGATGATGATGGATGGTACAGTGTGACCGACATTGGTACCGTTACCTTTTAGAGGGCATCAAGTAAAATTTTTCATTTAAAATATGTTGTGCATGTTCCAGGTTTAAAGAATAATTTAATCTCAGTCGCAATGTTAGAGGATAGAGGCTATGATGTTGTCTTTAGTGAAGGAAAATTTTTCCTGCGACACAAAGCAATAGGGCAAGCCAAGAAGTTTGGGTTTCACGTTAATAATCTATACAGACTTGAATTAGATGGGATTTCTACGAAGCTTCCTATTCTTGGGAAGTGCGAGAAATCCATGCAATTGAAGCTTGAGAGGAAGCATGCTTTTCATGTAGGTAAGAGTGAACCTCGGGATGTGGAGGAGCCACAAGATGAGGATCATGGAGTGGGAGAAACCACTCATCCAGATAAATTTCGCTCCAGATGGACATAGGGAGTGCATGCAGCTATATCACCAGGTAAGAGGTGGGGCGACATGCATGAGTAATCCCAAGAAGAGATTTACGGGCACGACTCATTGAGATGGTGTGGATCTCATGAATTTAACCTGGCTATGAGGTGCCCACAGAGAAGTAGTAGCATGATCAGTTGGATTGATGCAGTCAGATCAAAGTGACAGTGTCAGATACTGGAGCGTGAATCAGAGTTGACAGCAAGTGTAGAGTGCATGGGTGCAGAGTTCAACAATGTAGTGGTTCTAGAAGACATGTGTAGCTGGTACCAGCAGAAGTCATAAGACTTTGATGACAGATGCATTATACTGATTTAGTTGTTTGGAGGCTATTCAACTTCAAAAGTGTTGCATGGTAGAGTTGCAGGGCGAATGCATGGAGTTGCATGTCCCATGCAAAGACATTCTTTTCTTGTTGAGAGGGAGTGTTGAATATTACAGTAAGAAACAATGAAAGTGGCATCCAGAAACATCATTCCTTGATCCTAGTGAAAAATAATCACCTAAACTAGGTGGGGCCCACACAAGATATTTTTAGGTGTGTGTATTTTTTTAGAATGGTGAGCATATTCTAAAATTAGCAAGATGTTGATTCTAGATGGTTGATAAAATTCCATATTTGGATGAATTTCTATTTTTAGAAGATGGGCGAAGTCTATTTATAGATCGCAAATCTAAAAATAGAATGCATGTCGATTATTATTAGCCCTTAATAATAATCAGACAATAAATAGTAACTTATTCTCTTTGAGAACTTTATTTTAGTGAACAGATGTGGCACATCAGTGGGCTAAAGGAATTACACAATTCCTAGGGTGGTTGGTGACTCATGCATGGAGAACTTCATTATAACTGACAGTGGCAAGTTGTAACAGACTTGGAAGGGTAGTTATGTGAGTTGTTATTTAGTTTAACTCAATTCAGTGAGTTAAACTTAGTTGTGCTAGTTGTAACTAAACATACACTAGTGATAGATGAGTGAGTTAATTATCTAATTAATTCACAAGTAGTGTCTTACTTGCAACTGAAAAAATACAACAATTAACTACTTGCATGTCAGATCCAGTGGAGACGCAGTGGAGAGATAGGTGAAAGGGTGTGAAGGACTATTAGTTTTGACTATAGTGATGCATTCAACGCATCTACACGCACATTGGAGATGCTTATGAGGATTTCAAAGTCAAGGCAAGGTAAGGTCAAATTCATTCAGGGGTCTTCTTCAACAGGGATTGTGCAGTGGAGGCAGGCTGTCAGGAGGGAAGAAATTGGTGCATAGATATGCAAATTTCTGCATGACAGTGTGTAATGATTGTAGATTGTACTGAGATCTCTATGAGCTGAGATTTGTATGAGATTTTTACATGTTCCATTGATATACATAATATATGATAGTTGGGGTTTTTAGCTTTAAGCTTTCCCAGTAAAACATCTTGTCATGTGCAATTGATTTGCTTCATATGGGTTTTTCAATTGGAGATTTAATTTCCGCAAAGAATTAAGTGGAAGGATTTTGCATTTAACATAAGATTAAATTGTTAGATCATGAGAATCCAGAAATAAATTATTGTGTTTATAAATTTCTATAGAAAGACAACATGGAAGACATGAAGAATGATCTAAAAAAACATGGAAGGTTTGAAGGAAGGTTTGAAGAAAGGTTTGAAAAATTTGATATAATAAATGATTCCTAATGGCGAAAATATAGTAGAGGAGACTCATGATTAGAACAAAATATATGTTAATCGTGATTTCATAAACTATAATGTTGGATTGAAGACCCACCATATTCCAAAGATCGATATGATGAAGTTTGATGACAAGGATCCCGTAACATGGATAGTACATATGGAGAAATATTTTGATTTCAATATGTGAAAAACACAGAAAAGGTACACTTTGCAACTTTATATTTAGAAAAAAATACATTTGTATGGTATCAATGGCTTTTCTCTCGTAATTTTTTTTCCCTTTGTCAGGAAAATGATAACACATTATGAGGATATAAAGAGAAACACATTCTTTAGCCAATTGATAAATGTAAAACAAAAGGGTTCAGTGGTGGAGTACATTGAGGACTTCCAAAAATTGAATATAAGGTTAATTGATATTCGAGAGGAACACATGATTGATGTCTTCATAGGGAATTTAAAGGATAACATTCAACATGAGGTTCACCTTTGGGAACCTGATTCATTGGAGAATGCATTTAGGTTGGCAAGAAAAATTGAATGTAAAATTATGGTGACAAGGAATCCTACCACTCACATCTATAAAGATGGAAGTGTTGCTGCTCCTAGATTTCCACAACCTACAAGGTTGACACCACAACAATTGGAGGAAGAAAGAGAAAAAGGGCTTTTCTAGAGTTGTGATAGAAAATACACTAAACATCATACGTGTGTTGAGAAGAGTTTATTTTACATAAATTGTGAATAGGATGAATAAAATTAACAAGAAACTTCAAAAGAAGAGGATATACACCGGGAACGAACCCTAGAGAAAGAAGAAATCTCACCATATCCTGTAATTCATTGGCAGGAATTACCACTCCTCAAAATCTCAAGATATAAGGAAATATCAAGAAGAAAAGGGTAATAGTTTTGATTTATTCGGGTAATAACCATAATTTTATTCATTGTAAGGTAGCCAAGGAATTTAATTGCTTCCTATACCCAACACCAGAGTGTCAAGTGATGGTTTCAAATGGAGGAACTATAAATTACTCTGGAAAATGCCATAATATCAAGCTAAGCATGGGGGAACATGTATTGAATAGTCCAATTCTTTCCATTCCAATGGGAGGTGTTTATGTTGTACTAGGAGTACAATGGTTACAATCTTTGGGTACGGTAGCTTCTAATTTTCAAAAAGAAAAAATTAAAATTTTTATCTAAAGGAAAGGAAGTTAAATTACGGGGTATCACAGGGAAGCTGGGAAATACAATAAGCTCTTATGTCATGAAAAATATTCTAAATAAAGAAAAACAAGGAATAATTTCACAATTATGCTCAGTAGAAGCTCCAACATCAAACTCATCTATCTCTCCAGATCTCCAAAAACTGTTGGGAAATCATTCCAAGGTGTTTGAAACTCCCAAAGGAATCCCACATATTCGTGATCATGATCATGCTATTCATTTGATTCTAGGAAGTGTTCCCCCAAACATTAGACCTTACAAATATCCTTATGTCCAAAAAAGTGAAATTGAACATATGATTGTAGAAATGTTAGAGGCTGGTTTAATTCAACCTAGTCAAAGTTCTTTCTCTGCTCCAGTAGTATTGGTGAAAAAGAAGGATGGATCATGAAGAATTTGTTCAGATTATAGGGAGCTCAGTAAGCTCACTATTAAACATAAATTTCCCATTCCTGTGATTGATGAATTATTGGGTGAATTATATGGAGAAATTTATTTTACCAAGTTGGATCTTCGTTTAGGATATCATCAAATTAGAATGAAGACTGAAGATATTTTGAAAACAAAATTTAAAACTCGTGAGGGTCATTATGGCCTTACCAATGCACCTTCTACATTTCAAGGGTTGATGAACTCCATTTTCAAACCCTTCCTTAGAAATTTGTGGTAGTATTTTTTGATGATATAATAATCTACAACAGGACTTGGAAGGATGATTTTCAGCATGTTGACAGGGTGCTCAAACTATTGGAGGAGAAACATTTATATGCAAAAACATCCAAATTTTTATTTGGAGTACAAGAGGTGGAATATTTGGGTCATATTGTATCTCTGGAGGGTGTTAAGGTAGACCCTCACAGAATTAAACCCATTAAGGAATGGAAATTCCCCACAACCATAAAGCAATTGCCAGGATTTCCTGGGTTAACAAGGTATTATGGCAAGTTTGTTAAGAACTATGGGAGAATAGTAGCACCTCTAACAACATTATTGAAGAAAGATGAATTTTCATGGAATCCTGAAGAAACTAAGGCCTTTGAACATCTTAAAGAGGCAATGTGCTTAGCATTGGTCTTAGTTATGCTAGACTTCACAAAATGATTTATTGTGGAATGAGATTCCTCAAGAAATGGAATTGGTGTTGTTTTAATGAAAGAAGGAAGACCTATTTCTTTTGAAAGCCGTCCAATCAAAGGAAAGTATTTAGAGAAAGATATTTATGAGAAGGAAATGTTGGCAATAATACATGCACTAAAGAAATGGCGACCTTACCTCATGAGTAGACACTTCAAGGTAAAAATTGATCATGATAGTCTTAAATACTTTTCAGAACAAATACTATCTTCAAAAGAGCAACAAAAATGGGATAGAAATATGTTGGGTTATGACTTTGAAATCGTCTATAAAAAAAGGGCAACTAAATTTTGTTGCAGATGCACTCTCAAGAAAGGATGAAGAGGTGGAAGCATTGCTTTGTTCCATTTCTATTATCCAACTAGAATGGATAACCAAATAAAAGGATGAATGGAAGAATGACGAAGAAGTGTGGACACTCATTCAGGAGTTGCATAAATATCCTTGTACATCTGATACATTTAGTTGTAAAAATGATTCCTTATGGTACAAAGATCGCTTATATATTTGTAAGAATTCCAAACTAAAAAAAAATATTCTTTTGGAATTGCACACCTCTCCCTTAGGAGGACACTCAGTATTTTTAAAAACTTACCACACGGTGAAGAAAGAAGTTTTTTGGGAAGGCCTTAAATTTGATATTCAAAAGTTTCTGGTAGAATGTTTGGTTTGCCAGAAAAATAAAGTTGAGACAATTAAGACCCTAGGTATTCTTCAATATTTATCCATTCCAAGTCAACATTGGGAGGAGGTTTCAACGGATTTTATCACAAGTTTACCTAAGTCCGAAGGAAATAGTGTCTTCATGGTGGTAGTTGATAGACTTACGAACTATTCACACTTTTGTGCAGTATCTCATCCATTTAAAGCAAGAACATTTTCTATTGCATTTATGGAAACAATTCAAAAGCTACATGAAAACCCAAATATTATTGTAAGCAACAGAGATCCCATTTTTACTGGAAATTTTTGGACGAAATTATTTTCTTTTTTGGGTACTCATCTAGCTCATAGCTCATCTTACCATCCTCAATCTGATGAGAAAACTGAGATAGTGAACAAATGTTTGGAAGGATATCTTCGTTGTTTTGTATATGAGAAACAAACAAAATGGTTCAAGTGGTTACCTATGGCTGAATGGTGGTATAACACTTCCTTCCATTATGAAGCAAAAATGACCCCATTTATGGCACTTTATGGATATCATCCATCATCCATCACATCATATTTAAGAGAAAATTTTAAGGTTCAAGCAGTGGAAGATCACATCGAGCATCAACAAAAATTTCTCCAAATCTTAAAGGATAACCTAAATTTGGCACAATATTGAATGAAACAACAGGTAGATCAACATCACAGCGGGAGAAGTTTTGATGTAGGAGACTGGGTATTTTTATGGCTACGACCATATAAACAAATGTCCCTCAAGAAATCTAGGAACGATAACAAATTATCACCAAAGTAATATGGTCCTTAGAAGGTGCTGAAAAGGATTGGTGCTACGACATACAAATTGGAGCTTCCAACTTCTTCTCGAGTGCACCCAATTTTCCATGTTTCATGCTTAAAGAAGGTTATAGGTGATAGAATTACAGTTCAAACAATATTTCTAGAACTTGATGAGGAAGGAAAAATCATATTGGAACATGAAGTAGTGACGAAAGCAAGAACTCGACAGATATGAAATTGATCAATTTCAGAGTATTTCATCAACTGGAAGAACTTACCCACTGAAGATTCCACATGGGTGGATGAGAATTTTATACAGAAGCATCCAAAGCTACTCAAGCGTTGAGGACAACACTTTTTTGAAGGAGAGGGGCATGTTAGGTCCCTATATTAATAGTGTAGTACCTTATTGTTGTTGGTGTAGACCCTTATTGTTATTGTTGTACCCCTGTAGCCCCCACATTTTTATTATTGTGCCCCATAAAAGCCACTATTATTATTATTGTGCTCTTACATTATTATTTTTACGTCGAATAGGATTATATTGTGACCCCATGGACTCCTATATATAGAAAGGAGGTTTTTTCATTTTTATCATCCAAGAATTCTTCATTTATGTAATGTAAAGGCTATTTCCCCCTTGAAGTAGTTGATTTCTAAGGTATTGATCTCTCTTTTCTTCTATTTTAGGAGTCGATTTCATAACTTACATGTACAAGTCACAATAAAGGTGCAGGTACAAGAACAAGTACACGTGTACATGATTTGGACTATCATCTCACAACAAATGGATTGGTTAGATTTAGAGACAGGATATATGCACTAGAAAATAGAGAGAGTATCAAGAAGGTGATATTGAGGGAGTTTCATGTGAAACCATATTCGGGTCACCCAAGCTCCTAGAAAACATTGACTGCATTGAAGAGATTCTACTATTGGTTGAATCTAAATAAGGATGTGGCAAATTTTGTAGCCAAATGTTTGGATTTTCAGGTGGTTAAAGAAGAGTGTAACATCCAGAGTGGAAATGTGAGGGCATTTCCATACACTTCATCACAGGTTTTCCTAAGACATGTAGACAACATGATTCCAACATAGTTGTGGTGGAAAGGTTGAAAAAGTTTTCACATTTCATTCCAGTGAAGACTAAATACTCAGCTAGTGATGTAGTTTTTATCAGAGACATAGTCAGATTACATGGTGTTCAAAATAAGATTGTGTCTAATAGGGATGCAAATTTAACTTCCAAGTTTTGGAAGGAGTTGTTTGCAGGTTTGGGTACTAAGTTGGCCTTCAAGATAGCTTATCATCCTTAGAAATATATACAGATTGAGAGGGTCAGCATGATATTGGAGGATATGTTGAGGATGTATGCCATGCATCAATAACTCAAGTGGGAAGAATATCTTCCACTAGTATAGTTCTCTTACAACGATAGGTATCAGGAGTCATTGAATATGATTCCATTTGTGGCTATGTATGGGAGGAGTTGAAACACTCTTGTTAGTTGGAGTGATCCAACCAACAAGTTACTAAATTGACAAGAGATGTTGGCAGAAATGGAACAAGAAATGTAGGAGATTAAGAATAAATTGAAAGCAGTGTTGTTGGAATGATGATTTCCATTAGACTGAAGCCCACAAGCATTATTCTCCACTACAATCACCAGATTTAGGATCCACGAGAGGCGGTTAGTCCATGTCACGAAACACATGGGGAGCATTGAACACAATGTCCAACAATCTCCCCCCCAACGCCAGCTGGGTGAGTTTCAAACTCGAGACCTGTCACTTTGAAACCACTTGTTGGAATCATGATTGTCGTTAGACCAAAACCCCCAGGCATTAGTCTCCACTACAATCACCAGAGTTAGGATCCACGAGAGGCGGTTATTTCATGTCCCGAATCACACGGGGAGCATTGAACCCAATGTCCAACAAGTGTAGGATAGGAAAAATAGAATTGCAGAAAAGAACAAGTTATTAAAGGAGTTTCAGGTTGCAGATTAGGTTTACTTGCGCATGAAGCCGAAGAATATCTCCTCACAGATTAGATCATGTGCCAAGTTGGCACCACTTTTTTGTGCACCCTTCAGGATCATTGAAAGGATAAGACCAGTCGCCTATCGACTTGAACTTCCTTCCACAATGAAATTCCATGATTTGTTTCTCATATATTTTCTTACGAAGTATGTTAAAGATGTTGATCACGTGATTGACTGGTTTGTATTGCATGTGGAACCCAAGGAAGAATTCCAACTTGAGCCTAAGTGCATATTGTAGAGAAAGGTACTCATTCTCGGGAACCAAGCAATAGAGAAATTTAAAGTGAAATTGAACCACTTTGGGCCCAATGAAGCTACATGAGAGATGGCAGATTAGATATGGGCCATGTATCCTTCTTGTTTGTTGGTTGAGGTAAAGTAGTTTTGGTTTGATGTTGCTTTTAGTTTGGCATATGTTTTTGCAATGTTTCGGTATATTTTTTGATGTGATGGTTGGATGTATGTACACATATATATTGATGTAAATACCATCATGAGTTAATTTATAAATATCAATTAAGTGGTATGGTGTCATGCTATTACAGTTTTCATGTTGTTATGATGTTATGTTGGTTTTCTTTTCAGTAGGGTGATCACTGTAAATACTACATCGAGCTATGTTATAAAGCTCCATGGGAAGTATGGTTTCTTTTGAGCATTTTTGTTGAGGTATATGTGTGGTTGAACACTAAGAATGGTGTCCCCCTAGGCGGAGTGTTCTGTAACAGCCATGGTGAAAATTCCATGTACTAAAGTTAAAAATAATAACCACGGTTGATGGGACACTTATTCCAAGTTTAATTTTGGCAAAAACATTGTGTTTGTTTAGTTTATTATGTCTAAGAAAATTGGCAAAGGTAAAGGAAAAGGCTTTGGAGAGGAAAAATGGCATTTTTGGCACATTTATTTATGAAAATAATGGAAATTAGGAGAAAAAGGAGATGAAAGCGCATAGGTTGCATGTGAGGAGAAAAATGAAGGAAAATAATGGAAAATGAAGAAAATAGAGGCCTCTTCCATAAAAAGGCTTCTGCGGATCAGTTGGTACCTTTTTTCAGTGAAATTTTGGAGCTCTCTCATTATTCTCTCTCTCACTCACTCTTGAACACTTAGAGTTTTTGGAGCACTTTGGCATTGGAGAAAGAAATGCAAGAAAGAAGGAAGAAGGAGGAAGAAATCAAGGAGAAGCAGGAATCAAGTAGCTACAACGAGATTCTTTACATGTATTGATTTGCATGTATGATTTCCTTACTAGATTTCACATGCATGGTATTGAATGTTGTTCTTTTTTGTCTTGGCATGGGTTTTTCCAAGTGTGTTAGTGTATTCATGCTAGCCTTCCCATTTCTGGATAGCCATGGTGGTGTGGAGTTCTCATGTTTTGGTTTAGTTAGATTATCGGATGGATTTGATGCTGAGTGAGGTGGATCTCTGAATGATTATATAACCGGTTCATTTTTTTCCTTGGTTTAGGGCCTAGTAATCCAGGTTTGGATTGCAGTAAAGCCTGAGAGGTGGTGGTTTTATTCCCATTTTAGGCCTAGGAATCCTGTGTGTGGGAGATACGGTAAATCTTGGAGAGTATGTCTCAGTTTAGGGCCTAGTGATCCTTGATTCGAACAATGGGTTGTGGTAAATCCTGATAGATTAGGAGACAAGAAAAATTACTCATGCTATAGGTGGAGAGAATGTGGTGATATACATTCTTTTGTTGGCCTAGTGATTAGGTGTAGATCATGGTAAATCCTGGTTTATGATTCATGAGGGTGAGGTGGTTTAGCCTCGGGATGCCTTGGTTGGTTTTTTGGTTTGAGGCTGACATTCATTCTTAGAATATGGAACAAGGGTGATTGGCTGAAGAGAGATTTGGCTCAACCAATATATGCTTGGGTGGAATGTGGAAGTCCCATCTTCGGTTTCTTTTTTAGACTCATTAATGAGAATATCATTTCTTTCATATTTGATGTATAATTTCACTCGTTATTATGTGGATTATATGTTTTTATATCCACAACATTTATGTTGTTATTATGATGGTTATAAGCATGTATTTTACCAATGGTGATGTATGTCTCTATCCATGTTTTTACTTGTAAATTAATGCACAATGGATCTATGAGACCCTATGTTTAAATATGTTGTTTATACCTTTAAATAAAATGTATGTGACATGTTTGAAAAAATTCAAGTCATCGCTACATATTGTGACATATTTTGTACCTTTTCTTAAATTTTATTCATCATTCTGTACAGTTTCATGATGTTCTCAGCAGTGATCTGAGATCTGGTGCTAAAAAGGTGGCACTAATTCTAGAGTTTCATGCACAGAACTGACCAAACTGGGCCATGGATGATACCTTGCCTTTGCATGCCTGTGACTATAGGATTTTGGCCACTACCTTGCCTTGGCATGCCCACGTCTAAGCCTCAAATTGTTCAAAAGGTCAGTCTCCCTCAAGGTGCAGGGGTCTAGGAGGTTGGGCTACCTCCTGAGGATGTTGTTGATGTTGTGTAAGGTGTGTTTGTCTTTTTTCTGCCAGTTCTACTTCCTTAAGATCATCTAGGAGGTTTAATCTCATATTATTAGCCTCTCGTCGCATGTTTACCTCAGTTGGCCGATTACTTGGGAAGATGTGGGAAGGGGGTGTTACATCTATAGAAGATAGTTCATGAATATTTATTGAGATTGGATAGAGATATTTCAAGTATTACAGACACCCTTTATATTTAGCATGCTCAAGCCTTTGTCAATCCAATTCTCAATCTTTCTTTCTTCTCCTCGGAATTGGGAAAGAACAAAATAGATGGATTTACAAATGTTGGGAAATTCCTTTGAACTCCATATAGAATTCCTTTATTGGCTAAGTAAAATAAATGATGCTATAACTCAAGTGTTCCCCTAAATATCGGTGGGATTCATGATTAGAACAATGTATTCTTCATGGTTTCTTCCCTCCCCTCCACTGAGAGCTTCCTCTCAGACCCCTACCCTTGTTTTTGTTTCCAGTCCATTCAACTAGATTCCTCCACTTCCCTCCTTCTTTAAACTGAACTTCAATGAAATTTCCAAATGTAATCTAGGTCCATTAGGGAATGAGGGAATAATAAAATATCATGAAAGAATGAAAGTTTTTATTTATTCATGAATAATAGACATCAATATCAACAACAACAATACAAATATTCTAGCCGTGCCGCCATTTCCCTTGCGCCGTTGCCCCCGTGGCCGCCCTACCCTCGCTATTCCCCGCCGCGGCCTCGTTTCGTGCCCCGCTATGCTTCGTCGCTCCCCGCCACGCCCGTCGCTCGCGCTCTACCGTGACGTGTCTTCTCGTTGTGTCCTCGTCCTCCTTTCCCCCGCTCCTCCCTCAAGGTCTCACTCGTTCCTCTCGATCGCGCCCTCCCTCGCATCCGCCGGGTCCCTCCTCCGCCATGGGGCCTCTTCCCGCCGGCTCCCGTCCGGTTCTTTCCTGCTTCTCTTCGGCTCTGAGATGCTTCGTCTTCCATTTTGGCTTTGTGCAGCTTGGGAGTGTTGCTGCTGATCTGCTCTTCACGGCCATGGAGAACCAGGGCTCGCCCCTCGGTCCTTCACTTTCTTCTCCCCCTGATGCTGAAGCTGCTTTCTCCTCTTTGTTAGCTTCGTTGCCCAAGAAGAAGAAGTCTGAAGCTGCCAAGTTTGTCAAAAAACTTGTTGATGTTCCTGAGGTCATCCTTCCTCCTGAGGGCCTGATCCAGGTCGCTTTGTCCCTGGCAGATCGTGCCCTGGTGGGTCAGTTCACGGGCCTTTGGCCCTCGCCAAAATCAACGGAAAATTGGGTTGTTAAGAACTGGATCCCGCTGATCAAGAACAAAGTCACTTCATACTTCCTGGGAAGAGGCTACTTCCTGTTTGAGTTCAACTCTAAGGAGGACAAAGACTTGATCTTCAGGAATGGGCCCTATTTCATGGGCCCTCAGGGTCTCTACCTCAATAAATGGACCCCAGACTTCGATCCGGCCGTGGATGTCCCGACGGCAATCCCTGTTTGGGTTCGGCTCCAAAATCTTCCAGTGCATTGTTGGAACTGGGATTCCCTCAAGCACATTGGCAATACGTTGGGAAAGTTCATTGACAGAGCAAACAACAACGATCAGTATGATTGCGCTCGAATCTGTGTCGAGGTGGACTTATAAGTGGGGCTTTCGGAGGCTATCAAAATAAAGGTTGGCAGTTGGACGCATGTGCAAGTGCTGGACTATGAGCAGCTCCCTTTCAAATGCCGTAAATGTCACATCTACGGTAATTTTTCAAGAGGGTGTCCGAACAAAGGGGAAGCAGAGAAAGGAAAGGAAGATGGTTGGAATCAAGTTAAGTGGTCAAAGACCTCACACAAGAAATCTGGGGCCCCAAATGGCCAAGGCCCCCAGCCTGCCTCCGCCCAAAATGTACCTCAGCCATCAAGTCAAAAAATCAGGTATGAGTTCTTAAGCTCTGAAGAAGAGGTTCCTCAGGAAGAGGATAGGCAAGATAAACCCTTAGAAAAAATGGCCTCAGCAGGATCAAGACCTGAAGAAAGTGCCACAGCAAGAAATTGTGAGGAAAATGAAGGTAGTAAGTGGGGGTAAAAGAGTGATGGAGGAATAGGGGAGATATTGGGAGGGAAGATATTGGGAGTGGGGGGGAGAGAGAAGGGGTGAGGGAGAGAGGGAGGGAGATAGGGGTGGAGAGAGAGGGAGAGAGAGAGGGAGAAGTATTTGTATGACTGTAGAAAGTCTTCTTATTTAAATGATCATTTTTATCTATGTTTCTTAATAGTTTCAGAGTATAAATGTGGTTTTTTATTCCAAAAACCTTAATAAGAACTCCACTACTTCAGCGCTACATTTTATTTTTCGCTTGATTAACAATTTTTTTCTAGATATTGGTATATTTGATTATGAAATTCCCACAATATAAAACCCTCACTATGTATTTTCTTCTTATCATTTTATAAATTTAAAAGATATTTCCATCATCAATATCATGTTAATTTTAGTAGTGTTTACAACCTCTGGGATTAAGTCCTCATTACACATAGGAGTGTTTGTCTCTCGAAAAAAAATGAATGAATTTATAGAATCTAAAATCGATGTCCTAAGCACTAGTTCCTTTTCAGCTAAGAACTATCTCTAGGGTGACATCATCAATTGATGCCATTGTTGGGTAGTGAAGTTTAATATTTTCTCTGGGTATTTGTTTGACATTTATTTTTCTAGTGAGAAAAGAAAATATGGGTTGGGATTCATCACTCAAGAAAATTAGTTATTTGAAACCTGGCTACAACAAAGCCACACACTCGTTATAATACTTCCAAACAAAAATATCCAAAATTTTCTGAGCCTGAAAACTTGTTTTCTAAAATTATTTTGGAGAGAGAAAAAGTCTCCAATAATTCCCAACCCTACAATATCTGCTCTTTGAACATCTACTTCAATTTCACATAAATATGAGTCGAATATACCTAAATTTTCTCCTAAAACCATAGATTTTTCTAAAGGGAAGCTTCTACCACTTAACTTTCCTTTTTAAGAACCCACGTTGGAGAAATGTCTTTTTGAAACAATTTCATTTTCTTTCCCTTCTATTTTTGAATTTAAAGAAATAAAAGAAATTTCTACAACAATTGAATCTCAGTTAGTTCCAGTTGTATTACAAGTCGTTCCTTCTTTTAGTAACACCCCCTTCTTCTTCTTCATATCAAATAGTAATTTTTCCAGCTACACTTGTTAATATGAAAATACCTGGTTTTTTAGCCAATCGTTATCTCCCTCTTAACCTAGCTCAACCCTTGAATTATTTTCCGTAGTACTACCTAAATTGGCTACCTAGGTTCAATGGGGAAGATGATATTAAAATTAAAAAACATATTTCAACTTTTTGTGCATTGGCATAAAATTTGAATTTTGAGTATTTAGATATGGTGATGAGGCTTTTTGTTAAATATTTGGATGAAGAAGCTAAGAAATGGTTTAAAACTCTCCCAGAAAAATATGTGGGAACAATTGGAAAATGCTTTTATAACTAATTTTGGTGAAAATAAAGACAATGTTTACTATTTGACTAAATTCAATAATATCAATAAGAAGCATAAAGAGGATGCCACTGATTTTATTAAATGATTTGATAAGCTCTATAATGGGATACCAGAAAAATTCAAGCCTTTACCAATAGTCTTTGGTTTTACCCTCACGGAAAAGAATTCAAATACTCTAGATAAAATCCATACTAATGCGTTGAATATTTAAGCAAATGTAGTAGTAAAAGGAGAAATGAAACGAAATTTTGATCATCCTGAGAAAAGGTAGGGAAAAGAAGAAGTTGTACCTTCAACAAAACATAAATACTGACAAGATAAAAAATGAAATGAGATGACCAAAATGATTAGGAAAATTTCAAACAAGTTGGTTAAGATAGAACTTGAAAACAAGAACCCACCAAGATAGTTTTAACAAGGAGGAAATAAAAACTTCAATCCCTAATTTAGGAGATGTTACAATAGTCCTCCTCAAATTTTACAAAGGGAGAAAAAATTTCAAGAATATCAGGTGAAAGCTCTGTTGATAAATAAAGATGAAACTAAGGAGAATTTGGAAGAAGCTTTAAAGTTGTCGGAAAACAATATTCTACAGTGTCCGAGGAAGGAGTCGATTATGAATGTATGGATCGAGAATTCTAGTCCCCCTAAAAATGAGAAGAAATAGATGTTTATTTTTAAAAATTTATAGAATTAATGCAAGTTTAGCTTCGCTAGAGCTATGATTTACAATCAAGGAATAGATCTAGAGTACAATATCAAACTGATAATCAAGATCCACAACCTTCAAAACAGAATGATGAAAAGAGAAAATAAGTTATATAAATTGATCCAGTTTCTGGAGGAGAAACGTCATAATCATGGAAGAATAATAAGTAGAAACAATAGAAAGAGCCTAGATAGCATACTAAATCTAAGCATTCAACCCCAAAAAATAACGAACTAGAAGAAAAATTGAAAGTGGAAAAAAGAGGTCATATTTTTACCACTGAAAAGAAATTAGAGAAGGTAAAGATACTTGTGCCATTAGTAGAACTGGCCTAGAAACCTGCTTATCAAAAGAAAATTTCCAATTTCTTGAGCTAGCCTCAGGTAACACCAAATCAAGACAATAATAATTTATAGGAATATCGACTTGTGGCGATATTTAGATCCCCTGTTGAGGAAAATGTTATATCGCTCCTCCTTTTTACATAACTTTGTTGATACTTGAATTAATGCATCATAAGTGCATGCTTGATTCTGGTGTTTCAAAAAACTTGATTCCTTTATCTTTGATGGATTAGTTAGGTCTACAAATTACTAATCCATATAAATATTTGTATTCATTTGATTCAAGGAGAGTAAAATGCATTAATTTGATTAACGATATCGTTGTTTCATTGGAACAAATTCATATAAGAAGTTTTGTAATGGATATAGTAGTTGTTGATATCCCTTATAGATTTTCCATGTTACTTTCCATATCTTGAGTAATGAATCTATGGGGTTCTATAAAGTTGGATCTAACATGTAAAACTATTCGAGTTTTTGGAGGGGAAGAGAGAAGGTTGTACAGTGAATCCATGCATGTAAAAATAGTTACAAAGGAGGATAATCCTAATAATTTCCCCATATACAAAAATTATAACTATTTTGGCTATATTTTTATTGGAATAATATGAGTAAATAAATCATAATGTAGAGGTTCAAGTTCTGGTTGTTTTTAAAAAATCACAAAAACTTCAAAACCCTATTTGGAAGATGTATTTTGATGGACCATTTTCAAAAGAAGGAAATTGAATAGGAATTTTATTGTTGTTGCTTAAAGGTGAAATCATTCCCCTATCATATATGATTGAATTTTATACTGATAATAATGTGATGGAATATGAGGCTCTGATTCTAGGTTTGCAGGCAGCCAAAAATCTAAAAATTGATAACTTATCCGTATTTGGATACTCTGGGTTGGTGATCAGAAAATAAAGGGTCAATGTAGACTAAACATCCTAGATTAATATCTTACATGAATGAAGTTTGGGATGCCATTAAAAATTTATTTTCAGGTAGTGAAAATTTACCTTTTATTTTAAAAAATTATAAATATATATATATATATATATATATATGAAAAAAAATCATGAAGAGATTGAATATAGGGACAATTAAAAATATTTATATGTAGAATTTCTATGTCAATATTGTATTCCTATTAAATCCTAACATTTCAGTTTCAAGAAAAATGACTTAAACTATAGTAAAGTGGCTCTGCACTCTGCAAAAATTAAAATTTCAAACATTCACACGTGCAAACTTGATCATCGTATGTTTGAATTATGCTAAGATAAAAATGGAATTATGACAGTTTGAAATGCAAATAAGTTATGATGAGGGGAACCAATGGAAAGCATATTTCCAAAACAACGTATCACGATATGGATGGTTGTCAGGAATTCGAACGGATTCACCCACTTTTCAAAATCCACTACGAGGATCAATAGAAGTGGGAAATGGTTTTCTTAGAAATGATATATTGAAATGGATTCAAACCATGTGAGTGCCTTGTGCCACACCCCCCCACCACATATCACTCTTACACATCCATGTCACGTTCTATAAATTCACATCATCTTTTGCTATGCTCTTATGTCATTAGTTTTTTATTTTTTCAACTTCATGTACAAAAATTAAAAGGGTCTCCCCACCTATCATTTTATTTTTCCTTCAGTCCTGAAGTAGAGGAACCAATTTCTAAGAGTACACATTATCAAATCCACATCAATATCCAGTTATTTATCATCTCCAACCATTAGATAATTCATAGTCCCACACCCTTCTTTGTTTTTCATTCGAATTGTAAACATGGAGAAAACTCCAAAATTATCTAGAAAACCTATAATATTTTCCATCAATTCATATACCTCATGGATAGAGAGGATGAAATATATGACTCTCATTATCCCTTTAAGCTAATTGATATTCGACGAAATATTCTCAACCATTTCAATGACTCATATGATCTCTTCTACTCCATCCAATATGAACTTTATTATATTATTGTCCCACAGACCTTAAATTTTCCTAAATTTATTAGTTTATTAATATATTTTCTTGTTCCACAAAGGAATTTTATTTTGTCTTCATTGTGGGAGAATATTTTTGAGGTTACTCCAGAATTAATCCATAACTCTTTGATTTTGCTATGGCTAAAATTCTGAGGGTTTCATAGAAAATATCATTCTTATTAGTTATAAGAAAATCTGTAATGAAGATAATAATTTTTTATCAAAATTATTATGCCACCTAATTTACAAATTCCCCCAACAAAAAAATAAAATTCTATAGTCCTATTCTGTGAAACTTCACAGTCTGTTCTCGCTATAGTTTTGTCTATTTTGGGAGAAGATGGTAGAGGATTTGGAAATGACCAAACTCTAGGAATCATACTCTAATGTTGCAATCAAAGGTTTTTTTCAGATATCACCTCCTATCTAGCTCTTTTCTCTTGGTATATCTCTTCTTGTATGTACATGTTGATACCTATTTTCATTTTGGTCTAAATATGTGGGATTCAAAGAGTCAAAGGATATCTGTAATTGAGTGGACTAGTATTGTCAATAATAAAGAGGACAATGTAGGATTGTATTATTACTTATCATCATTCATATCCACTATATATAAAATCATGAACAAATAGCAACGTCCAAGAATTCTACCAGATGCAAAGGAATTATTACAGGTTAGGAAAGATACCAACGTTGGGGAATGGTATATATTTTAAGAGTATACTAAAATAAGGTTGTATATAGCAGGAATGAGACCATACCAGTTGCCAACCCTTTTTACTATAAGAATATTTTCACTTGAATTCATAAATAAATGTCTGAATTTTGACCAAGTTCACTTTGTTCCAGTAGGAGAACGATATATTTTCAAGTTATCAAGGAATATTAGGCAATTCATTATGAATAAAAGACAAGCCATCCAACAAGTTGAATAAATGATGAAGGAATTTGTATTCAAAAAATGACAGAAGCGGAAATATGATCCCGATAATTTTTTGTTATTAAAATAGAGGAAATCGATTATGCACCTTATCTTCATGAAATCAGGTTTGGACTTCAAAATATGGTCTATCAAGAAACATACCTAGGTGGAAAAGTGCAACAAAATATGGATGTTGAAACTCCAATATTAAAGGAGAAGATCTTGAAAAGAAATTCACCTAAACAAATGGATATTGAGATGGAATATTTACAATCACAAAATAAAACAAAATTTCAAGAGAAATACAGAGAGTAACGAGTTAAATTAACATAAATTCCTTCAAACCAACTAGGTTTCCAAATGCAGTTGGTAAATTTAGAGGGCTCTACTACCTCATTAGCGTCTACTGATTTGACAACATTATCCATTGAAGAAAATCACTTGACAATAGAAAATTTGAAAACGAGTTATCAAAAAATTGAAGAAAGGAGTTATATGGTAAGGAGTTAGATGTCAACTCAACTAGAAGCACAAAAAATTCTAGCTGATGAGACAAGTCTATATTATGCTATGGAGTTAGAGGAAAATCAATTAAAGTTATGCCTCACACATCCAACTATTCAATCTATCCCTTCATGGCCTAATTTCAAAACATTGGACCTGTCTATAAATGTAGTTGGAATTCCATTGCTTGGTAAGATTAATTTGCACAGGCAAGTAGGGGAAATGTTATATAATGAACTTGGAAAACATTATTTGACGAATAGAAAAGCATGAAAATTCTCGGATAAATTTTCGAGCTAGTTCAACTAAGAAAGAGAAAATTACAGGGCTCTACATATTCAAAATGATTATAAGAAGGTGGTTATTAAATTGTGAATAGATATTAAGGACATGGAAGCCATCAAAACCTATTACAAAATATAAAATTTGATATATATTCACTAAGGAAAAAGTTTAAAATTCTTGCTACAGAACATGCCTAATTGACTTAATTATCATAAGTGGAAACAAAAAATGAATTGTTCATGGTTCAACTAGTCGATATAAAAAAAATACTTTGTTATTGTATAGAAATAGGTACAACGTATACAAAAATCAATTAATAGCCATGTTTGTAATATTTTTGTATCAACTAAATCACATGACACTTCAGAGAAACTAAGAAGGGTAATGAAAAAACTTAATATTTTAGAAGATGAGTTGAGGAAAATTGAAAAATATTTGGTTGTGATAACAGAAGAATTCAACACAAAGAATAGACAATCAAATATAACAAATGAATACAATAGTGAACTAACAAATAAGAATAACCAAGCACAAGATGAAATTAAGGAGTTGAAACGAAATTGAATGGTAACATTCCCATGATTGAAGCTAGGAAAATCATTTTGCATAATTTTATGGAGGAAACACATTCTATATGGGAATGTATCCATATAATTGCACATAAAAACATTATGATCAAAGAATTCAAAATGGCCATTCATGCATGCAAGAAATAGGTCCAAAAATAAGTGTTAAAGGCTAAGAAAATTATTAGATATTTGAATGTAAGTTTTGCAACTGAATTAAGGGCCTTATATATCACAAACTAAGTTGTAGTGATCATGGAGGTTAGTAAGATGAATAAGAAAACATTATATGTATTTATTCTAAGAAGAAACTGAAAGAATTTGTTAGTTCCCTGTATCACTAGTGTCATCCCTTATTGTTGTTAGTGTATCCCCCTTACTATTATTTTTGTACCCCTGTAACCCCCATATTGGTATTATTGTGCCCTTACATTATTATTGTTAGGTCAGCTAGGATTATATTGTGACCCCATCAACCTCTATATATAGAAAGGAGGTATTAAAATTTGTATCATCCAAGAATGTTCATTTATGTAATGTAAAGACAGTTTCCCCCTCAAAGTGGCTAAATTATAAGGCATTGATCTCTCTTTTCTTCGATTTTTGGAGTTGGTTTCATAATCTTTGTTATGAGAGCTTTGGATTCTAGGGTTTCGCTGCTCCAAACAGGTCATCGTGGAATTGTCGATATAAATTTTTTTCTATGAAGGTTAAAAAGATGAAATTTTGATAGAGTGAAACCAAAATCTTGAGGAACTTTGTGTAAAAATTTTAGATCTTGGTTCCAAATATTTTCAGAGATATGATCTGTGGAATTTAGTGTTTGTGCAGGCTCCCGAATTTCATCTAAAAGAGGTGACCTTGGGAAAATCGTCATAACTCTCTCTCTGAGCATCAGATTGTAATTATGTAAAAAGTGGCCGAAATCACATGGCCTATAGTTTCCTGTATATCAATTTCAGAGCCCAAGGAGGACACATTGACACGTGTCACGTCATACAATTTCTCTCTACTGAACTAGTCCATAATTAGGTCATTTTGGGAGATTGGGCATAAATTTTTCTTGAAGCATCTAAATCAGGTCGGACCTGTGGCATTCGAAAGAATATTCGGAGGGAAACTACAATACCGAATTTCATATATTGAAGATCCGAAATCATAGAGATAATACAGTTTCTGTATCAAGCTCCTCAAAATCAAGAAAAAGTTGTGTATTTTTTTTCAAATTGCATAAGTCTTGTTTGAAAAGTCAGTTTGAAGTGATTCCAAGGGCATATTGAAGCATAGATATCAATATTGGGTTCTAAAATTCCCCCTAAAAATAATTCAACAGCCATTAAGCCCTCAAGATACTCTATTATGACTCATGAATATGAAAAAGTGCAATATGATATATCAAAATTACAAGAGCAAGTGCACCAAATTTTTCTCTCACAAAGAGCAACAAAATATGAAATGGAAGTTTTTAAGAAAGTCATGGAAGCTAATATGGATGGATTGAAGAATGGCATGGAATACATGAAAGCTAAGATTGATGGTATAGAATAAAAAATGAAAGACAACATGGAAGAAATGAAGAATGATATAAAAGCAGACATGGAAGGTTTGACAAATTGATACAAGAAATGTTTCCTAATGGCTAAAATATAGTAGAGGAAACTCATGATGAGAACAAAACAAATTTTAATCCCGAGTTCATAAACTCTAATGTTGGATTGAAGACCCATCATATTCCAAAGATCGATATGAGGAAGTTTGATGGTAAGGATCTCATAACATGGATACTATAGATGAAGCAATATTTTGATCTCAATAATGTGAAAAACATACACAAGGTACGCATTGCAACTTTATATTTAGAACTAAATACATTTGTATGGTATCGATGGCTTTTCTCCCGTAAAAAAAATGTCACTTGGTCAATTTTTACGGAGGAAATGATAACACATTATGAGGATACAAAGAGAAACACCTTCTTTAGCCAATTGATAAATCTCAAACAAAAGGGTTCAATGGTGGAGCACATTGAGGACTTCAAAAAATTGAATATAAGGGTAAATGATATTCCAGAGGAACACATGATTGATGTCTTCATAGGGACTTTAAAGGATAACATCCAACATTAGGTTCGCATTTTAGAACCTGATTCATTGGAGAAGGCATTCAGGTTGGCAAGAAAAATTGAATGTAAAATTATAGCAACAAGGAAGCCTACCACTCATGTCTATAAAGATGGAAGTGTTTCTACTCCTAGACTTCCACAACCTACAAGGTTGACACCAGGGATCATTTTAAGAATGGAAAATTATCTTGATGTTTAAAAAATTGGCGAATCTCACTAGTCCCTAATATGGAAACTATAAAATGTTTATTGATGTATTTGTAAAGTTATTCAAATTTATAATAATATTATATATATTTTCTATATAATATTGGCGATTTTTAATGTAAAATAATTTTATATCGTAAAATTTGGGCGAATCATTTCTATAAAAAAAGGGAAATTGGCGAATCTTTTTTTTGGAAAAACCATGGAAAATTAGCCCACCTACGAATATTAGCCCCTATAATTTTCCATGGTTGACACAAGAACAATTGGAAGAAAAAAAAGAAAAATGGCTTTGCTATAGTTGTGATAGAAAATACACTAAAGGTCATAAGTGTATTAAGAAGAAATTATTTTACATATATTATGAAGAGGAGGAAGAAAATGAACAAGAAACTTTAAAAGAATATGATATACACCAGGACCCAACCCTAGAGAAAGAAGAAATGAGTTTGATCATATTATGTAATGCATTGGCAGGAATTACCACTCCTCAAACTCTCAATATAGAAGGACATATCAAGAATAAAATGGTAATAATTTTGATTGATTTGGGTAGTACCCATAATTTTATTCATTGTAAGGTAGCCAAGGAATTGAATTGATTCATATACCCAACACCAAAATGTCAAGTGGTTGTTTCAAATGGAGGAACTATAAATTACTCTGGAAAATGTCATAATATCAAGCTAACCATGGGGTAATATGTATTGAATAGTCGAATGCTTTCCATTCCAATGGGAGGTGCTAATGTTGTACTAGGAGTACAATGGTTACAATCTTTGGGGACAGTAGCTTTTAATTTTCAAGAAAATTTCTTGAATTTTTTTTTAGAAGGAAAGGAAGTTGAATTATGGGGTATCGTAGGGAATCCGGGAAAGATAATAAGCTCTAATTTCATGACAAAGCTTCTGAAGAAAGAACGAGGCGTAATTTCACAATTATGCTCACTAGAACTTCCAACATCAAAATCATCTATTTCTCCAGATCTCCAAAAATTCTTGGACAATCATTCCATGGTGTTTGAAACTCCCAAAGGACTCCCACCTATTGATGATCTTGATCATGTTATTCATTTGATTCCAGGAAGAGTTCCTCCAAACATCAGGCCTTACAGATATCCTTATGTCCAAAAAAGTGAAATTGAACGCATGATTGAAGAAATGTTTGAGGGTGGTAAAATTCAATCTAGTCAAAGTTATCTCTCTGCTCCAGTATTATTGCTGCAAAAGAAGGATGGATCATGGCGCATGTGTCTGGATTATAGGGAGCTAAATAAGCTCACTATTAAAGATAAATTTCCCATTCATGTGATTGATGAATTATTGGATGAATTACATGGAGCAATTTATTTTACCAAGTTGGATCTTCGTTCAGGATATCATCAAATTAGAATGAAGACTGAAGATATTCCGAAAACAACATTTTTAACTCATGAGGGTCATTATTATTTTTTGGCCATATCAATGCACCTTCTACATTTCAAGGGTTGATGAATTTCATTTTCAAACCCTTCCTTAGAAAATAGGTGTTATTATTTTTTGATGATATACTAATCTACAATAGGTCTTGGAAGGATCATATTCAACATGTTGATAGGGTGCTCAAACTATTGGAAGAGAAAAAATTATATGAAAAAACATCTAAATGTTTCTTTTGAGTACAAGAGGTGGAATATCTGGGTAATATTGTATCTCACGAGGGTGCTAAGGTAGACTCTAACAAAATTAAATCCATTAAGGAATTGAAGGTCCCCACAAACATAAAGTAGTTGCGAGTATTTATCGGGTTAACAGGGTATTATCGCATGTTTTTAAAGAATTATGGGAGAATAGTAGCACCTCTAACAACATTATTGAAGAAAGATGCATTTTCATGGACTCGTGAAGCAACTAAGGCCTTTGAGCACCTTAAAGAGGAAATGTGCCTAGCACCGATCTTAGCCACACCAGACTTCACAAAAACCTTTATTGTGGAATGTGATGCCTCGGGAAATGGAATTAGTGTGTTTTTAATGCAAGAAGGAAGACCCGTTACTTTTTAAAGTCGTCCATTAAAAGGAAAGTATTTACAGAAAGCTATTTATGAGAAGGAAATGTTGGCAATAATACATGCACTAAATAAATGGTGACCTTACCTAATGGGAAGACACTTCAAGGTAAAAAATAATCATGATAGTCTTAAATGTTTTTTGGAACAAAGACTATCTTCAGAAGAGCAGAAAAAATGGGTCACAAAGATGTTGGGTTTTGACTTTGAAATCATCTACAAAAAAGGGAAGCTAAATGTTGTTGCAGATGCACTCTCAAGAAAGGATGAAGAGGTGGAAGCATTGCTATGTGCCATTTCTATTATCCAACCAGATTGGATTACCAAAGAAAGGGATGAATGGAAAAAGGACGAAGAAGTGTGGACACTCATTCAAAAGTTGCAACAATATCCTAGTACATATGCTACATTTAGTTGGAAAAATGACTCCTTATGGTACAAATATTGCTTATATGTTTTTAAGAATTCCCAACTAAAACAAAATATTCTTTTGGAATTGCACACATCTCCCTTAGGAGGACACTCAAGATTTTTAAAAACTTACCACAAGTTGAAGAAAGAATTTTTTTGGGATGGCCTTAAATATGATATTGAAAATTTTGTGGCAGAATGTTTGGTTTTCTAGCAAAATAAAGTTGAAAAAATTAAGACCCTGGGTCTTCTACAACCTTTATCCATTCCAAGTCAACATTGGGAGGAGATTTCAATGGATTTTATCACAGGTTTACCTAAGTCTGTAGGAAAGAGTTTCATTATGGCGGTAGTTGATAAACTTACCAAGTATGTGAACTTGTGTGCATTATCTCATCCATTTAAAGCAAGTAGATTTGCTACTACATTTATGGAAACAATTAAAAAACTACATGGAAACCAAAGATTATTGTAAGCGACAGAGATCTCATTTTTACTGAAAATTTTTGGATGGAATTATTTTCTTTTTGGGTACTCAACTAGCTCATAGCTCATCCTGTCATCCTCAATCTGATGGTCAAACTGATATAGTGAATAAATGTTTGGAAGGATATCTTCGTTTTTTTGTATCTGATAAACAAAAAAAATGGGTCAAGTGGTTACGTCTTGTTGAATGGTGGTATAAAACTTGCTTCCATACTGTAGCAAAAATGACCCAATTTATGGCACTTTATGGATATCATCCACCATCCATCACGTCATATTTAAGATAAATTTATAAGGTTCAAGTAGTGGAATATCACATCGAGCATCAACAAGAAGTTCTCCAACTCTTAAAGGATAACCTAAATTTGGCACAAAATTGAATGAAACAACAGGCAGATCAACATCGCAACAAGAGAAGTTTTGATATAGGGGACTAGGTATTTTTACGGCTACAACCATACAAACAAATGTCCCTCAAGCAAGATAAGAAGCATAATAAATTATCACCAAAATACTATGGCCGTTACAAGGTGTTGCAAAATATTGGTACTATGGCATACAAATTGGAGCTTCAGGCTTCTTCTCGAGTGCATCCAGTTTTCAATGTTTCATGCTTAAAGAAGGTTATAGGTGACATATTTCAAGTTCAAACAATATTTCTATAACTTGACGAGGAAGGAAAATCATATTGGAACCTGAAACAGTCACGGAAACAATAACTCGTCATCTACGAAATCGATCAATTTCAGAGTATCTCATTAAGTGGAAGAACTTACCCAGTAAATATTCTACATGGGAGGATGAGAATTTTATACAGAAGCATCCAGAGCTACTCAAGCATTGAGGACAACACTTTTTTAAAGGAGAGGGGCATGTTAGGTCCCTATATTACTAGTGGAGTCCCTTATTGTTGCTAGTGTATTCCCCTTATTTTTATTGTTGTACCCCTATAAACCCTATGTTGTTATTATTGTGCCCTTACATTATTACTGTTAGGTCGGCTAGGATTATATTGTGACCCCATAGACCTCTATATATAGAAAGGAGTTTTTGTCTTTTGTATCATCCAAGAATTGTTCATTTATGTAATTTAAAGGAGGTTTCCCCCTCGAAGTGGCCGAATTATAAGGCATTGATCTCTCTTTTCTTCTGTTTTTGGAGCTGGTTTCATAACAAAATTCCAAATATCAGTCTCCTTATTTGATTCTAAATTTGATCAGAGAACTAGAGTTGGATTACCTAGTTGTTAGGTTCAACAAAGAAATATGCTCTCTTGGGAATTATATGAGAAATAATTGGTGGAATTCAAAAGAAAGGAACATGATACTCGCAGGAAGCCCAAAATATTGAAGGGGAGAACTATAGTGCACCATTTACAAAGGGATTTCCAACTTTTGTGGTTGATAAAAATGTTATTTGCTACAAATTCCAACTACAGAAAGGTTACAAATTTAAAATTTTCATTTTAGAAAATGATCCAGTGTACACTTCCAATTCTATTTCTTTAGAAAAAATGTGAAAGGTTTATTACTCCTATTTAATTTTGGGTTGTGGATCCAGGGACTACTTCTCAAAGTCAGTATTCCACTAGTCATATTAATTCTTGACAATGTGAAATTTTATTTTGTAAATTTTAAAACTTTTAATTTGAAAATTGTTATAGTAGTTAGGGAAGTTTGACAATTGTCTTGTAATTATTTTTGATGTAATATTTAAGAAAGACTTGAGAGCCACTAAAGGGGGTCTAACGATTTTGGCTGAAAGATTCTTAAAAATACTATCTATGTAGTTTGTGAACTTTTTTTTTTAGGTGAATAAATATTATCAAAGGTGATTCTAGAGTATTGATTGTTGATAGTATGAGTTCCTTCCTTTCGGGATATATTCATTTTTATTATATTCCATTTGAAGTATGTGTATGACTGCAATAGGTTCTCTTATTTAATTGAGAATATTTTTCTATGTTTCTTAACAGTTTTAGAGGATACCTGTGATTTTATTTGTTGAAACATTAATACATATTCCACTATTTCATCACTACATTTTATTTTTCACGTCACTAAAACTTTTATTTTAGGGTTTGGTATATTATATTCTGCAAAGCCCAAGATATAAAACACTCACTTTGTATTTTCTTCTTGTCATTCTATAACTTTATAAGAAATTGTGATAATTAATATCGTGCCAGTTTTAGTAGTGTTTCTAATCTCTAGGATTAAGTCCTCAGTACAAATTGGATTATTTGTCTTTGGGAAGAACTCCAAATGAATTTATTCAATCTAAAATTAATTTCCTAGATATTGGTTCCTTTTCAGGCAAGAATTGTGTTTAGGGTGACAACATTTGGAATAAAGATAATTAGATTTCTAATAACAACCTCAGGATCGACTAGACTCTATTTCAATAGCACTTGGAGAAGAGGATGTCAAATATTTCTCCTACGTATATTACATAGTATTATGTGTATGAGTTTCTCATGGAGTAGGTACATAAGTTTCTATTGCAAAAACTTTGAAGTCATTTTCTAAAATACCTCCTACTAGTTTGTGATAAAAGCCTCTTTTTTTATTATGCTCTCTTTGAGTAATTCAACGGAAACTTCAAAAACTATTTTTTCCTCTGGAAATGGTTCTTTTTTACTGTTTCCTCTTGAGATGAAGATGTGGAAGCCCCTATCAAAATTTCTTCCCCTGTGACTTGTTGCAATATTAATGGAAATGAAGCTCACCTTTCTTCTCTGAATAATTAAAAAAGTTGGTAGTTGTCTAGTGATAGCTTCTTTTCTTTCCTACAAATCGCTAATGGGACTTGGCTCTATAAACATATCAACATAAATACTCCTTTCACGTGAATTTTTTATACTTGCATTAGTACAATGATTACAAACCTCAACCAAAGGATCATGGGATTTTAAGGGAACCGTGGCTACATATAGAAAGTAATAGCTAGTTGATTATTTTCTAGCATGCTGAATGTTTTGAAGGGTGTAATTTCAAATTTCAACAGGAAATTCAGGCCATAGTTCTCTCAAGCAATTTTAAAATTCAATTTTTATTCCTGATTCAACTATTTGGTAAGGAATTTCCCTACAGATCTGTTTGGGAAGTATCTCTAGGAGAAGATTTTCCATGGTATTCATGGTATTATGTATTTCTTCCTAGTTTTCATTCATCTTCTTTTCCATTTTCTCACTCATTTCTCCCATAAAATTTTCCTGAGAAGTTGATAAATACAAAATTTTCAATAAATTACCGTTCATTTAATTAAATATCTTCTCTAATTAGGAGAATGTAAATTCTAAGTCTTCATTTTCTTCACAAGTCCTAGTTGATCCTTTAGGAGGTTTAGTTGGTGTAATAGAATTGTCTGAAGGAATAATAATAGTGCTTCTATTTCTCATAAGTTTCAATCACAAAAAAATTATATTTTCTAATCAAAGGTTATGTCACCTATAAGCTCCATACCTATAGTATGATATTGAGTATGTAATTATTTATCTTCATAATACCAAGGTAGATTGTTATGACACGACTATTGAGTTCTTGGATGACAATGGGGAATAAAGATTCCTACAGGGTATGAAGAAAGCAACACTGGTAAGAATGGTTACAACTATGTAGGACAAGTCTAGTTGTAGGAAAGGGTGTATGTTTTTTGTAGTGCATTTATCCGGTAACAAAGGTAAGGAAGTTGAGGATGAAATTTTTTTGATCAGGTACCCAGTTCTACAGTAGTTTCAAGATGCATTTCCTACATATTTCAAAGTTGTCACCTCATAGGGAATTAAAATTTTCCATTAAGTTGGTACTAGGCACAACTCCAATGTCAAAGGCACCTTACAGGATGAGCACACCTGAGTTGGTAGAGTTAAAGTTTTAGTTGAAGGAAATGCTAGAAAAGGGATATATTAGGCTGATTGTATCACCATGGGGCACACTGGTATTTTTAGTGAAGAAGAAATATGGTATCATACTATTCACTTACTACAGAAATTTTAACAAAGTGACCATGAAGAACGAACAAGTATCTGTTATCGAGGATTCATGACTTGCTTGATCAGCTGAAGGGAGGAGAATGTTTCTCAAATATTGATCTGAGATCAGGATATCATCAGGTATGCATCAAAGAGGAAGACATTCAAAAGACAAGCTTCTGAACCATGTATGGGCATTATGAGTTTGTTATAGTTCCTTTTGGTTTGACCAATGCTCCAACAAAATTTATGTCCTTGATGAATGGTGTGTTGTGTCCTTATCTATAAAAGTTCGTTAGTGTGCTCATTGATGATATAATAGTATATTCTAAAAATGGGGAATATCATGGCAAAAATTTAGCAACATTGTTGATATCGCTAAGAGATAATTAGTTGTATTCCAAGCTTAGAACATTTAGTTTCTTTGAGACAGAGGTACATTACATGGGACGTGTTGTCTCCAAGGAAGGCATCATAATAGATCCAGAAAAGATAAGATCTGTCATGGAGGGGGTAGCTCCTAGGAATGTGGATGAGGTGATATCCTTCATGGGATTGGAAGGTTATTAGAGGAGGTTCATTTGGAAATACTCACAGATTTCTTGTCCTATTACATCTTTGCAGAGTAAAGGTAAGAAGATTGAATGGACATAGGAGTGTGAAGCCAATTTTGAGCAACATAAGTAGTTGTTGACACATGCTCCAGTGTAAAAGATTGCAGATCCAGATAAAGAGTTTGTAGTATGTACAGATTCTTGCAATAGAGGACTTGGTTGATTTCTTATGTAGGAGGGACAAGTGGTATGCTATGAGTCACAAAAATTGAATGAGCATGAGCAGAACTATCCAATGCATGATCTTGAGTTGGCCACGATCACACATGCATTGAAGATGTAGAGGCACTATATTATGGGCAGGCGATTTGTATTGATGGGTGATTACAATGGATTGAGGTATCTATTTGATCAATCAAATATAAACGCCAAAAAAACTAGATGCTTGGCCATGATCAATGATTTTTACTTCAAGTTCAGGAACATCAAATGTAAAGAGAAAAGGGTCATAGATTCTCTTAGCAGGAAGATACTGGTAAATCACATAGTAGTTATGAGCTCCTATGGGACATGTTTAGAGGATAGGATCTTGTAGGAAATTTAGCATGATGAAAGGTATGTGGAGATTATGCACAGGTTGTTGCAATGTATAGGTACAGGTGCAGTTGTCCAGTATTTGGATTATTGTATCACCGAAAATGGCTTGGTTAGGTTTAGAGACTGGATATATGTTCTATACAACAATGAGATCAATAAGGTCATCTTGAGGGATTTTCAGGAGAAACAATATTCGGGTAACCCAGCCTATCGGAAAACATTGACAACAGTAAAGAAGTTTTATTTTTGGCTGAATATGAAGAGAGAAGTAGTAAAGTTTGTGGCTAGGTGCTTGGAATTTCAGTAGTTTAAGGAAGAGTGAGAGCATTCAGATGGAATATTACATCCAATTGTGATTCTAGAATGGAAATGTGAGTTCATTTCCATGGAATTTATCATAGGTTTATCGAGGGCAGTGAGACAACATGATTCCATCATGGTTTTTGTGGATAGGTTGGAAAAGGTAGTGTACTTCATTCCAGTGAAGTCTATATTCTCATCTAACGATGTACCACAGGTCTTTATCAAGGATGATCTCATATTTCATGGTGTTCTAAAGAATATTGTGTCAGACAGGGATGCAAAGTTCACTTCTAGGTTTTGGAAGGATTTTTTTGCATGTTTGTGCATAAATATGGCCTTCAACACATCATATCATCCGCAAACCATTGGATAGACAAAGAGGGTCAACAGGATATTGTAGGACATGTTGAGGATCTAAGTGATGCATCAACAATGGAAGTGGGAGGAATATATTCCACTGGTAGAGTTCTCTTACAATAATGGGTATAAGGAATCCTTGAGGATGATTCTATTCGAGGAATTATATGGGAGAAGTTCCAATAATCCCATCAGTTGGAGTAATCCAGTTAACAGGGTGTTGATTGGACCAGACATGTTGGCAGAAATAGAATAGGAAATATAGGTAATCAAGAAGAATTTGAAAGCAAGACAGGATAGGCACAAGAGCTTTGTAGATTGGAATAACTTGTTTAAGGAGTTTCAGGTTGGGAAACATGTATACTTGTGCATCAAGCCCAAGAAGTTCTTCTTGCGGATTGGATCATGTGCCAAGTTGGCACCACAATTTTTTGGACCTTTCAAGATTATTGAGATGATTGTGTTATGAAACCAACTCACAAAATATAAGAAAATATAGATAAACAACTTAAAAATAAGCCTCTTCGAGGGGGAAACATCCTTTACATTACATAAATGAACAATTCTTGGATGATACAAATGAAAAAACCTCCTTTCTATATATAGGAGTCCAAAAGGTAGCAATATAATCCTAGCCAACATAACAATAACAATGTAAGGGAACAACAATAAGAATAGTGGACTTTTATGGGGCACAATAATAACAGTATGGGGACTACATGGGCACAAAAATAATAACAAGGGGGATACATAGTAACAATAAAAATAAGGGGATACACTAGTATTACAGGGACCTAACATGCCCATATCCTTCAAAAAAAATGTGTCCTCAATCCTTGAGTAGTTTTGGATACTTCCATATAAAATTCTCATCCTTCCATGTTAAATATTCAATGGGTAAGTTCTTCCATTTGATGAGATACTCTGATATTGATCGATTTCATAGCTGTTGATTTCTTGTTTCCATGAATGCTTCGGGTTCCAATATGATTTTTCCCTCCTCATCAAGTTCTAGCAATATTGTTTGAATAAGGAGATTGTCACCTATAACCTTATTTAAGCATGCAACATGGAAATTGGTTGCACTCGGAAATATGCAGGAAGCTCCAATTTATATGCCATAGTACCATTATTTTACAACACCTTGTAAGGACCATAATACTTTGGTAATAATTTATTATCCTTGTTATCTTGCTTGAGAGACATTTTTTTTTGTATGGTTATAGCCATAAAAATACCAAGTCGCCTATATCAAAACTTATTTCGCTGCGATGTTGATCTGCTTATTGTTCCATTCATTTTTCTCCAAGGTGAGGTTCTCCTTTAAGAGTTGGAGAACTTGTTTTTGATGCTCGATGTGATATTCCACTACTTGAACCATAGAATTTTCTCTTAAAGATGATGTCATGGAGGGTGGATGATATCCATAAAGTGCCATAAATGGGGTCATTTTTGCTGCAGTATGGAAGGAATTGTTATACCACCATTTAGCCAAAGGTAACCGATTGAACCATTGTGTGGTTTTACCAGATACAAAGAAACAGTGATATCCTTCCAAACATTTGTTCACTATATTAGTTTTCCCATCAAATTTAGGATGATATGATGAGCTATGAGCTAATTGAGTACCCAAAAAAGAAAATAATTTTGTGCAAAAATTTCCTGTAAAATGGGATCTCTTCTACTTACAACAATCTTTGGGATTCCATGAATATTTTTAATTACTTCCATAAATGTTGTAGTAACTGTACTAGATCTAAATGGATTAGATAATGCACAAGAGTTTGCATACTTGGAAAGTATATCAACTACCACCATGATGATAGTATTTCCTTCATAATTTGGTAAAATTGTAATAAAATCCATTGAAACCTCATCCCAACGTTGAATTGGAATGGATAAAGGTTGTAACAGACCCAGGGTCTTAATTGTCACAACTTTATTTTGTTGGAAAACAAAAATTCTGCACAAAATTTTGAATATCAGATTTAAGGCCATCTCAAAAAAATCATTCTTGACCCTATGGTAAGTTTTTAAAATCCTGAGTGCCCTCCTAAGGGAGAGGTGTGAAATTCCAAAAGAATATTTTGTTTAAGTTGGGAATTCTTACAAACATATAAGTGATTTTTTTACCATAATGAATCATTTTTCAAGATAAATGTTTCAGATGTACTAGGATCTTGCTGCAACTTTTGAATGAGTGTCCAAATTTCTTCATCATTCTTCCATTAATCCCTTGCTTCGGTTATCTACTCATGTTGGATAATGGAATGGCACAAATAGATACTTCCACATCCACATCCTTTCTTGACAGTGCATCTGCAACAACATTTTTCTTCCCTTTTTTATATATGATTTCAAATTTATGACCCAACATCTTTGTGACCCATTTTTTCTTCTCTTCTGAAGATAATATTTTTTTCCAAAGAGTATTTAAGACTATCACGATCTATTTTTACCTTGAAGTGTCTTCCCATTAGGTAAGGTCACCATTTCTTTAGTGAATGTAGTACTCCCAACATTTACTTATCATAAATAGGTTTCAGTGAATACTTTCCTTTGATTGGACGAATTTCAAAATAAATGGGTCTTCCTTCTTGCATTAAAGCCACACCAATTCCATTTCCTGAGGCATCACATTCAACAATAAAGGGTTTTTTGAAGTCTAGCGTAGCTAAGACCGATGCTTGACACATTGCCTCTTTAAGATGTTCAAATTCCTTAGTTTCTTCTAGAGTCCAAGAAAAGGCATCTTTCTTCAGTAATGATGTTAAAGGTACTGATATTATCCCATAATTATTAATAAAATTGTGATAATACCCTGTTAAGCCCAAAAATCCTTGAAGATTCTTTATGGATGTAGGGATTTCCCATTCCTTAATGGATTTAATTTTGTTAGGGTCTACCTTAACACCCTCATGAGATACAATATGACCCAAATATTCCACCTCCTATACTCCAAAGAAACATTTGGAGGTTCTTGCATATAAATGTTTCTCCTCCAATATGTTGACCACCATCCCAACATGTTGAACCTGATCCTTCCAAGACTTGTTGTAGATTAGTATATCATCAAAAAATACTGACACAAATTTTATAAGGAAGGTTTTGAAAATGGAATTCATCAAACCTTGAAATGTGGAAGGTGCATTGGTAAGGCTAAAAGGCATGACCAAAAATTCATAATGACCCTCATGAGTTCTGAATGCTATTTTTGGAATGTCTTTAGTCTTCATTCAAATTTGATGATATCTAGAACGAAGAGCCAGCTTCGTGAAGTAAATTTTAACATGTAATTCATCCAATAATTCATCAGTGATGGGGATGGGAAACATATCTTTAATAGTGAGCTTGTTGAGCTCCCTATAATTTCTTCTCAGCACACTTATGACCTTTAGTGTGTTTTCTATCACAACTGTAGTAAAGGCTTTCTGCCATTTTTTCTTCCAATTTTTGTGGTGTTAAACTTGTAGGTTGTGGAAGTCTAGGAGTAAAAATACATATATCTTTATAGTTGTGAGTGGTAGGCTTCCTTGTCACCATAATTTTTATTTCATTTTTTATTTCCAACCTAAATTCCTTCTCCACTGAATCAGGCTGCTAAAGGTGAACCTCATGTTGGATGTTATATTTAAAATTACCTATGAAGACATCATTTTTGTGTTGCTCTAGAATATTAGTTTCCCTTATATTCAATTTTTGGAAGTCCTTAATGTGCTCTACCATTGAACACTTTTGTTTGTGAATTATCAATTGGCTAAATAAGGTGTTACTCTTTGTATCCTCATAATGTGCTATCATTTCCTCCATAAAAATTGACCAAGTGATAATATATTTATGAAAGTAAATTCATCGATACCATACAAATGTATTGGGCTCTAAATTTAAAGTTGCAATACATACCTTTTGTGTGTTTTGCACATTATGGAGATAAAATTATTGCTCCATCTGTAGTATCCATGTTATAGGATCCTTTCCATAAGTCTTCCTCATATCGATATTTGGATTATGGTGGGCATTCAATCCAACGTTATATTTTATGAGATCATGATTAACATTTATTTTTTTCTCATCACGAGGAAAGTTTTCTTGTAGCAACATTGTCAAACATTCATTCAAACCTTCCATGTCTTTCTTCAAATCTTCCATGTTTCCTTTCAGTTATGCTTCTATAATTTCCAAGCCATTCTCAAACCATCCATGTCCCTTTTTAGTTCTTCTTTGGTTGCTCTTTGTGAGAGCGAAATTTGTTGCACTTGGTCCCATAATTTTGATATATCATGTTGCACTTATTAATCTTCATGTGACATAGTAGAATTTTATAAGGACTTAATGGGTGTGGAATTATTTTTGGGAGGAATTTTTGAATCCAATACTTATATCTATTCTTCAATATTCCCTTGGAATAACTTCAAACTATTTTTTCAAAAAAAAAAGTTATGAAATTTTGGAAAACAAATACACACATTTTTCTTTCTTTTTAGGATGTTGATATTGAACATGATTTATATCTATGATTTTGGTTCTTCAAGAACTGAAATTCAGTCCTATAATAGCCCCATGAGCCTTATTTCTAATGCCACAAGTCATACCTAATTTGGATTCTTCAAGTCAAAGTTATGCCTGATTCCCTTAATGACCTAATTATTGGTTGGTTCAGTAGAGCGAAATTCTAGGACATGCCACGTGTGACTGTTTCGACCTTCGGATTTGAAATCAATAAACATGAAATGGTTTTATGTGCTCTTTTAGCCATGTATGACAAAATTCAAATTTGATGCCAGAAACTAAATTTATGATTCTTTTCCCTTGGTCGCCTATTTGAGATGAAATTTTGGAGCCTGCAAAAAAACTAACTTCCACAAATAAAATCTCTAATAATATTCTGAACGAAGGTTTTGAATTTGTCCATGAATTTCATCAATATTTTGGCTACACGTGGTAAACATTTCAGCTTCTAAAGTCTCGTAGAAAAAAAATTATATATATAATTCCGATATTACTTGTTTGTGTCATCGAAACCCTTGAATCCAAAGATTTGATACCAAATGTTATGAAACCAGGTCACAAAATATAAGAAAATATAGATAAAAAAGTTAGAAATAATCCTATTTGAGGGGAAAATGTCCTTTACATTACATAAATGAATAATTCTTGGACAATACAAATGATGAAATCTCCTTTCTATATATAGGAGTGTAAGGGGTCACAATATAATCCTAGCTGACATAAAAATAATAATGTAAGGGAAAAACAATGACAATAATGGGATTATATGGGGAACAATAATAAAAATATGGGTACTACATGGGCACAACAATAAAAATCAAGGGCTACACTAAAAATAACAATAAGGGGATACACTAGTATTATAGGGACCGAACACATTGGGCTAGTAGCCTATTGACTTGCACTGCCTTCGACACGGAAATTATATGATGTTTTCCATGTGTCACTGCTTAATAAATATGTTAAATATGTTTATCATGTGATTGAATGGTGTGTAGTGTAGATGGATCCCGAAGGAGAATTCCAGCTGGAACCTTATTGCATTTCACAAAGAAAAATGGTCATGCTCCTAAATCAAGCAATTGAGAAGGTTAAAGTCCAATGGTAGCACTTTGGGCCTGATGAAGCTACATGAGAGATGGTGTATCATATGTGGGCCATGTATCCATCCTTATTTGCTGGTTGAGTGAATTTTTTTGTATATGTTTCAGTATTATTGTCTTGTTCTATGTTGGTAAGATGTTTCGGTATATGTACATATATGTATGGATGTAAATACCTTCATGAGCTATGTTATAAAGCTCCAATAAGTGGTATCAGTTTCATGTAATTATGATGTTATAGTTTCCATTTTTTCATGTTGATTTTCTTCTAAGTAGGTTTATCATTGTAAATATTGCAATGAGCTAAGTTATAAATCTCCCGTCATTGTCTTGGAGGATTTCCTATATTAACAATTGATTTTCCTAACTTTTCCATTTCCTAGATAGCCATGGTGTGGAGGGTTTAGTTCATTTTTTGCTTTCTGGTTGGTTCTCATGTACCTTTCGTTGTGGGTTGAGTTACTAGTTCCTGGAGCCTTAGTTAGAAAAATGCTCTGGGACCCTGTGGATAGCTTTTGGGTTGAGTTACTAGTCCTTGAGCCTTGCTTGGGAAAACACTTTGGAGCCTTAGGTGGGATGAGTTACTAGCCCTAGAATTTTAGTTGGAAAAAAACCCTGGAGCCTGGAAAAAAATGGGGTTGAGTTACTGGTCTTCGAGCCTTTGTCAGAAAAAAATCTCTACAGCCCTGGACAACTTGGGTAGAGATCAATTTGGTGATGGTTGTGATGTCTGATTGTGAGGTGGAATCACTAGTTGAGGGTTGAGGTGCTTTGGCCTCTCGAAGCCCTGGTTTGGTTTTGATGGATTTGGTTTATGATATCCCACATTCATGCTTGGAATATGCTACAAGGGTGACTAGTTGAAGAGAGATTTGACTCAGCCATGTCCATGGTCTAGTGGAACGTGGAAGTCCCTAACTTGGTTGCATTTTTCTTATGCAAATAAGACCTCTTTTACTCTTGTATTGATGGGTAAATATTCTTGTTATTCTATGGCTTGTATGATTGTTATGTGCTTGTAATTTTTGTTTCTTATATGGTCATTATGACTGAGTTTTATGATGGTGATGAAGTATGGCTCTCATCATGTTTTGATTCATAATTTAATGAACAATGTATATATGCCTAAATAGACTATTAGTTAATGTGATGTAGCAACAATTATCCTTAACGATTCTCAGATAAGTATGAGACCCCTATGCTCAAATCTATTATTTAAACCTATAGATTACATATTTGTGACATGTTTGGGGAAATGCCTATCATGGCTAATAGGGGTCCAACCAAGTTCTAGTTCGAATGTTTGCTTGTGCACCATTTTTTTTATGTTATATTTAATTCTTGAACTTGTCATTGATTTCTAGATAGTGACCTAGGCTTTGGGCCTAGGAAGGTGGCCCAAATATTGGGGATGCGGCCATAGTTATGTGGGAAAGAGTCCTTGGATGCATGCATGCCTATGAAGTGGGAGTATTCGGAGCCTTCTAGATGCACCGTTACCCATATCAAGGGAGAATCTGAGGGTCAAGTAGTCTAAAAACTCAATGGGACCCAGGGGTTATATACTTGAGTGGTTGGGTTGGATCCTTGGGATTTTTTTACTGATGTGGAAGGTTTGTTTGATGTGTTTATGTCAATTCCAGCTCCTTACGATCACTTATAAGGTTGAATCAGATCATAGTAACTCTTCCTCACATTTTTACCCAGGTTGGACGGTTAGTTGGGTAGATGTGGGAGGAGGGTAGAAAAAAACATACACCACTCAGTTGGAGTCAACCTGAGGACAATTACTTCTTGGGCCAGATGCGTTGCAGGAAATGGTATAGAAAATACAAAGAATACAACTGAAAATCAAATAGCATAGAACCGACAAAAGATTTATACAGATAAGAAAATAACATACAAAGAATACAATTTCGGATATAATGTTTATTTGAGGATGAAACCAAGGAAAATCACATTAAGGACGAGAAAGTGTCAAAAATCCACACCAAAGTTTTGTGGACCATTTCAAATTTTGGACTGAGTCGAACCCGTAGCTTATGAATTAGCATTACCCAATCACATTAAATATCATAATTTTGTCATGTGTCTTTACTTAAGAAATATGTAAATGATAATTCTCACATTATTTATTGGAAAATGCTACAGGTGGAACCTAAAGGAGACTTCCTAGTAGAACCTCTCTGTATACTAGACAAGAAAGAGATCTGGCTCCAACATTGATCCATCGTTTGGGTTAAAGTGTAATGGAAGCATTTTACTCCTAAAGTGGCTACTTGGGAGATTGAAGATGAAATGTAGAAAACTTATCCATCATTTCTTCAAAATAAAGGAATTGAAAATTAAAAAATGAGGATGGTGTAAATAAAGGGGGAAAGAATGTGAAATCCGTCCACTGTTGAATTATTATTATTACTGTTATTGTGTTTTTAAATTTTAACTATGGTACTAAAATGGCAGAAAATCCATGAACTGTGGTGGAATATTTATGTAAATAAATATTTTATTAATAAATAAATGAGATTTGATTCCATTGAGAATAGACATCTAAAGATGATATTTTCTTAAAGATAATCCTTCCATGATAAAAAATTTCTAGAATAAATTATAGATATGCTTAATAGATTGTAGAGAAAAATGCATTAAGTTGATTAGTTGGAGAAAAATGCTAAGTTGGGATTAGCATAAAGAATTGTGGGAGATAAAAGCAAGCTTTCATGAAAAAACTTAGGTTAGTGGTTTTGAAAAACCGCAAAAGAGGGGCGTCGCTAAAGGAAAATTTTATCATGGAAGGAAGGTATGAAATCCCTATTACAAGGATCAATAGAGGTCGTTGATACCTTGGCAATTGAATCTCAGATCAGGGGTGAACTGGAAAGTACATTTCTAGGTTAGAATCTCTGTTGTCTGAAATTTTTTTAATTATATATGTAAATTTGCATACATACTGATTAAATTTAATATCTAAGGTATTAGAACACTGAAAATTTGATTCTCTAAATTTATATAAAAGGGTTTCTGTGATTTTCAATAGCAGGAGCAAAGAAAAAATAATAATTAATGCAATGTTATTTGCGTGCAAGTTACATTGTGATTACACAGTGCTTCTTTTATAGAATCAAGGAGAAGTAAGTTGATGTGATGATAGTGGTATTGAAGTGTTATGGTATTTATTTATTTATTTCTTGTTAATTATAAATGATGAAGATATAATTCAAAGTACAGATTCAATGAAACATATTTACCAAGGCATAGAATTTAAATCCATGTAGATAGTTGACTATTGGCGTATCTAGCTAATTATATTGATGCAAAAAGGTAAAGAGTAGGAAACCAATAATATAGCCGATTACCAGTGTGCATAATTATCGTCTGGTAGCATGGGAATATTACTAACTTAGCTTCATTATAATCCTTCAAAAATTATGAAGCGGTGATGTATGATTTGTATGCTCCTATAAGAGTAAAATGACATTAAGAAAATAGAGGAACAAACAATTAGTTTGTCAAAGTTGCGGAGTTTTTAGTCATATTGTAGTAAAATACCAGGGAAAGTGAAACAATCCCATACCTTGCTAATTATATAATACAATGGTTGCAATATGGACTCAGAAACTTATGAGTCGGTCATGTATGAAGTATGGAAGGGAGATAATATTAGAAATTAGTGTTGTCTGTGCTGGTAATTAATTAAAATTTCAATTTATTACGAGGATGAAATATGCAACCCCTCGACTGGTAAAATAGGAAATATCAAATTTTCTGAAGCATATCATAAGAGTGATGACTATTAATACAGAGATTGTAAGGAAACATTTTTCATACATAGGAGAGACATAATATTTGCACATAAATTGTAATAGATGCCCTTTATTACACCAACAAGACACAAGATATGGTTTGGATAAACAATAAATTTAATTGAAAAAAACACAGAGCATTGATAAAAAATTTTTGGGGAAAACCTCAAGAAAAATTCCTTAATTCGATATAGTTAGGATTATTGATTGGGAAAATCCCTAAACCAACCAAGTTAAAATAAAATGGAGTATTTTTTTTCTATAATTCAATCAATAACTGTATGCAAAAGCGATAAGTAGGTATATTGTTATACTCTACAAATTCTGTAGATAATAAATTTAGGCAGTTTCCACAAATATTAAATGCATGGAAATGTTAATTCATTTTGCCATTATTCAAACATAGCAAGTAAAAAAGGAAACCTTTATGGGTTCATTAATTATAGATAAAATCGTTAACCTTCATTATAGATGTGAGATTCCAATAAATTAAATACAGTGAGAAATTGACAGTAACGATACAGGTCCATGACCTGAGTCTCTCTGTATCTAATAGGACACTTAAACTTAATAGTTAGAGAAGACGTAATTTCGCTGGTAAAATCATGCTAACATAGAATGGTGTCATATTTCCATTAGAAATATGGTAGCAACTAAAAAAACTGTGAAATTAATAGGAATTAAATTACAAAAATATTACTTTCTTGTGATACCCATGTGTCCCTAACACATCTATGATGATATCCATTATATTAGAACTCTGGTAGGAGTAATTAGGTTTAATAATTCCAGTAAAAAATAAGTAACCAACATGGACAACCACCATTAAGGGTTGATTAGGTCTCATAGGTTCCAAAACACCCTGTAAGGGTCATATATTGTGTTACATGCCAGAGGAATAGAGTATACCCGCAACATGCAAGGGAAAACATGTAGAATTATCCATGTCTACTAAGAAATTAAGAAAAAATAATAATTGAGGTCAAGATAAATTAAAACCAGCAAAAGAGGCTGCAATTTACCTATTAGACAGCAAGAGAACAATCACTATCTCACTTCATGGGTCTCTGCCATAGATCATGTAGCATAAAAATAGATAATAAAGGGAAACCATGAATGTATGATCAAACTCTAGATGCAAGGGAACTCGACACACCGAGAAAGAAACACTAAAAAAAAAAAAAAATCTTGTACCTAAGAACGAACCAAAATATGTTGAGAGAGACACTCCCTCCTCTTTCAGCAAAGAAGTTAAACCCTTAGTCAATTTCAAAAAGCCCTTCAAGCGAGATAGCGCATGAGGGATACTACCAATTCAGTTAAACAAACAAAAAAAAATGAGGTCAGATGATGCACCTGCCATAATATAATAACAATGAAATCAGAAATGGAAAATAATCCTCTATGGCAAAAAAAACATTAAATACTAAAATTAAACAACTGCGTCACTACTGTAGATTGAGTTGGTTACCTAAGCGCCAGCGACCATGCCTGTTGTGAGAAGCACAAAGATAAATTGGTAACTCGAAACCTTGGTAAGCCACGATAGGGGATAGTTTTGTAAGGTTTGAATGAGAAAATACCATAAAGCCATTAGGTGATGAGAAAAGTGATGAATGTAGAAAAATTCTCACCTGAATGTGGAGGAGGTGAGTTATAAAATGGTAGCATTAGGGTAATTTTGAGGTATAAAATGGTCCTCCTAAGGAAATTATAAAATAATAGTGGAAATTATAAAATAATATTATATTACATCGTCAAATATTAGAGGGAAATAAGAAAAAACTACTTTTTCAACTTATGTCCCTATGGATTTACTGAAATTTTGAGCAGGAACACTCATTGGATGCATAATTTGATTCCTCATCCAAGGAGAACCCATGTTGCATACTTTAGATGACACCTTCTATACAAAAAATAAGAAATACATGAAAAACATGATTGCAATCACATTTTTTCATGTATTTCTCATTTTTCATCTAGCAGGGTCCATCGAAAGTATGCAACATGGGTACTCCTTGGATGAGGAATTAAATTTTGCATCAAACGAGTACTTCGGCTTGAAATTTGAGTAAAACCTTTGGGAGATAAGTTGAAAATTATTGTTGAAAAAGTAGTTTTAATATTTTATAATTTTTTAATCTTTTTACTTTTTTACCCCAAAAATGGTAAATCATCCCCCATGGTTTACATCATCATCTTGAATACTATTGGTTCTTATAAAGTTTATTTGGTTTTATATTTTTTTTAGGAGGCCCATTTTAGATCTCAAAAGTTCTCTAATGGTTATGGGTGATCCATGAGAGTTATAAAACATAGGAGAACCATAGTCTAACAGAGGCACTGGAGTAAGTAAGGTCAGCACTGAAGTCGAATAATTAAATATCATCAATCAAATTTATTATTGTATATGGAAAGGTCAACATGTAATAACATAACAAAGATTCATAATACAAAGTGGATGCTAGTTAATATGATTCTATGTATTTATATCAATTATTTAAATGAATATATGTGTATGGAGAGTAAGAAGGATGTCGTTTTATGTAATTTAAAAACCTTCAGATCACATGCACTAATTTATACTGAGGAGTAGATGTGTATACCTCAGTAAATGTGTATACATCTTTTAAATTGTTAAAAATAACATGTTTATGAATGCCATGTCGTTCTTGCCAAAATGGGCATTAGATTATAGGTATATTTATAGATATAAAAAACAAATTGAATGTAGGGGAATGTTAAAAATAGGATCATAGCCCTGAGGGTCAAAATTTTTGGCTTAACTGAACCACTACCACAATACTTAAGTAGATAAAGTGGATGTACCCTATAAAATGAATAAGGGCTATGAGTAATGTATATCTGCTAATCTAGTTTTTTGGTTCTACTATAGGTTAGTTATACAAGGACAACAATTGAAAATGGCAGAGGATCCTCCTCCTCTAGTAATTGAGGGCGAAGGATTGTATGTTGGACTGGGAAATGGAATATATCCACAGAACTGTCAATTGTTGGATATTATCAGGGATTTACAACAAGAACTAGGATACCTTACTGTTCAAATTTACAGCAAGAAACAATGAAATTGGCAACCGGAAAGGAAAAAAAATACACACACTAGTGAGGTTACACAGTGGTGAGGTTACACACTAGTGAGGTTACACACTGGTGAGGCTACGCACTAGTGAGGCTACACACTGGTGAGGAATGTGGGTGTCTAATTTTATTTTCCCATAATTAAATTGAACAATAAATTGTAATTTCATCTCATAACAACTTCTATCAGTTAACTAAGTCATGATGACTTATTTAGCTCAAGAAATTTGAGTTGAGTTCTAAGATGAGGCATGTAGAGTGATTTTAATATTTTGGGGTTCGAGTTGTAGTTAACGCACTAGTGGGGCGTGGGTGTAATTAGTTAACCCAATTAATTGAGTTAAAATCACTTTAACTAGTTCTAACTCAGTGATGAATTAGTGAGAGGTCTAGTGAATTAAATTTAATTTAATTCACAAGTAGTGATCAATAAAATAATTAATGATTCACTATTAATACCTGCATGCATGTCAGTTCCGAGGAAGACCCAGTCGAGACAGAGGTTAAAGGGAACATAAATATTAGTTGTATTTTTAGAGAATTGCACGAGTGTAATTATAAAGCATGAGGAAGCCATGATGGATTGTGCAATCAAGGAAGACTCATTTTCCTATTTAATAGAGGCCTAATTCTTTAGGAATTACGTTAGCAAGGCAGGTTGAATGAAGGTTAATAATTGGCTATGTGTGTGTCCCATTTTGCCTAGATCAGCGGGAGACAATTGGCAGAGTGTTGGAGAATATCACAAGAGATTAAGAATTCTGTTGTTTCATGATTCCTTGACTTTATACAGTATACGATAGTAGGGCTTTGAGTAGTTTATTTCCCCAAGAACATCTTTTGTTTTGTGATTTATTTACTTCTTTCTCTTACTTTCATGTGATTGAGCGATCATGCTTTGTATTCCACAAATATTGTAGAAGGATTCAGTATCTTGTTTTAATACATAATAAGATCAGATTGAATCCATTGGTATAAAATTTCTATAAATTTCTACATGTTATTAGATTGATACTTCTACATGGTATCAGAGCTTCTATATAATTTCTACATGGTATCAGAACGCCAACAATCACAGTAGAAGAGAAGAAATTGAGTTTGTCTTCAACAGATTCAAATTTGAAGATTTATACTTCAGGATCTAGTAGCAAATCAAGATGTACTTCAATGCCTTGAGACTCGAATATGCACTTGAAACATAGTTAGCGATGAAATATGAACTATTACCTCAAAACGAAAACTCTAACCAAAAAAACATCAAAAAACCATGAAAAAACAACTCGAAAGTGAAAAGTTGTATTTTGGAATATCCTTTTTTTTGGGTAAATTTTCAACATTTTTTAAAAATGCAAGTAAAAGCCAATTTTTTGGGTGCAAAAAACACTCTGAAAATGAAACATTGTATTGTGGAATAACCTGGTTTTTTTTTTTTTTTTGAGTACATTTTTTACATTTTTAAAAATAAAAGTAAAAGCCAATTTTTTTTGTGCAAAATTTTTGTGCAAAAACCACCCCGAAAATGAAAAGTGTCGAAACTAGAATTTTAGAATAATAAAAAATTATATTTAAAAAAAAATAAAATTGAAAAAAACATTTTAAAATAATTGCAAAAAGAACAAACTTCATTATATTTTTCTAAATTAAAAAAAATAAAATTCAAACATTAAGAAAAACCTAAAATTTAAGAAACAAAAATAAAAAATATATTAAAGATTAAAACTTAAAAATATATTAAAAAAAAACAAAATAAAAATATTAAATTAAAAAAACTGTTTAATATATATATATAAATATATATATATATATATATATATATATAGATAGATATAGATATTAAATTTAAAAATAAAAAAGAAAGTGTTTATGAAATTAAAAACAAAAACAAAAAATCAATTTTAAATTAAAAATTAAATTTAAAAATTTATTAAAATTTTTAGTAAATTTAAAACTTCAAAATAAAAATTAAAAATAAAAAACAAAAAATTATAATTTTTTTTAAACATTATTTAAATAAAAATAAAATTAATTAAAATGAAAATGAAAAAACAGAATATAATAAAAATATTAAATTAAAAAAAATATTAAAAAAAATAAATAAAATTTAAAAAAAAATAAATTTAAATTATATATATATATATATATATATATATATATATATATATATATATATATATATATAATATATATATATATATATATATATATATATATATTAATTAGGTTTTATTAAATTAAAAAATAAATAAATAAATAAGATAACAAATTCAATTTAAAAAACAAAAAATATTTAAATTTCTTGAATAAATAACGGAATAAAAATAAATTTAAAAGATCAAGAAAAATAAAAAAAAACATTGTTAAAATGAAAATTTAAAAAGTTTAAAAATCAATTAAAAATGGAAAATGGAAATAAATAAATAAATAAAAATTAAAAAAAAAACGAGTTTAATTAAAAAAAAAACTCATTTTAAAATACAAGTTTAATTTAAATAATAAATATTAAATTTTATGTAATTAAAAAAATAAAATTTTAAAAATAAATATTAAATTTGAATAAATTAAAAAAAAAAATATTATTGAATTTTATTATATTAAATTAAAAAACATAATATAAAATTTAATATTAAAGAAAAAATATTAAAAAAATAAATTAAATTAAAAACAAAAATACAAAAAAAAATATATATATATATATATAAACAAAATAAAAATAAATAAAAATAAAAAATAAAAATTGTTTTTGGAATGAAAATTAGCGTGTCCAGTCTTGCAGAGAGCCGGCCTACGCGGCAGCAGAAGCCTTGCAGCCTCAGCCTGCTTGGTAGCATCTATCGCCACCTAGGCGATGCCACCCTTTGTTATTGCAAAAACAAATTTTTATTTTTATTTTATTTATTTATTATTTTTTTTAAATTTCGTATTTTTTTTTTAAATTTAATTGAATATTTTATTTTAATTTTTTTATTTTGTATTTTTATTATTAAATTTAATATTTTATTATTTTATTTTATTTTTTTTAGTTTTACATCTTTTTAATTTCACAAAATTTAATTTAATTTATTTATTTTCAATTTTTATATTTTAAATTTATTTTTTATATTTTTATATTTTTTTGTTATTTTATTTTATTTTGTTTTTAAATTTAATATTTTTAGATTAGTTATTTTTTAACATTCAAAATATAAATTTTATTTATTAAAGTTATTAAATTTTAGTTTTAAAAATATTTTTTTTAATGTTTTATTTATTTATTTTTCATTTTTCAATTTTTGAAATGGTTTAATTAAAAAAAAAAAAACATTAAATTTATATATAATTTCTTTTTAATTATTTGAAAATGTTTTTTTTTTTTTCATTTTTTAATCATTGTTTTTTTATTTTAATTTTTTTATTCTAATTTTCTTTTTAAATTTTAAATTTTGTTTTATTTTTTTCAATTTTTTTTAATTTGTATTTGTATTTTATTATTATTATTATTATTTTTAAATTCATTTTTTTTTTTTCATTTTTCTATTTTTATTTTATTTTTCAAATTTTGATTATTTTTAAATTTTCTATTTTAAATTTTTTTAATTATATGGTTTTTTTTAATAACTTAGAAAAAAATGTTTTGGATGTTTTTTTAAATTTTTTTGGTTCAATTTTTGTTTTTTTTTCCCATTTTTTATATATTTTTCAAATATTTTTGTTTCTGTTTATTTATTTATTTTTGTTTAATTTTTTTTATTTTTACAACTTAATTTTGTTTTTTTACATTTTTATTGGTTTTTTTAATTGTTTTTATATATTTTTTTATCTGAGTTTTATTTGTCATGTTTTTCTTATTTTATTTTTATGTTTTATTACCAACATGAAAATCACCACTCTAAAGAAAATGGTTGCTGCTACATCAATACGTTTCAAAATTAGCATGGAATAACTAACATTTTAAAACAAATATTCATCATAAATGAAAATATTAAAGTGTCAAAAATATGCACAAAAAAAAAACGGGTGATTCTGCATCACCACTTTTCAAAATTGGGTGCTTTTTTTGCTACCTAAAAAAAGTAGGTACCAGTTCAGTTACCTATTTCATCGGTAACCATGTTTTAAGGGAAATTCGAATTATATTGCATGGAAGGACATAATGGAGGAAGTGTTGGAGGACAACATGTTTAAGGAATTCATAAGTACTGATATTTGCAAACCCACAATAGCAGACGCCCAACTTCTTCATGCATGGAAGAAGAAGGTAGAAAAGGTGAGAAGGATCTTGTTAGAGGGAGTTTGAGATCATATTGTCTCGAGTCTTCATGGGAAGGAAACTTCATATGCTATGTGGAAGGCCTTGATAGATCTGTTTTAGAATAGTAGTGACCACAAGAAGTTGAAGCGGAAAGATACGCTTAGAAATATCAAGATGGAGGAGGGCAAGACGGTACCAACATACTTGGCGAAGTTCACTCAATGTCGAGATGAGCTTTGAAGTGTAGGTGTGATAGTAGCCCAGGATGATTTGGTGAGCCTAACACTTCTAGTCCTTCCCAAGAGCTAGCATAGGTACCAGGACTCTGTGAATGGGAGGGAGAAGTTACCATATTGGGAGCATTTGCGGTCCGATTTGGTAATAGAAGAGATAAAGCGAGCACCATAGACAAGACCTCCAACACCAACAAAGAATAATATTGTGCATCTGTCAGAAAAGGAAAGAAATCCTAGGGAAATAAGTCCCAAGACGAATAGGGTAAGAGAGACTTGTCCAAGATCATGTGTCTTCACTATGACAAGCATGGGCACTATGGATCGAATTGTCCACAGAATAAGGAAAGAAAGAAAGAGCTTGTAGTTGTAGCCGGTGAAGTGTTAACTTCAAAGTTTGAGCTTGATTTTACACTCATTACATGCATGGCTAGCATTGTAATGGGATGAATGTGGTGTCTAGAGAATGGTGCCTCATGCCATATGATGGGGAATATACATATCTTCAGTGACTTGGAGGAGAAGGACCTCCAGTAGAACATAGAGTTTGGGGATGATGGGAGGTATAGCGCGACCGATATAGGGATATTTAGCTTTCAGAGGCAGTCTAGCTCCCCTCCTAGACTAGCAGATGTTTTGTATGTTCCAGCCCTAAGGAAGAATCTTATCTCTGTAGCGGTATTGGAAGACTCTCGTTATGATGTGATGTTTAAAAAAGGAAAGTTTTTCCTTAAACACATAGCCATGAGACAAGTGAAACATATCAATGTAACAATCAAGAACATGTATGCTCTCAAGGTCGAGGATGCATGCAAATATTTCAGGAGAAAAGTAGTGGTTAGTGACTTGGTGGTCGAGAGGGAGAAATTATCTCTCAACATGCAGAATCGGAAGCAGTCTCAGAAGGTTGTGGAGCAGCCACAATTGGCAAAGCAGAGGGGAGACTGAGTGGAAAATTCCACTCAAGCAGAGACCTCCAGGAGGGGGAAATTTCGAGCCAGATGGGTAGAGGGAGTACATGCAGCTATGCCTCCAAGCGAGAGGTTGGGCGGTGTGCAGATATAATCCTAAGAAGAAATTTTGGCGGGGTCCATAAAGATGGTGTGTCTCATGAATCAAACTTGGATATCAGGAGCCCACAGTACATAAGTAGCAAGAAGGATCACTTGGATTGATGCGGTAAGATGTTAGGAAGACAGAAATCAGAGTGGCAGATGTTGGATCTTGGAGCGCAGATCATATTTGGCAGTAATGCAGAGGGAACATATGCAGATGTCAGCAATAGCATAGAGAGTCCAGTAGATAGGTGTAGTAGATAGCAATAGTTAGAAGACTTTGATGACAGATGCATTATATTGATTCAGTTGTTCAGAAGCTATTCAGTTTTAGGAGTTTTAGGTGCAAACAACACTAGATAAGTGTTGCATGTAGAACATTTCAAAAGTACCAGATCGAGATAAATTGAATTCCTTTCTTGTTGAGAGGGAGTGTTGAAATTTCAACAAGAAACAGTGAAATTGTAAACTAGAAAGGATAAAATTACACACATTTTCGAGGTTACAGACTGGTGAGGTTACACACTAGTGAGGTTACACAGTGGAGAGGTTACACACTGGTGAGGAATATGGGTGTCTAATTCATTTTTCCCTTAAATAAATTGGAGAGTCAATTGTAATTTCATCTCATAACAACTTCTATGAGTTAACTAAGTCATGATAACTAAGTTCTCTCAAGAAATTTGAGTTGAGGTTCTAAGGTGAGGCAAGTAGAGTGATTCTAATATTTTGGGGGTCCAGTTGCAGTTAATGCACCAGTAGGGTGCAAGTGTAATCAGTTAACTCAATTAATTCAGTTAAAATGATTTTATCTAGTTCAAATTGAGTGATGAATTAGTGAGAGGTCCAGTGAATTAAATTATATTTAGTTCAGAAGTAGTGATCAATGAGATAATTTATGATTCACTATTAATCTCTGCATCCATGTCATTTCTAAGGAAGACCTAGTTGAGGCAGAGGTTAAAGGGAACATAACTATCAATTTTATTTTTATAGAATTTCCCAACTACAATTATAAAGCCATGAGGAATCCATGATGGATTGTGCAATCAAGGAAGGTTGATTTTCATATTTAATAGGGGCCTAATTCTTTAGGAATTGCGTGATAAAGGCTGGTTGAAGGAAGGATGAGAGTTTTCTATGTTTTCCATTTTTTCCTAGATCAGTGGGAAACAGTTGACATAGTGCTCGAGAATCTCATGAGAGATTAAACATTGTATTTCTTAATGATTCCTTGACTTTATAGAATACATGATAGCGAGGTTTTGAGCAGTTTCTTTCCCCGAGAACATCTTGTGTTGTGTGATTTATTTATTTATTTATCTTACTTTCATGTGATTGAGCGATCGTGTTTTGTATTCCACAAATATTGTAGAAGGATTCAGTACCTTGTTTTTGTACATAACAAGATGGGATTGAATCCATTGGTATAAAATTTCTATAAATTTATACATGGTATTAGAGATATATTTCTACACTTAGAACCAACAACGAAAATTTATTAAAGGCTAGTGAAGAGTAGGAGAAAATGATTATAGGATTGACTGAAAATTCTGCTCATAAAATAGTGGAAGTTGATATGGAGAGAGACAATAAAAGGAGTACAACATTGGGACAATACAAAAGTAGGGGGGAGTGTGATAGAGCATATTACCGAATACAAAAGAGGAAGAAACAAACAGAGCTACAAGGGGAATTTCGGTAAATAAAACCCCTATTTTTTATGGGGAAAAGGAGGAGGACGCAGAGGCCTAGTTATTTAATATGACGAAATATTTTTAGTTTAATGAGTATGAGAGAAAACGAAAGGCTAGATTGGCCATCTACCAGCTACAAGGTAAAGTTTCTCTCTAGTGGAAAGAGGAAAAATGTCCACATTTTCTTGACAAAAGGACAATATCTTAGGAGGAGTTCTAAAAGTAGTTCAAAAATAGATATTTAAGTGAATGTTATTATAATGAAAGAGCCAAGGAGTTCCATAAATTAAGATTAGGAGAGCTCACAATGGATGAATTTATAGTAAGGTTTTCCAATTTGATGTGGTATTTACCTTATATCAAAGAAGAAAAAGCTAAGGTACAATTGTTCATAAACTATCTTCTTACTGTTTACAAGGAGTGGATTGAGTTCGACAATCCAAAGACGATGGATGAAGCAGTAAGAAAGGCGAGAATATGTTATCAATAGTTCAAGAATAAGGGTGAAGGCCCTAAATTATGACAGAATAAGGATAAAACCAAACCTATGATGGGAGTTGAATGGAAGAATCATGGATATCTAAATAATTTTGGTAAGGATAACCAAAGAAAAAAATTGAGTTAGGAAATGTCAATCCACCAGCTTACTCTCAATTGGGATAAAGACCCATGGACCTAATGTTAAAAGGAGTAATGGGGACAGGGAGAAAGGGCCACTGAAATTTTGGGGGTGTGTTGAGCCTCATATGTTGAGAGACTGTCCACACAATCCCAGATCTATACAAAACATACAAGTTGTCCATGAAGCCACCACAGTGAATTACCTCGGTAGGAATATTCTCAGGATAATCACATCCTTGGAGGATAGGCAGGGAGAGAATAAATCTACAATGATTGAAGTTGAAGGTATTGTCTCCAACAAATTTTTTTTTTTGTTTTAATTGATCCATGGGCTAGTTTAAGTTATATTGGGCCACAAACGGTGAAAATTGTAAACTTAAAACTAAAAAATATAGAACTTCCTCACTATTAAAGCTAGCAACAAGCACCAAACAAAGAGTAACCAGCCAGGTAAGGCAATTTTGTCACAATTTAAAACGTTACTTAACAACAGTGAACCTAAATGTACTTCCTCTAGGATCATATGAAATACTCATAAGTATGGACTCACTAGAGAGACGGGAAGTAATTATAAACTGCTTGACAAAAACAATGACATGTGTAAATCAACAAGGACAAACTCAGACAATTCAGGGTGTCGTGCCAAAACCCGTATCAGTTAGACAAATTATAGTGATACAAATCAAAAAAAGTGCATGGAAGGGGTGTGATCTATTTATGGTTCATGTAGAAACAAGTAAATCGCAAGATGAGGAACTAAACTTAGATACCATTCCAATTATTAAGGGTTTCCGAGATGTGTTTCCAGAGGAGATTCCTAGTATAGCACCTCACAGAGATATATAATTTTCTATAGATTTGGTACCTAGTGCAACCCAAGTGCCTAGAGAACCATACCGGATGAGTCCACTTAAATTATTGGAGTTGAAGATGCAGCTACAAGAATTGTTGGAAAAATTATATATTAGACCTAGTGTATCACCTTGGGGGGACCCGTTTTATTTTTAAAAAATAAATATGGCATATTCAAAAAGTGCATCGATTATTGTAAACTAAAAAATATGACTATTAAAAATAAGTACCCATTTCCCCGTATTGATAACCTATTTGATCAGGTAAGAGGGGCAATTATTTTTTTTTAAATGAATTAATAATAAGGTATCACCAACTAAGAATCAAAAGTGAATATGTTGCTAAAACAACATTTAGGACTATATATGGACACTATGAGTTCGTAGTGTTACCATTTGGTCCCACTAATGCGCCAAAAACCTTTATGTGCTAGATGAAAAATATTCTCAACAAGTATTTTGATAAATATGCACTGGTATTTATTGACAAAATTCTAGCATATTTTATAAAAGAAGAAAAACATAAAGAAAACTTCAGACTGGTGCTGAAAAATTTAAGGGAAAATAAGTTGCAGTATGCCAAATTGAGCAAGTGTGAGTTCTATAAAACCAGAATTAAGTATTTGGGTCATGTTATTTCTAGGGAAGGGTTAGCAGTTGATCCTGAGAAGGTTAAAGCCATGGTTAATTCGTCCATACCATGGGATGTAACTGTTGTTTAACCATTTATGGGACTTGTTGGGTATCATCGTAGAGTTATAGAGGGATTCTCCAGAATAGCATATTCTATTACATCACCTTATAAAAAGGGAGCAAAGTTTGAAAGGACGAAAAAATGTCAGAACAGTTTTGATAATCTAAAATAGTTACTCACAATGGCTCCCATATTGAAACTCATAGATCCAAATAAAGAATTTATAGTTTGCACTAATGCTTTATGGAAGGATTAGGAGGATTTTTACTGCAAGGTAATGGTGCAATAGCTTATGAGGCAAGGAATTTGAATATTGATGAAAGGAACTATGTTGTATATCATTTAGAACTAGCTGTTATAATACATGCCTTAAAAATATGGAGACAATATTTTTTATGGAATATATTCACCTTGGTAATGGATCATATCACCCTAAAATGTATTTTTAGTTAGAAATATATCGATGCTAGACACACTAGATGGATGGCATCCCTTAGTGAGTTTGAGATCAACATAAAACACATAAAGGGGAAAGAAAATAAGATAGAAGATGCTTTGAGAAGACGTGCATATAATATAATGGAAGTGGTTGTTAGTAGTATTAAAACATATTTCATAGAATATATTAGGAATTGCATAAGTAGTGAGTCAAAGTACCTGGAAATAAAACATAAATTACAATAAATTAACATTCTAGGTTATGCAGAAAATTCTAAAAAGTTGTTGATCTAAAGGAAAAGATTGTATGTTCCCAATTTACCAAGTTTGAAAAATATGATACTTCATGAGTATCATAAGAAACCATACACAAGAAATCGTGGATACCAAAATATGATCACCTCATTGAGAAAAAAATTCTTTTGGCCGGGTAGGAAAAAAGAGATGGCATAATATAGATATCAAAATGCCTAGAATTTCAACAGGTTAAGATTGAACATGAACATACTCCTGGGTTGTTGAATCCACTACCTATTCCAGAGTGGAAATGGGAAATAATATCATTAGAGTTTATTACGGGATTACCAAGAACTAAAATATAACACAAATCCATGATGGTAGTGGTAGATACACTGAGTAAGGCAACCCATTTCATACCATTACAATCCCCACTTATGGTACGTCAAATATTGTCAACATCTTAATGAAGGATATTTTTCGATTACACAGAGTACCTAAAATGATAGTGTCAGCTAGGGATGCCAAATTCACCTCAAATTTTTGGAAGGAATTATTTGCAGGAATGGGCATTAAATTCAATTATAGTACAACATACCATCCTCAAATGGATGGAGAAACTGAGAGAAATAAGTAGATTTTAGAAGCAATGCTCAGAATGTATGTTATGGAAAAGCCTACAAAATGGGAATATTTTTTGCATTTAGCTGAGTTTTCATACAAAAACAATTGTAAAAAAATCCATAAAAATGTGCCCTTTTTAAGCCTTGTATGGTATAAAATTCCATACACCACTCAGTTGGATTCAAATGGAGGACAAATGAATTCCTGGCCCAGATGCATTATAGGAAACAGAATAGACTGTATGAAGAATATAACAGAATATCAAAAGAGAACTGGATCGAAAAAAGAGTTATGCATACAGGAAAAGAACATACAGAGAATTCAAATTTGGAGATCATGTTTATTTTAGGGTGAAACCAAGGAAAAGCACATTAAGGATGAGAACGTATCAAAAATTAGCACCATGTTTTTGTGGACCATTTGAAATTTTAGACTGAGTTGGACTTGTGGCTTATCAATTAACATTACCAAGTCACATTGAATTTTATAATGTTTTTCATATGTTTTTACTTGGGAAATGTGTACATGATAATTCTCACATTACTGATTAGAAAATTCTACAGGTGGAATCTGAAGGAGACTTCCTTGAAAAACCTCTCTATATACTAGACAAGGAAAGAGATTTGGCTTCGGAATCGAGTCATCGCTCGGGTTAAATTGCAATGGAAAAATTTTACTCCCGAAAAGGCTACTTTGGATCTTGAAGATGGAATGCAGAAAAATTATCCAACATTGTTTCAAAAGAAAGGAACTAAAAATTAAACATCAATGATGCTGAAAAAACGAGGGAATATTGTGACTTCCCTCCCTTACTGAATTATTATTATTATTGTTATTGTTTTTTTAAGTTTGAACTATGGTACTAGAACGGAAGAAAATCCATCAATAGTGGTGGAATAATTATGAAAATAATTATTTTATCAATAAATAAATTAGATTGGAATCACCTAGGAAGAAACACTCGAATATGAGATTTTTTTAAAGATAACCCTTCCATGATAAAAAAAAAATTGAGAAAAATTATAGATAGTCTTAATGGATGAGAGAGAAAAATCCATTAAGTTGCTTAGCTGATAAAAATGCTATGTTGGGATTAACATAAAGAATCGTGGGAGATAAAAGCTAGCTTTTATCAAAAAAATCCTAGGCCATTGGTTGTGAAAATCCACAAAAGCAGGACGTCTCTAAAGGAAAATCCCCTCATGGAAGAAAGTTATAAATACCTATTGCAAGGATCAAAAGAGGTTGTTGATACCTTGGAAATTGAATCTAGCTCGGGGGTGAATTGACAAGCACAATTCTAGCTTGGGTGGACAAAAAACTGTTTTGTTCACAAGTGCATTCGGCTCATCGTGATTCTGATTAGAATTTCTGCTTTCTGAAATTTTTTTAATTTTTTATGAATATATAAGGTATTACAGAACTAAAATTTTGATTCTGTAAATTTAGTTAAAAGTGTTTATGTGATTTTCCCTAGTAGGAATAAAGAATTTTTTTTTACTAAAATGTTATTCGTAGGCGACTTCCGATGTGATTACATAGTGCTAATTTTATAGAATCAAGGAGAAATAACATGATGTGATGATAGTGGTATTGAATTATTATTATATCTATTTATTTATTTATTTCTAATTATAAATGATGAAGATTGAATCTAGTAAGTACAAATTCAATGATACATATTTACCAAGGCATATAATTTAAATCCATGGAGATAGTTGATTACTAGGGTATCTACTTAATGATATAGACACAACAAGGTAAAGTGTAGAAAACCAATAATATTTTTGATTGTCGGTGTTCCTACTTATCACCTGGTAGTGTGGGAATCTTGCTAACTTGGCTTTATTATAATCCCTAAGAAATTACGAAGCAGTGACATATGATTTGTATGTTCTTATGATAGTAAAATGACATTACGAAAATAAAGGGAAAAACAATTTGTCTATAAATGTTGTGGAGTTTTTAGTCACATTACAACAAAATACCACGGAAAGTGAAACAGTCCCATACCTATATAAGTAGATAATACGTTGGTTGTGATATAGACTCATAAACTTATGAGTTGGTCAGGTATGAAGTGCAAAAGTGAGATAATATTAAAAATTAGTGCACCCTGTGCCTGTCATTAATTAAAATTTCAATTTATGAAGAGGATGAAATATGCGACCCCCCGACTAGTAAAATAGGAAATATTGAATTTTCTGAAGCATATGACAAGAGTGATGACTATTAATATAGAGACTGTAAGGAAACCTTTTTCATACACAGGCGTGACATAATATCTGCACATAAACTATAACAGACACTCTTTATTACACCAACAAGATGTAAGATCTAGTTTGGATAAATAATAAATTTAATTTAGAAAACCAGAGAGCATTGATAATAACATTTTGGGGAAAACCACAAGTTAAAATCCTAAATTCGATATAGTAAGGATTATTGACTAGGAAACTCCCTAAACCAACCAAGTTAAAAGAAAATGGAGTATAGTTGTTCTATAAATCAGTGAGTAGTCATATGCACAAGGGATAAGTAGGTATAATGTTATATTCTACAAATTCTATAGATAATACACGCAGACAATTGCCATAAATATTAAATGCATGGAAATGTTAATTCATTCTATCATTATTCAATCATAGAAAATAATAAAGGAAGCCACCATGGGTACATTAATTACAGATAAAATTGTTAAACTTCATTACAGATTAGAGATGCCAAGAAATTAAAGACAGTGAGACATTGAGAGTAACAATATAGGTCCATGACCTCAGTCTCTCCTTACTTAATAGGAAACTTAAATTTAACAGTTATAGACTGCATCATTTCGCCAGTAAAATCATACTAACTAAGAAAGGCATCATATCACCATTAGAAATATGCTACCAACATAAAATGTTGGGAAAAATAACAATTAAATTACAAAAATATGGCGTTCTCATGATAACCATGTGTCCCTGACACGTCCATGATGATATCCATTATATCAAAACTTTGGGAGAAGTAATTAGGTTGGGTAATTCCAATAGAAAAGAAGTAACCAACCTAGACAACAACCATTAATGGTTGATTAGGTCTTTGAGGTTCTAGAACACCCTGTTAGGGTAAAATATTAAGTTACATGCCAGAGGAATAAAGTATTCCTACAACACACAAAGGAAAGCACATATAATTAGCCATGTATACTAAAGAACTGAGAAAACCAAATAATTTAGGTCAAGATAAAATAAAAACTCTAAAAGAGGTTGTAATTTACCTATTAGACAAGAAAAAAAATGTTAGTAGCTCGCACAGTGGGTCTCTGCCACAGAACAGGTAGCATAAAAAGAGAGAGAAAATTAAAACCATGAATGTATGGTCAAAACCTCGATGCAAGGGAACTGGGAACAATGAGAAAGAAACACTAAGCAAAGAATAATTATCGTACTTGGGAACGAACCAAAATATTTTGAGACAGGAAATCCCCCCTCTTTCAACAAAGAAGTTAAACCCTTAGGAAATTTTAGAAAAACCTGCAAGAAAGATAGCACATGAGGGATACTGCCAATTCAATTAAATAAAGAAAACACAGTGAGGTTAGACGAGTAAAGGTTAACCTTTTATGTGAAAGAGAGGAGATTTTTCATGTTGAATTATCGATAAAAATGGCACCATGAATGCACCACGCTACACTTTCCACACTATAATAAAAATGATAAGAGAAATGGAAAATAATCTTCCAAGGAAGAAAACCATTAAATACCAAAAAAAAAAAATCTATGCCACTACCATAGCTTGAGTTAGTTACCTCTGTGCCAATGACCATGCCAGTTGTTAGGAGAACAAAGTCAAACTATTAACCCAAAACCTCAGTAAGCCATGACAGGGGATATATTTAGAATTTTTGAATGAGAGAGTACCAGAAAGCCATTATGTGTCGATACAAGGGATGGAGGGAGAGAAATTCCCACTTGAATGTGGATGAGTTGAGTTAGGTTTACGTTGAGATGATCTTCGTTGTTGATCCTTGTTTTCTTTATACAACCATTAAACACAACCCAAAGCCAATCTGCACTCCATGTGATCGAGGCATAGTTGGCGAAAATATTTTGGATTACCCTACTCCCAAGGTGAGACTGCCCAGGAACCATTAGATAGATAATTAATGGGAGAATGTACGATAGTACAATGAGTGGTTTCACACAATAATCCAAATCTTGGAGTACATGGGATGATAAAAGTTTTAATATTTCTTTCAGGATGGCCAAAATTTTACATTAGGGGAGATCCACGAGAGTTATAAAATATAGGAGAACCATGAAGTCTAACATAGGCACAAGAGTAAGTATGGACAACACTGAAGTAAAAAAATTAAGTGTCATCAGTCGAGTGTCATATTGTATATGGAAATATCAACATGTTTATTACTAGATATAGGGTAATAACATAAAAAGGTTTCATAATGCAAAGTGGTTGCTAGTTAATCTGATTCTATGTATTTATATCAATTATTTAAAGGAACATATATGTATGGAGAATAAGAAGGATACATTTTTTGTATTTTAAAACCCCATAATCACATGCACAAGTTTATACCGAGCATTATATGTGTATACATACTTTAAATTGTTAAAAATAACATGTTTGTGAACCCCATGTCTCTCTTTTCAAAATGAACATTAGATTATAGGTATATTTATAGATATAAAAAAAAATGAAGGAAGGGGAATGTTACAGGCGTGGAGAGGGAGGTTGACTCAATGTTATTGTCGTTAATAAATATTAGGTGATTTATAATTATCCTAATAACACACATGGGGAAACAAGTTTCAACAATGAATTTAGTGTAGGAAGAGGAACAAGGAAAGCATGGAATTAGGTTGAGAAATACCATGGGATAATTGGCTTCTCTAAAGTGTTTTTAACTCAACAACTTTGTTATCAACGAATGGATGAGATTGTCCCTTAAGCTTAGAGGAATATACTAGTAAGGGAAAATTATGAATCACATCGATTATGGGAGTTTATGTCTCTTCTAGGTAACATGCAAAAGTTATGGTTCGAATTCGGTGCAAGATAGGATCTGACTATTGATTCTATCTTCGCTAAGGCTTACAAGATGGCACTTTCCCTCTCCTATTTCAACTGATATCTATCTCTATTATTTTCAATCCTTTCATCTAATTACGGTTGCAATTTTTCTAGTTCATATAGTCATTCTATGGTTTTTTAAAAATTGTAGCTAGGATGCAGAGGTTGTTGGTTTCCTTTTTTGGGTCACCCGCTACCTAAAGTTTGGCTGTTGGGTAGATATTAGGGGTATGAGGGGCTTTCACTAGTGTTTTTTTGGTGGGTCTGGGTACTTTTACAATTCATGGTTGTGTAATTATGTCCTTGTGGAATTTATATTGTCTAAGTAGATAACCTAGATATAGGTGGTGGTTGAGTCCTAATGGGTGAAAGAATTTAGGTCTAGTATTGGTTTTATCCCACTCTTTTAAGCACATGTGTTGGCATGATTCTTTTCTATGACTGGTGTTATTCTCTCTTCTTTGCTTGTATGGTGGCATTCTTATTAGAGTTGTGTTGGGAGTAGAAAATTTTGGTGGTGGTTATAGAAATTAGTTTCTTCATTGCTCTTGTGCATAGTTGAAAAAGTGTTTATTCTGGTAAGTCGTTATGTCCTTTAGTTCTCGGTCACTGGTTGTAATGGATTGGGGCAATCTTAAATTTTTTGGAATCCTCTCACTAGTGTGGAAGAAGGTTTGAAATTAGGATTCCAAGTATCAGAGAGTCCATTTTGTGCAAACATGCTAGATTCATAGGGGCGTCTACTTATTACAAAGAGTGGGATCACCAGTGACATACTTGTATGAACCATCAAATTCAGAACTCTTTTGCATGATATGTAGTACTCACTCTTTCCTATGTATAAGAAGAGCTTACCATAATGGAGGGGGAGGCCTCTTCCCATGGAACCTTCCTCTCAAACAATGAAGTTATAATTGAGTGGGAAGATTGGATTCCTGATACTGTGCATATGAGGAGTCAGTTTAATAATTACATGAAGACAGTGTATTTATATTTGAAAATGAAATTTATGTTGGGACAAACTTTGATGGACCGTCGAGAATCTTATATGAACGTTCTTCAATCCCTTGATCACCTGCACAAGCACTTGTGGAATATTGATAGACGAATGGATATGATCAAGCAAAACCTTGGTATTCCTCTAGTAGCAAGAAGACCTCTAGCGGATCCAACAAATCCTAACTCGGTGGCAGGCTCTAATTCCAACACCTAGATGATATTATTATCTTTTGTGATTTCATGTTTACCACTACTTTTATACAAGGCCAATTAGGCCTGTGCCCCAATGTTAATTTAGTTACATGGGTCTCCTTTAGCTATTAGATGGCTCTCTCTTCCCTAAGGAAAGTAGAATTTTGGCTATGGTCTAGTCATTCATTTTGTAATTTTCTATCTAAACATCTGTTTTTCAGTAAAATTTACTGAAAAAATGCTTAATATGTATCATGAAATTATTGTTTAGATGCTTATTATGGATTATACCTATCGCAATTCCCAACATTTAAGTTATATAGATAACCTAATTATATATATTTTAAATAAATAATAATTTTAAAAACATATTTTTATTAAAACGGCTTCTCAACTTGTGTTTGTTTTCTCAACTGTTCCGTGCCACGACATCCTTAGAAAAAGCTCCTTGCTGCGCGGACTATTTGACACGGCATCATTAGAAAAAGATCATTTTGATTAACTAAAGCACAAGTAATGATTAACTAAAGCATTTCCAGACTGGTGATATCCGTTGGAGCGAGTTTCTTAAAGTTATGCCCAATGATTTTAAATTTCTCGAGTAGCCGTTGGATAGGTAAGGTTATTTTGATCCTCGTCGGCCGGGGGACAAGATAATTTTTCTATAAAATGAAGAACAATGTTGTAGCATTCATATTTGATTTCTGAGATATATCTCTCACTGTTCGGAGTGTCATGAAGGTTCCTCCTGTGAAGTGTAGATGCATAATTTCATGATACATTATTGTTTAGATGCTTATTATGGATTATACCTATCCGCATGAGTATGCTTGTCTGCTTAGGCATGCGTTGTTGGTTGCATGTAATTGGTTGTTGATATGTGAATAATATGTTGTTTATGATAATTGAGAGAGAAAGACGTTTGGACAAATTTGAAAGCATCCGAATTTTTGGAATCATGCAAAAGAGGCTTTGAAGCTTTGGTTTGATTAAACAATCTAATTAGATTTTAATAATAATAATAATAATCTAATTTTAAGGTCACTACCAAGCAAGACATTAAATTGGTGTATGAGACTTCTTTGTTTGTGGGACAAGGAATCCACTTCCGTTATAGGAAGGCATACATTCTTTATCCCTCTGGTTTTGAAAGAGAAAACACATGCTCTTAACCATTAGACCCATTTGTTAAGCTAAATTATTTTCATGCCACCCCTCAAGAAAATGATCTCTGCTAATATTTGATTTGTTCGTTGGATAAATTTTATGTCATGAGAAACCGGATGAGTTATTGTTTTGGTGTTTCATTCATTAAAATTGGGGAACTAGGTACTGACGCTTTAAAATTGGGGAACTAGGTACTGACGCTTGCACGGATTCGTCCTAGAATTCTGAGAGAGAATCTTTGCAACACTCCATCATCAACAGGTAGATAAATGTGCAATCTCCCTATCGTTGTTTTCATTTTCTATCCTGCTATTAATAAGTTGTAGATTAATTATGTTTGACATTAACTTTTAGGCATTTATTTACTTGTATTCTTCACACAAAAAAATTATGCGATGATCCTTGCTTTGTATTACCATTTCTCTGCGTGCCCAAATCCACTTGATATTATAACTCGCTCGCAGGGTTAGGGTTAGGGTTAGTTTAACAGTCTTTTACATTCATGCTTTCCTAGGGCTTGTTTCCTTGTAGGCTTTTTTTTTCCCCTCCTCATCTGTCATTTTTATTTTTATACATATCTTGTTTTGAGCATTACGGTTTTCATTGATATTTTTTTTTGTTGAGGCTAATATTTGCGTGAGATAGAGGTGCACAATAGGAGATAACTGTTGAGACTTAGTATTTTTGTTGTTGTTGTTTGGATTGCATCGGATTTTATACTAAGTGAATGAGTGAAAATTAACTGCACCATCTCTCTTTTCTCACTTCGATGAATCATTATCATTTCTTCATCCTTTTGTCTTCTTCACTAAGTAATTAAAAGATGGGAAATAAAGCTTTACAGTAGTTTATAGTCGATTAGTTGATTAGCTAAAGTAACGAGGGAGGCAATCAAGCATATCCAAGGTTCTATCTATGGTCATTTTCCTACATTAATTGGTCACCTTTTCTTATTTATCTGTTGCTTAGACTGACTAATACAATTTTTGAAATGTTGTTGAGAACAAATTTTGTCCAACAAAAAATACTCAACATTTCGTTTCAAAGTATGGGTGTGTGCAAAAATAGAAATTAGGTTTCTAATGAGGCATAGATACTATAATATCATTATGTTCTATTTTTCACAGGGGAAGCCTTCCTTGCATTTTCTTCTTTTGAAGCACTAAAAGGGAGAAGGGTTCAGGAAAGTAATTCCCTTTATGTTTGAGACTACGGTCTTATTCTTCCAACAACACGTATCCATTTTTCTTCCAACGACACGTATCCATTTTTCCACAAGCTTCTCAAAAACCTTATTCGGGTTCGGTGGATCTAGAGTCTTAAAAACCACATCTATATAATATTTTTATTAATTAGTTAATACTCAGGGAATTTTAAACCAGTCAGATTTCGTACATCTCCAAAAATATTTCAAATAATAGTATATACTTATTTTCATCTGCATTGGCAATAGACGGGGAGATCTACTTTCAAGCAACAACATATAATTGGTGTCTGTATTAATTGTGCCCTGGGGTTTATAAGGAATTCACAACTTAAGTTTTCTGTAGATAAATGTCACTTCCAGTCGCTCGATAATTTGTTTAATGGAGGAACTAGGAGAAAGAGGGGTATAGACGGGGTTGTGTGGAGAAAGGGAGAGTGGGGTGGAAAGGGAGTGGGAGAGGATGAATAATGGAATAATAGGGTGAGTTTGTAAGGGAAATGAGGTAAAAATTAGGGAAGTATGGAGGGGGTAGTAGAGAGGGAGAGGGAGAGGGTTGGAGTGTGGGAGTTGGAAGAGGATACGGGGGAGGAAATGGAGAGGAGGGGGAATTTATTGAGGATGTAAGGGATGGAAAGGAAGGGGAGATAATATGGATATTAGGGATAGGGATTTGAGTGTGGGGAGGGAGGAAAGCGAGGGGGAGTTGAGGGGGATAGGGTGTGATAAAGATAATAATGTGAGGTGTAGAGGGAGGGTAACAGTAATGGATTTTGGGAGAGGGGAAGGTGGAGAGGGAGAGAGAAGGGTGGAGGGTGAGAGGGAGAGAGAAGGGTAGAGGGGGATATGGAGAGAGAGTGATAGAGAGAAGTGTGAGAGGAGAAGATGGAGATCCAGGGATGGCACGATGTGGAAGGAGGAGAAGAAGAGGGGGAGGGGGAGGGTTAAGGAGTTAGTGACAAGTATGGAGGATATTGGGGTTGATTCAGGAGTTTAACAAGTCAATGAGGACAAGAGGGAGATGTGATGAGGGGTAAAGGTTGTGGAGAAGCATAATATTGGGGATTTGGTGGAAGGGAGGAGAAGAGGGAGAGGAGGGGATTTGAATTAGAGGGTGGGGGAAAGAATATGGGAAGGGAAAAAGGAGTGGAGAAGGGTTTGGAGGGAGAGGGTGAAAAGGGTGAGATGAAGGGGGTTTATGTGGGGGCAGTATGGGAAGAAATAGTGGAGGGGAGATTCTGGGGGATGAGGAGAGTGAGGGTGGGTGGAGGAGGGGATGTGGAGGGGGAGAAGTAGAGGAAGGAATTTGGAAGTGAGGAGGAGGATAGGGAGAGGATTGGGTTAGGAGGGAGAAAGGGGGCAAGGGAAGTGGGGAGGAGGAGAGGATGAAGAGGGGGGGATGAGGGAGGTGTTTCTATAGGGTGAATAAATAAAATAATTAGGAGTAGGAGGGATTAGGGAGGGAGGATGGGAGATGGATAGTAGGGAGGGAAGAATGGGAAGAGGGCAAGGGTGGGGTTAGGTAATGGGGAGGGGCGGACTTCAGGAAAGGGATGGGTAGAGAAGATATGTACATGGAGAGGGAGAAGAGGATATTTGGAGAGAGGTGGCGTAGAGAGGGGGAGAGGGAGTGATAGAGAGAAGGGTGGGAGGAGGAAAGGGAGAGGGAGGGGAAGGGGGAGTGTGGGAGGGGGAGGGAAACAGTGTGGGGAAGGAGGAAGAGGAGGAGGGAGGAGGATTGTGAGAGGATGGGAGGGAAGGTGGTGTGGGAAGGGAGGGAGATAAGTAGTGAGGAGGAGGGTGAGAGGGAGTAATAAAGAGAATGTTGGGATGAGGAGAAGTATAGGTAAAGAAGGTGAGAGGGAAGGAGAGGGTGAGTGTGGGAAGTAAAGGAGAACATGGGGTTGGGGATTTTTGGAACTTTTTAGGACAAGGAGGGAGATTGGATGGAGGATAGGGGGGTTGAGGGGGAGGAGTGGGAAGGGAGGTAGAAAAGGGATTTATGGGAAGTGGGAGAAGGAGCGGGGAGTAGAGAAAGTGGGGAAGGGTGGAATTAAGGGGGTGGTTGGAGGGAGGAGTAGAGGGAGAGGATTGGTTTTTATGGGGAGTATGGGGAGAGAAGGTGGGAGGGGGTAGAAGAGGAGGGAAGGGGGGCTAAGATAGAGGGAAGAGGGAGAGGGGGAAATTGTGGGATTAAGGGGGAATTGGGTGGAAGGAAGAGTGGAAGAGAGAGAGGAGAGCAGAGAGGGGGTGTTTTGAGAGAGGGAGGTAGGGAGAGGAGAAGAGGGGAAGGGAGGGGGATGGAGGGTATTTTTTTAGAGAGAGCGACTATTACATGTGGGCGGTGAGAGGGAGTTGAGTAGGGGGGATTAGTGGGTGTTTGGAAGTATTTTTGTTACAAGGGATGTAAGGAGTGCGGGAGAGAGGGAGAGCGAGATGGGCAGAGACCCTAAGGGTGGTTTCTAAGGGGAAGGAGGGAAAGTGGGGTACGAAGGGATGGTGAGGGTGTATCGAGAGAAGGGAATGGGGGTGAGAGAGTGAATTTAGTAGAATAAATGGGTTAAGGCATGGGGAAAGGGGTGATAGGGAGAGCAAAGCAGAGGTGGGGTGACAGGAATATAGAGAATAAGAGAGGGAGAGAGGGAGGGAGGGGGGATAATGGAAAAGGGAAGGAATAGCGAAGCGGTGGGTAGGGAGAATAGATTGAGGGAAGTAGGGGTAGAGGTAGGGAGGAATGTAGGGGAGGGGTGGAGGGGGGAATGGGAAAAAGGGTGGTTGAGGGGAGTGAATAGGAAATAGATAAGAGGGGAGGGGGATAGGGAGTAAGGTTGATAGGGAAAGAGAGTGAGGGAAATGATAGAATGTGGATGGAGTGGTGCTTTATAGATGGAATAATGGAGAGAGGAGGTGTGAGGAAGGGGGGCCTTAGAATGGGGGATTTCATGAGGGTGAGGTAAGTTATGGTGAGAGAATTACATTCAGAAAGAGCAGGGAATAAATGGGGGTCATAAGGGGAAAGGAGAGGATGTAGGTAAATGGATGGAGGGATAGAGGGATGGAGGAAAAGGAATGAGATGGGCAGGTTACAGGGAGAGGGAGTGGATAAATAATTGTGAGGAAAATGGAGGTAGTAGATGGGGGTAAAAGAGTGATGGAGGAGCAGGGGAGATATTGGGAGGGAAGAGACTGGGAGGTAGGGAGAGATAGAAGGTGGGAGGTAGAGAAGGAGAGAGAGAGTGGAGAGAGAGGGAGAGAGAGAGGGAGATGTATGTGTATAACTGTAGCAGGTTTTCTTATTTAAATGAACATATTTATCTATGTTTCTTAATAGTTTTAGAGGGTAACTATGATTTTTTTTTCAAAAACATTAATAAGTGATCCACTACTTCATCACTACATTTTCCTTTTCTCCTTTTTAAAAGTTTTGTTCTAGGGATTGGTATATTAGATTCTGAAAGTCCCACAATATAAAACATTCATTGTGTATTTTATTCTTATTGTTATATAACTTTAGAAGAAAGTGACATCATTAATATCAGTCCAATTTTAGTAGTGTCTACAACCTCTAGGATTAAGTCCTCATTACACATAGGAGTGTTTGTCTCTATAAAAAACTCTAAATGAATTTATTGAATCTGACGTCGATGTCCTAAGAACTAGTTCCCTTTTAGTCAAGAACTGTCCTTAGGGTGACAATATCAATTGAAACCATTGATGGTGAGTGAAGTTGAGTATTTTCCCTGGGTATTTTTTGAACATTTCTTTGTCTACTGAGGCAGGAAAGAACGGGATGATATTTCTCACCCAAGGAAATTAGCGATTTGCAACCTGGCTCCAAGAAAGCCACACAATTGTTCTAATACTTCCGAATAAAAATCTCCAAAATTTTCCGACCCTAAAAATCTATCTTCTAAAAGGATTTAGAGAGAAAATAAGTCTCCAATAATTCTCAAACCTACAATATCCACTCGTGGAAAATCTACTTCAATTTCACATAAATATGAGTCGAATATCCCTAAAGTTTCTCCTAAAACCATATATTTTTCTGAAGGGAATTTTTTACCACCTAAAATTCATTATTAAGAACCCCTGTTGGAGAAAAAATATTTTGAAACAATTTCATTTTATTTCCTTTCTATTTTTTAATTTAAAGCAGCAAAAAAAAATTATACAACAATTGAATCTCAGTTTGTTCCAGTTGTATTACAAGTTGTTCCTGCTTTCAGTAACACCCCGTTCTTATTCTTCATACAAAATAGTACACTTGTTAATATGGAAATGCCTGGTTTTTTAGCCAATCATTATATTCCACTCAACCTAGCTCAACCATTGAATTATGTTCCCCAGGATTACCTAAAGTTTCTACCTAGGTTCTATGGGGAAGATGATTTTACAATGAAAAAACATATGTTAACTCTTTGTGAAAAGGTAAAACATTTGAATGTTGAGTATTTAGTGTGGTTCTGAGGATTTTTGTTGAGTATTTGGATGGAGAAGCTAGGAAATGGTTCAAAAATATCCCAGAAAATTCAATAATTACTTGGGAAGAATTGGAAAATTATTTTATAACTAAATTGGGTGAAAAGAAAGATAATGTTTACTATTTGACTGAATTCAATAATATCAAGAAGACGCATAATGAGGATGTCACAGAGTTTATTAAATGATTTAATAAGCTCTATAATGGGATACCAACATAACTTAAGCCTTTACCAACAACCTTTGGTTTTACCCTCAGGGAAAGGAAGTCAAATAATATTGATAGAATCTAGACTAATGCCTTATATATTCAATCAAACCTACCATCAAAAGGAAAAATGAAAGAAAAATTTGATCATCCTGAGAAAAGAAAGGGAAAACAAGAAGTTGGACCTTCAGCATAGTAAAAAAGACTCACAATATCAAAAATTATATGAGATGACAAAAAAGATTAGGAAACTTTCAAACAAGTTAGTTAAGATAGAACATGAAAACATGAACCCACCAAGATAGTTGCAAAAAGGAGGAAATAAAACTTCAATCCATAATTTAGGAGACCTTAAAATCCTCCTCTTCAGATTTTACAAAGGGAGAAAAAAGATCAAGAAGATCAAGTGAAACCTCCTTTAATGATTGAAGATGAACCTAAGGATAATTTGGAAGAAGCTTTAAATTTTTTAGAAAAATCATAATTCTATAGTGTCTAAGGAAGGAGCAGATAGTGAAGGTATGGATTAAAATTTCTAGTCCCCCTTAAAATGAGAAGAAATATATGGTTATTTAAAAAAAAAGGAAGAATTAATGCAAGTTCAACTTCACAAGAGCTATGACTTGCGGTCAAGAAAGAGATCTAGAGTACAAGATCAAAATTACAATCAATATCCACAACGTTCAAATCATAATGATGATAAGGGAAAATAACTTATGTAAATTGTTCCAGTTTCTAGAGGAGAAACATCACAATCATGGAAGAAAACTAAGGAGAAAAAATAGAAAGAGCCAAGACAACATACTAAATATAAGCAGTCAACCCCATAAATCAAAGAAGTAGCATTAGGGTAATTTTGAGGTCTAAAAAGAGCCTCCTAAGAAAAATGTACAACCAAAATAAAATTTATAAGAACCAACAGGATTCAAGATGATGATGTCAACCATGGGGGATGATTCACCATTTTTTAAGTAAAAGAGTTAAAACATTAAAATAAAATAAAATAATAAAACTATTTTTTCAATTCATATTTTCAACTTATCTCTCAATTATTTTACTCAAATTTCGAGGGGGGGTACTCGTTGGACACAATTTTAATTCCTCATCCAAGGAGTACCCATCTTGCATACTTTCGATGGATCTTGCTATGCGAAAAATGAGAAATATATGAAAAAAAGTGATTGTAATCACACTTTTTTATGTCTTTCTTATTTTTCGTGTAGCAGGGTCCATCGAAAGTATGCAATATGGGTACTCCTTGGATGAGAAATTAAATTTTTGATCCAACGAGTACTCCCACTCGCAATTTGAGTAAAAACTTTGGGATATAAGTTGAAAATACGAGTTGAAATTTTTTTTTCCCCCTAAAATTTAATGATGTCATCAAATCTTATTTTATTTTTTCCACTATTATTTTATAATTTCCTTAGGAGGCCCATTTTAGACCTAAAAATTTCCCTAATGAAGAACAATTGAAAATGGAAAAATAAGGTCATATTTTTACCATTAAAAAATAATTGGAGAAGGTAAAGATACTTGTGCCATTATCAGAATTGGCAATGAAACCTGCTTATCAAAACAAAATTGCCAATTTCTCAAACTAGACTCAGGTAACACAAAATAAAGATAATGATAATTGGCAGGAAGCTCGATCTATGGTGATCTTTGTATCTCTCGTCGATGAAAAATATTCTATCACTCCTCATTTTTACATAACTTTATTGATACATGAATTAATACTTCATAATTACATGCTTAATTCTAGTGCTTCAAACAACTTAATGCCTTTATCTGTGATGTAGAAATTAAGTCTACAGATTACTAGGCCATATAAATATTTGTATTCATTTGATTCAAGGAGAGTAAAATTTGTTGGTTTGTTTAACAATATGGTTGTTTCAGTGGCACAAATTCCTATAAGATGTTTGGTAATGGACATAGCAGTTGTTGATATCCCTGCTAGATTTGGTATGTTACTTTACAGATCTCTAGTAATGAAGATATGGGGTTCTATAAAGTTGGCTTTGACATATCCAACTATTTCAGTCTTTGGATGGGAAGAGAGAAGGTTGTACAGGGAATACAGGTTTGTAAAAATAGTTACAAAGGAAGATAATCATAGTAATTCCCCTATATATAGCAAAGATAATGATTTTGGTTGTATTTTTATTGGAGTAAGATGAATAAATAACTCATGATGTAGAGGTCCAAGTTCCAGCTACTGTGAAAAAATCACAAAAAATTCAAAACCTTATTTGGAATATGTATTTAGATGGACCATATTCAAAAGAAGGCAATGGAGCAGGAATTTTATTGATGTCTTGTAATGTTGAAATCATATCCCTGTCATATAAGCTTGAATTTTATACTACTAATAATCTGATGGAATATGAGGCTCTGATTCTAGGTTTGCGGGCAGCCAAAAATATAAAAATTGATAACTTATCAGTCTTTGTCAACTTTGGGTTGGTGATCAAGCCAATAAAGGGTCAATGCAGACAAAAAATCCAAGATTGATATATTACAGGAATGAAGTTTGGGATATCCTTAAAATTTTCTTTTCAGGTAGTTCAAATTTACTTTTTATTTTCAAAAATAATATATATAATAACCAAAATAATGAAGAGATTGAATATAGGGACAATTAAAAAAAAATATTTGTAGAAGTCCTGTGTCAATATTATATTCATATCAAAACATAACATTTTAATTTGAATAGAAATGACTTAAACTATCGTAAAGTGGCTCTGCACTTTGGAAAAATCAAAATTTAAAAGGTTCACAAGTATGAAGTGGATTGTTGCATGTTGGAATTATACTAAGGTCACAATGAAATTATGACATTTTTAAATTCACATAATTTATGATGTGGGGAACCTTTGGAAAGTGAATTTCACAAACAATGCATCGTGATATGGATGATTGTGATGCATTCCAATGGATTCCCCCACTTTTAAAAATATGCTATGAGGATCGACAAAAGTAGGAAATGGTTTCCATAGAAACCATATATTGAGATGGATGCCAACTATGTGAGTGCCCCCCCACACCCCCACCTCCACTTGTCACTCCTATACATCCATGCCACCTTATTTACATTCACATAATCTTCCTCTATGCTCTTACATCATCAAATTTTTATTTTTTTGACTTCATGTACAAAAATAAAAGGGGTCTACCCGCCTATCATATTCTTGTTCCTTAAGTCGCAAATTAGAGGGACCAACATCCAAGAGTACATGCTATCTACTGCACATCAATATTAATTATTTATCATCTCTAACCATTGATTAATTCATAGTCCCAAACCCTTCTTCTTTTTTTCCTTCGAATTGTAAACATGGATAAAACTCCAAAATTATCTATAAAACCTACAATAACTTTTCCATCAATTCATATACATCATGGCTAGAGAGGATGAAATATAGGAATCTCATTGTCCCTTTAACCTAATGTAGATTTGAAAAAATCTTCTTGATCATTTCCAAGACTCAGATAATCTCTTTTGATCCATCCAATCTGACCTTTATCATGTTATTGTCCCACATACATATAATTTTCCTAAATTTATCAGTTGGTTAATAACTTGTCTTGTTCCACAAAGGAATTTTATTTTGTCTTCATTGAGGGAGAATATTTTTGAAGTTACTACAGAATTAATACGTAATACTTTTAATTTTACCGTGGTTAAAAATTCCAAGGGTTTCATAGACAATTCCCTGCTTCTTACTTATAAGAAACTCCCTAATGAAGACAAATAAATTCTTTTCAAAATTATTATTCCACCCAATTCACAAATTCCCCCAACAAAAAGATAATATTCTATAACCCTATTATGTGAAATTGCATAGTATGTCCTCGCTATATTTTTGTCTATTTTGGGATAATATGATAGAAGAATTATAAATGAACAAACTCTAGTAATCTGAGTCTAATGTTGCAACCAGACACGGTTTGAGACATCACCTCCTATCTGGAAAATATGTCAATTTTCAATTTCAAAACATTGTTTCAGATACCCTCCTCTTTTGTTCTATCTCTTCTTGTATGCACATGTTCATCAATTTATTCATTTGGTTATAAATATGTGGGATTCAAAGATCCCAAAGATATTTGTGATTAAGTGGAATAGTATTGTCAAGAAGAAACAAGATAATGTAGGCTTTTATGATTACTTATCATCATTCATAGCCACTATATATACAATCATGAACAAACAACCAAATTTGAGAATTATACAAGAGGAAAAGGAATTATTACAACTCTGTAAAGATATGAATGTTGGGGAAGGGTATATCTTTGTAGAGTATACTAAAATAAGGTTCTATACAACAGAAATGCAACGATAATAGCCAACCCTTTTTCCTATAAGAATATTTTCACTTGAATTCATAAGGAAAAATTTGAATGTTGATGAAGTTCACATTGTTCCAACATGAAGAGGGTATATTTTTAAGTTATCAAGGACTATTGGTAAATTCATTATGAATAACAGACAATACCTCCCACAAGTTGAAGAAATGATGGAGTTTTGATTTGATAAATGAGAGAACTGGAAATATCATCCCCATCAAAAAAATTCTATTAAAATAGAGGAAATGAATGATGCACCTTATCTTCATGAAAGCAGGTTTGCAATTGAAAAGATGTTGTATCAAGAAACATACCGAGGTGGAAAAATGCAACAAAATATGGATGTTGAAACTCCAATATTAAAGGAGAAGAGACTGAAAATAAATATAGCTAAACAAACGGATGTTGAGATGGAATATTTACAATCAAAAAATAAAACAAAGGTTCAAGAAAAATAAGGAGAGTAACCAGTCAAATTAAAAAAATTCCTTCAAACCAACCAGGTTTCCAAATGAAGTTGGGAAATTTAGAGTGCTCTACTTCCTCCTCAACTTCAACTAATTTCATAACGTTATCGGCTAAAGAAAATCACTCCACAGTATAAAATTTTCAAAATAATTATCAACAAATTGAAGAAAGGATTTATATGGTAAGGAATAATATGGAAACTCAACTAGAAGCACAAACAATCCCAACTTATCAGACAAGGCTACTTTATGCTATTGACCTAGAGGGAAATCAATTAAAGTTATGCCTTATGCATCCAATTGTTCAACCTATCCCTTCATGGCCTAATTTCAAAACATTGGACATGTCTATAAATGTAATTGGACTTTCACTTCTTGGTAATATTAATTTTCACAAGCACATAGGGGAAATGTTATATAGTGACTTGGGAAACAATTATTTAACGATTAACAAAGAATACAAATTATTGGATAAAGTTTCAAACCAACTCAAGCAAGAAAAGGAAAATTATAGGGTTCTACGTATTCAAAATGAGTATAATAAGTTGGTTATTAAACTGTGAATATATCCCGAGGACATGGAAGCCATCAAAACCTTGTTACAAAATAAAAAAATTGAAATAAAGTCACTAAAGAAAAAAGTTGAAAATGATTGCTACAGAACATTCCCAAATGCTTGATTTATCATAAGTATAAACAAAAAATGAATTGTTGATGGGAGAACTAATTGATAGAAATAAAGATTTTGTTATTTTATAGCAACAGGTACAAAGGGTAGAACTATCAATTAATAACCATGTTTGTACTATTTTTTTATCGACTGAATCAGATGACCCTTATGTTGGGAAAAATACTGAGAAGGGGGAGGGGGGGTTGAATCAATATTTAGAGCTTTTATCTTGACTTTAACTTTTTCTTTTGCATAAATCCATACGCGACTTTTATGAATTGAACTCGCGTATACACAAAGATATTCTGAAAGAAACTCGCGTATAATGATATAAATTTCTTGTTTATAAAGTATCTCAGAAACAAACTTTAAAACAGATTTACCAATTATGCACCAAGTTAGATAAACAGGAAATATGTGCAGTAACAACATTATAAAACATCACACAAGTGAAACACACATGAACACCAGTATTTAAGGTGGAAACCCAATTCGGGAGAAAACCACCGTTGTTTTCATCTCTGTCTTCAATATTTATTATATTGAAAACTATTTACAACATTGTACTGATGCAGACTCGTACCAGTATGCAAAATTCTACCTGCAGAAGGCTGCAACCTTCACTCGTTTACTAGCTGCTACTAGAAGGGAGCTCCAACCCCCTGATCTCATTTACCAGGCACTCCTGGAAGGGAGCTTCAACCCCCTGAACATAACACAAGCTTCTACTGGCATGAAGCTTCTACTTCCATACTGAAGGCTTCGACCCTCAGACCCACTACAGACCAATTTTCATCAATTTTAATACTAGATCAAACAGCTTCAACACATCCCTTCACTTAACATCAACAAACATACTTTTATCAATACTTCAAACAGAACAATGAGACCACTGTAACCAGAAAATAAAAAATAACCCAGACTTCAGAATAGATATGCAGATATAAACTCAACCTTGAACAATCATTAATTCAAATGGCATATGCTACTTTTCTTTACTGAAGCCGTGTACATATACACTTTCCTGCATAACAACCTGATTATACTTCTGTGTATTTTTCAGAAAAACCCTAACTTCCATATGCGCTTTTAATGAAGCAAACCCATGTTTATATGCGCTCTTACTGAAATAAACTAGCATATATATCTTTAAATTTATATTTTGCAAAACAGGTCAGATATATAAAACTTACTCAGATTTATTCATTTTCTTCAGCAGTCTTGCACCAGTTCTTCATCATTTCTTCCGTAGATCAAACTAGAGATTCATCATCTTCAAATCTAGAGATCTTGAACCATCAATATATCCATGGGTGCATCATAGATTCAGATCTATCAATTAAGAGCAGATTTCATCCATGCAAATCTCCCTTGAAGAGATTTATTCATTAACAACCCTTACACATGCACACCTTTCACTATGATCTTTTTCTCCTTATATAGTTTTTAGCCTTTATCAATACCATGAGCCAAACCACACCACTTCCGATGGTATTCTTGGACGGAATCAAATAGACAATACAACGCTCAATAATGTGTGCCAATACCATGGTAAAGACCCCTGGTTTTATAAATTTAGAGCACAAATAGGAAAATGCGACCTGGAACAAACTTTTCCGCGTGCATACGCGACTTGGCCTTTACAAACCCGCATATACATTCTTGAAAGATAGAAGTAATCAATTTGTTATGAAAAACATCTGATAGACTATTGAGATTCTTCATACATATAATTTCTTCATCCTCTGCCAGAGATTTTCCATCAAGGACAATCAATTCACAATTATAGGATACAAGAAACATATTGCCAACAATCTCCCCCTTTGGACTTGATGGCAACCACGATCAGAACAACCACGATCAGAAATACATTAAGCATATTCATTCAACCAGCAATTATCCACAACATTCTCCCCCTTTGACATCAAGGGAAAAGGGAAAATCAATATCCTTTGTACTAAAAGTACCATGCTCCCCCTGATTTCATGCGAAATATTCAGTTATATTTTTCAATGAAGACATAGCTTTAAATGACCTTTCCTATCACCAACGATTCATACTTACATTAATGATCCAACCAAGTGGAATTACATATTTGACTCAACTACCCAACCAAGTGGGTTTACAAATCTGAACAAGTCCTTACATGACTGAATATAACAATTTCACATCATAGTTCTCAACATGACCTTTTCATCAAAAAATAGATATGACTTTTCATCAAGACCAAAGAATCTCAAGCATGAGATCAGACCACATAAAACAATTAGAATGCCAACAATGCATCCTTTCCACATGACCAATGCTCCCCCTTAGCCTCTGCATCCTGAACACTTTCAACAACAAATCATCAAGGCATATTCATCAAAATATCAGAGAATGAAACAAAAATATGAGAGCTGGAACATCACCAGAGATACCCAACAACACCGCAACTATGCTTAAAATGCTGACCCGGAAAATTATGCCAGAAAATACCCATACGCAGTTTTCTGTATATAAACTCGCGTATATATGCGACTGTCCTTTATCAAATCTGCGTATCCAATTTAATCTTTTGAATTTAAGCAGATTTTATCTTTTGAGCAGAAGAGATAATTCCCAGCTTTTTTCTGAGATATTCGAATGCTTCCCTGGGAAGAGGTTTAGCAAATATATCAACAACTTGTTCTTTGGAGGGAACATACTCCAATTCCACCTTTTGTTCAAGCACTTGTTCACGTAAGAAGTGATATATGATAGGAATGTGCTTGGTCTTGGAATGCATAATAGGTTTCTTTGAGATATTGATGGCACTGGTATTGTCACACATAATGGATATGGGAGGTGAGCATTTGATTTGAACGTCTTGTAAAGTTTTCATCATCCAAAGAATTTGTGTGCAACATGATGTGGCAGCCACATATTCTTCTTCTGCTGTATATAAGGAAATAGAGCTCTGCTTTTTGCTGAACCAAGATACTAATCGGGGCCCCATATAGAATGCACCACCACTAGTGCTCTTCTGATCATCCACATTTCCAGCCCAATCTGCATCTGTGTAAGCATGAAGAGTGAGATCAGCATTCTTTGCATACCATATTCCAAAGTCTTGAGTTCCTTGTAGATATTTGAATATTCTTTTGACAGCCTGAAGGTGAGACTGTTTTGGATTATCTTGAAATCGTCCAACAATCCCAACTGCATGCATAATGTCTGGTCTTGTCCCGATTAGATAAAGTAGACTTCCAATCATGGACCTATATTCTGGTTGATTCACTGTGGGAGAATCATCATGAGAACTAAGATTACACCCAGTTATCATTGGTGTAATTACAGGTTTATAGTCTTCCATCCCATACTTCTTCAAAATTTTCTTAAGATATTTTTCTTGTGATAAAAATATGCCATCTGTTGCTTTTTTCACTTGTAAGCCAAGAAATAATGTTAGTTCCCCAAGTAAAGACATTTCAAATTCTTGCTGCATAACAGAAGAAAATTCCTGACTCATGGACTCTTCATTACTTCCAAAAATGATGTCATCAACATATACAACCACAATCAATAGTTTATCATTTTCAGTTTTTGTGTATAAGTTGCTATGAGCATATCCCTTTGAAAATCCTTGCTGATGAAGATATTTGTCAAGATGATAATACCATGACCTTGGAGCTTGTTTGAGACCATATAAATCCTTTTTAAGTTTACAAACAAGTTTTTCATCATTGCCCAAGATGAATCCTTCTGCTTGTTCTATGTAAACTTCTTCTTCTAGATCACCATTGAGGAAAGCAGATTTAACATCCATTTGATAAACTTTGATTTGTTTAAAACTTGAAAAAGCAAGAAACATTCTGATGGTTTCAAGTCTAGCTACTAGAGCAAATGTTTCTTCAAAGTCTATACGTTCTTGTTGAGCATACCATTTACAAAAAATTCTAGCCTTGTTTCTAATAACATCTCCATTTTCATTTAACTTGTTCTTGAATATCCATTTTGTTCCAATAACATTTTTATCATGAGGTCTTGGAACTAGTTCCCAAGTATGATTCTTTTCAATTTGATCAAGTTCTTCATTCATGGCTTGAATCCAACATTCATCTTTGCTAGCTTGATTGGCATTATGTGGTTCAATAGTGGATAGAATTTCTAGATAGCTAGGAGACCCTACAAAAGTTCTTCTTGTTTGGACACCTGATCCCTTTTCTCCCAAAATTTTAGATTCTGGATGATTCTTTTAGACATACCTAGATGGAGCCTTTTCAAATAGATCTTCTTGTGCTGCTTCATTTGGTTCACCTTCTATATTATCTCTATTAGATGCAGGAAGATATACATCATCATCATCTTCATTTGTTGTTTGAATTTCCCCTTTTGGAGCTAAGAGGGATTCATCAATTACAATGTCAATGCATTCCACAATTTTCCGAAGTATTTTATTGTAACATTTATATGCTTTACTTCTGGAAGAGTAGCAAAGAAATATTCCTTCATCTACTCTAGGTTCAAACTTTCCAAGCTTTTCATCATTTTTTTTTATAAAACATTTGCTTCCAAAAACTTTAAAATGCTTTACAGTGGGAAGATTACCATACCAGAGCTCATATGGAGTTTTATCACTGTTTACATGAACATGTGCTTTTTTAAGGATATTTACCGCAGTATGTGCTGCTTCTCCCCAAAATGTGTCAGGTGTTCTTGAATCATCAAGCATAGCCCGATCCATCTGTTAAACTTTTATATTCATTATTTCTACTACTCCATCTTGTTGTGGGGGTACCAGCTACAAAAAACTATGTTTTTATGCCATGTTGTTCACAAAAATCCAAGAATTCATCTGATATATATTCACCTCCACGATCAGATCTAAGACACTTGATTTTGATATCTAATTCATTTTTAACCAATGCTTTGAAGATCTAAAATTTTTCAATGCTTAATCTTTGTGCTTTAGCAACCCAATCCAACACATTCTAGAGAAATCATCAATAAACAGAATATAGTATTGTTCTCCACAGGGTGACCTTTTTCTCATAGGTCCACATATATCAGTATGAATAAGTTCAAGAGGCTTACTTGATGATCCTTCTTTGGCATTAAAATGCTCTGGTTTTCTTTCCGAATTGGTAAGGTTTGCATATGGTACTCTTAGGAAAAGTAATATTGGGAAGATCACGAACAACTTTGAGTCTATTAGATTTGTTGATTTGAGAGAAGCTCAAATGCCCCAATATTATATTCCATAACCAATTTTCTAAATATTTACCCAAATAGCATTGTTCTTTACAACTTTTTAATACATACAAATTGCTTGGTGTTCTATTTCCTTTTATGATTGTTTTTCCTATATCCAGATCATGTACCACACATTATTTTGAGCTAAAAACAACTTTAGTTCCTTGATCGCACATTTGACTTACACTTAATAGGTTATGATTTAATCCATCCACATACATAACATTGTTAGCTTTCACCTTTTCCTTTAGAAAAACATAACCTTTTCCCTTAATGACCACAAGAGTATCATTTCCAAAAGTAACATTCTTTTCTCTGTCTAGAGCATTGTATGCAAGAAGTTTATTTCTGTCACCTGTCATGTGTTTTAAGCATCCACTATCAATGTACCATTTATTTTCTTCTCCTTCTGCAAATAAATCTATGCCACAGTTCTCAACTTGTAAGTCCTTCTTTCTCCATACTTTGGAAGTTGAGGGTATATGCTCTTTTAGCTGAAGTTTGCTCCCACATTCAGATTCTTCATGACCAAAGTTATTGTAATAAGCACATTCAATTTCATTTTGAAGAGGAGAAAAGTTGTTATATGTATTCTTCTTTATTCCAGTATCAATTCTTTTCTTTCTTTCTTCTCTAGTCATGATGGTTTTGTATGCAACACATTGAAAATCTTTATGACCAAAATTATGACATGAGAAACATTGTCCATTGAAGATGAAATTTCTGCGATCATGGAACCTTCTATTTGTGTTTACCTGTTGGTTGGTATTTCTTTGAAAGATATTCCTATTAGTTTTATTTGTATTGTGGTGATCATGCTTTACCTATAAAGTTTCTTTGTTTCCTTGCCGAGTGGTAGAATGTTGTAGGCTGGTTGTAGCTGCTTTTAGATAGTTTGGTGCTGAAGACTGAGAAGATTCTCCGACATATCCAAGACCTGTATTTATAAGAGGAGAAAGTTTCACCTTGATAATTTCATCTAAGGTTTAAGATCCTTTAGCAAATATAAGATTCAAAGTCTTTATTTTCTCAATTTCTTTTCTTAGAATTACTACTTCACATTCTAATTTCTCATTGTGTTTCTCCTTTTCTTCAAGCTGATTTTTTAGAGTTTCTATGAATATTTTTTTCTCTTCCAAACGTATTTTGAGCTGATTTATTTCTTCAAGAAAATCATTGTCTTCTAGAGCATCCATAAAAGTATCCTTTTCTTCCCTAGACTCTTTTTCAAATGCCATGAGAAGTCTAAGATCTTGATCAGATTCTTCTCACTGTCTGATAACCCATCACTATTTTCATGAGTATAATAACTTTTTCTAGTGCTAAACCGATTATTATTTCTTCTTGCTACTTCCTTTCCATTTTCATGTGTTTCTTTATGAGGACACTTTGCAGCATAATGACCAACTCTTCCACAAGCAAAGCATTTGAAAGGAAGCTTACCTCTGAACCTTCCAGTGCTAAGTTGGAGCTTCTTTACAAAATTTACCTCATCTTCTTTTGAAACATACCCTGATCCTTCTGTTTCTTGTACTTCTTTTCCTTTTGTAGAAGCTATAAAGATGGCTTCTTTGACTTTGGATGATCCTCATTTTCTCATTTCACATGCAATTATAATGCCATGAAGTTGAAAAATAGTAAGACTTTGAAGATCCTGCTTCTCTTCAAAATCAAACACTTTTGACTCAAATTTTGAAGTTAGAGATCTTAAAACTTTTTCAACCAAAGTAGTATCAGTTATGGTTTCACCCAAATTTCTCATACGATTTACAATATCATCTAGACGTAAAAAGAAACTGGCAATGCTCTCTTCATTATGCATCCTTAGATTTTCATATTGAATTCTGAGAGTTTGGAGTTTAGCACTTTTTACCTTTTTATCACCTTCATAGCTTAGAATGATTTTGTCCCATATTTCCTTTGTTGTATTCAACTGCATGACCTTGACAAATTCTGATTCCATGAGAATCCCCAATAGTGCATTGACTACCTTTGAATTTGTTTCATAGTTCTTTCTTGTTGTTGCATATATTAGAACTGAAGCTGGATATTGATAACCTCCTTCAACAATAGCCCATACATCTGCTCCAAGAGACTAAAGATAAGATCTTGTCAGTGTTTTCCAGAATATTAAATTGTTTCGATTCAAGAGTGGAGGCCTGATAGATGTTGTCCCATCTTGATTTCTCATCTTGAATGATCTTCCTTCTAGCGGCTAAGCTTCATCAGAAGGACCTGCTCTGATACCAATTGTTGGGAAAAATACTGAGGGGGGGGGGGGGTGAATCAGTATTTAGAGCTCTTATCTTGACTTTAACTTTTTCTTTTTCAGAAATGCATACGGGGATTTTATGAACTAAACTCGTGTATAAATGTGGATATTTTGAAAGAAACTCACGTATACTGATATAAATTTCTATTTTATAAAGTATCTCAGAAACAAACTTTAAAACAGATTTACCAGTTATGCACTAAGTTAGATAAACAGGAAATATGTGTAGTAACAGTAGTATAAAACATCACACAAGTGAAACACACATGAACACCAGTATTTAAGGTGGAAACCTAATTCGGGAGAAAACCACCGCTGTTGTTGTCTTTGTCTTCAATGTTTATTATATAGAAAAATGTTTATAACATTGTACTGATGCAGACTCATATCAGTACGCAGGATTCTACCTATAGAAGGTTGCAACCTTCACTCGTTTACCAGCTGCTACTGGAAGGGAGCTCCAACCCCCTGATCTTGTTTACCAGCCACTCCTGGAAGGGAGCTTCAACCACCTGAACATAACACCAACTTCTACTGGCAAGAAGCTTCTACTTCCATACTGAAGGCTTCAACCCTCAGACCCACTACAGACCATGTTTCATCAATTTTCATACTGGATCAAACAGCTTCAACACAACCCGTCACTTAACATCAACAAACATACTTTGCCCAATACTTCAAACAGAACAGTGAGACCACTGTAACCAGAAAATCAGAAATAACCTAGACTTCAGAATAGATATGCAGATACAAACTCAGCCCTAAACAGTCATTAATTCAAATGGCATACACTACTTTTATTTATTGAAGCCATGTACATATGCGTTTTTCTGCACACCAACCCGTGTATACTTCTGTGTATTTTTCAGAGAAACCCTAAATTCCATACGCGCTTTTAACGAAGCGAACCCGCGTATATACGCGCTCTTACTGAAATAAACTAGCGTATAGATCTGTAAATTTATATTTTGTAGAACAGGTCAGATCTATAAAACTTACTCATATTTATTCATTTTCTTCAGCAGTCTTGTGCTAGTTCTTCATCATTTCTTCTGTAGATCAAACTAGAGATTCATCATCTTTAGATCTAGAGATCTTGAACCATCAATATATCCATGGGTGCATCATAGATTCAGATATATCAATTAAGAGCAGAGTTCATCCTTGCATATATCCCTTGGAGAGATTTATTCATTAACAACCCTTACACATTGACACCTTTCACTATGATCTTCTTCTCCTTATATATTTTTTAGCCTTTATCAATACCATGAGCCAAAGCACACCACTTCCGATGGTATTCTTGGATGGAATCAAATAGAAAATACAGCGCTCAATACTGTGTGCCAATACCATGGTAAACACCCCTGGTTTTATAAATTTAGAGCGCAAGTAGGCATATGCGACTTGGAACAAACTTTTCCACGTGCATATGCGACTTGGCCTTTACAAACCCGCAAATACATTCTTAGAAGATAGAAGTAATCAATCTGTTATGCAAAACATCTGATAGACTGCTGAGATTCTTCATACATACAATTTCTTCGTCCTCTGCCAGAGAGTTTCCATCAAGGAAAATCAATTCACAATTATAGGATACAAGAAACATATTGCCAATACCTTCAAAGAAACTAACAAGGGTAATGACAAAGCTCAAGATTTTAGAATATGAGTTGAAGAAAAACCAGAATGATTTGGTTGTGATAAGAGAAAAATTAAACACAAAGCATATACATTTGAATATGAAAAATGAAAACAATAATCAACTGAAAACTAATCATAACCAAGCACACTATGAAATCAAGGAGTTGAAAACCAAATTGAAGGGTAAAATTCCCATGATTGAAGCTAGGAAAATAATTTTGGGCAATATGATTCAAGAAATCCATTCTATATGGGAATGTATGCATATAATTGCACAATAAAAATTATAATCAAAGGATCTGAAATGGCCATACATGCATGAAATAAACAGGTCTAGAAAGAAGTGTTAAAGGCTAAGAAAATGATTATATATATGAATGGAAGTTCTGCACCTAAATTAATGTTCTTAGATATCAAAGAGAAAGTCGAAGCAATCATGGATGTTAGTAAGATGAATGAGAGAAAATTATCCATATTCATTCTGAGAAGAAGCTGAAAGAAGTCCAAATATCACTCCCCTGATTTGATTCTAAATCTCATTAGAGAACCAAAGTTGGATTACTTTGTTGGTGTGTTCAACAAGGAAATATGCTCTCTTGGGAATTATATGAGAAATAATAGAATATCACAATATTGAATGGAAGAACTATAGTGAACCATTTACAAAGGTATTTCCAACTTATGTGGTTGATGAAAATGGTATTTACTACAAATACCCACTACACAAAGCTCACAAATTTAAAAGTTGAATTTTAGAAAATGATCCTGTGTACACTTCCAATTCTATTGCTTTGGAAGAAATGTGAAAGGTTGATTACTCCTATTGAATTTTGGGTTATGGAACCAGAAACTACTTCTCAAAGTTAGTGTTCCACTAGTCATATTAATTATAAAAACTTTACTTTGTAAATTTTAGAAACTTTTAATTTGAAAATAGTTAAATTAGTTAGGTAAGTTTGAAAATTATCTTATAAATTTTTTTGATGTAATATTTATGAAAAAATTGAGAACCTCTAAAGGGGGTAAAGAGTTTTTTTCTTAAATATTTTTAAAAATAGTAACTATGTAATGTGTAAACCTTTTCTCTGGAGGTGAATACATATTATCAAAGGTGATTCCATAATATTGATTGTTCACAGTATATGTTCCTTCCTTTTGGGATACATTCATTTTTATTCTATTTCATTTGAAGTAAGTGTACGACTGCAACATGTTCTCTTATTTAAATTACGATATTTATCTATGTTTATTAACAATTTTAGAGGATACCTATGGTTTTATTTGCTGAAACCTTAATAAATATTCCAATTCTTCATAACTACATTTTATTTTTCACTTCATTAAAATTTTTATTTTAAGGTTTGGTATATTATATTTTGCAAATCCAAACATATAAAACCCTCACTCTATATTTTCTTCTTATCATTTTATAAATTTAGAATAAATTATGATCATTAATACCATGCCAGTTTTAGTAGTGTTTCCAACCTCTAGGATTAAGTACTCTTTACACATAGGAGTGTTTGTCTTTGGGAAGAACACTAAATGAATTTATTGAATCTAAAATTAATGTCTTAGGCACTGGTTCATTTTTAGAAAGGAATTGTGTCTCGGGTGACAACACCTAACATAGAGACAGTACGTGTTCTAATAATAACCTCAGGATCAACTAGAAATGTATAAATAACACCTAGAGAAGAGGATTCCAAATGTTTCTCTTGCTTCTATTCCATAGTATTATGTGCAGGGGTTTCTCCTAGAGTAGGTACATAGTTGTCTATTGCGAAAACTTTGAATTCATTTTCTGAAATACATGCCACTATTAGTGTTGGAATTAATCCTTCCATGTTATGTATATTTTTCGTTGTGAGTCCCTAGGTGTAAATCGAGAAGTATATGGTTTCCTATGTGTGATTTGGAGTCATGATATACATGTGTGAAATTTAATGCATTATGTCTTATATATATGTAATTGATGTGATCAGTAAAATACAATATAGAGTGATTTTTTTGTGTGCCCAATTTGTCTATCCACTTTCTTCATATTTCTATCATGGTATCCAAGTAGGTACTTTCTTGACTTCCTCAAGGGAGGGCCAAGAAGATAACCGATCCTTGAATTTTATTCCTACGAAACTAGAATAGGGTAGGAAAGTGGATTATTTTTTAAGTGTGATTGTTAAATCCATGCCTTTACAAATATTTATGTGTGTGTGTGTGTTGTGTATAAGAGGATGAAATCTGGAAAATTTTTAACAAAATTTCCAACGATTTACCGAAAAATCTAGATCTCAAATCCCCTATTGAAATATAGGATTTAGAAACTACAACATGGAATTTATGCAGTGTGGAATTTAGAAACTGCGGGATTTTTCTTATAAGGCTTCAAGCATAGGAATGCATAGTTTTTTCAGAGGAAATCATAATGCATCACTTAGTCATAGACACTAGAACGAGATTGTAGATCTGCCATAAGTCATTTCGGAAATCAAGGAGAAGACTAAAACGAAATTAATCCTAAAAGGAAAGCTGATGATTTTTTTGCGGGCTCAGAGATAGATTCCTTCAGGGTTCTCTCTGATCTACATAGCTGCGTGAAGAATATTTGGTCATTGGTCATAGAAAAGTAGAAGAAACAACCATTATTTTTCCCCTCATGTTGTAGCATCCATAGTGGCCACGGTACTTGATTGAAGTCTCCTCACATTGAAAATGTGAGAGGGTAAGATGTCAACGTCACTCGTCCAAATTCACTTTAGGATCCTCTTTCTCCAAAATATCCTTTTTAGTGTTGGAAAAATAATCTCAACCACCGCGTTTAATTTTATGAAAACAACCATACCTCAAGCAAATGTTTTATAGGTTGTGGATTTAATTTGCAGGGAAGGACATCATGTAAATGAAGTTCTGAACAGGAGGAAAATTACCCATTACGCAACAGATTAGAATATTAAAGTCAAATTGAAAATTAAAGAAGGGTTGGAATAAATATATGGTTAAGCAATTATTCTATAAGTATTATTTACTTCACACAACCTCTGCAAGTTCAGAAAATGAAGTTTTCCCATCCTATGTATTAATTTTTTCTTGGCATGAATTAATGTGTTATAAATATATGTTTTGATCATACATCTATGTAGAGTAGATTATGCATTGTGGTAGATGAAATTCTAAAATTTTTGGGGAGAAGATCTTGGAGCAAATTTTAGTCAGCACGTAAAAACTGTTTGTTATAGGTTTTACTGTGTGTTACTCCTAAACTCCTAGTGAATGAAAATATCAGTAAGAACTCTTGTTTTAATGGTGAAGGAGCCACAATGTCCATATAAATTACTTCTTTTTTTTTGGAATCATAATATAAATTTTTGTTTGTTGTGATTTTTTTATGAAAATTTCACATATGAGTTTTACCGCAACAACTCTGTTTTACTCTGTTTCACCGTGAGTAAATTTGATTTAAAATTTTTTTCTCCATTATAGTTTCGCAAGTGAACATATTTTTATTTCTGCCACTCTGTTATCAAAGGAAGACTCATATGATTTAATTTCCGCAACTGTATTTTTTGGATTAAGATATTTCTGCAACTCTGTGTGTTAGGAAAAATTCCCTGTCTTAAATTTTTAACATAGTAACGAAGCGGATTTAAAATTTCATTGCATTAAATGCAAGTGTTTTTACTGCTAGTTAAAATGTGTTCTTTAAATTTTTTTGTGGAGCATATTTACCAGCAAGGAGAAAGTTTTTTTACATAGTGAAAATGGCAGCAACAAGGACAAGCTTGACTAATCCACAAATACCACAGTTTAATGGGAAAAATTATGGTTATTGGGCTATAACAATGAAGCCTTTGTTTTATTCACAAGAACTTTGGGAATTGGTGGAGAACAGTTTCCAAGAACCAGCAGATGTAGCAGCATAAAATTCTTTGACACAAGTAGGAAGATATTTTTTGAGGGACAACATGAAGAAGGACTCAAAATCCCTCCTCTATATTTTTCAGGATGTGCATGAAAGTATCTTCCCAAGGATTGCAATAGTAATGAAGTCCAATGAAGCATGGGCTACCCTCCAGAAAGCCTACCAAGGCATGGAAAAGGTGAAGAAAACAAAACTAAAAATTTTGAGAAGATATTTTGAGACAATTTGCATGAAAGATTCTAAGAATGTAGACTCATTTTTTACACATGTATTTGGGTTGGTTACCCAAATTAGGTCTCATGGTAAGGCACTTGATGAAAATATAATAGTTGAGGAAGTGTTGAGAAGTATGCCAACAAGATTTGATGTCATATTTGTGGCCATAGAAGAGACAAAATATCTCTCACATTTTTCAGTGGATGAGCTTCATGTATCATTTATTTCTCATGAGCATAGACTGAACAGAGCAACAAACTCTTCATTGGAGAATGATTTAAAGACACAAGTTTCATTTGGTCAAGGTAGAGTTTGAGGAAGATCAAATTATAGAGGAAGAGTCAGAAGCCCACACGAAGGTGGAATAAGTAGCCCTTCAAGTTCAAGTGGAAGGGTCAGAAATCAAAATCCAAGCCAAGGCCCAAGCCAAAATCAAGCACAAGGTCAGAGGTATGATAAATCTCAAGTTCAATGTCATTATTCTAAGAATTATGGTCATTATGAAAATTGACATAGAAATAAGCAACATGAATTAAGTAGTAAACCAAGTGAAAATTTCATAAAGGAAAGTCAAAACCATGATAACATTTTTTTAGCTTGTAATATAGCACAATAAAAATAAGGAGATGTATGGTTTTTAGATTCAAGGTGTAGCAACCACATGAATTGGAACATAGAAATGTTTTCCAATCTAGATGAAAGTGTAAAATTTTGAAGTGGCATTCAAGATTGATAGAAAAGTCTTTGTCATGGGAAAAGGAAGATTTAACATTCTAACAAAGAAGGGAGAGAAGAAGTATATTTCAGACATTTACATTGTCCCCAGTTTGAAACATAACCTCATAAGCATTGGACAACTCATGCAAAAGGTCTACAATGTCTTTTTCAAAAATTATCTATGCACAATTTTGGATAAGTCCCCAAGAAGGCAATTGGTTGCGAAAGTTTAGATGAAAAACAATAGAATGTTTCCTCTCAAGCTAAAATCAGATGTGAAGGAAGAAGGTGCTCTAGCACAACTATCAATGAATTCACAAGGGAATGAAAGAAATGTAGTGGTTGTCACACAAGTAGACTTTCAAGCCCAAGGTAAGATATGAAAATTGGTTATGGAATTTGAGATTTGGTCATATAAAAGTTGGAAGTTTGAATTTTTTGCATAGGAATTGCATCATGAAGCGATTACCACTCACAGAAAAACTTGACAGCCTATGTGAAGGATGCACCTTGGGAAAACAACATAGAGAATTATTTCCTGCACGAAAGTCAATGAGGGTAAAGGCACCTTTGGAGATTTTCCATTCAGATTTATGTGGACTAATGAAGACACCATCAATTGGGGGCAACCATTATATTTTTACTTTAATAGATGACTATACAAGGAAGACATGAGTCTACTTCCTAAAACAGAAAAATGAAGTGTTTGAGTGCTTCCGCCAATACAAATCTCTTGTTGAGTAGCAAAGTGGAAACTACATCAAAGTGTTGAGGAATGATAGAGGTGGTGAATACATCACAAATGTCTTCCTACGTTTTTGCAGAGAGCATGGAATTCACAAGCAGTTTACAAGAACTTATACACCTCAGAAAAATGGTGTTGTGGAAAGGAATAATAGGACCATTATGGAAATGGCAAGGATTATTTTGAAGGTAGAGCATTCTCCCAATGATTATTGGGTTGAAGTTGTTGCTTGTGCAACATATATCATTAATTGGTGTCCAACCAAGAGCATCAACAACATAGTTCCTGAAGAGGCATGGAGTGGAACAAAGCATAATTTCACTCACATGAGAGTATTTGGATCTGTGGCCTATGCACATGTCCTACATGAGTTGAGAAAGAAGTTATACAATAAGGGGGAGAAATGTATATTTGTTGGATACAGTGATGAATCCAAGTCATACAAGCTCTACAATCCATCAACCAAGAAAGTCATAATAAAAAAATATGTTTAGTTCATATAAGCGGAAGCATGGGATGGAAGTTTAGAGAATACAATCAATATAAAAACATATACACCACATGAAGATAGAGGAATTGACCGCAACAAGTAATTCCACAATGGTGACTCTTCCTACACCTACACAATCTAGAAAAAGAAGTCAACATGTGACACCATCAACAAATAATAGGACAATGTCGTAGAGTCAAGTAAGTGCTTCCCTAAGCACACTACAAAGATATACAATTCCATCTAATTCAACTTTAACAACAAGTGACATATAAGCCTGTCTTCTGCAAGCATAAGAAACCAAAATTCAGAAATTTAAGTGAAATATATGAGAAAAATGAAGTTTATAGTAGAGTTGGTTTGAATTCCTTATTTTCCTTATTTTTCCATATAGATGATCCAATACATTTTGAGGATGCATTCAAAGAAGAAAAATGGATTGCGACAATGGATAAAGAATTAGGAGCAATAGAAAATAACGACATATGGGAGTTAGTGGAACTTCCGCACGGAAAAGAAGTCATTGGAGTGAAGTGGGTATATAATACCAAGAGAAACATTGAAGGAAATATTGGGAGACACAAATCAAGGTTATTTATCAAAAGGATACAATAAACATCATGGAAGAGATTATTTAGATACATTTGCACCATTCGAAAGGATGGAGACAGTTCGTACAGTGTTGTCGATTGTCGTGCAACATAAATGGACAGTGTATCAAATGGATGTAAAATAAACGTTCTTGAATGGAGTGCTAAAATAGGAGGTGTATGTTGCACAACCTCCTACTATGAGGTAGAAGGCCAAGAAGACAAGGTGTGTAGGTTGAGGAAATCTCTTTATGTGCTGAAGCAAGCACCACAAGCATGGTATAATAGGATATATGCTTAGTTGATAGATAATGGGTTCGAAAAATTTGTCAGTGAGCCTACTTTCTACATCAAATATAGTGATGCTAAGCCTCTTATTGTTGTCTTGTATGTAGATGATTTTATTTTTACAAGGAGTGATGATTTCCTCATCGTTGATTTCGAAGCAGTCATGAAAAGTGATTTTTAAATGACTGACTTGGGGTTGTTAAGATATTTTTTGGGCATAGAATTGAAGAAAATAGAAAATGGTATTCATATATCTCAAGAAAAGTATGCTACAGACATGTTCTGGGGTTGAAGTTGAGCAAGGAATATTGTAGCAGCAATTTCAATTCAACATTATACAAAAGTATGGTGGGAAGCTTAATGTATTTGATTGCAACTAGGCCTAATATAATGTACGTAGCAGGTTTTGTGTCAAGGTTCATGGAGACACCCAAGGAGACACATTGGAAAGAAACGAAAATTATTTTAAAGTATGTCAATGGGACAAAGGAGTATGGTATTTTGTATACCACAATAGATGATTTCAGGGTGGTTGGATGATTTCAGGGTGGTTGGTTACACTAATAGTGACTGGGAAGGAAGTTTTGATGATAGAAAGAGCACGTTAGGATATGTTTTTCATTTGGTTTTGGGATCCATTTCATGGGCTTCCAAGGAGAAACCTATAGAGTCATTGTCAATAGTAGAAGCTAAATATGTCACCGCAACACCAACAACGTGTCAAGAAGTTTGGCTAAGAAGGACGTTCAGTGATTTATGCCATGAGAAAGATGGAACAACAACTATTTTTTGTGACAACAGTTCGACAATTGCACTATCAAAGAATTCTATTTTTCATAAGAGGACAAAGCACATTTATGCTAAATATCATTTCAGAAGAGAATTAGTTAAAAATTGTGAGATTGTGTTGTAGTGATGTAGGTTAGAAGAAAAATTTATAGACATCTTCACAAAGGCATTGGTACGTGGAATTTTTTTTATCTCATATATTGCTTGGGAATTATCAATGATGACAATTGTGATTAAGGGGGAATGTTGGAAAATTAATCTCAGCCAATGCATTTAATTTTCAGACAACAACCATACCTCAATTAAATGTTTTACAGGTTGCGGATTTAGTTTTCTGGGAAGGAAATCATGTAAATAAAGTTCTGAATAGGAGGAAAATTACCCATTCCACAATAGATTAAACTATTAAAGTCAAATGGAAATTAAATGAAGGGTTGGAAGAAATGTATTGTTAATCATTTATTCTACAAGTGTTATTTACTTCATGCAACCTCTGCAAGTTCATAAAATGGAGTTTACCCATCATGTGTATTATTTTTTTCTTGTCATGAATTAATGTATTAAAAATAGATGTTTTGAGCATACATGTATGTATATTAGATTATGCATTGTGGCAGATGAAAGTCTAAAAAGTTGGGGGAGAAAATCGTGGAGAAAATTTTTGGGGGCACGTAAAAACTGGTTGTTACATGTTTTACTATGTGTTACTCTGCAACTCCTGGTGAATGTAAATATCAGTAATAAATCTTGTCTTACTAGTGAAGGAGCTGCAGCCTCCATATGAATTACTTCTTGTGTTTTGGAATCCTAATATTAGGTAGCAGATGCGAAATAATTAAATATGAGGTTATTTTACAATGAATAGCTTCTTAATGTTGAGATAATATGGAAAACATCATAGAACGGGAGCTAAAGGAAGTATATCAACCTAAATGTGAGGTTTGGGAATGGCCATGTTTTTCCTTTGCAAGTCCAAGTCCACTCACAATTGTATAATCGGTAACAAGTCTCTTTCCACAGGAGGTTCCATATCGGATATGGTAGAAATAGTTGTGAGCTGATAAGGAAATATCAATAAATATTTCTAGAACCTTGGGGAAGTATGTTGAAAATGATGCAAAAAAAATCATTTATACTGAAGTAGATGGTAAATACAACGTGTTCAATTCTCGTATTTTATACATGCCTCCTAGTGTTGAACTAAAATGACTATGGCGAGAATCAATGTCTTGTATGGGGCTATAATGGGTTAATATTTTAGTGTTTAATTTGGGTCTCTATTTTAAGGTTTGATATGAAAATTTATCATGATTTTACTGTAATTATATGAGAGACTAATTAATGAACATAAAAATATCCTTCAATTTAATGGTTCCTGACTTTCTTCAGTGTTGAGAGAACATGTCATTGACTTGGTTATGTTGAGTATGTTATATGTTAACGTATATTGTCCTTCTTCGGTGCTTCATGAACATTAGTTACAAGTTTTATTCATCTGTATGTAAGTGTATATGTAAAAAAAGTCAATTGTATGATGGACTGCTAGATAAGCTTAATATATATACAACTTACCTATATAACTAGAAGTATGGATTTTGATGCATGCTACTAGGATATAAGCATGTCCATAGAGATATTCATTATCTAGGCTATTTTTCAGGGTAGTCAAGAAGGATCAATTGTAAAAATTTTGTCAACGATGGTCAGAGGCATTTATGTTTTAAATGGAGGTCGAGTAATAATTCGAAGATGTGATGGTGAAGAAAGAGCAGCGTTTGCAAGCTTCTAGAGTGGATGTGAGTATTTATGAAGACCAATCATACAAATATCATTTTGGTCTCAATGGTTCCATGTAAGCATTAAGGGAGGGTGTTGGAAGTAATGTTTCCATTTCATGTATAGTTGTCATTGTGAGTACCTAGGTGTCACTCTAGAAGTAGTCAGTTTCCTATGTGTGAGTTGGATTCGTGATCTACATGTGTGGAATTCATTGTGTTATGTATTATATATACATAACTGATGTGATCAATAAATTACAATATATAGTGATTTGGTGTGTGCACAATTTATTTATCTGCTTTCTTTATATTTATATCAATTGGTTCATAATAAAAGCCTCTTTTTTATGATGGTCTCTTTGAGTAATTCAGTGGAAACTTCAAAAACTACATTTTCCTCCTAAAATGGTTCTTTTTACTTATTTCCTCTTGAGATGAATATGTGGAAGCCCCTATTTAAATTTATTCCTTGGTCACTCATTGCAATATTAATGGAAATGAAACTTACCTATCTTCTTTGAATATTTAAAAATGTTGGTAGCTGTCTAGATATAGCTTCTTCACTTTTGTAAAAACATCCCAATAGGACTTGGCTCTACAAAATAGATCATCATAAATAATCATTCATGTGCATTTATTTATAATTGAAATAGTATGATTATTAGAAACCCGACCCAAAGTATCATGGGATTTTAAGGGAACCGTGGCTAGTTTCAGCAAGTAATGGCTAGTTAATTATTTTCTGGTATGTTGAAATTTTTGAAGGGTGTAATTTCCAATTTCAACATAAAACTCAGGCCATAGCTTTCACAAGAAATTTTTTAATTCAGTTGTTATTCCTACTTCAACTATTGGGTAAGAAACTTCCATACAAAGGAGTTTCAGAAGTCTCTCCAAAAGAATATTTTCCATGGTATTCATGGAATTTTGTATTTCTTCCTATTTTTCATTCATCTTCTTTTCCATTTTGTCCTTCATTTATCTCATAAAATTTTCTGGGAAGTTGAAAAATACACAATTTTCACTAAAGTACCATTCATTTAATTAGCTTTCTTCTCTAATTAGGAGAATGTAAATTCTAATGCTTTATTTTCTTCACAAGTCCTAGATGATCCTTTAGGATGTTTTGTTGGTGTAGTAGCATTCTTTGGTGGAATAATAATAGGGCTTTTATTTCTCACAACTTTCAATCACAAAAAAATTATATCTCCTAATCAAAGGTTATGTCACCTATAAGTTACATATCACTATAACCTTAAATTGGAGAATATCTAAATGGTTGACATTTTTCTTAATATACCTCTAGAGATTTGAATCCTTCTAAGTCTAAAATATTGGGAAATACTCTGATATGTATTTTGTATAACTCCAAGGGTCTAAATATAATTTAATATGCTAATTCATGGTTATGGAAACTCCCCCCCCCCCCCCTTTTTTTGGCCTCTTTCCAGGTGGAAACTTGTATGACATGCGAGGTTTCCAATTCTTCATGTATGATTTTTAAGTTTTTAACTAAGGTAATTCATTATGTCTCCTCATATATCTTACTTGAATTTCATACTCTAAAGTGTCCCAACAAAATAATTATATAAAAAATTCCATAACATTAATTTGAAACTAATTTCAAGAAAATCCACAAACCCTAACTTCCATAGGTTATATCTAAAAAATTATGAACAAAATAGGATATGAAACTTTTACTAAACAAACCTTGTGATTACTTCTCAATCTCCTCAAAATTTTGTGTTCTGAAACATCCTAGAAAAACAATTATAGTGAAAATTTTGAGATGAATCATTTAGAACAAATTTCATGACAAATCACCGACCTTAACTTCCACAATGTATACCTAAAAATGTGTGGCGAAACTAAATATGAAAATTTAACAATATGTTCCAAGATTTATTTCCTAAATATGCTCCTAATTTCACAATATAAAATGTCCCAAAAAACGTTATAGTGAAAATTCCAATATGGCCTATTTGAAGTAGTAACAATGTAAGTTTGTACACTCTTATACCATGTGTTATAAACATTGTATCTTGAAAAAGATTAAAAAACTAATAATTATAGTCCAAGAATTTTACAATGAATACAAACTATAAGACAATATTTTGATGATCCTAACACTATATCTCCGTTGGATATATATAGGATATAAAGGGCGTGGTGAAAGGTTAATATTGAAGTAAAAATATAATAGTAGAAATTTAGTAACTCAATGCCTTATGCTTAAAAAGCAGTTTTAGGCTTAACATGGGGTTGATATATGGCTTAATGAGAAGGGACTCTCTTCTATATATGAATTTGATTAAAACAAGAAATAAATAATATGTAATCTAACCCGCTTGAGGATTCAATGTATCCACATAGTTACAGCTAATTTCCATCATAGAGAATGGTTTCCATCATCCTTGCTAACTACCATGAACTTTAGGATGCCTTGAATATCAAATTAAAATTTGGAAATGTGGTATATAACAACATTCCAAATATTTATCCCAAATTAAATATAATGATCTTTGACTTCGATCCATGTTATGTTTAATGGATATCTTAAAATATTTTAGAGAATTATATCTAAACATAGTTTCCACCAACTTGTCCTATTTATATTGAAACAATCAAAATCATATTTTGAATGAGCCAAAAAAAAAAAAATAGCTACTCAAATTAATTTGAAAAATGTAGAATAATGCATTTATGGAGTCCTTGTTATAAAAATTCATCCCCCATAATTAAAAAAGAGCTTACAAGTAGGGAAAATATGGTCTGTAATATTAATATTCCATGACCACACACACACACACACACACACACACACACACATAGAGTATTTTTCTGTAGGAATCAATTTTAAGTACTAAATACGCAGCCTCTAAATTCATATGAGATACATAATGTCACCACTAGCCCCTATTTGGGTCATGGTTTAATTGGTTTTCAACATAAAATATTAATCTATGCTTGTTATCATTTGAATGGAAAAAGCACACATGAATTAATTCATGGTTAGCATGAAATCTATTTTAAACTTTTCTTGGTCTCTAATGTGTACATAAATCAATGGAATTGGATGAGTGCTTGGATATTTTAGACTTGATGGCATCATGCTCTATGTAAAATGTAATTTTATCACTAACTAATTGAAACCATGGTGCATAATTAATAGAAGTCGTGGTAGAGACTCCTTTGTGGATTGAATTCCTTTCCTGAGAGAGCGCTCGTGAAAGAGATTTATTTGTAATTCTTCTTCTGAACCATACCCTGATCCTTCTTTTTCTTCTACTTCTTTTCCTTTTGCAACATCTCTAATGACAGCTTCGTTGACTTCAGATGGACCTTCTTTTCTCATTTCAAAAGTAGTCAAAATACCAGGAAGTTGAAAAATAGTAAGAGTTTGTAGATCTTGCTTCTCTTCAATAGAAAACACTTTTGATTCAAATTTGGGAGTTAGAGATCTTAAAACATTTTCTACCAGAGTAGTTCCAGTTATGGTTTCACCCAAATTTCACATACAATTTACAATATCATCTAGATGTAAAAAGAAACTAGCAATGCTTTCCTCATTATGCATCTTGAGATTTTCATATTGAATTCTAAGAGTTTGGAGTTTAGCAATTTTAACCTTGGTATCACCTTCATAGCTTAAAATGATTTTGTCCCATATCTCCTTTGTTGTATTCAACTGCATGACTTTGAAAATTTCTGATTCAGTCAAACTTCCCAATAATGCATTGACCGCCTTTGGATTGGTTTCATATTTCTTTCTTTTTGCTGCATCTGTTGGAACTGATGTTGGATATTGATAACCTCCTTCAACTATAGCCCATACATCGGCTCCAAGAGACTGAAGATAGGATCTTGTCCTTGTCTTCCAGAAGATTAAATTGTTTCCATTGAAGAGAGGAGACCTGATAGGTGTTGTCCCATCTTGATTGCTCATCTTAGCTGATCTTTCTTCTAGCGATTAAGCTTCTTCAGAAGAACCTGTTCTGATACCAATTGTTGGTAAAAATACTAAGAGGGGGGGTGAATCAATATTTTGAGCTTTCTAATAAGATTTTAACTTTTTCTTTACATAATTCCATACGCGGCTTTGATGAACCCAACTCGCGTATACATGCACATATAATAAAGGCAACTAGCGTATACTGATATAATTTTGCAAATTATAAAAACTTTTCAGGAACAATATTTAAGTCAGTTTACCAGTCATGCATATTTTAGATAATCAGTAATTATGTGAAGTAACAGCAGTATAAATCATCACAGAAGAGAATCACACATGAACACCAATATTTAAGGTGGAAACCCAATTCGGGAGAAAATCACCATTGTTTTCATCTCTATCTTCAATATTTATTATATGGAAAACTGTTTACAATATTGCACTGATGCAAACTCATATTAGTACGCAGGCATCCACCTGCAGAAGGCTAAAACCTTTTATTTTTCCAGCTGCTGCTAGAAGGGACCTACAACCCCCTAATCTCGTTTACCAGCCACTACTGGAAGGGAGGTTCAACCCCTTGATCAGAACACCAGCTTCTACTGGCAGGAAGCTTCTACTTTCATACTGAAGGCTTCAACCCTCAGAACCACTGCAGACCATGTTTCATCAATTTTCATACTGGATCAAACAACATCAACACAACTCTTCATAAACATCAAAAACCATAAACTTTATCCAATACTTCAATCAGAACAGTGAGACCACTATAACCAAGACTCAGAAATAACCCAGACTTTAGAATAAATATGTAGATACAAACTAAACCCTGAACATCTATCAACTTAAAATGCATACGCTACTTCGCTTCACTGAACCTGCGTGTATACCCACTTTCCTTCACACCAACCTGCATATATATTTGTGAATACTTTTTTTTCAGAATGTAATCAGTCACAGATCTAGGTCTGAGGCTTTTAGTGAGATATCTTTAGAAATTCAGAACCCTTCATCATTTAGTCACCATCAACTATGTTTATTCTCTCATTAACCAGATTTTTACATAATCAACTTAGCAGCATATACAGTATTCAAACAACCCAAATCTATAAGAAGACTTCATTGACACATAGCAGACAAATAGCAGGAATAACAGAAAAACCTCTACAATAAGCTTCAGAAAACCCTAACTGTCATATGCACCATTTCTGAAGAAAACCTGTGTATATACGCGATTTTAATGAGACGAACTAGTGTATAGATATGTAAATATAAACTTTGCAAAATGAACTAGATCCAGAAAACTCACCCAAATTTCTTCGCTTGACTTCAACAAACTTGCGTTAGGTCATAGATCTAATCATCTCTTCAATGGATCTCATAAAATCATAGTCATTTCAGATCTAGAGATCCTCAACCATCATTGTATCCATGGGTGCATCATAGATTTAGATCTATCAATTAAAACATAGTTCATCCCATGCATATATACCTTAGAGAAATTTATTCAGTCACAACCCTTACTCATGCACACTTTGAACTATGATCTTCTTCTCCTTATATATATTTATCCTTTACCAATATCATGATTCAAAACCACACAATAGATGATGGTATTCTTGGATGGAATCAAACAGACAATACAACGCTCAATACTGTGGGATAATACCATGGTAATGCCCCTTGGTATCATAATTTTAGAGCGCAAAAAGTTATACGCGATTTGAATCATTCATATTCATGTGTATATGCTATTTCTCTTCATAAAATATATGTCCATACGAATTCTGAATGTATATGTGGGTTTCCTTCACAAAATTAGCGTATACATTGCATCCATACGTGGGTTGCTTTCACAAAAGTAGTGTATACATTGAGAAATATTTCCTGTTTCATTTCTATGACACTTACTAGAATTTCTTTCTCTTTCACATCTAAACTGACCTATAGAAACATCATTTTTACATATTTAACACATAGGTTTCTTATCAAAAGGGAACTCATCAAGTAGGTTTCCATCAAGAACAAGTTCATCAAGTAGGTTGCCATCAAGGACAACATATCGCAACATATTGCCAACAATATCCCCCTTTGGACTTGATGGCAACCATGATGGCGTTTAATCATCACAATTGATAAGTACATTAATCATAACCATTATTCAAACACCAAAATACTCTCCTCGTTTGACATCAAGGGCAAAGGGTGGATCAAAACTAAAACAAGGTTTCTCTGCCCTTGTAGAAAGATGAGCTCTGAAGATATGATGTGTGCTCATTTTACCACGCTCCCCCTGAGTTCACGCTATATATTTAAACTGATTTTTCAATGAAGTACATGACTCAACCAAGTATGACCTTTCCTATCACCAAGGACACATACTTACATTAATGATCCAACCAAGTGGAATTACAAATTTTGCTCAATTTCCCAAACAAGTGGGTTTACAAATTTGAACAAGTCCTTACATGACTGAATATAACAATTTTACATCATAGGTCTCAATAGGACCTTTTCATCAAATTAGAGATATGACAATTTATGACCAGAACCAAAGAATCTCAAACATGAGATCATAAAACAACAACCAATCATAATGCCAACAATGCATCTTTTTCCACAAAATAAGTGTTCCCCCTTAGCTTGTGCATCCCAACAACACCACAAATGTTCCGAAATGCTGACCCAGATAAATTCTGTCAGCAAAGCCCATATGCAGTCTTATGCACTGAAACTCAGGTATATATGTGATTCTTGATTATGAAAACCGCGTATCGAATTTAATCTTCTGAAATCAAGAAGATTTGATTAGAGACGTAGAGACAACTCCCAGCTTCTATCTGAGATATTTGAATGCTTCCCTAGGAAGAGGTTTAGTAAATATATCAGCAACTTGTTATTTGGAGGGAACATACTCCAATTTAACCTTTTGTTCAAGAACTTTTTCATGTAGGAAGTGGTACTTGATAGGAATGTGCTTGGTCTTGGAATGCATAACTGGATTATTTGAGATACTAATGGCACTTTTATTATCACACAAAATGGAGATTGGCGGTGAAAATTTGATTTGAATGTCTTGTAAAGTCTGCATCATCCAATGTAGTTATGTGCAACATGACGCGGCAGCCACATATTCTGCTTCTACTATAGATAAGGAAATAGAGCTTTGTTTCTTGCGGAACCAAGATACCAATCGGGGCCCCATATAGAATGCACCACCACTAGTGCTTTTTTTATCATCAACATTTCCAGCCCAATCTGCATCTGTGTAAGCATGAAGAGTGAGATCAACATTCTTTGGATACCATATACCAAAGTCTTGAGTCCCTTGTCGATATTTGAATATTATTTTTACAGCCTGAAGGTGTGACTCTTTTGGATTAGCTTGGAATCGTCCAACAATCCCAACTGCATGCATAATGTAGGGTCTTGTCTCGGTTAGATAAAGTAGACTTCCAATCATGGATTTGTATTCTGGTTGATTCACCATGGGAGAAGCATGATGAGAACTGAGGTTACACCCAATTACCATTGGTGTACTTACAGGTTTTCAATCTTCCATCCCATACTTCTTCATAATTTTCTTAAGATATTTTTCTTGTGATAAAAATATGCCATTTTTTTCTTGTTGCACTTGTAAGCCAAGAAAAAATGTTAGTTCCCCAAGTAAAGACATTTCAAATTCTTGCTGCATAATAGAATAAAATTTCTGACTCATGGGCTCTTCATTAATCCCAAAAATGATGTCATCAACATATACAACTACAATCAATAGTTTATCATTTTCAATTTTTGTGTATAAGTTGCTATCAGCAGATCCCTTTGAAAAAACTTATTGATGAATATATTTGTCAAGACGATAGTACCATGCCCTTGGAGCTTTTTTGAGACCATATAAAGCCTTTTTAAGTTTACAAACACGTTTTTCATCATTTCCCAAAATGAATCCTTCCGATTTTTCTATATAAACTTCTTCTTCTAGATCAACATTGAGGAAAGAAAACTTAACATCCATTTGATAAACTTTAAATTGTTGAAAGCTTGAAAAGGTAAGAAACATTGTTATGGCTTCAAGTCTAGCTATAGGAGCAAATGTTTCTTCAAAGTATATACCTTCTCGTTGAGCATACCCTTTTACAAACAAGTCTAGCTTTGTTTCTAATATCATCTCCATTTTCATTTAACTTGTTTTTAAATATCCATTTTGTTCCAATAACATTTTTATCTTGAGGTCTTGGAACCAATTCCCAAGTATGATTCTTTTCAATTTGATCAAGTTCTTCATTCATGGCTTGAATCCAACATTCATATTTACTAGATTGATTTACATTGTATGGTTCAATAGTGGATAAGAATGCTAGATAGCTAGGGGATCCTACAAGAGTTCTTCTTATTTGGACACCCGATCCTTGTTCTCCCAAAGTTTGATATTCTGGATGATTCTTTTTAATGTACCTAGATGGAGACTTTTCAGATAGATCCTATTCTAGAGCTTCATTGGGTTCACCTTCCATGTTGTTGCTATTCGATGTAGGAGCATATACATCATCATCATCATCATCTTCAGTCGTTGTTGGTATTTCCCCTTTTGGAGCTGAGAGAGACTCATCAATTACAACATCAATGCATTCAACAATCTTTAAAAGTCTTTTATTGTAACATTTATATGCTTTTCTTCTAGAAGAATAGCCAAGAAATATTCCTTCATCTGATCTAGGTTCAAACTTACCAAGTTTTTCATCATTGTTATTGATAAAGCATTTGCTTCCAAAAACTCTAAAATGCTTTAAAATTGGAATATTACCATACTAGAGCTCATAAGGAGTTTTATCACTGTTCACATGAACATGAGCCTTGTTAATAATATTTACTGTGGTATGTGTTGCTTCTCCCCAAAAGGTGTCAGGCGTTCTAGAATCATCAAGAATGACACGAGCCATTTGTTGAACTGTTCTATTCATTCTTTCTACCATGCCATTTTGTTGTGGGGTTCCAACTACAAAAAACTGTCTTTTTATGCCATGTTTTTCACAGAAATCAAAGAAATATTATGATATATATTCCCCTCCTCGGTTATATCTAAGACATTTTATTTTTAGATATAATTAATTTTCAACCAGGGCTTTAAAGATCTTAAATTTTTCAAATGCTTCATCTTTTTTTTTAGTAAACCAATCCAACACATTCTAGAGAAATCATCAATAAAAAGAATATAGTATTGTTCTCCATGGGGTGACCTTTTTCTCATAGGTCCACATAAGTCAGTATGTATGAGTTCAAGAGGCTTACTTGCTGATCCTTATTTGGCATTGAATTTTACTCTGGTTTGATTACCAAATTGCCAAGATTTTCATATGGTACTTTCACGCAGAGTGATGCGGGGAAGATCACAAACTGCTTTGACTCAGCTAGATTTGTTGATTTGAGAGAAAATAAAATTCCCCAATCTTCTATGCCATAACCAATTTTCTGAAGATTTACCCAAGTAACATTATTCTTTTCAACCTTTCAATACATATAGATTGCTTGGTGTTCTAGTTGCTTTTATTATTGTTTTTATTGTGTCAAGTTCACATACCACACATTCTTTTGAACTAAAGAAAAATTCATTTACTTGATCACATATTTGACTCACACTTAAAAGGTTATGTTTTAATCCATCCACATACATAATTTTTTTAGCTTTTACCTTTTCTTTTAGAAAAACAGAACCTTTTCCTTTAATTACAGCAGGAGTATCGTTTCCAAAGGTAACATTATTTTCTCTTTCTAGAGCATTGTATGCAAGGAGTTTATTTCTATCACTTGTTATGTGTTTTGAGCATCTATTATCAATGTACCATTGATTTTCTTCCCCTTATGCAAATAAGTCTATGCCACAATTCTCAACCTGTAGATCCTTTCTCCATACCTTGGAATTTGAAGGTACATGCTCTTTTGGTTGGATTTTTCTCCTGCATTCAGATTCTCCATGACGAAAGTTACTGCAATAAGCACATTCAATTTCATTTTGAAGAGGAGAAAAGTTGTTATAAGTATTCTTCTTTATTATAGTCTCATTTCTTTTCTTTCCTTCTTCTCTGGTCATGATGGTTTTGTATGCAACACATTGAATAACCTTATGACTAAAATTATGACATGAGAAACATTTCCCATTAAAGAAGAAATTTATGTGATCATGAAACCTTCTATTTTTGTTTACCTATAGATGGGTGTTTCTCTGTTTGATATTTCTACTATTGTTTTTTGTATTGAAGTTGTCATGCTTTACTTGTGAATTTTCTTTGTTTTCTTGTTGAGTGACATAATGTTGTAGGCTGGCTTTAGCTGCATTTAGATAGCTTGGTGCTGAAGACTGAGAGTATTCTCCGATATATCCAAGACCTGTCTTTAAAAAAGGAGAGCGTTGAACCTTGATAATTTCATCTAAGGTTTTAGTTCCTTTAGAAAATCTAAGATTTAAAGTTTTCTCTTTCTCAATTTATTTTCTTAGACTTACTATTTCACATTCTAATTTCTCATTGTGCTTCTCCTTTTCTATAAGATGATTACTTAGGGTATCTATGGAAATTTTGTTTTCTTCCAAGAATATTTTGAGCTGATTAATTTCTTCAAGAAAATCATTCTCTTCTAGAGCATCCATAAAGGTATCTTTAGCCTCACTAGAAACTTTTTCAGAAGCCATGAGAAGTCTAACATCTTGACCAGATTCTCCTTCTTCACTATTTCATAGCCCATCACTATCTTCATGAGTATAATAACTTTTTCTATGGATAAACAGATTCTTATTTACTTTTTTCACTTCCTTTCCTTTTTCATGTTTTTCTTTATGAGGACACTTAGAAACATAATTACCAACTCTTCCATAAGAAAAACATTTAAAAGGAAGCTTACCTCTGAATCTTCCAGTGCCAAGTTGTAGTTTCTTTACAAAATTTATCTCATCTTCTTCTGAACCGTACCCTGATCCTTCTTGTTCTTCTACTTCTTTTCCTTTTGCAGCAGCTCTAAAGACAGCTTCCTTGACTTTAGATGGACCTCCTTTTCTCATTTCAAAAGTATTCAAAATACCATGAACTTGAACAATAGTAAGAGTTTGTAGATCTTGCTTCTCTTCAATAGAAGACACTTTTGATTCAAATTTGGCAGTTAGAGATCTTAAAACATTTTCTACCTGAGTAGTGTCAGTTATGGTTTCACCCAGATTTTTCATACGATTTAAAATATCATCCAGACGTAAAAAGAAACTGGCAATGCTTTCCTCATTACACATCCTGAGATTTTCATATTGAATTATGAGAGTTTGGAGTTTGGTATCACCTTCATAGCTTAAAATGATTTTGTCCCATATCTCCTTCGTTATATTCAAGTGCATGACTTTGACAAATTATGATTCAGTCAGACTTCCCAATAATGCATTGACCACCTTTACATTGGTTTCATATTTATTTCTTTTTGTTTCATCTGTTGGAACTGATGTTGGATATTGATAACCTCCTTCAACTATAGCCCATACATCAGCTCCAAGAGACTGAAGATAGGATCTTGTCCTTGTCTTCCAGAATATTAAATTGTTTCCGTTGAAGAGAGGAGGCCTGATAGATGTTGTCCCATCTTGATCGCTCATCTTACCTAATATTTCTTCTAGTGATTAAGCTTCTTCAGAAGAACCTACTCTGATACCAATTGTTGGGAAAAATGCGGGGGGGGGCTTACATTGAGATTTTAAAATTTTATTTACCTAATTCCATACGTGGCTTTGATGAACCCAACTAGCGTATACACGCACATATAATAAAGGAAACTAACGTATACTGATATAATTTTGCAGATTAGAAAAAAATTTCAGGAAAAATCTTTAAGTCAATTTACTAGTCATGCATCTGTTAGATAATTAGTAATTATGTTCAGTATCAACAGTATAAATCATCACACAAGAGCATCACACATGAACACCAATATTTAAGGTGGAAACCCAATTCGGGAGAAAACCACCGCTACTGTCGTCTTTTTCTTCAATATTTATTATATGGAAAACTATTTACAATATTGTATTGATGCAGACTCATATCAATACGCAGGCATCTACCTGCAGAGGGCTACAACCTTTTCTCTTTTTCGATTTGCTACTGGAAGGGATCTACAACCCCCTAATCGCGTTTACCAGCCACTACTGGAAGGGAGCTTCAACCCCCTGATCAAAACACCAACTTCTACTGGAAGGAAGCTTCTACTTCCGTATTGAAGGCTTCAACCCTCAGAACTACTGCAGACCATGGTTCATCAATTTTCACACTGGATCAAACAACATCAACACAACTCTTCATAAAAATCAACAACCATAAGCTTTACCCAATACTTCAATCAGAACAGTCAGACCACTGTAACCATAACTCAGAAATAACCCAGACTTCAGAATAAATATGCAGATACAAACTCAACCTTGAACATTCATCAACTTAAAATGCATATGTTACTTCAATTCACTGAACCTGCGTGTACACAAGCTTTCCTTCACACCAACCTACGATTATCTTTGTGAATAGTATTTTTCAGAATGTAATCAGTCACAGACCGAGGTCTGAGGCTTTCCATAAGATATCTTTAGAAATACAGAACCCTTCATTATTTAGTCACCATCAACTATGTTTATTCTCTCATTGACCAGATTTGTACATAATCAACTTAGCAGCATATACAGTATTCAAACAACCTAGATCTATAAGAAGTATTCATTGAAAAATAGCAGACAAATAGCAGGAATAACAAAAAAGCCTCTGCAATAAGCTTCAGAAAACCCTAACTATCATACACACCTTTTCTAAAGAAAACCCACATATATACATGCTTTTACTAAGACGAAATAACGTATAGATCTGTAAATATAAACTTTGCATAATGAACCAGATCCATAAAACTTACCCAAATTTCTTCACTTGACTTCAGCAAACTTGCGTTAGGTCATAGATCTAATCATCTATTCAATGGATCTCATAAGAGCATAGTCATTTCAGATATAGAGATCCTCAACCATAATTGTATCCATGGGTGCATCATAGATTCAGATCTATCAATTAAAACATAGTTCATCCCATGCAGATATACCTCAGAGAAATGTGTTCAGTCACAACCCTTACTCATGCACACTTTGCACTATGATCTTCTTCTTCTTATATAGATTTAGCCTTTACCAATACCATGAGTCAAAAACACACAACTTCTAATGGTATTCTTGGACAGAATCAAATATAAAATACAACGCTTAATACTGTGGGCTAATACCATGGTAATACCCCTTGGTATCATAATTTTAGAGCGTAAAAAGGTATATGCGACTTGAATCATTTGTATCCACGTGTATACGCTACTTTTCTTCATAAAATCTGCGTCCATACTAATTCTAAATATATATGCGGGTTTCCTTCACAAAATTAGCGTATACTTTGCATCCATATGCGGGTTTCTTTCACAAAATTAGCGTATACATTGAGAAATATTTCCTGTTTCATTTCTGTGGAACTTACTGGAATTCCTTTCTCTATCACATCTGAACTGACCTGTAGAAACATCATTTTTACATATTTAACACATAGGTTTCTTATCAAAAGGAAACTCATCAAGTAGGTTTCCATCAAGAACAACTTCGTCAAGTAGGTTTCCATCAAGGACAGCATATTGCAACAAATTGCCAACAAGTTGGTGGCATCATGCTCTATGTAAAATAGAATTTTATCACTAACTAATTGAAAACATGGTGCATAATTAATAGAAGTAATGGTAGAGACTCCTTTGCGGATTGAATTCCTTTCCTAAGAGAGAGCTCATGAAAGAGATTTACATTTAATGCTTACATACCTGAGAAGAGAAAGGAATATAATAGTGGAAATTCTTAGATATGTCCACTAAAAATTAGTAGTTTACATTCATGTGGACTTGTAGAATTTTAAAATTCATTAAACTGAAGAAGGATGGTTGCTATTGTTCATATTTAAATTGTGTATTTTGAGAGTTTGGAATGAAAAATTATCATAATATAAATTATAATATATTAGAGGTTTCCTCATTGGAATAAAGTGTTTTACAATAAATAATAGGTATCAAGTATTGATGGGTTAGTAAATCATTAATAATACCATGGATGTGGCTTGAGAATATATTCAAAGTAGATATTATAATTTCTAAAAATAAGGATTAATATAGTATAATTGATATGATAAAGGTAAAACAATAGAAAAATTACATGTAATGGTCCAAAACTTGATAAATACAACAACCCTATATTGGTGAGCAACAATATTTGTCACCATGGTTGTACTTGTTGCCATCAATTAAAGGAAAAAACATGCTCCAAAGTGTATGTTTTCCAAGGTCATAATGCACAAATAAATAAATAAATGGGTTGCAAATAATGGAAATGGAAAAACATAGTAGACCGGTCAGAGGTGAGGTAAAATTGTAAGGGTAAAAAGGGTAGGGTTACATTGAAATTCTTAAAATAATACCACTATTTTTTATGGAATCTTGGTAGCTAAGATATTTATTCGGGTTTATTTGAAAAAATGAGTGATTAGGAAACAATATGGCTAGTTAAAGTGTTAAAGAATAGGATTTCATGGTTATTGAAGTTACCAATATGGATATATTATATGAATATAGGTAATGTATTTTAACGTGGTTAATATAGGATTTTAGTGACCTGATATTGGAAGGACACCAAAGAAGAGTGAGGGCATGTGGATTTGGGGGAGATGCTATTATAGTAGGAAAACCATTTTTTTAGTCTAGATAAGTGAATGTCCATATTCCATTCAGAGTGGAGAATAATAATGTGGTTTTGATGAAAGAACATAATACTTATAGGAAGGAAAGGAGATGGGAAATGATATATTTTTTTAGATTAAGGGGAGATACAATAAAGAATTGGTTTATTTTTATTGTAGGTAAGAAATAATGGGGTGTGACAAGGCCATAATGAAAATCCAAAGGAAAAATTAGATATGAAATATAAGTGGGAAGCCAAATAAGGATCATAAAAGTGATAATTATAGTAAAATTATAAGAGTATAAATTGTAGGGTTAGGTAAAATATTCCAATGAATAAACTACATTTTATGTTTTTGGTCAAATATAGAAACATAGTCATATGTTGAGATTGATTTGAAAATACAAGTGATTATGACAACAATATAACTTGTTAAAGTGCTAATGAATAAGATTTTTCAAGTGTTAAGCTTGACGAGAGGACTCAATTCTATCATTATAGGAAATACATTTTTTCTTAGTGAATATGGTGTAATGTTGTAGGGAACCCAAAGAGGAGTGAGGGAGTATGGATTTGGGTGATATGGTATTGTAGGAGGTGAACTATCTAGTTTTGTATATAAAAGTGAATTCCCATATTCTAGTGAAAGTGACAAATAATATTTTGATTTAAATGGAATCTATAATCTAGCAAGGCTTCTATGAAGGAAATGAGTTCAAAATATTATAATTTTGTAGATCAAAGGAAGGGTTAGAAAGGAATCGGTTGATATGTTATTGTATGGATGAAATGATGGAATATGAGAGGTCCATCGTGAAATAAAACGGAAAAATGAATTGTTAAAGGTCAATGATAAAACAAATATATAATATACTTAATAGGTGGGAATCCTTTAATGGGCTAAAGGGTTATATAGGGTTAATACAAATAGTAGAATCTGATAGTTAAACAAAGAACTATGAGCAGAGTGAAATTGTTATAAGAAGTGAGAAAATAGAAAAGGATATATATCCAACTCAAAGTGAATGATTGGGGTTGGATTAAGGCCTCCTAAAACAAAAATCAAGATATAGGTAGACACTAATTCTAAGGAGAAAAAAAGGAACATGTTAAAGAATATTTCATCGAGTGGAGCTAATGGCCAAGAGAATTAGATATGGGAGATAACTGGGGTGTAGGAAAACCATCAGGGGAACCCAAAATTATAATATATTTGAGCTAAGAGAGAAGAATATGTTATATGGGATGGGAGTGAAGCTTATATTGAACCCATTGCTTCAATGAAAAGGACTAGGTAAATTTCTCACTCCTTTGATACCAAATTATAAGAAAAAACACTTGGTAAAAAAATCACAAAAAGGAAAGATAAAAATGTTGAAGTTGATATGAATAAAATATTTAATCATGAACAACGTAGAAATTAGAAAACTACTACGCAGAGGGGAATTTTAAGACAAAGAAATGTTGTGTCTCAAATAGTTACTTTTGTATTTTAAATATTATTTTAATGGTCTTTAATATAAAATTTAAGATGAAAATAATTTGGGAAAAAATAAGTTCACTTAAAGACATTTGTTTCATCTTAAATAGGAAAAAATAAAGGTAACTCTCCGAAGATGCATGTTGAAATTTCCAACCTTCACAACACATCTTGAATGATGTATCCATCATGCATATATAAGGTACCATGTCAATATCATTGCTCTAGTCTATTTTATGTATGTTAAACCTATGTCGATTCCACTTGTTTCCACTGGTTTTTAAGCTTAAGAGGGGTTTTTTATAGCATTTTGGGATGTAAGGGTTTTGGTCTATTATCTATATGTTGAACCATTTTCGAGACCACTCCCATTGGTTGTTGAGCTTAAGAGGGATTTTTTTTTGTAAGGGTTTTTTCTTCAAGATGCATGGGTTTTTCTTTAATGGTTGTCTTTATGGTTGTCAAAGCGATGCACTATAATGGTAGGCTAATATCTACATATATTACTCCATTACTGTAAATAGAAAGGAGTCAATATATGAGTTATCCATTTAGGATTCATCTTAAAATCAGGTTTCTTATACAAAAATCCCCATTACAATGCCTTGCAGAGGGTTACTGAGATTCCCACAAAAATCCAAAGTTGGTCTACTTAGAAACCCTGATAGGAGTTGTTAAATCCCATCAACAATTATCGGTCATACACAAAACTTTGGAAGTCACATTCATCATAAATCGAATTCATTATGTATATATGCCTCATTGTTATAAAGGTCTTGAATAACATTAGAATTAATCATGAAAGGACATTGTGCCAATACAAAAACCCTTTAGTGTGGTTTTTTATGACTATTTAGAGAGGATATATACATAGACATATGCAATTCTATATATTTTAGGAATGATAACTGAGAGTGGGATTTTTGGTTGTTACTCATTGCATGAAAGGATCTATAATAAGTATTAGAAGTATTGGGAGTTGAAAACTTATAAGGGTGGACTTTCCATAAGGCTAAGAAGGTTCAATGCTTAGGAGTTGGGGTTTTTGTAGGTTAAAAGTTGGACACATTATCACTTTTCCTCCTACAAAAAACTTATTTCATACATGTTATATTTATTTAGGAATTTTCAAAGCACACGTATAAAGGGAAAAATATTAAGAGTGGGTGGCATGGGGGGGAAGTGGGAGGGGGTGGGGTGGACGGGTGAATCAGTATTTTAAAAATGTAACTGGCGTATGTACACAACTTTCTTTAAGGAAACTTGCATATTCCCAGTGAACTTATTATTCAGATAAATATCCCATAACTTTACTTAGACCAGTGCATCATTCATTCATCATATATTTAGTAAGAAGTAAACATGTGCAGTAAGAACAGAATAAAAAATCACACCTAAGAAACACACATGAAAACTAGGATTTAAGTTGGAAACCCAATGTGGGAGAAAACCATTGTTGTTGTCCTCTCTGTCTTCAATATTTACTTTATATAAAATTTCTTACAATATTGTACTGGCGTAGACTCATACCAACACGTAGACGCCCACCTACAGAAGGCTGCAACCTTTTCTCGTTCTCCATATACTACAGGAACGGAGCTCCAAACCCTGATCTTGTTTACCAGCCACCACTGGAAGGGAGCTTCAACCCCCTGTTCTCATTTACCAACCACTAATGGAAGGGATATAAACACCCTTGATCTAATCACCATGTCCTAATGGATGGAAGCTTCAACTTCCTCACTGAAGGCTCCAACTCTCAACACCACCTCATACCATGTTTCATAAATTTTCACACCAAATCCAATAAATTGAATACATCACAACTTGCAGACCTCTTTTCATCAGATTTTCAGATTTTACCCACTACACTCATTTAAGCTAACATACATCAAACTAAAACATATAACTATACCAAATTTTTCATTGAATCATAAATCAATCAAACAATCACTGATCTCTAATCACAATCAACTAGTAGTATAATCCATAATAAAACACCCCAGATTTATATGAAGACATCATAGACAGACAATAAAAACATATTAAAACGGATCAGACATATCCTTCATCATTCTTCAAAAAAACCCTGGCTTGCATACACGCCTTCCATAAGACATATCCTTTACTCTATGCGCTTCTTCAGAAACCAACTTGTATATAGATCTCAGTATTTGTAATATTCCTATTTAGCCCAAGATAATAGGAATACTTCATTTTGTTTATTTCTTATTGTTTGATGAATAAAATGTAGGGGAGGAAATGCAAAGCTCCTTAAATCAAAGAATAAATACATGCCCAATGTGAAAAAGGATAAATCTGGGCCTTTGCAACAAAAATCCACTTGTGTGTGAACAGAAATTGGACCACCTTGGAGAACTAGCACAATTTTAGAAGAAGGTTCCAATGTGAAAGGGGTTAAGTCCATTGAAGTGGTTTAGGGTTTTTGCACCCCTTCAAGTTATAAAAAGGAGGTGAGGGCACAAGATATGGTTGTTGAAGTATTTTCGAAATAGAGGTTGCTTGAGCAACTCTAGCTCTTTAGGCTGTTTAGCCTAAGAGAGGAGGATTTCTTGTTTAGGAATCCTCCCTCCTTCCTTGAGTAGCTATTGGAGGAGAATGTACTAAAATGAGACACTATTAGGTTGAATACTAAGCTCTGCTTGTATGGACAGTGTTGGCCCATTGAGGGTTTAGTTGCTTTGCAGGTTGCAGCAAGTGGTAGTCTAGATTTGCAGAGATCTAGTGTTTTGGAGGAGATTTCTCTCAGGGAGGGTGTCTTGTGACCACCCGGAAGAGGATCTCTCTCTTATTTTGTATTCATATCTATAATTTATAGCATTTTCTTCATTTTTATACAGCTACTGTGCAGTCCATCTCAATAACTGCATTTCTGCACTTGAGGATTTTATTGTTATTTCAGTTTTTTCCAATATATGATCTTCAGTGATTGAGGCTCGCCTCTCACTTTGTAAATATTTGATGTAGCTACTTTTTAAGCTATTTTAATATCTGATCTCTATTATAATAAAGTAATCTTCAGAAATTCTGAGCATTTTGTAGTTCTGTAGCTTATATGTCAGATCTACACTTTTTCCGACATTATTTTGATGAAATTCCAAGGGGATCTTGTAGAGAAGGCTGAGTAGTTTCTAGATCTGGTATAGATCTAATGTTTCAGCCATAGATCTATCATAGATCTGAGTTTTCACTTACAACAGCTGAAACCCATAAAAAATAACGTTGATATAGTCTGCAGTCTTTTTCCTATGTGTTACAGCAACTCATTGCGGGGTTTTTCTTCATAGAAATGTTTTTTTTTCCGTGCATAAGCTAAATGAATCTTATTCTGAACCTTCATACTGAAATTGCTACATAAACTCAGTCATACCCTTCTTAAATTACGTCGCCCAAGCTTCAGCACTTTTCTGCATAATTTAGGTCATGGGAAATCAGGGTTTTTCTTGACTAGTCAGGAAGGAGGAACTGTTTAAAATAGCAAAAAAAAATTATATATATTTTTTTTTTCTGAAATCTGATATGGGAGTCCCTCTTAACCTAATATAACATATTCTAGAACCTTGACCCTTCATTTTACGTATATTTTGTTATACACCTATTTTAGTGCATAAAATGTTGCTTTTCCCCATCTTTCTAATGTTAAAATTTGAGTAAAGAGTGTTGTTGTTATTTCTATTGGTTTCTAAGAATTCTCATACAAATTTTATGGTTTCTGAAGCCATCATACCTGAAGAATTCATTTTCCAGGTTGGATTTTTTGAGTAAACCCTTTTGGGATATTACCTCTCGACAAGAGTCTATAGACAGAGTCTGGGAAGGGCTAGATAGCCTCTTAATCTCACCCTCTCTTTAGAGGTGACATATTCAGTAAATTCCCCTTTATTAAATCTCTAGTTTAGATCATATTGTTGATTGTTAATGGTTCAAAAAGAGGAGCTTACATTGATACCAGTTGTGGGAGATCTGTTTAGCATATCTAACTTGATTTGTTTTTGAAGATATTACATATTTGAGTGCCACACAGCATATTCAAGAGGAACCAAGCTTTGTACTATGTTTTATTTGTCCATATTAGCTTATACAACATTCTTATTGATCATCTTGGCAATATTCCTGAAAAAGGGATATTACAGTATTTTACTAAATATATACGCGCCTTTGCAAAATCGAACCTGCGTGTATATGTGCCTTCTTTAAGCCAAAAATTTTATATAAATTTAAATAATTCAGGACTGTGCAACACTTTAGAACTGAAAACTCACTTAGATCATACCCTTCACTTCAACAAACATGTGCCAAACCATAGATATAGACATATCACAAAAATATCATGAAAATACATAGTCATTTCAAGTCTAGAGATGTTGATCCATCATTGTATTCATGGGTGAATCATTATTTCAGATATATCAATAAAATATAGCCCATTCCATATAGATATACTTTAGATTTAAGTATTCATTCAATTCCCATACACATGCACACTTAGCACTATGATCTTCACCTCCTTATATAGTTTGATGCTTAGCCAATACCATGAGCCAAAACCATGCAAGTGTCTATGGTATTCTTGGACAAGATAAAATAATCATTAATGGGCTCAATATTGTGGGTGAATACCATGTTAAGGACCCATAGTATTATAGATTTTGTGTGCTACTACATACATGACTTTTCTTCTTTGTACTCGGATGTATACACGACTTTTCCTTTACTAACCTACGTATAGTTATTCAATTATGTACCTTATCCATATTTTGATTCTAATATGCAGAGCTTCTGTCTTATCATTCTGATATTCTATTCCATCACTTTGTTACCTCTGATTTTATCCAAAAACCATATACTTGTTCTTTTACAAGTGGGTTGCCATAAAGGACAATACATGCATCATAATTCCAAAAATCCCCCCCTTTGGTCTTGATGGCAACCATGTTGGTGTTTGATCACCACAACTTGTAGATACCTGATAGACACATCAACATAGGCATTATTCAAACACCAAGTTACTCTCCCCCTTTGAAATCAAGGGAAAAGGGAAGCACAATCGTAAAACAATGTTTCTCTTTCAACAGCTCCGGATGCGGATGGTCGTTAGACACATGGGGACAACTGGCCCCGGCCATTTCCCAACGCACAGAGCGCGTGATGGCCACATGGCCCTCCACGGCGCCATAAACTCAGCATTCATTCCGCCTGAAGGCAGCATTAATTCTCCTCCGCGCCGGCATTACATTAGCCTTGGTCCGCCTGGTTCATGCATTATGGAAGCCAGTTCTTTGTTCGACGAGCTCACCGACAATATGCGCGGTTGTATGGTCCCCTTGGGCAGTGCGTGCCCTGCCCACTGTGCTGAGCCAAGCGCTCGCACAGTCACAGGCAGACGTTGTTCGCTCTATAGTTGTATTGAATTTGTACCTGATGCGCACTTCTCCAACAACGAATTTTGCCCTGGTGCATCCACTGCTCCTCAGTAAACTTCCAGCACGTCTGCCACTCCGATTCTTGTTGTGCCTCAGCTCTTTCCCGGTTCTTTCACTGCATCGGCTCCTCTCCAGACTCACGAGCCTCTCGAAACAGTGCCCGCCATGCCTCGACTCAGGCAGCGCATGACAGCCCGTCGTGGAGGCACTCGAGGAAGCTCGGTCGGGGAGCACCCTTCCTCCAGCAGACATTTCTCTGAATTTGCTTCCGTTTCTGACCATGGTCGTCCTCCTGCCTCCCTTCCGCCTGAAGCCCCCCATCGCTTCTCCACCCCCGCCCCTCAACCTGCTAGCAGCCATTACATTCGCCAGACCACGCAGAGAGCGGAGTTGAGGTTTGATAGTGCTTTCAATCGCCCTTCTATTACAACATTTATCACTATAACTCTGCGTGAGGATTCCACTCTTAGCCCTCCTACCTGGACTGCTTCCTCTCCTGCTCATCTCGACCCTCATCCCGCCTTTGTCGAGCATCGGTCCACTTCTGCTTCTACGCCTCAAGAGGTCTTACCCGAGCCTGCTGTCATAGCCAATCCCCCCATTGGTCTCTCTTCCTTGCAGGTGGATGCTGCTGCTGAATAGAGCGCAGAGGCTCACAACAGGGAGGCTGAAGTGGAAGATCCTGAAGATGATTTCAGTTGCCCAATAGTGGAGGAACAACCCTCTCCCGCCAATTCCAACTGACTCAGCAATGACTTGGCATAGTATGGTCTTTGAACTTGTTTATTTTCTTAGCGATGCTGGTTTTCTACAATACATAGCAGCTTACTGGTTTTTGTTAATGATAGTGCTAGCTTTTTGTTACTGTCTCATAACAATTATAACTATTCCACCGGTTTCCCTCTGGTAATTGAGGCTTGCTATTACGCAATGCATAGTCCCTATATGGGCGACTTATTTTGAATTATGCTTGACTTTCGGGCCAGTTTTAGGCTAGTGCGGTTGGTAAGGGCGGTTTTGTACTATTATATTTACATAAATAGAATTAGCTCAATTTAGAAAAAAAAAACAATGTTTCTCTTTCCTTGTAGATATAAGATATTTGTAGATCTGATCTGTACTATACTAACCATGCTCCCCCTGAGGACATGTTGAATCTTCAGAAAAATTTTCAATGAAGTACGTGACTCTAAACTCAACTGAGTATGACCTTTCCTATCACAAAGGACTCATACTTACTTCAATCACCCAGCCAAATGGGATTACATATATGAATCAATCACCTAACCAATTGGGTTTACATATTTGAAAATTCCATAAATGATAGAATATGAAAATATTTACATCATAGGTCTCAACATGAAATTTCCATAAAATTACATATATGACTTTTATAACCAAGACCAAAGCACCTGAATAAAGAGAGATCATTGAACATAATTCAACAACCATTATAAACATAATGCCAACAATGAATTATACTCAACAAGGATAATGCTCCCCCTGAACTTGTGCTACCTGTTCACTATCAAGTCTGAGTACAACAACTCATTCATCAAAGCATATTCATAAATAAAATAATCATAACTTAATATGATATCAGCAGACTGTAACCATCAACATTAGATCAGGAAAATTAAATCATAAATGTCAACATCATATTAGAATCTATGCTTGAGTCTGTCTCATTGCTTTTATATCAGAGAAAAAACATATGCAAATTTCTTCGGAGGAATTCACGTATACACAGTTTTATTTCATGAAACCTGCATACAGAAAGTGAAATACTGAAAATTTCACAGCTTCATCTCCCCCTAAACTTGTACAACCTATACATGTCTTCTATTTTCACATCAAATGAACTATCATAAATATAAACAACTAGAGTTACCAAAACAAACATGGGAATCACCATATATTTCTCCCCCTGTGATAATACATTACTGATTCTAATAATATATCTTACATTACTCCTACAGTCATTATCAAAAGTAAAATTTAGAAACGGATGACTGCAGTAGGGTCAACATTCCATAATTTTTTGACTGGTGTTTCTTCTTTTTCTAGATTTTCTTGAAATTTCTTATTGTGTGCTGAAACTTATCCAAAATATCAGTTCTGTTAAACATACTTAACATGCAATCAATGGCCTTATGCCTAGATGAGTTGCAAAAAAAAAACATCCATGAAACCATCCTTTCTTCCTTGATCTATGTGATTCTTCAATAAAATGATTCTTCTCTTTTAGGGAATTATAATCATTAGTAGTAAATTCCATGAGAACTTTTAGATCTTGATACGACTCTCCCTCTTCTCCATTTGACAAACAATCACTATCTTAATTTGTATAAAATATTTTCCTATTTTCAAACAATTTCCCTTTGTCACGATTTTCCTTATAAGGACACTTAGCAGCGTAATAACCAACTCCACCACAAGAAAAACACTTGAAGGGAAGATTAACTTTGAACCTTATAATATTTTTTTGATGTTTCCTCAGGAAATTTTCCTCATCTTCTTCTGATATATAACTTTATTCCTTGAGAACTTCCTTTTCTTTTCCTTTTGCATAGACTTTAAATGTGGCTTCTCGGACTTGTGATGGACATCCTTTTCTCATTTTCAACGTAGTCAGGATCTCATGAAGTTGAACAATAGTAAGGGTCTGTAGATCCTACTTTTCTTTAATGGCAGACACTTTTGACTCGAATCTTTTATATCTTCACCCATATTTATCATAGAATTCAAAATATCATCTATTCTTACAAACAAACTTGCAATACTTTCATCATCATGCATTTTGATATTTTCATATTGAATTCTAAGAGTTTAAATTTTTGCACTTTTTACCTTTGCATCACCTTCATAGGCCTGAATGATCTTGTCCCATATTTCCTTTTCTAAATTTAGCTGCATGACTTTGACAAATTCTGACTCTAACAAGATTCCCAATAAAGCATTGATAACTTTTGCATTAGTTTCATATCTCTTATTTTTTGTTGCATTTGTAGGAACGAACGTGAGACATTGATAACGACCTTCCACAATTCCAAATACATCTACTCCCCATACATATTCCAGAACAATAGATTAATTCCATTGAACATTCGTTGCCTAATAGAAAATAATCCTTCATGACACTCCATTGCGACATTTCTCCTTCAAGTGATCAAAATTCTTTAGAAGGACCTGCTCTAATTCAAATTGTTCGGAAAAATACTAACAGGTGGGGGGGGGGGGGGGGGGGGGGGGGTGGGTGAATCAGTATTTTAAAACTCACAATAACCTTTCTTTTCTTTACTAATTTCTATACGTGACTTTACTTAATCCAACTATCGTATGTATGCATATTTCTCTAAGGAAAATTGTGTATGCCTAGTGAACCTATTATTCAAATAAATCTTCTATAAATTTACTTAGACCAGTGCATAATTCATTCATCAGATATTTAGTAAGCATTAAACATGTGCAGTAAGAAAAAAATAAATCATCACACATAAGAAACACACATGAACACTAGGATTTAAGGTGGAAACCCAATGTGGGAGAAAACCACCAATGTTGTCGTCTCTGTATTCAATATTTATTATATAGAAAAATGCTTATATTGTATTGGCATAGACTGATACCAACACATAGGCACCCACCTATAGAAGTTTGAAACCTTCTCTCATTCTCCAGCTACTACTTGTAGGGAGCTCCAACCTCTTGATCTCATTTACCAACCACCACTCGAAGGGAGATTAAACCCCCTATTCTCGTTTACCAGACACTACTAGAAGGGAGCTACAACCCCATGATCTGATCACCAAATCCTACTACCAAGAATATTTGACTTCCTCACTGAAGGATCCAACCCTCAGCACCATCGTGAACCACGTTTTATAAATTTTCACACTGGATCCACTGAATTCAATACATCACAACTTGTAGGCCTCTTCTCATTAGATTTTAAAACTGGACCCACTACACTCATTTAATCCCAATACCGTACATCAAACTGAAACATATAATTGTACCAAATCATTCACTGAATCATCAATCCACCAACCAATCATTGATATTTAATCACAATCAACTAGTATCATAATCAATACTCAAACAACCCAGATCTATATGACAACATCCTTGACAGACTATAGAAACATATAAAAAATGATTAGACATTTCCTCCACCATTCTTCAACAAAACCCTGACTTACGTACATGCCTTCCATAAGACATATTCGTGACTGGACGCACTTCTTCAAAAACAAAATTGCATATAGATCTTAGTATTTTACTGAATATATATGTGCCTTTGCAGAATCGAACCCACATGTATATGCGCCTTCCTTGAGCTGAATCTGCATATAGAACTATAAATAATTCAGGACTGCGCAACACTTCAGAAATGAAAACTTACTCATATCATACCCGTCAATTCAACAAACATGCACCAGACCACAAATCTAAACATCTCACAAACAGATCATGCAAATAAATAGTAATTTTAGGTCTACAGATCCCGATCCATCATTGTATTCATGGGTGCATCATTTTTTATATCTATCAATAAAATATAGTTGATTCCATGGAGATATACTTTATTTTTAAGTAATAATTCAATTCCCATACACATGCACACTTAGCACTATGATCTTCACCTCCTTATATAGTTTGAGCCTTAGCCAATACCATGAGCCAAAACAAAACAAGTGTTGATGGTATTCTTGGAAGGGGTCAAATAACCATTACTATGCTCAATATTGTGGGCTAATACCATGGTAAGTACCCATGGTATTATAGATTTAGTGCACTAGCACATACATGAATTTTCTTCTCCCTACTCGTGTGTATACACGACTTTGAATTTACTAACTCACATATAGTTCTTGAATTTTTTACTTTATCCATCTTCTGATTTTGATCGGAAAAGCATATGTCCCATCATTATGATAATCTATTCCATCACTTTGTTACCTCTGAGCTTATCTAGAAACCATGTACTTTTTCTTTTACAAGTGGATTTCCATCAAGGACAACACATGCATCATAATGCCAACAGTGGAATGAAATGGGCTTGTTTGGATGGAACCATTTTGATTTTAGCGTAAGCCATGATGTTATTGGTTGATATTTTAAGTAGTTGAAGTAGGCATTTGGAAAATATATACAATGAATTCGTTGGAAATGCATTTCACTACCAGTCCAATTATTGTGCAATTCTACATGAGTTTTTGAACTATTGGGAGAGGTTATCCACACATAGATGTGATGTTGATTCTAATACCTAAAATATATTTTAAGTTTTTTGAAGATAAATCTCCCCAAATTGGTGTTTATTCATTGTAAATTTTTCCAAACTCAATGGCCATGACAAGGAAATATACTCAAATTAGGTATGGAAGTTGTGATATTTTTTTAGGCAAGATCTTATGGGTCTAGTGTTTAAGGACCACTAAGGTATTCCTACATATAGGATCCTCAATTCATGATATCCTTAACTTGTTAATGGTTATGAGTGTGAGTATATAAAAATTATTTGAAGGAGCACCCTTCCAACAAAATTAACTAAGAATGAGATTATGAATTGAGGCCCCTAGATATAAGAATATTTTAGTTTTCCTTCATATGGGAAGGGTTGTGTGTGTGCATAGAGAATAATTATTTATACGATTACACTTTCAATAAGATAACCAATAATGAAAAATATCAAAACTTATGTAAAATGCAAGCATACTCAAGATTAGAGAAGTCAATGTCAGGTGGAGACTCATTACCTCCTTGGGCATATTCAGGACTAGCTTTTGTGGAGCCATGGGTTTCATAACCAATGCTTGATACAAAATTTCCACTTTGAATGAACCTAGAAAGGTTAGGTGATACTATTATGTCTCACATCATGAAAAAAGGTTGTTGACCTAGTCTTGGAGGAGGGTCCCCTGGGGTAAAGAAATTGTGAGCATTTTTGGTTAAAGTTTTTTTTTATATGTGCCACATGCAGATGTCAAAGGGGATTTGGGGAGGGTCAAATTCCCTTAATTATTGTAATGGGTAAAATGGAAAACAATGAGTCTCAAACCATGGTTTGAGACTGTGGTATGTGCGCGCTTCGAAAGATATAAATATGTAAGAGTAAAAAAGAATAGATATCTCATATGGGATATGAATGTTATGTTGATGTTTTATGTTCTGATCTAGGTTTGGTTTGGTATTTCTTGGTATAAAGGCTTCTGTTGGCTGTGTGCAAGAGATCTAGTCCTGAGATGTGTGCGTAGAAGGGAAAATATTGTATTGAATTGAAGATATCTTAATAAAGAAGGCAATTTTGGCAAACTTGGATTTTTATGTGATCTCTGTGGTGAACTGTCTTAGATTTGTTATGTGTTCCTTACTGCTATTATAGATCTAAATATGTTCTATTGAATTTGCATCTATGATAAGTTGAATTTGATTGCATCTGTGAGCAAGTATTATTCCACTTTAACCGTTAGATCCAAACTGCGTATAGTGATCTATTCTATACAAGTATACATTGAAGTAATGGTTAAGTCTATTATTATTATCTGGCTGCATGAAATGACTTTACTATTTAAGGGTTTATCTACAAGAAGATCTAGTTTCTGTGAACGGTTAGATCTGATTGAAATATAATATGTGACCCTTAAAGCATATTTGTTAAGGGTTTTATCCATGCTTAGACCTGATTTTTTGGGAAGCTTTGCAAAGAGAGATAAGCATTAAGCAAGGGTAAAACACATATCAATCGCTCCTTCAGGGTGTCGAAAACTTGTTCGAGCACCCCCCCATACTGCTTCAGGTGAGAATTTGGTATGCACAAGCAGATCATTGCTGAAAGGGCTAGTAGTTGGAGGGTTTTGTTGGTTGTGCAGAATGCTCCAAACATAGATTAGGACCCCATAAGCCAACAAATGGTTCCTTCACATTAATTCCATTTTCTTTCTAAGTGATTTTTGGATAGTGCTATCATTTTGTTTTCTGAAGCTTAGGTTTGAGATCAACCCTCTTTTCTATGAGACAATGCACCAGTGGGGGTTGGGTTATTTTATTGCTACCTATATGATAGCTTCCGAACCTACCCCATATGTGATGTAGGGAGATGAAACCCCTGTGTAGGCCGCTGAAACCCCTGCACTTGTGCCCCAGCTATAGAAATATAAGAAGGGATAGCCTTTGAGGTCCCATACGTCACCACACCAGAAGACCCTGAAGCCTCGATCGACCACCACAAAGTTCCAGATGATATCTATGGCCGAGAAACCCAAATTAATTATGGAGGAATACGTTGTCTAGGAGGTAGATCAACTCTCGTGGCAGCCCACGTATGTGGCTCTGCGCCAAACATCTGTGAAGGTCCCAAAGTACATGAATAATATTTTTTCCTATATTAATTCACCACTAATACCTTAATATGTGTCGTTTGAGGGGGATATGTTTGTGAAAATCCCCTTGCTAAAGATGGAAAACTGGGACCTGGCCAACCAGGAGAAGTTCCCTCAACTCGCGTCGTCAATGTACTTGGAGCCGATCACCTATGACAGGGGGGTGATCAAGGTTGAGTTGAAGCATTGGGCATTGGGACTGCAGAAGTCGGGGTTGTTAAATTTGTTGAATATCCCACACTTTGGGTGCAACAAGGTGAATGATATCTGTGTGTGCAAGATGCTCACCTTGGTGCATGATGACTGTCTATGGCCAGGAGAGCTAATTCCCATTGATGTGGATTTGATACACTGTATCAGCAACCTACCCCAACAGGAGGCGGACCCTGCGGCAACCTTTGGAGGAAAGGGCTTGGAGAAGAAAGTTTCAGAGATAGTGAAATAAAAATATAAGGTCTCGTGCAACACTGGAGGGTTCATGGTCAGTGAGATCGAAGACATCATAGTACAATTTGGTACTCTAATCCTCGCCTATAAGATGATATGAAATTTTCAGCCGAAGGAAGTTCCGACCCATGTGATTTCTTTAGTCAGGCAATGTCAGAAAGAGATACAATACAATTGGGCACAATACCTATGCGCATAATTTTTGGCGAATGTCTGTGAGGTTTAGGAGGAGGGAAAACATTTTTATTATGCTTGGTTGTTGCTACTAATTGCGTTGATTGGTTGGAAGACACGAGTTGAGGCTCAATTCCCATATATTGAGCCTGACCTTTGCAAAGCTCTGCGATATGAAACGGTGTGGAACTCTGAGCTTCCTTCCCAAATCATTGAAAACAAAATATCGAGGGTACTCTTTGATTATGAGTTGTTTCAAGCGGTGCATTCGAAGCCGCAATTGTTGCTAACATTTTATGAGAAGTACAAGCACATTGCAGATTTCAAAGCTAATTTTCACAACATTCACATACACGCGAAGGGAGATGTTGAAGGTGTTTAGTATGAGATACCTTACATGGTCACAAAGGATTACCTTACATGTTTTATGACATAATTTCTAGCCTTATGGTTGGAATCGTGCAACAATACTGGTGCCTCACCTTTAGTACCCCTGAAGACTTCGAAAAAGCCACGCACATCCAAGGATAACTAGCAGAAGGATAAGGATGCAAAGAAAGAGACATATCACACCATGATGGGTGAAACCATTAACCTGGAAAAGGAAATGGAGGATAAACAAGGTGAAAGTGTTGGGGTACATACAACACAAACATGTTCCACAAAAGGGACTAAGAGAGGATCTCAGACCTCCACGAGCGAATGCAAAAAGAGGAAGGGATCAAAGCAAATAGGGATAGAGGCACTGACCCTTACAGAAGATGACCTTAATGAAATTGAGAACATTTTAAAATTTGTGACTGAGGATCTCTAGAATAATGTGGAGTCTTAATACAAATCATTCCTTGAGGATTTGCATCATGGTCTCTAAGAGCTCTCTGGGCAAACGAACCTGATCCAAGAGAGCGTGTAGCAAGCGAGTGTAATACAAGTGACCGCGCAACCCCTTATCACTATTGCACCATTAGAAAATTGAGTATTTCTTGTTCCAGGGCCTTCAGTTACAGTTGAGCAACCTAAGCTACACGCCAATGTGCAAGCCTTCACTAAGGTACAAATTAAATTGCCCATGCTTCCCGATGGAAAATTACATGCAATGCATACTATGATCGTGTATGAGATCTAGTACCGAGAGGTCTATGCCTCAAATTTTTCTATAGAAAATCAAAAGTAAGTGGTCACGAGGCAGAAGGGAAAAAAAATGTAGGAAAATATCTCCGACTACCAAAGATCAATGTGCTATATTGGAATCCATGATCAAGCGATTATGTAGTGACCTCCCTGAAGTCATAGTACCGGCCACTGCTACACCTACAATTAACTTAGAAATATTGGTATTCGTGTTGAAGGCCTCACATTGGGAGATAACAATAGTCCACGCTAACCTAGAGAAAAAGATCACAGACCTTTAGATGAAGTTGCAGTCGGAGACGCCTTCAGAGGTGCGTGCAAAATGCACCACAGTCGTGCTAGAGTTAACTACTAGCATCACCTCTACCATGGATGCTTGTAGTAACCTACTTGAAGACACCATGGGAATTTGGACCTTCTTCCAAGATGACCTTATCATCCCACAACTGAAAGCATAGCTGAGGGAAAAATAGTAGCAGTTCTATGAAATTCGATTCGTTGCGCTGACCCTCATGCCCGTCCAGAGATTTGCCCAATTGTAGGAGAACCACATTGTTCAAATGGAAATTGACACACTGGGATAATGAGAGAACTTGTTGGACGAGTGAATGAAGCCATGGGAATATGAGGCCTTCCAGCTCTCATATAAAATTGATGGAGCCCTCAAAACTTTGAAACAAACCCATAGAAGCATTAGCTTGGCCACCGAAGGACCAACTGCAACAAAATTGGTGGAATAAGTGTAGAGCATTGCAGCACAAAGTGCCGAAGTACTTTTTCATTTTCAACGTTCCGTGCAGGTGCTCAAAGAAAAAATGTAGGTTGCTGGACCAAAGTGACTCGAGACAAGTCACTATATTGTGTTGGGGGTGTGTTGGAGTAGGGTCCCCCTGGTTAAAGAAATTTTGAGTATTTTTGGTTAAATTTTTTATTTATATGCATTGCGCAAAGATCTCAAAGGGGTTTTACGGAGGTTCAAAGTCCCCTAATTATTGTAACGGTTAAAAGGGAAAACCATGAGTCTCAAACCATGGTTTGAGACAGTGGTATGTGTGCATTTGGAAATATATAAATATATATGAGTCGAAAAGGATTGATATCTCATATGGGCTATCAATGTTATGTTTATTTTTTATGTTCTGATCTAAGTTTGGGTTGGTTTGTCTGGGTAAAAATGCTCTTGTTGGATCTTTGCACAGAGACCTATTCATAAGTTGTGTGCACGGACTCTAGTGATGTCTGTGCAAAAGGAAAAATATTGTATTGAATTGAAAATCTCTTAATAAAGAAGGAAATTTTGGCGAACGCATACTTATATGGGATCTTTGTGGTGAACTGTCTTAGATTTGTTATGTGTTGCTTACTACGATTCTAGATATAAATATGTGTTATTGAATGAGTATTTATGATAAGTTGAATTATATTTCATCTATGAGAAATTATTATTAAGCTTTAACCGTTAGATCTGAACAAAGTGTATTGATTTGTTCTACGCAAGTCTAGATTGAAGTAAGGGTTAAGTTTGTTATTATTATCTGGCCGAGAAAAAATGCTTTACTATTTAAGGGTTTATCTGCAAGTAGATTTGGTTTCTCCAAGGGGTTAGATCTGATTGAAATATAATATATGACACTTAATGCATATTTTTTAAGGGTTTATTCGTGCTTACACCTGGTTTCTTGGGAAGTTCCACACAAATAGATAAGAATTAAGTGATCTAGGAGGATCTCCACAAACGAAGGAGTTTACTTTGTTCACCATGAAGAAATTTTATGATAGGTGAAAAATTGAGGAATAATATTAATGCATTATTTCATTTAGAATTGTAAAGTCGATAATGTTGAAAGTGAGTGGGAAAATGACTCACAAAATATTCACTTATTTTCCATTTGAGAAATTAGTTTTATGTGAGAATTGAAATCACAACTAATTTGTTATTTCTCAATGAGATTTTGAGGTCTCTTGGCATGGTTAACATCCTTGAAGTTTGGATTTTTACTATTTTTTTTCATTGAGTAAATCTAGATCCTAGAATCATGGAGCTTGTTTTTCCTTAAAATTTCTTAAGATCATACCAGTGTGGATTTGAGGAGCTATGTCCTTTTTCTAGGAAAAAACTATATAAACTCATGATGTGAGCTTTTTCAGGGGGGGGAGTCTTTTGGAGAGTTTTCGGTGTGAGTTTTTGGAGGAGCGTTCTAAGAGTTTGAAGCCTTGTTCTAAGAGAAAATGTAGCCCTTTTAGTGTTGAGGAAATGTCTCTTATGTGAGTGTCTTTGAACCATTTGTGGGAAGGCGGCTCTTTAAGGAGCATGATCCACATATTTGTGAGATGTTTCAGCCCATTGTAAGAAGGAGAATGTCTCAGAATTAATAAAGTGATTCATAGTTCCAAATGAATCTAGAGATGTAGCCCTTTCCCCCCAAGGTGAAATCCATTAACATATCGATGTTGTGAGTGTTCGGGGTTGTTTATGTTGCTTTTTTCTTAGTTGTTTGACTTTATTTGAAAAATGTTGATGTGATGGTAAATCATTATTAAAGAATGTTTCATTCATGTTTGCATGCAAAATCATGTCAGTAAAAGGTCCTGTAATGAGTATTTTTTTGTTAAGTGTTAGAAAAAATTACTCAAATCATTAAGTAAGGGTAAAACACACATTAAATGCTCCCTTAGGGTGCGGAAACCTGGTTCCTGCACACCCCCATACTTCTTCGGGTCGGACTTTGGTTTGCGTAACTAGATAATTTTCAAAAGGTCTTGTAGTTGGAGGGTTTTTTTGGTTGCGCATAATACTTCGAACTTGGGCCATCACCCCTTAAGCTAACACCTATTAGACCTAGTAGGTTTTTGACCTTCTAGTATCTTCCATTTTTTTAATTTTACATTGGAATTCCCACCTATAGTAGCATTGATCCAATGGGCTAACATATATACATTTTTATTTTTATCACTTAATGAGAAAATTGAACTTCATCGTTATCATTTCTTGTGTGTTTGTTAGTTTATCGTCATTGATATCCTTATTCCTCAAAGTATCAAGTACATGCTTCAGTTACTTATGAATATCACTAGTTTGTGATATGTAAGATGGTGGATGTAGATGTTATAATGGAAAATATGATTTTTAGGAATAATGATATACTTGAGAGATATTTTCTGGGGACATTTATTTTTTATATTGAATGTGATTTAGGAAAATTTTGTTTGTTATTTGTTATGCTAACCATGGGAGACAAGAGACATGATCTGTTAATGTTGTTTTTATGTGGGAATGAGGGGTTGAAATTTTTATAATATGGGATGTCTATTTTGTAAAAGGGCACACATTTATTGGACAAATGATTGGATCTAGTGGATTTTTTTTTTGGAACAATAGGGGACTAGTCCTTTTCCTTCACATAATGTTGTTTATATGGTTCAAGAATTAAAATCCATGTAATAATATAGTTTTACTAATTGATATTATATACTATATAGTTCATGGAGTAAGGAGAGGAAATTAGAAATTACTAATTTAAAGTGTTAGTCTCATGTATTCTACAATATCAGTAGATGACTATGTATTTCTCACATTCTACTGAAAGTAATATTCCTTGACTATAATTTATTTTTAGAAATCTCACTGCCTTCATTATTTTCATTTAACATATCCCTTATCTCTCATTTTACCTTTTCCAAACACTCTCATACTCTGAAATCCCATGTTTGACCTAAATCTCCTCATTTCAGCCTTTTTTGCCTTCTAAAACTCCATTTCCCATTTCTAAATAAACCTTTCCCCTCTACTTTTTCCCTTTCTTTCATAAAAAAAAAAAATTAAAAAAAAAAATTACATTATATTTCAAATAAATTTAAACCCTAGGTCCCGCTTTAGTAAACTTCGTTTATTAGACTACCCGACCACTTATATCAAAAGACCCGACTCACCTTATATTTAAACGCCTTCACTTTATTATATCCCTGGGCCCCCGAATATATTAAAACACCTCATGCTCATATTTAAAACCCTCCATTCCATTTAAAATCTCGGGCCCCACATTTTATTTAAGCTTGTCGATTCATTTAAACCCGACCACCGTTTGATCTCTGCCACCAGATTTGACGAATGTCGTGCCTCATCACATCCCTAGATGCCTGATGGTTAAAACCTTCAAGGGTTGTGAAATGGGTGGTTTCACAACCCCTCCCTTCTACCATGTGTTGCCTCTTTGGTTCATCACATCCCCGCGAAAATTACCACCTCATCGCTTTTAACCATCTGATAAAACCATAAAACCACCTCCTCGCTTACAAACAAAACCATTGACCCCTTTTACATATTTTTAAACCATGTGCTGTCACGGTAGATTCCCGACTCTCTGTGATAAACCCCTGCAACATTTATAAAAGACATGGAAGGCCACAGCTAAATGCAGGAACTGAAAAAACCTCCACTATCCAGAGCTTCATTTTTTATTAATATTTGTTTTTAATTTTTGCATGTGACATACATATTGGAAGATGTGATAATAAATTTTCATTTCTAAGTCCAAAAATTGTTTAATCAGGGCTCTCTGAATGACGATTTAGAAGCTTTTTTCATGAAAGGATTAGGAGTGCAAGAATAATCATAAGAAGCAATGGATCATGATAAATAAGGATCATACAACTACTCCAAAGACAACGAGGTTTCTTCAAATGACAGAGCAAGGTAAGAGGAGAGTTATGTGAAGAAGAAGGAACAAAAGAAAAAGAAAAAAGAGCAGTCAGAGTTGAAGGCAGGTTGAAGATAAACAAAAAAAAATATTAAAGAGCAGAGTGAGAAAACATAATTAAAGAAAAAATAGTGAAAGGTAAAGAAGGTAAAAAGAGTTTTCAAAAAGAAAAGGTGCAAAAATATAAGGAAGTAGATCAAACAATGAGATAAGGAAAGGAATTACCAATGACAGAAAAATCAGTAAAGAGAAAATATAGATAAAGACAAATAAGAGAAACACATCAACGAAGGAAGACAAACCCTGATATTGGCCACCTACAGTTTCGTTTTGATTTAATATAATCTACCTCAGTTAATGTTTCAGTTAGAGATATTTTAGCAGTAGCTTAGAAGTTATTGTAAAAGCTAAATTTGAAGGCAAATAGTCAAATATATTTTAAAGTTAGCTCAGCAGTTAATTTGAGACTTATTATTATAGAAATTCTGTCAGTGATATTTTGTCTTGGGCCTTGCATGGTCTCAAATTTCAAGATTACATTTACTCCGTAATAAGTGCAGTTTGTAACCCTATATTAGGCGACCTCCTCAAAATTGATGTTAAATACTGCATGTATTGTTCATTATCAGTGTTGGTTGCTAGATTGGATTTTGATCAGACTCTCAATTGCAAAGATTATTGCACTGGAGCATTGTAACTATTTTTGAGTTGTACATCAGTAATACAAGAACGTACATAGGATCCTTGAGCTATGTTAATGGTGATGTTATCCCTCTTTTGTTAATGTTTCTCCTTTGTTTTCCATATTGTACATCAATCTCCCTAATAGCATAAAAATAAATTTTAGATTAAGATATGCTACATGAGCACCTTGATTATGTCTGTTACTATCATCTTGATGTTTTCCTTTGCAAATTTTAGTTAAATAATTCAGATTCTGTCTTCTCTTTGGTTTCACCTAGCTATTATCTTAAGGTTTCCTTTTCAAGTTTAACTAAATAATTCAAAGATTTTATGCTCTTTAGTTTCTCCTAAACTGTTATCTTGAGGTCTTTCTTATGATGTTGAGTTAAATAATTATTAACTGCTCTTTACCTCTACTGGGTTGTTATCTTACATGTTTTCCTCTAAGGAATTAAATGCATAATTCAGAGTCTGTCTGCTATGCTTTTATGTTGAAGTTTAGTTAAATAATTCAGAGACTGTCTGCTCTTTAGCTTTGCTAAACTCACTATCATCTCACTTTCATCTTGCCACAAAGATCCATTTGATATAGTTAGCTTGCCTTGTGAAAAACCTTTAAATTTTGATGTATAATTTAACCCTTTTATGACTCCATAGCCCAATAAATTAAGCTTCCTACACTCTATCTTTCCAACCAAACAATCAACCTCAAAATTCATAACTAGCCTAAAATCAGAAGAATATAATCATAACGCTAAAATCAGTTAAACATAAACATAGAGAGAGCCCTCTATGAGCCCAGGAAGGCTAGGTCCTGGACTCCAAAGTGGTTTGATGTGGTTCCTTGCTACTTATTCTTCCCAATATTGCAATTAGAGGGAGCCAAAATAATGGTGACCATACCAGGGAACCTGAGGTATTAAAAAGGCTTAATATTTCCCCAAGAATTCAGAAACCCCACTCAAATTTAAATGAATCAAGTATTAGCCAATACTGGTATATGGTTGCTGATGGTGGACAACAGCCAGCCTCAAGAAAGTTGAAATCATCCACCTAGTGACTCCACTGGTTTTCAGTAGGCCTATAGACTCCACTAGGAAATTATTGATAAAACCTAGTATTATCAAAACTCAAAATAAAATACAGTTAAAAATACTTTGTGAACTAATTATTTCTTCCACAGACTAGTCTGTTCTTAGCTATTATATAAAAAAAAAAAAAATCAATCTCTCTATGCCTTGGGTCTAAGTTCTGGCTTCTAGAAGAATCTGTATCGGATCCCAGCTAGAACCAAACCCTCCTGAAACAGTTGACAATCCAGATAAAATCTTGTGGAAAACTCATAGATCTAAGAGTTAAAATGTTAGTAGGCATATTCACAGGGAAAGTTCCTTACCTGAAAACCTTAAAAACTTGCAAGATATCCTATCTGACTCAGACCTGGAACAAAGCTTGTTCAGGACTAAATCCCAGAGTTGGATAACCGAGATAGTTTTAAACCCATCCATCTTACAACAGAATCATGTTTTTAAAACCTCAACCCACACTTATACACCCACTTTTCACCTTCCTCCTTTTATCAACCCTCCACTTATTAACCGTCCTTTGTTTCCCCAACCACCGACCATGGAAACCTGATATGCCCCATTAGTCTTACCATTTCCTTTAGTGCCTCAACCACAAAACTATCAGTCCAAAATCCCATTATTTGATGCAAGTGGTTCTACAACTGCTAAACAACATGTGGATAGAATGGATGACTGTTGTGATAGACAAGAGATAAACGATGAAAATATTAAGATAAAATGTTTGCCCAAAGCTTAGGGGGAGAAACAAGAAAATGGTTTAAAGGTCTAACCCCTTACAGTATACATGACTTCCCTTCTTTTCATCAACTATTCCTAAACAAATGGGAAGTCAAGAAAAATCCTCTCCAAATCCTATCAGAGTATGAAAGCATCAAGAGAAACGTTGGAGAGAGTGTTCAATATTATTGCACTAAGTTCAATAGTGTGTATAATGCCCTCCCTCCTCACATAAAACCCCCACAAGGTCTAGCCCTAATGAAATTTCTAGATGTTTTTGATTGAGAGATGGCCTGTCAGCTGAAAGAGAGAGACCCTCCTACGTTAGAAGTCATGCAGAGGGGTGAATTAAGTGTAGAAGTAAATATGATTGCCAAGAGGGCTAGAATGAAGAATGAAAAGAGAGTCACATATAGGGAAGAAACTGTAGCCTCCACATCTGATACTAAGATAGATAATTTTATTAGAACCATGGATAGGATGATGGAGAAAATCAACCTAAATTGGAGATCTTTCCCTAGAGAAAACCAAGCAACTCCTTAGAATAGAAACCAAAACCAAATTTTTTTTTAATGGAGAAACCCCCCTTAAATAAGACCGAGGGAACAAAGAGGACATGACCAGAAAATCAGGCCTCCTTTCCAAGAAAACTATGCTGATGAGGATAAGGGGGTGATTGAGGAGCCAGAAGAAAGCCAAATCAATCTAATGGTAGTTAATAATGAAGATATTGTTTTCGTCAATGATGAAGAGCAAGGCATGTTTTCACCAAACAAATTGAAGAAGAATGGAAAGAATTTGAATACTATAAACAAGGATTCAAAAACACTATCATGGAAGTGCATAGAAAGTATGACCTTAGAAGCAAGAAAGCCCAAGACATTCCCAAGAGAAAGAACCCTAAAATTTTTGCTAGGAAGACCCCTGAAACAAATCCTAAGAAGATAGTAGAAAGATCAACTCAAATGGTTAAAGGTTCTGATAAAAATAAAAACAAAAACAGTCCAGAAAGTAGCACTAATAAATCAAATATCAGCCCTAACAAAACTTATTTAACTGATATCTCTAGTGCAAATCAGGAATCTGAAATTGCTTCAAAAATAGTGTCTGATAAAACCGATTTAAATCTGCCAAAAACACAGACACCATATAGTATTGAGAATGAAATTGCCAAGATAAATATTTACATACCTCTCACTGAATTAGTTGGCCAAGATGTATATAGATCCCAAGTTTTGAAAGCTTTAAGCATAGGAGAAAATATTGATAAAGTAAATATGAATGATGACAAACCTGAGTTTTTTTTTGGCCTGAAGTAGAAGGTAAATTCCAAGAGGGAGGTGTCCCCCCATTTTATGTCAATTTGAATATCCATGATTAAATCCTCCATAATTCCATGTTATATTCAGGAGCTTCTCATAACCTTATGCCAAAGGTAGTTATGGAGAGGCTTGGCCTTGAGATAACTAGACCACACAAAGACTTGTACTCTTTTGACTTGAGTAGAGTTAAATGTTTAGGCCTGATCAAACATCTGTGCATTACTTTAGCACAAATACCAACCAAAATCCTAGTAATGGATATTGTAGTGGCTGACATTCCCCCTAAATATGGCATGCTCCTATCATGCTCATGGGGAGCCAAACTTCAAGTCACCCTCCAAATGGATATGGCCTATGCTACTGTTAGGTCCCTATATTACTAGTATAGTCCCTTATTGTTGTTAGTGTAACCCCCTTATTGTTATTATTGTACCCTTGTAACCCCGATTTTATTATTATTGTGCCCTTAAATTATTATTGTTAAGTCGGCTAGGATTACATTGTGGCCCACTAGGATTACATTATGGCCCCATGGACTCCTATATATATGAAAGGAGGTTTGTAAATTGGATCATCCAAGAATTGTTCATTTATGTATTAATTGGAGGTTTCCCCCTCAGTGGCTTATTTCTAAGGCATTGATATCTCTTTTCTTCTATTTTTGGAGCTGGTTACACAACATTTGGTATCAGAGGTTTGGATTCTAGGGTTTCGCTGCTCCAAACAGGTCATCGTGGAATTTTCGCTATAACTTTTTTTCTTTGAAGTTTCAGAAGCTGAAATTTTTAGGGTACGAAGCTGAAAACCTGAGGAATATTTTCTACAAATTTCAGATCTTGGTTCACAATATTTTCGGAGATATGATCTGTGGAAGTTAGGTCTTTTTTCAGGCTCCTAAATAGGTCATCGCGGAATTTGCGCTATAAATTTTTTTCTACGAAGGTTCAGAATCTGAAATTCATATGGTGCGAAGCTGAAATCCTGAGGAAATTTATGAAACAATTTTAGAGCTTGTTTCGCAATATTTTTGGAGATATGATCTGTGGAAGCTAATGCTTTTTTAGGCTCCTGAATTTCATCTCAAAGAGGTGATCGTGGGAAAAGTTCAATAAATCTCTCTCTGAGCATCGGATTGGAGTGCCGTAAAAAGTGGCCAGAAGTACATAGAATGCAGTTTCTTGGCTATCAATTTTAGAGACAAAGCATGAAACAGTGACATGTGGCAAGTCGTACAAGTTTTCTCTACTGAACCAATCCATAATTAGGTCATTGTGGGAGATTGGACACAACTTTGTCTTGGAGAATCCAAATCAGGTCAGACCTATGGCATTAGAAATATAATTCAGAGGGCTACGTTGGTACCAAAATTAAGTTATTGAAGTGCTGCAATCACAGAGATAATCCAATTTCAATATCGAGCTCCTCAAAAGCAAGAAAAAGGTGTGTATTTTTTTTCCGAATTGCATAAGTCTTGTTTGAAGAATCAATTTGAATTGATTCCAGGGGCATATTGTAGAATAGATATCAGTATTGGGTTCTAAAAGATGCCCCATAAAAATAATTCAACACCCATTAAGCCTTCAGAAGGCTCTACTATGACTCATGAAGATGAAGAATTGCAACATGATCTATCAAAATTACAAGAGCAAGTGCACCAAATTTCGCTCTCGTAAAGAGCAACAAAAAATGAAATGGAAGTTTTGAAGAAAGGCGTGGAAGCTAAGATGGATGGCATGGAAGCTAGCATGGAAGCTAAGATGGATGACATGAAAGACAACATGGAAAACAACATGAAAAACATGAAGAATGATCTAAAAGCAGACATCGAAGGTTTGACCAAGTTGATAAAAGAAATGTTTCCTAATGGTGAAAAGATAGTAGAAGAACCTCATGATGAGAACAAAATAAATGTTAATCGCGATTTCATAAACTCTAATGTTGGCGGGAAGAACCACCATATTCCAAAAATGGATATGAGGAAGTTTGATGGGAAGGATCTTGTAACATGGATACTACAAATGGAGCAATATTTTGATCTCCATAATGTGAAAAATACACAAAAGGTACGCATTGCAACTTTACATTTAGAACAAAATACATTTGTATGGTATCGATGGCTTTGCTCCCGTAAAAAAATTGTCACTTGGTCAATTTTTACGGAGGAAATGATAGCACATTTTGAGGATACAAAGAGCAACACCTTCTTTAGCCAATTGATAAATCTCAAACAAAAGGGTTTAGTGGGGCAGCACATTGAGGACTTCCAAAAATTTAATATAAGGGTAACTGATATTCCAGAGGAACACAGGATTGATCTCTTCATAGGCACTTTAAAGGATAACATCCAACATGAAGTTCGCGTTTTGGAACCTGATTCATTGGAGAAGGCATTCAGGTTGGCAAGAAAAGTTGAATGTAAAATTATGGCGGCAAGGAAGCCTACCACTCAATTCTATAAAGAAGGAAGTGTTGCTACACCTAGATTTCCACAACCTACAAGGTTGACACCACAACAATTGGAAGAAAAAAGAGCAAAAGGGCTTTGCTACAGTTGTGATAGCAAATACACTAAAGGTTATAAGTGTGCTGAGAAGAAATTATTTTACATAGATTGTGAAGAGGAAGAAGAAAATGAACAAGAAGAGGATATACACCAAGAACCAACCCTAGAAGAGGAAGAAATGAATCTGACCATATCATGTAATGCACTTGCAGGAATTACCACTCCTCAAAATCTCAAGATAGAAGGACAAATCAAGAAGAAAAAGGTAATAGTGTTGATTGATTCAGGTAGCACCCATAATTTTATTCATTGTAAGGTATCCAAGGAATTAAATTGCTTCCTATACCCAGCACCAGAATGTCAAGTGATGGTTGCAAATGGAGGAACTATAAATTGCTCTGGAAAATGCCATAATATCAAGCTAACCATGGGGAATATGTATTGACTAGTCCAATGCTTTCCATTCCTATGGGAGGTGCTGATGTTGTACTAGGAGTACAATGGTTACAATCTTTGGGGACGGTAGCTTTTAATTTTCAAGAAATTTTCTTGAAATTTTTTTCAGAAGGAAAGGAAGTCGAATTACGGGGTATTGAAGGGAAGCTAGGAAGGATAATAATCTCTAATGTCATGACAAAGCTTCTAAAGAAAGAACAACGAGGCGTAATTGCACAATTATGCTCACTAGAAGTTCCGACATCAAAATCATCTATTTCTGCAGATCTCCAACAAGTCTTGGACAATCATTCCAAGGTGTTTGAAACTCCCAAGGACTCCCACCTATTCATGATCATGATCATGCTATTCATTTGATTCCAGGAAGTGTTCCTCCAAACATCAGGCCTTATAGATATCCTTACTTCCAAAAGAGCGAAATTGAACGTATGATTGCGGAAATGTTAGAGGCGGGTATAATTCAACCTAGTCAAAGTTCTTTCTCTACTCCTGTAGTATTGGTACACAAGAAGGATGGATCATGGTGAATGTGTCAGGATTATAGGGAGCTCAATAAGCTCACCATTAAAGATAAATTTCCCATTCCTGTGATTGATGAATTATTGGATGAATTACATGGAGCAATTTATTTTACCAAGTTGGATCTTCGTTCGGGATATCATCAAATTAGAATGAAGACTGAAGATATTCCAAAAACAACATTTCAAACTCATGAGGGTCATTATGAATTTTTGGTCATGCCTTTTAGCCTTACCAATGCACCTTCTACATTTCAAGGGTTGATGAATTCCATTTTCAAACCCTTCCTTAGAAAATTTGTGCTAGTATTTTTTGATGATATACTAATCTGCAACAGGTCTTGGAAGGATCATGTTGAACATGTTGACAGGGTGCTCAAACTATTGCAGGAGAAACAATTATATGCAAAAAAGTCCAAATGTTTCTTTGGAGTACAAGAGGTGGAATATCTGGGTCATATTGTATCTCACGAGGGTGTTAAAGTGAACCCTAACAAAATTAAAGCCATTAAGGAATGGAAAGTTCCCACAACCATAAAGCAGTTGCGAGGATTTCTCGGGTTAACAGGGTATTATCGCAAGTTTGTTAAGAATTATGGGAGAATAGCAGCACCTCTAACAACATTATTGAAGAAAGATGCATTTTCATGGACTCCGGAAGAAACTAAGGCCTTTGAACGTCTTAAAGAGGCAATGTGACTAGCATTGGTCTTAGCTACACCATACTTCACAAAAACCTTTATTGTGGAATGTGATGCCTCAAGAAATGGAATTGGTGCGGTTTTAATGCAGGATGGAAGACCCTTTTCTTTTGAAAGTCATCCAATCAAAGGAAAGTATTTACAGAAACCTATTTATGAGAAGGAAATGTTAGAAATACTGCATGCACTAAAGAAATGGCGAACATACCAGTGTTTAGTCATCCAAGAAGACTATATAGGGAAGCTCATATGAAATACATGGTTAGAAGTCAAGAAAAGCCTAATAAATCCCCCATCTACTCTTTCCACTTAGACCTTGATTCATTTATCCTTTACAATGATGAAAACATTTATGAACAAATAGCAGTTAATGAAAAATTAGCGGATAAAAAAGAAGAAAAGGAAGAACAGTCAGTCCAAGTAGAAAATGAAAAACACAGGCCTAAACCTGAACCTATTTGGAACATGAGCTTTGATGGTTCTTGTGGCAAAACTGGATAAGGAGCAGGTGTTTGGGTACACAACACTAAGAAAAACCATACAGAAAGTCATTCATACAAACTAAACTTTCAATGTACAAATAATATAGCAGAATATGAGGCACTCCTTTTAGGGCTACAATTACTAAAGAAATTAGAAGCCAAAAGGATCTATGTCCATGGGGATTCTAAGCTAGTCATTAGGAAAATTAAGGGATAATATTCAATTAAGCATCCTAGATTAAGATCATACAGGAATGCTGCCCTTGACCTCCTAAAAAAATTCAAAGAATATGACCTTGCCTCTGTCGCAAGAAATCAAAATATCCTTTCCAATGGACTCACATTTGTAGCCAACACTTGTCAACTACCTCATGCTAATAAAAAATACACAGTAAAGGTTAAATACAGACCAGCAGTCCCTGATAATATAGGATATTAGCAAGTTTTGAAGATGATCAACAGATTGAAGATTTCCTGTAGTCCAAAAATGAGTTTGAAATTCCAGATTCAGACTTAGATCACGAAGAATATTTCTCTAATGGGGAACAATCATGTGAGGAGAAGTCCCCTCATGATGCTAATATAAATATGTTAGCAAAGGAAGACCCACATAGGACGGAAATGTGTGTAGATCCAGAAAAAGAAGAGTTTGAAGTGCTACAGCTCAAAGATAATACCCTGCCAAGAGGACTTTTCCCTCTTTAATAACTTTTTTATTTCAATGATGTTGCTAGAAAGCCAAATATGGAATCCACTGAAGCAAATGTAGAAGAGTGAAATATAGGCAATGAGCAAGAACCCAAGATGGTTAAACTATCAAAGACACTGCCAACACATATAAAGTAGAAATATATTGATCTATTCAAAGAATTTAGTGATGCGTTTTCCTAGGGTTATGAAGATTTGAAGTCCTATGATACTGATATCATTCAGGACAAAATTCCACTCAAAGAAATATAGGATTCCTTTAAACAGAAGCTGCGCAGAATAAATCCTGTCCAAATGCCACTAGTTGAGAAATATATAAAGAAAATGTATGATGCGGGGATAATAGTCCCACTTAGGTACTCAGAGTGGGTTTCAAATCTAAACAAAGCATTCGTGAAGGACAACTACCCTTTTCCAAAGATGGACCACATATTACAAAGGGTGGTAGGCTCCAAAAGGATATCTCTACTAGATGGTTTTTCAGGGTACAATCAGGTGCTGGTACATCCAGATGATCAACACAAAGAAAATTTCACCACACCTTGGGGCACGTTCATGTATGTAAAAATGCCTTTTGGGTTAATGAATGCTGGAGCCACTTTTCAGAGAGCAATGGATATTTATTTTTCATAAGAAATATGTTTCTTCATTGTGATATATCTTGATGACATCACAATCTGTTCAGAAACTGATGAAGAACATCTAAATCATTTAAGAAAGGTCTTTGAAAAGTGCAGAAAGTATGGTCTATCTTTGAATCCCAAGAAATCCTTATTTGGCCTTCAGGAAGGAAAAAATATAGGCCACATCATATTTGAAGAAGGAATCAAGATTCAACCAAATAGGATTGAGGGAATATTGAAAATCAGTCACCCAAGAAATATCAAAAAGTTGCAATCTTTCATTTGAAAGGTAATTTTTTTAAGAAGTTTTATACGAAACCTCATAGAAATCTTAAGGAACATCACCAACATTCTCAAAAGAGAGTCAAGATTTAAGTGGACCATGGAAGAAAAGCAATATTTTGACTTGGTAAAGAAAGCACTTACACAAGCACCTGTTCTGATCAACCCTAACTTCACCAAAGATTTCTTTATATTTTCCTTTCCATCAGAACACATAGTTGTTGTTGTATTACTGCAGAAAACCATTATTATAAAAGGACATGAGCATCCCATATCATTCTTCAGCCAAGCTCTAAGAGATGCACCTCTGAAATATAATATCATGGAAAAGCAGGTTTTTTATTTATTCAAAGCACTAAAGGACTTTTAAGTCTACATTCTAAATTCACACATCATTGCATTTGTGCCTCATACAGTGGTTAAAGACATCCTAACACGAGATCCTGATGGAAAAAGAGGCAAGTGGATTTTTTTCATATTGGAATATGATTTAGAAATCGAGCCCACCAAGTTAATCATCAAAGGACAAGGACTGGCTAAAACAAACGTTCAAGCACTAGACATCAATATGATTGACTCATTGGATGAAAAAGAGGAGTTGGCGACTCCACCTATTGAGGAAGCATTCCTTAACTCTCCCTGGTATGGTGATATAATGTATGTGCTTTTTAATTTAAATGTTCCTCCTGGTTTATCCAAAGCAACGGCCAGATTCTTGAAGTTAAAGGCTGTAAATTTCTACATTCTAGAAAATATTTTATATTGGAAAAATTCTGGTGGTGTATTTCTTAAATTTTTTCCTGACGAAGATGCAGATAGGATTATGAATGAATTTCATGAAGGAGAGTGTGGAGGCCACCTATATTAGAAAAACATTGTTAATAATATCCTTAGGGCTAGTTTCTATTGGCCTACCCACTTCCAAGACATCCACAAGATGGTAATTTCCTGTCATAAATGCCAAATTTTTGAGCGAAAAAGAAAGATGTTGCCTTTGCCATTACAACCAATCTTTGTTGAAGCCCCTTTTCAGCAATGGGGACTAGATTTCATTGAAGAAATCCATCCTTCCTCTTCTTCCCAACACAAATGGATCCTCACTGCAATTGACTATTTTACTAAGTGGATAGAATCATTTCCTTCCAGAATTGCCACAGACTCAGTAATTATCAGATTCCTTGAAAATAACATTCTATCTAGGTTTGGATGTCCTAGGAAAATCATTGACTATGTTGTTGCCTTTAAAACTAGGAAAATGGTGGATTTTTGCCACAAATATCACATTACTTTGGGACATTCTACAGCTTATTACCCTCAAGGTAATGGGTTGGCTGAATTCTCAAATAAGAGTTTGGTGAACATCATTAAAATGTTAAGAAATCATGGCATGGAAAATTGGTACATGCACCATGGAAAGATAGGCTAACAAATAAGAAATCAATTGATATGTCACCCTATTAGCTAGTTTATGGAATGGATGTAGTCTTCCCAAAAACCTTGGGAGTGCCAGTAATGAAGCTCATTCAAGAAGTAGAATCTGAAGAAAATGATATACAAAGAATATTAAACCAAACCATTCAGCTGTAGCAATCCAGAGAAGGAGTATACAACATAACACAGTTGTTACAATAAATGATCCAAGTGGATATTGATGGCCACCCACCTATCCCATTTGGACCCGCGACATCAATTCTTCCAGCCTCCACCGTCAGCACAACTTACTATTTTTAGCAGGTTTTCAGGTCCTTCACTTCCGGAGCCGTTTTGGGGACTTAATGATCCAGGTGGGTATTGGTGGCCACCCACCGATTCCATTTGAACCCCCACCATCAGTTCTTTTAGTTTTTAAGTTTCAACACAACTTACTATTTTTAGCATTTTTTCGGGTCCTGAACTTCTGGAACCGTTTTGAGGCCCTAAACAACGCTTTTTTGGAAAAATGAGAGAAAAATGGGTCCATAGGTCAATGTTTCTCACTCAAAAGTTGTAGTCCTCAAACAGATATTTCTAATGAGTTATTGAGCGCATCAAACGGGGATCGAATGGCAAAGTTACGTCCCTGCGAAGTTGAAACACCAACTTACCCAAACGGGGCCTACAATTTTGGCGCTTCATCTCCTGGGGTTAGGTTTTTGGAAGTTTTGGGTTTCACATTGTTACTAAATAATAAATAGGCCTTCGAGCCTCATTGTAACTCATTTCAGGGGGCTGGTAGCTGACATCTCTTCTCAGAGATACGCTACCAGTGCACTCGCTCGCTCATTTCTATTATGTATCATTGTAACACAGTTCAGAGGCCTGTAGCCACCACATCACTTCTCAAAGACATGCCTACCAATGCCCTAGCCATTTATTTCAGTAATTTTTTTTATTAATAAAATGAAGCATTATTTCTGCTACATCTCTGTATCTGTGGCTATATGTGTATTCTGTTGCATTCTTGCAAATATCTGGATCAGTGATATTAGAGGGGTCTTCTCTTTCTCTATTTTTCTTTTCATGTGCCCAACACGGCTAGGGTATAAGGATTTCAACCTTGCGAACCCCGACGACACCCATGGTGGAAGGAAAGAAAGACGAGGGAGTAGGCGATCCTACAAAATCTTGCTCATGGAGTCCCTCGAGAAACAGAGGAACACAATGATGGATAACTTTGCCCAAATCCTTCAATGGCTACCCACTAGTGGCACATCTACATCCAGCACGTCCACCAATAGGTATGTGACATCCTGGACAAATCCACAAGTTCAGCAGAATCCCCCCCCCCCCTCCCTAGGGGGGAACTTAACGCAATGGAGAAAATTTCTTCCTAAGGAGGGAGGAATGATCTAGGTGGATATCGGTGGCCACCCACCTATTCCATTTGGACCTGCAACATCAATTCTTATAGCCTTCACTGTCAGTACAACTTACTATTTTTAGTAGGTTTTCGGGTCCTTCACGCCTAGAGCCATTTTGGGGACTTAATGATCCAGGTGTATATTATTTGAAACCCACCGATTCCATTTGAACCCCCACCATCAATTCTTTTAGTTTGTAATTTTCAGCACAACTTACTATTTTGAGGCCCTAAATGACGCTTTTTGGCAAAACCTGGAGAAAAAAGGGTCTAAATACCAATATTTCTCACTCAAAAGTTGTATTCCTTGAACATATATTTCTAATGAGCTATTGAGCACATCAAACGGGGATCAGATGCCAAAGTTACGTCCCTGGGAAGTTGAAACACCAACTTACCCAAATGAGGCCCACAATTTTTGCGCTTCATTTCCTAGGGTTAGGCTTTTGGACGTTTTGGGTTATACATTGTTTCTCAAAAATAAATAGGCCTTCAAGCCTCATTGTAACATAGTTCAGGGGGCTGGTAGCCGACACATCTCTTCTCATAAATAAGCGCTACCAGTGCCCTAGCTCGCTTTTTCCCATCATTTTAGTTCTGTAACACAGTGGGGAGGCCTGTAGCCACCACATCTCTTCTCAGAGATACGCTACTAGTGGCCTAACTCTCTCATTTCTATTATGTCTCATTGTAACATAGTTCAGAGGCCTGTAGGTGTCACATCTCTTCCCATACGCCTACCAACACCCTAGTTTTTTATTTCAGTCATTTGTTTTATTAATAAAATGAAGCATTATTTCCACTGCATCTCTGTATCTATGGTTATATGTGTATTCTATTGCATTCTTGCAAAAATATGGATCAATAAAATATGAATAAAATCTTTGAAAAAAGGACCAAGGCAAATGATTTCAACATTGGAGACAAAGTGCTCAAGTCGGATTCTAGAAGAGAGGACAAAGGCAAGGATGGGAAATTTGATAATCTATGGAAAGGCCCATACATCATTCATTTTGCAAGGGGTAATAATGAATTTTTATTACAAGAAATGGATGGAACAGAGTTATTTTGGGGTCCTTTCAAGAGAAAGATGCTAAAGCATTATTTCAGTTGAGAATCTCAATTTAACTTTACTTCACTGTATATAACATTGCTTAAAAAAATCTTAGAAGAAATTTGATCCAAAAAGAAAGAAACAAAAGAAACAAAAACAAGAAAAGAGGGTAGATAAAAAGAAAAGGTAAGCCCCATACCAAAAAATGAATGTGCTTGAAAGTGCTACACATTTAAATGCCACTGCCTTTACTTTAGTTTACTTTTTGCAAATAATATTATGTGCAGCTTGTTCAAAGAATGCCACAATTCATGATGATCAAACTACTTAATCTTGATCCATCCATGTTTTTGAATTTTTTCCGATAAGTTAGAAATGAAGATTTTCCAAACTGTTTAGTCTTGGCTTATCAATAGGTAGGTAGAAAATGACATCAGTTCAAAAGCTTAATCTGAACCAGTGGGAGAAATAAGGATAGGTGGTAAGTTAGAGGTTCAAAATAAAATATGATGTCAAGGTTTTCAAGTCTAAATGCACCTCAAAAGGAAGAAAAATCATTTGAACCATTAGATTGGGTAGGTAGGTATGAAGAATGACTCTTAACAATTGAGCATGTCCAAAATTTGCAATTTGAGGTTGTTCATTCAAGGTCAAGAGCAACTGTGTTCCAGAACTTAGTTTGCTGCAAACATGGATTTCAGTTTTAAAGGTCATTATCATAAAATTGTAGCAGATCAGGATGACAATGGATAAGGCACTGATTGACGAAATCTAGAGATCTGAGATTCTTGAAACCTCCTAAAGGAGCTACCCTCCCCAGTTGGAGCCATTGTTAGTCTCCTGTATTCTATAGTATCACTAGATGACTGTATATTTCTCATATTCTGCTGAAAATAATATTCCCTGACTATCATTTATTTTCAGAAATCTCACTGCCTTCATTATTTTAATGTAACCTATCCATTTTATCTCATTTTACCTTTTCCAAACACTCTCATACTCTGAAATCCCATGTTTGACCTAAATCCCCTCATTTTAGCCTTTTTCCCCTTCTAAAACTCCATTTCCCATTTCCAAACAAACCTTTCCCATCTACTTTTTCCCTTTATTTCATAAAAAACAAATGTAAAAACCCTTTTTTTACACTATGTTTCAAATAAACTTAAACTCCAGGTCCCACTTTAGTAAACTTCATTTATTAGACTACCCAACCCCGTTATATCAAAAGACCAAACTCACCTTATATTCAAACGCCTTCACTTTATTATATCCCTGGGCCCCTCACTATATTAAAACACCCCACGATCATATTTAAAATCCTCTGTTCCATTTAAAATCTCATGCCCCACGTCTTATTTAAGCCAGCCAATTCATTTAAACCTGACCACTGTTCGATCTCTGCTACCAGATCTGACGGTCATTGCGCATCATCGCATCCGTAGATGCCTAATGGTTAAACACTTCAGAGGGTTACTAAATGGGTGGTTTTGCAACCCATCCCTTCCGCCACGTGTTTCCTCTCCGGTTCATCACATCCCTGTGAAAATTACCGCTTCACCGCTTTTGACCATGAGATAAAACCATAAAACTACCTCCCCACCTAAAAATGAAACCATTGACCCCTTTGACATATTTTTCAACCATGTGTTGTCATGGTAGATTTCCGAATCTCTGTGATAAACCCCTACAAAATTTCTAAAGGACCTGGAAGGCCACAGCTAAAAGCAGGAAATGAAAAAACGTCCATTATCCAGACTCCTTTCGCAGATTTCTTAAATTCTTTCAAAGCCATATTGCCTCCCTACAGAGTTTCATTTTTTTATTAATATTTGTTTTAAAGTTTTGCAGGTGACATACATATCGAAATATGCAATAATCAATTTTCATTTCTAAGTCCAATAATTTTTTAATCAGGGCTCTCTGGATGACGATTAATAAGCTTTATCATCAAAGGATTAGGAGCACAAGAATAATCCAAAGCAGCAATGGATCGTGATAAATAAGGATGATACAATTACCCCAAAGACAACGAGGTTTCTTCAAATGACAGAGTAAGGTAAGAGGAGAGTTATGCACAGAAGAAGGAAAAAAAGCAAAAAAAAGAGTATTCAGAGTTGAAGGCAGGTTGAAGATAAACAAAAAATAGATGAAAGAATAGAGTGAGAAAATAGAATTAAAGAAAAGACAGTGAAAGGTCAATAAGGTAAACAGAGCTTTCAAAAAGCAAAGGTGTAAAAAGATAAGGAATAAGATCAAATAGTGAGATAATGAAAGGAATTACCAATGACAAGAAAATCAATAAAGAGAAAATACAGATAAAGAAAAATCATAGAAACACATCAACGAGGGAAGACAAAGCCTGATATTGGCCACCTACAGTTTATTTTTTATTTAATAAAAGCTACCTCAGTTAATTTTTCAGTCAGAGATATTTTAGCAACAACTCAGAAGTTATTGTAAAAGTTAAATGTGAAGGAAAATAATCAAATATATTTTAAAGTTATTTCATTAGTTAATTTGAGAGTTATTATTAGAGCAAGTCTGTCAGTGCAATTTTGACTTGGGCCTTGCATGGTCTCAAATTTCAAGGTTACATTTACTCCTTAATAAGTGCAGTCTGTAACCCTAGATTAGGGAAACCTCCTCAAAATTGCAGTTAAATACTACATATATTGTTCATTATCAGTGTTGGTTTCTAGATTGGATTTTGATCAGACTCTGAGTTGCAAAGATTATTGCACTGGAGAATTGTAACTATTTTTGAGTTGGACATCAGTAATAGAAGCACGTTCACAAGATCCTTGAGCTATGTTAATGGTGATGGTATCCCTCTTTTGTTAATGTTTCTCCTTTGTTTTCCATACTCTACATCAATCTCCTTTAGTAGAAACATTAATTTTAGATTAAGATGTGTTACATGAACACCTTGATTCTGTCTATTACTGTCATATTAATGTTTTCCTCTGAAAAAATTAGCTAAAGAATTCAGAGTCTGTCTGCTCTTTGGTTTCACCTAGCTCTTATCTTAAGGTTTCCTTTTCAAGTTTAACTAAATAATTCAGAGATTGTCTGCTCTTTAGTTTCTGTTAAACTGTTATCTTGAGGTCTTTCTTATGATGTTGAGTTAAAGAATTATTAACTTCTCTTTACCTCTACTGAACTGTTATCTTACATGTTTTCCTCTAAGGAGTTAAATGCATAATTTAGAGGTAGTCTGCTCTGCTTTTATGTTGAAGTATAGTTAAAGAATTTGAGAGTGTCTGCTCTTTAGCTTTGCTAAACTCACTATCATCTCACTTTCATCTTGCCACAGAGATGCATTTGATATAGTTAGCTTGCCATGGGAAAACCCTTTTAAAAGTTTATGTACAATTTAACCATTTTATGACTCCATATCCCAATAGATTAAGCTTCCCACACTCTAACTATCCAACCTACAATCAATCAAACAAAAAAAACAACCCCAAGCTTTATAACTAGCCTAAAATCAGAAAACATAATCATAAAGCTAAATCATTTATTCATAAACACAGAGAGAGCCCTCTCTAAGCCCAGGAAGGCTAGGCCCTACACTCCATAGTCATTTGATGTGGTTCCCTGCTACTTATTCTTTCCAATATTGCAAATTACAGAGAGCCAACATAAAGATGAAGCAAACAATTTTATATAAATAAAGGAATATTTAATTTCCTTTTTCTTCTAAGTTCTTAGAGAATAAAGTGAAAATTCCTAGGTTATGGTCATTGTATTTTCTGCATTTTTGGGAAATGTAAGACCTAACTTGATGTTTTTTGTGTTTTTTTCTAGACTAGTGTCATGTTAATTTCAAATGATCTATGGGGGTGATAAATTTCTGGATTTTCCTCCTCAAGTATTACCATTGCAAATTGTTGTGGTTCCATCTCCCTTGAAAGATGTAGACACACATGAAATTTATTATACATGTGTTGATACAATGCATACATTGCGGGAAACACAATTTCCTATAGGATAATATGTACAAGATAATTATTCCCCTGGTTATAAATTTTCTCACTCAGAGCTTAGAAGTGTTCCTATTCTCATTGAAATTGGCCTGAGGGATATGGCTAATAAGCAGGTTCTATTTAAACTCAGTTATCACTGCTGGATTTAAATGTATACTAGATTATATTTTAAATTTAATTTAAAAGTGTGTGGAATAGAATATGTAGTCGTAGAAATTACGTGTACTATATTTTATATTAAATAGAAAGGCATTAAACTACTATTTTGTATTAGGAAAAACGAAAGTTGGTTGAAGCCTCAATTCGAATCATTGAAATTTTATATGCATTTATATGCTAACGTTTAAATTTCATTCCATTACTTCATGGTCCTAGGATTGTTATGCCATGCAATTTCTTCACTGTGGAGCTTGAATTTTTTTCTATTTTATTTGATGGGCATCTATTTCCCTTTATTTTGATCACTTGGTCATTTTCTTGGAGCTTGTTTAATTACACTCTAGTATACAACTAATTGGTTCAAAAACTTTATTAGATTGTGACCCATCAACAATTAATTACCAGTACTTTCATTATGTGATGTTTGTTTCTTTGTTTCACTAAGGCTAAAAATATTTATAATTTATAAGCCATGCCAACCATTTCCTCATTACTTTTTATCTTCTAAAATCCGTCAGAATATAGATTGTGACGAGTTTTTTCCTTGTTTTTTGCCTTTTTTTTTGGAAAGGCTTCTTTTGAGTAGCTATAACCTGAAATACATACTCATTGGAGTATGTACATTTGAATAATTTTAAGTTTTCTTCTGTCAATTTCTTAACAATTCAAAATTTAAGTCTCCTAGTAACATTTTTCATAAATCTAGTTCCACTCAATATATCTAGATATAGTTAGCTAAATTAGTCGCTATTACCACCATTCAAACTATCTAGGAGATTAAATAAAAGTTGCAAGCATCGTATAAGAAAATATATATGTTCTCAATCCCATTTTTTCCCTCTTCAAAATGAGCAGAATAATCCAAAAAGTTTCGTGTATTTTCTTACTCAGTTGATATTTTCTAATTTATGATGATATGTTGCTAATATGTCATGATATTTCAAAATATTGCGATATATATTCAACATTTTAAAAAATTGTGATTTTTTGGCGATAATACCACATAGCTAATAGAATAATGATATATTTCAATGTTGGTGATATAAAGTTGTTATTTCCAACATTGGAGTAAAGTCTCCAAAGGAATTTCCATTATTTTCAAAAGAATCTTATGACAAAAAATATAGTTTCAAGTTTGGTAACCTTATCATTAAATTTTGGTTAAAATCGTGATAAAATTTTCTATTAAAATGTGCCACCTTTCCAATATCAGGGAAAACCTATTATGAAAACAACTCACAAAATAGAAGAAAATATGGATCAACAGCTTAGAAATCAACCTCTTCGAGGGGGAAACCTCCTTTACATTACATAAATGAACAATTCTTGGATGACACAAATGAAAAAATTTCCTTTCTATATATAGGAGTCCATGGGGTCACAATATAATCCTAAATGACCTAACAATAATAATATAAGGGAACAATAATAACAATAGAAGGATTTTATGAGCATAATAATGACAATATGGGGACTACAGGGGTACAACAATAACAATAAGGGGGCTACACTAACAACAATAAGGGACTATACTAGTAATATAGGGACATAACATGGCCCTCTCCTTCAAAAAGTGTTGACATCAAGATTTGAGTACTTCTGGATGCTTCTGTATAAAATTATCATCCTCCTATGTGGAATATTTAGTGGGTAAGTTCTTCAATTTGATAAGAGACTCTGAAATTGATCGATTTAGTAGTTGTCAAGTTCTTATTTCCGTGACTGCTTCAGGTTCCAATATGATTTTTCCTTCATCATCAAGTTATAAGAATATTGTTTGAACTGAAATTTTATCACCTATAACCTTCTTTAAGCGTGAAACATGGAAAAATTGGTGCACTCGGGAAGAAGTAGGAAGCTCCAATTTGTATGCCATAGTACCAATCTTTTGCAACACCTTGTAAGTACCATAGTACTTTAGCAATAATTTATTATCCTTCTTAGCTTTCTCGAGAGACATTTGTTTGTATGGTTGTAGTGATAAAAATACCCATTCACCTACATCAAAACTTCTCTCACTGCAATGTTGATATTATTGTTGTTTCATTTGATGTTGTGCCAAATTTAGGTTATCCTTTAAGAGTTGGAGAACTTGTAGTTGATTCTTGATGTGATATTCCACTTCTTGAACCTTAGAATTTTCTCTTAACGATGATGTGATGGAAGCTGCATGATATCCATAAAGTGCCCTAAATGGGGTCATTTTTACTGCAGCGTGGAAGGAAGTGTTATACCACCATTCAGCCAAAGGTAACCACTTGACATGTTAGTCATTAGTATTTTTCCCCTGTTGATGATGACTAGTTTTTAAAGCCAAGTTTTCTAGTAGCTGATCTCCAATTTGTCAAAATTTTCAGCTAGAAAACACCCCTACACATTTCTCCCTCCTACCTTTTCAATCAGCCTATGATGAGAAAAAACCTAATTGTCAAGCCCCATCTAGTCTCAGTCATACAAAATTGTCCATCATCTGTCATAAGCTAAAGTCATCTGTTGTCATTCACCCTCATCCCCAGCTCATTTATTAAACAACTAATTGATAAGAATGTCAACTACCCTACCTCTGGTCATATCTCATCTTGAGATCTAATCATACCAAAGAGAATACTCCAAATCTGTCAAAATCTCCCATAAGTTAGGTAGTGGCACTTTAGGTAATCCTCCCTTGAAAAACTATCCTAAGCCAGAAGAACCTCTGTCTAATACCAACTAGTCATAGATGGCCCTCCTATTCTACAAACTAAGCTTGATACACCCTTAGGTCGCGCCACTAAAAAGTCTTGATGTCTCAGCAGTGCATATGCCAAAATCCAAACTGATATTAGGTGGATTTACAGTGTTTAGTGTCTTTTTCAAAAGCAGAGATGTTCAGGTTTTCCAGAAGACATTGTCAAGAAAAAAATGAGAAGACAGCTGCTTCTCATTTTGTTTTGAGCCTGGGATGAAAGTACTGGACAGAGAGGTAATTCAATGAACTTCTGCAAACACAGTAAAAAATGTTAGTGACTAATGACTAGCAAGTATTACTCTGTAGATAAAAGTAAGGTTGCTTTTGGTTTCTAAAGATGCATAAGAGCATTTTAACAACAGGATACATATCTCAGAGAATTCCTCTCATAGCATATTTTCAATCTTGCACCTTATTACTTACTATGATATACCAAGTAGAGATAGGCATTACAAGGAAAGATAACACAGTTTGAGAAAGGGGTGAAATGTGACTGTGTAAAACCTCCTCCAAGCATGAGCAGATGGTTATGGGACTGTGTAAAACCTCCTCCAAGCATGAGAAAATGGTTAGGTGACTGTGTAAAACCTCCTCCAAGCATGAGCAGATGGTTAGGTCATTTTTTATAAGCCTCCTTCATTTAAAAGTAGATGGTTTGGAAATATGATTAAGGCCTCCTTCATTTAATAAGCAGAGGGTCAGGAACAGAGGTGTAGCCTCATTCAAAAATTACAAGGATAACAATTCTTCAAATGGCTTGAAAACTTGTTACCCCATTTTCTCCAATGGATGAAACCACTGATACAGCAATGGTATTTCAAGAGGTGCTTACATGGTTTCATTGTTTGAAAGAAGGAATTGAAGTGCAGTGGGAAATAATGGGATGATTATGAGTGGAAAAATGTTGTTAATAAGATGGCCAAGCAATGATACTATGGTATTCAAAGAAGCTTTGTTTTTCTTCTATCAAAGGTCTCCTTCAAAGGGTAATCTGAGGCTAGAATGCCCAAACATAGAACAACCTCATCAAAATGACAAGAAGATAGATTAAGCCTTGCTTCTAAAAGATATTTTTGCAAATGAATATACAGAGACAGTATGTATGAGGAAAAGCTATGACACCATGATTGAAGTCCATGACACCATGATTCAAGTCCAAGACATCAATCAAAGGAACAAGGCATACTACAGCCATAAACTAGACCTTTTTCGAACATGTGAAAGAACTATGTTGTTGCATATGATTGCATTAAGGTCTCTAAAGGCCTCTTTCCTTGATCAACAGATATAATTCAAGCCTTGGTGAATGCAACTAAGGTTTTACCCATAGTCAAAGAGAAATATCATTATAAGGATGCATCAGTAGTTTTTGATATTGCTTCAGAGAAATTTTTCGTTTTTTAAGGATAGAAATGGAAAAAGGTGAAAGGGTTATTTTCTTAATGGAGAAATAGTGAAAATATCTTGCTTTCTAAGTAGTTTGCTTTACTTTAGAAAAGTCATGACTATGGTGTCCTCAAAGAGAAGTTTTCCACAACAATTTTTTATTAACTTGATCAAAGATGGGTCTTTGTAATGTTTTAAAAGTGATGAAATTACAAAAACAATGATTCATGTTTTGACAAAACAAAAAGGGGCCTTTTCAAACATATAAACCCTCCAAAGCATGATATGAGAACATTTGAATTTTCTTTCATATAAAAGGCGGAGGAGACCGTTGCAAAGTCTCATTTGCAAATTTCAAAACACAAACAACGCTCCCCTAGCTGTTCATTGGAGAAACTTAGTTTTCGGGAAAACTTTCCAAGATTTTCAGAGCTCCAGACCTGCGCGGCGCACCTGTAGTTTTGTGCGGCGCGCCTGTGAGCATAAACACGAAGAGCTTCAATGGATGTGCGGCATGCCTATAGCAGCGTGCGGCACGCCTGTGCGCGCGTTCACCCAATGACCGAAGGCCGACCTGACACCCCTCACTGCGCGACGCTCTTTTCTGTGAACGTGTCGCTCACCCAAAAGCCCTCAAAAAACGCCTTTGAAAGCTGAATCAAGGATCGAAAAGGCCCTTAAGCGTTTTTCAAGGTATTTTTCTCACTCCATGATAAATTTTGAGGTTAAGAGGTGGTGTGCTCTTGTTGTGTTTTCAAGAGAGAAACAATGATTATAAGTTTGCGTTTTCGGTCGAAAATCAAAGGGTTTTTTTTACTGTGGGTGTCAAACATTCTGGTTGCTCATGCATCTCACAATAGCCCAATTGTTAAATCTCCCCTTCTTCTTCCATAGAAGTATTGAAAATATGGCCTCCACTATTCAGAAAAGACCTCCTTCTCAGTTGTCAGCTTGCCTTTTCCATCATTCCCTCATCAAGATTGTCATTCTTCATCAGCTTGAGAAGAAGGGAATCTCTTGGGACACTTTCATTGCACATCCAAATTTCGCCACTATACCTTCATCCCATGCATCTCCTTCACCTTCCACTCGGCATCTTTCGCCTTCAAGTAAGCCCATTCCCAAGAAGCTAAAATTTCCCATGATTAGTGAAGAAGGGCAGCATGATGAGGAGGGGCAGCAAGATGAGGAAGAGCAACATGATGAGGAAGAGCAACATGATGAAGAGGAAGAGCACCATGACGAGGAGGGGCAGCAAGATGAGGAAGGGTAGCAAGATGAGGAAGAGCAGAATGATGAAGAGGAAGAGCAGCATGATGAGGAGGGGCAGCAAAGTGAAGAAAAACATAGAGATGATATGCAACAAGATGAGGAGAGGAAGCAAGATGAAGAAGAAGAGCATGATGAAGAAGAAGAGAAACATGATGAAGAGCAACAACATGATGAAGAAGAGTAGCAGCAAAGTGAAGAAAAACACAGTGATGAAATGCAGCACAATGATGAAGAGCAGCACCATGAAGAAACTCAAAACAGTGGCAAGGATAATGAGGGAAGTAGCAAGGGAAAATAACAAATAGAGCATATTATAGCTGCCTCTCCTAGGAAAGGGGCCATGCTTTCTTCTCCAAAAGTGAAAAAGCCTCAGACATCAAAGAAAAGAGTGCCTCAAACTATAACTCCAAATGTTACTAGGGCCCTCCGAAGCAAGGGGAAGTTGCCCAAGCAACCCATTGTTGAATTACCCAAGAGGAGGAAAACCAAGAAGGCCACCCAAAGCAAGGGGAAGGAGAAAGAAGAAAGCAGCCATGAGAAGGAGAGGGACTTTGACATAATTCAAATCCAAAGTGATGATAGAGATAATGAGACCCAAATCCTAGAGTCTCTCTTGATCAATAGAGAAAAACAAATTGATGCTTTGAGGACAGATCTAGAGAGGTCTAGAAACTTCCTTCACTTTTTGCAAACACAAAATAAAAAGATGAGTGTCCACATGGTGGTATATGAGACATGGGCCATCAAATATCAAAAAGAGGCCTCCAAGGTGCAAATTAAGTTGGAAGAACTCATGGGCGAGTTCAATGATAGCGAAGATGAAGATCGGCCAAGAAGAAAGAGGCCAAGGACCATGGCACTCAGAAGAGCCTTAGAGAAACAAAAGGAGGAAGAAGCTGCCTTTTTCCAATCTCTTCCTCTCACAACTTTGTTAACCCAAGAGATAGAAAAAAATCGAGAAGCATGGCTTGAGAGGGTGAATTGTCACTTGGAGAAGAAGTTGGAAAAGGCCAATAGAGATTTGGTCCTTCAAAGGAGGATGACTGGGCACTATAAGAAGCTAAATCAGTTCGCCCGACGGAAATTGAAGGCCACATAGGAAAAACTCAAGGAAGCTCAAAAGAGGTGCCCGACACCAAAAATGAAGAAAGACACCTCAAAGCTCCAAATTTTGGCCTCATATTCTCAGCATGTTTCTAAAAACCCTTGAGTGTCATGCTCGCCAAAATTGGGCGAAATTCAACAAGTTTTGGTTTTTTGTCATTTTTGGGCTTTTGGCTAAAAATCATGGGCATCGCCATTTTTGTTTGGGACATAATCAAAGGATGAAAATGGTATAATTAGATGCCATAATTTTAGGGGCATCTACTTAGAAATTTTCAGATCAATTGAAGATGATTTGGTCCGCCAAAATGGTGAAAAACACTCACTTTTTCCACACTCTGCCCCGTTTATTAACAAAGTCTATTTTTTGGGTTTTTACACACAGGTCAGATTTTGATAGACTTCTAGTGATCATTTTGGAAAGAAATAAGCATTTTCAGAAAATAGACATTCATATTTTTCCAACGAACCGTCACGGGCCTCGTTTCGACATCTGGAAGGCTTCCAAAAGTTTCCCACAAGACATAAGACTTTCTGTTGATATTTTTCTTAAGTATTTTTATGAAAAATTTACTTTTCTAAAGTGACTTTTCCTCATGTGCGTTTAGCTATTTTTGGCAATGGTTAGTTATGAAAAGTTAATATATTTTCCTTTTTTAGTATTTTTGAGATATTTTATTAGATATTTTGTGCCTTGGGCTTTGCAAAGCCTCAAGGACAAAATTAGATATTTTTGATAGGCCAATGAGATTGCAAGTTGCACAAGGAGGTTTTCCCTCAGCTTGGCCTATATATTCCAAGAGACTTCATTGTAAATAAGGCTGAACTTGATGATATAGAGCAATATATGGTTATAAAAGCTTGGAAGAAACACTTGTCTCATGCATTGGATTGTTTCTTGAATGTTTTTGGATGATGAAAGAGGATTGTTGTTGGATTCTTTGACTTGGTAAAATGGTATAGTGTCCCTCTATGTTATGTTTCTTAGTTTTCATACATATTTCATGCTCTTTCTTGCTATAAGACAGTAGAGAATAGATTTGAGACATGCCCTTGGAGGCACCTTAGATTTCCTATTTCTTTATAGCTTCTATGTTTTCTTCCTTCTTAGTCATATCAAAGAATCCTTTATTGCTCTTTGATCACTGAAGAAATTGTTTGCTTGTTTCATTTATGGTTTTATGCATGCTAAGTATGATTCACGATATGCCCTGCTTACTCATGGCTAGTCATAGCTCCACCTCTGAAACCTTTCTTTGAATGTTTGATTGTCCTAGTTGAACCAAGGAGGTCTTGTACTGATCTTGCCCTTTGCCTAAAACTCTGCAATCTTACTTCAAAGTGCCCGATAGCTTGAAATACTATGTCTAGGCGTTTCCTCATAGTGATTTGAGTTATTTGTTTGTCTTAATTGTCTTTCCCCAAAGTCTTATAGAAATTTCCTAAAGTTAGAGAGTCATATATCTCTATGTATTGCTTGAATGTTTATTTCTATACATTTATCAGTTTGTAGTTACATTCATGATGATTAATGTTTAAACCTACCATTTTTATGTCAACTATTGAACTATTTATGTTTGAAATCCTTTGTTCTTCACAAACTTGGTGTCCATCCCACTTCATTTTACCTTAAGATCCATTTTACCTTGAGCAAATCGGCCCTTCAACATACCTTGTATCACCATCTGAGGCTTTCTAGACCTTTTCGACCCCATAGCCCAGTTGATCTAACAATATTTTTATCTATCTTAGTCTTTGATCAGTTCCTCCCTCAAAAAAACTAAAAGAAAAAAAAAAAACCTACTTCATAACTAGCCTAAAATCATAAACATAAGAAGAAAAACAAATAGATATCCCTTATAAAAATAGAGAGAGCCCTCTCTGAGTCCAGGAAGGCTAGGTCCTTTGGCTCAAAAGTTGGTTTGATGTTACCCTATCACTTGACTTTCCAATCAGCCAAATCACAGGACACTAAAATAATGGCGATCACGGTGGGACTTTGAGTGATAAACAAACTTAGATTCCCTACACATTTCAGCAGCCTTAAGAATACTATCTGATTGACTTATCCCATCGCTCACTAACATAATGGTGATCATGGTGGGACTACCTGAGTACATAACAATCTAGCAAACTCTTGTAGATTCATTAGTCTTTCAAAATTTAAACAGGCAAGCAGTCCATAGAATCATTTAGAGTAAACTATTTTTGTTTTCACCACCCTAGCGAAGTGATGAATCAGGTTTAGAACACTCTAATAAACCATAGGTTGCACATAAAAACTCAGAAAACCCCAAAACATCTCCAGATTGGCTTTTCCCTAGTTATTGGTGGTGGACCATAGCTACATCTCTACAAAAACAACCAATTTCCACCTGGCGACTCCACTAGCCTCCAATAGGCCTAAAAATTCCATAAAAACCAAAAATTCATAAACCATACCTTTTTGTTGACTCATCCTTTCCGAAACTTAAAACTCATGGTGCAAACTCTGTGATCAGTGACAAAATAAGTATAACTTAGCGATTCAGAAAGCTTCACCTAAAAATAGGAGATAAACAGAAATAAACTTGCAAATAGAACCATTAGCTTGTCCAGACAGCCTAGCAAACTATTGAAACTAAGTAATAACTCTTCCTTGCAAGTTTCCACCTCAAAGTTTGCTAGAAATTTTTTTCTCGAAAGCATCTTTGATAGTATTGGTGGTGGACCATAGATCTCAAAGAATCCACCTGGTGACTCCACTAGCCTTCATTTTTGTTTTGAACATCCTTCACATTAAAAAAACCCCCAAAGAGGCCATCCATCCAAAACAACCACACATTCCATCCTCTCTAAACTCTGAATTTAAAATCTGGCTTCACGAAGAATCAATACCAGATCTCATCCAGACCCAAATCCCCCTATCATAGTAGATGACCCAGAGAAGATTCTATGGCAAGCTTCTGAAATTGGTAACCTAGCTACCGATAGGTCCATCCATAAAGCAAGATCAGTACCTGAACATCTCACATCCTTGTAGGATTCCCCATTTGACTTAAAATCAGCAAAAACTCTTTTTAGAAGCAAGTCACAAAGTAAAGTAAACTTTGACGATCTTGAGCCCCTAGATTTGCCACAGAGTCCTAGTAGAGAAGCCTCACCTACTACACCTCCCGACTTCCATCTTCTCCATCACTTTGGCTCCTACCACCCCAGATCTGCTTAAAATCAGGTCACTAGCCCAAGTACATCCACCACACCCATCCAAACCACTACTGTTCAAATCACCTCAGCTCATCCTACAAGCTCTCATATTGTAAATAATCCATTAGCTCCCACCATGGTAGCCTGGTATGCACCCTTGGTGTTGCCACACCCTTTGGCTCCTTTATGAAATGACTATTAATCCAAAATCTCACACTTTACTGGAGTTGAGGCTACTACCGCTCAACAACATGTAGATAGAATTAGCGATGCCTTTAAATATATGGAAATAGAATATGAGACTATAAGAATGAGGATTTTCGCCCAAAGCCTGGGCAGAGAACCCAAAAAATGGTTTAAGAGCTTAACTCCAAACAGCATACACGATCTCCCAGAATTCTACCAAACCTTCATAAATAAGTGGGAAATCCGAAAGAACCCCATTCAAATCCTGTCGGATTATAACAATCTAAAAAGGGAAAATGGGGAAAGTGTCCAGGAATACTACACTAGGTTCAACAGTGTTTATAACGCCCTCCCGCCTCACTTAAAACCTCCACTTGGCTCAGCCTTATCAAAGTTCCCCGAAGGTTTCGACCCAGACATGACTTATCAACTGAGAGACAAGGACCTCCCTACCTTAGAGGAAATGCAAAAAGTGGCCATAAGTGCAGAAGCCAACTTAGCAGAAAAGAGAGCTAGGACCGGGTTAGAAAGGAAAGTCACATACTAGGATGAGGTCTCCCCTTCAGCCCCTTCCTTAGATCCTAGAATAGATGACTTGGTTAGATCCATGGCGAAAATGTGGGAAAATATGAGTGAAAAGACACCTCTTAGGGACAACCATCCAAACCCTCCAAACATAAACCAGAACCAAAACTTTAGGAGAGAACAGCCTCAAAACAAACTAAGGGAAAATGACCAACAAATTAGGCCACCCTTTAATGAAAATTATGTTGATGAGGATGAGAGGGATGCAGAACCCATTGATGAAAGTCATTTAAACCTAATAGGTTCTGATAACGAGAGTGAGGTTTACCTCATAGAAGAAGAACAAGCTTTCTTCTCTCCGAATCAAAATGAAACCAACTATGAAGATCCCGAAGATACTACTGTAGATTTTTAGAATGCCATAATAGAAGCTCATGGGCAGTATGATCTTAGAAGCAGAAAAAACCAAGAAAAATCCAAGAAAGGTAGCTCGGACATTGCTAAAACCCCTGATACCATCCTTAAAAGAGCAGTGGATAGCAACAAAATCGTGGTCAAGAAAACTGACCAAAGCAAAGATAAATCTATTCAAACAAGCCTTGGCCCAGATTTTCCTAGTACCTCTTCCAAGATTCCTGAGATGGTTGTTTTGAAAAAAATCCCGAAACAAAGTCAGCAAACTCAGAACATAGAGAAAGTCATGGCTGAAAAAACTGAAGCAAACCCGCCTAAACTACAAGCACCCTTCAGTTTTGAGGGAGAAATCGCCAAAATAAATATTACCATGCCTCTCACTGAAATTATCGCCCAAAACTCTTATAAATCCCAAGTGTTAAAAGTCCTGAATATAGGAAATGATGCAAACATCCTAAATCTAGCTGATGACACTCCTAAAGCGTTGTTTGGTTCAAAAATAGAAGGGAAATTCCGAGAAGGAACCACTCTTCCCTTTTACATCAGTCTGAATATCCATGACCAAATCCTACACAATCCCATGCTAGACTCTGGGGCCTCGCACAATCTCATGCCGAAGGTTGTGATGGAAAGATTAGACCTAGAAATCACAAAACCTTATAAAGACTTATATTCTTTTGATTCAAGTAGATTCAAGTGTCTAGGCTTAATCAAAGATCTTTGTTTCAGTTTGGCCCAAATACCTACAAAACACTTGATCATGGACATAGTGGTAGCAGACATCCCCCCCAAGTATGAAATGCTTTTATCCATATCTTGGGGAGCCAAGCTTCAGGGAAATATTCAACTTGATATGTCCTACGCCACTATTCCTGTGTTTAACCAAACTAGAATACTCTATCGGGAATCACACATGAAATATATGGTTAGTAGCCAAGAAAGGCTAGATAACATCCTAATGTACTCCTTGCATTATGATCTGAACTCTTTCATTTTACACACTGATGAAGACATTGAAGAACAATTAGGAGGATTTGAAACAAACTTATACCCACCACATCAGCTGCCCCAAGTTCTCTATGATGAACTAGACACTCAAAATTATCATGACCATGAACAGCTATGTCTTGAGGAAAGAGAGTTTGTTCCTCTTAAAACAGAGATAGAGCAAGAAGCACAAAACATTATGTACCATCAAGAAAATTGCTCAAACCATAGGCAAACATCAGTAGTAACATCAGGATACTTTTTCAGAACAGAGGCATTAGAAGACTTGCATATCACAAACCTCTTTGGAAATTAGGGGCAGGGAAGCTTAATGTTCTTACCATACCTTAAGGATTTACCATCACATAACTCTACCCCTTCAAATAAAACCTTGACTATAGCTATAATAGCTCAAAATCCAGGAAAAATATCTAAAAAACTTCTTATGAAAGGATATGATGACTGCAGTCCAAATATACCTGAGTTTTTTGAACTAGCTAGCATTCTGCCACTCCACCAAAGACTTAAAACTACTAGAATTTGCAATCTTGTTCAAAATACTACTTCATATAGAGAAAACAGTGAGAAGCGCTATGCCACTGCCATCACTCCAAGAAACAACTTCGATAAAAGAAAATACAAAAATCTTGACCAAACAATAGTAGTCAAAGAAAAAACAGCTGGTCATAGGATCTGTTTTGATTTCAGAAATACAAATACACACCCTTGTGCTAGAAATTATATCCTTCCTGCCCAAGACCATGATATACCAATGATAAATGCTTTTAACCATATGTCTTTGCAAAATGATGTTTTAGGATATAGCCAAATAATTCTTTTGCAAAGCAAATAGCTCAAAGAATTTTTCAAGTATGCTGGAAGTAGTTCCATCTTCAAACCCAGAATTGCAAAACCACTGGACACCAAAAACATGCTCCTAAAAGCCATGTTTCTAGTTTTGAATTTCTACATTCTAATGTACCTTGAGGATGTCATCATATACTTCAAAAATGACAAGGAATATCTGCATTATCTAAAAAATATGTACAGCAAAAGAAGAAGTGGGAATGAAAGGTATAAATAGGTACAACGGGAAGATACGGGGTTGTTTAGAGATTCATGCATGAATCCTTATGTCATGCTTGAAAAGAGAAAATTTTCCAATTTTTTCTTTTCAAGAGTTGAGTGGACCAAGAGTGGTAGGAGATCCTTATGAAGATAAGATGCTTAAGTTTCACCATTTCCAGGATTTCTGAGTTAAAACATTTTCAATCATTGTACATACCATTGTTTGAAAAATAAATCAAAAAGCAGAAAATTCAAAAAACAATAGAAAAATAGAAAAAGAGGGCGGTTTGAAAAATAGAAAGAAAGTCCCATGTTCAAAAAATAGTCATTCTGAAAGCGCGCAAGTCTAAATGCCACTACTAGTGCTCAAATTGTCTTGTTCAGTTATCTAGCCTAATCATAACTGAACATGTTTTAAATTTATTTGCTGATAAGTTAGTGAGAGGAAAAATAGTCAATATTGTGTAAGATTGACTTGTCAAAGAAGATATATTAGGAAAATATATTGGTTGGACATGATCAAAACAAAACCAAAGAGGAAAGCAGGGATGAAAAACAAACTGTGTATCCTACCCCTGATTTTCTAGATTTCATTTTATGCAAAATAATATTTGTGTGCAGCTTGTCTTTCATGCCACAAGTACATGAAAAATCAGACTGTCTAATCCTGATTTGGTCATTTTTCAATATCATTTTTTAGATTAGAGAATAAAATCCTATCAAACAGCTTAATCTTGACAGTCAATCCAGCATAGGTAGAGAAACAAAGGAGTTCACCAGCTTAATCTGAACTCCCGACAGATATAAGTGTAGAATTAGATAGTGTCATTTTTCAAAAATATTATGTCAACGGGTTGTTATTCCAAATGCACCCAAAATAAGAAAAAATGTTAGGAAATATAGTGGGGTAGGTAGAAATGACTTTGATGCTAATCATGCTATCAATTTTCAGAAATAGCATCAAGGAAGAAAGAAATTTGCACCAATGGATAAAGGCACTGGTCTTCAAAGGACTGAGATCTGAAATTCTGAACACCTCCTGAGAAGGAGCTGCCCTCCCCAAATGGAGCCACTATTGGTCATCAGTATTTTCCACCTGTTGATGATGACTATTTTTTAAAGCCAAATTTTCTAGCAGCTGATCTCCAATTTGTCAAATTTGTCAGCTAGAAAACACCCCTACACATTTCGCCCTCCTACCTTTTCAATCAGCCTATGATAAGAAAAAACCTAATTTTCAAGCCCTATCTAGTCTCAGTCATACAAAATTGTCCATCAGCTGTCATAAGCTAAAGTCATCTGTTGTCATTCACCCTCATCCCCAGCTCATTTATTAACCAACTGATTGATAATAATGTCAGCTACCCTAGCTCTGGTCATATCTCATCTTGAGATCTGATCATACCAAAGAGAATACACCAAATCTGTCAAAATCTCCCCTAAGTTAGGTAGTGGCGCTTTAGGTAATCCTCCCTTGACAAACTATCCTAAGCCAAAATAACCTATGTATAATACCAACTAGTTATAGATGGCCCTCCTATTCTGCAAACTAAGCTTGATACACCCTTAGGTCGCGCCACTAAAAAGTCTTGATGTCTCAGCAGTGCATATGTCAAAAGCCAAACTGATATTAGGTGGATTTACAGTGTTTCATTGTCTGTTTCAAAAGCAGAGATGTTTAGGTTTTCCAGAAGACATTGTCAAGCAAAACATGAGAAGACATCTGCTTCTCATTTTGTTTTGAGCCTGGGATGAAAGTACTGGACAGAGAGGTAATTCAACAAACTTCTGCAAACACAGTCAAAAAGGTTAGTGACTAATGACTAGCAAGTATTACTCTACAGATACAAGTAAGGTTGATTCTGGTTTCTAAATATGCATAAGAGAATTTTAACAACAGGACACATATCTCATAGAATGCCTCTCATAGCATATTGTCAATTTTGCACCTTATTACTTACTTTGATATACCAAGCAGAGATATGCCTTACAAGGAAAGATAACACAGTTTGAGAAAGGGGTGAAATGTGACTGTGTAAAACCTCCTCCAAGCATGAGCAGATGGTTATGTGACTGTGTAAAACTCCTCCAAGCATGAGAAGATGGTTAGGTGACTATGTAAAACCTCCTCCAAGCATGAACAGATGGTTAGGTCATTTGTTATAAACCTCCTTCATTTAAAAGAAGATGGTTTGGAAATATGATTAAGGCCTCCTTCATTTAATAAGCAGAGGATCAGGAACATAGGTGTAGCCTCATTCAAAAAGCACAAGGATAACATGCTTCAAATGGATTGAAAACTTGTTACCCTATTTTCTCCAATGGATGAAACCACTGAAATAGTAGTGGTATTTCAAGAGGTGCTTACATGGTTTCACTATTTGAAAGACATAATTGAAGTGCAGTGGGAAACAATGGGATGATTATGAGTGGAAAAATGTTGTTAAGCAGATGGCCAAGAAGTGATACTATGGTATTCAAAGAAGCTTTGTTTTTCTTCTATCAAAGGTCTCCTTCAAAGGGTAATCTAAGGCTAAAATGCCCAAACTTAAAACAACCTCATCAAAATGACAAGAAGATAGATTAAGCCTTGCTTCCGAAAGATATTTTTGCAAATGAATATACAGAGACAGTATCTATGAGGAAAAGATATGACACCATGATTCAAGTCCAAGACATCATTCAAAGGAACAAGGCATACTACAGCCATAAACTAGACCTTTTTATGAACATGTGAAAGAACTCTGTTGTTGCATATGATTGCATTAAGGGTCTCTAAAGGCCTTTTTCTTTGATCACCTCGGTGAATGCAACTAATTTTTTACCCACAGTCAAAGAGAAATATCATTATAAGGCTGCATCAGCAGTTTTTGATATTGCTCCGGAGCAGTTTTCCTTTTTTAAGGATAGATATGGAAAAATGGTGACAGGGTTATTTTCTTAATGAAGAAACAATGGAAAGATCTTGCTTTCTAAGGAGTTTGCTTTACTTCAGAAAAGTCATGACTATGGCATCCTCAAAGAGAAGTTGTCCACAACAATTTTTTATTAACTTGATCAAATATGGGTCTTTGTAATGTTTTAAAAGTGATGAAATTACAAAAACAGTGATTCATGTTTTGACAAAACAAAAAGGGGCCTTTCCAAACACATAAACCCTCCAAAGCATGATATGAGAACATTTGAATTTTCTTTCATATAAAAGGCAGAGGAGGCCGTTGCAAAGTCTCATTTGCAAATTTCAAAACACAAAAAATGCTCCCCTAGCTGTTCATTGGAGAAACTTAGTTTTCAGGAAAACTTTCCAAGATTTTCAGGGCTCCAAGCCTGCGCGGCGCACCTATGAGTGCAAACACAAAGAGCTTCAACGGCCGCGCGGCGCACCTGTGCGCGCATTCACCCACTGATCGAAGGCCGACCCGACACCCCTCACTGTGCGACGCTCTTTTCTGTGAACGTGTCGCTCACCCAAAAGCCCTCAAAAAAGGCCTTTGAAAGCTGAATCAAGGATCAACAAGGCCTTTAAGCATTTTTCAAGGTATTTTTCTCACTCCATGATAAATTTTGAGGTTAAGAGGTGGTGTGCTCTTGTTGTGTTATCAAGAGAGAAACAGTGATTATAAGTTTGGGTTTTCAGTCGAAAATCAAAGGGTTTTTGTTGACTGTGGGTGTCAAACATTCTGGTTTCTCATGCATTTCACAAGAGCCCAATTGTTAAATCTTCCCTTCTTCCTCCATATAAGTATTGAAAATATGGCCTCCACTGTTCAGAAAAGACCTCCTTCTCAGCAATCAGCTTGCCTTTTCCATCATTCCCTCATAAGGATTGTCATTCTTCATTGGCTTGAGAAGAAGGGAATCTCTTGGGACACTTTCATTGCACATTTAGATTTCGCCACTGTACCTTCATCCCATGCATCTCCTTCACCTTCCACTCAGCATCTTTCACCTTCTTCAAGTAAGTCCATTCCCAAGAATCTAAAATTTCCCATGATTAGTGAAGAGGGGCAGCATGATGAGGAGGGGCAGCAAGATGAGTAAGAGGAGCATAATGAAGAGGAAGAGTAGCATGATGAGGAGGGGCAGCAAGATGAGGAAGGGCAGCAAGATGAGGAAGAGTAGCATGATGAAGAGGAAGAGCAGCATGATGAGGAGGGGCAGTAAAGTGAAGAAAAACACAGTGACGATATGCAACAAGATGAAGAGAGGCAGGAAGATGAAGAAGAAGAGCATGATGAAAAAGGAGAGAAACATGATGAAGAGCAGCAGCATGATGAAGAAGAGCAGCAACAAAGTGAAGAAAAACATAGTGATGATATGTAACACAATGATGAAGAGCAGTGCCATGAAGAAACTCAAAACAGTGGCAAGGACAATGAGGGAAGTAGTAAGGGCAAAGAACAAATAGAGCATGTGCTAGCTGCCTCTCCTAGGCAAAGGGCCATGCTTTCTTCTCCAAAAGTGACAAAGCCCTGGACATCAAAGAAAAAATTTCCTCAAACTATAACTCCAAATGTTACTAGGGCCCTCTGAAGCAAGGGGAAGTTGCCCAAGCAACCCATTGTCGAATTACCCATGAGGAGGAAGACCAAGAAGGCCACCCAAAGCAAGGGGAAGGAGAAAGAAGAAAGAAACCATGAGAAGGAGAGGGACTTTGACATAATTCAAATCCAAAGTGATGATAGCGACAGTGAGGCCCGAATCCTAGAGTCTCTCTTGATCAATAGAGAAAAGAAAATTGATGCTTTGAGGGCAGATCTAGAGAGGTCTAGAAACTTCCTTCACTTTTTTCAAACACAAAATAAACAGATGAGTGTCCACATGGCAGTATATGAGACACAGGCCATAAAATATCAAAAAGAGGCCTCCAAGGTGCAAATTAAGTTGGAATAACTCATGGGCATGTTCAATGATAGCGAAGATGAAGATCAGCCAAGAAGAAAGAGGCCAAGGACCATGGGACTTAGAAGAGCCTTAGAGAAACAAAAGGAGGAAGAAGCTGCCCTTTTACAATCTCTTCCTCTCACTACTTTGTTCACCCAAGAGATAGAAAACAATCGAGAAGCATGGCTTCAGAGGGTGAATGATCACTTGGAGAAGAAGTTGGAAAAGGACAATAGAGATTTGGACCTTCAAAAGAGGATGACCGAGCACTATAAAAAGCTAAATCAATTCGCCCGACGGAAATTGAAGGCCACACAGGAAAAACTCAAGGAAGCTCAAAAGAGGCGCCCGACACCAAAAATGAAGAAAGACACCTCGAAGCTCCAAATTTTTGCCTTAGCTTCTCAGCATGTTTCTGAAAACCCTTGAGGGTCATGCTCGCGAAAATTGGGCGAAATTCAACAAGTTTTGGTTTTTTGTCATTTTTGGGCTTTTGGCTAAACATCATGGGCATCACCATTTCTGTTTGGGACATCCTCAAAGGATGAAAATGGTATCATTAGATGCCATAATTTTAGGGGCATCTACTTAGAAATTTTCAGATCAATTGAAGATGATTTGGTCCCCCAAAATGGCGAAAAACAGTCACTTTTTCCACACTCTGCCCCATTTATCAGCAAAGTCTATTTTTTGAGTTTTTACACACAAGTCAGTTTTTGATAGACTTTTAGTGATAATTTTGTACATAACTAAACATTTTCAGAAAATAGACATTCAGATATTTCCAACGAGCCATCACGGGCCTCGTCTCGACATCAGGAAGGCTTCCAAAAGTTGCCCACAAGACAGAAGACTTTATGCTGATATTTTTCTTAAGTATTTTTGTGAAAAATGTATTTTTCTAAAGTGACTTTTCCTCATGTGTTTTTAGCTATTTTTGGCCATGGTTAGTTATGAAAATTCAATATATTTTCCTTTTTTATCATTTTTGAGATATTTTATTAGATATTTTGTGCCTTGGGCTTCGCAAAGCCTCAAGGACAAAATCATATATTTTTGATAGGCCAATAAGATTGCAAGTTGCACTAGGAGGTTTTCCCTCAGCTTGGCCTATATATTCCAAGAGAATTCATTGTAAATAAGGCTAAACTTGAAGATATAGAGCAATATATGGTTATACAAGCTTGGAAGAAACACTTGTCTCATGCATTGGATAGTTTCTTGAATGTTTTTGGATGATGAAAGAGGATTGTTGTTGGATTCCTTGACTTGGTAAAATGGTATAGTGTCCCTCTCTGTTATGCTTCTTAGTTTTCATACATATTTCATGATCTTGCTTGCTATAAGACAGTAGAGAATAGATTTGAGACATGCCTTTGGAGGCACCTCAGATTTCCTATTTCTTTATAGCTTCTATGTTTTCTTCCTTCTGATTCATATCAAAGAATCCTTGATTACTCTTTGATGACTGAATAAATTGTTTGCTTGTTTCATTTATGGTTTTATGCATGCTAAGTATGATTCACAGTATGCCCTTCTTACTCATGGCTAGTCATAGTTCCACCTCTGAAACCTTTCTTTGAATGTTTGATTATCCTAGTTGAACCAAGGAGGTCTTGTACTGATCTTGCCCTTTGCCTAAAACTCTGCAATCTTACTTCGAAGTGCCCGATAGCTTGAAATACTATATCTGGGAGTTTCCTCATAGTGATTTGAGTTATTTGTTTGTCTTAATTGTCTTTCCCCAAAGTCTTATAGCAATTTCCTAAAGTTAGAGAGTCATATATCTCTATGTATTGCTTGAATATTTATTTCTATGCATTTATCAGTTTGTAGTTACATTCATGATGATTAATGGTTAAACCTACCATGTTTATGTCAGCTATTGAACTATTTATGTTTGAAATCCTTTTTTCTTCACAAACTTGGTGTCCATCCCACTTCATTTTACCTTAAGATCCATTTTACCTTGATCAAATCGGCCCTTCAACATACCTTGTATCACCATCTGAGGCTTTCTAGATCTTTTCGACCCCATAGCCCAGTTGATCTGAAAATATTTTTATCTATCTTAGTCTTTTTTCAGTTCCTCCCTCAAAAATCCTAAAAGAAAAACCAAAAACCTACTTCATAACTAGCCTAAAATCAGAAACATAAGATGCAAAACACATAGATATCCCTTACACAAATAGAGAGAGCCCTCTCTGAGTCTAGGAAGGCTAGGTCCTTGGGCTCCAAAGTTGGTTTGATGTCACCCTATCACTTAGTTTTCCAATCAGCCAAATCACGGGACACTAACATGACCCATTGTGTTTCTTTATCAGATAGAAAGAAAAAAGGATATCCTTTAAAACATTTTTTCACTATCTCAATTTTCCCATTGGATTGAGGATGATAAAATTATCTATGAGCTAGTTGAGTACCCAAAAAAGAAAATAATTCCTTCAAAAAATTTCCAATGCAAATAGGATCTCTGTCACTTAGAATAGTCTTTGGGTTTCCATGTAGCTTTTGAATTGTTTCCATAAACTCAGTAGCAACTGTACTCGCTTTAAATGGATGAGATAATGCAGAAAAGTGTGCATACTTGGTAAGTCTATCAAATACCACCATGATGACACTCTTTACTTCAGACTTAGGTAAACCTGTGATAAAATCCACTAAAACCTCCTCCCAATGCTAACTTGGAATGGATAAAGGTTGTATCAGACCCAGGGTATTAATTGTCTCAACTTTATTTTGCTCGCAAACATAACTTTCCGCCACAAACTTTTGAATATAAGATCTATGGCCATCCCAAAAAAATTATTTCTTAAACCTATGGTATGTGTTTAAAAATATTTAGTGTCCTCCTAAGGGAGAGGTGTGCAGTTCCAAAAGAATATTTTGTTTTAGTTGGGAATTATTACAAATATAGAAGGAATATTTGTACCATAAGGAATCATTTTTCCAACTAAAAATATCAGATGTACTGGAATCTTTCTACAAATTTTGAATGAGTCTCCACACTTCTTCTTCATTCTTCCATTCCTCCCTTAATTCGGCTATCCAATCTGGTTGGATAATAGAAATGGCATAAAGAAATGCTTCCACATCCTCATCCTTTTTTGAGAGTGCATCTGCAATAACATTTAGCTTGCCTTTTTTTTAAATGATTTTAAAATCATAACCCAACATCTTTGTGACCCATTTCTGATGCTCTTCTAAAGATAGTATTTGTTCCAAAAATTATTTAAGACTATCATGATCATTTTTTAGCTTTAAGTGGCTTCCCATTAGGTAAGGTCGCCATTTCTTTAGTGCATGTAGTATTGCCAACATTTCCTTCTCATAAATAGCTTTATGGAAATGTTTTCCTTTGATTGGAGAGCTTTCAAAATCAGTGGTTCTTCCTTCTTGCATTAAAACAATACCAATTACATTTCCTGAGGCATCACATTCCACAATAAAAGTTTTTGTGAAGTCTGGTGTAGCTAAGATCAGTGCTTGTCACATTTCCTCTTTAAGATGTTCAAAGGCCTTAGTTTCTTTAGGATTCCATGAAAATGCATCTTTCTTCAATAATGTTGTTAGAGGTGTTGCTATTTTCCCATAATTATTAACAAAATTGATATAATAACATGCTTACCCAAGAAATCCTCGCAACTGCTTTATGGTTGTGGGTAATTTTGATTCCTTAATGGATTTAATTTTGTTAGGGTCTACCTTAAGAGCCTCCCGATATAAAATATGACCCAAATATTCCACCTCTTGTACTCCAAAGAAACATTTGGAGTTTTTTGCATATAATTTTTTCTCCTCGAATATTTTGAGCACCATGTCAACATGTTGAACATGATCATTCCAAGACCTATTGTAGATTACTATATCATCAAAAAATAATAACCCTAATTTCCTAAGGAAGGGTTCGGAAATGGAATTCATAAACCCTTTAAATATAGAAGGTTGATTGGTAAGGCCAAAAGGCATGACCAAAAATTTATAATGACCGTCATGAGTTCACAATTTTTCTTTTGGAATGTCTTCAATATTCATTCTAATTTGATGAAATCCTGAACAAATATCCAACTTGGTGAATTAGGTTTCTCCATGTAATTCATCCAATAATTCATCAATCACAGGAATGGGAAATTTATTTTTAATAGTGAGCTTATTGAGCCCCCTATAATCTGGATACATGTGCCATGGTCCATCCTTCTTATGCATCAATACCACTGGAGCATAGAAATAACTTTGAATAGGTTGAATTATACCATCCTCTAGCATTTCTGCAATCATATGTTCAATTTCACTCTTTTGGACATAAGTATATTTGTAAGGCCTAATGTTTGGAGGAAAATTTCTTGGAATCAAATGAATAGCATGATCATGACCACGAATATGTGGGAGTCCTTTTGGAGTGTGTTGGTGCATTTGGTGCACGAGTGTACCAAACCAAACTTGCTTAAGAGGAGTGGTTGTTTCCTCTTATGTTCCTAGTCACAGGTAGATAATCAAGGGAGTCATCAGGTTAGTGAACATTCCAAAACATAAAACATACTAGATAAGAAAATAGCATGCATATATAGAGAGAAAATAAAAACTAAACTGAAACAAATAATACAAAATCTCTAAATAGAGTAAAAAAAATTCAATAATCCAAATGATGGCGCTTACATCCCCTCTTATTGAGTGTTATTGGGGATAAAGGATGAAATTTTTACCCACTTGCACGGGGCCCTTAGAACTAGGGAGTTCTAAGACCCAATGCAAGGATGTCTTTACCTCAGAGCTACCTTGGCGCAAATTCCATATTTCTACTCTGAAGGATTGGAGTTGTTGGATGGCCAAAAAATGAATCCCCTTTATCTCTGCTCTGGATCACACACTGCTAGATTGTTTGGGGAAACTTTAGCCAGCATAACAATGTGTTCTCCCTTTGTTCATCTCTTGGTGGATTTTTATAGAAGAATTCAAACTCTCGTTCCCTCTCTTGGTAGATTGATGGATGGTGACCCAAGAGAGGAGTGTGATTCCATTGTGTGCCACATTATTCTATTGTGTGCTCCCTTGAGTTCCTAAGGAGGATTGGGCGGTTTTCCCTAGCCATTCTCAAGTGTGGGATCAACTTCCTGGAATGTGGCTTGTGGTCCTGGAAAGTGACTTTTTCCACTCTCAGGTCCGCGCAACTTTTTGAGGGAAAGCCACACAAAGGCATGCCTATCGAATAAAATTGCGCATGGAGGCACATTCTACTATGGTCTTGAGTGTGCAATTTGATTTTTATTTTGGACCTTAGAGATTTTTTAAATCCTTCATATTCTCTAATGTGCCTTAACCCTGTAAATCCTTCTTCCAGACATTTAATAATGTCATATTTTCTTGTCTGATTTTCCAGTGATAACAGTTTCCCCCTAATGTGTGAGGTCTAGGAAGAACTATATAATCTAAATACATTGTAGTTTCTTTTCTATGTACTCTTCGGAGAGAGAGAGAGACCTGCATGTAACACAGAGTTAGAAACACCTTACACTAGGCTGAAGAGTGACCATGTCCTGTGGGAACCCTCCAAGAAATGCTATAATACAATACATACAATTTTTATACGAGGTGGGCATGTCCCATGCTCGTGAGGCTTTGGCTAGCTAAAAAAATCTATTTGATCAAATATGTTGGTTGATGACGACGATTTCTCACGCCCTTAGGGGTGTTTTACTTTGAAAATAGGTGGAATGTGGAACCCACGTTTGTAAGCTTGCTATGGCATATAAATACGCATTGTACACATGGGTGTATGACTGGGACCTTCTAGTGTAAGCATGGCTGAAAGTGATGATTATAAAGGCATAGGTATTCGAAAAATTTGATCAAAGTGAAATGGTTGTAAGGTATGATACCATATTGAAACAAAATCTTCTGTCGTAGTTGAATGTCAGGAGGATCGATGACATATGTGGGAAATGATGTTTCCCACAATTCCACCCAAGGATGTACCTTTTTTAGTGAGGGGTGATCCAAGGTCCCGCTTCCTTTTCGGAAAAGAGGTGTTGATGTTGACAAAAAGGAAGCCTCAACTGAGCAAGAGAGTCACTGATGCAAGGGATCAGGATCCTAGATGTGATAGGTTTAACATAGGCATGATGGTGAGGGGTGACTAAAAACTGATGATGGGGATTCAGTGGCCGAAGTTTGGAGTATAAAAATCATCTTGGTAACAGACATAACTATTTCTGATGGGGAAATCCCTCAAGTATGTAGGATGTCCAGGGTGGGTATATATCGGTTATGAATGTCATGGGGGCTTATACGTGAAGGGTGTGATACTACGACTAAGGGTGACCAGGGACTGCTGCCATGGGAGAAAAAATGGATGGATAAGTGGGGAACATAGTGCACCATTTGTGGTCTTTGTACACTTACCAAAAGAATTAAATAATCGGGTTTGGATTGTACAAAACATAGAGACGGGTGCCTCAAATCATGAAAGTGTTCACTCACTGATGATGTGAAGAAGGTGTTTTGTTGAGGGTGGGGGGCCCATTGGTTGGTCTCATGTGTGGGGTTGATGAATTAGATTGAAACTATCACTGATGGGCTATGATGATGCAGGTATGGTAGGCCAAATGCACGACGCAGTGGTGTGCTTTTGATCTACTTCCAAAACTTGGTAGTCTGGGAAAAGGGTTTTACATCGATATGGTAAAACTTGAACTGATGCATGGTGGGTAAATGGGCATGAGGTGCTTCCCAGACTAAAGTGGTATAATCATGGAATCATGATTTTTGTGATATATGGTCTACTTTGGCTGACGGGCACCATGGAGGGGAGGCTCTACCAACCAACGAGGATGTTTATCATGTGCAAGGTGGGCTAATGATAAACACGATCAGGTCCTTGGAACCTATGGTTGATTTCTTATGGAGAAATGATGTTCGTGTAGAAATTATATACACTAAGCTTGCATACATCCAGATTCCCCTGATCTCACAATATTTAACTTCTTGCACAATACAGAATCATTCCACTTTTAATATTTTGTGGAAAATTAATTGCAAACACATGTGAAGCATAAATAAAAACAATCACACATAACACAGTTGTTTAACGGGAAAGCCTGAAGCTGAAAACCCCAACTATAATATATTATTTATCATGGAGATCATGTAACAATCTCATACAAAGCTTAGTACCAAGAAACTGAGTGCCACGGATATTTTTTTCCTACTGTACCAAGAAACTTTCGTAGATTCGATACTGAAAATCCCTCCTGATGTGATCTTTCTATCTATTGGGATGCCTGCCCAATCTGCATTTGTGAAGCCATGCAACTTCACCTCATCCATCTGTCTGTACCATAAACCATACTCAGATGTGCCCCTGAGATACCTCAGGACATGCTTGCTTGCCTTCCAAAATAGCTTGGTAGGCTTAACCATTGCTTGTGAAAGCTAGTTCACCGCATAGCATATGTCCAGTCTTGTATTAACTAAATACATGAGAAAACCCACCAACTGTCAATAAACAATGGCATCCACTACCTCTACCGATGTAGCATCCTCTTTCCTCTAATTTCCCGGAAGAGGAGTGTCGATAGGTTTGCAGCCTTGCATGTCAAACTTCTCCAGTATCTCCCAGGCATACTTTCCTTGAGACACAAATAGTTAACCTTCCTGCTGTCATATTTCCAATCCAAGGAAATAATGAAGGAGGCCCAAATCCTTCATCTCAAACTCCTTTGCAAGATCTGCCTTACATGAGTGTATCAACTGCTCATCACCCGTTAGTATTAAATCATCAACATAAAGAACAATGATTAAAATCTTACCCTCCACCACAATTTGGTACAGGTTTGCATCTGCCTCACTCTTGGTGAAGCCAAGTCCAGTGAAATAGCTGTCGATATGTGTGTACCAAGCATGAGGTGCTTGCTTCAGCCTATATAACGCTCTTTTGACACTGCACACATGCGACTCACTGCTGTAGATTTCAAATCCATCAGGCTGCTCAATGTACACCTCTTCCTCAATGATCCCATTAAGGAATGCAGTCTTCACATCCATCTGATGAATGTTCCAACCCATCTACGTGGAGAGAGTAAGGATGGTCCTTATGGAAGAATACCGTGAGACAGGTGCAAAGGTTTCTTCATAATCAATCCCCTCGATTTGTGAGAAGCCCCGGGCAACAAATATTGCCTTATACTTCTCGATGCTCCCATCAGCAGCTTGCTTTACCTTGTGGATACATATTGATCCTACAACTGATTTACCAACTGGCCTTGGAACAATCTCCCAAGCTGTTACACTATTTTTGGGTCATCTAACCTATTGTCATTAGATGGATCCAAGTACACCATGTAAGACCAATGTTACCCTAAGTAAAATTGCTTTCACTATAAAAATAACTTAGTAAACCATCTTTATTAAGTTATTTATGGTCTAAACAGGAAACCCCATGAGGAAATATTAAATAAATCTACATTTGTTTGATTTTCCTGAAGGAATAATTAATTAAACAACAGTTTAATTAATATTCCTGGTTATATTTAACCCAAAACAAGGAAATTAATTAGATAAATCATTATTTATCTTATTATTTTCTAAAGAATAGTTATTTAAACCTTATTTAAATAATATTCTTTGTCAAATATGACTAAATCACCCATAAATAATTAAATAAATAATTATTTATTTGATTATTACTCAACCACATCCTTAAAATGATAAATAAATCATTTATTTATTTATTATTTAAAAATAAAGGGATTTGACCCAAGTCAAATTCCTTTTCCTCCAACAAATATAATAAAATATTCCATAAAATTTGGATCTTGATTTGGTTAATAATATTTTAATTATGCACCAATATCTAGACTAACTCAATATTTTGTTATAAATAGAAGGGTTTTTCCATTCATTTACCAACTTTTGTTGCATAAAGATCACTCTGAATCTATACTTTTGGTCTGACTATTGATCCACCATCATAGTTATATTTTGCTACTATTTTTGTCTGGGTTTTCTACATCATCAAGAGAGAGGAATTTTAGATCTGAAGTGCTGAGGACTTACAAGAACCCATCCCATTAGAAAGAACTGGGAACACCCTCCTGTGTTTTCCTGCAAGGTTCCCTTAATACAAAATTAATTCAACATATTCTTGTCTTGTCTATTGGATGCATGTTGTAAATCTTGTTTTTTCTACTGTTTAATGTCTTCTAATGTGTAGATCTAGATTTTTGCAGCATTTATCTTGATCACCTAACTGCATATTTGAAGATATTAGCAGCCATATTTGTTGTTAGGGCTGTTGGTTATGCACAGCTAAAGTGGTCTTTTTTCGTACGCTTGGAATTAAGATTCATACTAACAACTGGCAACTCCACACGGGTTTACAATTACGACCGGTGTCATTTTTATGATCCTTGCATATCCAGCTGCTTCAAACCCCTGGATTTCTCTTCAGCCCCTTGTTTTTGCTTTTATTGATGTTGTTTTTAACCTATAAAACCCTAAAACGATAAAATTTCTAACTTCCGCGTTTTTTCGGACCTATTGCGCAGGAGACAGACATCAGCCGCAGCTGAGACAACATTTTTTCCTGAAACCTACCGCCAAGAGTGCTGGAAGTGCAGGTCACACTTTTTGGCCCAAAAAATGTGACCTGGACCCTCAGGACGCAGCTTTCGGCCCAAAAAATGCGACCTCTGCTGAAAACAGGTCAAAAACTGCGACCCGGACTTTTTGGGGGAATATTTCTGGAAGTTTTATAGGTTTTTCTGAGCATCTGTTCAAGGTTGTCTGACCTCTGTATCCACCTGTTTTGGACCTATACTTGTTCTATTTTGCTCAACTAAGTGGGAACCTAGCCCCCTAGGGCTTCAGTACCCTCCACTTCTTGTGGAAGGGTTTTTACTGTTGCAGGTTGTTTGAAATTTCAGAGTCTTCAGCCATTTTTTCAGATCTGATACCTCACCTTTAGAACCGCTTCAGATTGGCTTTTTATCCATCTAAATCACCTCATTTAGCTTTTTTTGGGTTTTCCTCTAGGGTTCACTTCGCTTACCTCCTGGAGATAGCCTTTCGCCACCTCTTTTTACAACAAATTTTCCTCTAATCTGTTATTGTTTCTGCACCATTTTCCAGTAGTTTTTGTCCTTTAAATCCCTATCCCTCCTAACCTTAGATCTATTGGCTCTTTTAGTGTGTTTTTATTAGTTTTTTACTCACTATAGACTAGTTTTTGAAAGGCCCGCCTCCTTGTGCTTAGATTATTGCATTATTAGTTGTTTATTTTCTATTTTTGTAGGCTTATATATTGTCATTTGCAGGTTCATTCACAACTATACAACACACTTTTTCATTTTCTCTACAAACGTCTGGGCTTAAAAATTAAAATTTACACACTTCACACACACACCCTACTCAAAAAGGGGCTTGGTTAACACCGCTAAGCAAGGAATATAAAACATTGAAATCAATTGATCCTGCACCTTTTTGCCATTGTTTTGACATTGTAATCGTTTGATATTGCACCTCCTTGCCCTTGTCGGTCTCTTTTTCCTTTGTGCCATTTTTGTGTCGTCATCATTGCACCACCAAGGCATTCATCCCGAAGACTTCTTGGCCTTCAACCTCAGTTTCCAGTAGGAAGACTTACTCCTCCGCGTAGGATTCGAGTTAGTCCTCCACCGAGTCTGCACACCAACTCTTCTTTTGGTCCTTTGGGTTCTCCTTCTCGTTTTGCCTTTGGTTCTTCCCCTATCACCTTCACCATGTCTGGTGCAGGACCTAATGCTGGTGTTAACCCCAACCCTCATGATTGGAATACCACTAGTGGGACTGCAACAGAAACTACCCCGGTTGTGCCCTTTCTCCCCTTCATGGTAGGCCTCAGCCTCCCTGATTTTGACCAGTTGATAAAAAACCCTATACACCATGATGCTAGTTGGCCTACTATGCCGACGAAGCTCCCTTCCGACATCCCAAAGTTTGAAGGCCTTGCTAGAGAAGATCCTACAAATCATGTTAGATATTTCCACATGTGGTGTTCGTCTAACTCCATTACCAATGACTCTGTCCGTCTTCGGTTGTTCCAACGTACGCTTATAGGTGAAGCTTATAAGTAGTATGTTGATCAGGCCTCTTGCTCTCATACCACCTTTGTGACTATTGCCCAGGATTTCTTGTCTTACTTCCATCTTCCCCTTTGTTACGACACTGGTATCGAGCTCTTGACTTCTTTTCATCAATCATCTGTGACCTGCCTTTCCGACCATTTCTAGGAATGGCAGAGAAGAAAGAGCCTATGTTGAGCACCTACCTTCGAAGACCGTGTCTACATGGACTGGTTCCTTAGATATTTTTTGCCACCTATTGGAAAAGATGTCACATCGCACTTTCCTCAAACCAAAGATGTCGCTCTCCAAATTGCGTAAAAATATGACCTGATCTACGCTCAGTCAGGTTATGTTTATACTATTCTACCAGATATTCCCAGACCTGGTGGTGCCAATGCACTAGGGGAATCTCACGCTGCCAACGGTATCGTTGGAGCTCTCTCTAATCCATATGCTCACCCTCCCATGGGCTATGGTTTTCCTCAGGGGGGGCCAACACCTCCTACAATTTGCCCCCTCTCGGTAGCACGTATCCAGGATACGGCATGGCTCCTCTTTTTTCCCAACCTCCTATTTACCACACTGTTACCCAACCTCCTCATTATCCATATCCATAGCCTGGTGCTCCAGCTCCTCCAACATTAGCACCTCCTCCTCCCTTTCCTTCTCAACCCCCGCAATAGAAGCCACCGCCCCCTCAGGGGCAGGTGTATGCACAATAGGGCACGACTAATCCTCCTCCCTCCAAAAATAAGAGGAAAGGCACTCAAAATCAGTCTGCTCCTGGTAATCCTGGACCTAATCAAGGTAACGCTCCTAACACTATGAACTAGCAACAGGGCACTCAGCCTAAGCACGACAGGCCTATTCGCATGACCAAGCCTTGTTCTTGTTGTGGTGTTTATGGTCGTTACACAAATGATTGTCCTCTTTTGCCACAAATGTGGCAGCTATGGGAGTCTCAAGCAACTTTGAGAGGACAGTAAGTTGTCCCTTCCGTTCCTCCTAGTCCTGCACCTAGTCAATCGGCTGTGCATACCGTTCCTTTCCCTTAGCAAGTATTTGTGGCTACCCAACCACCTGAAGGTCAGATGGCCACTCAACCTCTTCCATTTGGTACCTCCAATTACTAGATTCTCATGATGAAGTATGATCCCAGCTCATCGAATGTTTGCATGATGAAATCGTCTTGGACTTCTCTCAAGCGGCCCATCTCAGCTAGTCAAAAACCTCCTTGCTCTCCGCATCCTACTCCTAGCCCTTTGATTCAGCCTTCTGGACCTCCTCTTCTTGGCCCTTCAGCTGGTATCCATAAGCCTCCCTTCCCTCCTGAAAAAGTTCAACCAGGCCTTAACCAGTTAGGAGCCATCCCACTTGGCCATTACCCCTCCAGTCAGATACCATTCTTAGCCCCCCCACTAGGAGTTTATATGGCACCTGTCATGGGCACCCTCTCCCTTCCTAACCTGACCATTGGGATTCCCGTCTGGTACCTTGATCCTCCAGTCGCTACCCCGCCCAAACCTTACCTTGCTTTGACCCTAGTTCAACCAATCACCATGACTTCTCCTGCTACAACATTGCCTTAGCCACCTCAACAATAACCACCTCCTGTTTTGATAGCTTCGGTTAAGAAGGGAAAATCTTGCATGGGGGCAACCAATGACAAGGCCACCCTGACAAATCCTGCCCCTCCACGGCCACCAAAACGCACTATCCAGTGTGCTTTATGTGATATTGTCAGTCACGCCACCCATACTTGTCCAGAGTTGCCTCACCTTAAGTCCATGGTCAATGAGACATTTTCAGAGCCTGATATCCCTGAGGTTTATGTCACTATACCCGATTCAATCCCGAAACTAAAAGCTTTGTGCACCAATCACCCCTGTGATTTGTGCGATTTCCATGGCCATTACACTCACCTTTGTCCCTGCCTTGAAGAGTATCGCTCCTATTTTGAATATTTCTGCCAAACCAAGGCCAAGCATGACAAGTTCACCTCTCACTTGTCTGCAAATTCTACTCCAACAGAACCAGAGGATCTGCCTGCTCCCATTGAAATTCCACCTCTTGATGTCAAGATGATGGAGCCTGTGGCCCACATTTTCTACCTATCATCATACATGAGACCCTCAGTAGAAGTCCCCTTGGAGGCTTCCCCTGACATGTTGCCTGACCTCCCTTCAGCGATTGCCCTGGGCTCAACATCGATAGATCCTTTATCTGCTTACTCTTCTATCATCCCCCATGACATTGCGCATGTGAATCTCTCTTCACATGATGATGAGTCAGAAATTGCTACCGCGTCAGGAGATATATGTTCCTCTAATCACCCCATCTTCAATTCCGATGAAGAAATTATGGAAGCTATGACCGTACCTGAATTTCCATGGGATGATATGCACCACCGCGAATAGTTCCTCCCACAGCAGTCCCATGACCAATACGTTGTTGAAACTAAAGACTTCATTCCTGATGAGGTCGATTGGGTTAGAAATCCCATCCCTACACCTCATGCTTTCGAAGAAGGAAATATGGCCAATATATCTCCTACCATTAAAATTGACATTTCTGACAAATTAGGGATAGAAGAAAATATCACCTTGAGTGCCCATTGCACCCTGGAAGAGGTTGAAGCTTACACCAAGCTATTCAAAGAATTTGTGATATTTTCACCTGCTCCTATTTAGAAATTCCTGGAATTGATCCCGCCATTGTCGAACACCATATAGATGCATGGCCTGATGCCAATCCTATCCGCCAAAAGATGAGACCCATTAATCCTTCCAGATGAGAAGCTGTCAAAGCCGAAATCGATAAGATCAAGCAGGCTGGTTTTATCTATCCCATTGAATACACCACTTGAGTGTCCAATCCGGTTTCCGTTCTAAAAAAAAATAAGGCACCATTTGTGTCTGCACCGACTTTCGCGATCTGAACAAAGCTTGTCCCAAAGACAACTTCCCCGCACCATTCATTGACCAAATCATTGACGAGTGTCTGGGGCACGAGGTTCTATCCTTTATGGATGGTTTCTTCGGGTACAACCAAATTGTTATCCATCGTGCTGATCAACTTAAAACCGCATTCATCAGTCCATGGGGAACCTTTTCCTATCAATTCATACCATTCAACCTTAAAAACGTCGGAGCCACTTTTTAGCGGGCTATGTCTTACTGTTTCCATGACCTAGCTCACATTATCCTTGCTTATTTATATGACCTCACTACGTGTTCTAAAAATTGGGCACAACACCTCCACGATCTGCGTACCATCTTTCTCTGATGTCGCAAGTATAATATCCACCTCAACCCGCTGAAGTGTGTCTTTTGTGTACCTTCCGACCGCCTTCTAGGCTTCATTTTGTTTAAAGATGGTATCACGCTTAATCCATTAAAATTTCAAGCCATCCTTGAGCTTCCTATCCCTCGTACTTTACACCAGTTACAAAGCCTACAAGGAAAATCTAATTTCTTTCGTCGGTTCGTACCTGACTATGCCACCACCACACATGGTTTCCTTAGACTCGTCCACTCTAATATCCCTTTTTTTTTGGATACCTATGTCCAAGAGTCTTTTGATGCCCTGAAGCATGCTCTCACATATGCTCCCTTGATTCATCCCCCTGACTTTGATAGCTATTTCATCCTGTATATCTCTGCTTCCACCTACTCAGTCACTGGAGTCCTTATTCAGGAAGACGACAACAGAATTGAGCATGTTATCTATTATGTCAGTAAGAACCTGGTAAGACCACCTGTATCCTACTCACATGAAGAAAAATTAGCATTGGCTGTCATGTTCTCTATCCAGAAACTTCGTCGTTACATCCTCATGCATTCCACCAAGGTCGTGACTGATTCCAACCCTATGGCCTTCCTATTGAGTCGTCGAATCATCAGTGGGAAGCATGCCCGTTGGATCGTAATCCTCCAGGAATTAGATCTTGAATTTTGTCACGCTAAAAAGTAAGAAATTTTTAGCCCTCACTAAACTCATTTCTGAACTACCTACAAGTACGCAGGATCCTCTAGTTAATGTTAGTTTCCTCGATGAACATTTATTTTCCATTACCACCAGTGACCCTTGGTATGGGGACATCCTCACTTATTTGCGAACTCAAAATTTTTCCCTCCATCTTGACCGTGACGCTCGACGATGTATCCAACATGAGGCCCCCCGCTACCTTCTTAGTAGTGACGACCGTTATCATTGCGGTATAGATTCTATCCTTCGTCGTTGTCTGACACACGCTGAAGCAGAACAAGTCCTCAATGCCTATCATAGCGGCCTTTGTGGTGGCTACCTCCCTGGTCTGGCCACTGCCTAGAAAATCATGTGCGCTAGGTACTTCTAGCCTTCTCTTTGGTTATTGCATTGAGGCAGTCAAACACTGCCCCAATTGCCAACATTTTGCCCCTAAGACACGAGCCCCTCCATCTCCCTTCCATCCTATCATCTCGGTTGGTCCCTTCTATAAGTGGGCCATAGAATTTATGGAGTGTCGACTGTCATTGGCTGGTAACCATAAGTATATCATCGTGGCAGTTGACTATTTCACAAAATGGGTTGAGGCCATGCCAAAGTTTAACAACACGGTAGCTATCGCAACCCTCTTTGTGTTTAACCATTTCATCACTTAATTTGGAGTTCCGAAACAATTGGTCTCTGACCGTGGCTGACATTTTGAGGATGAGATATGGTTGGAGCTATCCTCACTGTTGGGCTTTGAGCACCAATATTCCTCCTCTTATTACCCCCAAGGTAATGGCCAAGTTGAAGCAGTCAATAAAATTCTTAAAACCATGCTTCAACGGATGGCGGATAAGCACAAAACCAACTGGCATCTTATGCTCTTCCCTACTTTGTGGGCCTACAGAACTTCTGTTAAAACCTCCACTGGGTTTACTCCTTTCCACCTTGTTTTTGGAGAGGAGGTAGTCTTACCGATCAAGTGTGAAATCCCTTCCCTTCATCTAGCCATCAAATTTATCCTTGACACCCAACCTTTAGAACAACAACTTATCATGCTTAAGCGTGCTTCTGAAGACCGTCTTGTTGCATTGCAAACCATTGAGGTGGCTAAGAAACACACCAAAGCTCAATATGACCAAAAATTCCACCCTCGTACTTTTCATGAAGGCGATCTTGTTCTGGTGTATGACCAAGCCCATGATATACTTTGTCATGGTAAGTTTGACTCATTATGGCTAGGACCTTACATCATCAGTAAGGATTTAGGTCAGGGGGCATATCTATTAGAAGACTTTGAAGGCCATCCCCTTCGCAATCCTGGCAGTGCACTCTCTCTGAAAAAATATTACCATTAACATTTCCTTCTGGAATTGCATGTTTTATTTTCTTTAGGTAGCTAGCTCATGCTTTTCATGATTTGATACTTCACCAGGACACTTTTTTTTCAAGAAGGGTCACTTCACCACTCTTCAAAATCAAATTTCTTCACCAGAAACCCTCGTACTTGCGGACACCCCTTTACCTTCATACTTGTCAATTCTTGTGTCGATATTCGTCGTGAGTAACCATTATGTACTCATGTTTTTATGGTCCCTATTGGACCTTTTCTCTGTGTGGCAGCACCATTGAGTCGCCCTTGTTTAGAGCATTTGAGTTGAGTCATCATTGCATTCATGGAGTTTGTCCCAAGTCCCTTTGTATCCTGCATAGTCCTCCATCCTTCATTGCTTGGTTCCTCTCTCGTGTTGCACATCATGACCTTCAGTTCCAATGTCCACGATCCCTCATGATATTATGTCAGTCGCTCCCAGGTCATCTATGCCCTTTATGATCTAACAAGGGAAGTCGTCTGTCCACTACTCAATAACCCCCATTTTCATCATCACCCTTGGTGTCCGTCTATTAGTCGCTCTAATATTTTCTCTCGTGCCTTAGTTGAGGACCTCTTATTGCCTTATTTGTGGCGGACATCCTTTTGTCAACATCAAGTCATTTATTCCAGAGGACGGGTCTAGAGGGTGGTGTACCTTGGTTCCAGCTTCCACTCTTGTTCAGTGCCTCAGATCAGGCAAAGGGACTCCTTCTAGCCCTTTGACTTGATTGTTTCTCAACTCTAGCTCCTTTTCAGCATGATCAAGATCCATATGCTTGATGGTTCAGTGATGTAGTAGATTGGACCAGTGATTCCCGGGTGTGTGTGAGATGTTTCAACCCTCATGATGGGGTGGCCCTACAGGTAACCCCCACATACCCGGATGACTTCTTCACTTCAGCCTTTGATGCAGCTCCATATATTTGATGATTTCTGCCTTAGCCACTTGCAGCACCTTCTCGATTGCATATATCAGTTAGATTTTCAGAGCCCTTTCCTATTTACATGGGCATTTGGGTTGTATTTGTATCTCATGTACTCAGATATTATTGTACAAGTCTTGGCTATTATCCCAGGCACAATATGTATGTGGGAATCATTATCATGTTATTTACCTGGCTCATGTTTATGCTAGCATATACTATATTGTTCAGTCCCTTGCTTACTAGACACCTTATTTTTTGTACTATTACCTCAGCGGGTATAGGTATGCCTCCCCCGCCGCCTATAGTAGGTATTCCCTTATAAAAGAGACTTTTCACACCTGTAAGTCTTGCCTCCTTAGGTTCTAGTCCTTTCAGCACTTTGGTCTACCCTATACTTCTCTCTCTTTGACTTCCCCTTCGATGTCTAGTGATTGAGTTCTTACAACGTACTTCGGTCATACGATTAGCTCCTAATGCTCACATGCTAGGGGGAAATCTGTTACACCATTTTTTGGTCATCCAACCTATTATCATTAGATGGATCCAATTACACCATGTAAGACCAATTTTACCCTAAGTAAAATTTCTTTCACTATAAAAATAACTTATTAAACCACCTTTATTAAGTTATTTATGGTCTAAACAAAAAACCCCATAAGGAAATATTAAATAAATCTACATTTTTTTTATTTTCCTGAAGGAATAATTAATTAAAAAACAGTTTAATTAATATTCATGGTTATATTTAACCCAAAACAAAGAAAATGATTAGATAAATCGTTATTTATCTTATTATTTTCTAAAGAATAGTTATTTAAACCTTATTTAAATAATATTCTTTGTCAAATATGACTAAATAACCCATAAATAATTAAATAAATAATTATTTATTTGATTATTACTCAACCACATCCTTAAAATGATAAATAAATCATTTATTTATTTATTATTTACAAATAAAAGGATTTGACCCAAGTCAAATTCCTTTTCCTCCAACAAATATAATAAAATATTCCATAAAAGTTGGATCTTGATTTGGTTAATAATATTTTAATTATGCACCAATATCTCGACTAACTCAATATTTTGTTATAAATAGAATGGGTTTTCCATTCATTTACCACCTTTTGTTGCCTAAAGATCACTCTGGATCTATACTTTTGGTTTGACTATTGATCCACCATTGAAGTCATATTTTGCTACCATTTTTGTCTAGGTTTTCTACATCATCAAGAGAGAGGAATTTTAGATCTGAAGTACTCAGGACTTACAAGAACCCACCCCATTGAGGAGAACTTGGAACACCCCCCTGTGTTTTCCTCCCAGGTGCCCTTAATACAAAATTCATTCAACATATTCTTGTCTTGTTTATTGGATGCATGGAGTAAATCTTGTTTTTTCTACTGTTTAATGTCTTCTAATGCATAGATATAGATTTTTTCAGCATTTATCTTGATCACCTAACTGCAGATATGAATATATTGGCAACCATATTTACTATTAGGGCTGTTGGTTATGCACAGCTAAAGTGGTATTTTTTCGTACACTTGGAATTAAGATTCATACTAACACAATCACTGTTTCTGACAATGGAGTCATACTCCTCCACCATGGCATCTACCCATGTGGGCTCCTACACTACTTCTTCAAAAGAAGATGGCTCTGTCATGATACACTTGCTGATCAGAGCCATGTATCCAGTAAATCGGTCAGGTGATTGTCTCTATCTGCACTGTGATGTAGGGACTCCTACATTCTGTGCCGCATCAAGCTTCAGTCTCTCAGCTTATGTGGTACGCTTTTTGCCTTGTCTGATGTTTGGTTCTACATGAGTGGACTCCTCCACTCTATGAATCTCCTCCTGTGGCTGATCCACATCCCGAGTCTCATCTTTCGGAACAAGCAGTTCCTTCACTACATGCAATTTTATCTCCCTCTCAAGCATAGCTTGTGCAACACCCACGATCATTCTGTTCTTCCTCTCCACGACCCCATTCTGCTATGGGTTATGAGGCACTATTAGTTCTCTTTGAAATCCTTCTTTGCTACATAAATCTTTGAATTCACCCGAGATGTATTCACCACCATTATCGCTCCGTAGAGCTTTAACTTGCTTCCTCGACTCCTTCTCCACCAATGCTTTAAACTCACAGAACTTTGAAAATGTTTCGCTCTTCTTCCGCATGAAGAAGATCTAGCATCTACGAGAATAGTAATAAAAAAATATAACATAATACCTATGTTTTTCTATTAAAAAAACTGAGAAAGGTCCACACACGTCTGTGTGAATTCTCTCTGTTAGTATGAATCTTTCGTCGTAAAAGATCACTTTAGCTACGCATAACAAATAGCCCTAACATCGATTATGGCTGCAAAATATCTTTAAGTCTGCTGCAGAAATTTAGATCTAAGCACAAAAAGACATTAAGCAGATAAAATATAATATGGCTCCATGCATCCAATAGACAAGACAAGAACAAAGTGTTTAAAATAATGGTTTGTATTATATTAAAGAATGGGGCACTTGAGAGGAAAATAAGAAAGGTGTTTTCCAGTTCTCCTCAGTGTTTCAGATCTAAAATTCCTCTCTCTTATTGGTGTAGAAAAATAAACATGGAACTCAATGGGAGTTCCTAAAGCAAAATGGAAAATGGTGACCAAGAGTAGATCCAGAGTGATCTAATGCAATGAAGGTGACTAATAAATGGGGAAAACCCTTCTATTTATAAAAAAATATTGGGGTGTTCTAGAACTCGGTGCATGAATAAAATATTATTAATCAAATTCTAGAATCACCCTTTAGGAATATTTTATTATATTTGTTGGAGGGAAAAGGTCTTTTGACTTGGGTCAATTCCTTTATTTATAAACAATAAATAAATAAATGATTTATTTATTATTTTAGGGACATGATGGGAATATAATTAAATAAATGATGATTTATTTAATTATTTACAAATGATTTAGTCCAATTTAACTAGGAATATTATTAAATAATGTTTTGAATAACTTATTCCTAGGAAATAATTAAATAAATAATGATTTATTTAATCAATTTCCTTGTTTTGGGTTAAATATGACTAGGGAATGTGGACAAATGTTATTTTATATGGTGAAAGCAATTTTACTTGGGGTAAAATTGGTCTTACATGGTGTACTTGGGTTCATCTAATAATAATGGGTTAGATGACCAAAAAAATGGTGTAACGGATTGCCCCCCAACGTACGAGTGTTAGGAGCAAATCGTATGACCGAAGTACGTTGTAAGAACTTAATCACTAGGCAGCAAGAGGGGAGTGAGAGAGAGGAATGTAAGGTAGTCTAATGTGCTAAAGGACTAGACCCGGAGGAGACGAGACTTACAGGTGCAACAAGTCGCTAGGTGATGAAGTAGTACCAGTGTTAAAGGCAGTGGGGGAGGCATACCTATGCCCGCCAATACAATAGTGCAAATAATAAGGTGCCCGGAAAACCATGGAACGTAGTAATGAAGCATGTGCTGGCCTAAACATGAGCTAGATAAAAATGATGAATCCCACATACATGTGATGCCTGGAATAACCTTCAGGACTTATACAAGAAGATTTGAGTACATGAGATACAAATATACCCAAATGCCCCTTACACACGGGGAAGGGCTCACAAAATCTAACTGATATATGCAAATCGAAGAGGCACTGCAAGCGGTTGAGGCTGATATCATCAAATGAGAGGAGCTGCATCAAGGGCGAAAATGAAGAAGTCATCCGGGCATGTGGGGGGCTACTTGGAAGGCCACCCCCTCATGAGGGTTGAGACATCTCACACACGCTCGGGAATCACCAATAGCTGTTGCTGCATCACTGGACCATCAAGTGTATAGATCACGATCATGCTGAGAAGATCTCGAACCAAGGTACACTGCCCCCTTGACCTGGCTTCTGGAGTAAATGAGCTGATGTCGACAAAATTAGGTCCGCCATAGGTGAGGCAATAAGGGAACCCCAACAAAGGCATGAGGGAAAATAGTAGAGCGACAAACAGACGAACACTAATGATGATGATGAAGTGGGGCATACTAAGTATCGGATGGACGACTTCCCTTGTGAGAGCATAAAGGACATGAATGGCTTGGCAGCGACTGACAAAATATCATGAGGGATAGTGGCCAATGGGACTGAAGGCCATAATTTGCGACACGAGAGAGGGACCAAGCAATGAAGGATGGAGGATTATAGTGGGATACAAAGGGACTCGAGATAGACTCCATAAATTCGATAATGACTCAACTCGGATGCTCTAAAAAAGGGTGACTCGATGGTTCTGCCACATATTAAAGGTCCAATGGGGGACCATGAAAACATGAATACAAGATGGTAACTCATGACAAAAATCAACACGAACAAGGACAAGCATGGAGGCAAAGTGGTGCCTCAAGTACAAGTGTTGTAAGTGAGGAAATCCGATTTTGAGGAGAGGGGAAGAGATCCTTCTTGGGAAAAGTGTGTCCTGGTGAAGTTTCAGGGTACTAAAAACTAATAGGTACCCAGAGCTCATAAACAAGCCAGGTCGCACTTTTTGGGGTCTGTTCTGCAACCGGGGTAGCAGGTACTGGGCAGAAAACTGCGACTGGTCCCAGGAGATGACCTGAAAAGTGCGACCTTCCAGAGGAAAGGGGTTGTAGCATGGTTTTTGGCTGAGATCTAGGATTTTATGGTTGATGGGCATAAGTGCCCCCAAGCATGTTGTGATCATGCCAAAATGTATTTAGAAAAAGGTGAAGCTAAGCACATTTTAATGAAATGGTGCGCCATTTGTTTTTGTTATGGGTATGCAGTTTGAGAAAGGAAATAGAGGATTACCAATCTCTTGTAGTACTGCATATATGAAGCAAATGGAATTTAAGTTCCTGGGTTGGCATACCTGGTGTCACTCCCAAAAACAGGATTGGGAGATAATGAACTGATGCTCTCTTAGAAAACCTATAGGTTGGTCAACAACAATGCTTAAAAGACTGGGTTGATGATGTAAGATGAAGGAACGATAAGGGGTATCATCCCTAGAGTGATCTGAAGTGATATGGGACTCTAGAGGTGCTTCTAAAGGGGGAAGAATAATGGTACTGGATTCGACACGACCAGATACACTAGGAGAGTTGTGGAGAAGTTCTTCTCTTAGTCTCTCAAATATGGGTGCCCCCTTACCCAAACATTGGGTGTCAATGTAATGGCCGCAAGTTGGATGTGGTTCGAACCCATGGGTTTGATGTAAGGGGGAATAGATAAAGTCAGGGGTGGGGATGTCTTCCATAATGTCGTCATCGTGATAAAACATGAGGTGACTAGTGGAAGAAAGACTGCCTGACACGTCGAAGCTACCTGACTCATCATCATGAGAAGAGAGGTTCACATGCGCATTGCCACAAGGGGTGACTGAAGAGTAAGTAGATAAAGGTTCTGCCGATGTTCAGCCCAAGGTGATCGCTGAAGGAAGGTCAAGCGAAAAAACAGGGGAGGATTCCGAGGGAATGTTCCTTGAGGGTCTCATGGATGAGGATAGGTAGAAAATGGTGGACGAAGGCTCTGTCATCTTGAAATTAGGAGGGGGAATGTTAATGGGAGAATTCATGTCTGGTAGTGCGGCCGAAGAAAAACACGCAAATAAGGGAGATGTGAACTCATTGCACTTGGCCTCAACGTGGTGGACCGCAGCGAGAGAGGTGCGGAAGTTGTCGAGGCGGGGAAAAAGGTGGGTGTAATGGCCATGGAGATCACAAAAAGCACAGGGGTGGTTGGTGTGAATATTCTTTGGGTTCTTGGCCATGGTTGCAGAAGAAACAAAGGTTTCAGGGAACGCGAAATTAATCATGGGCTTGATATGAGGCAGTTCAGGACAGGTATGGGTCGTGTGGCCGACAACATCACACAAAGCACACTGGATGGTATGATTTGGAGGCCGAGGAGGGGCAGGGTTTGTCGGGACAACCTTGTCCTTTGATGCCCCATTGTGAGCTTTTCCATTCTTACCCGAAGTAGTCGCAACAGAAGGTGGGTCCTGTTGAGGTGACTGAGGCACTTTTGTAGCAGGAGAAGTCGTGGGGACCGGTTGAACTTGGGTCAAACCAAGATAAGGTTTGGGTTGACTAGGAGGGGTAGCGGCTGAAGGATAAAGGTACCAGACGGGAATCCCAATGGTCAGGTTAGGAAGAGAGAGGGTGGCCATGACAGGTACCGTGTACACTCCTAGTGGGGGAGCTAGGAACGGTATCTGACCAGCGGGGTAATGGCTAGGAGGGACGGCTCCAAGATGGTTGAGACTTGGTGGAACTGACCCAGGAGGGTAGAGAGGCGGATGGGTATCAGAAATGGGAGAAGGGTCAGAAGGGAGAGGTCCGGCTGGCTGAGGTGAAGGGCTAGGAGCAGGTTGCGGTGGGCGAGGTTGAGGTTGCTGACTAGCCGAAGCGGGCTGCTTAAGGTTCACCCGAGACAATTGCATCATGCAAACATTCACTAAGATAGGATCAGAGACAGGAGGAGGAGGAATTCTAGGGAAGATTCCAAGCGAGGAGGAGTCTTTATAGACGTCAGGGGAGACACTGTTCAAAGAATCGACGGTTTGCGTATTGGCTATAGAAGAGATGGTCGACTCAGGGGAGGGCTGAGATTTTGGCTCTTGATATGTTAACTGGTCAATGGTGACTATCTTTCCATTATGACGGAAAAACATCTTGCGATGGACCACGGATGGGACAGTAGACATGGCATAGGTGTAGCTACGCCCCAAAATAATGTCATAATCAATAGGGGCATCGATGACTTCAATGTCAATGCAAACAGTCTTGCCCGCAAGAGTGATAGGACAGTTGCAGAAAAGGCCAATGGGCTGGGAGGCATGGCCATCCCACGCTCGAAGAGTGATCGTGGGAGGGGCCAACTCAGGAGATCCGAGTTGTTTCCAAATCGAAGCAGTCATCACACAGGTGGATGCCCCCTCATCAATGATGCACCGGGAAATTTTAGTGTTCCATATTTTGACTGGGATTTGGAAAGCTATGGAAGCAGGCAGAGGAGGAGACTCTGACTGATGGGCGTCGAAAACAATCAATTGGTCATCTGCATGATCTACAACACCTAGGGCAGATAGTAGAGCTTTTCTTTGAGAGGGGCACAATTGGAGGAGTTCCAACATTGAAATGGTAGCAGGAGATTGGGCCAGCTCATCTACTATGCTATATGAATGGGCATCTTGGTTAGAAGCAGCATTGCGGCATATTGGACCCTTAGGAATCATGGTATGAACCTTGGCTTTGGGCGGAGGGGTATGCAAGGCACCATTAGTTGTCGAAAGAGGCTCTGTAGAACCTAAAGAAGGTGACTCAGGGACAGATGGAGCAAGAGGCTGAGGGTATGGACAGGACTGAGTTTGAAGGTTAAGGTCGACGGTTACAGGTTGGTCAGAGTTCATCATGAGGATCTGGTAATCAGAGGTACTAGATGGAGGATGTTGAGTGGTTACCGGTCCATGAGGTGGTTGGGTAGCCACAAATCCCTGCTATGCACCCACCTGCTCTTGAGGGGGCGGTGACTGCTGTTGCGGGGGTTGAGAAAACCAGGGAGGCGGGGGTGCGAATGTTGGAGGAGCTAGAGAACTAGGCTGTGGATATGGATGAGAAGGAGGTTGGGTAACAGTGTGGTAAACTTGAGGTTGGGCAGAAAGAGGAGGCATGCCGAATCCTAGATTCGTGCTACCGAGAGGGGGAGAGGTGCAGGGGGAGGTGCCCCCTCCCCCAGGAAAACCATAGTTCATGGGAGGTTGAGTGGATGGATGAGAGAGAGCTCCAAAAATACCGTCGGTGGCATGAGGTGCCCCCGGTGCGTTAGTGCCACCAGGTCTGGGGAGGTCAAGAAGGACGGTATAAACATAATCAGATTGAGCATAGATCAGGTCATATTTTAAGGCTATTTGGAGGGCGGCTTCTTCGGTTTGAGGGAAGTGGGATGCGACATCTTTGCCAATGGGAGGTAAGAGAGAGAAAAGGAACCAGTCCATATAGACATGGTCTTCGAAGGTTGGGGCTTGACATAGGCTCTTTCCTCTCCGCAATTCTTTAACATGATCGAATAGGCGGGTCGCAGACGATTGACGGAAAGAAGTCAAAATTTTGATACCGGTGTCATAACGAGGGGGAAGCTGGAAATAAGATAAGAAGGTGCGGGCAAGGGTCACAAAGGTGGTATGGGAAGAGGTGGGCTGGTCAACATACCACTTAGAAGCTTCGCTAGTAAGTGTGCGTTGGAACAACCGAAGATGGATGGAATCATCGGTAATAGAATTGGATGAACACCACATGTGGAAAGATCGGATATGGTTGGAGGGATCTTCATTAGCAAGGCCTTCAAACTTGGGAATGTTGGAGGGGAGCTTGGTTGGCATAGTAGGCCAATTGACATCATGGAGAATAGGATCATTAATCAGCTGATTGAAGTCAGGAAGACTGAGACCGGCCATATAAGGGAGCAACGGGGCAGTCGAGGTAGGTCCCATAGTGATTCCATTGGAAACGGACCCAGCGGTAGAGCTGGGGTTAGGGCTAGGTCCTGAACTAGACATGGTGAAGGTAAGAGAGGGAGAACTGTAAGTAGGGGGAGAACCCGAATAATCAGAGGAAGAGTCAGAGTGCAGACTCAGGGGAGGACTTACTCGATGACGACGGGAAGGAGGAAGATGACCAATCGGAAACTAAGGATGAAGGCCAAGAAGTATCCGAGACAAATGCTTTGGAGGCATAATGATGACGGGAAGAAGAAAAACCGATGAGGGAAGGGCGGTGAAAAATCAAGTGAGGTCAATGTCGAAACAAGGGCAGAGAGGTGCAGTGTCAATTGATTTTAAAGTCTTTTCCAGGCAGTGTTAACCAGGCTCTTCTTCTCTTAGGGTCAATGTGTGGCGTGCGTTAATTTTAATTATTTAAACCCAGACGTTTTGAGAGTAAAAGAAAAATTGTGTTGCGTAACTAAAAAATAAATCTACAGTAAATAAGACTGAAAGAACAGAAAATTAACAGCTAACAATGCATAAATCTAACCCAAGAAGGCGGTTCTCTCAAAACTAGTCTATAAGAGGGAAAAATCTAATCAAAGCATGCTAAAAAGAGGCTGGTAGATCTAAGGTCGGGAGGGATGGGGATCTAAAGGAGAAATCTATTGAAAAGAGGTGTAGATAACAGCAAAGAGGCAAAGGTAAGGTTGCTGCTAGAAAGGAGGGGATCAGCTAAAGGTAGAAGGGACAAGGAGGTGGCCCTAAAAATGAACCCAAACAAAACTATATGAGGTTTTTTGAAAGGGATAAGAGCTGATCTGTAGGGATCTGAAAGGGAGGTATCAGATCGGAAAGAAAAAAGGTTGAAACTCTGGAAATTCAAACTTCTGAAACAGAGAAAAATCTCCCATAAAAAGTGGAGGGTACTGAAGCCCTAAGGGGCTATATTCCCACTTAGTTGAGTAAAACGGAGCAAGAATAGGTCTAAACGGTCGAAGAAGCAGGTCAGACAACCCTGACAGAGGTTCAGACAAAACCCAGAAAAATTTCAGAAAAATTCCAGAAAAAAGTCCAGGTCGCAGTTTTTGACCTGCTTTTCACTCAGGTCACACTTTTTGGGCTGTTTTCCTTGACATGAAGCTCTAGGACGCACTTTTGGGCCAAAAAGTGCGACTTGCACTTCTGGTACTCTCGGCGGCAGATTTCATAAACAAATTGTCATCTCAGCTGTGGCTGATGTCGGTCACCTACGCAATAGGGCCAAAAACACACGGAAGTTAGAAATTTGAATGTTTGAGGGTTTTAGAGGTCAAAAAATACCATAGAAATAGGAAACACAAAAAATTGAAGAGAAACCCTAGGGTCTGAAACAGCTGGATATGCAAGAATGTATAAAACGACAGCGGTCGCAAAAGAAAACCCATGTGGAGTCGCCAATTGTTAGTATGAATCTTTCGTCGTAAAATATCGCTTTAGCTACGCATAAAAAATATCCCTAACATCGATTATGGCTGCAAAATATCTTTAAGTCTGCTGCAAAAATTCAGATCCAAGCACAAAAGACATTAAGCAGATAAAATATAATATGGCTCCATGCATCCAATAGACAAGACAAGAACAAAGTGTTTAAAAGAATGATTTGTATTATATTAAAGAATGGGGCACCTGAGAAGAAAACAAGAAAGGTGTTTTCCGGTTCTCCTCAGTGGGATGGGTTCTTGGAAGTCCTCAGTGTTTCAGATCTAAAATTCCTCTCTCTTATTGGTGTAGAAAAACAAACATGGAACTCAATGGGAGTTCATAAAGCAAAATGGAAAATGGTGACCAAGAGTAGATCCAAAGTGATCTAATGCAATGAAGGTGACTAATGAATGGGGAAAACCCTTCTATTTATAACAAAATATTGGGGTGTTCTAGAACTCGGTGCATGAATAAAATATTATTAATCAAATTCTAGAATTACCCTTTAGGAATATTTTATTATATTTGTTGGAGGGAAAAGGTCTTTTGACTTGGGTCAATTCCTTGATTTATAAACAATAAATACATAAATGATTTATTTATTATTTCAGGGAGATGGTGGGAATATAGTTAAACAAATAATGATTTATTTAATTATTTACAAATTATTTAATCAAATTTAACTAGGAATATTATTAAATAATGATTTGAATAACTTATTCCTAGGAAATAATTAAATAAATAATGATTTATTTAATCAATTTCCTTGTTTTGGGTTAAATATGACTAGGGAATATGGAAAAATGTTATTTTATATGGTGAAAGCAATTTTACTTGGGGTAAAATTGGTCTTACATGGTGTACTTGGGTTCATCTAATAATAATGGGTTAGATGACCAAAAAAATGGTGTAACACTCTCCAGGATCATCGAAGCATGGTTCTCCTTCTCATGAAAGGTTTTCTTCACAAACTTACCCATAGTACATCCCTTGCTCTGATATGACTGCGAAAGAGTACCCTTGGGAAGTCTAGTAGAAATCTGCTACAAAATATTCAAAGCGCCATGGTGAAGATGGCCCAATCTCTTGTGCCATAATTTGTCCTCATCCCGGCTTACCACTTCTTCTGCTTTGCCCACCATTGCAGCGTAGCCATCTACCTCCAGCTTGTAGATATTCTTAACTCGAATCCCTATCTTCTTGGTTTGACCCATTGTTTTATGTCAAAGGAAGGCTTTTCCCTCACTGGAAACAACATCATAACCTTTGTCTTCCAACATTGCGACCGAGACCAAGTTCTTCTTCAGACATGGAACATGCATAACATCCTTCAACAAGAATGGATTACAGGACTCCCTCTCAAAGGTAATGGTCCCAATGTCGGTTACACTGTATCGACCATCGTCACCCATCTCTATATGCATCTGAAGGTCCTTCTCCTCCAAGTCACTAAACAACTCCTTGTCTCCCGTCATATGGAAAGACACACCACTATCAACATGCCACACTGATCCCATATAGCTTGAAACCAAGAATGCGATCAAAGATAAATCAAGTTCAAATTGCGAGGCTAAGGCCTCTCCAGCATTCTTCTTTTTCTTCTTCTTCTGTGGGCAATTAGTGGCGAAATGCCCATGTTCATGACAGTGAAAACACTTCACCTTGGACAAATCCTGCTTCTTGCCTTTAGCATCGGATTTTGAAGGAAATTTCTTCTCGTTCCCTTTCCTTTATTTGGCAGCTAAAGCAAAATTCTCTTCATCATCATTCTTTGATGAAGAGCCATCTTTGGTACCTTGCCTTATCTCCTCCTGCACAAGATCCGACCAAAGTCGCTCCCATCCCAGCAGTTTCTCCCGTCCATTGACAGAGTCTTCGTAGCTATGCCAAATCTTTGGAAGCCCAAGGAGAGCCAAGCTCACCAAGTCTTTATCATCAACATTAATCCCCACACTTCCCAGTTCATCTCTACAGTGGACAAACTTCGTGAGATATTTTGGAATACTGTCGCCCTTCTCCATTTTTATTTTTCTGAGCTTGCCTTTCAACGCCGACTTCCTCTAGTAACTGCTACTTTGGAACAAATCTATCAAGTCCTTCCACATTAAGAATGGAGTGGCTTTATCATGAAGGCTGGACACAATATGGTCCTTCACACCTTCCAACATAATTCTTCTTGTCTTTTCTATCTTCTTTTGCCATGTGTAAAGTAATGCAGCATCGCTAGATCCCGGCTTAGGAACATCGCTATTGATGAACTCCTTTAGTCCATTATCCTCCAGCACCGCCTCCATCCTATCCTTCCAGGCTATGTAATTAGAGCTCCCATTAAGGACATACTCTAATCACAACCCATTGAAAGACATTTCAATATATACTCAACTTCTGCACCAAGAATTTTCTATAGCAAATTCGAAGTGTCCACCAGCACAAACTCAGCAATTCTTCACAATTGCAATATTAAAGAATTAACACTGCTCTGATACCATGTAGAAATTATATACACTAAGCATGGATACATCCATATTCCCCTGATCTCACAATATTTAACTTCTTTAAAAATACATAATCATTCCACTTTTAATCTTTTGCGGAAAATTAATTGCAAACACATGTGAAGCATAAATAAAAACAATCGCAAATAACACAATTGTTTAACAGGAAATCCTGAAGCTGAAAACCCCAAATATCATATATTATGTATCATGGAGATCATGTAACAATCTCATACAAAGCTTAGTACATCAAGCTCTCAGTACAATCAATCTTCACACACTAATCAGAAGAAATCTGCAAATCCATGCACCGATTTCTTGCCACCTGCTAGCCTGCCTCCACTGTGAAATCCTTGCTGAAGAATAGCTCTGAATGAATTCGAATTACCCTTGCCTTGACTGCGCAATCCTCATTGGAAACTCCAATGTGTGTGGGTTCAATCAATGCATCACTATAGTCACAACAGATAGTCCATCTTGCCCTTTCACCTATCTCTCCACTGGGTCTCCACTGGAACTACCATGCACTATAGTTAATTGTTGTATTGTTCAGTTGATTAATGAGTTATTATTTGTGAATTAATTAACTAATTAATTCACTCCACTCTCACTAGTGTATCATTCAGTTATACTAGATAAAACTAGCTCAACTGAGTTTAACTCCATTAACTGAGTTAAACTAAATAAAAACTCCATGAACTACTCTTCCAACTTTGTCATAACTTTTCCACTTCAGTTCTAACTGAGTCCTCCATGCATTAACCACCAGTAAATCCTAAGAATTGTGTAATTCCTTCAGCCCACTGATTTTTCAAATCTGTGCACTGAAATTAAGTGCTCCAAGAGAATAAGTTGTTGTTTATTGTCAGATTATTATTAAGAGCTAATAATAATCGACACTTCTATTTTTAGATCGAAGATCTATAAATAGAGTTCACCCAATATTCTAAAAATCGAATTTCATCTATTTTTCCAACTTGACCAACCATCCACAAATAGCATCCTGCAACTTCTGAAATATTATCACCATGTCTAAAAATAAACATAGTCTAAAAATAGACTTGCGCCAAAAATAGGCTACGGGCCCACTTAGTGAAGGCAACTCTTTTCATTAAGCTCATCATCTTGTTGAATCTCAACAGTTAGGATATGCATAGTTCTTCTAGTACTCTATCATGTTGGGGGTAGAATGATACCTGCTCTGGAACTTTTAGTGAATGGAGCGACGGGCGGTTTGCACAACACCTACAAAAAATACCCCAAGTGAAAGAATCTTCTTTATTCAAATATTATTGAAAGATATGTGCTAAAAATATATGAGAGAGGGAATACCTGTTGGTACTAAAAAAAATATTTTTTCGAAGGTGCAAATGTGTGGCACCGCCCTTAGGCATTATGGAGTGTTGATCACAGTGTTTCTTTCGGTCCTGCAATTGGGCCTTATGATATCCCGTTATGGTACTCCAAATTTTTGAAAAGGGTGACATATAGGTGAATATGGCTCAATTCAGTTCATTTGTGTCATTTGAGTGTTTGAGGTTTTGAGAGATCAGAGGTTTTTGCGGAGTTATTCTTCCCATTACGGTTAGCTTGAGTACATGGGACTAGCGATTTTTTATCTAGGTAGGCCCCATGATGTCCTTCATTTTAATTTTTTCGTTGTGTCAGTGCCAGGGTCCGTACAGGAGGGCTTGTACAGATATTAGGTCATCTTTTGCAGGCACAAGCATGCAACTTTCGTGCAAAAAAAAGGGTTTTGCACGAAATTATCATGCCTTTACTGGCTTTGGGGGGGCCCTTGTTGCGTCTATGATGAAAACGAATGTGATTTCCTCATGCCTATCTGAGGGACAGGTGTATGAGGGCCGAATCCAATTTTTTCAATTTTTTTTGGAAATTTTATTAATTTCTGGTGTTTTCGGTGTCACTAATGTGTCTCTATTTGATGACAGGATGTTGTGGAGGGAGAGGTATTGGCCTGATCTCCAAGCCTCTTTGGCTGCTAATGCTCATGTGTGCCAGTAGTTGGCATGCTGGGGTCTTCTCAAATTTATGGAGAATGACCTCCTATGATCACTGGATTTTCTTATGGGTTACATAGTCCGGTGTTGGAATAGGCGATGCAAGGTCATGGTGCTTCGGGGGTGCGACCTTACTATCCTTCCCAAGATGGATATCTATATTGTGACAGGGTTGATGCCTCAAGGAGAGGCTCTTCATTATATACTTCCCCCTGGGATGGTGGATCTTGAGCAATTTTCAGTGGGCCATTGTGGCAGGGTGCCCCTTACAGAGGGGTGCATATTGATTTCTTCTATGACTGACCTAGCCGGACAGTGCACTCCGGCTGCTATTGTACGACTGGAGGGGTCATTTTCACCCCATTGGGCATCGAGGCCATATATAGGTGTTTTGCGTTGGCTGAGGGCCGAGCACTTTTTCGATTTTTCCCATTTTTGCTATGACAGGATGTTGGCTCAATTTCTCAAGGTTCGGGATGGATCGAAGTTGTTCACATATGCTAGCATTCTATGCAGCATTATGCATGAGTGGGTAGAGCTGCTGAGACCTATGGTGGTTGTGCCTGTTGGGGGGCCCAAGGAGCTTCACATGAGGAGGTGGACCCCTCTGATGCCTTGCAGAGGTGTAGGTAGGGTGGGGCATTAGTAGAACGCCACCACGGAAGCTTGGTTTGAGGCCAATCCTCAGATGTTTTCGTCATTTTCTTATGCAGGGATGGACTTCCGGGGACACCCAGACATGGGTCTTCCTGCTAGATATGCATGGGGGCCACTAGGTATGTTTTGTGTTTTATTCTGCATTTACTTCAGTATTTATGTTTTTTATGTGTACTATGGTGACACTGACATAGTTTTTTTACTCGTGCAGATATTGATGAGGTGATGTCCCATAGATCGGTGGGTGGGTCGTCATCCAGTTCGATGGCCTCGAGGTGCTCCTTGCACAGGTGTGGTCAAGGGAGGAGTATTGGGACAGCCTCACGGTGGAGCCCCTGGTGGGGAGGTTGGTCCCTCGGGGGTGAGTAGCAGCTCAAATATTGCCAAGACTATTGCTAAGTGGGCTCATGCCAAGGTGGAAGAGACTCGCGTTGCTGAGGTGAAAGAGCAAGTGGATGCTCTGGAGGTTAGAGCTTGGGTGTTAAAGGATGCATGGGGTCGAGTGGACTGCTTGACCCAGGGGACGTCTACCCGAGGCTTCATGGATGAACTCGAGGAAGAATGGTTAGAGACATTAATAGCCCAAGAGAGGGGCTATCGGCCGAATTTGCACCAAGTGGCGATCTCTATTCTCACAATGACTCCGGTGTTGGTACCGGGAGCGGCTATGGGTCCAGGTGCCCCACCTGGGGGAGCACTGCCCTAGAGTTTTGTTGTGCACAGGGAAAGCAACCTTTATGAGGATGCTTCCCTTTTTTTTTGGACTTGTATATTTGTATCTTTTGGGCTCACTTACGGGTTAGAGACACTATTTTTTGTACACAGACACACATATTTCTTGGTATAAATGAGAGAGATATTTTTTGTGGCTCTACATGGTGTGCCCCCTGTTTTTGTTCATGGATTATGTTATGTTGATGGACATTTATGTTTTTGTTTCTTTTTTGTGTATGATGGTTTATCCGAGATCCATTCCTATTTATAATATTGTTAGCTATGCGATCAACAGTTTTGTTTTGATTTCTTGGTACATGTGTGAATCTAATGTGATCAAAATGTCAGCTTATCCTTCTTGCAGGCAAGTATTTTCTAAACATATGTGAATCTTGTACCTTTAATGCTTGGTTTAAAAGTGACACTACTAATTGGGAATTTAGGTAGATATGCATATGGTGTATTCCCTGGTTGAGGGCGTCACACATAAGTCTGATGATAGTGTCATATTTTTCCTGATTGTTTGTCATTGAACCGATGAATACACCATTCACGTAGAAGGGTGATCGATTAGGGTGGTATATGACCCAATCGGTTGCTTCTAAACTTTCAGACCATCGAGATGCTCCATCGGCGAATCTGAAGTAATGGTCGGATTGATAATCCATTGTGACACTAGAGCGTATTTTGTGATAAGTTTTTTGGTCAAAAATTTAAATTTTTTGGTCTGTGTGCTTTGACTCTTGGGGTGGGCCTTCTTGGCCCTTATGGGTTGAACTTCTTGAGGTAAAGGTCGTTAATGGGGTTGCTGAGGCATGTTCCACCTAACTTTGTCAAGATTTATTCACCCTTGAGGAGATAATGTTTTATGATGTAGGGTCCTTTCCACAAAGTTTTGAACTTCTCTGGCCCTAGGGCTTATTTTGTGACATATTAGTGGAGGAATAAATATCCCTCAATGAATTGATGAGGGTTGATGTGGTGGTCGAACGATGCTCTTACCCATTTCTTGTGGACCTCGTTGTGTTGCAACAACTGTCGTCAGCTTTTGTTGACAAATTCTAGTTGTACTTAACATTGTTCTAGAGGTTGGGTATCATCGAGGAGTTCGATGGTGGCATGTATATTCGGGATCTCACGTTCTATGGAAATCACGACTTCGAATCCATATACCAAGTGGAAGGGGGTGAAACTAGTGGATGTTTTCATGACCGTGTGGTATGCCCACAGGGTAGAGAAAAACATGTGGTGCTAGTTGTTTTTGTGGTTATTCACCATGTGTTGTAACATGGTTTTGAGAAATTTATTCATAGCTTCTAACTGTCCATTGGATTGGGGGTAGTATGGTGATGGGAATTCATGGGTGAATCTGAGATGGTGAGATAGCTCCTGGAAACCTTCATTCTTGAAGAGTTTCCCATGGTCGGAGACTAACTCCTTAGGAACTCTGAACCGGGCAATGACATGGTTAAACAGAAATTGTGTGGCCGTTTCTGCAGTGTTTTTGTATGTGGGCATAGCCTCTGGGCACTTAGTGAAATAATAAACAACCACAATGATTTATTTGTGATTTCCCGATGAAGAAAGGTTTCAAGTCATGAATTCGATCCCCCATTTGCAAAAGGGACCAATGACGATGACAAGGTGCTGGGTAGCGGGAGGGGCTCTTTCCTTATGAGTGAAGTGCTGACATCGCTTGCACCTCTTGACTATTGTGATATAGTTGTGAAACAAAATGGGCCAGAAATATCCTGCTCGTAGGAATTTTTGGGGGATGGCCATTCTGGAGAGATGGTCACCGCGAGCTCTTGCATGGCAGTCATTAAGGGCTTGTTCTGCTTGGTTGTGAGTAAGGCATTGATGTAAAATGGTGTCGATGCCCCGTTAGTATAATACATATCCCATAAGGAGCTATCAGGGGGCTTGATGGCGAATGAACCGAAAATCATCTCGAGTGAGGTGGGGTCTGAAATTTTGGGTTCATAAAAAGAAGAGGATGTCTCCGTACCAAGGGTCATCAGTTGCTATGAAGAAGAGATGTTCGTCTGGTATAAAAAAGTTTACTGGTAATCCTTTGGTATGACTTGCGAGGTCCGTAATGAACTCTGATAGGATTAACACCTTTTATTTCTTGGGGGAGCGAAACCATAAGTCATATTCCTAGAGAATGAATTTCCAGCGGGTGTACTTGTGGTTCATTAGGCAGCACATGAGAAGATATTTGATGGGGTTGATATCTGCGACGATTATTGTGGTCTTTAAGATAATGTAATGGTGAAGCTTTTGGATTGCATGTATCAACACTAAGGCGATATTTTCCTCAGGTCCATATCTTAATGTCGAGCCTGATAGGGTTTTTCTGACATATTATATTACGTGTACCTTCCCATCTAGGCCCTCCTAGATCAATACTCTGGCCAAAGCGGTCTTGGATGACAATAGATAAAGGATGTAATCTTTGTTATAGTTTGGGGGACTACTCAGTGGTGCTGAAGACAATGTTTCTTTTAGTGTGTCGAATGTTTTTTGGGCATGGTCATCACATTTGAATGGGATGTCTTGGTGAAGGATGCACAGGAACCCTTGAGCGCAAGTGGCATAATCTAGGATGAAACGTCTCAGAAAATTGGCCTTTCCCTATAGGCTTTGTAGTTTCCTGAGGGTTTGAGGTGGAGATACCTCTTTGATGGCTTGGACTTTGAGGGGCTCCACCTAGATTCCTTGCTGGGACAGGGTAAAACCTAACAGACTTCTCATTGTGACGTAAAAGATGCACTTGAGGGGGTTCAAGTGAAGGTTGTATTGTTGGCATCGTTCGAATACGAGTAGCAGATCCTAGAGATGATCTGAGCGCTTCTTGAATCAGACGGTTAGGTCATCCAAGTAGGCGAGGATAAGGTGTGCCAAGTCATGAAATATGTAATTCATGGCCCTCTGGAAGGTGGCTCCTACGTTTTTCATGCCAAATGTCATTTCCTTGTATGCGAATGTTCCCTAGGGTGTAGTGAACTCGGTTTTGTATTGGTCGGTGTGGCAGATATGAATTTGAATGTACCCAGAGAATCCATCCATGAAGGAGAGGGCCTCATGACCCGCACAAGCATCAATGACTTGGTCAATGAGTGGGGTAGGGTAATTTTACTTGGGACATGCTTTGTTCAAATCATGAAAATCAGTGTAAATGCATATGGTGCCCTGTTTTTTCATGACGCAAATAGGGTTGGAAACCCAATATGTGTAAGCAATGGGGTAGATAAAACCATCTTTGTGAAGTTTTTCTATTTCTTGTTTTATTTCTTCTACCTTCGATGGGTGCAATTGACGTTGTTTCTGGCGTATTGGGGGTACGTTATGCTAGGTGTCAATATGGTGCTCTATGATAGTGGGACTAAGCCCAGACATTTCTGAGTAGTCCCATGCAAAGATATCTCTATACTCTTGTAGAAATTGGGTATAAGAGGTAATTTATTCTAGTGAACATGCTGCCCCCAGTGAGATTTATTCGACCTTTCTAGGATTTTGTGATATGTTCACCTTGTTTGTAGATGATTTGTTTGACATGTTTCCTTCCTCGAACACATCGGCTGTTGGGATGGCGTTCTTGAACCAATCAAATTTCGCTGAGGGGAGGAAATATTTTGACTCAGTCGCATAAATCTCTCTTTTTACAAATTTTTTAGGACTGACCATGTTTTGTGGGTGAAAAAGTGAGCAGTGATGCATTGCATCCTATGGATAATCCAGCTCCATCATGCCCTCAAGGATGTCCTCATCTAAATGAAATAAGGATCCTAAGGGGGATTGGTTGTGTGCATGGTTGTGCAACAAAGGTTTGGTTCAAATGGAGCTGGTCGATAGACACTAGAAGGATTCCATCATCATCGTGGTGGAACTAGACATGGTCGACAGAGTGCAGACATGTTGGGTCTTCACTGTCATAGTTACAACTACTCTCGTAGTTGTAGCTGACTTGACACCTATGGCAGGTGAGCAAATAAACCAGTCATAGTTCCAATACATGATGATATGAATCATATATGGTGTATCATATCATCAGCGTTTGGTGGGGGAATAATTTCCATGATGGGAGCTTGTGTGAGTGCAAGGCTAGATCCCTCATTGTGACGGGCACTTTCTAACAGGTGGAAGTTGTGCCTAGTACAGAGGTGCTTGAATGTTTCCATTATCGGGCACACCTCTGGCTCATGGTTATGGCTAGTGCAAATGGTGCCTGGTACCACTGTTCCAACTGAGTAGATTGTGTGGGAATTGACACTACTCTTCTTCCCAGAAGTGGACACTCAGAAGGGATCAGACGTAGAGGAGGAGGTCCTATGATTCCCTTTCCAATTTTTTGGCTTGGGTGTGTCTAGTTCTCTTGGGGAGTGCAGACTTAATGCCGCTCTTGCCACTCTAAGCTTCGGGAGATGATCACATTTTATTTTCTGATGAAAGTGTGAGAAAATCCAGCAATAGTTGTGTGTGATTTTATCTTGGTTTGAAAGATGTATTTTCAGAAGGGAAGAAACTATGTGAAAAATATTTGCGAGGTGCTTCACTTCTTTGCACTGATTGACAAGGTGGCCAATCATGTCGCATAGTTCACAAGTTATCATCGGTTGAAACTGGGTCATGGTTGGTTGGCATGCCTTCCTAACTTGACCATTATGCTAACATGGGTGTGGAGTAGACTTCCTGGGAGCATTCTACCTTCCATGTTGGTTGTTAGGTTCCAGGTTGATAAGGTCCCAATGTTTTGTCGCCAAGAGATGTATCATGTCAGTTAGAGGCCGTACTCGAGGGATATAGGTACAACGCTTATCATGGTGATTTCCCCGATATACTAGGCAAAACATCCTAGAAATGGGGTTCCCGTATTGGTCATTTGATGGCGTGATTGGGTACCAGCGATGTAGCGCTTCTAAGTCAGGGCAAGTGGTGACCACATGATTAGGTGTTTTAGACAACGCACATGTTGTTATTCTCTGCAGAGGGTGCTTGGAGGTGACTAAGGGTTCCCTGATTGGTTCCTTTTCAGCTGACGGGAAGAGGATGTATCTACTTGTCAGATCTTCTTGGGTTGTTAAGTTGTTCGTGGATTGAGAGTCAGAATTATCTTCTTGGGAAAGGCGGACTATGGCTGAGCACAAAATCGCTAGTGCTAAGAGAAATCGGGGGATATAATGGCACTATTTGAAAGTGTGGTTATCGGTACATAAAGGAAATGTAAATTGTGTCGTTCACAAACCAACATAGTAAACATGTTCTACTGGATACCACATGTGGATGAGTTCTAGGTTTGTGCACTCTTCAATGAAGTGGCCACGTTCATTGCACAGTTCACAACATATGATAGGAAGGGGGAAGATGAATGGGAGACTTTCAGGTGACTATCGTTCCTCTTTTAGATATAGGATGACGCGAGGTTCATCTCTAGCTGACTAGATGGATGGATCCTCTTGATAGGATTGCTCTATGGCATGCAAGGCATCCCTGTATCATAGAATCTTTGGGAAATGATGGGTATACTACCCATAATTGCTGCAGATAGCGGATGCGTGGTTTCTACGCAGTGTGTTTCCTTGACTTTTGGTGGCAGGTTCCTTTTTACGAGAACTTGTTGTCACGATATCTACCGCAGAGCTAAGGAGCAGTTTTAATTCATCCAGGTCTAGGAAGATGTGGGTAGGGTGGCCTACTACATCTCATATGGTGCAGGGAAATGATTCCCATTGTGTGGTGGGATTATCTACCTTTTTTCCTCTTTTATTGGTGTTCTTGGTCGTAACCATCGTTTTTGCGGTAGGAATTGCCTCCACAGGGATGTTTGCGACAGTCTTCTAAATAGGTGGGGCCTCCTCAAGACTGAGGGGGATTAACCCTGTAGAGGTGATGTGCATGGCTATCGTCCCAGTATGTGGGACAAGGTACCAAACTGGGATTTCAAAAGATCCGTTTGGTAACACCACGGTGTCCAAGACCTGCTGGGATACAAAACCAATTAGGGGATAGAGGAAAGGACTTTGGGAGATAGCGTAGGCTAGAGAGGCTACCGTGATTGAAGACTCGGTGTCATTACTGCTCGTCTCTATGCCTTGACTAGCATTGGTGCTTGATGTGGACATCATGCACACCGAGGCTTCTGTGACAGTCGGTGATGAATCAGGTATAACAGGGGGATCTCCTAGGAATGAACCTAGGATGGATGACGGTTTGAACTGGCCGAGGCCATATTCTTGGTACTGTGTAAGCATCTTGGCAGTTGTGTCTACGTAGGGTAGAATGACATCAATATTTTTTAGGGGTTGCTTTTCATTGTATGTCAATTGGCCGACAGTAATGATGTGATCCTCATGGGGGAACATCATAGTTCAGAAGATGGAGGATTCTAAGGCTGACATGGAATACATATAACTCTGGCCAAGGAGTATATTTTAATCTAGTTGAGCATCAAAGACTACAGTTGAACCCTTAGTTAAACTGAGAGGGGGCGGGGTGAATCAGTTTAACACATACATGGACTTTTAAAATTTTTCTCTTAAAACTTATTTACACCTTCACTTCATGATCAACTTAATATGTGAGCAATCTTTATTAGTGAGCAACAAGTATCAAACAGATTTGTTAATGTAACAACAGTCTTAATATGTGAGCAACAAGTATTAAGCAGATTAGATAAATCACATCAACACATAGACATCATGCACAGAGACACCAGATATAAGTGGAAACCCATAAAGGGAGAAAACCACATCTTATTATTGTTGTGATGCAAAGGCAAGCTCCGACTCCCTCTCACCACTGATTTTCTGTAGGCACCAACCTACAGGAGGCTCCTACCTCAATTCTGCAAGCTACAACTTGCAAGGAAGCTCCAACTCCCATCAATTTTCTGCGGGCACCAACCTACAGGAGGCTCCAACCTCAGTCAGCTACAACTGACATCTATCAAGCTACAACTTGATAGGGAAGCTCCAACTTCCTCACTCTTTCAAAAGAGAAACAATTGCTAATTTACCTTGGATATCAGCTCTGTCTTGTTCCAATTGCTCTGCTATTCATCTATTCTCATATCTGCCCTGTATCATCTCTGCATCTTCTCAGATTCTCTATTAGCTTCTCCTTCTTCTCTGCTCAGCTCCTCTTTCTTCTCCGCTTCACTGCTTTATTTCTGCATTATTTTTACTCACTCTTTCTCTCCCTTCTCACATTTTTTTTTTTGGCATTTCAAAATGATATTACTTATAGAATTTTTGATGACTGTTTGTTTTCTTCTAGGAATTCGAAATGAATGGTCATACCCCTTGGTCTTCTGCCTCCTCATTTCTTTATCCAACTCAATTTAAAAATCATAATAATATGTACACAATTTCATGCTACAGTGGGATTTTGTCTTTTCTTTAGGATACTTGCCTTTGCATCGCAAACAATAAAAAATAGTTACATCATTTACATTTACATTCTTAATTTCATATTTCAATATCACTCAGCTCCTCTTCTGAACTTTGACATTACTGGATTTTTTCTTTACTGGAATTTCACCAATAAATGCACAATTACAAAGGTACTCTCCATACAGAATTTAACAACAAATGCACAGTTACACTGGGACAATTTCCTCATATGATTCGACCAAGAACACATAAAGTCACACATGGAACTTATTCACAATTCTTCAAAATAGATATATGTATATATGTTGCTTGTACTCCAGCCCTCTTCTGCCATTTAAGCAATACTCCAACTCATCCCCAAGCATATTAAGTCTTTACTACAGATGTAGTCTATCATTGATGAATAATTGCTCAATAATTCATCTGCAAACTGTATTAAACCCCTAATTCATAGATAAACCAATTCTGCTTCAATTCCTATGTTTCTTCTGCTGCCTCTACTACTTCTCTGTCTCTTTTGCCTTATGGATAGTTTAGGTGCTGCTCCTGTCTTTACCTTTGCCATCTCCTTTCCTTTGCCATCAATGACAACATTTCCAACATGATCTCCTAGGAATGAACCTAGGATGGATGACAGTTTGAACTGGCCGAGGCCATATTCTTGGTACTGTGTAAGCGTCTTGGCAGTTGTGTCTACGTAGGGTAGAATGACATCAATATTTTTTAGGGGTTGCTTTTCATTGTATGTCAATTGGGCGACAGTAATGATGTGATCCTCATGGGGGAACATCATAGTTCAGAAGATGGAGGATTCTAAGGCTGACATGGAATACATATAACTCTGGGCAAGGAGTATATTTTAATCTAGTTGAGCATCGAAGACTTCAGTGTCTATAAGGACCGTCTTGCTGGCAAAGTAGACCGGGACGTTTGGTAAAGACGGACGGGAGCTCATGGGTGTCCATCATATGCTCTAAGTGTGATGTCTGATGGATTTAGTTCGGGAGACCATAACTTTTGCCAAAATTTCTTTGACATGATTCATGTGGATGCACCCTTGTCAATGATACATCAGTGGATGGTGATTTTTTGAACTAACACTAGTATCTAGAAGGCGACCATCGAAAGAAGCCTAGGGGTGTCTTTTTCTAAGTCGAATGCCATTAGGTGCGATTTGGCAAGGTCAATGGCACCTAATGCAAAAATTAAGGATTTCCTTTGCTTTGGGCATGATTGTAATACCTCCAAATCTGACATGGTAGTGGGAGATTGAGCTAGATCATCCACAATTCTATAGTTATGGGCTGCTTTGGAATGGTTTCCTGCCCTCCTAGTTGGTCCCTTAGCCATCTTTGACAAAGGTTCAATAGGAATCTTTGATATGGTCAAAGGTGCGGTTGGTGCACTTGTACTAGCCCCTAACGAATTGGTATCTGGTGGTGCATCATAATTTGAGTTATGTCTGAAAAAACATTTCTTCACTAGTCATGTAGATTTCATGGTTTTTATTTATGGAATATTCAGGATATTTTTGTTGTTGCAGAGTGATAGTTGTCCCTTGATGAAGGAAATGATCCTGCATGATGGATGTCTGCTGTGAGGATCCCCCTTTCCAATGGTTACCTTGCAGCTTCTTTAACTCAGGGAGGTCGGGACAATGGTGATTGTAATGGTCATACTCACCACAGATTGAAAAAGAGTTGTTCGTCTGAAGATTCACCCTCTTGTTCTGCCCTTGGGAGTTTCTTGGCTCCTGTTTCTAATTTCAGTTGGATTTGGATCTAGCCTGAGACCGCGGAGGGCGTTGTTGATTGTTCCCCCCCCCCGTTCAGGATTTCCTCTAGGCTCGTTTTTTATTTTTTTCTTTTCCATGTTAGGAGGATAATTTGGATTCTCCTGATTATATGGTTGGCGAAGTTGTGGTTGGGAAGGTTGCACAAATTTGGCGTGTGCATTATTCTGCATGGGTGGGTTTTGTACTGGGGACTGGGCATATTTCGGTCCTTGTCCCTGGTTTATGAATGGTTGTATGGGGGTATCTCTTCCGTCAGCATGTATAGCTGTGTACTAGGTTCCCTGAGATGGAGGATATGGACCTCCCTGCTAATGGTGGTATGATGATGCCCTATTGGTCATGTTTTGTGAAGGTGCATGACGACTCTGGTAGCCGGGTTGCGGTATGTTCTGGGTAGACTACTATGCATAACCGAGGTATGGAACACTGCTTCTTAGGTGATTTTGGGTCAATGACCCAATAAAACCGTCTGTAGAGTTCAACATGCTTGGAAATTATTTTTAAGTTTGTGGGCGCAGGGTGTTAGGTAGGATATTGTAAATATATCATGGCTGCATATAGATCAGTTTGAGCTATTGGGCCTTGCTTATGGCATACTCTTTGGATGTGGGATTTTGTGTTGCCACATATTTTGAAATCTCTCAGGTGAGAGTTTTTAGGAATAGGTCTAACAATACTCGATCGTTGATTTTGGCTTTGTACAAACTAAGATGCCACTACCATTCGTGGAGATGGTCTGAGATATGGATGACAGGTGTCTGCCTAAAGTGGGTCAGTAATTCCATTCCAGAATCATGGTGGATGGTTAACTAAAAAATAGGTCATGATCATAGTAGTGAGGGTGTGAAAAGTTCCATGTATTGCAGATGGTTTCTCCACATACCATTTCACGACTATTCGGGTTAGGGTGTGTTGAAATAGTCTTAGTTGAATAGTATCGTCAATGATGTTGTTCGACGAACACTATAGGTGGAAAGTAACAACATGATTTCTAGGGTCTTCCTCTTACTTCCATTCGAACTTTGGAATATCTGAAGGGGGCTTCGTGGTCATGGGTGGCCATGTAGGGTTGTGTGCAATAGGTCATTTTTTAGTTTCGTTAAATCTGGTAAAGTTAATGAAGTTAAGAAAGGTGACTGTGAACTGGTAGCCATTGGACACTATGAAGATATAGTGTTTTGGTTGGGTATAGGATTTGTCTACGACGTACCCTACTATGAATTCACCTGGCTTCTTGAATGGGTAGCGCTCCTTTTCCCCCTAGTGGCTGTGGGAGGAGTGGTATGTGGTGACCTTGTGGGGGTGTTCACCGGTGTGGCAATGGGTAACTGACGAGGGTTCCGAACTAATTCTCCCCCAACAAAGGATGAACTAATAAGGGTGGTAGTGTTCTTTCTTTGACATATAAATGGAAAAATACATGGAACCCCTCCCACTAATGGGAGGAGGTCCAGAAGACGTCTAAATCGATGAGGTCTCGTTGGGTCCGTTCTGGTATCGACTAGGTATGGCTTTGTAAATATTTGAGAGGATAAATATTATAATAAAAAAATCCGATCACATATATAAAACAAAGAGAAAATGAAATATAAATTTTCCCTTTAGATTAATTGTATGTGACTAGTCAATCAAAAAATATGGTTTTTGTTGTCTTTTGCGTATGATACTCAAATCCTAGAAGACCCAATCATCCTCACACGCTCAAATTAATTGGGCCTTCAGAAAATATCTTGTGAATGCTGGCACAACTTCTCAAAAGAACTGGCGACGCCCCCAGTCAACCGAAAAAAATCGACCAAGGTAAGCATAGAGGATCTACTACTACCTCCACTGTCACCTATAAGGAAGGATGCCCTAGTTTGGCCACTAAGTACCTTTGTCCCACTTGAGTGTTTGAGTCTTGATCTTTTTGGTAATTTAGCTACCAGTATCAAGTATTAGATGAGTTAGGTAGCCCCGAATAATACCACACACACTGGGCCTAAGCTTAACCCCCTCTAAATCAGGTCTTCGTGGTGCTCGGGTTTTCTTTTCCATGGGAATATAGACGGATTTAAAAGTTCCCTAAAAATTCAACTTATATGTTTCAAGATGTAAATTGACCAAGGTGGCTTATTGTATGCCTACCCCCTTGGTCCTATCTTAAACTATAAATTCTCTTGTGGCCCCTGTGGGGATATTTTAATGAGTTTAGTTAAGTTAGTTTTAGTTGGCTTTGATTCACTTAAGGTGTGAATGTCTGTGAGAAAGAGGTGAACAATTTAATTTTTTGAAAATTTGGATATGCGATGATCCTTTTCAAAAATCTCTTATTAAACTATGTTTGGTTGTTCCTTGCTCAAAAGAAAAACATGTGTGGATATGGGTTGCTTACAATGTTTCCTAGTTAATCTAAATGATCAACTATAAGTAGATGGTAAATTATTAGTAGAGAGTGTTCATATGATTTCCTAGGATCACCCAAGGATGCAAAGGCAACAAAGATTACTTTCTCTCTAAGGATAATTAAATCCTAGTCCTGAATCCTAGTGCCAAAAATTGAACTAAAATTAATGACTTTAAACTAGGAAAATGAAAAATATTTAGCTAAGCATGTGTTGATTAGGGCCACTTACTTTGTCTAATTACCTATGTGTTTTTTGGTGTCTAAATTTGAAAAACATAAATTATTTCAGAATGCAAGTTAATTTCCCCCTACTTAAAATATGTGTTCACTTTGCGAAAATAAACTTGAAATTTTAAAACTAACACCTAACCCACTAAAATGCAGCCAAGAGTGAGTTTTAACAAGTCATCAGACACCTCAAACAGTGCTAGAAGATTTCTTATGGGCTTCCAATCACTTTAAAAATATGAAATTAAGGTAAATAGAAAATATTTTCTGCCTTTGGTTTCCACATGCAAAAGGCTCACACAGGCACGAAGTCTACACGTTGGTCACTATTGAACGCGTGTGGTCGGGTGCGTCTGTCTATGACAAAGTCGCGTAATTTTCATGAAAAAAAAAAAAAAAATTGGAGCTTCTGAGCTCAGGCCTCTCACTGAGGGTGAATAGGCAGAGGAGCAAAGGGGCAATTCAATATAAACTCCAGAGTAAAGAAAGAGGTCTCTGCAAAAGGCACAACCATATTAACTAAGAAGTAAAATCAGTGGATTCTCCAATCTTGTGTTGGTAGATTTGGTGCATGAGTGTACCAAACCACACTTTCTTAAGAGGAGTGTTTGTTTCCTCTTAAGTTCCTAGTCATAGGTAGATAATCAAGGGAGTCAGCAAGTTAGTGAACATGCCAAAACATAAAACTTACTAGATAAGAAAATAGCATGAATATATAGAGAGAAAATAAAAAATAATCTAAACAAAATAATACAAAAGCTCTAAATAGAGTCAAACAACTTAAATAATCCAAAGGGTGGCACTGATGTCCCCTCTTATTGAGTGCTATTTGGAATAAAGGATTAAATTTTTACTCACTTTCCAAGAGGTCCTTAGAGCTAGGGAGTTCTAAGACCCAATGCAAGGATGTCTTTACCTCCAAGCTACCTTCATGCAAAGTCCCTCTCTCTACTCTGAAGGATTGGAGTTGCTGGATGGCCAACAACTGAATCCCTTCTATCTCTGCTCCGGATCAGACACTGTTGGATTGCTTGGGGTAGTTTTGGCGGGCATGACAATGTGTTCTCCCTTTGTTCATCTCTTGGTAGCCTTTTATAGAAGAATTCAAACTCTCCTTCCCTCTATTTGTACATTGATGGATGGTGACCCAAGAGAGGAGGGTGATTCCATTGTTTGCCACATTATTCCATTGTGTGCTCCCTTGAGGTCCTTAAGAGGCTTGGTCAGTTGTCCTTAGGCAGCTTAAAGTGTGGGATCAATTTCCCAGAGTGTGCCTTGTGGTCCCGGAAAGTGACTTCCGCCACTCCCAGGTTCGCGCGGATTTTTGAGGGAAATTCGCACAAAGGCATGCTTATCGAAGAAAAATGCGTATAGAGGTGCATTTTGGTATGGTCTTGAGTACACAATTTGAATTTTCTTCTGGACCTTATAGATTTTTTAAGTTCTTCAGATTCTCTAATGTGCCTCAGCCCTGTAAATCCTTCTTCCTGACATTCAATAATGTCATTTTTGCTTGTCCTATTTTCCAGTGATAACAGGGAATTTCAAACACCTTGGAATGATTGTCCAAGACTTTTTGGAGATCTAGAGAAATAGATTATTTTTATGTTGGAACTTATAGTGAGCATAATTGTGTAATTATGCCTCATTTTTCTTTCTTCAGAAGATTTTTTATGACATTAGAGCTTATTATATTTCATTAATTCCCTACGATACCCTATAATTAAACTTCCTTTCCTTCTGAAAAAAATTCAAGAAAATTTCTTGAAAATTAAAAGCTATCGTCCCCAAAGATTATAACCATTGTACATCTAGTAAAACATCAGCACCACCGTTTGCAATGGAAAGAATTGGAATATTCAATACATATCCCCCATGGTTAGCTTTATATTATGGCACTTTCTAGATAAATTTATAGTTCCTCCATTTGCAACCATCACTTGACACTCTAGTGCTGGGTATAGGAAGAAATTCAATTCCTTGGCTACCTTACAATCAATAAAATTATGGGTACTACCCAAATCAATCAACACTATTAAATTTTTCTTTTTGATATGTCCTTCTATATTGAGGGTTTGAGGAGTGGTAATTATTGCCAATTCATTACTAGATATGGTCGGATTCATTTCTTCTTTCTCTACGGTTGGTTCCTCATATATATCTGCTTCTTTTGAAGTTTCTTGTTTATTTTCTTGCTCCTCTTCACAATCTATGTAAAATAATTTCTTCTCAACACACTTATGACCTTTACCTTACGTGATATCCCAATTGTAGAAAAGCCCTTTTTCTATTTTTTATTCCAATTTTTGTGGTGTCAACATTGTAGGTTGTGGAATTCTAGGAGTAGCAACACTTGCATATTTATAGATGTGACTGGTAGGCTTCCTTGTCTCCATAATTTTACTTTCAATTTTTCTTGCCAACCTGAATGCATTCTCCAATGAATCGGTTTCCCAAAGGTGAACCTCATGTTGGATGTTATCCTTTAAATTCCCTGAGAATACATTAATCTTGTGTTCCTCTGGAATATTAGTTACCCTTATATTAAATTTTTGGAAGTCCTCAATGTGCTCGACCATTGAACCCTTTTGTTTTAGATTTATCAGTTGGCTAAAGAGGGTGTTTCTCTATGTATCCTCATAATGTTTTATCATTTCCTCCTTAAAAATTGACCAAATAACAATTTTTTACGAGATAAAATCCATTGATACCATACAAATGTATTTTTTATAAATATAAAGTTGCAATACATAATTTTTGTGTGTTTTTTACATTATGGAGATCAGAATATTGCTCTGTTTGTAGTATCCATGTTATGGGATAGTTGCCATAAAGCTTCCTCATATCGATCTTTCGAATATGGTGCATCTTCAATCCAATGTTAAATTTTATGAAATCATGATTAACATTTATTTTTTTTCTCATCATGAGTTTCCTCTACTACCCTTTCACCATTAGGAATCATTTCTTCTAGCAACTTTGTAAAACCTTCCTTCAAATATTCTATGTATGCTTTTAGTTTTTCTTCTATAACGTTGATCTTAGCTTCCATTCCATTCTTCAAACCATCCATATTAGCTTCCACGCCATTCATATTAGCTTCCATACCATTCTTCAAACCATCCATCTTAGCTTCCACGCCATTCATCCTAGCTTCTACGCCATTCATCTTAGCTTCAATGTAATTCTTCAAACCATCCATCTTAGCTTCCACTCCATTTATCTTAGCCTCCATTCCTTTCTTCAAACCATCCATTTTAGCTTCCATTTCATTTTTGGTTACCTTTTTTGAGAGCGACATTTTTGCACTTGGTCTTGTAATTTTGATACATCATGTTGCACTTCTTCCTCTTCATGCGTCATAGTAGAGATTTCTGAGGGCTTAATGGGTGTGGAATTATTTTTGGGAGGAATTATAGAATCCAATACATATATCTATGCTTCAATGTAACCTTGGAATCACTTCAAACTTCTTCTTCAAACACACATTATGAAATTTAGAAAAAACAAATACACACCTTTTTATTGAGTTTTAGGAGGTCAATATTGAACCTAAATTATCTCTATTAGTTCATATATTCAATATGTAAAATTCAGTCTTGTAGTAGCTCTTTCAATATTCTTTCCAATGCCATAGGTGAGACCTAATTTGGATTCTTCAAGACCAAGGTGTCCCTGATCTCCCACAATCACCTAATTATGCGCTGGTTCAGTAGAGAGAACTTGTACAGTGTGCCACATGTGATAGTTTCAAACTTCGGCTTTGAAATCGATATAAAAGGAACTAAATTTCATCCACTTTCGACTACTTTTATAGAATTCCAATCTGATGCTTGAAACGAAAGTTATGATGATTTTCCCTCGGTCTCCTATTTGAGATGAAATTCTAGAGTCTGCCAAAACCCTAACTTCCACCGATCATATCTCCAAAAATATTGCGTACCAAGATCTAAAGTCATGATGTTCCTCAGGATTTTGGCTCAAATGGGTTTTTTTTATATCTTCTTAACCCTCGTAGAAAAAAAATTAAAGCGAAATTTCCACAATGACCGGTTTGCAGCATTGAAACCCTAGAATCCAAAAATTTGATACAAAATGTTATGAAACCAGCTTACAAAATAGAAGAAAAGATAGATAATTGACTTAGAAATCAGCCTCTTCAAGGGGGAAACCTAATTTACATTAAAGAAATGAACAATTCTTGCATGATACAAATGGAAAAACATCCTTTCTATATATAGGAGTCCATGGGGTCACAATATAACCCTAGTTGACCTAACGATTATAATGTAAGGGCACAACAATAACAATATAATGGGATTTTATGGGCACAATAATAACAATATGTGGAATAAAGGGTACAAAAATAAAAATAAGGGGGCTACATTAACAACAATAAGGGACTACACTAGTAATATAGGGGCCTAAAAGAACCATTCATCACTCTTAACATTTAAACTATCTAGGAGAGTAACGTTAATAACCATTCATTGCACTTAACATTTAAAATATCAAGGAGAGTAAATTCTTGCAATGCATTCTTGTAACAACCTTGAATTAATGTTCCATATAATAAATGGGCATTATAAAAGGAAAAAACAAAACCAAGGTCATGGGACATGTATTCCAAGTTGAAAGGAGGGTAAAATCATTATAATGTGATCCACTTGTGGTTTATTATTGGACATGGAAATTGGCATTGGCATTGGAAAAGGAAAAAGGAAATAAATAGAAGTTTAATACAATAAATAAAGGAAAACAAGTGAAAAGGAAGATGAAGGGACATGAATATGCATGTAAGCTAAAATGAAGAAAACATAAAGGAAAAAAGAAAAGAAAAGGAAAGATAGCATAAACACGCACACACTCTTGGATATTCTAGCATTCACTTATAGAAGAGGAGATCAAGAGAGAGAACAAGCACTTGGACACAAGGAAGGCATAAGAAATAAATAAAGGAACAAGCAAGGGAGAGCAAGAGGAAAGTTTGACGCCAGTAAGCAATGACAGAAATCAAGCAGAGAGAGAAATAAACAAGAGCATCTTGTAGGTAATAGGTTTCATGTTTGGTTATCTTGCTGGAATTTGGATTCATGGCTCATGCATTTGGTTTATTGGTCATTTTTGGGTCATTGGCATGATATTTTCCTGGATTGATAGTGGTGTATAGTCTTACCTTTATATTTCCTAGATACCCATGGTATCATGAGTTTCCATTCTAGTTGAGCTTTGGATTGTTAATGGTTTCATATCCTGTTGAGGTGGTATTAGGAAAATACCAAGGGTTTATGGTGGATATGGTTTTCTTTAAGAAGCTCTTCATAGGTGGGTGGAGACCAGAAAATTCCTTTAGGTATGGTGAAGAAATCCTGATGCATCCAAACTTGTAATTGTGTCGGTTAATTATCGACTGGTTTATGTGAAACAAATATGTTTTGATTGTGGAGGTGGTTTACCCTCTATATTCCCTAGTTCATTTTATTTTGATTTTATCCCATGTGATACCACATTCATTCTTGGAATAAGTGTTACACATCATTTTTTCCACATGCCACTTGAAGGTTAAAATGGATCTCTCGCCATCCATAGACATGTTTCAATGCACTCCATTGCAACTCAAACATCCAAAATCCTTGAAGAAATCATGAATTTTGGTAACATGCCTTTTAACCTATTTATCACGACTTGCATGCCTTTCCTAGTCAGTTTCTATGCATGCACAGTTTCTTCCATTGAAACCTGTGTATAACTACACTCTGTCTTCCATTACATACTGCACATATGACTCAAAGAAAAGTAAAAATAAAAATTAAGTTCTAGAAGCCTTGTTTGGCAAATATATCCCCACTAAAAGCTTAATTTTCATATCTATTTAAGCCAAACCCCTCAGAACTGTTAGCCCCTTATGAATTCCTTAAGAAGAAAGCAAGGGGCTAGATTGTTTCATAAACCTTCAAGGAATTCATTTCCCTTGAAAACACATCATCCTTGAATTCTTGTTGATTTCCCCGCCTTTGACTGTTTCCCTTTGCTAATCTGTTCTCAATGAACCTTGCTGAATGACTAAATTTTTCTCAAAAGGGCCTTATTTCACCCCTTGTATCCCTGTAGATTTCGCCCCCATTTTATCCTTTTTTCCTTTTCACCAAGTCCCCTTTGTTTTCCCATTTTCCCCCTCTACCCCCCTATCGTTACCCTCCTTTGGAGTAAAAACGCACTAAAATGGGTTAAAACCCACTTTCCGACTTTATTATAAGGGCTTAGCCCCTTTGACGCCAGCCCCTTTCAACCACTTCCCACACATGCCCTTGCGCTAGGACCAAGCGCTTAATTCCTAAGCGCTAATCGTAATAGGAAGATTGTCGGAGGGCCGAAATCCTTTGTAACGCAGAAAGGTTCTGATGCGATCGTTTTGTTAACAAAGTCCCGCGGCTTGTTTTAAACCGTTGATCTTCCCTCCAGATCAGATGGCCCGCGCTGTATCACAAACCATTGTAATCGCAAGTCTTATGTTTTCCCCTCTGATCGGCCCATCACAAAAACTTGCGATGCGATTGATCGCAGCCCCGACCTCCGATCCTCTGATCGCAATCGCAACTCCCCGCCGATAGCTGTCCCCTCCGATCAATCGCAAGTCCCGTCTCCCGATTTAATCCCGTCCATCCATTGGATCCATGATCTAATGGCATCGCTTTTCCCCGCTAATCGCAATCGGAAAATCATAAGTGGGTCACCCTGGTCTCCGTCTGATTTCGATTCCCCGATATTGATCCTGACCGTTCGTTCCTCCACCAAATCCGACGGTCAGCGCTTCCCTTACTTAATCGCAATCGGGAACTTTTGAAGTGTGTTCCCCTATCCCTCTCCGATTGTGATCCCCCGATGCACTTCCCCACTGTCGATTCCTGTGTGAATCCAACGGTCATCGCACATCCCAATCGTGCCCCTTTCCCAATCGAAATCGGAAATGTGTTAGCGTATCACCCTTGCCCGTCCCGATTGCGATGCTCTGAAGAAAATCTGACTGTCCATTGGGTCTGAAGATCTGACAGCTCGGATCTGAATGCATCTCTACCTCCACTGGGTCCCACCATGTACGATCTTTTCCGTGCATTTTCATAACAATTTCACCCATTTCTTTGTATTTTCATTTTAAACCAAAGTCTCATGTCTTCATTAAAGGTCTCGTTTTCCATTATATTTCATATTGCCATCCCTCCGATCGATCTCCGCCGTTGATTTTCGTTCCCGGACCATGATCCGACAGTCTGTGCTGCATGTTACCACCGAAACCCTATTGTTCGTAATCTCCACCATTTCATTGCATTTTTCATCACTATTTTGTGAAAGGCCACCATTCCACCGCCGCCGCGCTATCATATATTTTTCCCTCCGCTCCACTAGCCTCCCATTTTCATTGATTTTCCTCACGTAGTGTGGGTTATTACAGGGTACAGAGGTGAAATGCCGCCATTAAAACACAGTATGGATACAACGACAAGTTTTTCACTGGCAGAGGTGCAGAATTTAATGTATGACAGGTTTCCACATCAGCAGAATGTTTTCCTCCGAAGAAGGATGGGTTTCCCATACCGTTTTGATTATTTTCCATGCTCCAGAGGAGATTTCCGTCCAGAACACAATCCAAAGCTATCAGAGCATTGGTCGCACAAGTATAGCATACCATTCAGTCATTTATTCACCATTTTTTTTGCACCAAAGGTACTACAGAGTTCTGCAGTCGAGTACACCGGGGCCATACCAGAAGTAAATGGAAGCTGAAGAGGATCAACCCTTCGTTCCAAAGGGTACCAGGGATAAATGCAAAGATTTAAAATAGAATGGGCTTCGTCCCTCTCCTTCTTTTATGTGATTTAATGTTTCATTTAATGCTTCACCTACCTCCTCGGCTCTTCTTCTGCTATAAAACTCAGGAAGGAATTATTGTAAGGGTTGTTGATTGGATATCAGTAGAATGCAAGTTGTTCTCTTGAGACAAGTTCTCTGTGTAAGACTGTAAGATAGGCCGAGGAAGGTTTTCAGACAGAATATCAAGCTTTTGGCTATGTTGTACTTGACTGGTTTTGTTCTTAATATAGAAAGCACATTTATTTGGATCCTGATCTAAAGCTGAGGTGATGTTTTCCTGTCTATGTGTTTATTTCATTTCATTTCATTTCTGCTGGCTTGCATCAGAAATCTGGCATGATATTTTCCCTTGTTAGGCACCTCATTTTTCTGCTCTCCTTGCCTCAATGTTTTCTGCTTAATGTGTTTTCTGCGAATAGATTTCAAATGGTTTAACCAGTGTAGTGGATGATATTTCCTACTAGCTGATGTATGAATTATTAAATTTGTTTCTTATATGTTCTTTCTAGTGTTTAATTGAATGAATCGGTAATGCTAGGAGTTTATAACCCAGTCTCTTTCTCTCTAGGATCCTTTCAGTCTCTTAAACCTATCTAAGTTCCCTCAAGCTGCTTTTAACCACCTTTGAGAGTTGCCTATGAGTATGTCCAAGCAGGTCTGGAGTTAAATGACCTCTGACCTGATCTATAGACGAAAAATTGGTGTTTATCTCCCTTTCCACCTTTTCACCTTGCTCTCCTTATTGTTCCATTCCACCAAATCATTTTAGGATCCAATGCTTTAGATGACTAGCCCAACTGAAAGTTTTCATGTTGATAGCAAGTAAACCCTTTCCTGACTCCATTGCCCAATGGCCTTGATGTTCTCTGATTTGCCTCTCCTTTGCCTAAAATATCTCTTGTTCATCCTTGTTCTATATTGAACCCTTCCTTCCTGATTCCCAACAACCAAACTTCAAATTAAACAAACAAACCTTGTGCTAATAACTAGCCTAATATCATAAAACATTGAGCCTCAAAGACATATACCTTTGATAATCATGGAGAGATCCCTCTCTGGACCCTGGAGGGCTATATCCTAGGGTCTGAAAGTGGTTTGATGTTGTCTCATATTTTGGTCTTGCCAACCTGGCTAAAACATGGGAACCCCAACATAATGGCGACTCCACTGGGGAGTTTCTGAAATACTTTCCATCCTACTACATCACAAAGCTTCAGAAACACCTAGAGACTCTGGTTAGGTTGGTAGTGAAACACTTCCATATTGCACTTCACTTTATATACCTTGTTTTGTTTTACCCCATACTCTTAGAAAGAGTCTGGAAAGGGCCAGGTAGCCTCCGGATCTCACACTCTTTCGGAGGTGACATATCTGGTAAATGCCCTCCCAGTCAATCTATGGTTAGAGTTTGCCGTGTTTCGAAGATATCCTGAAAAGGGGACATCCCATTGGCACTGTGGTGGACAGTGTACCCTCTAGAAACACCCTAAACCTTCCACCTGGAAACTCCATAGCTCCTAAAGATCAAAGACTCCGCTGGTGATTAGTAGGCCTGCTTATTATCTTGGTTTCACATAAGACTCCACTGGAAGACCAGCCTCCATCACAGCATCAACCACAATAGTAGTAACAAGTAGGGTTAAGTTTCTTGGTTGGAAATAGCATTTTGGCTTCAAGAACCATTTACACGAGAGCTTATCCCAACCCAAACCCACCTAAAATAGTTGATAACCCTGAGAGCATCCTCAAGAGATCACCTACACCTAGAAGATCAGTTATTCCCACTCATATCCATAGAGCTAACTCTACACCAGAAGATCTTACAGCTCTATCACATTACCACCTTGACCTAGAACCACCTAATAGATTACCAAGAACTAGGTCATTTAGTGGTCTAGATCAGCTAGGCCTTGAGCTTCTCGGTTCATCATCCCATAGTGGTCAACACGTTAGGGACAAAGAGACTCCTCCATCCACACCCCCTGACATTCACTTTATTCAGAACTTGGGGCTCAGTCATCCTAAATATGATCAACAGAATTCTGCTGGTCCTAGCATCCTCGTCATCCATATATCAGCTGCTCAAGTCAACCCTTTACCCCATCAGAACATCATTATGGCAGCCTGGTATGCGCCTTTGGTTTTACCCCAGCCTCTAGTACCCTTACCAAATGATTATCAGTCAAATATCCCACACTTCACTGCAAAAGAGTCCATCAAAGCCCAGCAACATGTAGATAAGATGGAAGATTCTATTGACTACATGGAAATAGATGATGATACAGTCAAAATGAGAATCTTTGCCTAGAGCTTAGGGGGTGATGTGAAGAAATGGTTTAAGGGCCTACCTCCAGGTAGCATCAATGATCTTCTAGCTTTATATCAGACTTTCATAAACAAATGGGAAGCTAAGGCTAACCCTCTCCAACTCTTAGTAGAATACATGAGCCTTAAAAGAAATGTAAGAGAGAGTGTCCATGATTACACAACAAGATTTAACAGCATTTACAATGCCCTCCCTCCACATATGAAACCTCCACAAGGCATAACTCTAGCAAAATACCCTGAAGGATTTTATGCTGACATGGCCTATGAGCTTAGGGATAAAGAGTACAACACATTGGAGGACATGCAGAAAGGAGCAGTGAACATAGAGGCAAATCTGATTGAGAAAAAAGCAAGACTGAGATCTGAGAAGAGGGTAACATATAGAGATGACAATGTAGCTTCCACATCTGACCCCAATTATGACCGACTATCTAAAAATGTGGAAGAGATACAACAAATGGTGAAGAAAATGGTTGTCACAATTAGTAACCAAAATAGAAACCAAAAACAGAACCAGAACTTTAGAAGGAACAATAACACTCCCAACAGACAAAGAGAATCAGATCAGCAAGTTATTCCCCCTTTTCAAGAAAAATTTCTTCATGAAGATCAAGGAATCATAGAAAAATATGTGGGAAATACAATAAAAATGTTTGAAGTAGAAAACTCAATCCACAACTGTTCCACAGAGGAAGATCAACTTTCTCCCTTAGGTTGGGATGAGGAATGGTTTGAATCTTAGGATTACAGGTTAGGGTTTGAGAATGCTATGATGTAGGTCAGAGAACAATATGAGCTCAGAAGCAGGAAGAGTCAAGAAAATTCCAAAACTAAGGCTTCTGAGGTTACCATAAAAAAGAGGCCTGAGAAAAATTCTAAAGTGACTACTGAAAGTAAAAAATCAGGAGCTGAGAGTTCTGGAAAGAATAGAGAAAAGGACAACCAAAACACTGACACACAGGGTAAACCAACTAGCAGCGCTGACACTACAGTTAGTGCTCCTAATAAAACAGTCTCAAAACCTGTACATAGTGAGAATCAACCCACTGATTCAGCCACCAAGGTAGTGGCTAGCAAAACAGAGTTTAACTTTCCTAAGAGTCAGTCCACTTTCAACTTGGAATGTGAGATTGCAAAGATTAAGATCTCTGTACCACTCTCTGAGTTGGCCACTTAGGATGTATATAAAGGCCAGATTTTTAAAGCTTTGAACCTAAGTGAGAGTGGTGACACTGTAAATCTAAATGATGATCAGCCTGCCCTCCTGTTTGGACCTATGATAGAGGGGAAGTTTCAGGAAGGGTAGTTCAACCTTTCTATATCAGTCTCAACATTCATGAAAAGATCCTCCATAATGCAATGCATGATTCTGGAGCATCTCACAACCTAATGCCTAAGGTATTCATGGAGAGGTTAGGCCTATAGATAACTCGTCCCTACAAAGATTTATACTCTTTCGACTCTAGTAGAGTAAAATGCCTAGGCCTGATCAAAGACTTATGTGTGAGCTTAACTCAAATCCCAGCTAAATGTATGGTCATGGATGTCGTGGTGGCAGATGTACCACCCAAGTATGGCATGTTATCATCGAGATCTTGGGGAGCCAAGCTGCAGGGTACAATGCAGATGGATGGCTCATACGCCACAATTCCTATCTTTGGCCAGCCTAGAAAACTGTATAGGGAGGCACAGATGAAATTCCTAGTCAGTAGCCTCGAAAAACCAGAAAATTCACCTGTTTATTCTGTACACATAGACCTTGACTCCTTCATCTTTTGTAATGATGAATCCTTAGAAGGGTCAGAGTCCCAAAATAGAGATACCAATAGAGAGGAAGAGGCTATTGACTTTAAAATAATGGCTGCTCTGGATTTAGAGGAAAACAACAATGAAATCTGTAGACTGTGCGGTGGAGACCTAGCTCTGAGTGAACAAGACACAGAGTGTAAACAGCTATTTGGCTGGCTCTCTGAACCCCATACATTTCACGAAGAAAAAATTAGCTCATAGCCTAGTACAGACTCTATAAAGCAGCACAATGGAAAACCCAACCATAGGGAAGGAGATGATAACGAAACCGAGAAAGAACCCCTGTGGGAGATGAGCTTTGATGGGTCCTGTACTAAAAAAATTGCAGGGGCAGGGGTATGGTTACATAATACAGAAAACGATTACGCAGAGAGCCACGCCTGTAGTCTGCATTTCAAATGCACAAATAATGTTGTTGAATATGAGGCTTTAATCCTGGGTCTAAATCTGTTGAAGAAAATAGGAGCCCATAGGATAGCTGTGAGGGGAGACTCAGAGTTGGTCACACTACAAGAAAAAAGCACATTGGTGAGGGTCATGCTTGTGACGGACCTTTAAGGTCCGTCACCAATGTCACATATGGTGACGGTCCTTAAAAAACCGTCACTGTAAGTGTATATAGTGATGGTCCTTTATGGTCCGTCGCCAAAGACATTTTCAATGACACTTTTGGTGAGGGTCGTTAAAGGCCCATCACTAATTCTCTCTTTGGTGACACTTCTAGTGACGAAATTTTAATGACCCTCACCAATGCTCTTTTTGTTACTTTTGGTGATGGTCAAAAAATGTCCGTCATCATTGATAATTAAAAAACCGTCACTATAAGTGTATATAGTGATGGTCCTTTATGGTCCATCACCAAAGATATTTTCAGTGAGACTTTTGGTGAGGGTCGTTAAAGGCCCATCACTAATTCTCTCTTTGGTGACACTTCTAGTGACGAACTTTTAATGACCCTCACCAATGCACTTTTTGTTACTTTTGGTGACGGTCAAAAAATGCCCGTCATCATTGATCATTCCAATGAGTTTTTGATGACGCTATGTGCCTGTTAATATATTTTTTGTCAAAAGTTAACGATTCAATACCATTATTGTGGAGCATTTTTTATAATATGTCCAAGGCCATAGTGGTTCGGGTCAGTCAATTTTTTTAGAAGTAATTAGTGTTTATCATTTCCCTCAAGTAATGACTAGTCGAATAGAGATTTCCCATGAGTCAACACATGATTCATATATATTAAGTTTATTATCTAGAAAATTCCCTTTAGATAAAGTTCCACTATTGTGTGTAGGAAATATATTATTTAATACATAATCAAGCTTTGACATTTCTATTAATGAGAAAGACCTAACGATCCTCACGAATCTGGGCACGCCTTAAATTAATTCTTTGGCACACACTAACATTTCTTAGCACCCCACATGTATTGGAACATTTTTATACCTAGAACATCTCGTGATGACACTGACACCCAAGCACATGGCGACATGCGCTATCACAACATGGAAATCTCCTAGCATGTGTTGGCATGCTGCATATAGTCCCTAGCATGCCCTAGAACACCTTGGTTGAATGCATTGACATACATTAGCACTTGGCACACAATGCCACTTGGCATGTATTGGGACCTATTATTAGTGTGCCTAGCATGCCCCTTTTCAAAAAGATAAAGTCTTGACTTATTAACCCTCTTATTGGTTCTTCCTTTTGTTGCCTTGACACATATTGACATACCTTGGCACCCTGCACCACATCCTTAGCACCTACCATGTATTGGCATATCTTGGCACTATTAATTGGCACGTGATATAATTAGCACACCCTGGAACTCCCAAGCACGCTTTGGGAATTCTTGACATGCCTTGATATTCCCTAGCATGCCTTACCAATGCTTAGCATACCTTGTCAGTCCCTCCTTGGCATGACAACTAACACTCATTAACACTAGTATCTGGCACATGTTCCTCATATTCATTAACTTCCATGAATTTTTGCCTAGTGCTCCCTTAATGTTTTTTCCTAGTAATCCTTAACACTCATCAACATGCATTATCACTCTCTAGCACACCTTAGCACTCTTCAACATTCCCTTCCACTTTTTAACATGCATAACACTAGTCCCTGACACATATTTGCCCTTGGAAAGTCTTAGCATGTATGGAATACGTTAAGATGCCTTGGTATGATTTGGCATGGTTTAATATTAAATTTATTTGTGATTATCAATTGTTGGAAAGTAGATGAGAAGAAACAAAGGAATACTTGGCACTTAGAATGCACTAAGACTTTGGACTTGGCACCTAGTGTTGGTGTGCCTAGCATGCCCCTCTTGGAAAAGGTAAATTGATGACTTATTAACCTCTTATGTGTTCATTTCCTTGTAGTTTAACTTTTTTCTCCCTTTTTTGTCTTGACAGTCCCTGACACGCATTGACACACCCTTGCACATCTTGGCATGCCTTATCACTTGGCACATCTTAGCATGTTTGACATGTATTCCCACTATCTGGCACATCAAGGGGGTGAAGAGAGATGTAGTCCTAAAGTAGGTCGAGTACGAGGGCTGAGTAGGGGTTGCTAAAGGGAGGTCATGATCATCCTCCAAGAGCAAGATCATCATGTGAGGGTTTAGAAGAATGTTGCATACCTTAAGGGTCGGTTTGCGCTAGGAAGTAGGATGGCATATTGTTGGTTCTCTTCTGGAAGATCGAGCTTAAGAGAGGTTTCTCATGAGAATCTGGGCATGTGATTTCAATGGTGTCTTTGTGTGAAGGCCGCATCAAATTCTGAAATGTTGAAATTTGCAACAAGAAATAGTGAGATTGGAAACCAGAAAGGACAAAAAAAAAATGCACCCACACTGTTGAGGAATTTTGATGCACCATGAGTGAGGAATGTGGGGTGTCTAATTTATTTTTCCCTTAAATAAATTGGACAATAAATTGTAATTTCATCTCATAACAACTTGTGTCAGTGAATTAAGTCATGATGACCAAGTTAGCTCAAGAAATTCAAGTACTTGAGGGTCTAAGATGAGGCATCTAGAGGGATTCTAATATTTTTGAGGTCTAGTTGAAGTTGATGCATTAGTGGGGTGCAAGTGTAATTAACTTGATTAAATGAGTTAAAATCAATTTAACTGGTTCTAACTGAGTGATGAGCTAGTGAGAGGTCCAGTGAATTAAATTAGATTTAATTCACAATGAGTGATCAATCATATAACTCATAATTTGTTATTAATAATTGCATGCATATCAGTTTCGAGGAATACGCAGTTGAGACAGAGGTTAAAGGGAACATAAATGTTAGTTGTATTCAAAGAAAATTTCCCATGTGCAAATATAAAGTCATTGGGATGCCATGATGGATTGCGCAATCAAGGAAGACTGATTTTCCTAATTAATAAGGAGTTAATTTCCTAGGAATTGCATGAGCAAGGTAGGCTGAAGTAAGGATGAGAATTGGCTAAGTACTAGACCAAGTTTGCCTAGATCAACGGGAGACAATTGACATAGTTCTGGAGAATCTCATGAGAGATTAAGCATTAATGTATTGTTTCATGATTCCTTGACTTAATACACAATAGAGATAGAGGGGTTTTGAGTAGTTTCTTTCCCCAAATACATCATGTTGTTATGCGATTGATAATTTATTTCTCTTACTTATATGTGATTGTGCGATTGTGTTTTGTTTCCGCAAATTGTAGGAAGGATTCAATATCTTGTTTTAGTAGATTACAAGATTAGATTGAATCTTGTTGGTTAGATTTTCTACATGGTATCAGAGCAGGGATTTTTTGGGTGGCGAGTTTGCAGAGAATATTTGAATATTTTGGTGTAAAATTTTCAAAAACAAATAGAATATTTGGATTCCTCGCGAAAATTTACCCAAATGGGAAAAAAAAATCGGTCGAATAGGAGCTCGGATGAGGGAGATATCATCGATTTAAAATGAACTCTATTTTAGAAACTTTTTGTAACGTCGGGACAATTACACTGTGCGTGAGTCAAGAACCTATATGTAATTGAGGTACCAGATGCATGCAAAGCTTTGAGGAGAAAGGCAGAATTTAGAGACTTGGTGGTTTAGAGGGAGCATAAATTACCTCTCAACATGCATCCTCATGAGAAGCAGTCTCAGAAGGTTGTGGAGTAGTTGCCACAATTGGAGAAGCATAGAGGAGACTAAGTGGAAGCGTCCACTCAAGCAGAGACCTCCATGAGGGGGAAATTTCGAGCCAGATGGGAAGAGGGAGCATCCATATGTCGAGGTGTAAGGTGGGGTGATGTGTAGACATAATCCCAAGATAAGAAATTTGGGCAAGGTCCATTGAGATGGCGTGTCTCATGGATCGAACCTGGCTACGAGGAGCCCACAGTAAAATAGTAGTAGGAAGGATCAGTTAGATTGATGTAGTCAGATGTCAGCAAGACAGAAATCAGAGTGACAGATGTAAAATACTGGATTACAAATCAGAGTTATAAATAGTTCAAAGGGCACGGATGCAGATGTCAGCAGCAGCGCAGAGAATCCAGTACTAGACAGGTGTGGTAGCTAGCAGCAGTCAGAAGACTCTGATGACAGATGCATTATACTGAGTAAGTTGTTCGGAGGCTATTTAGTTTCAGGATTTGCAGGTGCAAACAACACTAGAGAAGTGTAGCATGCAGAACATTCCAAAGGTACCGGATGGGGATATATTGAATTCCTTTCTTGCTGAGAGGGAGTGTTGAAATTTGCAACAAGAAATAGTGAAATTGGCAACTAGAAAGGACAAAAAAAAAATGCACCCACATTAGTGAGGAATTTTGATGTACCGAGAGTGAGGAATGTGAGGTGTCTAATTTATTTTTCACTTAAATAAATTGGACAATAAATTGTAATTTCGTCTCATAACAACTTGTGTCAGTTAACTAAGTCATGATGATTGAGTTAGCTCAGTAAATTCAATTTAAGGTGATAGAGGTGGATATTGGTGGCCACCCGCCTATTCCACTTGGGCCCTCGCCATTGTCTCTTTCAGTTTTCCAGTTTCCTTAATTATAGCACAATTTACTATTTTTGTCAGTTTTTTCGGGTCCTAAACTTCCAGAGCCGTTTTGAGGCCCCAAACGACGTTTTTTGGGCATGAAAGGTTTGGTGATTTCTTAGAAATTGCATTAGCAGTTGTAGTCCTCGGAGAGATCTTTCTAACGAGGTATCATGTGCGTCAAACAAAGATCATATGACCAAGTTACGACCTTGGAAAGTTGGCTACCCAACTAACCCCAATGGGGCCCATAAACTCTTGGTGCTACATCTCCTCAGGTTAGGGTTTTGGTTGTTTAGGGTTTTATCTTATTTTTAAATAATAAAAAAGACCCTTCATCCTTATTGTAACACAGTTAAGAGGAACATAACTATTAGTTGTATTTATAGAAAATTTCCCATGTGCAATTATAAGGTCATTGGGATGCCATGATGGATTGCACAATCAAGGAAGGTCGATTTTCCTAACTAATATGGAGATAATTCCATAGGAATTGTGTGAGCAAGGTAGGCTGAGAATTGACTAAGTATTAGACCGATTTTTCCTAGATCGGCAAGAGACAATTGGCAGAGTGCTGGAGAATATCAAGAGAGATTAAGCATTGTATTGTTTCATGATTCCTTGACTTAATACAAAATAGAGACAGAGGGTTTTGAGTAGTTGCTTCCCCAGATACATCTGGTGTTGTGCGATTGATAACTTGTTTCTCTTACTTATATGTGATTGTGCGATCGTGTTTTGTTTCCACAATTTGTAGGAAGGATTCAGTATCTTGTTTAGATTGAATCTCGTTGGTTAGATTTTCTACATGAAATAGAAGAGAGGGTTGATACCATCTTGCCTTGTGGTGGTTAGTAGGCGGCAAGGTCTGTGATAAAGAACAACATAAATGGAGGAGGGCTTGCACTGTAATTTAGAGCCATAACAGAAGTCTACGTAGGCATAATATTGACTGATTTAACCCTAGTTTGAGGGTCGACATTGAGATCTGAAGTTCATGTCAAGATTCTATCAAAGAAATGCCCAAAATCTATGGATCCATATGAGCTAGGTCGAGTCCCTTATGGAGGCAAGAGTCGTGTTTTTTCTATGTGTGGATAGGGTTTGTTCTACAACAATTAGAAGTACATAAGTATAATGCCCTAGTTAGGACAATTTCCTGGCATGTTTAGTTCATAAGGTATGCCCTTAAGACTGTGACAAATTTGTGTAGAAGAAGATGGGTTGTGACCCTTAGAGTGAGGTTTATTTCTGCAATAAAGACCGCAGATCTGGAAGATGGTTTGCAGATTTAGTATGTGTGGAGACAATAGATCCAAAGGAGGGTGGAACCTGAGCAGAAGATTGCGCATGCAGAAGAAATGTGCCATATGAAGAATGGATTGACATGCAGAGGAGTTGATTTTGGTGGAATTTCCATAGAGTTTTAAACAAATATCTGAAGAAACCTATAAAAAATTAGTAAAATGACTATTAGTGGCTAATTTGTAACCCTAGTTCAGTCATCTACAAATTGTTAGAAGTATAATAAGAGGAGTAGTTCATATTTGTTCATAGATTGGACAACAAAGATCAAATTGTCGATACACAAGAACAGTGATCTTGAGAGGACTCAAACCATTGTTAGGTGGCAGATTTGAAGAGCCCTAGATGAAGACAATATTGTGGGCCCTAGATTAGTAAAAATAATTGACTGTGGTTGGGCAGATTGATGGTAGTCCAAGTACAGTTGGAGGGTTGTTAGGTTACTATCAAAGAAGAGCCCTGACTCTTGTTCTGGTGAAGGACAACAAAATTGGTAGAAGGGTAGGTGTATAGGGCCTAAGGATGTGCAGACTTTGAAGGACTAAAGTAATAGTCAAGTGGGCCAACCAACTAGCCCTAGTTCACTATATTGTAGAGGATTGATTCAGAGAGAAGAAGGGTAGCCTCCATAGCCCTGGACTTCTCATCTTGGAGCTACAATATGGCAAAAGTGGGCTTACCAAAGAGTTGTTCACAAATGGAATTGTGAAGAACTTGTTACCACTCAAACTAGTAGTGGACCTAAAAGGGGTTCCTAAGAGGGCAACTGCTAGGACAAGGGAAACGATGGAGGCTTAGCCCATTGTCACCACAGCTAAGGCTCCTTTCTCTTCACGGAATTTCACCGATGGGTGGAGTCTTGGTAGTTTAGGAAGTCACTTGTAGCATATAGGTCAATGAATAGGTGGGAAGTGACCCTCGAAACCCTTTCCCTGAGATAAAATAAAGAGTGGGAATTGCTTTCCTTTTAAGCAAGTGAATTTATCTTCTAGGGAGAGAGGAGGGGGATTGAAGGGTTGAGGGAGAAAAAAAAGACTTATGAAGGAAGTTCTTAATCCCTAAAATCCTTTGGGAACTTGGATTCCCAAATGGTCCTTGATGAAAGGCCTTTGACACCAAATGGGACCACATGAGGCCAAGTGGACCCAGCCCAGGTTCGGGGATGGAATTTAGCAACCAATGATGTTCCTATCCTGGACAAGGTGAGGGGAAAGGATCAGACAAGATTTTTTACTTCAATAAGTCAAATTTATCCTACTAGGTTCTATCTTTGGGACCACCTGGCAAAACTTGACCCTAGAGCTAGGGCTTGAGGAATCCGAATATTCCACCATCGGAATTGACCCAAGTTATGAGGAGAGTGAGGGCACCCAACAACACAGCTGCCTCTAGGAGATAGAAGTTTTCCTCTAGCTAGATTCCTGGGAAATTGTTACCCTAGGTGACCTAATGGGGCTAGACCTAGGGAATGTGAAAATTTCTTAATCTAAGAAACCCTACTGCAGTATCTTGATTTACTTCTCCTACTTGAATTAAGTTACAAGTTAATTTATGAAATATTTAATAAATTAGCGAAGTAAATAGTAAATACAACTAGCAACCTACGCATACAAATCAAATATTGAATAACATGCTCATAGACAAAGTTGCAGACAGATTTTCTGGACAACTGTCCCTGGAAAAAACCCAACGCGGGAAAACTGGTGCAGCTAGCTCTAGAGGGTTTTAATTATTATGCAGAATCTAAGTACAACAATCCTGGGCACCAAAACTGGTTCACCCAATAGAGAAATAAAAATGGCAGTAATACACTGCTCTGAATCCCTCTACGTCAGCCTGAATGGCCTATGTCGACCTCTGCGTTGCTCAGTAAGGCTCTATGTCACACCTGAAGGGCTTACACTGCCCCTATGCTGCCTTGACTGGGCCTACGTCAGCCCTGTGTGGCTCCTACTGCCTCTGCGCTGCCCCTACTGGGCTTTGGCTGGACTGAGTGGCTCCTGCTGCCCCTGCTGCTCTGGCTGGCTGGAATGCTTATGCAGAAAAAGCATAGGTAAGAAAGAAGTCACTGGCCAAAGGTAACGCATAACAGTCAGAAAAAATTAAGAAATGAAATGAAAATAGATCAATGTACACAAATAACTGAAATATCTCAATGGGACTAGAGAGTAAAATCTTTGACAACAACAATAAGTGCTTATAGCATCAGCTAAGAGAACATAGGAGACTAGTTCATGAGGTTAAAATGTTGTATAATTGTTGGCACAGGAAAACTGTAGAATTGTTAGAGTAAATCTTTGTAGGTACCATTAGTTGGTGATCATCGATAATCATTTCATTTCATCAAATACCCTGATGAATGGGCCTTACAAGATATTTCAGTAGACAAACGCCACAGAAGCTGTGTGATGGAAAAATATTCACACTATATTGAAGAAAACACCTACCAAATAAGGATGACGTTTCAAATGGGGCAAGAAACAATAGAGAGATAGACATCGAAAAAGTTAAAATGCTAGGGCAACAGGAAAACAACTAGGTAGCATGGTACAAACCACAACAAAGAAAATTATAAAAATGGAAAACCCTACAAATTAGCACCCATCCAAACATCACCACAATTTTTTCTTTAACCCTAGTTAGGACAATTTCCTAACATGTTTAGTTCATAAGGTATGCCCTTAAGACTGTGACAAATTTGCATAGAAGAAGAACGATTGTGACCCTTAGAGTGAGGTTTATTTTTGCAATATAGATCGCGGATATGGAAGATGGTTTGCAGATTCAGTATGTGTGGAGATAGTAGATCCAAAGGAGGGTGGAACCTGAGCATAAGATTGAGCATGCAGAATAAATGTGCCATATGAAGAATGGATTGACATGCAGAGGATTTGATTTTGGTGTACTATCTAGAGAGTTTTAGACAAAGATCTAAAGTAACCTATACAAAATTAGTCAATGGACTGCCAGTGGCTAATTTATGACCCTAGTTCAGTCATCTACATATTGTTAGAAGGATGATAAGAGAAGTAGTTTAGATTTTTTCATAGATTGGAAAACAAAGATCAAATTATCGATACACAAGAACAATGATTTTGAGAGGACTCAAACCATTGTTATGTGGAAGATTTGAAGATCCGTAGATGAAGAGAATATTGTGGGCCCTAGATCAGTAAAAATAATTGACTGTGGTTGGGCAGATTTATGGTAGTCTAAGTACAGTTGGAGGGTTGTTAGGTTACTGTCAAAGAAGAGGCCTAACTCTTGTACTTGTGAACGACAACAAGATTGGTAGAAGGGCAAGTGTATAGGGCCTAAGGATGTGCAGACTTTGAAGGACTAAAGTATTAGTCAAGTGGGCCAGCCAACTAGCCCTAGCCCTAGTTCACTAGCCCTAGAAACCATTTTTCTAAGATATAATAAAGAGTGGGACTTCCTTGCCTTTTAAGCAAGGGACTTGATCTTATAGGGAGAGAGGAGGGGGATTGAAGGGTCGAGGGAGAAGAATACGACTTATGAAGGAAGTTCTCAATCCATAAAATGATTTGGGAACTTGGATTCCCAAATGGTCCTTGATGAAAGGCCTTTGACACCAAATGGACCACACAGGGCTAAGTGGACCCAGCCAAGGTTCAGGGATGGAATTTAGCAGCCAATGATGTTCCTATCCTGGACAATGTGAGGGGAAAGGATCAAGCAAGAGTTTTTACTTCGATGGGTCAAATTGATCCTACTAGGTTCTAGCCTTGGGAACACCTAGGCAAAACTTGATCCTAGAGATAGGGCTTGAGGTATCTGAAGATTCCACCATCATAATTGGCCCAAATTCCGAGGAGAGTGAGGGGACCCACCAACGCAGTTGCCTCTAGGAGATCGAAGTTTTCCTCTGGCTAGATTTCTGGGAAATTGATGCCTTATGTGACATAATGGGGCTAGACCTAGGGAAAAATGGAAAATTGTGAAAAAATGGGGGGAAATCATCACCCTTATTGAGGTACTAGTGCCTAATTCACTTGGGGATATGGAGTCAGGGATGATAATAAGCAAGAATTTGGTTTCTTGATCAAGGAGGCCCAGAAAGTCAACTTCGTCCAATGTTAGAGGAATATGAAAAGTGACCTTCAAGAATTTATACTTCATACAAATGGTGCAATATTATTGAGATACAATGGTCTCAAAGACATTTCATTCATCTAACAATGGCCCATACATTAAATAAGTTAAATAGACACATAATTCCACATTTCCATCATGCAACAATTAGCCCTAGTTATAGTGAATTCAATAGCATCCAACAACAAGAAGAATAGAGTTAAATTATCACTCACAATGTTAGAGAGTATATCCAACTAGCTTCACATTTGCAAAAACAAAGCTCCAACATAAAAATAGCCCAAATCCATACATCAAAATGCATCCATCGTCCAAAATAGTCCTCCAAGGAAAAATGTGAAGTTATCTAAAGATAGAGAGACCCCAAGTCAAGTGATGATACAAATGAATCTAACTAAATCCTATCTATACACTGATTAGGAGTTTATCATTGATAGAGGAAAATTGAGGAGTTTCATAATGGGAGGCAAGAGGACCTACCATATGTGATGTTCAGGACATGTGGACTGAAAGGGCTATGTGTGGCCTGTTGGGAAAAATACTGAGAGGGGGGGGTGAATCAGTATTTACTGCATAATCAAATCTTTTTACTTTTTCATTCCTTAAAACCCATACGCTACTTTCCTTCAGTAAACTAGCGTATATACGCAGATCCCCTTTATGAAACTAGCGTATACACAGAGATCTAGATATGTCATTAAATCTTCACTCCTATTATTCCATCATTCATTCATCAGATGTTTAATAAACAATAAACATGTGCAGTAAGAACAGAATAAGCCATCACACAAAGCATCACACATGAACACCAGGATTTTTTAGGTGGAAACCCAAATCGGGAGAAAACCACATTGTGGTTACTCGGCCATGATATTTTATTGTAAACGTACCTAGCATATGTGCGAAACGGACAGCGACACGCGAGCTGCCACACAAGCGACACAACCTCTCCTGGAATGGAGCTACTATCCCCTAATCTCGTTTACCAGCCTCACCTGGAAGGGAGCTACAACCCCCTGACCTCGTTTACCAGCCTCACCTGGAAGGGAGCTACAACCCCCTGACTGAAGGCTACAACCCTCAGCACCACCTTGGACCACGTTTCATCAATTTTCACACTGGATCCAACCACTTCAATAGAACAACACTTGCAAGCCACATTTCATCATATTTCCAAACTGGACCCTTTCCATACTTTTAAGCACAAAGATACATCACCAACAGATACTTATCAACACAGATCAGATAGCAGAAACACAGCAGAACAGATCAGATATTTCATACCCCTTGCTTCAGCAAACCCTAGTTTGCATACGCGCTTTTACTTCACCGATGTCGCGTATATACGCGCTTCCGTCCACACAAACCAGCGTATACCTCAGTGTATATTTTATTGCGCATACGCGCTTTCTCTTCGCTGAAGCCGCGTATATACGCACTTCCTCCGCGGCGAAGTAGCGTATAGATCTTCAATCATTACAGAGCAGCATACTTCATCAGATAAGATATTCAGTTCATGTCTACCCTTTTGCTTCAGACAGATGTTCGCCTAGATGCTCGCATCATCACAGATCTAAGCCTTCCATAATCAGATCTAGCAAATACAAGAGCAATTCAGATCTAGATCCCCTTCTTCATCATTGGTGCATCATACATTCAGATTTATCATTCAAGTGTAACCCTTTCCATTCAGATATACTTCAGGGAGAAGTATTCATTCAAGCTCAGACATCTTGCACCAACCTTCATAATTTGCACAATGAATTTCTTCTCCTTATATAGGTTTATCCTTTTCAATACCATGAGCCCCTTTTTCAATACCATGGGCCAAAACAATACCATGAGCCCAAAACTACCTAGACGGGGTCAATTAGGCGGATCATTACCCAATACCATGGGTCAATACCATGGTGGTTACCCTTGGTTTTGCACTTTTTGAGCGCTTTAGCCCATACGCGACTTGGCACGATCTTTTCCGCGTGCATACGCGACTTCCCCTAGGCCAATCCGCGTATACCAAGAGACATACTCTTTTTCATCATAGATTTAGCACTTGCTGACTTATTTTCTTCACTGCCTTCTGTACACACTGTAGAAACATCATATTTTCTTCATCAGGAACATATTCTTTCAAGCACAACTTCATCAAGTTGTCATCATCTTCATCAAGTGGGTTGCCTTTCAAGGACAACACTTAGCATCATATTGTCAACAAACATCATATCACATCAGATTTACATCATTTATCAAGTCCATCAAGTCAAGCATAACTTCATCAGGTGGATTGCCATCAAGGACAACACATGTCAATAGTCGCATGTCTTTATCTTCATTCAGTGGGTTGCCATCAAGGACAACATCCTGCATCATATTTCCAACAATCTCCCCCTTTGGACTTGATGGCAACCATGATGGTGTTTGGTTACCACAACAGATAGATACATTAAGAATACAATGACATCATGTCATTCTCCCTGTTTTCCATGTCACTCTCTCCATTTTTGGCATCATCCAAACACCATGTTACTCTCCCCCTTTGACATCAAGGGCAAAGGGCACATCATTATCTTCATTCAAACACCATGTCACTCTCCCCCTTTGACATCAAGGGCAACGGACGGATCAAAACCAACACACTCTCCCTTTTCTCCTCATGTGGAAGAAATATTCTGCAGATCTGATATGTGCTGAAGTGGCCAAGCTCCCCCTGAGTTCATGCTAAATCTTCAAACATATTTTTCAATAAAGTACATGACTCTTCCTATCACCAAAGACTCATACTTACATAAAATATCCAACCAAGTGGATTTACATATAAGACTCAAGTATCCAACCAAGTGAGTTTACACATTTCAACTCAGCTACCCAACCAAGTGGGTTTACAAAATTTGACTAGTCCTTACATGACTGAATATTGCAATTTACATCATGAGTCTCAACAAGACCTTTACACCAAACTACAAATATAACTTTAAGACCAACACCAGAAATTCCTCAAGAAAGAGAACATATTTCAGAATCAACATAATTTTGCAGGAACTCGCGTATATACGCGACTGTGTTTCAGGAAACCCGCGTATCCCAAGACATCTTCTAAATTTCAACCAGATCTGATTCTCTGTGAGGCAAATACAGTGTTCAGCTTCTTTCTGAGACATTTGAATGCTTCCCTGGACTACAGATAGATAGAACGATGTAGTTGTGTCTTCAAGCATCATCCAACGGTTGTGGCATCAGTACAATAGTAACCAAGCCTTCAGATTCTTTGCAGCATCAATACAATCTTTCCAAGAGAGATTCTCATATCAGAACAACATCTTCACATAGGTGTCAAGCAATCATCCATGTGGTCCAACATCTCCATGATCTTCAAGATTTAACATGAAGTAACATATGTAGGCAAAAGATCTCTCAACCATAGTAACACACTCTGCATGATTTATTTCTGAATCAAATGACATCCAACTCATCCATGTGTGAGTACAAAGGATACTTATCAGCAACCAGGGCTCAAAAATTCATCAAAATAAATCATGTACCAAGTCATCATCATTTGAGCATGAGTATCACAAAAACCAAAGAACAAGCAGTCATATTGCCAACAATGCAATCATTAGTATTCAACCTGCTGCTCCCCCCTAAACCAATGCTCTTCCTTAGCTTGCAATCTGAAGCACCTTCAACAGCGCGTCATCAGCAACAATCTCTGCATGATCTGTCCTCATCTCTGAATTATAAGACTTTCATCTCAACAACGAGTGCTCTTCATCATAAAGCAACCAGGCTTCATCCATAATGTTCAACACAAGAACCCATGTATCATTTCATTATTATGAGTATAACCAGAATAATGCTAACAGTGCAATCATCAGCAGTCAGAATGATACTCCCCCTGGACCTCTGCTCCAGATCTTCAGTTATCAGATAAATTCTTTTATCATCAATGCATACGCGACTGTGTCTGCTGAAACTCGCGTGTATACGCGACTTTTGTGAATAGAACTCGCGTATGGAAAGTGTAATATAGAAAATTTCACACCTTCATCTCCTTCTGCAAATTTACCTTCTGTTCCTATCTTTTCTTCACACCAGATGCACTGTCAGAAATACATCTAACCAGAATAATCAAATCAACTATGAGAGTCATCATGCATTGCTCCCCCTGTGACGATACATTACTAAATCTCCTAATGTATCTCACATCATTCCTGCAGTCAATCAGAGAAGTAAGCTTCCAGAAGCGGATGACTGCAGTAGGGTCTGAATTCCCTACGTTTCTGATCGGTCCTCCTTCTTTTTCCAAATTTGCTTGCGCTTTCCAACTGTGTGCTGAAAATTGTCCACTTTCCCAGATCTGTTCATCCTGCATTCTTTTTCTACATGTCCATACTTATTACAAGCATAACATCTCATGTGACCAGAGAAATAAACATAAGAATCATAATGAGTATTTCTATTCTTCCTCCTTTTACAATCAGCTGCTTTATGTCCATATTTGTTACATGAAAAACAATATCCTTTGAAGAAACCAGAGTACCTTTCTGAGTAGAACCTGTTTGTTTGTGGATGAATTGTTCTACTTCTGCAATTTTCTGCAACATGCCCATAATTATGACATTTAAAACATTCAACATTCTTGAATGAATTCCTTTGAGAATTCATGATTGTTGATTGAGCTTTTGTCTCTTTCAACACTTCAGGTTTTGCATTGACTACCTCTGAATTTTTAGCACTTCCTTGTGAGCTAGATTCACCTTTAATAGTTTCATGGAAACCAAGGCCATGTTTGATAGCAGGAGACCTTTGATTACTCAGAATATTGTCCAAGATATTGTTACTATCATGAAACCTCAAAAGTTTAATCTTTTCTTCTAATTTACTTTTGAGAATGTTTACCTCAACCTCCAAGGCTTGACATTGCTTTGTCATGCTTTCTTCTTTCCTTCTTCCATCTTCTACTTGATCCTTCAGATTTAGAATCTCTTCTTTCAACCAATTTTCGTTTTCTTCACATGTTTGTTGCAGATCTTCATTCTTCTTCTTCGATGCTTTGAGATCTTCTTTCAGAGATATGTTTTCAGCTTCAAGTCCAGCATTCTTCTTATTTGATTTTTCGAGACCTACTTTGAGGGAAATGATTTCTGCTTCAAGTTCTTCATTCTTCTTATTTGATTCTTCAAGATCTGCTAGTAGAGAGATGATTCCATCTCCAAATCCTGCATTCTTCTTGTTTGATTCTTCAAGATCTGCTTGTAGACGTTCTATGACAGACCATATTTTTGCTCCAAGTTCTTCATTTTCATTTAGTTGTAGAGGTTCCTCACTCTTCTTACTTGATGCTTCTAGAGAGATGACTGTAGCTTCAAGACCTTCATTCTTCATTTTTCCCATTGTTACGGATCTCCTTCAAGCGATCAAGCTTCTGCAGAAGGACCACGCTCTGATACCAATTGTTGGGAAAAATACTGAGAGGGGGGGGTGAATCAGTATTTATTGCATAATCAAATCTTTTTACTTTTTCATTCCTTAAAACCCATACGCTACTTTCCTTCAGTAAACTAGCGTATATACGCGGATCCCCTTTATGAAACTAGCGTATACACAGAAATCTAGATATGTCATTAAATCTTCACTTCTATTATTCCATCATTCATTCATCAGATGTTTAATAAATAGTAAACATGTGCAGTAAGAACAGAATAAACCATCACACAAAGCATCACACATGAACACCAGGATTTTTAGGTGGAAACCCAAATCGGGAGAAAACCACTGCTGCAGGTGCTCAGCCTTCAATATTTTATTATAGAGAAAACATCTTACAACATATGTGCTGGCGCAGACTTGACCAGCACGCAGGCACCCACCTGCGCTCGTTTACCAGCCTCTCCTGGAAGGGAGCTCCAACCCCCTGACTCGTTTACCAGCCTCTCCTGGAAGGGAGCTACGACCCCACGATCTCGTTTACCAGCCTCTCCTGGAAGGGAGCTACAACCCCCTGACTGAAGGCTACAACCTTCAGCACCACCTTGGACCACGTTTCATCAATTTTCACACTGGATCCAACAACTTCAATAGAACACCACTTGCAGGCCACATTTCATCATATTTCCAGACTGGACCCTTTCCAAAATTTTAAGCACAAACATACATCACCAACAGATACTTAACAACACAGATCAGATAGCAGAAACACAACAGAACATATCAGATATTTCATACCCTGATCTTAAATGACCTAGTTTGCATGCGCGCTTTCCTTTCTCGTGTCCGTGCTCTCGCGCTTTCGTCCACACGAGCCAGCGTGCCTCGGTGTATATTTTGTGCGCATGCGCGCTTTCTCTTCCCCGGCCCGAAAATTTGCGTATATACGCGCCTCGTGACGAAGTAGCGTATATCTTGATCATTACGGAAGCGACATTTATTGCAGATAAGGAGAGTAGCTGGATTCAACCCTTTAGAAGACCAGATGTTCGCCACGATGTTCGCCTCATCACGGATCTAATCACTCTGTGGTCCTTGTCTAGGCATTTCTTGTCTAAAGATCACACTTTATCAGAACACTCATGTAAGTGCTTCATAGATTGGATATCGTAAACCTTACCCTTTCCATACGGATGTACTTCAAGAAAATGTCCTTCAACTAAGACTCTTTCTCTCCATCCACAGTCTGCATAATAATTCTCTCCTTCTATAGGTTTATCCTTTTTCATTTCGTAATTTCCTTGCTAAATACATAGGTAAGCGATACCGTGAGCCCAAAACTACCTGGACGGGGTCAACTAGGCGGATCATTACCCAATACAATGGGTCAATACCATAGTGGTTACCCTTGGTTTTGCACTTTTTGAGCGCTTTAGCCCATACGCGACTTGGCACGTTCTTTTCCGCGTGCATACGCGACTTCCCCTAGGCCAATCCGCGTATACCAAGAGACATACTCTTTTTCATCATACTTTGAGTACATTCTGAAATCCTTTCTTCATAGCCTTATGTACACACTGTAGAAACATCATATTTTCTTCACTTCTTCAAAGGAACACATTCTCTTGAAACACCGACTTCATCAAGTAAGTTGTCATCCTCTTCATCAAGTGGGTTGCCTTTCAAGGACAACACTTAGCATCATATTGTCAACAAACATCATATCACATCAGATTTACATCATTTACTAAGTCCATCGAGTCAAGCATAACTTCATCAGGTGGATTGCCATCAGGAATCATACATGTGGTCACCTCCTTTTCATCTTCATTTTAGTGGGGTTTCATTCAAGGATATCACATCATATTCAACATTTTTTACCGGGACAATATTTATGTTGGGAAAAATACTGAGAGGGGGGGGTGAATCAGTATTTACTGCATAATCAAATCTTTTTACTTTTTCATTCCTTAAAACCCATACGCTACTTTCCTTCAGTAAACTAGCGTATATACGCGTATCCCCTTTATGAAACTAGCGTATACATAGAGATTTAGATATGTCATTAAATCTTCACTTAAACCATTCCATCATTTATTCATCAGATATTCAATAAGCAGTAAACAGGTGCAGTAAGAACAGAATAAACCATCACACAAAGCATCACACATGAACAACAGGATTTTTAGGTGGAAACCCAAATCGGGAGAAAACCACCGCTGCAGTTGCTCAGCCTTCAATATTTTATTATAGAGAAAACATCTTACAACATATGTGCTGGCGCAGACTTGACCAGCACGCAGGCACCCACCTGCGCTCGTTTACCAGCCTCTCCTGGAAGGGAGCTCCAACCCCCTGACTCGTTTACCAGCCTCTCCTGGAAGGGAGCTACGACCCCCTGCTCTCGTTTACCAGCCTCTCCTGGAAGGGAGCTACAACCCCCTGACTGAAGGCTACAACCCTCAGCACCACCTTGGACCACGTTTCATCAATTTTCACACTGGATCCAACAACTTCAATAGAACAACACTTGTAGGTCACATTTCATCATATTTCCAGACCGAACCCTTTCCATACTTTTAAGCACAAACATACATCATCAACAGATACATATCAACATAGATCAGATAGCAGAAACACAGTAGAACAGATCAGATATTTCATACCCCTTGCTTCAGCAAACCCTAGTTTGCATACGCGCTTTCCCTTCACTGATGTCGCGTATATACGCGCTTCCGTCCACACAAACCAGCGTATACCTCAGTGTATATTTTATTGCGCATACGCGCTTTTTCTTCAGCGAAGCTGCGTATATACGCGCTTCCTCCACGTCGAAGTAGCGTATATATCTTCAATCATTACAGAGCAGCATACTTCATCAGATCAGATATTCAGTTCAGATCTACCCTTTTGCTTCAGACAGATGTTCGCCTAGATGCTCGCCTCATCACAGATCTAATCACTCCATAAACAGATCTAGCAAATACAAGTACATTTCAGATCTAAAGATCCCGCTTCATCATTTCTTCATAAGTGCTCCATAGATTCAGATCTATCATCAAACCTTTACCCTTTCCATACAGATATACTTCACAGAGAAGTATTCATTCAAGACCAGACATCTTGCTCTCACGCTCATACTTTGCACAATGAATTTCTTCTCCTTATATAGGTTTTCCCTTTTTCAATACCATGAGCCCCTTTTTCAATACCATGGACCAAAACAATACCATAAGCCCAAAACTACCTGGACGGGGTCAATTAGGCGGATCATTACCCAATACAATGGGTCAATACCATGGTGGTTACCCTTTGTTTTGCACTTTTTGAGCGCTTTAGCCCATACGCTACTTGGCACGTTCCTTTCCGCGTGCATACGCGACTTCCCCTAGGCCAATCCGCGTATACCAAGAAACATACTCTTTTTCATCATACTTTGAGTACATTCTGAAATCCTTTCTTCATAGCCTTCCGTACACACTGTAGAAACATCATATTTTCTTCATTAGGAACACATTCTCTCAAGCACAACTTCATCAAGTAAGTTGTCATCATCTTCATCAAGTGGGTTGCCTTTCAAGGACAACACTTAGCATCATATTGTCAACAAACATCATATCACATTAGATTTACATCATTTACCAAGTCCATCAAGTCAAGAATAACTTCATCAGGTGGTTTGCCATCAAGGACAACACATGTCAACAGTCGCATGTCTTCATCTTCATTTAGTGGGTTGCCATCAAGGACAACACTCTGCATCATATTTCCAACAATCTCCCCCTTTGGACTTGATGGCAACCACGATGGTGTTTGGTTACCACAACGGATAGGTACATTAAGAATACAATGACACCATGTCACTCTCCCCATTTTTACCATGTCACTCTCTCCATTTTTGCCATGTCACTCTCTCCATTTTTGGCATCATTCAAACACCATGTCACTCTCCCCCTTTGACATCAAGGGCAAAGGGCACATCATTATCTTCATTCAGACACCATGTCACTCTCCCCCTTTGACATCAAGGGCAAAGGACAAAACTAGCAGATCAAAACCAACACACTCTCCCCTTTTCTCCTCATGTGGAAGAAACATTCTGCAGATCTGATATGTGCTGAAGTGGCCAAACTCCCCCTGAGTTCATGCTGAATCTTCAAACATATTTTTCAATGAAGTACATGACTCTATGAACTTCCTATCACCAAAAGACTCATACTTACATCAAATATCCAACCAAGTGGATTTACATATGAGACTCAAGTACCCAACCAAGTGGGTTTACACATTTCAACTCAGCCACCCAACCAAGTGGATTTACAAAATTTGACTCAGCTACCCAACCACGTGGGTTTACAAAATTTGACAAGTCCTTACATGACTGAATATTACAATTTTACATCATGGGTCTCAACAAGACCTTTTCATCAAAATACAAATATGACCATTTATGACCAACACCAGAAAGTCCTCAAGAGAGAGAACATATTTCAGAACCATCATAATTCCAACACTGCATTATAGTCAGCAAAGCTAATGCTCCCCCTGAATCTGTGCAACCAAGCAATCTTTCCAAATGACTAAGGCTCCCCCTTAGTTTGTGCATCTTGAAAACTTCCACCAACAAATCATCAAGGCATCTTCATCAAAACATTAGAAACAGAATTATGAGAACTGGAACACCACCAGAGATACCAAACAGTATCAGAGATACCAAACAGCACTGCAGCTGTGCTGAAGAGAGCTGAACCAACCAAAAATTGTCAGCAATCAGTCATACGCGGTTTTCTT